>JAWNPP010000078.1:18414733-19652100 GCA_035047445.1 Drosophila siamana
ATTCAAATTGCGTTCATTAACAGCAGCGAATTATGTTAGGCTAACATTAACAGCGTGCCGTTAACAGAGACAGCAAAGAAGTTAACACAGAGTGCAATTAGTGCTAGGAATTTATGTTTATCACATCCGAAGTGTTTTTGCTTCAGCTTTGCCCTTTTTGTGTTCATCTTGATGCCATTGAAATATTCTCAAACTTTCAGCTGTTGACATCTGCCAAGCGAAGCAAATAATGAATGCGAAGCGCAGCCATCAATATCAATTTGTTTATCGATTGATTATGTGCCTAAATGATGGGCAATATTTCAATATCTATGCAATGCGGTAATGCAACAATTGCTTGCAACAAGATTTTCACATTCTCACATTCCACATTCGCAACATTCGCACATTGCACAATTGTTGCTGTTGACCCGTAATATTTAGCAAATTTATGGCATAGGCGCGTTCCCAGTTCTGTAATCCACTTGAATTTCGCTTTTCTTTATTATTTATTTATTTATTTATTGAGGGCACGCCAAATGGGCAATTGTCCAGTGCGCGTTTAATTCAATTTCATATGCTAATTTGCTTGACGCAAGACGCCAACTTCACTTGCAATTGAGTGTCGACCTGAGATGTATACAAATACATATATATATAGTACATATATATACATACGACTTATGTGCGATGTTGCCTTAGATGTTACCTCAGCCACCTTGCGAACGCAACGATATCGGGTCGACATCGCAATTGCCACACTTTCCACAACAACTCTTCAATTGGCAGCGCGTCTGCTTGCGTCATGCATACCCTATGTTTGAGACGTAACCCTTGAAGCAAGAGTTCACAGAATTGTTGTCCCCACTTTGTGTCAAATTTACAGGGTATACATGTTTTCTATTACTATTGATCGTGCACAATTTGGTTGTGCAGAACCCTCCAAGCCGAACCCTCTTAAATTTAGCACAGCTTTTTGTATCAAAATTGAAATGGAAATGGAAATTAGACGGGACGTCATTATACAAAACTGGATAGCGGGACAGCGGGCATCACAGCGAGCTTGGATTTCACACGGAACACAAATAAAATAAATAAAAATTAAAAAAAAAAAAAAAAACAACCAAGCGAAGACAATAAACAAAAGCTGACGACCAAAAAGCAGAAACAATAAATCTGATAAGTCAAACGATAAAACACAAAAGAAGAGACAGAGTTGCGGAGAGGGGAGGAACGAGCGTGAAGCAAGCAGGATACCCTGGATAAATAAATACAAATTGTAAAACTTTAGTAACAATATATAAATATATAAATATTTTTAAAAATCACTAAATATATGAAATAAGTAAAAGTAATACAAGAAAATAATTACAGAAAAATTAAAATATATTTAAACTTTGAAAAAAAATATAATAAGTCACGTTTTTAATGCTAGAAAGTGACATAAAATAACAATACTAAAATTAAGAAATAGGTAAAGTGTAATTAAATTAGTACAAAATAATAAATATGTAAAGTGGAATTAAATTAGTGCACAAATAAAAATTCTACAAAACATAAAAATGTAATACTAATTAAATTCGAAATAGAAATAAATTAGAAATTTAATTAGAAAGAAAAATAAATAAATATTCAATATTTGGTAAAAATGAGAACTGTATAGAGTGTAATTAAATTAGTAATAGTAATAATAATTAACACATTAACATAATATCACAATTTAGACTATTAGTCATGAAAATTGAATTAGAAACAAATAAATAAATAAATTTACAATATGTGGTAAAAACAGAAATATGTAAATTCGAAATTAATTAGTTCATAATTAACACTTACGCAAAACATAACAAATTCTAATCATTAGTAATGCAAATTAAATGTGGAAAACTTAGGAATATAAAATGGAAATAACAATAGTTCAAATGAACAGCAAATAAAGTAAAAATAAGTAAGCAATCAAATAAGAAATAGCGAGAATATAATTTAAAAAAAGTAGTAAAAATAATACAGCAATAAATATGACTATATAACTTGAATTTCCAAGCAATCAAAGAAGTGAAGACACCGAAAAATAATGAGAAATAGGCCCCCAGGAAAGCTGCGATTTCTCTACAGGATATCACAATTTCAGGCTAACTCACACGTCCATCAAGGCCGCCACCGCTGGCAGGCTACAGGGTATGTGGAGAGCGTTTTATAGTTGGCTTTTAAATAAATAAATTGTGTCTCAAATGAGGCAGGGAGAGCTGGCCACGTACATATAGTGCATATAGTTCAGACATCGGCTTGGGGGCCAACGCTGTTATGCAATTGGCCGCCGCCAGAGGTCGCCACTGATTCGCGTTTATGCAACACGCGTTCAGCTTATTTCTTCGCTCGCTGCCAGTATTTTTGTGCGCTTTGCCAATTTGTTTAGATTGAATTAAAATTACAATCTATTTACGCCATTTCGGCGGCACATTTCATATGACGTGACGAATTAACCTTTTAAGCACCCAAGGTCATCACAATGTCCAGGCTTGGGGAAGATATGTGCGATATATATTTAGACACGATCTGTTCAGTCACTCGTTTATTTTTGGGAGGGGGCAGCCTCAAGTTTCTCGAGTTTCTGACTTGATTTCAATCGCTTTTTGTACGCTTAACAACGCCCTTTTTTTGAAGTAACCTCGGCCTTTTGTTTGCGTCGCTTTTATCCCGGAAACTTCAGCTTTCTGAAGTTGCTTCGATGTTCCAGTTTTTCCCTTTGTATCTTTCTCGAACGGGAAAAAGATTATGCTTCATAAGTCATTGAGTTTTGCATTCATTTTTAGTGACTAAATTCAACTGATTTTCATGTTTGAATTCAATGAGTTTTGCATTAATTTATAGCAACTAAATATAATTTATTTGAATTTGTTAGCTCATTGAGTTTTGTATTAATTCTCGGTAACTAAATTCAATTCATTTTAAAATGCAACTCATTGAGTTTTGCATTAATTCTCAGCAACTAAATTGTTTTTCATATTTTAACTCATTGAGATTACATTAATTTACAGCAACTAAATTCAATTGATGTTCATGTTTTAACTCATTGAGTTTGCATTATTTTCCAACAACTAAATTCAATTAATTTTAATTTTATTAACTCATTGAGTTTTGCATTAATTTACAGCAACTAAATATAATTTAATTGAATTTGTTCGCTCATTGAGTTTTGTATTAATTCTCGTTAACTAAATTCAATTCATTTTAAAATGCAACTCATTGAGTTTTGCATTAATTCTCAGCAACTAAATTCAATTGTTTTTCATATTTTAACTCATTGAGATTACATTAATTTACAGCAACTAAATTCAATTGATGTTCATGTTTGAATTCAATAAGTTTTGCATTAATTTATAGTAACTAAATATAATTTATTTGAATTTGTTAGCTCATTGAGTTTTGTATTAATTCTCGTTAACTAAATTCAATTCATTTTAATATTTAACTCATTGAGTTTACATTAATTTACAGCAACTAAATTCAATTGATGTTCATGTTTTAACTCATTGAGTTTGCATTATTTTCCAACAACTAAATTCAATTAATTTTAATTTTATTAACTCATTGAGTTTTGCATTAATTTACAGCAACTAAATATAATTTAATTAAATTTGTTCGCTCATTAAGTTTTGCATTAATTCTCGGTAGCTAAATTCAATAAATGTTAATTTTTTAACTCATTGGGTTTCGCATTAATTTTCAGTAACTACTCATTTTCAAGTTTTGGCAAATTTCAATAATTTTCCTTGTTTTCTTTTAAGCTACTTTGCTCAAGTCTACAACTTCATCTCCTTCTTTCCTTAATCTTCTCGAGCTCATTAATTAAGCCTACAACAATTGGAACCATAAACTTTTTGAGCGTTGAGATGATCCAAGCTTTAACTTGATTATAGTGATCGCCTAAATTTACGATCTGAAAATTAGAGTGTTGTAACTGATGTTCCAGCTGTGCACAATGCGAATCGTGTGAATTTTTCATTGTTATTTATAGCGCAGTTTACAAATTTTGTGTTTTTACGATTTCGCATTGTTTTTCCCCATTTCGTTTGCTTGGCTATAAATCAATTAACCAATGGTAATTAAATGTGCTAAGTTTAAGCATACTTCTAGCTGCCCCTCGACCCCCCCCTCCCACACCCCCTTTTTGGTGGCAACAAGTTGACATCTCGCTATTTGCATTTGGTTATCAGCTAAACATTTCGGCGACGACAAATTATCGCTCTAAGCCTAACACTTATATATCAATCTATTTAAAACATATTGATTAGCATAGCTCAGTTATCGCGCCATCTCGCTCACTCACATGCCTTTGGCCACACACGCATTTTGTTGTTGTTCGATTCGTTAATTGTTTATCATCGACGACTTTGTATGCAAAATCCTCATTTTTCAATTATTTCATTTTGTTTTCGTTCACTCGCGGGTGCGTAAGTGAGTGAGTGTCAGTGTGTGTGTGTGTGTGTATATATATACATGTGTGTGTGTGTGTGTGGGAGCGTGTGAATCTTTGAGCCTTTTTTGTTTATGCCATTTGACATGTTTGTTGTGGCGATTGCGTTTAATGAATGCAGAATAAAGCGAACCCTCCAGCTCCATCGCCCTCTGACTCACTCTTCCCTCTCCCTCGCTCCCTCTCTCTCACCCCTTCTTCTCTCCCTTTCTCTCTCGCACTTAGTCATGCACTCTTCGCTCTCCAAAAGTTCCCCTCGACTGCACAAATATTTTGTACCCCCAAACAATGCTTCGATTTGATCTCGTTTCCAGAGCTTATTTTTTTTATTTTATTTTCGCGAGTTGTCCCGTTGTTCTATATCCGATCTGTGGCTTCACATGAATCTACCGCTATATACGCACCATTTTTTTTTTTACCTATTCAGAGCTGTTCTACTTTAGGCATAGTTGTGGCTGCGTCGCTTTCAAAATCGTTTGCTGTCTTCATTTTGCGGAAGTTTCAATCGTTTTTAATGAGTGCAGTGCAGAGCAAATAAACACGACGGCCGCATACCCTGTGCTACAGTTTAAAAAAGATGTATGAAAAATTGCACTTAGGAATATACGAAAAAAAAATGGTATTGAAATAATACTGAAAAGCGTTTAATGCAAACTTGAGCTTTAAATTAATTCTAAAACACACATAAAGTCGTATTTAATTAAAAAATAAATATAACTATTTAATTGTAACATTAATAAATGGCCTAGAGAAATTACAGCATAAAATTATTGTCTAGCATAAAACAAAATAAATTTGCCAAGCCCATAAGAAGCAAAAAATTATGTGAGTTAAATAAATATAATAATAAATAAATGGAATTTGTTAAAGGCATAATTATTAACGAATTATGAATTTTATTAAGTAACTGGCATTTACTTTAAGTTAGCGTATTAAGAAATTATTATTATTATTATAAATAAATAGAAAAAAAATAAAATAAAAAAATAAATAAATGCAATTTGTAACAGACACGAATTATGGCTAAAATAAATATTATTACAATTTAGCTGAAGTTTGTCAGGCGCTTGTTTCAATTCTGTAGCAAGTAATTTTGAAGTACAACTTTTTTAAACGAACTTGTAAAATAAATTAAATAAATGTCTTAGATACGCTTTAAGCTAAAGAAGTATCAACAGAATTATTTCAACAACTCAGTTGAAGTTGATCATATTCGCCTATTCTGAGTCGCAAATTACTGCAATCGGAGCACATATTTCTGTGATGAATTTATCGCTTATCATAGCCAGCTCGCCGGTTTTTGCAGGGTATACGCGGACAGTCAGCTAAACAGAGGCGTCAACGTCTGCCGTTGCAATTTAGCGTGTGGATCTCAACTGCCCTGTCTGCCCTCTGCCTTCTGCCTTTGTCCCTCCCTCCGATCTTCTCTCTCTCCTCCTCTGTGTGCGCTTGGAGCCCAATCAACGTTTCTAATTAGCTGACCAGACGCTTATTAGACTTTGGATTTTGGGCATAAGCAGCTTCAGGTTTCAGTTCAAGTTGCGGTTTTTTTTTTGTTTTTGGTTTTTGCAATTTTCGGCATCGTTTTTCAACAAACGCTAACAAGACAGACGCCACACAACAAGTTGCAGTTCAAACATTTGCACACCGTCAACGAACAACTTGCATAAATTATTATTTATTATTATTGAACACAAAACTGCAATTGCAATTGCAATTGCACGATTCAGCGGGCAAACAAACAGACAGGGGGGACAAGGGGGGGTGGACAAAACAAATATGCTTGCTAATGACAAATGCATGTTGTTGATTTTCCAAATGCTCCGACAAGTCGCTGCTCTCAAGCGAACATATCAAAGATAGCAGCGAGATTGCAAGGGAGCGGTGAGGGGTGAGGGGTGAGGGGTGGGAAGGGGTTGGGGGAAGGGCAGACAGCCACGCAACTTGTTGAAGTGACCCTGAGAAGCCACTAAATAAATTCAGCTGCAATGCAACTCTAAGAACATGAGCAAAGTCTACAGAGCAACAAATGAATTTGAAAGCAAAGCGAGGCTCTTAAAAAAACTTAAAAAACTTAAAACTTAACTTAAAAACAAATGTGTGCAGTTTCATAAATGAATGAATGAGCCGAAAATTGTAAAAATGCATAAATAGATCACTGAATAATTCACTTCATATAAAACACTTTATTCAACATGTTTAAATAATTCATTGCATGGACAGTTTTTAAATATTTGATTTTGAAGTTGCGAAATATAGAAGATCTTTTCTGGCTGTAACTATTTATACATATATGTAAATCATTATTTTATTTATATGCATCATTGTTTTATTTACTATTATCACGCAGCTTATTTATTATATAATGTAGGGAATCTTTTCACGCTGCGACAAAGTGGAAATTAAGATAGAATATTTACTTCAAAAATATTTAAAATGTTTACTATAATGAGTTCCTTATAAATTGGATAAAGAAGCTGCTAGAGATTTATATTTATTCAATAAGTTTTATAAATATTTATAGCATTGAACTTTAAGAAATTTACTAATATACGAATACTTAAACTTTTCGTGGTTCTCTTTTTAGTAGATAGATGTAAGATGTTTTCAAAGAACCTTTGTGCTTATTTCAATAGCGAAGTCTTGAGTGATAATTTCAGTTATTTGCCTAAGAAAGTGTATTGCAAGCAAGTCGATTGCTTTCGAAACTCAGCAATGCGCACTTGCAACTATTTGCGCTCGAACAAATGTGCAACTTGCGCTGTTGCCAAAGGGCGTGGCGTGGCAGCGACTGCTGCAAGTATTTGCCTTAGATTGAAATCACTTAGCACACAAACTCAAACAGAGTTGAGTTTGCCGGGCACATTGTGAAATTGGAGCGTAACGAAGCGAGTGGGGACAACGACTTGAAGGTGGGGTTTAGGGTTGGGGACTGGGGATTGGGGATTGGCGACTGGGGCGTTAATTGGCAAACTAATCAAAGTTGCACCTGTTGCGCTGTTGCACTGCTGCCCAGTTGCAACGCGGTGGCTCAACGCTTTCTGCAAACAGTCTGTGCACACTTTCGGTCAACATTTGAATTGTTACATTTATTTAGCTTGTAATCCGTCACGATTCGTTTTGATTTGCATAAATTGTTGCTCAGTTTTTATCGCTAATTTAAATGCATATTTGCCAAAGACATAAATCAACAGGTTTGCTAACAAATCAAGGGAAAATGCATGTAAATATTTTGAAAATGCAAAACAATTGCGTATTTGAGCAGAAGTTTAAAGTAAAAATTGTTTGAAATCGCTGAGAAAGTTGTGAAACTTTTAAAGCCAATCGCTTAAAAATTTAGAGAGAAATTCTAAGAAATTTTGAGATAGATAAATGTTTAAAAAATGGTTGAAAAGAAGTGCTACATATTTTTTTTCGTATTTTTAGGCCAAGTTTTTAATTAATCTTTTGCTTTTACAAATCTAAGCATAGATTAAGCTTTTGTTCTACAGTGAATAATTTATTATCTTGTATTATTTTTGCTTGTTTTCAAAGCGTAATAAAATCAAACTGTTTGTAACAAACTGCCCACGTTGCACAAATAATTTAGTCGATTCGCAACTTAATTTCAACTTGTTTAAGGTGCAAAAAGCTGATGACAAAAGTGGAAGTCGAGGCGTCGAACTGGTTCAGAATTGGGTTAGGTTCAGCTAGGGCGACAGCGGTGAAAAGAGTGAGAGATAGAGAGAGAGAGAGAGGGAGAAGCGGCGCCTTGTTTGCTGTGAGCTGGCAGCAGAATCCTTTGACTGTACTCCAAGTACGCGATGAGCTGCTTAAGGCTTGAGAACAGAGCGAAAGGAGGCTGCAAAGAGTTAGAGAGAGAGAGAGAGAGAGAGAGAGAGAGAGAGAGAGAGAGAGAGAGGGGGGGGGGAAATGAGCTGAAACCAGTTTCGAGTTGAAGTTAAATTGCCATTAAGCGCTGCGATTGTCAAAGTATGTAAATAAGTTGAAGTCGCCGATGGAGACGCAACACTTGGGTGTGTGTGTATGTGTGTGTGTGTGTGTGTGTTTGTATAGGTGTGCATTATTAATATTTAAAGCAAAGCGTTAACAATTGCAGCAATGACAGGCATTTATTTTGTTGTCGTTGCTTCGTTCTCGCTGCTGTTCACACACAATTATTTTGTGCACTCGCTGCGGCCGCAATCGTTATAAATATTTAACAATTTATTAAACAATTAACAAAGCAAAACTGTGAACGTTAATTGATGATAGCACAAACTCAAGTCGCTGCGCTGTGAGATGTGAAATGCGAGTAGAAAAACAAAAGACTTAGGCAACGAACTCGCGCAGCATGTGGCATGCCGCATGCCACAGCCTATAAGCCAAGCTAAGCTTACATTATTCGCTGTTGTTGTTGCCGTTTCCCACGCTCGCTATTTTTTGGACAAAACTCGCTGCCTTCTCTTGTTGTTGCCACCAGAGTCTAGCTTGTCTAGCCGCGCCACAGCGAGGCGTATCCTCGCCTTGCTGGCGCTTGTTGGCTACCGTGCCACGCCGTTCCGTTCGCCAGAACCCAACATACCAAAAACTTTGCTCAGCCAAAAAAAAAAAAAAAAACAAAATTAAACCGGTTAGCAAAACACAAAACACAAAAAAATTCAACTGCACAAAGTAGATATTTATATATCTACATTTTACAGTATGTATTCGCTATGTGCGCTGGCGAGTGGCAGCCAGAAACTGCGAAAAAATCAAGTTTTGCATTTTCATTGAAATTTATTGGGGTTTTTTTTTCGTTCGTTGTCTTCGCTGTTGTTCGTTTTCTTTTTTGTCGTCGGTTTGTTGCCAAGCGGCTGGCGGACTTGCAACTTGATTTCCAGTCAAGTGGCGAACAAGATTTTGCAGCCAGTTTTAAATATGGCAACACATACAGCGAGCGAGAGAGAAAGAGAGAGAGAGAGCGAAGCCGGTATACAACACATTCTCTATACCCTGTAAGTGCTGAACACAATAAATCAGCTCGATGGGCTGAATTGTGGCCTAAAAGAAATGCTAGACTCCAAAAAATAATCAGAATACTTTTATCTTTTACTCCAACTTTGTACATAAAGCATGGCTTTGTCAAAAACATAAATTTATAAATATAGAAAGCGGAATTTTTAAAATTTTCTTTAGCAATTTGTAAATGTTGCGTAAGTTTTTCCTTAAAGCGTCTTTATCAAACTAATTACTACATTAAAAATTGGGGAAAACTATAAATTAAAAAATTGTGAGACTCCAGATCGCAGGCTAAATATTATACAATTTAATTCAAACTTTGCAAAGACTTTAGCAGCACTCGAGTCAAAAATAATATGCAAATATTTGGTCCGCTGTACTGTAAATATTTTTATTTAGTCAACATCCCTCTCAACAGCTGATGTTCATATTTTCTTTATGTATATAAAAAATTCATAATCCACGCTGCATTAACAAAGTGAGAAAGCAACAAAAGTGACGAAGGCGCCATCTAGCGGTCGTTGTTTGAGAGCCAAAAATTATTCACTATTTTATTGTGATTTATTTTAATTATGTGAATGCCGAGATTATGCTTAAGCAGAGCAGTTGTAATTAATAAAATAATATAGAAAATTGTATTATTTTGCACATTTATTTATTCGAATAGCCAAACAACATTTGCCCTTCAATCAATGAATATGGGAATAATACACATGGTTGAAGTAAAAAAAAAAAAATTGGAATATAATATAATAGTTAGAGTGAGATACAGTTACAGTACGGTTGATGCGATTGACAGTTTAACAGCTTGCTTTCCATTTTGCAGTTCTGTACACTTAATTAAAGCTTAGTCGACTGGCAGGGGCGGGGCGTGGTGGGCGTGGCTGCTACATGCGCACCTGGAATTTGCCAGCTTTGGTTAAATACTTGACGCCCTTAAACGGCTTGTACTTCTCGCCGTACATATCGAGGCGATTCACCTTCAGCCCCGAGACGGCGAGTTGTGAGATTTGGAATTGCACATTGATCGATGGATTCGCATCGATGTTGGTGCTGCCGGGCGTAATGGAGACCTGAAATCAAAACCAAAAGAAGGTTTAGCTCGATCTAAAGCGAATGCCAATTAAGTGCCGCCTCACCGAGCCGCGTAAGTTGGGCAGCTTGGAGACATCGATGCGTCCCACGTCCCAGGAGAGCGTTTTGGTCATCGAGTTGAACGTGTATTTGCCCTGATTGGGCCTCAGCAGACAGTAGAGCACACACTTGGGCATCGTCAGCTCCAGCTTCACCTTGTCCACGGTGCGTCCCAGCGTGTTCCTTGGCCCGATGGTCAAATCGAGGCGACCCTGCTCGCCGGTCTTGATCGAGAAGTTGTGGCGTATGTAGATGGGTATGGTGACCACCGAGGGCTGATAGGATTGATAGGACATCAGGCGGAAGTTGCCGTCGGGCGGTATGAAGGAGAGCAGACGCTCGGCCTCCCAGCGCTTGAAGCGCACGCACGGATGGAAGGAAACGTCGTCGAAGAGACGCGGATTCATGAAGGACAGCGTCAAGTCTGGCATGCCCGACAGCTTGATGCAACAGTCGATCTGTGTGGAAAATGTAATTAGTGGTAATTAAAATACTTTGATTCTTATGTGGAAGCCGAGTGCAATGGATTTTTTAGGTATATCACTGACAACATTGACTTCAATTGTAAATAATTTACATGGAAAGTTGGTTCAAAAATGGCAGTAATCGTACATGAGGCGCTTATCTGCAATGTGCACTTAAAAGAAAACTAAAGTTGGACTTCTATTTAACTTAAGGGAGACTTTTCATAACGAATGCAACATGCTGCAAATATGAATCGGTTTTCTACACTCAAACGCAATGCATTTAAATGAAATGATTGTGTGTGCACTTAAGTGCAGTGGCAGTTAACGACATTAAGCTACTTACATGACCCTGAATCTCGGCAAAGACCGTAGACCCCGATTTGTCGATGATGGCGTCCACCTCCTCGATGACATCGAAGTAGGCCTCGTTGTTGTTGTACCGCACGCCGCTGCGACGCCAGGGAATGGCCGACAACTGGCCCGAGGGCAGCGTGGTGCTCACACTGCAAAAGCCAGTGGTCAAAAATGAATTTAGTTGGGGAATTTCGACATGAAAGTCTACGATTCGATACTGACTTGCTTTTGCCGGTCACAGTGTTGGCGATGGTGCGCAGTATGTTCGGCGGCTTGATCAGCTCCTTGAGGATGTTGTTCTCGGTGGCCAGGGGGAAGCCGTTGTCGAGCATTTCGTCCAGCAGCTCGTAGACAACCACATAGTTGTCCTTGATCACCGACTCGGAGGAGTCGCCGAAATAGTCCTGGAATGTGTCGACGACGCGATGCAGAAACTCGATGACGAACAGCGGCGGCACCTCCTGCTTGCAGGCGGCCACCAGGGAAACGCTGTCGCGCTGCACGGTGATCAGATAATAGTGTGGCGTGGCAATCACGGGCGGCACATCCTGCAAGCAAGCAACGAAAAGTGAATTTGTGTGAGCAGAACGAACAACAGCTGCTCTAACGTCTAATTAGTATTTCTGCCAATTCGTGTGGCGCTAGCATGCAAACATAATTAGTTTATGAAGTCGTTGCCTGATTTTGGGCAGTTTATTTAAATAACGGACTGCGCCGTGCGTTCCGGCTAAAACAATAAACATTCGAGTCTTGCAAACGTGGCTTACGTATGGAGCGGCTCGCTGGGCATCGAGAAAGTATTCGCAAACGGAACGCGACACAACGGAACGCCAGTGCTTCTCCAGAAAGACTTCGCTGTGGGTGCGAGAAAGAGAGGGAGAGATGCTTTCGCTCAGTGCAGTGATAAGGCATATGCTTCAGCTGGCTGCTTACCCGCTGCTGTTTACAATGAACAGACTGTGTATCATTTTTTTTTTGTTTTCAATTGTCTGTTCGCCAAGTATGCATAAATGTGCGGATCAATAGCGTTGATTGCCAATGAAAACAAATAAATGTTTACGTGTTTGACACAAAATTGTTACACTGTTCCAACAACGTAGAACGCAACGTAAGCTAACAGCTGTAGCGTAGGCGAAACGCAAAACGGAGAAGCATTAAGCTAACAGCTGTTGTTAACAGAAGAGTGTAGTTTTGCGCATGTTGATTAACATACATAATCATAGCAGGCAGCGGAGCTACAGTTTTGCGCAACTACGCAATTCGGAGAGCACGCTTGTTAACAGGCTCATAAAACAAAACAGCTGTTAGCTCAGTGTACGGCAGGCTGCCAAAAATTGCTTCTGTATTATTATTAAATTCTTGTATTAAATTATTAGACACAGGCTGTTTAAAGTGCATCAAAGTGAGCGGCAACGCATTGCCTTGAACGAGTTGCCCGAACACACAGCGAATGCGCTGCGCCTGGGCAGCGAAATTGCGACGCCGCTATCCTGCTTACATAAGTGACCAATGAGTTTGCACAGCAGTTTTGTGCGACGCTTCCTCGACAATTGGCCCGGTAAGCGACGCTTTGGCATCTACCGCTTCCTGCCCATCTTCTTTGGACTGGGCGCCGCTCTGGAGTACTCCATGATCAACTGGACGGTGGGCGAAACGAATTTCTGTAAGTGTGTGTGAATCACATATTTGAAACTTCAACTAAAAATTACGCTTTTAGATCGCACATTCAAACGCAGACAGGCGAAAAACTACGTGGAGGATCAGGCGCACATTGAGGAGCTGCAGCAGCAGGTGAACAAGCAGACAACAGCCTAAATCATGCCCGCTGGCGTCTCGTGGGGACAGTACATGAAATTCTTGGGCAGCGCGATGCTGGCGATGATGGCCGGCTCCCAAGCGGTGCACTTGTATTTTAAACCGCTCGACGATCTGCCCGCTTACATTGAGCAGGAGCAGCAACAGCACCAGCTGCAGCACCACCAGTTGAATGACAAGGACAAAACGCAAGAGCCGCCCCAGAAAGCAAAAGACAGCTAGCTTGCTATTTTGAATACGATTTAATATACGGACAGTTTGCAATCTAAAACTCAACTCAACTGGCCTTTGACTGCGGCAGCAGCTTTTCGTGCACCTTCCCGTGGTTCTTAAGGCACGTCTGCTGCCTGAATGCCTGGCCACACACCTGGCAGACATACGGCTTCTCGCCAGTGTGGATATACTCGTGATGTCTGAGCGTCTTGCGCGACGCAAACGATTCAGCGCAATACTGGCAATCGAATGGCTTCAGCTTCAGATGCACCGCTTTGATGTGCGCCTCCAGCTCGAATTTGCGTGCAAACAGGCGGCCACAGTGCTCGCATGGCAGCTTGTCGCTGCTGTGCATCAGCATGTGCTGCACGAGCATGAAACGCTTGGCCATGCGGCGACCACAGACCTGGCATTCGTGCAGCTGCGTCAGCTGAGCGTCGTCCGACAGCGTGGCGTGCTGTTGCATGTTGTGGTATTTGAGCGTGTAGCGCGAATGGAAATGCTTCTGGCACAGCGCACAATAGTGTTGCACGCTGTCGCGTGCATGCGCTGCCGCCTCCGCGGCCGTCGGATGTTTGGTGCGGCGATGATGCTTCAAGTTCGCCGTCTGATTGAACGTCGCGCCGCACTGTTCGCACACGTATTTGCGTGCAGCGCCCGGTGGCGGCGGCAGCAGCGGGCTGCTGTGCTTCAGTCGCTTGTGCTTTTGCATGGCAATGCTGCTGATGTAGACGCGCTCGCAGCCGGGCTGATCGCAGGGATAGCAACGCTTGCTGCTCTCGTGTATCTCCTTGATGTGCGTGTAGAGGCCGCCCATGAAGCTGTAGCATTTGTCGCAGCGATCGCATTGGAACGGCCGCTTGCTGCCCTCGTGCACCTTGCGCACGTGCGCCTGCAGCGTTAAATTGTGTGCAAAACAATGGCCGCATTGCTGGCACTTGAAGCTGTTCCTCACGCCTTTGCAGCGACGCGGCAGCGTTGTGGAGTTTGGAGCGGGTTTTGTGGGCTCGTCGATGGGATCGGGCTGTGCGGCAGGCGTGGCCAGCAGCGTTGCGCTGCCCAGCAGCTCGTCCGGCGCGTTTGGCGGCAATTGTTCCTCGTAGACAACCTCGAAGTTGGCAGTTTCCAGTTGTTGCTGCTTCTTTGACTGTGGCTGTTGCAGCATTTCCAGCAGCTGCTTGCGGCTGTCACGTGCCTGCTGCTGGAACTGCTCGTAGGCTTGCAGCAGCTGGTGGCACGCGTTGCAGATTTGCTTGGGCAGTTGTTCGGCGCTCAGTTCTTGTGGCTGCCACTCGAGATGACGCTGCAGTAATTGCTGCAGCTCCGCGTTTATCAGGTGCGCTGTTGTCTGCTCGTCGTCCATTTGGCGCAGACACGTCAAGCAATTGTTGTCACTCAGCGTTCGCATTGTTTTATTTCAAAAAAACACAATCACAACATCTGAATGCAAAAAAGCTTACAATGTACACAACAAAACGGATGGTCAACTGCGGCGCAACGGTGGCGCAACAGTTGTGCGAGCTTGGTGTTGCCACCTCGACAGGATAACATTGCAACAGCTGTGTGCTTGTCAACAGCGGCGCAACAGTTGTGCGCGCCACTGTTAACGCGCAGAGCGTTGCCACCGTTAGCTTAACAGTGCTGGCCAAATCTGCCGCCATGTTCATGCGGCTGACGTGAAACGTGAACAAAGTGGCAAGTGTGCTGAATAATTGTTTTGAATTTGTGTTCCTCTCAACTGCGCTATTATCAACAATGACACTAAGCATGTAAATATGCATATCAGTGTGTGCTAAATGCTTATTGGCAATCTTATTGGCGCTCAACTGTTGTTCGCCATTCTGGTGTTCGTGTGAACGTCTTAACAGCAACGGTGTTGCCATATCGCTTTTGTCCTTTTACGGTTATTTTCGTGGTCGACGCCACATGTAGTGCGTGCGTGCTTTTTTTTTCTCGTTTTGTGTGGCGCGCGCCAAGCCAGTTGCGCGTCCAATTGGTGGCACAGTGTCCAGTTGCATGCTGCCATTCAACAGCAGCGCACGCAAGCACGCAGAAACCTGTGCCACACCGACGAGCCCCAAGTGTGTTTAGTTCTATTCCATTTTTGGCGCGCATTTGCCGCCTATGCAAAAGCTGTGTTTGTTGTTGTTGCTTGATAATTGCAGAGCGCATTTGAAAAATTCATGCGACAAGTGACAACGCAAGCAGACACGAAAAGAAGCGAACTGGCCCCACAAATCGTGCTTGTTAATTAATTGTGTGACTCTTGGCATTTTTGTTTGTGTCTTTTTGTTCAAGTGCAATTTGTTGTTGGTGTTAACAAATAATAAACACAAAAAAAAAAAAGAAAACAATGTAAAACAAGGTGCAATGGCGTTGAGCAGCCGCAGCAGATATTCACATTACAACAGCAAATCCATTGGCGTTGCCAGCACGCAACTCCGTTGGCTGGATTGCTTCATACGGCTCTGTTTGTTTACGCGTGGTAAGTCGAATGCGGCGCGGCGCACTTACTGCGTATACTTAATTTATATCTGATAGCCTAAGAGGCAGAGGAAGAAGAAGCAGCAGCTGCTGCTGCAGATCTAAACATTTGCTGCAGTTAACAGCAGCAATTTGCCTTGCTTTCGCGTTTCCGCTTATTGTTTGTCTCTTTCTCACTCTTAAACTGACCCAAACAGCTGCTGTATTAGTGGGGCTTTACAACTTAGCTATTTTCCCGCTAGATGTGCGTGTTTAGCTTTGTAATTAGAAAGTTTTAATTTACTAGCTATTTTGCCGCTAGATGCGCGTGTTTTTGATTCATTTAGCCATTTGGCTATGAAATTTGAATGTTTGAATATGTTTGATCTTTTTTTTGATCGAAAATACAAAAATGATTATTTTTGAGTTTAATTTTTTTCTCATAAATAGTAGCATTTATATAAAAATCATATTTTTTACAAAAAAAGAAATTTTTTAGTGTTTGATAATAATTAAAAAATTATTAGGCTACGACAAGGACTTTAATAAAAGTTCTCCTCAGCTTATATTATTTTTAATGCGGTTTGAAATAAAACTTCTATAAGTTATTAACAATTTATTGTTTTTTTTTTGTTAAAAATTCCATGTTAAAAACAATTAAACAACTCTTCATGGTTCTCTACATTTACATGAATTAAACATGATAATAATTGTATTGCCTTTAAATCTGGCTTCTTTTCAAATGTACAAATTGATTGGAAAAATGTTTAGATTTTTCAACTCTGCTGCTCTACGTAAAAGGCAATGCTATTAATATGCCACAAAATATTGCACACTATCGGAAGCTCTTGCAACTTTCAATTTTCAAACAAGCGGCGCTGCAAGTAAGCGAAGAAAACAATGGAAGACAAGCAAATTGTGTGTAGATAATCTCTGTGTGGCAAAGTGTGAATAAAAATAAAAAACAAACTTTGCTCGGACTTTTGCAGTCACTGCTTTAGTTGCTCAACGTCATCATAAGCGTAAAAGAGAAATACAGAAAAAAAATAAAGAGCTGGCTTAGACCATAATCTGACTTTTGATTGACCAAACGGGTATTTGGCCAAGTTTGGCACGATGATGATGCTGCTGCAGCTGCTGATGATGATGGTGAGGACGTTGAGGACGTTGACAATGTGTGAAGGGGTCTTTTGCTTTCATTCAATTACAGCAAACTTTTCAAATACTTGTATCCTCCACTTTTTGCCGTGCTGATCTCGTTCACTTGCCAGTTACGCCAGCTCAAGCAAAGTCATCTCAAGGAAGTTCCTTCGCCTCCTTGACGGCAGTCGAGTGTGTTTTGCTGAGCAAAATTGAGATTTAACAGCGCAGTGGCGAAGGGTTTTAACTGTCGGCTAAGCTAAGTGATTTAAGGTTAGTTTCCTAGCGGCAAATGTGCAAATAGTTGGCCAGCAAATAAACAGAGAGAGAGAGAGAGAGACAGGAGTGCTATAAAAATGAACGACGCCTGCAGCAGCTAGTTTAATATATTTTTCTCTCTTATTTTGCGACTAAGGTTGAAGAGACGTTTCCCTTTATGCCCAATCAAAGTCAAAATAAACAATAAATGCACTCGTTGTACGAGCATAAAAGAGCGATAATCGTAAATATTGCGAATTTACGAGTATTTATTTAAACATTAATTGAGGCAGAACAAATCAAAAAGGAATCTTTTGCCAAATGCACAGCAGGTGTCAAAATCAACTCTATTATTTGGCAGCTGCAAAAAGAATCGCATTTTTTATACTTTAATGCATACCCTAGAAAAATGCTTGCTGAGTTTGTCTAGAAGCTAGAAAATTGACGTTGTCAAAGTAAATTTGTCGTCAAAATTAATTGATAACAGCAAAGAAATTTAGCTAATTCCGTTTTCAAAATAGTTTCGAAATTTGTAGGTCATCTGCTAGTCTGCTAGCTTAAGTAATTAATTCTATATTATTACTTGCAGTGCTTGAATATTTTTATTAGCTTCAACATCTGGATTTTAGTACGTTCATAATTTTCTATATTACTATTAAATATTCTACAAAGATCAAGCAAAGCAAATATTTCAACTTCATGCCCAGTTTTTCTGCATAATTGTTTTCAAAATTCTGAAAAAATTCGACGATCTCGAGTGATTTAATTTGCTTCAAACTAAAATTGCTGTTTAATGATAACTTAAGGTGTCTTTAAGAGAGCATCAGCTAGTTGAGCATCCCCCAAAATGCGTTCATAAATTTACTATCTTGGAGTGCGTTCAATGTTTATATTGAGCGAGACAATAACTAAGGATCCTCTCTATTAATGTCTTTCGACTTTATGGCCAGCATTTGAAGCGCCACGCCAAATAGATTGAAAGCACAAATCCTATAAAAAACACACTTATATATATATATATATATATATATGTATATATAAATGCTCAGCACCTGCATGAAGTAGATGTATTTTTATGCGTGTTTGATGGCCAAAGGGAAGGGGCAAGAGAGGGGGACGAGGGCGGTGTGGGCAAGTCTTGTGGGGTTTCTTTTTGTTCTCAGATCGGATTATAATTCAATAATTTGTTTTCGCTTTTCCGGCTGTGTGCAAATCGAAGCAAAAAGTTATTTGAGATGCTGAATTATGTATGTGATTTATGTATTTGTTGCGACACACTCTGCCACCAAATGCCCCCTCCCCCACGCTGTCCCTTCCCCCCACTGGGTGCGCCTTGAATTAAATTGAAAGAAATATGAATTTTTTTGATTTCGTGCAAAGTTTTTGGGCTGCACTTGAAGGTTTTCCTGCAGGTTTTCTGACGGATTGCGCTTACATAAATACCACTGGCTTGCTTAACCCCAGCGAGTGGGAAGAGGGGGGAGGGGAGTGGGGAGGGGCAGGGGGAAGCGTGGGGAGTTGTGCAAGCCAGGAGCTGACGTCTCTTGTGGCACTGACACCGACGACGACGACGATGACGATGACGACGTCGTAATCGCCGTTGCTGCACTTGGCTTAGCTGTCTGAGCTGCTGCTGCTGCTGCTGCTGTTGTTGCTGCTGCAAATGACAGTTAAATGGAGTGCCGCCTAATCAGTTGCAACAACAAGCAAAGTGCCAGCGACGATAAGAAGCGCAGACAGAAGACAAAAACACGCGAGAGCTTCAAATCTCAGTTACAGTTTCAGTGTGTTTCGAGTTGCAAACGTAATTTCAATGTCGCAAGTAAAATACGTTTGCTTGTCGTTGTTGTTGTCGTTGTTGTTGTCGTTGTTGTCGCTGTTGTTGTCGCTGTTGTTGTCGCTGTTGTTGTCGCTGTTGTTGTCGCTGTTGTTGTTGTTGTTGTTGTCCTCCCCCTACTGCTCTTGTTATCCTGTTATCCTGCTATTCTCTTATGTCCCGGCCTGTCACTGCCGCCGTAAGCCAGTTAAGACTGTCTCCCAGGACGCACGCCAGCTGCCACGTTGCAAGTATACATTGTCTGACACTGCCATCACCTGCTGTCCCCCCCCACCACCCTCTACTCTTGTGGCCCTGTCTAGCTGTGATTCACAGGAGTTTGTTTTTAACCAGAAACACACACACACACACAGTGGGGCTTTTTATCTGGACAGCTTGATGGCCCGATGGCTGCGACAACTTGGGTTACCTTCGCTTTCGCTTTCGCTTGGCTAACACAACAAACTCCCGCAAGGCCATCAAAACAGCCCATGGACAACGTTCTAAAAATCTATCGGGCTTCTTCTGCTCCATTTCATGCCACACAGACTCCACAATGACACTGGCTGCAAAGCGAGCTGATTAAACGGGGTGAAGTATTGTCTGAAAATGCATACAAAATTATTGTATAAGTTGTTAGTTTTCTATTCTTCTGATTGTTATAGATTGTCGAACAAAAGTCTTACAATTTATTGGCTTACTGTTGAAAAGATGTGAAAATGAAAGCATTTTCTTAATAAAAACAATCATTCAAATTATTCCTAAACTCATTGATAATCATTGAAATCATTGAATCATTGAAATTATTCTTAAATTTAAACATTTCTTGCTTTATAAAAAATCATTCAAATTATTACTAAACTTCAACATTTTGTGCTTATTAAAATCATTGAAATTATTCTTAAATTTAAGCACTTTTTGCTTTATAAAAAATCATTCAAATTATTCAAAAACTTCAACATTTTCTGCTTCTTAAAATCATTGAAATTATTCTTAAACTTAAACATTTTTTGCTTTTCAAAAAATTCTTAGTTTTTAACCATTTTTTGCTTATAAAAATCATCAAAATTAATTCTACATTTGAAATTAGTGCTGCTCATTATTTGTAGATGCTATTTATAAATTTTATAAACAAGCTTTGAAAATTGTTAAGCAACAGTTTTGTTGCTTCAAATGAAATTAATTTGCCAAAAAGCTGTTATTTAATTTAATTAAATTCAGAATTCTAACATCGACAAATAATAAATTCAAGTTGTGCTGCTTTAGCCAAATTAAATTGCAAAAGCTTCGAGCTTTACAAAGTGTCTCTGAAAACTAACGACTTTCTGCTTATAAAATAGCTAGAAATCTAATCACTAATCACGATTCATTAACGCGTTGCACTTATGTATCAATTTGGCACATTAACTAGCAATTAATCGCGAGTGAAAAGATTGATTCACACAATAAATAAATTCAGCCTTGAATCTCGAATGTGTTCCATGAGCTTCTTTGCGGCTAGTGATTAATTCCTGCCGCTTAGCCAATAATTATTGAACGCGCTGTCGTCTGTCGTCGTCAGAACTTTGACAGCTGCAGAAGATTTCGGTGGCAAGTCATAAGTGATAAGTCCACAAGTCATAAGCCCCATAAGCCAGTGACACAATCGATGAATACTTAATGAGCTTTTCAGCTAGTGTCATTCGTGTGTGTGTGAGTGTGTGTGTGATGACTGAAGACGTCGTGGAGAGTATGTGGATGCAATGCCAACAACCTATTGAGCAGTTCGCCTTTAAAAACTTAGCAATTTATCGAGCAATATTAAGTATACGCCACGTGCGGCGAGCATGGGGCACTGCTGGCTGCCTGGCTGCCTGTCGTGGGGTGGCAAGGTGGCAATAACAAATAAATAACGTGCGGAATGAATGTTCAAATGTTTTGTGCAAATATTAAAATTGTACATTAGAACCACAAAAATCAATCAAACTCGAAAAGGCCGAGCAAAGAGCGCAAGCGGCAGAGAGAGAAAGAGAGGGAACTGTGCACATTTGTAAACATACGAGCCGAATGCTTCTGTTCCTCTTCCTTTTCTCCTCTCTGCCCCTGCCACTTTTTCTCTCTCTCTCTCTCTGTCTCTGTGCTCGTTTTATATTTTGTGTACAAATAAACGATAAACAACATTTTGCGCTGCTGTTGCGAAAATTGCGAGCGTTTTCCCAACATCTTGCTTAATCGAGATGATTATCAGCATCATCATCATCATCATCGTCGGCGTCATCGTCATTGTGATGTGCTTAATCATCATCATCATAGCAGGCATTAAATTGTATGTGTGCTTCGCCCATTTTCCTCTCTTTACTCGCTGTCGCAGTTGCAATTTTTCCAAATTTGTCAACTGTTTTGCGAGCACATCGTCGCCGCCTTCGTCCTTTCACGCTCGCAGGACGCGCATGCATATGAAATATGTCGACTTTCTACAACAACGACAACAAACAACAATTACAATAACAAAAGCCGCTCAAAATACATTTCTTTTTTGCCTTTGCCGTTGCCTTTGCTCTCTTATGTTACAACACACTCACGCATTGTATAAGCTCAGCTCATGCCACAGTCAGCCAGCCAGCCAGCGTGTGGCATGCCACATACAAGTAATGTGGCAGCCAGTAGCACTTACATATCTCATTTTGAGTCATTTCGCACACATGCAAAATGTGTTTTATGACTGTTTTCTTATACTTAGTTACTTTGCTTTCGTTCCACATTAAAATGCAGACTTTAAAACTCACCGCATTTGGTTTGCAACAATTTAAACTACAACTGCTCAAAACTATGTTTGAATATTTCTAATTATTTTATAGTTTATATTCAATCGAGAGTAATTGCTTGTCATGTTATTTTTGCAATTTGTTTTGCCAGGAAAACGTTTAGAATTTCTTGCGACAATTAAATTGTCTAATCTTTTAATTTTGCTCTTTCTGATTATGCAAACTGTATATCATATATTTATTCTGATTATTTGCCATTATGAATTTTATTTAAATATAATATTTTTTAACCCTTTTGCTTATAATTTGATTTACTAGCCGACTTCAAACCTTTGCCTTTTTTTGATTTATCAGAATTCTTCATTCTGTTGCTTTTTTTGCTGCTGCTTATTCAATTGTTTTGTTTTTCGTTTTACTAATAGTTAACTTGCAATTTATCTCGAACTATTTACGCCGAATTATTCGGTTTTACTACTTTGAAATATGTCTAGTATTTGTTTAAATCTTTGCACAAATTATTCGACTGGAATTCCGTTTTAAAATGCGCTCTTCTAATTTGTTTTTTCTGATGTATAAATATTATTGCTGGTTTATTTCGTTTGTGCTCGAATTATTTTGTGGCATTTATTGGCTGCGTTTTCAGAGCTTTTATTTGACTTGAAGAATTTACTTTAGAATTTCGCTTGCTTATCACTTTGTATTTACTTTCCTTTTTTTTATTTCGAATAATAATAGATTCTGAATTCCACGCTATATTTTGCCACTCAATAAGACGCGACTTTGCTGCTTTGAAGCGACGGCTTTTGCTTTGTGTGACACGAGAACTGATTAAAGTTGAGTTTCATTTCAAAACTTTAGCTGCGGCTTTTGTCAATCGAATGCGACCTGAATACCTACATTACACAGTTCTTCCTCCCCCCCTCACGCTCTTTCTCTGCTTTCTATCTAACTTTGCCCCTGCGCTAGTTCTCCCCTCTCTCCTGCTCTGTCTCGCGTCTCTCAGTCTGCTTTCTTCTGCGTATTGTGTGGTCGTAAATGCCATCGGCTAAAACAATACGAATTTTTGCGTGCTGTGGCACCCACACAAACACAAGCTCAGCAGCAACAGCAGCAGCAGCAGCAGCAGGTGTCCCTGTGTGTGTGTGTAGTGTGGCATGCCGCGGGCTTTGTTTGTTTTTGTTTGTTGTAAATTTTTGCATTGTGAAATTTGAACGCTTCGTGCATTTCATTTGTGCCAAAACAAAACAAGAAGCAAAAGCAACGACAACGGCAACACAAAATAATAAAACACATTAAAAATACACGAAAAAAAAGAGAGAAATGTGAATGAATGTTGGAGCATGGCAAACGTATATTATTTCTTTGTTGCTTCCTTCCTTCCTGCCTTCCGCTCTTCTCCTCACCATCCTCCCTCCCCGCCCCCGCTGACTGTGGAATCCTGCTGCCCATTTGCCGTTAGCGTGCAAGCGTTTGAAGTTTTTGGCATTCGGTTTCGCTTTTGGCCCCCAATGCACTTACTTATTTATGAGTCCACACATGCCAGGCCCCCCAATCGCCCCCAACCGCCCCCAGCTGCCCCCCGCTTGTCTCCCCCTGCCCATTGAAGCACGCAAAGGCCAAACTCACATCAGGCTGCCGCGATTCGCAGCAACTACTTCAATTAATAGCTTCTAATTGCTGGCGAAGGTAACGCTTGCAATCGCTGCCTAATGAGGCGAACTTGCAACAAAAATAGATCTTCATCGCAGCTGCAGCTAATTAACTAATGTGCCCCACAGCAAACTGCAGCTGATAATGCATTTAATTGCTTTGCCACTGTTTCGTATGAGAATTAAATCCAATTTCGTTTTGATTAAACATATAGGAGTTGAAGAGATTGTTAGAAGTCTGAAAATGTTTTACCTATGCAATTTCGTGTGATTTTTGGCGGTAATCGACACGTGAAATTCAGAAATGAAAGTCATTTTAAAGTCTATAAGTTATCCAGAAAATTGACAGAGTTTTTGGCACATTTAAACAATAAGTTGTAGTAACATTTCAAATACTCGACAGTTTCTGTAAGCTCAGAAAACTAACTGAAATTACTGGTTTAAAATATTTCTGAATTTGCCTAAAACTCGCAACTTAAAATTTTGTGAAACAATCAGAAATAAAAATGGATTTTTTTTTATGTAAATAGAAGAAGCTTTTCATAGCATTTTATATATCTAATATAATATTTTATATCATATAAATTTATCACATTTATTAAAGCAAGTTTCTAAAATATTTGCTGAAGAAAAATTGTGTTGAAACTTCAATTGCATTGTCTTAAAAATAATTACTTTTATTGTTTTGCATTATAGTAATAAAAAATCGTTCACATTAATTAAAGCCAGCTTTCCAAAATTATTTACAAATTTCAATTCTCAACAAATCAGAATTGTGTTAAAACAGACAAATGTCTTTAGTGCTGTTGAGCTTAAAAAAAAGTTGTTTAAAGTGCGCTTCAAAATAACCTCGAGTTCATGCCACACGTTTAACCAAGTTCTTGATAAATCTAGCGAATTGATTATTTATTTATTTATTGAGTCACCCCACGCATCGAGGGGCTCTAAGACTTTGACTCGTTTGTCCTGCAACTTTTCCAATAAGTATTTCATGTGAAAAAAGCCCGAACTCAAAGCTGAAGCGCCACTCGAGTGCACTTTGCGCAAGTTGTTGTGAAATGTTTTCTAATGAAATTGCTTCACTTGCGCCGAGTTTCAATTGATTTATATTTTTGCGGCTTGACTTCAGCATTGCTTCCCCTCACATCCCTCTCACACACTCGCAATTATCGTTAGATCAATACGAGTGGCTGCTTAACTGGCTGCTTAACTTTAGGTTTCATTTAATTATGCCTGCTTTCCAATTTACTTGCTGTGCTGCCTGCTATTTATAGCAATTTATTGTGCTGAGTTCACGCATTTTTTGTTGCCACATTTTTGCACTTTCTGCTTTTTTGTTGTTGTTGCTATTTATGCAGAGTTTGCAATATTCTCGTTTAGCTGCGCTTAATTACTTTAAGTGCACATTCTGCGCATTGACTTCCCTGTCGCGTCGCCTCTTCTCTCTCCTCTCTTCTCTCTTCTCTACCTTCGTGGTCCTTTGCCTTTGGCTTGTTGTCGCTGTGCGAAATCTGTTCACGCGTTTTAATTTCATTAGCGCTAAAGACATTTTAACCCTTTTTTTTTTTTTTTGTGCGTCGCTCGCTTTTGTTGCTGTTGACAAATCCGACAAAACTGGCTGAAATCAACGATAATGTTGCTGTTGCTGTTGCTGTTGCTGCCCGCCTTTCACGTCTGCCAAATGTCGAGGCTGCCGTGCAAATTGAATTGCCAAGTGCCAGACAACTCAATACACATGAGTAGGTGTCTGTGTGTGTCTGTGTGTGTGCATGACATGCAAAAATTAATTCAATAATCAAAGTCGAGGCGCAACTCAAAAGACTTAAAGCTCAAGTAGTTTGCTAGTGTGTCAGACTCCTTCGTCTCCTCCACAGCTGAGTGGGAGACACGAATTGCTTTCGCTAATTGAACTCTCCAACTATATATATACTTATATATAGTTAGATTTCTGGGCAAAGGCTTTGTGCAGTTGTTGTCGGCTGAGTTTGTGCCTTAATTTAGTCATGGCAATTCTTTGTATTATTATTATTATTGTTATTATTATTATTGCATATTTGTTTCGGGCGCAAATGTGTGAAAAGGGTTTTTTTCGACTGTGTTTCTGTGCTTCACCTTCAATTTGTGGCTCTCATTTGCTGCGCCTAATTTAACTACTCGTTTTGCTTTTATTGATTTTTGTCTGGCTTCTTTAATTACTTAATTTGCTGTAGGAGTTCTTTGTGTTATTATTATTATTATAATTATTATGAGTTTCTCTGCAAATATAATTATTTTTGTGTTTTCTTAAATTTTTCGCATAAAGATATTTTCTTACTTTGTATTTTTTCTTCTCATTTCATTTGCATTGATTTCAGTTTTTCTTCCATTCAATTTACTAAATTCATATTTTTGCTCGTCCTTCAATTCAATCTGTGATTCTAAAATTCCCAGAATTTAGCTATTTTTATGCATTTATTTTGAAATTCATTTCCTACTTCTCTTCCATATTCTTTTGACTGAGTTTTCGTTTTATTTTGAATATTCAGTAACTTGGAAAATATCTTCCTGTTTTTCCTTGAATTTCTTTATCATTTTGGCTTCCATCTCAATCGCTGTTTACAGCCAGAAGCTAAATTGTCTGCTTTTCACAGCGTAGTTAAGAATTGAGCTGTCAAATGTTATTTCATGACTTCAAGTTCTCCAGCTTCTCTACAGGATTTTCAACTAGTAAAATTAACTCTTTCTGCTCTTCCTTACAATACATTCAATATGTTGCATTATAAAGTGTTGCTAAAAATAAACGCAATGCGTTGTCACGTATTCCCAGCATAATTTTGATGAAAACACTCTGTTGAAAATCGTTTAACACCCTTTGAGGTCTCACGAGTCTCGTGTCACGACACGGTCCACGCTCATGCCAAATTATGGTGATGAGCGACACAAACTAACGGCAACAAGAATTGTGATAATTAAAAACGCATTGAAAGGCAAAATGTGTGACGTTAAGCGGCTTAGTTCAGTCCCCTGTCCCTCGCTTGGTTGCCACCCACTTTTATGTCTCTGTGTGTGTGCCGAATGAACTCGCACAGCATGCGGCATGCGGCATGCGGCAAAGCTGCTGAGGGGGGTGCCTCAAGTTTGACGAACTTAAATGCTGACCACGCCCCATAAACACACGAAGCAGTAGAGAGTGAAAGTGAGAGAGAGAGCGAGAGCGACACATTAAGAGCAACGGGTTGGCGACAGACTTTAATGACCACCAGCAAGCACTGTTCGCTGGTCTCGAGTGCGGGACGCAGTTCAGGTAAGAGGTTAACAGCTAAACAGCTAAACCGTTAACAGCGAACAGCGAACAGGTAGAACAATTGTTGTTGTCGCCGCTGCGCCCAGTTTATATTGAGCTGAGGCCGGCAGCCGGCAGACGGCAGAAAGAACATTTCAAATTGAAATTGGCCAAAAACAAACGAAATGTAGTTATGTTATTTTGTATACCCGGCCAACTAAAGGTTGGAAAGATGACTGCAGTTGGTGGCCATCCAACAAGTTGTATAAAATCGCAATTATGCCTCAATCTTTTAGTGGTCTGTCAATCGCTGCTGGGTAGCAATAAAAGCAGATGGATTTGTGTTTCATTATCTTCTATTTTTGCAGACATTTCATTGTCCAGATTTACTCAATTATTAATTACACACAGACTCCATTTGATCGTTGACTAAAATGAGTCCAAGATCGTTGAGTTCAGTGCGAACTTCAGCTGAGACACAAACCATAGCCTGCACTGCAACCTGTGCTTAACGAAGACACCAACCAATTGTCGTAATTCTTAGAAACGCTTAGCGGGTAAACGCAAGTCGAGCACATTGAAGTGTAGTTTTATTATTTCTGTTTTTTTTTCGCTTCAGTTACGTATTGTCTCTGGGGGGCTCTGGTAGCGTTGCTTGGGGATTAATTTTGTAAGCGGCTCAATGCATAATTAACCAAATGAAACGGCACTCAAACTACTAGCAGCACTCATAGCACTCTGCACTCACTTTCACTCACGCCTCGCACTCTGGCAAATTCGACTCATTTCCATTTCCATTTCCTTCGCTGTGCTGTGCTGTGCTGCTTAGTTGCAGTTCATCTTGTGTTGTTGGCTTTGTACCTTTGTAATTACTACCAATTGCCTGTGGACGTGGCCCACAAGAGTGCATTGTTGTGCGAATTTGGTCAACACCCACACAAACACACGGCACTCGACAGCCCTGCAGCGACTTGTAATGGATGCCACAAATGTAAGCCCAGATTTATGTGTCTCTGTCTGTCTGCCTGTCTGTCCATGTGTGTTGCTTTCAACAATGCTCAGCACTTCGCTCTTGAGTTGAAATTGTCATGCGGAACGTGCAACAAGAGCGCTTCCTTCACAATTTCGTGTATCACTCGAGATGCAAAATCCTTTTGTCAACAGCTTTCAACTGATACTACTGCCACTCATGTGCAGGATATTTGACAACAACTACTCTGCAAGGCCAAAGTGCACTCTTCAAGCTCTCTCTCTCTCTCACTCTCTCTTTGCAAGCTATAAAAATGCGGATTATAATTCAATTTATACTACATTTTCTGCAGATAGCTGATGATTTTTACGACTTTTGCTAAGTCTTTGCATGCATTTCAGTTGCCAATTGTTGCCCCTGTTCACTTTCAATTAGTGTTTGTCTCTGTCAATTGCTTTTAGTTGCTGCCTGAAGTTCTTCTGACTCCCTTTAGTTTAGTTGCTCTAGTTCTCTAACAATTGAATGTTTAAACTTACATTCATTTCATTTGAAGTTTTCATTTTCATTTGTGCCATTCACTGCTCTTCATTATTGACCACAAAGTAAATACTACTTGGCGAGTAAAATGGAATTTATGTCGATTATTATTTGGCTGTAGTTCACAGGCAAAGCAAACAAGGGAAATATTGTGTGTGCCACAAAATGTGTGTGGCAATAACAAGCACAACTTGCAACTTCAACTGCAGATGCGAGCGTAAATGCAAAATAGCGATGCAGCTATAGACACAACAACAACTACAACTACGACTGCAAGATGCAGATACATTTGCAAAGCTATGCGGCAGATACAGATACATTTTGAGGTCGCTGCGGCAACGGCAACCAAATGTACAACGAACTCTCATCGCACTATTTTCCTTCTTTTTTGCTTGTTACTTGAATGGAAAACTACACATGAGCACATGAGATTCTGTGTTTATTTTGCTCAACCATTTGCAATTTCTCATTTCTCATTTTTAACGAATCCAACTTTGCAGCTGCAAGAGGCAGAGGAACAAGAATAAGAACAAGAACAATAACAAGCAGAAGATATTTCTCTGCTGCTAATACAATTTTAGTGATTTGCAATTAAAATCACTGCTGGCAACATTTTAATTCACATTCACAAATCGACAAATGTTTATTTACTACTCGATAAATGAACTAAATTTCATTTCATATTTGACTTTTGTAAACTGCACACTGCTCACTAAAAGTGCTTGCACACTTGTGATTAATTTCACAAAAGTCGATTGGACTTTGAACGCTTGCATAACGTTTTGTGTCCACACGCGAATTCCAACTTAAAACTTTGATCAATCTTGATTTCCCCAGTGACTTGTTGCTTGCTAGTTATTACAATTTATTTTAGCTACATCACTGAATAATAGCCTCAACTCAAACCGTTTCAGCTCTAATTAATCATTGATTTGCCCGCATTTATTCAGCACAACGTTGCTTTGTGTAGTTTCTACGGTGTCTTCTAATCATTAGCCAGCGTCGTTTAGTCAGTTTAAATGATGACAAATTGGACCAGGGTCGAGTAATTATTTAGCAGCACTTGAAATTAGTTTCGTGAACTGTGCAGTTTAATGAATTATCTGTGCAAACAGGTTGCTCTCAATTAGCTAGCAATTGGATCACTGTGCAGCGTGTGCGTTTACAGCCAGCAGCCACTGTTTATCAATTAAAATTTTGGGCGAAATGCGAAGCGAAGAAGCAAAAGGCCAAAGGTTTGCAGTGGGCAGATTTGTTGTGTTGTGTTTATATGAGTTATGCATATCAAGTGAAAGGTAAACATGCCACACGCACACACACACACACACACACACACGCTAGCTAGTTGGAACTTGGCCTCTAATTTGCATTCGAGTTTCAACTAAACAAATTACAAGGTCTGCCACAAGGCACAAAGTCAAAAGTGGCCTTATAATTACCAAACACACACACACACACACACACATTCTCTCACACACACGTGGAGTGTGTTGTTGTTGTTGTGGCGGCAACGACATGCTTAGAAATCAATTTTTGGCCGCCGATAAGCGATGCGGCGATAAGCGGGCAAACAAACAAGCCAAAAACGCGCCAAACCCTTTTGCGAACAATGGCCAAAAATCGGCGCCCAGACAAAGGCAAGGCCACAAAAGGATATCGAGCGTATGCCATAAAGGATAAGCAAGCAGTCGGTCGGGTCAAGCGTCTCACAAATACAACCACAACAACAACGGCGATTGCAAAACTCTACATCAACTTAAGCGGGACTTATCAACAAGACTTTGACGTTGACTTTGCCAAATGCGAAAAGTTTCGCCCATTTATTTTATACCGTGTTGATCTTTGATCTAGCAGTAGATTCTGCTATTTATATTAGACATTTTGAACTGTTCAGAGTGCATTTATAAATTATTAGAAGAGCTGCTAATCTATGGAAAATTTTGACTTTCCATTTTATACCTAGATTGTTATATTTATATTTCAAAGAGCTGCGAATTTATTCATTTATTTTCAAGTATTTAAATATTAAATATCTTTGATCTAGAAGTAGATTCTGGTACTTATATTACATATTTTGAACTGTTTAAATGCAATTATAAATAATTAGAAGAGCTGCAAATTAATGTATTTATTTTCACACATTTTTTAGTGCATAATTACAAAATCTGAAAAGTTTGAACTTTTTATTTTATATCTTGTTGATCTCTCATAGATTGTTGTATTTATATTTCCAAGACCTGCAAATCAATTCATTTATTTTCAATACTTTGAAGTGCATAAATATAACAAATTTAAAGTTTATCCTTTTTATTTTATTGATAAAGAATTTAATTTTTGTATTAATGTTTCAAAGAGCTGGAAATATATTCAATTATTTGCCAATATAAAGAAATCGATTTTTGTATTTATATTTCAATGAGCTGCAAATCTTTGCATTCATTTTCACATTCAATTTTTTGCATAAATATAAAATGTGAAATGTTTGGACTTCCACTTTGCACCTCGTTGATCTCTCATAGTTTGTTCGATTTATAATTTGAAGCGCTGCAAATCTCTTCACACATTTTGAAGTGCATTTTGCAAATTTGAAAAATGTGTAGATGATGCTTATCAATTAGCAGCCTATTTGCGAATTCATTTAACGCTTTCAAATGCTGCAAATCACAAACACAAACTACAAATTGCGTTGCTATATAACAAGTTCTATTTGCGTATCAATGCATTGTGAAACATTAAAAAAAAATGGAAGAAATGTGTGTATACAAAGTGGTGACCAAATTGAGTGCACTTCGAAAGCATGTTACGATTGTTAGAAAGCAGAAATTTCAATGATTGCGTCAGAATTGGGCGAAAGTTGTTGGCGCTCAACGAAAATTGTACTTAAATTTCCAAGCTTTTGTCAAAATTTAGTTAATTGATTGATTTGCGATAACGTGACCATTGATTTGAAATAACGTAAATGCATTGCAATTGCTGCTGCTTTTGCCGCATTAATTGCTTTTGTTGACCAACACGAATTTGCGTTGCTTGTTGGGCTTCTTGGGCGCCGGCTGCGCCTTGCGTTTCCCATCGACAGCTGCAGCTGCCTTCTGGGGCAGCAGTTTCTGCCTCGGACACTCCTCCCTGAGTATCACCGATGCCAGTTGTCGCAGTGGTATCAGCTCATCGTACTGCGTCTCCTGCCCAATTGTCCAGCCGAGCTGCGCCAACTGTTGCTGCAACTCCTCCTCAGTGCGTTGCGACATTGCAAAAGCGTGAAACGTGAACAACTTTCGAGAATTTAAATTAGTTGATGCAAAAGTTCTGTGCACAAACTACGAAGAAATTCGATTCTGTTCTTTTTTTTGTGTTTGTTTTTTGGGAGCAACGTTACGAATATGTTTTTGTGTTTTAGCCGAATGCGAGAAGCAATGAACACTTGATTGGGGGCGAAATTAGGAAAAAAAAATTGGGGCGAAAGCAAAACTAGTTGAGCTCGAAGAGAAACCGATTTGTGTACTGAGCTCTGTTCACTTCCGAAGCAAAGCCTAAAGATCAAGCCCTAAGCCTGCTTGATTTAGTTTCTATTTCCATCGAAATGCATTTGAAACTTGTCATTTGGAGAACTTGCTTCCCAATTGTGTTCCTGATTGAACAGCCAGAAAATGATTTAGGCGATTAGTGCTTAGAACATTAATTACTATTTGAATTCTAACTATTTATAACTACTTTTTAGATGGATTAGCTTTGCAAAGGCATAAAGAATTGCAAACTATTAATAACTATTACTTTAGCTTTGCAGAAGCTTTAACAATTTTAATATATCATTAACTACTTATTAACATCACTTGCATTGCCAAAGCTTTATTAATTTTCTGATGTTTTCCATATTAAAAAAACCATTTAAAATAATTGGAATGTTTCTTAGTTCCTCCTTAATTTCCTCAGAATTTTCTAGACTTTGTCATATCATTAGCTCTTCATTTTTGTTTAACAATTGCAATCTATTAATAACTACTACTTTTTAGCAGTTTTAGCTTTTCAGAAGCTTTCAAAATTTCAATATATCAAGAACTACTTATTAAAATAATTTTATTTTGCCAAAGTTTTAGCAGTTTTCCCATGTTTTCTTTATAATAATAATAATATTATATCATTTGAAGCAATTAGTTGCATGCTTCTTATTACTGTCTTAATTTCCTCTGCTTTTTTGATACAGTCAGAATGTGGCTAATTTTCTAAACTTTGCGATGTCATTAGCTCTTCATTTTTGTTTATTATATTATGCATTTACTTGTGTAAACCTTTTCAGGGCAGCAACTAGGCGACTTTGGCAGCTGCGCAACCTTTTCACGGGATTGTCTTTTAAATGTGCTCAGATTGCCTTTATTTTTGAGGGGCGCAAAAGAAATCATAAAATTAAATATGCGTAGCATACTTTTTTGGGCGGCCGTCGTCCTCGTCGTCGCCGTCGTCGTCGTCGGCGGCGTCGTTGTTGGCTGCAATTGACTTAATATCCTTTGGGCAAACAATCAAACAACCATGGCAGGCAAAAAGGGGGAAGAGGGGCAGGGGGGGAAGTTAGTGGGCAGGTGGCAAGTGGCAAGTGGAGAGCGAGGGACCCGAAAACCGCAAAAGTTACGCGGCCCGACTGAAAATCTAAAACGCAAACTGCGATAGCCCCACAAAACTGAGACCCAGCGGCAAGAGAAACCACAAAAAAGGACCACGCGAAGGAGGAGGGGGGAGGAGGAGGGGGGAGTGTGGGGGAGAGAAATGTGGAAGGATTGGAATTGTAATGGCAGTGAGGCAAGTTTTCTTTCTTTCGTTTCGTTGCTTGTTTTTCTTTTCGGGATGTAGCGCGATTTGCAACGCTCAGTTGCACGCATTCATTGGCAGCAAACAGCTTGTGAGTTGGGGTGGGGAGGGGGAGAGGGGAGAGGGGATAGCGTGAAGCGGGGCGGGAATGGGAATGGGATTAGGAAGTCGCTGGGATTCTGACCTGCTGTTCTTTTCAGCTCGCTTGTTGTTGCTGCTGCTTCATTTGATGGCTGCAATTATGGCGTCATTTACATTTCGCCTTGACGAGAAACGTTTGCGCCTCAAACGCCATGCCACGCCCCTCTCCCCTCTCGCCCCGGCCCCCTGGGCTGCAAACGTTTTGGCCAAGACACAAAGTATTTGCAGCTGCTCGACTTGTAGTCGTTGTTGTTGCTGTTATATTGTTATTGTTATTGTTATTTCAATGCCACTTTGGCTGCTCAAGCGCGCTGCTAAGTATGCTACACATTTTCTTTCAATTTCTTTGTTCTTAACAACGCCTTTGCTCAACCCAACTGCGTGTGTGTGTGTGTGTGTTTGTGGCATGCTTGAGAAATAGCAATTGCTGCAACTGCAGCGTGGCAATGATAAATGCCGCACGAAATTGATGAACCGAAAGCACTTTCAGTCGCCTCTTTTTTTGTGCTCATCTTGCCTGCAATGAGAATCGTTAAATGCCAACTGTTTTAATGGCCTTTTGCAGTTAATGGCAGCTCATTCGCTTAATGTCTTAACTCCGAACATGATATCATCAGCATTCAAACATGCTGATCATAAAATCAACATTTCGATGCGACATGTTTGGCATTTCATTTCGATTATTTAAATACAGCCCACATATTTAGTTGACTTGAAAGACTTCTTGTAGATTTGTAATTAACAACAAAATGCGCCCAGATTTGTATTTGGTTTTGAGCGTTTTTAAGAAGGCTTTTAATCTGAGTTTTATGTCGATTTATTTAAAGATATATTGTTCTGAAATTCGACTCAACATTTGCACATCAATCGTTTGTTAACACTCGCTAAAATTGTATTTATTACAAATTTGAGTATAAATTGATTGAATTTTTAATGCATTAATGCTGTAATTGTTAAAATGCCCTTAAAATCATAAATTGTAATGAATTTGCAATGATATTTGGCATATAAATCTTGTCTTTACACTCGAACATTCCATCACATTACATCTAATGAAAGTAAAACTCATAAATTCTAGTGAAATGTGAATAATATTTTCTCAAATAATGACTTCTTAAAACACTTGCACATTTCATTTTTAATTTGTAAAAGCAGTGCACATTCAAAATGCATAAATTGTAATGAATTCACAATGATTTTTGGCATTTAAGTGGCCTATTTAACGCTCCACTTCTAATGATTGAAAGTAATGCTCTAATTCACAGTCAAAAAAAGTTGTAAATTGTTATGAAGTGGGAATAATATTTGACCAAAATAATTACTTTTTAATACTCTAACATTACATTTTTTATCTATGAAATAAACGCTGTAACTCACAGTCAAAAAAAGGCATAAATTATTATAAAATGGGAATAATATTTGCCCGAAATAATTACTTTTTAATACTCTAACATGCCATTTTTAATCTATGAAATAAACGCTGTAACTCACAGTCAAAAAAAGTTGTAAGTTGTTATAAAATCGTAATAAAGTTTGATCAAAATAATTCCATTGTTGATCTATAAAATAAATGCTGTACCTTACAGTCAAAAAAAGGGATAAATTTTTATAAAATGGGAATAATATTTGACCAAAATAATTACTTTTTAATACTCTAACATTACATTTTTTATCTATGAAATAAACGCTGTAACTCACAGTCAAAAAAAGTAGTAAATTCTGATGAAATGGCGATAATATTTGGCCCAATAATTACTGCTTAATACTCTAACATTCCATCACATCTCAACTAATGAGAGTAATGCTGTAATTCATAGTCGAAAATCATAAATTGCAAGGAAGTGTGTGGGAGTAATTTATGCCATATAAATTCCATTTTCAATCTATGAAAGTACTGTGGAGCTGTAACTCACAGTCGAGAAGCATCGTGCTAATAAATCTCAGGAGTAGCTGCTGAATTTTTCAAATAATTTGGCGCTTTTGCAGCGCGAGTTTGGGGCAACATTAAGAAGTTGAGTGCAGGGCACCGAAATTTGCTGTGATGCTGCTGTGGTGTGCTTAAGTTTCGCCTTAAGCGCTTTATTGCCAGTTGCTCGAACGGTAATCCGAGCATAAATCCTGGCTTTTAATATGCTCAATCCCGAAACAGTTTTCCCTCCCCCGCCCCCCTGGTGTGTGGAGTGGCAAAAGGGGAGGGAGAGGGGAAAGTGGGCCTACTTTTATTGCTGCTGTTGTTGTCTACGCTTATTTAGCATGCCCTTTCATTATCATTTACTTATGTCCTTTCTTTCGCTTTTTTGTTAGCTTTTTAATTGGCACTTGCGCTCTGGGCTTAGGTACAAGTCGTGTCCTTGTTCCTACCACCCCCCTCCCCCCCGCTCACTCTCCCCTCTCTCCCGAGTCGGCTTGTTGTGCTTGCCTAATTTATTTTTTCGGCAAATGCTTTTTATCCTTTTGTCATTTCGGTGAGCTTCCAGCCTCGCCATCTCAAGTCGCCGTCGCCGTCGCTGCTACAGCTAATTGCGTAACGCATACGCCGCGTACGCCTTAAGTGGAGGGGGGTTTCGTTGCTGCAAGACTGCAGACAAGGGTCTTAGACAATAGCCAGGCCCATCTCCCTGCCCCCCCTCCTGGTTTTTGGAGCTGCCTTTTTGGCGGCGACTTGCCTCGATTTATGTGCGTGTCCATGTGGCGTTTTATTATCTCAATTTGCCGTTGCCAGCTAAAATCCAGCGGGATTTGTGGCATGATTTAGTGTGTTGTGTGCAGTGTCATTAAAATTTAATTAAGCGCCAACTTCACATGACACAAAATGCGATAGAGGAAGGAAGCAGGCGAAGCAGCAGCTGACTTGAGAGACTTGGACAAGAAAAAGCAACGTTGGGGCAAGAATCTAATTTGCTTTGTGAGTGCGCATACAAAACAGCATGTAATAATTTATGACATGATGAACTTGTTTCTCTCTGTCACTACACACACACACACCCTCGCACACACACACACACCTCAGACGCATGCAAATGATTTGTTTGCACAATATTTTGCATATGTGCCAAGCAAGACACGAGGCCAGCGAAAAGAGCAAAAATCTTCATAATAACAATCATGATAGCAGCAACAACGGCAACAAATAACAGCTGCGTCAAGCTGTGCCAGTTGAGCGGTCCATGCTCGACTAGCAGACACCCTGTAGTTGTCCAAATTCCATTTTAATCGACATGAATTTCTATATATAAAACTAATAAACTTCAATTGCCAACACTTCGCTAGCAAATTTTTATAGCTTTCTTTGCTCCACTCCCAGACATTTTCTCTACTGCTTAACGCTTATTAAACACTATAATTTAACTGCTGATTGAGCACAGAAAATGTAAAATAACACTCTTGTTTTATCGTTTAGCTCTTGCAGCCGTTTCGAGCGTAATTAATACATAAAAATGTGGCCACAAAAAGCAGAAAGTAAAAAGCTGCAACTTGCTTGAAATTGGCATTGGAAATTCCTGAGAGTTTTTAGCATTTTCATTATAGCTTTTGGCATTTGCAAGTAGCTTAAAACGCTGCTTTTCTTTTTTTTTTTGTGCTGGTTAGTTGTGGAAAGAAATTCAGCCAACTTTAGCAGAGTTTGTGGCAAGCTGCAGCTGTTGGATTATGCACTTTTGGCGCACACTTAATAATTTGTGAGCAGTTAAGGAAGTCGCATCTTGGCTAGCAAATAAAGCCGCAAACTTTAGTTTTTCTGTGGGTTTTTTTGTTGTTGATTCGCAGTACACGCAACATAAAAACTGCTTCACTGGGGAGCTCTAACAACTCGCTGAGTTGATGACGTGAGTTGCCACACAGCCAGAGAGAGAGAGGGAGAGAGGGAGAGAGAGGGAGGGGAACAGCGATAGCAAATTGCTGGCTGCTGTGTGGCAGGTTGGTGGCGCAGCGGGCGCGGAGGCGGCGCAGGACAAAAGGTGGCAAGCGGCATAAAGATTGTTACCATATTGCTATCATTTGCACACAATCAGCGTCAGCCGCGTGGCAGACTGCAAACAAGTGTGTGGGGCAGCGTGTAATATATGCATGAGGCATGCGGCATGCGGCATGCGGCAGCAGTAGTAGCGGCAGCAGTCATTGCTTTTGCCATTGCCGGAAGCGTCAAAAAGGAAATAAAAGCAGTTGATAGCGTTGCCAACGATGATAGCGGCTGCGACTGACGTTGCCAACCACAACAAGGATGAGATTGAGTTTGGAGATGAGCGCGAAACCAAGCGAGACAGACAGCGAGTGGCAGGGGGAGATGGGGAGACGGGGAGGCGGGGAGGCGGGGCAAACGTTGCCAATGCTATCATCGATGCCGTTGTCAGAGTTTGAGTGCGAAAATTGCAGATAAAGTGAAAATAAAATTTTAATAAATAGCACAAAATCAAATTTCCCGCAACAAATTGAATACGTCACTGTGTGAGTGAGGCTGTCTCGCTCTCTTTCTCACTCGCTGCAAGATTGTGCGTGTTTGTGCGTGTTTGTGCTTGTCGCTGGGTCACAACCTCAGCTTGTAACAAATCGAAGCGCTTTCGTTGTCGCCTTCCGCTCACTTTCAAGCCTCGCCAGGCGGCAAGTACAACAGCTTCGCACGCTCTACACATTTTGTGGCCACACACACACACACACAAACACTCACACACACACACACACTTTCACACATAGGCTCAGCACACACCCTCAGCCTCACAGCTCACTTCCCACTCCCCACTCTTCACACCTCACGCTTCATTGGGTTGCTATAAAAAAAAACAACAATGTATCGTTATGTTAATTGCGGCTGCTTAACTGGCTGATGCCCTCTAATGAATTCATAAGCTAGATTGGCTAATCATAATTACTATCGCCTGTTTTCAACATTTATCTTAAACTGGTAATTATTTATTTATGGAAATTATAGAGTCGTAATCTAGTCGTTTGCTTTTGCATGTTTATTTTATGGCATGCTAGCAGCTTGCTGTGTTTTTCTCTGAGACGTTGATAAGGCAAACTATCGGCAAACTATCGGCTTACTATCGTTTGCTATCATACATGCTTGATCTGATTTGTTTTATTTGCCATTATTAGCTTGACTGCTACTTTAGTTATTATTTGTCTTTACTTTTACTACTTACTATTCTTGCTTTTGTTTATTCTACTTTTACATAATTTCCATGGTTAATGTAATATTATTTGTACTACAACTTTAATGATTATTTCTCTTTTCTCCTATTGCTTCTGAACATTCTTGCTTTATTAATTCTACTTCTACATCTTGAATGGTTTTTTCTTCTTCATATTTTGATTCTAATCTTTCTTTGTTAACTCTACGTCTACATTATTTGCATTATTATTATATTATTATTTTGACTACTAATTAATTATTGTTCGTCTTTTTTCTTGTTGTGACTAATAATTTTTGATATGTTGCCTTAATTTCTAATATTATTTCCATTATTATAAAATTGATTTTTGTGACTACAACTTTAATGATAATTTCTCTCTTTTCCATTGCTACTTGCTTTGTTAACGCTACTTTTACATTATTTTCATTATTATTATATTATTATTTTGACTACTAATTAATTATTGTTCGTCTTTTTTCTTGTTGTGACTTATAATTTTTGATGTGTTGCCTTTATTTCCAATATCATGTCTATTATTTAATGATAATTTCTCTCTTTTCTATTGCTACTTGCTTTGTTAACTCAACTTTTACATTATTTCCATTGTTAGTATATTATTATTTTGACAACTTTACTTATTATTACTATTTCTTCGTATTGCTTTGTTAACTCCACCTCTACATCTTTAATTGTTTTTTCTTCTGCATCTATTGCTGTTTTTGTTAGCTCTACTTGCACATAACACCCGTTGGGTTTGCTGTGCTGCAGGGTATGGGAAAACTCCAAATTATCGTATGATTAAGTGCTGTGCTCTAAAAATAGACTCGACAGAAGCGCAGCTGGGGAACCCAGCGAATGAATGAATGAATGTGGCAAGTTGATGAAGCAGCGCATTGAACGGAGAATGGAGAGAATCGCATACATGAGAGCGAATGAAGCTGAACCCGATGATCCACTTAAAATGCGCGAAATGCGGCAACTCGCATAAACTGACAAATTTATTTGATTAGCTAATTTCGGGGCGGGCTCAGCTCAGCTCTGCGCTGCTCTGCACACGTATGCAATCATTTTGCCGCGGCTTAAGTGCTGCGTAATTGCCATTACCCTCAGCGAGTCGAGTGGAGAGTGGTGAGAGGTGGAGAGGGGAGAGCGGAGAGCGGAGAGAGGAGTGAGAGGCTGGAGCACAGGCTGCAGGGAGGCATTGAGCGAGGCGTCTTGGAGAGTGTCGCGTCTGTTTTGGCGACTGTGATTCATGGACGAAATTGAAAAGTATGCCTCGCTTTTGTTTGTCTTCCCCTCCCACCTCAATGCTCCCTGCCCACAGCAGCTGCTTCTGCTTTGGTGTCTTTCACTTTCGCTCGTTGTTTTGCCAAAAATCTCAGCAACTTTATTCCGCACTCTCTCCATCTCCATCTCACTCTCGCAACTTCTTTTTCGTGGGCAGTTTTTCCGGGCTGCTTCGCACGTCTCGCTACATCTTCATACCCTGCCTTCCGTCCAGGCTGCAGTCGGGGCATCTCTGCACTGTCGTGCAACTTGTGCCGCAACTGTAATTGTCTCATAAATATTCAATCAACATGCTCTCTTTTCTCTCTCTGGTAATTACTCTCGCTATCTCGCTCTAGTGCTCGCCTAGGCATCGAAGTAAATCAAAGCGTTATCGGCGACACTCCACAAATGCGGCATATTAACTTTTGCGCTTGCCACAGCATTTGCACATTGTTCTTAAACGTTTCACTGGCTGTTTAGCAGGTTCTTGCTCTATTCATCTCTGTGCACCTAATTCTCAATCATTTGCAGAGTTTCTTCAGTTCAATATTGCATCTATTTAATGCCAATCTCACTTTCTCTATCGCTCTTTCAATATTTATTATTTATTATACATATTATTTAATTTCTATGTGCGTTTTCTATTTATTTGAATGTTTAATGTTACATGATTTTCTGCTCAAGTCTCTGCTTTATATTCTTAATTATTTACATAGTTTCATCAGTTATTATATTATATTTATTTCATTTCATATTGTTGATCTGTCGCTCTCTGTCACAACACGACATAATAAAGTCTTTTACTTTTTAGTAGCTTATTATATTATAATCATCAATTTTCTCGTTTCCAAATAATGATTTAATTATATTTAACTTCTCGCTAACTATTCTATTGACTTGCTTTTTCGTTTAAATCTATTGTGATCTTGTCCCCAAGTTGTTGTGCCTTTTAGTCTAAATTATCGTTTTTCACTTCAAAATTATATTTATTTCTATTAGCTTATACAGCGAAACTCCTTCTCTATATCGTGCTCTGAACATTCATCAACTTTCTCGATTTCAAACAATGGTTGATAATTCACTATCACAATTTCAAGCTGATTATTTTGCCTACTTTATATATTTTACTTCTGTATGTTTTTGCTATACGCCTTCATTTCCAGTTAACTGTGACATAAACATCTCCTTTTTTTCACTCACTTCACGCTCTTAATTTGACAAATCTTTCGTTTTAATAACCAACTTTTTAACTTTGCCGCTCAGCTTCTATTTATCTATTTTCCTTTCGTTTGACTTATTTTTACTTCATGCTTTCTCTCTCTACTTCTCCATCTCTTCTCCCTACTTTTAACATATTTACTCGCATATTTTCTGCAGCTGTATCCGCTTTTTTTCCATCTTCCTGCCTCAATCTAAACGTTTTATAATCATTGTCTTTCCATTTTTTGCTTTCGCTCGTCCGCACTTTCAGCTCTTTTTTAATTGCTTTGCGCAATTGTTTTTTGGTTTTTGTTTTTTTCTAGTGGTTCTATATTCTTGGCCCACTTAGAGCATCAGCAGTTCGTGTTGTGCCAACTGAAACTGTTGGCCTTATTAGCTGCCGTACGTTATTTGGCAGAACGACTGCGACTCGTTACTCATACGCCCTGTGCGCCTCACTCTGTGTGTGTGTATTTTTGTGTGGTTAGCCGCCGCATGTTGCATGCTAAATTTGACTGCCACACTGTCTGTCTCGGCTGGCTCACGTTCCCCCTGCCCCCCTTTCCCCCGCTCGCCGTTCTTGCCACACACTTTGTGGCACTGTCAGTCATTGAGCGTATTTCGCTCTGTGTGTGTGTGTGTTTTGTTCGTTGTGTTTCTTCGTACACATTTGCTTATAATTGCCTATTAGTTTTCATTTGTTGATTTTGTTTGCTTGGCCAAACGCACGTGACGCGCTCCGTTTGTGGCTTTTGCTTTCTGCCTATCGATTTGCGATTGAGCCAACATCAACATAGGCAAAAGTCGCCTCCTCTTCCTCCCTCCCTCCCTCTCTCTCTCTCTCTCTCTCTCTGTGGAGGGGAGGAACAATTGCCGATAAATGTTCCTGATATGACGCGAGTCGAGGCACATGTCGCTTGTAGTTGTGATTTAAGTAGACCCTTTAATGTTATTTCCCAAATTGATTCAGTTAATTGTCCCTCTCTCTCTATCTCCGTCTCGCTCTGTCTTCGCTGACCTTGCACCAGTTATTTGCCACAAAAATAGCTCGAGCTAATTGTTTTCCCCTCGCCGTGCACTTGATCCCAATTTGGGGATAGAAATTTGGTCAGTTTAGCGGTTCATTCAACTTGTTGTCATCATCATCAACAACAGCGATGTAGCTGATGTGGTGTGGCAGTGTCGCGGCGCCACAAGTGCCACAAAATATATTTCATTGAGGCATTTGCATTATGTGTGCCGAATTTTCGCATTCTCGCAATTGCCTCTTGGCAGCCTCATAAATCTTGTGGCCCCTTTTATTTCATTTTTTTTTTTGCAGCCAGACAGACGTCAACACATATTTGGCTCGCGCTTTTCGCTTCTCCATCATCAGTTGCGCTTCCACTGTCCGTTGCTTCGAGGCCTCTCTCTGTGTAATGAATGAATTTCATTCGCATTTTTTCGACATTTTCTGCTCAATCAAACTTAAATCAGCAACGACAGCTGCCAAAAAAAAAAAACGCAAGAAAAAACAGCAACAGCACATCATTAATTCCGCAGAAAAAACTGTTGTTGTTGCTAAATTAGCTGATTGAAAAGTCCGCGAAAAAATCAAAAGAAACAAAAAAAAACGCGCCAAGTTAACATTGACTGCAAAGCCGCAATTTCAATGCTCTTGTCGTGTTTTCAAAGTGCCTGGAAAATACTTGATAAATATTTTATTATATTTCTACATTTCTAATCACAATTTTGTGCAGCTGCTTTTGTCGCATGATTTTAATAATTATGATAATTATTGAAGGTGCCTTTTGAGTGTTAAATATTTATGTTCAACTTTTGTGATCACAAGGATATATTTTGATTTCTCAACACATTTTCTCTTTTGATTTCGTGCATTATTTGAACTGAATAACTGACTTAATTATGATAATTATAGGAGTCGTTTTTGTGTGTTTAATATTTATGTTCAACTTTTGTGATCACAGGAATATATTTTAAGTTCTCGACCTGTTGAATAAAACAAACTTTTTTTACTGCATTTATTTTATCTGAATAATTTACTTAATTATGATAATTAAATAAAATTAAAGCGCTTTTTAGTGATAAACATTTATGTTAGACTTTTGTGAACACACAGATATTTAGTAAATTCTCTATCTTCGGCTTTGCAAACATTTTTTCATTGGCACGAAAATTTCGAAATTCATTTCCTAAAGTTTGCTGCACATTTATTACGTATACGTTCAACTACCTTTGTTGCCAAAGTTAATTAACTGATAATTCGATTAAAATGGGGAATAGTTTATAAGCCAAAAGTTTTGCGCAAAGCAATTAAAACAGAGTGTTTGAAATAGTTGCGAATAGTGAATATATATATATATGTATATAGTATGTGTGCTAGTTCGAAAGATGTTTCATTATTTGCCGCAGGAAAAGCGTTGCACATTTGCCAGCTAAATGAAAAAGAAACTTGCCACAAAGAGGCCAACTTCGCTCTAGCTGTCAGGCACACACAAAAGAAATACGCACACACAGACACAGCAACAATGGGGAGATTAGGGGCATGCATCAGTGGCACAAACTAGACACACACACACACACACACACACAAATACACGCTCATGGTGAATGCGTTCTAGTTTCAGTTTTTGGCTGCAGTTTCGCTTCGGTTTGTCTTTTTTTTTTGTGTGTGGCTGGCTGCCATGGCCACATTGAAGCTGATTAATTAGCGCCACTGACCCTGCCCCATTTTGGGGCAGCTCGATAGAACGAAATAAGAAACAACTCGTCGCATGTCCAATGAGTGCAATTATTTCATCAATATTCAGCTCTACAGTTGACACAATTCGGTTTTAATAGCTTCTATTTTTAGCGACATTTTCGAGTTATGTTCGCTGCAATATTGACAATTGGATTGAAGGCTAAATGGATTGAAAAATGCTGTGCACCAATGCAGTTATTTCTTTTCAATTTTTCTGCCAAACAAATGATTTAATGTGGTTAGCAGAGACTTTGTTTGGCCAATTAACAATATTATTTCTGGGTTTCGTCATCTCCATTTATTTTCACTTTTATGATTGATTGTTTTCAAACGCTTTGTCTAAGCAGAAGATGATTTGTTTGCACAGTATAACTGTCTCGATCATTGCTATATTGCAATATTGGCAAAGTTTCTATGCTTTGATTGACGTAGCTGAACAGCTTGACCGCTGCAAATGCATTTTAAATATAGTTTCTGCAGCTGCCTAAATTTGTATTCGCAGTGAATTGATTGTTATTGATTGACTGTTTGGTGTCATTTTGTTTATGCAAAGTCTTAAGAGCTACAGCTTGAATATCCCTTGTTACTATTAAGTTTCTGCTTCCTTTGAAGGACAAAACAAATTGATTGACTGCTTGGCATGTATATTTATTAGGTGGCATATTATTCAGTATATATTTATTTAGCATCACTAAAATACTGAATTGAATTCTTAGTAAACCATGCAAACAACTTTGAAAAATAGTTTCTAATTGCATCTTCGTTGTGAATTGATTGTTATTGATTGAATGATTTGAGTTATTATATTTATACTTGGCCTTTAGAGTTTCAGCTCTTGAAGTTCGTTGTCAATTGTAACTATTAAGTTATTCCTTGATTGAAAACACAAACAAGTTGATTGACTTCTTGATATACATATTTATTAGATGCTATATCACTTAATATATATTTATTGAACATCACTTCAACTTTAGAGTTAAAACTTTCGATCGACTTGATTGAAGAAACAAACAAGTTGATTGACTGCTTGATACAAATATTTATTAAGTGCTATATTATTTAGTACATTTTTATTTTGGCATTACTTAAAGACTGAATTGAATTCTAACTAAAACAGTTGTCGTTGCTTAAAGAGTAGGGTTAGTGCTAAAGCTATCACCATATGGTAGACCACATCATCGCTGTCTCTCTCTCTCTCTCTCTCTCTGTGACGCTTCCGCTTAGATGCGTCGCTCGTTGCGGCGCGCATAGTGAAAGCCGCCGTAGTAATCCTCCAAATCGCGCAGCTCTCGCTGCAGCTGCGCCTCCACCTTGGCCTGAGCGGCCTTTTGGCGTGCGGTGAGGCGACGCACGCTGCCGCCGCTGTAGCCGCTGCCACAGCCGCTGCTGCTGCTGCTGCTGGTGGTCAGCGGCAGGCGGAAGCTGAGACGACGTCGCACCTTCTGCTCGGCCACACACTCGTACAGTGGCTGCTCCAACAACGGCTGCAGCTGCGCCTGCGGCAACTGGGCGCAGCGTCGCGCATCTGTGTGCGAGGGGAAGCCCCGCGGTGTCGTTTGGCCGGACAACGCTTCGCTGATGTTGTGTGGTCGCTGTGCACTTGTCGCGACACTTGGCAGGCTGCGCTTCTTGTCGCTGCTCGCTGTGTGCTCGAACATGCACTTCCACTTGGCGTAATGACTGTCGGTGGGCGTGGCACGCTTCGTGGGCGTCAGCAGTGTGCCGCAGCTGCCGAACGAGGAGCAGCGCGGCATGGGACGCAGCAGCGGCGTGCGTGCGCCGTAGCAGCGGCGTCGAAAGTCGCCGCAGCGACGCTGACGTGGCCGCCAATGGCGCTTGAGCGTGCGTCGCAGCTTCAGCAGCAGCCGCTTGAGGCCGGAGCGCGGCATGAGGCAGCAATCGCAGTTGCTGGGCAGGCTGGAGCTCTGCTGTTGACTGGAGCAGCCAGAGGATGAGCTGGAGCTGCAATTGGCGCTGGAGCTGGCGCTGGAGCGGGACTGTGAGCTGCCCATGCTGTAGCTGCTGCGGCTTTAATTGAACTTGTAGCTGCGCTTCGTGAGCTGCTCGATCGCTATTAACGGTTGTTGTGAACTTCCTCCGAATAGTCGCTGTTAACTGGCGCTGCTGTTAAAGTGCGTTGCTGCTTGCTGTTAACTTCAGTCGCTGTTAACTTGAGTTGCTGCTAGCTGTTAACTTCAGTCGCTGTTAACTTGAGTTGCTGCTAGCTGTAAACTTCAGGCGCTGTTAACTTCAGGCGCTGTTAACTTGAGTTGCTGCTTGCTGTTAACTTCAGACACTGTTAACTTGAGTTGCTGCTTGCTGTAAACTTCAGGCGCTGTTAACTTGAGTTGCTGTTAATTTAGTACTAGATATACGCTGTTAATTTGCGTTCTGCGCTTGAGCTCTGTTGTTCCACTTTGATCGCTGTTACTTGACAGTGAATTTTCTTTCGTTCTGAAGTGCGCTGTTAATTGTTCACGTTTAGTGCGGTTTAGCAGAACTCTTTGCTGTTAACTCTTGTGAACTTGATCGTTTAGTCCGTTTCTGTTGAATTCTTCGCTGTTAATGTTGCTGCACTTTTGTCGCTGTTTATTTAAACTTCGCTTTTATCGCTGTTTATTTTGTCAACTGTCAACTTGTTACACTTTTTCGTTTATGGTCTGCTTCACTTGACTGCTGCTTGCTTACTGTGCTGCCACAATGCGAATCGTCGCCTATTTATATGTGAAAGTTGTCCCATCAACCGGGTTAATATGGAGTCCAGGTAGCTGTCGAGCAGGTAGCCCTCGCCATGTGGTGCAGCAGCCCTCGCAGGTAGTCGAGGAGTCTTATTGCGTCCCTTGCGGTAGCTTTTATGGCACCTTATGTCGGCGGCTGCAGCAAATTCGGCCATGTTTTTATGGCCGTGTCATTTAGTTTTTGGGTTTTTGCAAGAATCTGTCGCGGCTTTGGATTTAAAATTTCGCTTTGGCTAAGTGGGATTTGTGTGTGTCGAGTTGTTTTTGGCATTTGCGTGATTGTCGCCTCACAATTTTTATGACACTAGGCTAAGTAGCGCACATGTTGCAACATGAGGCGACTGAGGCATGAGGGCGGCGATGGTGGCGGTGGTGTCGGTGGCAGCAATGTCGCTTGTGGCCTAATGGCCTGTCATTTTGGGCTTGGACACCGAAAGCCGCAAGAAACATGCTCAAGTTGTAATTGCGGCTGGCGGCAAGACGCAAAACAAGCGTGTGGCAAGGACATTTGGGCGCCACTTAAGACATGACTGGAAATTGTTAATGAATTGCAGTTGGGCTATTAACGCCCCCAAACAACCATCATGCTGACAGCGACAACAACGATGATGAAGATGATGATGACGTTGCACTGACAGCCAACCGGATGCCATGGCAATTGAGAGCATCGAGAGCGCGAGCGACAGCGAGAGTGAGGGAAAAGGACAGCTGAGTTTAAGCCATATTCACGTTCTTCTCTCCCGCTCTCTCTATCTCCCTCTCTTTCTCTCGCTTCTGCATCCGCCTACACTTTAGCAAGCGGCTTTGTGTGTCAATCAGGCGACATGAACGTGGCTTTTGCGTGTCAGCAAACGCCCCCATCAACAACGTCATCGTCATCATCATCATCGAGAATATCATCAACATTATTATTATTATTATTATTGCCTGTTGTATGAGCAGCTTGTGCTCCTGTAGTAACTTGTGTGTGTGTGTGTGCAGAAAGTGCATATTCAATATGCCCAATTAAAGTCGAAATGCCACTCAGCAGTCAGCAGTAATTGCTCAAATGCTGCTCGTCATCTTATCCACAACATGCAGGCATTTTCAACGTCAGTATTTATTGCGCGCTCAAAAGTAGGCAACATATTTAAAAAAAAAAGACGCTTTAATCTTCCCGATGTGTAAGCAGTAAAAGGAATTTCCGGAGCGCTCCTTAAAACCTTGCAGACTACATCTTGTGATGATTTTTGCAGGTGTGCAAATGCTGCTTGTAATCATCTCCATATGATGCTCGCATTTTTAACGTCAGTATTTAATGTGCGCGCAAAAGTAGGCAACATATTTCAGCGAACCGCTTGAAATGAATATTGTTGATGTATTGAAATTTAAGAAATTGCACTGTTGATTAAATGCGACTTCCTCAAACGCATTTCTGACTGCATTCCATGCAGATTCGTGCAGGTGTTCAAATGCTGTATGCAGGTATTTGCAAAATATCCTTCGGCAAACAATGCAAATTCCTCATGCGCACAAAAGTAGGCAACATTTTTGCTGCATTTGCAGCAAGCCGATTTAAATTTATCCCAACGATGTATGACAAATGAAAGTAATTTATTATTTATTTAATCCGTGCAATTTCCTTTAATCATTAAAATTTATGTTCGATATCTGGCAGATATATATAGATTTGTGTTTAATACGCATATCACGCATTTCCTACGGGACTAATTTACAAAAATGTGAAGAAAAACTGTCCTCAGAGAATAATTTAATATGTGTGCTTCGCAAATGAAATTTAAAAAAATTGAGCTAGCTGCAGACAATACTAGAAAGTCACGTGCAATACCCGTAAATTTAATTTATGTTGCCGCACTTCAGTTTTCTGCTAATTGAATGACATTAAATTGTGACCCGAAACTAAACTTAATGCTATTAGCACAATGCTTGCTTCAACTTGTGTCAATGGGGCGCAACAAGCAGAGTCATTTCTCTTTTATTCGACGCGCATGAAACTAGTAAAATGTGTTAAACTCACACTCAGCGAACGAGCGACTTTTAACCATTTATCATTGACTTAAGCGAGGCACTATAAAAAGTCACTTAGCCAATGCACAATAGCTTTTTGTCAGCTGGACAAAAAAAAACTTGCTTGATATTTATGGTGAAATGCGTGCAGAAATTTCCGCTTCTCAGCTAAACGAACGAAAAATCCCCTCCATAGTAAATATAACTTTAAATTGCAAATTATTGAAATGCTGTCAAATAATTTAAATGATTGCATTGATTTTGACAAAAAAAAAGCCATTTACTGCAATGAAAATATTGTAATAGCTGTCTTTTGTGGTTGGTTTTTTAGTTAGACAGTTCATAATTGATAGCCAGCTGAATAAATATCGAATTTCGCGTTAGCATGCAAAATGAAGCGACGATGAGTGCGAGTTTAATTGAATTTGTCACTCGTCCTCTGTTTGATTTTGTCATTTTTATGGCTGCGCTATAATTAGGTTGAAAATTGTAAAACCGAAACTCAACTCAACTCAACTCGATGCTGGGGCGGCGGCGTGTGGAAGAAAGGGAATTTTTGCGGTTTGTTGCAATGTCCGTGGCATGTGTGAAGAGAAAAGTAGCAGCAGCAACAACGGCAGCAACAACAGTGGGCAACAATGGTGGGCAGCCGTCAACATCATTCAACTTGCCACGAGTCGGGGCAACTTGGGAACAGTCCCAGCTGAAAATTCATTTGCAAATTCCAGCACACACACACACACACACACAGAGATAAGAGGAAAAATATGCGGAAAAACTGCAACAGCCACAAATCCCCCCAACGAACACTCTTTCCCCCAACTTTCTGTCCCCCCTTCGCTTTTTTATGTTGAGGCTTTTTGTTGAACTTTCGTGTCGGGGGTGTTTGCTTAATATTATCTAATCAATTTGATGCTGTTAATTAAAGAACTTTGCTGCCCACCAAAAACAGACCTTCAGCGTTATATGTAGAGCATTCTGGGTGCTGTTTCACGCCACTCTGATGCTAGCCAATGGACTGTGAGTGCAGCACAAGCAGCTGTGCTTGTTGTTCGTGTGGCTGGCTGTCAGTGATGGGCAGCGGCTGTTGGCAGGGGGCATGTGGAGAGCCATGGAATGTAGTCGACTCAGCGCAGCGCATAGAAGTTGCTAAAAATGCACAAAATAGTTGGCATGCCAACAAAATACTTTTTGTTTTTCGCATCGGAGCTTAAAGTCAAACGATATTTACACAAAGTATAGAGCACGAATTTTAGTTGATGATTCTGCTTATACAATGAAAATACATTAAACTCATCGCATATTCCGCTCATGCTCATGTCGAATTTATACGAATTTCAATGGCTTTATTGTTAATTGTTATGGCTTCCCTTGTGGCTCGTAAAATGATCGCTTGGGCTCGTGACACGCGCTGCGTGCCATCTCTAAAGTTGCTGCGATGCATCGTGCTCATAATTTGCACTTAATTCCATTTTGCTCGCCTATCGGAGCGCGCAGTTATCAATCCACAACCATCCCCACAAACTGTATCTCTTTGAACTTTGAACTTTTTAATTAAGTTGCATGGTTGCATGTGCAGCGTGCGTGTGCGGCCTGCATGCATGACTGTTGCAACGTGCCCCCAACGCGGCCAATTCAAACGCTGCCTTTGCATTGCAGTCGCAACAGTTGCGCTCGCTGCACGTCGATTGCCATTATAATAATTATTGCATTATACAATATTACAATATGTCCAGCAACTATTTTCCAATTGATTTCCACTGACCAATCCACTGGCAAATAATTCACCCGACACACGCCGCTTGACCCCGTTTTTTGGCATTACGTGCCTGCGAAAGTTTTTCAATTAAACTCGCTTTGAGCCCCTAAGCGCTGCGCTGGGCTTTGTTGAGGCAGGCCGAAAGTTGCAAAACATCAACATCAACATCAACATGAACGCATCAGGTGCAACTGTCGTTCAATGCCTTTTTATCTGGTTTCTCTCCCAGCTGTGTGCGTGACGCGACGCAACTGTGACTCAATTTTAAGGCCGCTTGCTGTCTGCTCTTCTCACTCCATGACACTCAAGCGTCTCTAATAGCGATGCACGTGAGTCGTGAGCGAGTCTCTAAATGCAAAATAGACGCAAGTTGCTCAAATGCAGACTTATTTGTTTTAATAGGTATTCACTTTTATTTCAAAATTATATAAATTCTATTTTATACATTCAAATTAAGATAAATTGTTGTTAATAAGTTAATTATTATTCTGTACATACAGCATATTTATAAATGCTCTACATTTCAAATAACATTAATATTCTAAAAATAGCTATGGTATTTTAATCATTTTAGTCCTTGTTGATAAATCTTAGGAGCCCAAGAAAGCTTGCTTTAAAAGCAAATGCTGCAATATATGCATCTGAGGCATTAATCGATGATTTTTATCTTTTTAAATGCTCCTTGCATTTGGCACTTTCCCTTCATGTATTCTAAAATATTTGCAAGCTAAATTTTCTATAAACGATCTTGATTTATAGGAAGTTTTTAGAATGCAATACCATGCAATACATGCATCTGAGGCATTAATCGATCTTTTTTATCATTTTAAATGCTCCTTGCATTTGGCACTTTCCCTTCATGTATTATAAAGTATTTGCAAGCTACATTTTCTTTAAATAAACTTGATATCAAGGAAATTTTTGGGTTTTGTCATGCAAATACATGCATCTAAGGCATTAGTCCATAGTTTTTTTCATTTCAAACACTCATCGCTTTTTCGCACTTTCGCACACTGTTCAATTATTCTACAAGTTCAATTTTCTACACACGATCTTCAGTCTGCAAGTTGTCTCCGCGCTTCGCCTTCTACCTACTCGCTCCCTCTTCCATCTACCTACGATCGCCCTCGCTCTCTCTCTCTCTCGCCCAACTCGTGTTGTTGCGTGTCACGCTGCACTTTGAGCTCGTGCGCATCTCTAGCTGGGCCTGACGGAATGGCAAAGGCATTTGCCTGCGGAACGGAACGGCGTGGAATGGAATGGAACGAAAGTGCCGCGACAGCATCTAAAGCGTTTACAGCTCGTGTTTATGGCCCATGGGCCAGGCCGACACATGTGTGTGTGTGTGTGTCTGTGTGTGTGGTGTTTGGTGTGTGTTGTGTGTAGGCGACATAAAACGCCATAAAAAGGGCCATGAAAATTGTTTATTATGTACGAATTCATTTTTTGTCGGCTTGCCTCGCGTGTGCGTCTGTTTTTTAACCCTTTTAGTGCCCCCAACCCTTTCGTTGAGTGTTTCTGCAACCGCTACAGTAGGCGCATAAAAAACGCATCAATAGCAATAGCCACGGACGGCAATTGTCCGTCTGCCATTCCGGGAATATTATTTTTCCAATGGCAGCACTCGCCTCGCTCTTTCTTTTTTGTTGTGTGTGTTTTTTTATCCCTTTTTTGTTGGCATATGCAGAATTGCTTGTTTATTGATGCGATGCAGTTTCTCATGCACAACAATTGGCCAAAAAAAAAAGCAGACACCAAAGCGATTGTCACACAAATTTCTCACTCTACCTCGCTGTGCATTAGTGTGTGTGTGTGTGTGTGCAGTAGTTTATGTGTGTGTGTCTGTGTGTGAGTGGCAATGTGGCAGCTCCCTTGCTGGTTAGGCCACAAAAGGTTCTGTGGCTGGCGCAAAGCTGACAAAGCGAATTTTGGCCAAGTTTCAGTGTGTTTTATACCCTCTAAGCCGCAATGCTTAGCCGAGGGGTATGCCAAGCATTGTCAGCATTAACGCAATTAGCCAATTAGCTTCACTTTGCTTATGATGAACATTAAATTAATTAGCAAAACAATAAGTCCTTCAACTGAACACAAACAACACGCATTCTTCATTTAAAAACGATTTTATGCATCATAATTAGCTTAGATATATAAATTAAGCTTATTTAACTTACAATTAATTTAAATACACTTTTTAGTTTTAATTTAAAGTGCAGTAAAGCAAATACTTTGGCAAATTTCACTAAAAAGACTCTTATTATTAAAGCACTTATTTATTATTACTTTAAAAAATTAAAATAAAAAATTAGTTAATTATACTACATTTTAGCAGTCATTTAAAGCATTTAAATCCAGTTCAACTTAGAGTTGTGCAACTAAAGCAAAATAACTTATTTTTGCAGCTGCAATTGCAACAAATATTCAACACATTTATGGCATAAATCACTAAGTGAATTAATACCAGAGAAATAAGAAAAGAAGTTGACTTAAAAGCAGGGTATTTGCACGTCGAGCAATGGCGCTGCTGTCGCTTGTGTTTTCGGTCCTCGAGCGAATTGAGATAAAGTATGCAAAATCAAAGTTTTTTGCAAGTTTGCGCTACAGGTGCACACAACCACAGAAACACACACACCGAGCCATACACACACACTCACACACACACACACACACAGCGTGTGTCAATTGGGTTTAGAAGCCAGCTAGGTGTGAGTTCCCTGAGGAGCGTACCCTTGAAATGTGCTGTCCAAGTTTGCTGGGCCCACATAAAAAGCGAGCCAACCAGAAATTCTAAATGGCAGCTGCGCGACAATTTTCAGCAGCCAACGAGAGGGAGGGGGGAGGAGGGGAATACACTTGAGAAGCTGGACAGCTGTAAGCGTAATTAGAAGTCCCAGGCAGTGGCCTTAATCAATTACTACCGAACTCGAAGTAGAAAGTTGCCACGCTTGTTGCCAAGTTGGCCACAACTTAGCCAAGAGACGGACGATTAGCTCATGCGGCAGCATTTTGGCCTTGGCTAATGATAAGTAGTCCCGATAACACAAAGTTTACAAAGCAAAGTCAACTGTAAGCAAAAGTTAACAATGTACACGAAGATATTTGTCCCACATAACGAAAAAAAAAAAAAAACTGTTGGAGGCGCAGCGACCCTGAAATCGCAGTCGCAGAGATAAAGAAAAGGGAAAGACAAAGATGAAGGCAAGGGCAGATTCATAATAAACTCATATATATATATGGTAGACAACGGCAGCTTCCATACATTTGTGTGTGTCTTTGTGTGTCAGGGTTAAGGACAAATCACGCATCAATAGCAATCAATCAATTTGCACGCAGAGGCGAACAAACAAAACGACAAAACTGATGGCAAAAAAGCCAGTGGCTAAAGTTAACAGCATCTAATGTGATTTTGACACACTCGCTAACAGATAACAACACATCCTCACATCCTCACACACACATTCACACAATGCCCATACACTGGGCGAAAAACAAGAGCAGCTTAACGCAAATTTGATTCGTGCACTCTGCGGCAATGTTGTCGCTTGAGTTCAACAACACAACACAACACAAAACAAGACAAGAAGCTTAAACTAAGTGCGACAGCAGCCAAGAAAGCAACTCAAACTGCTCAACACGACGCGCAGATGCCCTCGATAGTTTCAATTTGCATAATTCCATATGTTCAATTTCAGCCACGCAATTGTAACAGAGCTGAACTCTGTTAATGTCTATGTAAACTGCTATGTTATGTGATTGTTTCAGCTAACAACAAATTTGTTCAAATTGAAATGAAATACATTTCTTATTTTTGTATTAATAATTTCACTATTTACTAAGTTATTTAAATTGGTCAAATCGATTACAAATATTATATTTAGTTCGGTTGATAATTTTGTATTAATAATTTCACTATTTACCAAGTTATTTAAATTGGTCAAATCGATTACAAATATTATATTTAGTTCAATTGCTATAAATATTGAAATTCAAATCAAACAGAATTCTTTATTAATTTTTATTCATTTTACTATTTGCTAAAATATTTAAATTGCTTAAAGCGAAAAAATATATTTACTGTAAATACTAAAATTCAAATCAAACAGAATTCTTTATTAATTTTTATTCATTTTACTGTTTGCTAAAATATTTTAATTTGCTTAAAGCGAAGAAATATATTTACATGCTAGAGTGCCATTGATATATTTATTCAAATTCACATAAATTAACTTTCTGTATCTATTTTCAATAATTTTACTATTTACTAAAATCCTTAAAATGATCAAATTGAATAAATATATTAACTTGAGTGCAGTCAATATATTTATTCAAATTAAAGTCAAATAAATTTCGTTATTTATATTTTATATATTTACTAAGTTATTTACATTTTCAATATCGAATAAATATATTCACTTTGGTGCAATTCTTAAATATTTGTCAAAATAAGCAGAATTTTTAGTCTAGCGTAAAACTTTATTCGGAGTTGTATGATTAAAAATTAATGCCAATAGTTGGTGGCTAGGTTAAAGATAATGATAAAGATAAAACAATAATAAACATAAGACATATTTTAATGCTGTTGCTTTGCATTATGTGTAAGCTTCAAGTAGTCGAGTTTTCTTGGAATAACTGCGCAAGTTGCCATTCTCGACTTGTAATTTATTGGCTAGCATCTCCTGCAAAGTGTTTTATTAATTTTAGTTTAAAGTTCGCCGCACACAGCGACGAGTGGCGAAGCTCTTCAGGGCCTGGCTCTGTTTAAGTGCTGTGGAAAATTAGTTTTACATTTAATTTGGCAGCAGCCCTTTCTGTGGCCAACTCGGCTTTTGTTTTCTCTGTGTGCACAGCGCCCACCCCGCCCCCCTCGCTCTCGCCCTCGCTCTCTCTGTTGAGCTACCTTGGCTTTCTTCCAAATATTTTTTGTGTATTTTTCATAATTGAATTTGATTAAACACAAAACGTTTCGGTTTCGGTTTGTTTGGTTTTTGCTTTTGGGTTCCGCAATCAACGCAGCGACGGGCGTGGAGTATTCCCTCTCCCTCTCGCTCCCCTCCCCTCCCCCCTCGCCGCCTTCGCTGCTGCGTTGGCCACTGAGAGAGCTCTGTTGTTTACACGCATCGAATTCCAGAGGCTTCCCTTTTGGCTTTGTTTAGCTGTTTTTCTTTTTTTTTTTGTTGCTCTCGCTTTTGCGCTTTACGCTTGTGTCTCTGTATTTTTTTTTTTTTTTTGCTGTTGTTGTTTGGGCAGCTCAGGAAAATGGAGTCGGTGATGGAATTAAACGGAAACGAGGCGATGCGAATGCGGCTTTAAGATGCGGCCATAAATTCATCAGGGCACTAAATGGCTTTCGGGCGGAGTGTGGCGAGGGAAATGAGGGTAGTCAGGGCGAAATAGTGTGTGATATAAATCCCGGGCTGCTGCATAAGTATAAAACCGCAACATGAGCCGTAATCCCGTGAAGCGACTCAATCCCCTCAACGCCTCACGCGATGAGCGAATTAAAACTCAATCCCAGCCCGACGTTTTTCCATAAAACTCAAGTGTCGCAGTGGCAAGTGCTATAAACCCAGCCCAGAGTTGAGAGATCTAAATGTACATATATGCATATATATATGTACACTATAATAGATGTGTTGTATACGCATGTAAATCGCATGTGGGTTGACTGGTTAATCTGTGGCTTTATCCGCAACTCTCTCGCTCTCGCTCTGCGGTTATCATTGGGCACAGCCCTAATCTTGGCCAGCAGAGCGCACGCGACATTCAAGTGGGATTTAGCCATTTAAATCCCATCGCGTCGCCGCGCACTTCTTCTGCTTCTTCTTCGTCTGCCTCAGCGGGGCAAGCGACACTTGAGTTCAAGTGTGTTGCACTTAGTAATTAGAGCAGCTTAGTTCCATCTACATATGTATATATCTGAAAAATAATAACTAAGTAGCTGCTGCTCGCGTCTAAGCCAAGCTCAGCGCAGTTCACATTTTCACATTGATTGTCCTGCCCAGCTTAGCTGACTGCCTGCACAACGAGCAGAACGGGGTTCGACAAATCCGCAATTGAATGTGTTAAAAAATTACATAAGTTCACCAGCCTCAGGGCAGATGAAAGTAAGCTTAAAATGGGCGATCAAACACATGCAAAAATATCAACAGTTTTATGGACACTTCAACAAGCATTTTGATTAATAAATTCTGGGCGTAAATTGTTTGCAATGAAGCGCATTAAATGTCATACAAAAAACAGTGTAATTAGCTTAATTAATAACAGCAGCAACATTTGAATTGCATATGATTTTTTGTGGAGCAATAATTGCACTTGATTTTAGGATTTCATTCCTGTTTTTTGAGCGATTTGCTCGCTGTCTTTGCTCTACCTATCTCTCTCTCTTTCTCTACCTCCATCCCTCTGCTGCTCTTCCCTTTGGAAATGTCGCGCCATCCACTCTTTTTTTAGCTACCATTTTTTGTGTCTGCTGCTCGCTGGTTGTTTTCAGGTGCCCGCGGCTACCATTAGAGTGCCTGAATTATGCATGGAGCCCCAACTAATAGATAGACCAACCAGCCCCCCCCCCCCCCCTTCCCCTTCCCCTTCACTCCGCTGACCGGCAACAGTCAACAGTCAGTTTAAAGTTCATGGCGAGCCATCTATTATGTAGCAGCAAGTCAAGCTCTCTCTCTCAGAACAATTTTACCACCAACAGGCAGCGAGAGAAACTCGCATATATCTATATATATATATATATATACAGAGAGAGAGAGAGAGCGCGCGATATCATCATCATTTATGCGTTGTTCAATCAACTTCAACTATTCCAAACATAAATATTTATGCCACACACAGATGGTTTAAAAGTTCTCGCCATTTATTTGATTATTGTCTCCCATTTTGAAACGTGTAAAGCACTCAAGTGTGGACACGAGACACGACAGCTGTGTAATTTTCTTTACTCGTATAGTCGCGGCTTTTAAGCACTTTTAGGTGCCACTTTTCACGACAACCCGCTGAAGATCTCGCTGATATTTCACCATAAGTTGGCTTTCAATTTCACTACCATAAAACATAGATTTCATCGCTCTAGATGAATAGATTTCTTCCCTCTAGCAGCGCATCGCAAATTTGTTTGACTAGCGCATGCTTCAGTCGACTTGCCGTAAATCAACTGTCGTATTATAATATTTAATGTTATCGCCTTAAATCCGTCTCCCAAATGGGAATTAAATCGTTGCGCTTTTTTTTGGCTCTCTGGCCCATTTTCTATTATGATGATTTATCTGTGGGCACAGAGTGCAGACGACGGGTGCTTTGATTAAAGCCGTGTGCTTTCGGTAATTCCTAATTACATTTTTAATGCATTTTTAATCGCTTCGCATTTTGTTTTTTTTTTTTTTTTTTTGCGTGTCGCTTTTTATTTTCAGTTTAAAGGCGCCGCTTGTGTTTAATTCATAATTTTGTATTTATGGCATTTGCATAATGCAAAGCAGCCGTGAATATCAAAGGACACAAGTCTCTGCCCCTCAAATTTAAGGCGTGTCCGCCCTCTCTCCCCTCTCTCTCTCCCTCTCTGTCCTTTTGGAGTCGACCTTTTATTTCCATTTCATGTGTCGCATTTTTCGCATAAATTCCATAGAAAATAGCTCGATTTACTATTTATTACTGTTCCCAGACCTTTTACGCCCCCTCCCCCCGCCCGCCATATAAGTGCTGGCCACGCCCCCCGCCCGTCCCCCGCCCACAACGAAAGGCCTCGGGGCAGTTGTTTTTTGTTGTTTTTATCGCCCAATTCGAGAGACCCCAGCAGAAAGTTAATAATTCTATATCATTTTTATGAATGTGTGCGTGAGTGTGGGAAATGGACACACACACACACACACACACAGACACACATTGAGAGCGAAACTTTTGTGTCACACTCACATAAACAATTTGTGCTAACCGACAACAAGAAGAAAAAAGAAAATAAATAACTAAAAGTTGCCGCACATAAAACTGTTAAATTGTGCGTTCTCGCAAACTGAAAATTATTATTTCATATTATTAGCCTGGCCTGCACTTTAATAACATCAACTTTTGCCCCCCCCCCTTCCCCATCAAGCAAAGGCAACGCAAACTTTCGCCATAATCGTGACTGTGTCTGTGACTGTGCCACACGGTGGCAACCTGAACTCTGCTGACTCTGCCACGTCACAGGTGCAAATGTGCTGCAATTTGTGCCCCGCACTGCAAATTCTTTCTAGGCGGCAGAGGGGCGGTGAAGTGTGGTCGTGAAGTGGCAGCCCCAAGTTGCCTTCACCGACGGAGAAGAAGAAGAGCTGCTCCCACAGTGCATTGCATATAGACACGATTAAGTCGAGCGACACTCGCAGAAATGCGACCACAATTCGTGGGTCGCTATCAACAAGCTGAAGAGATTAGTTTATACAATGGGCAACTGAATTATGTTAGCTGTACTTTTGTGTTGGCATTTAATTAATTACTATAGCTATAGACACTTAATTAGCAAGGCGCCTTTCTGTACTAGTTAGTAATATTCTATAGAGGGAATATAATTTAGGTGCAAACCTTTTACGGAGATGTTAAGTTAACACATTGGCTTTTAATATGTTGTCATCAATTTCATGGCTAACGCAAGTCAAATAACTCAAAAAAGTGACAAAATTTTTACTAAAATATGATACATTCTAAAATTATTAGATTTACATCTTCTTCCTTTATGAATTGGTGGCTTAAATTTATGTAGGTTTTAATTTCTGCTTTAAAATAATTTACTTTGATAGTTCCTTTAATTCATTTCCAATTTTCTTTTAATATGTTGTCATCAATTTCATGGTTAACTCAAGTTAAATAAATCAAATGTGAAAACAAAATTGGCAAATTTCTTGCAAAAATCTGAAACCTTCTAAAATGATTAGATTTACATCTTTCTTTATGAATTGCTTGCTCAAATTAATTTAGGTTTTAATTTATGCTTTTAAATAATTTACTTTGATTGTTCCTTCAATTAATTTTCAATTTTCTTTGAATATATTGCTATAAATTTCTTGATTAACACAAGTCGAATACCTCAAATATTAAACCAAAATTGACAAAGTTCTATCAAAAAATATGAAACCTTCTGAAATTATCAGTTGCCTACAGTTTTACATCTTCTTCCTTTATGAATTGCTTGCTCAAATTTATTTAGGTTTCAATTTATGCTTTTAAATAATTTACTTTGATTGTTCCTTCAATTAATTTTTAATTTTCTTCTCATATATTGCCAACAATTTCTTGATTAACACACGTCGAATAACTCAAACATTAAGACAAAGTTGCCAAAGTTCTAGCAAAAAATATGAAACCTTCTGAAATTATCAGTTAGCCACAGTTTTTAATCTACTTTCTTTATGAATTGGTGGCTTGCATTTCTTTAGGTTATAATTTCTGCTTTAGTAAATAACTTTTGAAATAATTTACTTTGATAGTTCCTTTAATTCAATTCCAATTTTCGTGTTCAATTCAACACTTCACATATCAACTTTTGCGTTTGTTTGTTTGTTATTTTTATTGAGCAATTAAAAATCTATTTATTTCAGCTTTACTCGATTGATTTTACTGAATGCACTCTGCATATTGTCTAACTTAAGAAGAACTACATATCTTTCAATTAGAAGCAATTCCTTTTATTGCCACACATTTTTTATAGGCTTCTCTACGCAGTTGCCAAGTTTTTGCAGCGTCAATGAAATGCGAATTGCATTTTGCTAAACTGTAATAATCAAAAGCCGAATGCTGCCTCTTTTCGTTCGTTGCTTGCAATTTGCAATTAAAACTTTAAACTATCTCAGCTTGAAGCTGAAGCGATTAATTGGAAATGCGCTCAGTGTAGCCAGCTGCCACGCGACTCAAATTGCACGGTTGACCCCACGTTGCAGCCTGGAACGCGTGCTTGCCACGGTTGCACAGGTGGCACGTCGAAGCGGGCTTAGAGTTGGGCGTTGCTTTGACTGATGGATTGACTGCCCAACTGACTGATTGAACAATTGTCGCAGTTGGGGCAGTTGCACAATTATGGCCAACACATTGACATTGGCACTGCGCGTCATTGCTCAAAAATGCCAACTGCCTTTGCTTGCCACAAAAGCCAAGGAGGCAGAGGGTGGAGAGGGGAGAGGGAGCTGCTATTGTTGAGGTTGAGGTTGAGGCGCCCCCGCAGCCTGTCAGCGTTGGAGCATCGATAGCGATTGCTGGACGAGGCCAAGAAGTCGCCTGGCCCCAAACTTGGACGTGCTCAGGGTGCGGTTAACAGGTAACAGGTAGTTAGCTGTTAGCTTAGCTGAGGGCGAAGGCATTGTTAAAATCAATATTCCAGCCCTTTAAATGGCGCACAGTCAAAGGAATTGTCAACGTCACTTTGTTGCAGTCACATGCCACATTTGTGTGCTGCTGTGCGAAATGCACAAATAAATGTCGGCCTATTTGTGGCTTGGCCTCTCTTGGGCCATTTATGGCATTATTGCCACAATCAATTATTGCACATTTATGCAGCTTTCATATAGTTTGATTTAATATTACGCATACGCCCTGCGGTCACTGCCATCAATTTATGCCCTTTTGCCAGCAAACTGTGTGAAGTCGAAAGCATTTGGGCGAGCAAACACATTGCATTAAATAAAGTGCACTTTAGCTTGTTGAATTTTAAATTAAATTCTAACTACAATTTGTTTGCTCTCTAGGAATTTTCTTGCTCAAAGAAAGACCTCAAAATGCATTTGTTTTGCAGCACATTACTCCACGATTTTAATTCGCAATGTGGTCTTCGAATAAAGACAGCAAACTTGGAAGTTTATAAACGATCCCATTCACTATTTTTCTAAGCGATTTAATTCGTTGTTTCCCCATGTCATGTGTTTAATATTCACCCACTTCGCATATTTACAGCGTATCTGCGCGTCGTGCGCTTTCTAGTTATGTGCTGGCATTATTCATAATGCGCATTGATTTTTCTCATTGGTCAGTTTGCGGTGCAATTGGGTTGCGTTCCCCTCCCCGTCGCTTCCCTCGACACTTCTCGCTGCTGCGGCAATCAAATCATCAAATATGAAATTATTATTGCTCTTGCTAGTTTGGCTGCAAGTTGTTAACTTTGCAATTACCTTGAACTTTCGTCGCTTCGCGTTGCGTCGCTTGACAATTTCTTTGCCAATCGCCGATTGTGATTGCGATTGCGATTGCGTTGGCTGCACGGTAATTGTGCTGGCAAACAAAAAACAAAAAAAAACCCTCACAAATCGCATTGCAAATATTTGATAATGATAATAATAGAGTAATCTGCGCGACGTCGATTGGCCAATAAAGCCAATTTAATTAATATATCTCATGTTACTTTTCAAATCAATTTGCATTACTTGTGAGCGCGCATTTCATTTGACTGGCAGCCAGTGAAACGTTGCGGCGTTTAACGAGAGAGAGAGAGAGAGAGCGGGACAAATGGAATGTGTTGAGAAGGCAAAAGTTAGAGGAAGACAGACAGAGAAACAAGCGCTGTATTTAGCTGGAAAGAAATTCTATAAGACGAATGAAAGATAAAACTAAATATGACAGAAAAAACCAAAAGAAAAAAGCTAATTGCAGGTAAGAGTGAGCGAGACAAATATAGATAGAAAGACATAGATTAAAGGGACAAAATTAAGAAGCGAATGCAAGAAATCAGGTAGACAAGGAAAAGCAGCGAGAGTGAATAATTAGAGACAGAAAGGATTAGGGAAAAATGCCGACAAGCAGCGCGCGGAAATTCCGCGAATGCATCAAATATGGAAAGCAAAGCAACAAAATTTGTTGACCAAATTGAATGTTGTTTCCAGCAGAAGCTGAAACTTAAGCTGAAGTAAACTCTGAAAGATCTTGATTGATTAGCTAATGATTGAAACGCTGCTTCTATGGTTGGCAACATGTTGCGCATGCTTTTATTCTTAAAATTGCATTTTAAACTTACAAACTATTTAGATTTAGAGCAAAAAAAATAAATGATTGTCTTAAAGTAGGGAAGGAATGAAATGTTGTTGGTTGCTTGGCAATTCGATGGATTGATTGACTGGCTGACTGACTGATTGACTCGCTGATTGACTGGCTGATTGACTGGCTGATTGACTGGCACACCTGTTGCCAGCGCAGTCTCAACGGCGTCTCGCTCACAGATCTGTGCTTATCGTGTGCGTCAGATGTGGCCACTGTCGCGGCTGCTGCTGTTGCATGCCACGATAGTCGCTGCTCTCCATGTCCACCTTGTAGCGCTTGGCGGCGCTTTCCATCTCCTCCAGATCGCTGAAAGCGGGAAAATCGGTGGGACAAAACTGCCCCGCAATCGCCTCCGGAATGTGCGTCACATTGTGCAGCATGTGGACGGGCGTGGACTGCAGATAGTTGCGCCACTTGTGGTAGGCACGCGAGTTGAGGTCGTGCGTCGGCCCCGAGCCGCGTCGCTGGCAGATGGGCGACGATGTCTTGCACATGATGCGCTGTGCATGCTGCATCATGAACATCTCCCACTCCAAGTTGCCCACGCCAAGCTGCGGCTCGTCAGACACTTGGCTGCCGCTGCTGTTGCTGCTGTTGTCGTCCATTTCCTGGGTGCGGCGCAGCTGCCGCTTGCTGGGCGTGGAGGCGGCGCTGCTGCACGTGTGGTAGCCACAAGAGCGCTCCAGCACTTGCGTCGGCTGCTCGGCGAAGTCATCGCAAATGGGGCGCGTCGATGTCGACGTCGTCGTCGTCGTTGTTGAGGCCGCTTGGCTGCGACTCCAGATGCTGCGGCTGCGCTGTGGCGTGCTGCAGGCGCTGCCCACGCCGCTGCTGTTGGGGCTCTCACTTGCCACGCTGTTGTTGCCGCTGTTGCTGCTGTTGCTGCTGCGGCTGCGCTTCGAGCTGCTGGCCGAAATGTTGCCGTCGAACGTGCGCTGCAAATCCTTCAACTTCAAGCTGCTGGCACAACAACCCATCTCTCTATCTAAATGTCTTCAATGTCTTTGGTTAACAAAACTCTTAGGCTACGTCGTCGCTTCTCGTCGTGCGCTCGCTTCGCTGTTGTCCTTGCAACTGTTGCTGCTGCTGCCGCCGCAGCTGCCTCTTATATAGTCTCCCGTGGCAGGTAGAAGCGCGCAGCATTTGTCGCGAATTTCTAGGAAATCCGTTGAACTTCTACCTGCCTGCAACGCGGCTTAATCCGCGCTGCATTTTTATGGCCTTATGGCCAACTGGCAACTGACAACTGGCTTAAATTGCCAGCGAGCTACCTGCGTGTGTCCTCTGCTTGACCTTGATAACGGCGACGCTTGGAAAATGCAATTTTTCGGATTTTCGCATGCGCGATATTAGAAATAAAAATGTGACAACATCGAATGTAAAACCCAAAGCCAGAGGGCAACGGAATGCAACCCTTCTGCTGTAAATGGAAATGTAGCTCCCAAATTTATATATTTTATTACTGGCCACACACATTTCCAATATGTTGATTTGGCCATTTTGATTTCGTGCGCCGAACGGCGCTCGAGGACTGCGCTAACCTTGGGCCAAACTGTTGGGCCATTGTTGTGCAAACGCCGTTGACGCCGCAGACGGCGCACAAGGTGCAGCGCAGGACAATGGCAGGAGGGCATCGGGACATCGGGACGGCAGCAGGACAACGGGCAACAACAAGAGCAACAGCTGCGCTCAGATAGAAACTTTCGTTTTATTGAGAGCTATTTTCACTTGAATCTCTGAATGGAACTTCGCAATTCTCAATACTCTAGGCTCGACGCTCAACACTCAACACTCCACACACAAAACTAAACGCAGCTATTATTATTATTATGACTGCGCCTCAAGGCTGACGATTTACACGAAAAACACTCGCTCGCTTCCCGCAGTTTTCACCTCGTTGCAGCTGAGAATGAACGCGAATTTGGCTTGAGCAAATTCTTGAATAACTTGTGCACAAATCAAACTAATCACAAGATCACTGAAGATGCATCCACACTGATTTGCCACCGCAATCACCAGCGTCTAAGTGAAGGCCTTTCATTAACATAATCCCAGCTCAGCGCATCTGCAGATAGATATTATTAACGTGCTTACATTTGAGCCTTGCTAATCGGGGAAATCCGTGTCGTGACTTAATAAACATAAACCGAACCGTTGCAATTGGCTAAAGCCGAGTGCTGTGAGGAAAATAAAGCAAATACACAATCAACTCTTTGAAAATGATGACAGCAACAGCTGGAGACTGCAGCTAATGAAGTGTGCATGTTAGCAAAAGCTTCACTGAATTAAAAATAAGTTTATTACTGCAGTGGACTCAAAATGCAGCTGAAGCTTTCAAGAGCTTCAAGCCGCACATAAACTTCTAATGGAGCTTTGCCTTTGAAAACGATGGCTGTAAAAGCTGCAGACTGAAGCTAATGAATTATGCTTGTTTTCAAAAGCTTTATTGCATTAAAAATTAGCTAAACACTTCAGTGGACGCAAATATAAATGCAGCTAAAGCTTTCAAGAGCTTCAAGCCGCACATAAACTTCTAATTAAGCTTTTCCTTTGAAAACGACGACAACAGAAGCTGCCAACGGTAGCTAGTGAATTGTGTTTGTTTTCAAAAGCTTTACTCCATTAAAAATTAGCTAAACACTTCAGTGGACGCAAATATAAATGCAGCTGAAGCTTTCAAGAGCTTCAAGCCGCACTTAAACTTCTAATGGAGCTTTTCCTTTAAAAACGATGGCTGTAAAAGCTGCAGACTGAAGCTAATGAATTATGTTTGTTTTCAAAAGCTTTACTGCATTAAAAATTTGCTAAACACCTTAGTGGACTCAATTATAAATGCAGCTGAAGCTTTCAAGAGCTTCAAGCCGCACATAAACTTCTATTTGAGCTTTTAAAGTTGCTTGAAATTTAAGAAAACTTTTGCAACACAGCAATTTTAGAAGTTTTTCAAAGCATAATTATTTGTATGCAATTTGCAGCTAGACAAAGTTGAGCTAGTTGCACTTTCAAAGCTGCTTGACGTAAGCTTTGCTTGATCACAAACTTGCAGCAGTCGAAAGCTGTTTGTTGTTCACACATTTTACTAAAAGCTGTGAATGGAAAACAAAGCAGCCTTAAAGTGGCGAGCGAGACAGAGAACGAGAGTGGGAGAGTGAGAGAGGGAGCGAGTGAGAGAGGGCGACACTTTAAGCAGTGGCATTGTTAGCTTAGGCTGCTTTTTGCCACTTGGTCGCACTTCGCCTTCTTGGAAGGCAATAAATCCTTGTCGCTGCCTCAAAACTGGACAATCTAGCTAACATTGAGCTCTGGGTTTGGCCGCCCGATGCCACACGATGCGAGCTGTCAGAGCTGCGGGTAAACACCACAACAAGCACACAAACACACAAACACACACACAGAAGTGAGTCCAGAGCCTCGAGCACAATTGGCGAAAGCAGAAGTGCAGAAGGGTTGAGGCGTTACTTTTCCCACACTCGCCGATGATGGCTTTGTTGCTGCCCCTTTTTGGCCCTCCTCCGTTCGCTGCCTTGGCCTTTTGCCCCGTCGACTGTCCGCAGCTGCAACTGCCACATCGATTGCGAGTGCGGCTCATTTGACTATCGCCGGAAAGTGTGGAATGTGCAACGTGCAGCAGCGCGTCGCAGTTGTCGCCTTTGTTGCATTTTCACACGCAATCGCAACATTTTTCCCGAGCCAACTGGAATTTCCCCCCGCCTCTATCTCGCTCTCACTCTCTCGCTTAGCATTTTCAATTTATGAGCAAACTCATCGTGTGGTTGACAATTTTTATACACATTTCGAAATCCCACAAAATGGTATTCAGAATTTTCAGCTTTATTCGGGATTTTCACTCCCTCCCCCTCTCTCTTTTACTCTCTCTGTCTCTCTCTCTCTCTCTCTCTCTCTCCCTCTGTGTCCAGTTATCGCAGCGGATGCTCAACCATACCAAGGGGGCTTCCCCTCGCTCTCCACTCTCCCCTCTCCACGTCATCATCAACTGTGGCCGAGTTCTCGTCTCACGTTATCCAAACATCTACCAACTGCTGCAGTCGCTGTTGCAATTGCACATTTTCCGATATTTCACAATTGTTTGCTTTGTGCTGCCCAGAAACGTGATTTGACTTTTGTTTCCCCCAACCCCCAAATGGAGACGGAAACGGAAACTGAACAGCGCAAGCTCCGCAACTGTTGCAAAGTTCAACTCCCATTCAGTTCAGTTTAGTTCAGTTAAAGCCAACAAAATGAGCCAAAGCCAAATAAGTTGCAAACAATGTAAGCTGCTTAGCACTCTCGACTTACGCTACATTTATTTGCAGCAAATAATATAAAGCAAATCGCTGCACTCGCTTAATTACTGAAATTAGTTGTCGGCTATTCCCGTCTATTTCACGGTCTCCTGAAGTTGCAAGTAACTGTGAGTAATTCGATTGAAAAAAGCGCTTAAAAATGCACTCAATTTAAGAATTATTCACATAATTATGGAAGTAACATATTTAAATAAGTGTATTATAATTTATAATTAGCAAATTGAATTCTATTCCATGGCTTCTTAGAGTCTTAACTAATCTGGTTTTCTGCTTATTACATTTTGCATTAAAAGTCGCAACTAACTGCGATTCTTTTCGAGAAAAAATGTTCCCTTATTGTAGCATTTTAATTCATTTTTAGCTCACTTACGAAAAATACAATTATGTAAAAATTATATAATAATATAAATATAAAATAATATAGAATAATAATAATATATATTGTTATGTATTTCGCTGTTTTCTTTTTCGGCCAATATCCAATTAATTTATATTCTGCTATTTTTATATTTAATTCGTAGCCTTACTATGAATTTTAATGCAAATAGTATTAAGTATTTAAATTATATAATTTCTTTAAGTTAACAACTTTTAGGATTATTTTATGAAGACCTTAAATTAGTCTAACATTTGCCTGCTCAAGTTTGTGAAGCCTGCTCCACAGTCGCACTTAATTGCATCAATCAGTGAGCTAATGCATATGTGCTTCTCCCTCTCTCGCCCTCTCTCTCTCTCTCTCTCTCTCTGCTGTCTCCATTAGCGTCTAATCAATTGCTCACTTAGTTAATGGGTATTTGCTAGTCGCACTTAGCGCTTTGCTTAAGCAACAGCAAACTATTGTAAAAATCTCACTCACTCTCCCTGTCTCTTCTCTCTCTCTCTCTCTCTCTCTCTCTTTGCTTTTGTTGTCTTGTCTCCCAGCTGCCCTTTTTGGCTTTGCCTGTCAATTAGTAACGCCAGCTGAATCCAATGTCTTCCACTGCCTGCGTCCCCCTCGCGTCGCTGCTAAAAAACCAATTCGATGCAGGTTCATGTGGCGACTGTTGCACGAACAAATTGAAATGCCATTGACACGAGCAGCAATGGGGCTGCAGCTCAAGGGGCAAGTTACCCTGTAGATTGTCAGAGACAATTTGAATCCTGCAGCTTCGCTTTGAAACTCTAAAATGAAATCTTTTGCGACTGAAGACTGCTTTAAAGGTGACTTTTAAATGTGATACTCTTCGTGTGTTTAAAGACAAAATCAATTGAGATACTCAGTCTTAAACGAGGCAGTTTCTAGAAACTTATGGAAAAGATCAACAATCTCAAATTAAATTAAAAGAAAAACACTTCACAGACAATTTTAAATATTTGCTTAATCGCAATTCAAGAGCTAACAACCTTCAACGATTCGTCATAAAATAACGCAATAAATATAGATGTTGAATTATAAAAAAATCAAGCCAATCATGCGACCTTCATCAGAAATTTATTTAAAATTAAATTAAAAAATAACTGACTTTACATAGTAATGGAAAAGTGATTTAAATAACTGCATAGAAGGCAAAAAAGATGTTAAGATTTATTAAAAATTCATTAAAAAAAAATTGGACTTGCAAAGTGATTGAAAAGTGGCTTAAACGATTTCTTAGAATGCTAAGAAAGTATCGATATATTAATTTCCATTTCATTGGCAGTAAAAAAGATTTTGTGGAGAATTTCTAGAAATCTCTTCGAATAAGACACCCAACAGATGCAATCAAATGATGCCACTAAATAGTCATAGAAATGCTCAATGGAGAGCGGGTGAAGAAAGGACGCGAAGCTGCTGGAATAACAACAAACTTGGGCGCAAAACGCCCACGACGAGCAAATGTGTCACACCCATTTCGTGGTAATTGTGCCAGGGTAGAAGGTGCAAGAAGACGTTGCACTTGGCACAAGCGCAGCCGCCGCCATCGCAGCAAGCAAAAGAAGGCCACTTGATGCCCACAGGACACAGGTCGGCGGACACAGGACACAGGACAGTGGAACGTGCTCTGCAGCCGGAATCCAAAAGCAAACACGAGTCCTTCGAGTGTGTGGAGGAAAAAACAACGTTTTTATTGAGACTTTTATATGTAACTTTTTTGCTCTTTTTGCTGTTGGGACAAGTGCAGCACGATCCTGCGAGGACATGTTTAGGCAGGCGAAAGGGAAAGGTTGTGGTGGCCAGCAGAGTGACAGAGAGAGAGAGAGGGAGAGCGAGAGAGACTGCAGCTCTTGCTGCACATCTGGACAACTCGATTGATTGTTTGTTTTTTTTTTCGAGTATTTAGCGTGTTTTTTCTGTGGCTCACTTCCTGAAAAAAGTGGAAACAAGGAACGCGAAAAAGAAAAACAAATCCATAAAAATGCTTGTCGCGTTTCGCGTTCCGTTTCGTTGCCGCGAAATGCGGCGTAAATCTTTTGTGATTTTGCCTGACGCGCTTTGTTTACGAAATGCATTTGCGGAATGTCCTTAGGCCATAGTCAGGGCAACTCCTTGCGGCCATAAAACCAACGACAGCGGCCAGGTAACGACCGTCTCTCTCTCTCCCTCTCCCTCTCTTTCTCTCTCTCTCTCTCTCAGTCTCTGTATCTACGCCGCGCTGTCCACTTGTTGATCTCGCGGGCGATTCCAGCGATTTGCCGGCAAGTTGGCGGCGACCAAATCGGAATCGGAAATGCCCGATGGTATTTCCGCATTGGGAAATGCCTTGACTATGCAAAATCAAGAGCAAAATGTGTGCCACATGTGGCACATAAGCTGCGACAAGGCTGCATAGGCGGCAAGCAGCAAACGGGGCGCAGCTATTTAGCTGTTAATTTGCGACTTGACATCGCTCATCAAAACGCAGTTAAATGCGACAAGTGGCGGTGCGGCATGTGGCAGTGTGGCATGTGGCAGGCGGCACAGCCTTCGGGATTTGCCCAACGCAACACAACACAACACAACACCGAGCACAACACCGAGCGCATTAATCCAGGTGCTTAAACTCACTTCACTCTCCCTGTCTCTCTCTCTCTCTTTCACTCTCCCCCTCTCCCTCTCGCGCGCTCTCTTTCTCTGTCTGCAGTACAGTTGTGCTCGCTGTGCCGCCAATCTGCCAACTGCGAAACTCAATTTATGAGCAGCGCAAGCAACTTTAATTAAGCCAAGGCTGCTTGGGCTCTTGCCACGCCCACCGCGCACCGCACACCGCACACCGCCCTCCGGGTGACCACTTAGTCGAGCAGTCGTTTTACGATGCTCACTCTACGTGGCACAGCAGCCAAAAATCTCTCTAACGCAGCTGCTGCCGTCGCCATTAAAGAAAGCCTGAAAGCAGCGTGCGCCTTTTGGGTATGCAACACTTTTTTTCTCGCACGCAATTCTGCGAATCAAGGACGCGGGTAGCTAAGGAGGGGGGCGGGGGGCTGAAGGGAGGAGTGGACAGGTGAGAGACAGGTATGCTCTTTGATGAGCACGCACGCTGTCGTTCCTCTTAGCCTATAATATCTGCTTATTCACTCGGCTGCGGAGCAGCAACATTTTCGCCATATACGAAATCATCTTAAATCAATTCGGGGGCTGCAGTGCAATGTCATGGCCAGCAGAGCATGCGCGACTTCTGAGGCGACTTGCGACACTTGCCAAAATATTTGCATTCTTTGAAAGTAGCTGAATGAATAAAGTGCACTTTTCAGAAGAAATTCTCAGTGTAGAAGCAGGTTTTAATTATTGAAATATAATGCTACACTTTATTTCTTTACAAAATACAAAGAAACAATTAAAGCGCTGCCAAGTAGTATTGCATAATTATAAATTATTATGTATTAAATTCATATATACAATATCAACTTCAATGGCTGCGTTTTATTGAACAATTTTGCATTTAACTTGTCAATGCAATCAATTATTACAAGTTGCCTTATTTTCCCTCTAAATTCTCTTACTTTTTATGTCCAATTTTACTTAAAAATGAGAGCACTTGAAGTGCTTTTTAAACTCATTATTTCACGCTGCAAGTATTGAAATATTCTGCACGCCATAAGTCAACTCCAACTATTCAACGTCAATCTATTCAGAAACTAATATCATTATTTATGTTTACTTAAACACACTTAGTTGAAAGTTGAAGAGCATTTGGAGTGCGCTGCAACGAGAGCTGTTAACTTCCTTTCATGTTGCTTGTTGTTCTTTTCCCCGTTTTGTAACTTTTGCATGTGTCATGTGGAATTAACAACACATAAGTTTCCTCCGTGTGTGTGTGCGAGTGTGTGTGAGTGTGTGTTGTATATTATTTGTTTGCTTGATGTTGAAAGTTTCAGACTAAAGCCGAGCGAGTGCTCAAGTAAGCCCCGCGTATTGCAATACATAGAAAATCAATATTATTTCTTACTTTCACTTCCATGTGTCTGCCCCATGTGCGTGTGTGTGTGTGTGTGTGTGTTGCATGTTTGTGTCTACGTTCTTTATGAATTATTAAGCGGCAATGGATTCCCTCGCTTTTGTCTGCCTCTCGAGTACATTTACTCATAATTGAAACGACAATCTGTAGTCGATACCTTTGTATCGATACATTGCGCTAAAGACGCCAGGGGAGTACAAGCTGTGTGTGTATTGATGTGTTGATGTGTGTGTGTGTGCGTTGGAAGCGAGGGGATAATATGTTTTTATGCACGTGTGGCAGCTACTTCAATGTGAATGATTCGCCCAAGTCACAATTCATTTGTCATTTCTGAATTGCGCAAAAATGTAATTGCTTTTTTTATACATACATATGTATACCGTATACCCTGTAATTGGCGTAGCACTTGAAGGAGGTAGCTTAAGTTGGAGTGTTTATAAAATTATTCTATTGAAATCAATGCAATTCTCACTGCAACTCAATTTTCGTCATTATAATTTGCTTAGATTTTCATAAATCTAAACTGAAAGTTATGGAGTGCAAAATTATAATATTTACTAACAAATATAAAGAGCAGCAACCAAGCAAAGTCAAGTCTCAAAACTATAAAGTAATCTAGGTAATTTGGACATTATTTGTATTATTGTTAGCTCTAAACTATTTCATAGCTACAACATTTGTGTTTCCTTAAATTGAGCATTAATATATGACGTAGATATTCTGAAACTTTCAACAGAATTGCTTTGTAAATGGAAAAGTTGGGCAATCCGAAAGTGATTGCATTTGTTTCTGGTCGTTTCTTTGTGCATTTCTGATTGCTTCTGTTTGCAGGTCGTCGTCGTCGTCGTGACTGGAAGCACTTGCTGTACTTGTTTTCATTATTTTTGGCTGCTCTGCAATTGCGTTAAGTAATTAGAAAGGAGCTCAACGAGCTGCTGCCGTTTTGCTGCTGCTCATGGTTTTTGACTTAACGAGCATTTAATTGCCAGGTTTACCCTTGGTGACACACACCACAACAACAACAACAACAACAACGCAAACACACACGCATAGCTAAACACAAACAGAAACACACACACACACACACTAATTGTACCTGCACTTCCGTTCCGGTTCACCCTTTATTTTTGGCCTCAACTTATCAAATGATTTTCACTTTTACTGCACTTTCGAGCTCCTGCTGCTTCTGTTGCAGTTCCTGCACTTTCTCTCCTCTCCTCCCTCTCTCTCTCTCTCTCTCTCTCTCTGCCTCTGTCTCTGTCTTTATTTTCATCTCGCACTTGTTCTCTTTCTTTTTTAGTTTGGCCTTTTTTTTTCGTTTACACTTTGCATTTTTATGCGCATTTTCATTCATAAATTACGAGGAATTTTCATTGTGCGCCTGAAGAGGTTTTTCCACGAAAATATTGCTAATGCCAGCACCATGTGTGTGTGCGTGTGTGTGTGGATGAGTGTTTGCTATCTTGTCTGGTTCTTGGACTCTTTGCCAGATCCTTAGCCCAGTTGAATGCCGTGAGGGAATTGCGCATAATTTGTGCATGTTAATTAGCTCATTTTGTGCGTAGATTAAGCAAATTAAGCAAATTAAGCAAATGAGCAGCGAGTAAATAAATAAATTAAACACTCACTATGCCATATAGGCTATAGACCATATCTAGGACTTTAGCGCTGGACACGTCGCCCCCAAGGTCAATGAGGCTGAGCGCAAGCAGCGAAAATTCAATGGCCGCTGCCTTTGACTTCATTTTGCATTTGCCCCCCGCCGCCGCCGCCGCTGGAATTGATGGCATTTCGCCTGCTGTTGTGGTTGCCTCATAAATCATCATCACAACACTGCGCCACTTAGCACTGCCACGCCCACCCGCCTCCCCGTCTTCCTGTCTCCCCGTCTGCCCATTTGCCCATTTTCTTGCCGCTCGTTTTTCTTGCTCATTTTGCCAAACTGCGCTGTAACTTTTAATGCACTAAACAAAGTGCCAAAACTTGCGCCTCAAGTTTAACATGTATCCACAACGGGCCACAACGAAGGCAGGGTATACACGACTGCAACTCGCGCGGCAATCACTGAATTTTGTCTACCATTGGATTTTCTAATGAAAGTAAAATGTGTGTTCATAGATTAATGCTTTAGTTTATTCGTCTCCATAGTTTGCAGTTTGCTTGAGACTTGCAAGAGTTTAAATGCATTCTTTTGGCTGAGAACTTGAACTGCTAGACAGTTCATTTCATTTTCACATATTTTCAAAGCTTCTATTTGTATTAAAACATACATCGATGGAATATCACAATTTTCTGTAGTTCGCTATTGTATTTAATTTCATAACCATTATCAGATGCATTTATTATCACTTATGCAAGTGGCTGAATTAATTATTTACATATTAATTACATATATATTTGCATTAATTAGTCTTCAGTTGAAATCCCATAATTTGCATTAATTAAGTAGTTGAGTTAATCATGAATATGTCAACAGCAGAATGGAATAAATATTCCATTGACATTACTTAAATTCAATCAATTGATTTTCCTACCTAAATATTGATTTATTTACACAAGCATTAAAGCTAATTGTTCAATTGTTGATACACTCGTGTATTTACAATCTCAGTTTTCTATTGATTTTTCCATCAATTAAAGGCGTGTTTATAAGCAGCTCAACAGGCAGTTTTTATTACACGTTCAGACTGTTTATGATTGACGACGGTTTCTGCTTAATGCCTATCACAAGCTGCCACATAGGATGGCATAGCTTTGCTGTCTTTCCACTGTTTACAGGGTATGGCAATGTCTTAATGCTTCTCGTGCCTTTGCTGCTTTGGTGTCTGACACAAGCACTTTGCAAGTTTTGAGCACTAGACACGAGAGTCACTTGAGTTGTGCTTATTTTGCAGCCACGCCACATGCAACTTAATGTTGCACATATGTGAAATGCCAGTTTGTGTGGCATGTGGCATGTGACACTCGCTACAATTTTGATGAAGCACTTTTTATGCCACACAGGTAGCAAGCCGCACAAAAAGAGCAAACAGCTCAAATGCTTACCTCAGATTACCAGCCAAATTGCGTTTGATTGTAATTGAAAGTGCAACTGAATTGGCTGCAGAGCAAAAATACGAGCTGTGGCAGCTGCCCCCCTGCCACTTGTTGAGTATCGGGTATCAATTAGAGAAGCACGCTCAGCTAAAGTTTATTTTTAAGCGACACTCAGGCTCAGGTGAACAACGGCTGCTTATGAAATATATATACACATATATCATACAGGTTTTTATAAGTTAACGCGAAGTTGAGCTCAGAGTAAAGCGAGCGACTCTTCAAACTATCAAATGGTGAAACAAAATATAGAAAATGCTTCTATTCCAATTGTATTTCTTGCACAGCACAGCTTAGTTGCTTAATGGTTATGAATTTATTGTGGAACCTATAACGCAGCCAAGTTTTATTCACAACTTGCGCAAAGTTTGTTTAACTTGAAGAAAAGTCACTTGAAATTTGAAAGCAAATGAAACTTTTGTCTTTTTATTTTTGTAAAGCAAAGCAAATGTGATTCGAAAGTAAAGTCAAATATGAGCACAAAACTTGGTCAACGATATACAATATTGCAGCACTTCTCGACTATTGAGAGGTCTGTCAGCTGTGAAAGAAGATGCCACAACACAACACAACACACAACACAGACAACAGTGAGTGTGCAGTTATCATGGCTGATGCATGGCTCGCAAAACTGTTGTTGCAACTGGCAGCTGAGTTGACCGAGTTGGCAGAGCCCAAAAAGAGACGGGCAGACAAAGTTTTTGTTGCGTTGTTGTGCGTTGGCTGTGGGCCAAGATAAAGCGGTGGCCAAGTCAAACATTTGCCACTCGCCACACGTTGAAGTTGATCGTTTTCTTGGCTCTCTGGCTCTCTGTCTCACAGTCGCTTTTGTTCTCTTTGTCTTTGCAGTGGTGAAGCTGGCAGCATTCGCCGAGGAGGTCAGCACTTCGACTGGCATCTCGGAAGGTGAGTAAACCTGCCACACTTGCCACTTGCCACACTGGCCACATGCCACAGGCCGCACGATTGATGGACTCGTATCAAAATTGACTTACAGAATGGGGCTCCGGCTGGAAGGGCAGCGGCACCAACTTTCTCGTTGAGGTCGAGGAGACAGCTGCCATGTCGCCGCCAAACGTTGCACGTGCTGCCGCTGGTGGCAACAAGACGTCCGATGATTACATCGGCGAGCTGACCAGCCAGGAGGAAACGCAACTCAACCAGGACACCACAGGTGCCACAATCACCGTCAATGGCACGACCATCGAAACGGGTGAGTGAGCCAAGCTACTCAAATACTTAGCTACTCGGATTTCTCAGTCAAAGTTCAACGAGTGTCGCTCTGTATCAAAATCAGTCGGATAGATTGTGTCCTTTAACCTCAAACTATTATTAGGTGCAGCAAACCGCTGCTCAAAAATCATAGCATACTTTTGTGAGCAAAGTCTTCTCGATCACAAGCTGATTGCTATGATTCACTAAGTTGACTCGAAGTGTGTCCGTATTAAATTCTTAAGGCTACTGCAAACCGAGATAATTGAAATACGCCAGCAAAAATACAAGTAATTTACCTTAGATGCAATCATTTAGTCTTCATCTTTTAAATTGAACATATGCATATATATGAGAGTAACTGCGTGCTCTCACTCGATTTCCAAGTATCTGTCTGTTATCGATATCAGCAGCTGCAGCGCAGCCAACTTAAGACAAGCAGACTTGCAGTGCTGCCAGATCGTCGAAAGGACTGCAATTACAACTAATATGGCAACTGCGCCGGGACGGTAGCCAAAAACGTCGAGAGACTTGTTAAATTTAGGCAATGTAATAAATTTCATGGCTTAAACGCAAGTAAAGCCGCGAGGATTTATTGGTACACATGCAACTAATGCAGATAATTGAATGTTTATGGCCTTAACTGTAATCCAATTGCCACTTTCACTTCACTCTCTCGCTCCGACGCAGTGACTAGAAAGCAGCAGCAGCAGCAGCAGCAGTCGCAGCCGCCGCAGGAGCTGAGTGAACGTGTCTGAAGCCCTGCGATAATTGAATTCCAATCAGAATCTCTTGATTTATTTATGCGGCGTACGTGCGCGACGATTTAAAAACACAAAATTGTAAAATAAATAACCAAAAAAAATAAATGCTTGTTGTGTGGTTTCGCATCTCGCACTCTCTCCCTCTCCTCTCTCTCTCTCTCTCTCTCTCACACACTTTTTTGCAGGCCCCAAGATCATAGTACGCACCGAGGAGGTGCTGATTGTGGGACTCGTGCTCATCCTTTGGGTCGGCGCCATTATGCTCTTCTTCAATCGCTGGGGCAAGATACGCATGCTGGAGCCCTATCAGCCCAAGTTTCAGCAGCAGCATCGCAGCTCGTGTCCCCTCGTCGACATGGAAGCCGTGTCGGCGCATCAGGTGAGCAGCAAATAAAATTATAGAAGCATATTAGGGAATTAGAATTACAAAATTGCTGAATTATAGAATTATAGAACAATAGAATTATGGAAATTTTCAATTATAGAATTATTGTAATTCTAAAATAGAATTTATATTGTTTATTTTAAATGCAAGTCATGAATTATAAAATTCCTGAATTATAGAGTATGGAAATTTTGAATAAACGAATTAATGTAAATTTAAACTTATGCTAATATAGAATTTAGCTAACTCTGGAATGAATATATTTGATTTTAGGAGCAGGTAATGAATTACAAAATTGCTCAATTATAAAATTATGAAAGAATAGAATTATAGAAATTTCCAAACATAAAATTATTATAAACTTAAACATGTGGAACAATAGAAAATATATAAGTATTATTTATTGAATTACAAAGCAATATAATTATTAATTTTAAACTTATGGTAATATCGATTTTTTACTTTAAAAACAAGTAACGAATCAATTAATTATTATTGTGTCTATACAATTAAATATTTTTATACTAAATTGTAGAGCTATTGAATTACATTGCTAGATATTCATATTTATCATATATCTCTAGACATAAATATCTATATATACTTGCATATATGGTCTTTATAGCCGCTCGTTAAATTGAATATTTCAATTAATTGCTTTACGCTTCTCCCTTTTTTTCTCTGTCGTTCTCTCTTTCAGCGCGCCTCCGTGTCCCGCATGTCGATGGGCATGGTGCACAACCACAATTTGAATATGCCAACGTGTCAATTTGCGGCCTATAATCCCAGCCTCTATGCGAAGGGTAAGCGTCTTTCCAATCCCCAATTCCAATTCCTTCTTCGCCTCTTCTACTGTGTTTACGCGCTTCGCCAGCAATTCGTGTAAAATGCAAATGCAATTAAAATGCGGACGCAAAAAAAAAAACGGAAAGGAAAATATCGAACAACATCTTCACATGTCAGCTGTGCATGTCTGTGTGTGTGTGTGTGTGTGTGTATGTGTGTGTGTGCATGTGTGTGTGTGCATTAATGCGCTGCTTGTTTTGCACTTTCTGTAGCATACTTTTGAGCGCCGCCCTAAGCGTTGTCAACTTTATGCAAAACAAAGTTTGAGCGGCAAATTCGCGTGAATCGCAGCGCATTGACTTTGCAAACTGGACGAAATTCGCAAAAGTTTCGAAAAAGTTACGCAACTAATCTCAACCATGAAACAATTAGGCAAAATGTGTGTGTATATTTGGCATCAATCTTCGGCAACTTCGAGAAACTCTTCTTGCAGTAATTTACAGACTATCTTCTTTAGATTCAACTGACTGATTTTAATTAACTTTAAATTCATGCCTGAAGAATGCTGTGTTTATAATACACAGCGTCAATTCGCTTTTTTACTTTCCCCTTAGATATGAATATTAAATTGCAATGTATATGAAATTATAGCACATTTTTTATATTTACATGAAAATTCGCATTTGCAATTTGACTGCAAATATTGTCAGCATTAATTTGATATGCATTGCATTTACAATAAGTTATGAGAACTTTTTATAATTTATCAGTTTGATTGAGTAATACAAATTGACTTATTGTTAGAGACAGCATTTTTTAAAAGTATTGAATATGTGAATTCAAGCAACAGTCACACAAATTTAATATTCTACATTAAAGTGAGAAAGTGAAATAAATATTGTGTACGTAAAGTGTTAACAAATTTACGAGTTCGTTTTAGTTTTTACAATGCAATTATGCCGCAATTTTAGCTACACATATTGATTTACTTTTCCCTTACACTGCATATTTACTTGTTTGCTAAACAAGCTCAGTGCCCAGTGTAGAGCATTTGTCGGACGTTTTGCCCCCGTCCCGTCATCTTAATAGACTGGCTCCTCGTAATGCAGAACAGACTTTTTGCATTAGCAGTACAATTGGAGGCAAGTTGCACTTTGCAAATGAAAGAAAGACAGCAAGAGCGTGTGTGTAAGTAAGTTTGGGGGGGTGGGGAGGTAAAGCGCCTGACACGTAGAGGAAGACATGTAAAATGCTTATAAATATGTTGAATGGCAACTAGTTGAGGCGTGCCTCGCTTTAAGTGCAGCATTTAGTCTGACTTTTAATGAGTTGCCAGACAATTAAACCGCACGACAACAACGCATGGCGACGCATGCTTCATGGCTGCACGCTGGAGCCCCTCCCCCCATCCGCTGCCCTTTGGGGGCGGTGGGGAGGCAAATAACAATACAATTTTAATGCCATTTGTTGGCTCTCTCTCTCTCTCTCTCTCTCACTCATTCGCTCTGGGAATGTTCAGAATGAGGGAGAGGGAAACGGGATGCTGCCACGCAGCGACTTTCACTCTGACTGACGCTGGCTCTGCAATTAAATCTTGTGGAAACGCGCACACACACAGCACACACATCCTCACACACACACACATACAGTCATAGCTGCTGCAAAAAATTGCTGGCCATGGGTAAAAGCAGGAGGAGTGGCAAATGGTAATGAAAATGGAAGCTCAGCCTGCCTACAAAAAGAATTAAGAGGCATGTTCCTGTGTTTATGACCCCACACATGTGTGTCTGTGTGTGTGGATGTGTGTGTGTGTGGGTGTTTGAGTGTGCGTGTGTCGACACTTGTTCAACATTTATGCTGTTTGCATGAGCTGATGGAGTGCAAGGTTTATGCGTACACGCTTATCCCAAACTTAATCTAGCATATTTCCTGCAGGAAATATCTTTTTTTTTATTACTATCTATTCTAGGTATCTTTAAATTACAAGCAAGTCTAAAATGCTCATAGTTAACTAAATAATTACCGGAACTCTTAAACATAAAAGAGCTAAAAATAATGCTGTACACAAAGCCTAAAAACCTACTACTATAAATAATCTTTTGAAATGATCTACTCACATTTGCTCATCTTATTGTTGTACTAAATGTGCGCTATAAAATATTTAATAATTGTTTAATATTTTAGTTATGAAATAAGTGGTGAAGCTGTATTAATTTGGTCTTTAGCCCACTAAAGTTAAAGCTTTAAGTGCGTCGCATAAACGTTGGCGAAATTTCCGCTCATTTGATTGCTTGACAGCCCCAAACGTTGCCACAACGCTGGCAGAGCACGATTTCAGCTAGAACGCTCCGCCCGAAGACAAAAAAAACTCATTCAAGTTTTCCATATCATTTCCAGGTTACGCCTCACACGTCTCGAACGTGTCGCGACCCCGACAAAACTCGGTCTTCGTCGGTGCGAGCACGAGTCACTATTTGATGCCGAAGCCGCCGCGCAAAACACGCTCAGCGATGGATCTGCACTCGATGGTGCTGGACGAGAGCGCCGAGCAGGTGTAGATAGAGCATGTAAGCTAACAAATCGGAGGTGTGGCTGTGTTTACCAACTGTGTGTGTGTGTGTGTGTGTGTGTGCGTGTCTGTGTGCTTTCGATGGTGTGCGAGTGTGCGTGGTAATCGGTTAAGTAGGTCAGTGAGTAAGTAGAGCTAGCGAAGCAAAATAGATCACGATGGGGATGTGGATCAGTGGATCACGAGCTGAAGAGGAAGTGCATGAAGACGCGTGATGAGAAAAGCTGCATAAAAGCACCAATTACAAGCGAAGGCAAAGGAATGCGAACAACACTGTCCAAGGAATTTGCAAACTATTTACAAGGTCTTTACAAACTCTAAGCCACGCAATGCTGCAAAGCGAGACAGCTAGATAAGCTTAGTACCCCTCTATCCCTCTCTATCTCTATCTATCCACCATGCCTCTGCCTCTCCTTTCCAACTGTCTGAGTGCAAGTCTGCTCTTAGTGGCTTTTTGTAATTACGCGTATTACGTATAAGTGAAAGCTGCGTGATTTTAAGTTGTTCATACTTTATACTTAAAAGAAAATGATTGCGCTTTCCTAAGTAATTTCACAGTTCCTGCAAATCTGTTTTAGGCGCAGATTTCTCGACAGCCAAGTTGACATGCAGCTGTCAGCTATGACACTTTGTGAAGCAGCCGTCAGCTATGACACGCTGTTCAGCAGCTGTCAGCTATGGCACGTCATTTAGCTTCTGTCACGCAGCGACTCACAAGCTGAACCACAAATTATGTTGGCAGCATTTATTACTTCACCGATTGGCAAAGAGCGTAGAGAACCTTTCGATCAACTTATTTAAATGCTACAAACCAAAAATATGTGTATACTCGTAATCGTCTCCCAGCTAACGACACACAAGATAGTTGCGTTATACTGAACGGTTTTTAATTAATTAGTTAAGCAACAATTACATCTCAACGTTTCTCAATGTTTATATAGTGCAAAAACAAAAAGCAAAAACCAAAAAAAAAAATGTAAGCGAATAAAACAAAATTTAAGCGAAATAATTTAGTTGCAAACGCTCAAATAAAAACACATACGAGTGCATACATATATATATCCCTTTCTATTCTATGTATATCTAAATATCTTGAACCTATATAACTATATGTATCTATGTTTACCTAGCTGTTCAACCTAGTGTATCTTTAACTTAAACTTTAACTGTCATCTCAACGGCAAGTGCTGCAAAAACTAGTCAATTCAACTTCATTTGCCTAGCATATAGATGATATCCTGCATCCTTTAACTGTCGCTTAACCGTTCTCCTTTTCCAATAAACCAAAAAAAAAACCAACTCTCTTAAAATTGTTAAGTAACTGTATGGAATTTCGACCAAAGAATGAACAAACAACTAAATGAACAACTACAACCAAAGTATAACTAACGAAAGCTTTAAATTTTCAAAAAAAAAAAAACAAAACACAAAAAAAAACCAAGAACAACCCATCCAAACTGAATAAATTATTATACATATATGTATACATAAATATATATATACATGCATATATATATATATATATTTATATTTTAAGATTCTTAACTAAAGTCTTATACTAAAACCATGCGGAACAACTAATGAAACTAACGAAAAATAAACCAATTGTTAATGTCATCTATGAAATATTTATGAACAATTTAAATGCTGCACACAACGCAGCTGTATATACACACTAACACACACAGATACACACATTCATACACTTAAATTGGTTAACTATTCTATTTATAAGTAATATTTGTAGAATATAAGGGTATTCCATGCATTGTTTCACCATCATATTTCACTGTCAATTGTGTGACTTTAGCTTACTTACCAGCACTGAACAGTGCTTTGAAACGTAGTGTTGTAAAGCACATTTAGCTAATTTTTACAGTAACACAGAGAAATCCTTAATCGTTGTCAAAAAATGAAAAAAATACTTCTCTCGGCCATGGAATACCTTTAATTCAAAGTTAGTTTGAAACGTGTTCCAGCAAGCAACACACACATTCACACTCCCACATATACACACATAAGCATACATAGAAAATATATATGTACAGATGTGTATACATAAATTTACTATTTGGCAAATTGTATTTTACATATTGAACTATGTATTGCTATTTGAACGAGAGCAAAACAACTTTTAAATTACTTAACATATAATATTTCTTTTGTATTGTCAGCTTGTATGAGCAAGAGAATATTATATACAAATACCAATTATATAGAACATATATATATATATATATATACATATATACTCGTATACTACAAATATCAGATACCAACAACTATAATGGATAACCGAAAAGGCAAACAATTATATACAATAAAATTCAACAAATTCAATTGAAACAATTATATTGAAAATTACGCCTTTCATTTTTGAATTGGAATTCGTTGATCGAATTACTTAAGACTCGTAAGTATGGCTGTATCCCTAGCAAACTTGCAGGATTATAAAGGATCTTAGAGCTGCTAAGACATGTGGAGAACATCAGACACTTTCCACAAAGAAATCGTCCTTAAATCAGCGAAGTTACAGTCAATTTTCTATGCGTCCTGAAATGCGCTATCATCCTGTCCAGGGTTTGTCTGCTTGGGCATATTTTAATTATATTTAATGGATATAATCTGTGTATAAATATAAATACATAAATTCGAAATACCTCATCCTAAAAGTATGCAATAACAATTCAATTTTATTTGGTCCTCGGATGCCCATATGTTCAGTTTTTAGCTATAACTCAGCCAATTCCTTGAATATCCTGGAAGGATATACTTTTCTGTAATCGCGTGGAGCACTGCTATCGACTGGCGTTCAAGGATTTTTTAGTTCTCCAAAAAAATTTCACATGAAATATTTTCAAGGGGTAGCCATAGAAAATATGCTCAAAATGCCAGAATTCGGGCATATCTCAGCCATTTGAAGGACGACCGCGATGTCCTTTGGCACAGCAATAGATCTCATCAATACAACTACAACTACATTTTAAAAAGGACGAATATCCTGCATACTTCCAAGTTATAAGGACTTTTTTGTCAAGAGAAAATAGCTTATATCTCGGCCATATCCTGTCGTATCCTTGAGATCCCGGTGTCAATAAAAGTAATTTGGCAAGGACTAACATCCTGCCAAAGGATATTCAAATCGCGTTTATAGTTCTCGAGATATCCAGGATTTTATCATTTCGACATGTTTCGCTTGCGTTTCTAAGTGAAAAATTACAAGTGTTTGATTCTTAGATAACACCTATATCCTTGAATGCCAATCGATAAAGTACATTAATGTGATCCTGGGAAACCAAATCCTTTGAAATTACGTAAGGAATTGGACGAGTAAGGATAATTTGTATTATGTGTATTTCATTAATGTGCCCTTATAAGTATGCTACAATTATTGCGATGTTAATGTAAAATCAGCAGCAGCAGCATTATACAGTTTGACAATACATTGTTCTTCAGTACTATCAAAACTGTACTTTTTTAACATGCCATCCTAAAAGTATGCAATATTTATTCCAGTATTGTAATAGTGAGATGACCCCATGTGCTGCTCATTTAACTATAACTCACCCAAATCCTTAAATATCCTCGAAGGATATACTTTTCTGTAACCGCGTGGAGTATTGCTATCAATCGACATTCAAAGAATTTTAAGCTATCTTAAAAAATTTCAAGTCAAATTTTTTCTAAGGGGGTAGGCTAGAAAATTTACTAGAAGTGTCAAAATTCTGTCGTATCTCAGCCATTTGAAGGACGATTGAGATGTCCTTTGGCACAACGTTAGATCACATTAATACAACTACAACAATATTTTAAAAAGGACGAACATCCTGCATACTCCCAAGTTATAAAGACTTTTTTGTCAAGAGAAAATAGCTTATATCTCGGCCATATCCTCTCGTATCCTTGAGATCCCGGTGTCAATAAAAGTAATTTGGCAAGGACTAACATCCTGCCAAAGGATATTCAAATCGCGTTTATAGTTCTCGAGATATCCAGGATTTTATCATTTCGACATGTTTCGCTTGCGTTTCTAAGTGAAATCTTACAAGTGTTTGATTCTTAGATAACACCTATATCCTTGAATGCCAATCGATAAAGTACATTAATGTGATCCTGGGAAACCAAATCCTTTGAAATTACGTAAGGAATTGGACGAGTAAGGATAATTTGTATTATGTGTATTTCATTAATGTGCCCTTATAAGTATGCTACAATTATTGCGATGTTAATGTAAAATCAGCAGCAGCAGCATTATACAGTTTGACAATACATTGTTCTTCAGTACTATCAAAACTGTACTTTTTTAACATGCCATCCTAAAAGTATGCAATATTTATTCCAGTATTGTAATAGTGAGATGACCCCATGTGCTGCTCATTTAACTATAACTCACCCAAATCCTTAAATATCCTCGAAGGATATACTTTTCTGTAACCGCGTGGAGTATTGCTATCAATCGGCATTCAAAGAATTTTAAGCTATCTTAAAAAATTTCAAGTCAAATTTTTTCTAAGGGGGTAGGCTAGAAAATTTACTAGAAGTGTCAAAATTCTGTCGTATCTCAGCCATTTGAAGGACGATTGAGATGTCCTTTGGCACAACGTTAGATCACATTAATACAACTACAACAATATTTTAAAAAGGACGAATATCCTGCATACTCCCAAGTTATAAAGACTTTTTTGTCAAGAGAAAATAGCTTATATCTCGGCCATATCCTGTCGTATCCTTGAGATCCCGGTGTCAATCGAAGTTTTTTGTCAAGGACTAACATCCTGTCAAAGGACATTCAAATTGTGTTTATAGTTTTCGAGATATCCAGGATTTGTTCACTTTTGCATGTTTCCCTTGCGTTTCTTAGTGAAAAATTACAAGTGATTGATTCCTAGATAACACCCATATCCTTGAATGCCAATCGATAGAGTACATTGATGTGATCCTGGGAAACCATGTCCTTTGAAATTACGTCAGGAATTGGACGAGTTAGAATAATTTTTATTATGTGTATTTCATCAGTATGCCCTTATAAGTATGCTACACTTATTGGGGTGTAATGAATATAACGTATTTTTAAAATTCAAAATTAAAAATCCGTTACTACCGTACATTTTAAATAAAGCTTGTTTGATGGATATTTTAGCTTACTTTTAGCTTTTAGGGATATTGTTTATCCTTGTGAATACTTACGTTTTGCAAAGATATAATTATCTCTCTTTGCATTGTTCCTTTCCAATTTTCTTTATAGTTCTATTATTTTCTTTTATTTTCTAGTATTTACAGTTCTCTTTTACTTTAAAATACATTTCCATTTAAATTTCTTTTACTATTATATTTTTACACAAAGTATTAAATATTATTCTATTTATATACCTATATATAGCTTATGTTTCTGGTTTCGGACGGTTTCGCTTCATTCTTCCAGGCTTCCATCTGAAATCGCAAGAGATGGGAAAGCAGATACACATAGTAACCTGGAATAAAATATAAGATTTACTTTCCATTATCTAACACCTATTTCCTAGCAAAGAAATTAATTACACAGAGAACTTTTGGGTTTAAACAAAAGTATGCCTTGACTTTGTTTTCCTTAGAGATAAAAAGCAAAGCCGCATAAACTAAGCAAAAATTAAAAGTTTACCAGTTCTATCAAGTAGGCCTTGACTTTCGTTAATTACTATAAAAAGCCAAAACAAAAACATTTTTCTGAATTCTGATAAAGAGCGTGTTGTAAAAAAAGCAAAAAATATAAACTTTACTTTCGTTGAGACCGCGACAATTGTGTAGATTTCAATCAACAACTTGGGGCGTTAGCAGTTTTGGAAGATGTCGCAAGGATCGCAGCAGGAACTGCAACGACAGCTGCACAAGCTGGGCTGGACAATTGGACAACAGAAGCGAGAAGCCTGCCCAATGAGTGAGGCGATTCCCATGCGCCTGCTGTCAATGAACGGCCAGCAGGGGGAATCGTTAGAGGACGATGCACATGAACCTCTCGACGGCGGCAATAAGGACAAGAACCTGTCGTCCACCAAAACCAAAAAGCAAAAGACAAAGTTCTGAAATGACTGGAGCTTGTCTTTCGCAAATTGTGTATTCGCAACTAACATTCTGGTTCCAAGTTCATTAAAAAGCTGCAAATACCGAGAAGATTATTGAATCTATTTTACAGTTTCTAAATAGGCAGATAACTTTTAAATTGTTCTGCTTAAAAAATCCCTGCGAATGTGGCCAAAGAATAGGGCAATTATTCCAAGTCGAATTTGACTTTTCCCCACTCTTAGCTAATCGAATATTTTGTCGCTCTCTGCTCTCTGCAAACCAAAAATACGCAGTATTGTTCGAGTCATATTTCCTTAAAAATATGACAAGCATAAGCGTATTAAATTTGCCAAGATTAACTATGCTTTTTGTCTAGACTTCGATGCTTTTGCAGTCAAGCTCAACTGAACGTTGTCCGTTTAAATAAGGACGACTCTCTTGATTTGACTTTGAAATCCGCTTAGTATTTACATTGCGAACATGAAATAAGCGATTACTTGCGAGTATTCGCAATAAAAGCGGAAAATTGCTGTAGAAATAGACGAATGATAAGCATCAGGTGGATTGGGGCGCAAGTACAAAGGATTAATAAAACAAAAAAAAAAAAAATAGACGCGCAACAAAACGGATTGAAATGAAATTGGCATTGTGGCCATAAAAGCGTTTGCCGCTCGAGAGAAGCTCGAGAGAAGTGGAGAGACTGCCGGATGAATGAATGAATCAGGGAAATAAATCAGTGCTTGAGTATCGGAGAATGTTATAACAATAATGCTGCGCCATAAATGTGGCACAGTTCGATTCAATGACTGCAGCTGCCAAGTGCTTTTGCAACAGAGTCGTAGTCGTGTCTCAAGCCATTGGCCATTACTTCTGACTTCTGGCTGGCTGCTGGCCTCTGACTTCTGGATGGCTGTTGCCCTCTGCTGTTGGTTGTTGCCTTCGCTTTCGGGGCCATAAACAATCGGGGCGCGTAAACTGCTGACAAGGCGCAGGCGAAACGGGGGCCATAAACCAGCCGACCGTTGCCACGCGGGTTCAAGTGCATTGAATTTATGGCCACATTGCAGCAGCGACATCTAGACGGGAGTCCCTTATCTCCACCGTAGCTTCTTTTGCATTTCTTTCCCCCCCTCCGCTCCGAACCAGCGACAGTGAGACGCCTGACCTTGAAGATGCCTGCAATACGAATCAAGCGAAGGACGCCACGGCAGCTGCAACTGCAACGTGCCACACGCCGCACGCCGCATGCCACTTGCCGCGTGCTGCTGACGCTGCAGTTAGTGTGCCAAAGTGCCCCATTGCTGCCCCCAAATTAACTCCATATGCTTAAAGGATTACGACGGCTCTTAACACAAAAGCATTATAATTGGACGCAGCTGCTGCGTCGTCCACTTGCCGTGCTTAGCTTTTCTCCCTTTTCACACAGCTGGCAAGTCCTTGAGCAGGACATGTGCTTCTCACATGTGTCGGCACTTCAACGCGCTCGTTACACTGCAAGAAACTAGGTCGGGGTGCTGCAAACGTCTAAGCAATTTAAATTTGAATTTATTATCAGTTCAATGCAAAACAGTCACTTAATCAATTAGTTAATACAGCTATCAATCAAGCATTCTGTCTATCGTACAGTCAGCTAGTCAATCAATTTGCACATCAATCATACACAAAACAATCAATTAGTTAGTCGACATATTAGTCAATCAATCCAGCATTCAGTCTATCGCTTAGCTAGATAGTCACTCAATTCGCCCATCAATCACTCACAAAAACAATTAAGCAATAAATCTGTAACTTAAATAGATGATCTTTCAATTAGTCAATCAACCAAGCATGCTATGTATCGCTCAGTCAGATAGTCAATCAAATTGACCATCAATCACGCGCAAAAACGAATAGTTTAAGACGATATCAGTCAATCAATCAAGCATTCTGTCTATCACTAAATTAGATGAACAATGAATCAATTGATCAATAAACCATTCTGTCTGTCGCTTAGTCAATCAATTAGCACATCAATCAAGTGAGCTGTTTATCACTTAAAGAAAATCATTCTACTAGTCAGCTAATTACTCAATCAATACGCCAAACTAGCTATCAATCACCGGTAAATAAACTCAATCTAATAGTCAATCAAACACTCCTCCAAACATGCAACCAGACAGTCCATCAATCACTTACAAATGCATTCAATCAACTGATTGACAAGCGCACCGTGCAACATTTAAGCAGCCAATTAATCAGCTATTTTACAGAGCCATTCATCGCCTAATCAATCAACACCTATTGATAAATTAACGCAAAGAAAGTGAGTTCATCCGATGCTCGCCGTTTCTTGCACTGTGTGCTCGAGATATTGGCTGAGTCACGCAGCTTTTTGAACAAGTTGGGAGCCGAAAAATATGAGTATGCTAATCTGCATGGCTATGCAAATGATAACTACTTGGATACCCAGTGAAATTTCGTCGTATCTATGCAAATCTGCGCGCAGTTTGATTGACATCGTCCGACGGGGGAACGCACATATGTGTGTGTGTATTTGGGTATTTGCATAAAATTGCACAGCAATTGTAACAGTAGACAGTGAAGAGTGGAACGTGGAGCGTGGAGAGTGAAGAGTGTCTCCAGCCACTCACTGTCGCCTCTGCACTCCCCCTAATCATTATTCTGCTCTCGCATTGTCCACTGCAAATGAAGGCGGGGAAAATGCTTAGCCTACTTTTTGGGGCATTTCGAAAATTTATGTGCTGCAGCTGGAAAAACTTAATTGCTTTTGGCTTTTGGGCTTCCATCATGTTTTTAACAAGCATCGTTGTCCGTCCACCTCCCCGTCTCCCGTCCCCTGTCTCCCGTCCCCCACTGCTCGCTTCCACTTCGCCTTCAGTTCGTTGTCCGTTGCTCGCTGCTCGTGTTGCTGCTGATTTTTCAATTTTCCTTGGCGCGCTTTTCTACGCTTCGTTTGCCTTCCCAGTGACGCTTGCTGCTGCCGCTGTTGTTGCTTCTCTGTAGCTTCGTTAACTTTGATTTGTCCACTGAGAGACATTCAAATGAAATTTCACAGCTTCCCCTCCCCACATGCTCACACACACACAGACACAACAGCGACGCCCACACAAAAACACAGTTACATTCATAAGCATGGGGGGCAAGCATTTGTTATACCTTGTAGCTGCATGCAACAAAGTGTCGTTTAGCTGCACTTTGTGCTACAATTCCTAAGCTGATTTCCTCGAGTTATGCTTAGGAAACAACAGGATATACGCTTCTAGGGGGACACTGAGTCTATTGTGTAGTCGAAAGCTACTTAAGCATGTTCGCAAAAATAATAAGGCCTCACACATAACAACATAATGGGGAAAACAAACTCATAAACCTTACTATGGAAAAAAGGCAAAGTGTTATACAAACTGTAGAACAATTAGATAAAAAATAATGAAAAATATAGAAACTGCTAAAATTAAAAGCTAAACGAAACTTTAAAAGTAAAAGTTGAGTGTTTTTAATGTTTGCATTTGATTTTTTTTTAATATACTTATAGTTGCATAATATGCTAGTATACTAAGTATACAACTTAGTATATTAAGCACAGTCTACTAAGTCTACTGAAAAAGGTGAGACCTTAAGCTTAAAAAGAGCTTTTTTGTCATTCAGTAGAAATAGCAAACAACGAAATAAGAATTTCGAAATAAATCTACGCTCAGAAAAACGTTTTAAAGAGAGAAATCTGTAGTTGATAGTGACGAAATTTCGAGTAATTTTGCACTGCACAAATTACAGGGTATACAATAGAGCAAACACATTTAGCGACTGGCAACGATTGTTGCTTGTTGTGTGCTGAGAACTGAGAACTGAGAGCTGAGGGCAATCGCCGGAAGCATTCGCTTGTCATCGCGTTGTCCCCGTGCAAGGACACACTCATAACTGCGCATTTGAAGGTGGCCTAAGCGTGGAGGAGGAGGTGGAGAGGACGTCGAGGCTTCGGTTGGGTGGCATGTTATGTCTATTTATATGTACATACATATGTGTGGTGTGCTGTGGTATCTTGGGCGCTACATAACAACAACAACAACAAATAAGGGAAAAAACGAGCATGGAAAGTTTCAATGTTGCAACTGTCGGTGGCCCAAGAGCGATCGCTTTAATTGCTGCATTTTGTTTCGACAATAAACGTAAATTCGAAATGTTCAACGAGCTTCGATTTGCTCTATAAAAATATGTGTGTGTTGTGTGTGTGTGTGAATAAATTACATATACACGGACTCGCACAATTGCACATCTATCAAATTAATGCAGAGCTCCATTACAAAGACGAGGGGGGAAATGAGAGCGAAGAGGGATTTGACTTTCTGTTTTAATAGTTTGTCCAGCTGATGGATTGCCTCCCTTTTAGTTGGCTTCATTCGCTGCAGTCTCTCTTCCTGTTTTGCATCCATGAATGATGGCAGACTGTACGCTGTGTGTGTGTGTGTGTGTGTGTGTGTGTGCGGCATGTGGCATGTGGCATGCACTGAGGCAACGCGTGTGGATTTCAAGTGCAAACAAGCTTCAAGCTCGCTTGTGAATTTGATTAGCAGTCAGCAGCTTCGCATTGTTTGTTCACTGATTAATCACTCAAGTCTCACAGCCAAACTTCAACGTGCCCCATGCCGCACTTGAGCGTCAAGTCCTTGAGCCACATTTTTTTCACTTTCGGCTATTGCCAGGAGTTGACGCTGTTTACAAGGTATGCGCTTAAATCGCGCTAAGGTTTAAGCTGCAGAAACTGCGCGGCAACTAACAACATCAGCATAAAGTTAACAAATTGGCACAACAAATAGCGAATTTCTTACACAATCCTAGCTAAGCTTAGTTGAACCTTTATTTAGTTAACAACTTAATGGAATTGTGTCTCTTCACAGAGCACAATATTTATTTAATTTCAGCTTTAGTGTTGCAGTTTTGTCCACTCGAAGCTCCGACTTCTCTTCAAGCATTCGAAATGAATTTCATATTTTCTGCTACCCATTTTTCGTGAATAAATTAAAGAACTCATTGGTCTGCTTCCTAGCATTTTAATAGTCTCAAGATAATTGCACTTTCTTGGCATTTGGCAAGCGATAAGGATGACAAAAGCAACGCTAATAACGCACTTAATAAATTTGCAACTCTCGATCTGTGGCTGCAGTTATCGCAGGTTGCCACCGCACAACAAGCGTGGCAAGCTAATAAATTGGCTGTTGGCAAACAAAAACACAATTGCCACATTTAAAGAGCTGTGTAGAGCAACTCAATTGTCGCATGGGAGCGAGCATAAATCAGTGGACACACCTGCTAAACGGCCAAAACAGAGAAACAATCGGGGGCAAGCGACAATAATTATATTGTGTGTGAGCGAGCCAAAAATATGCTAACAGACAGCGAAAGGGGGGACGGAAAGGAAGAGAGTCAGAGTCCTGCAACTGTCGCGTTTCCCAGGCGACGGACAGATTGAATGCGGATCGTCTGTGTTTTTGGTGACAAATGCAATAAAAACCCAAAAGCGACGCGTATCATTTCCATTGTCAGTTGGCCAGCGCAGGGACGTGTGAGCAGGGTGAGGGGAGGAAAGAGGGGACAGAGAGAGAGAGAGAGAGCGAGAGGAATATTGTCGGACTCTGTGTCTGTGTCGCCCTGTTTGGGTTGCTGTTTGGTGGGCGGGTGTTTTTGGCGCAGTTTGATTAATGACAGCCATTGCGGCACTGAGTGATGAGCGGCTTTGACAGTGGAGCACGGCACAGGGGACCCAAGGCGGCGAAGGACGAAGCTACGACAGACACCAACTTGGGGCAGCAGCATACAAAACTCAACATAAGCCCAGACCCAAGACCCAAGACCGGAGAACGAGAAGCGAGAAACGAGACCAAGTCCAGGGCCACACTTTCATGCTCATGGATGCCACTTTATTATAGTGCAGATGGCAAAACTAAGTTGCCGCTTTTACGGCCATCAAATGAAGCCATTTTAAACCGCGTCATGTGGTCAGGGTGCGCACGACTAACGCACACCCTTTACAAAAGTGAGGGAAACAAAAGATGGAACTGTAGAGCAGCTTTATAACAGTCGGACAGCAAAGTTGTGAGTGGAAATGAAAACTAATTAACAAAATAAATCTTATTTCTAGCACGCTTGAGCTGTGGATAGCCGTATAACACTTGTATAACAGTAGTATAACAGTGGTATAACACATCCACCTCTTAGAGCTGCATTAAAACTAGCCTCTAAGTCGCCGATTAGAAGCAGCCACCGACTTGTATAACAGTCGTATAACAGTATAACACTTTTGAAACACTCATAATTGCATACCAGACGAATTATAAGCCAATTTAGCTTCGTCTTTAGACTTGTCTTGACTTGTTAAATGCTGTATAACAGTAGCATAAGCGAAAGACAAGCAAACTGAACTACAAAATGAAATAAAAGCGCGTTTACAAAAATTGCAGAGTATTATTCGGCATATCAACGCCGTTTTTGCTGCCAAAACCATTTAGACTTCGCAAAACACTGAAATTTAGGGCCAAAATTTAGTGAGCAATACAATTGCGAAAATTTGATTACTTCTGCCAACAGAAGTATAACAGTTAATGATGCCAGCTGTGGTCAGCCTTGTACAGGGTATCAAAAGAGTGCGAAAAGAAACTGACAGCGGCAAGAACTTGAAATCAATCAATGTGCGGGAATGAGACCCGAAACGGGCAACGCGTCGGAGCGATGGGCGTGGCCGTGGCGCCCCCCAACTGTCATCAATGTTTACGAGGGCTCATAATGACAACATTGCTCGCTCGGCGCTGGCGCTGGCTATGGCGATGGCGATGGCGATGGTGATGAGCTGCGCTGCAAGTGAGCTATGGCATAATCAAAAGACACGCAGCCTCATCAAGTTTTTTGTTCAATCTCATGACTCCCACTCTCCCAAAAAAGAAACGCCTGCAACATAACAAAGGAGTGGAAATGACAGAATTGAGCGGTTTGAGGGGGATTCCTTGAAGGGCATGAACAGTCGAACAATGCGTGAAAATAAAACGGGCGATAATGAGTGCGTGCTGAACGCTGACCACTGACCCGCCGCCAGCTGGCCCATCCATAACAACAACAAACGCAACAACAACATTAGCCATGTGGAACTCCAAAAAGGCAACAAGCCGCAGTCGCCACCGCAGTCGCAGTCGCAGTCGCCGTCGATGCTGGACCGAAAATTGAGCTGTCAAGGACAGCATCGAGAGCGACCATGAGAAACCACCGAAAACATAAAGCTACCCCCTAAAGTCCAAGGGATTCAAGTTGCATTTGACCCATAAGCTCGACCACTTCAAATTGCGTTTTGCGAAATGTGAAAAATGTTTCTTTTCTCTGCTTGCCTTTTATCTTTTCTTTTCACTTTTTTTTTTTTTGCCCCACCGAAGACAATAGAAAACAGACATAAACAATACAAACAATAGTTAAGAACAGCACTTAATTGGCAAGATGCTGCATAGAGATATTTCATATTATTAAGTTGGCGAAAGGTCGAGAATTAAAAGGCTTTAATTTCGTCAGCTAATTAAAGAGCTCATTAAAGTTTGGCAATTAATTATTTTGACAGCTAACAAAGTCGAGGGCCATGAAAATGACAAGGCCTACTTCTTAACAAGCAGCACACACAAAAGTTGTAAGCGTTTAAAAAATTAAGCAAACTAACAAAGTGAACTTCTAATCTGAAGGTTTGTCAAGTATAGACCTAAATGTATATATATAATGAGTTAAAAATCCAAAGTCTATTTTAATATGTACAACTAGATTAGATTCATGTTTACAACTCACCCGAGAATTGAGATGATTGGAACGTCAGTCTCGTTTAAATTCCGCGCGCATCATGTTTACGACTCTCGTGAAAGCCTTGCCAGACTTTTTGCGTTCACAACTGTTAACAGAACTGCTCCACACCTGCTCACAAACATCTGCGCTCCACCGCTGTTAACGTGCAGCTATTTGATGATGATAATGCACCACGAAATGACGAACGCTTTTGGCAAATTCTTTTTTTACACGATTTTAATAAAAAAAAAAATTGTCGGAGATAGGTGTGTTTACAAGTAGGTGTAGCTAGTGGTGAAATGCAGCAATACAACTACATAAAGTCATCAGATTCGTTGCCGGCATCGTAATTGGTGCGCATGTTTTCCGTTTTCTGCAACGAGGCATAGCTGCGTAGTTCAGCCTCCAGGAGGCGCTGCTTGGTCGCCTCCTTTTCCTGTTCGCGCTTCTCGCGCTGCACACGCTTCTGATCCTGTCGCTCGGCAGCATCGCGTGTCTCGCGCTGTCCACGAAAATCTGGATGCTCCTCCTCGGTTTTTGTCTTATTTAAACGATTCACAATCTCATTGACACGCTTCTCCAGCCGTATCTTGCGCACTGCCTTCTCATCATGATACGCCACCTGGCCGGGCTCCATATCCGGTGTCTTCTTCAGGTTCTCCCACATTGTGTAGACCACTTCCAAATTGTTTACCTTATTGCCCTGAATGCTGTTCGCCTTGCACAGCTGTGCGGCATCCACAAGCACATCGCTGGGTATATCGTCGATAGTTTGCCCCTTACGGAGGCGCAAATAGACGTGAGCTGACGACAAATTGTGCACATGGAACCACACATCTTCCGGCCAGCCCCAGCGGATGAGCTCCTCGTTCTCGTGCTTGTCACGTCCCATGTACAGCATGGCTGCCGGCTGCACCACATTGCTTTTGAAGTAGAAAACCATTTTGATTTGGCACAATTTTTGCGTTTTGTGATCCGCTTCCAAACGAAATTTATCCTTGACAGCAAACTTCCAATTATAGAGTTTAAAATTTATTGTAGTACTAACTAACAACGGCAGCCAAATATTATTAGAAATTCATTTATTATTCTTTTGGATGAATTCAGACTTGTTGTTTCTTAAAAAAAAAGCTTTCCTAAAGCTATTTTATTTCACACCAGTCAGTGTTAGAATGTGACCAAAAGCTGCATTTCTAAAACATACGTTTTACCATCGACGGAAAATACCAAACTAAAATCCCAAAAAATTGTCAGCTGGTTAAACTCCATGCAATACATTGGAATATTTTGAAAACACTTATTAAAAAAAACTATACTCAATTTGTAATATAATTCTTACGAGCCGAATCCTCTCTCATTTTCAATTACTAATATTAAATGTAAATCGTCACTTCTGCCAACAGCTGCTGTTACGCAAAGATGGTTGCGTTAACAATCGGTTAGCTAACATTACAGTGCGCTGTTATTTATACAAAATGTTAACTTTGCTCAACGGCTTTTTAATTTGAATGTAGTCTGACTATTAACAAAGCAATTTCATAATGAAACGCATTTCGCATTTGCTGCGTCGACAATTATAATTAGGTTCTAAGTAGATTCATCTAGTTTATTTTCTGATTATATTAAACATCTGACTTTTTTACATGTTCTCGAACATTCATGCGTCACTAAATATTTATTACGTAAATGAAAATGCAAGTGCATTTATTTGTTGTTGAATGAGTTTGTATATTTGTCAATTGATATGTGTTCAATGAAAAAATGCAAAGGTCTTAAGGTCCCGGTGATTTGATAATTGCAAAAAATGATTGAGCTAATATTGATGACGTACAGCTAGTAATTTCTTTTGTATTTCATAATTGTTGAAATAGCGCAGAAACCATTTAGAAAGGTGAACCAATTAGTGCACAAATAATGGATGGGGAGGCAATGAACTGTTCTTTTTTGCTAAGTCTCATTTGTCAAATCACATGTGCTCCGTCCCTTAATTAGATAACAAAAGTAAAATGTAAATGGCAAATCAGGTTTTCGTTGGTCTGTTTTTTGTGCGGTGTCTGTAAAACAAATTGCCATAAATCAGTTAGGAGCAGTGTGTGCTTGTCACGAATAAATCAAACTCCCGGTGACGTTATTATTCTCGGGAACTTTGGCCCAGACACTCGCCATGAGTGCTTATCGTGCCACAGGCGCAGCCAGCATGTTTTGCTGTTCAATTAATTCGCTATTTGTCGCGCTATAATTTAATAATTTGTGTGCTTACACACAGAAGAAACAAAAAAGCACAGAAAGGGGGGAAAACTTAATTAAAGCTATTTTTATAGTCAGATGTTTGTATATTTATGCCTTGCTACCAATTGAGCTCTTGCACCCGCTAATTACCTAAATTAAGCTGCGAATTAACAGCGCACGAATTAAATAAGTAAAACATTTGTCATGCCAGCAGTGCCGTGAATTTGTTTATATCGCTGCATGGCGCCCACCTGATAACCAGTCCAATTCACCTGGCCAGGAGGTGGCGGCGTTAATTCTATTGAAATTCCACATCGATATCGCTCGCGCGTACAACATAATTTATGTCACTCTTCCGCAGTTTGGAAAATAATCCAAGAGCGAGCGAGCGATAAAGAGAGCGAGAGAGAACTCTGCACTGATAAACCGCAAATGAAAAAGTCTTGGCCTTCTTGGCTTTTGGCCAGTTGCGAAAATAAGAGCACAGCAGGCAGCAAATACTCTAACAGCAAATGAACAATAAATTTACAGATGATAGGAATTTAATTAATAATTTACACACTCATTAAACAAGAAAACAACACGAAGCCTAAAGCGTCCCCAGGATTCAACATCAACTAAACAATTCAGCTCATTAGTCGCTGTTGTTAGAGCATCAACAAACGATTATTATGGCATAAACAAAAGCGAATTATAAAATATATATATTAAATACAAAATTGCACTAGTTTAAATTCATTTCATTGAACATTTGTGTAGCCAAAAATGCTTACTTTGTTGTTACACTAATTTTTTGGCAATTGCTTTTCAACTGTTTGCTGCTGTCAGTAAATTATATACAGATCATCTAACAATTATAGCCACAATTATAAATTCTAATTTCATTTGATTTTATTTAGATAACGGAAAATTAAGTTAATTTTATGAAATTGTCGAACACACTAAAATTAGCATTCAACATTAATTGAGCAATTAAACACAAATTTCTATGTCAAATTATATAGATTAATGTGAATATTTCATAGCAATAAATAAACGCTCAGCTGCCAGCAAACGACTGAGAAGTGAAAGAACTTCATGGTTTAATTGATTGATTCAGGCAGAATATTAGACAGCTATTGATTCACTTATTTTAATGCAAACATATAATTTATGAATGTTTGCTTGTAGTTCACGCTATTTTCACGGGACAATCACTTTGAAAGCCTTTCAGTGAGTTCAAATTCCCCATAGGCAAGTCGAACTGTCTGGCTGTGTAGATATGTTATATATGTATGTATTATATATCTAATTTCTAGACTGCTCTGCGATATGCAATAAACAAGCTGGCAAATTGGTAATAGCCTCAATGCAGCGCAAGAGCACGAAAAGAAGAGACAAGTTCGTTGTCAATGTCGTTCGTTCGTCGACGCCAGCAGCGGGTCGAGACGAGCTGCGGTTTTGAGGTAAGAGAGAGAGACAAGAGACAAGAGAACGCCAGTGAAAGAGCGAGCGAGAGCGAGAGCGAGAGAGAATGAGACTAGGCAAGTTGATGGTCGCGTGGCAACACAATCAACAAAGGTGTCAGCAAATAAATGCTGGGCACAACTCTACGGACTGAGAGCTAAATGCAATGCAATGCAATGCATAACACAACAACGCTGCGTATACGTAATGTGCCTGTAATGACAGGCAGCATACAAATCAATTTTCGTTGAAATGAATTGCAAAAACAACAACAAACACGCACGCAATCAACGGTTCAACAAGAATCTGCGACTGTTGCTGGTAGCAACTGTTGCTGCCGCTGCTGCTGCTGCTGCTGTGGCTGAGAGAGGCAGCAACTGTTTCAGTTGCCGTGCAAACGTTGCGGCAAACGGACGCGCGTTAAGAACTCGCCCAAAAAATAGTCATAAAGAACACAAGCAAAATACAAATTGTAGAAACTAATAACAATAATTGTAAGTTGCTGCTGTTGTAACTCAAAACGACAATTACCAATTGAACTGCAAGTGTATTTGAGTGTGTGTGTTGTGTGTTTGTGTGTTGAAGAGGCTCGTCGCATAATCGATAGCCAAATCAATAGCACGCCTCGAGCAAATGTACAACAAGAACAAGAAGCAGAACGAGCAGCAAATAAACATTTCAAGACCTTTGCCAACTGATAACTGACGTCGCCAAATCCCCCGTCCCCCCACTATTCCCACAACCAAAAACCCTAAAGTCATCGCACGATACTCTCTCTCTCTCTCTCTCACTCTCTCTATCGCGCTCTCTCTCTCTCTCTCTCGCTGTCTGTCTATCGGCTCTAGGGAGTTACGCTGCTAGTTGCGAAAAGTTAGCCAAGGCTAACAGTGCTCATTGAGAGGCGGCCCAAATGCTGCTGGTTATGAAATTGATACCGAGCGCCATATATGATTGAAATGCGCGGAAGTTTCCACTTGTCTTTGTCAATTAGACAAGTGTGCACAACGTGCTCGGAGCAAACACTACAAAGCCGCCTGCCAGCACGCAACATTGCGACAGTCGTGCCACAGACAACGGCAACGTTAAATCGATAGTCAATCAATTAATTCCTTAAATATCTGCAAACTAAATTAAGGATCCCAGCCACAACACAACACACAGTATGACGCAGGAACAGGAGCAACTGATGCCGCCGCCGCCGGCTTATCAGCCCGACATGGCCGTCATCTGCAAGGACCTCGACAAAACACAGCTGCAGCAGCAGCAGGAGAAGAACAACAACAACAACAATAACAACAGCAGCAGCAAGAATAATAAGAACAACAGCAAAGCACACGGACGCAAGGAGAGCCTCCTGCCCCTGGGCGAACGCCATTTGGCCGTGCTGCGCCAGGAACTCATGGTACTGCTGGGCAATACCGGAGTGCTGGGCTCCGGCATGGTTGTCAGCATGCCCGCGGTGACGCTCAATCAGCTGACAGACCCCACGCAGCCCTTCTGGCTGGACAAGGACGAGGCCAGCTGGTTTGGTGAGTAGCAGTGCCGCCCTGGTAGCACCTCGGCCGTACCGAGGCTGATCTGTAGTCGAGCCTTGTCAGCGACAACGTGGCTGAAGTTGGTTTGCTAAAACAAAAGGCAGCTGGCTTGAGTTTTTTATACCCGCTACCCATAGGGTAGAAGGGTGTTATTTCCTTTTGAATCAGAAGGTCGCTCAGCTACCGATCGGTTCTCTACTCTATACGCAGCCTTCGAGTAGCCGCCAGCTCTATAAGCCCACGCGACCTTGTGAGCTTGACCTTTTGGCGTGCGGAATTCCTGGCGTTCGCTCGCCGCCTTCTTGCGAGATAAATGCCAATCCAACAGCTGACACACTCGAAGCCAACTGATAAGGCAAATGTAGATGTAGCAGTCGAGCTGCCGTCTAAAGCTGCATGTCTCTTGACGCACACAGATTAGGGCCAAAGACTTTGAGCCATTCGATAACAATTTGCTGGCAATTTGCCGTGTGCGTTGTATGTTGTACAACCAGGCTACAACAGTATCAGCGAATCGCAATTGCGAGTTGTAAAAACTTCCTACAGATAAAACGGCGAAAAGGAAGTTTGTGCTAATTAATGAAATTTCTCCCCCCCTCCACTCCCCACGCTGCAAACAGCTTCGTTTCAGAACATTGCCTGCCCGGTGGGTGGACTGCTGGTTAGCTTCTTTCTGGATCGCATCGGACGCAAACAGACCATCCTATTGACCAACCTAATGGGTCTCATTGGCTGGATACTCCTAGCCACCAGTTTCATGCACGAGAATCGCGACTATGTCTACGCCCAGATGCTGGTGGGTCGCGCCTTTGGCGGCATCATGATCGGCATGTTCGTCTCCCCCGTTGGCGTCTATTCGGCGGAGATTAGTTTACCGCGCATCCGGGGACGTCTCATATTGGGCACCTCCATCGGCTTGGCCTCGGGCATTCTGTTGATGTATCTGCTGGGCTTCTTCATACGGCACAATTTCGTGCTGATTGCGAGCATCAGTTGTGCCTATCAGTTGGCCGCCATGCTGCTGGTGCTGCCCATGCCGGAGTCGCCCAGTTGGCTGCTGCAGAAGGGCAAGAACGAGCGGGCGCGACGATCCCTACGCTACTTCCGTGGACTGCGACGCAAAGGTGAGTCTTGGCTTTCATAGCTCGAAGGTTCCTAGAGCTACCTGACTATAAATGTGCCTTCGTCTACCTGTTGATTGGGGCATTGCTAGTTTATTCTTTCAAGTCTATTGGGGATTTTCCCTTCGTTCACTTTCGAAAGTCCCGCATAAAGTCCCTCTATTGCTTTTAGTTGGCTTACTTTCCATGACTTCCTTTTCAGTCAGTTTATTCTTTCCAGTCTTGTCTACTGGGGATTTTCCCTTCGCTCACTTTCGGAATTCCTCACGCATAAAGTCCCTCTATTGCTTTTAGTTGGCTTACTTTCCATGACTTCCTTTTCAGTCAGTTTATTCTTTCCAGTCTTGTCTATTGGGGATTTTTCCTTCGCTCACTTCCTTCGCTCCCACATAAAGTCCCTCTATTGCTTTTAGTTGGCTGACTTTCCATGACTTCCTTTTCCATAGTTTATTCTTTCCAGTCTTGTCTATTGGGGATTTTCCCTTCGCTCACTTTCGTTGCTCTATTGCTTTTAGTAGGCTTACTTTCCATGACTTCCTTTTCCATAGTTGACAGTTTATACTTTCAAGTCTTGTCTATAGGGGACTTTTCGCTCTCATCGCGAAATTCCTCACGCATCTTGATCCCTCTATTGCTTTTAGTTAGCTTACTTCCTTTCCTTTCCATGCACTTCCTCACTTGCCCCCACTTAACTCAAACCCTTCCACATTTGCTCCATTCCCTAACCAGGCGAGGACAACGTCCCGGAGTTCGAGGCTGAGCTGACGCAGATGAAGATGACCGCGGACAACAGTCGTGTGACGGCAGCCAGCGAATCCATTGGCCAGGCGATACGTCGCCCCGAGGTCTACAAGCCGCTGTTCATGATGATCGGCTTCTTTGGCTTCCAGCAGGCGTGCGGCGTGGTTGTGATCATTGTGTATGCGGTGCAGATAGCCCAGCATGCGGGCGTCACAATTGATCCGGTGCTGGTGGCCGTCATGCTGGGCGTGGCACGCATCATCACCACCTTCTTTATGAGCGCCATCTTCGAGAAGTGGGGTCGCCGTCCCTCCGGCATCTTCTCGGCCAGTGGCATGAGCTTCTGCATGCTGCTGCTGGCCGGCGGCGGTTGGTTCCCCGACACCATGGGCACCTGGAAGTGGCTGCCCGTCGTCTGCATTGTGGCGCACATTGTGTTCTCGACGATGGGCATGCTGACGCTGCCGTTCATCATGATATCGGAGGTGTTTCCGCAGAGTGTGCGCGGCAGTGCTTCGGGGATTTCGGTCTTCTTCGGCATGATCTTGGCGTTCGTCATGCTCAAGATCTATCCCAATATGATGGCCTGGCTGGGTGTCGCCAATCTGTTTGCCTTCTATGCGTTCGTCTCGTTCATGGCCGCCGTCTTCATCTACAGCTTTGTGCCCGAGACCCGGGGACGCACCCTGGTCGAGATCGAGGAGCATTGGCGCATGGGCAGGCGGGGACGCAGGGAGGCGCGTGCCTCGGCGGCGGCGGCGCTTAGCAATCTGAAGGATGTCGAGCTCAAGGAGATCTTTCTCAAGAAGTGAGTGAGCGAGCGAGCGAGTGAGCGTAGCGCACAGCTTTTGAGCGAATGCTATCTGTGATGTGTTAAGTACTTAGCCTTAGCCAAATGGAATGCGGCATTTTCTATGGCCAAAACAACAAAACATACTATAATCAAGTTAAACAAACTAAATAAATACAAACAATACTTAGAAACCAACGTAATGGCGAAGTTTGTGTGTTTAACTGCAACTAGCTTGGGATAGGGAAGCAATTAAGGCAGCCGTTTGATAAGCTTCCTGCTGCTAATTAATTTACAACGTTATCACATTGGAATAATCAACAAGTATATGGAAGGAATTCCGCTTGTGATTGAGTTATTATACACAAATCTCTCTGACAATTTAAAACTACGATGCATCCCTAAAGAAGCCTAGATTTTAAGTCTCTAAGGATTTATCGTAAAATAAGCTACAGAAAAGTTTTTAGTGCATAGTCAATAAAAGAAAATATGCATAAATCTGCAAATGAATAAAAATTTGGATATACTAAATGTGTTATATAGACGCCCGCCCTTTTTACAAAGAAATAGTGGAGATGTTTCTAATGAAACCAATTCAGAGCTATTAAGAACAAAGAAGCAACCAAAGACGAAAATTATTCAGTAAACTATGCTCTCAAATAAGAAATTAGTTTCTCAGGGTCTCCTCCCAATGTTAACTCCAAACATTTGGTCTAAATTTGTTTAGTTTTAATTTGTAGCAACTAAGTTATCGAACAAATATTAAAATAAAAAGAACCTAGATCTTGTAGATGCAGCAGTTAAAACAATTGCAGCTGAGTAAAGCACATTAACACATTACACATTAACAATCTCAATTAGTAAATGATATTGCGTAAAATATGTAGCGAACATTTAAAGTAATCCATTGAAGTGATACATGAGCGGTTGCAGTCTTCACGACATTAACGACAGACGACTCTCTTGTTACCACAATAATGAAGTAACCCAATCTTCAGTAAAGCCATTTGAAGTGCAGCGTCGATCACAAGTCATTAGCCGTTGGCCGTTTGCCATTCGAGCCCTGAGTCAGCTGATCTACTACTATATTGACGGTTGAGTCAGCATCGATCGGCCCATTTACGTTTCGAACGCAACTGCGCATCAGTGAATGTCATCGATAAGAGGAAAACTAATGTAATAATACCCAGTATTCACTCCCTACTAGAGACAGAGATAGCAGAACGAGAGAGAGAGAGGGAGAGAGAGCGAAAGAGTGCAAGCGATTAAATGCTTCACATTATTCATCATCGGCGACTTGATCGGCTACCAGTCGGATTCCATTGATAGCAATGTGCGCCACATATTAACAACATATATGGGGCGTAGAAGACCGGATTTAACCGCAACACAGAAAACATTCAATCATTTTCGCAAATTGTGCGGCTTTCACATATTTCTCCCATATCACAGTGCTACAGCTACATGATTAGCCAACAATTAAAGGCAAAAAAGAAAAAAAACGCAAAAACTTCACTACGAAACCTAAATACCCTGCACGCCTATAGCAAAAGTCAAGCTCAATGTTAATGGGAATGTTAACAGTTAAGCTCTAATGACGTTTATGTTAATGCCACTGCTAACAGTCGTGCCCAATTGGCGTTTATATTAATGCGACTGTTAACAGGCCACTTAACAGATTGCTGTTACCTAAAAGAGAAGCGAGAAGCTGTTCAAGCAATTACCCGGCCTGCTGATCTATTGGCTGCTTGGGCAATTAAAACAGCTATGCAATTACAGTGATAGTTATACTCATTAAGCAAACATCATAAATTAGTTAGAACAATGCTTTTTCCATTTACAGATAAGTAGCATTTGCTTATTTATTGGCTCGAAGGGCAAAGCGAGCCCACCAAAGTCGCAACGTTTTCCACAGCTGATGGGTTGACGCAACTTGTAATAAACCGTTAATAACGAGTGGTTCTGCCAACAACAAAGAAATGAGAAACAAACGAACAGCGCTAATTGAATTTGATTGAAAAACGTGCGGCATTTATCAGTTATCAGTTAATCAAATTTACTATCAGGCGAAATGAACAGCGAGTGAGGTAAAGCTAACGAAGAAGCAGCGTCGTCATCACTCGAGCGCTTTGTTTACCACTCGACTAAACTACTACTAGGAACACTAATCACACACACATTGCATACACACACATTTACATATAGACCTGCACAGTTAGTTACCCCATAAGGGGGATTAGATTGGAGAACAGACTCTCACAGCGCACTCCCGGCAAGTAGTGTATTGCACTTACCAATGCCAAATGCATAATAACCACTTCTCACATCGTGATGTAATGTCAAAAATGCCGCTTCCACTTGTCAACTGCACGATAAAGTGCATTGAATGTGCATTCAATAATTTCATACACTTTTTACACTTTAAACGATGCAGAAAAAAAACACGCGCGCCAAACTATTTTTATACACGCTTGCACTAGAGGTGGAAGAAACATCAATGGCACTATCGTCTTGCATTTGCATAATGCAGGAATAAGAGCCTCGTGTCATAGCTGTGAGCAATTTTGTGGGTAGTAATAACAGTATAGGCGTTGCCACCTGGTTTTCGAATTTTAAATATTTTCGTTTATTTGTTCTTATCTTGGTTTAATGTGACGTCTTAGTACAACAATTAGCTGCTATTAATATATGTATATATACTTTTTTGTCTATATATATAGATACATATATATACACATATGTATTTATATATATATTTGGATGTATAAACGAATTAAAATTCAAGTTGTTCTTTCCACTTTCATATATAGTATTTATATTTATATTTAATATGCATGCATGTATAATACGCGTAATGTAAACAACAAACATTACAATTTATCGTCGTGTTTTTATGTTTGTGTGTGTAGAATAGTTTATCGATTTGTTTATTCATGCATTTGTAATTCATTTCATTTAAAAAAAAAATTCGGCGCGCGTTGATTTTACTTAACTTTGAGTGTTGTTTGTATACGTATGTTATATAGTTACATATATAATTTATGTTTTGTTTTTCTCTATTGGGTTCCGTTGAATATATTTCCTTAAATTGATTCTTTGTTATACGTTACGTTTTTTACTTTTTGCTTTGTTCCTTTATTTAATGTAATCATTTGTGTATGTAGTATATTGCTTATGTAGTTGTCTTTCGATCTTTAGGCTTTCTTCGTTATCCAGTAATTTGCATATATATTTTTGTCTGCCATTAAGTAATCAATTTGTTTATCTACGGTTGTTGTTCTGGTTGTTGCTTATTTGGTGTTTGCATTTTATTTTAAAAATCTCTCAAAGGGCAGTTCACGTTCCGCACTCAAACTCTCTGATAGAAGTTTGACGGGTTTGTTGTTTAATATTCTTCAATTTCTTTTAGTTTTTCTTTGTATTTCTTTCTCATATATCGTATGTATTACCGTTACAATTTCTAAGCCAAAAAAAAGGATCTTCATTTAGTATATGTATATATATATGACATATATATATATATATATATATAGTTTCATTATACGTATGTTCTCTATGTGTATATATATATAAGTTTATGTATATGCAGTATATATATAAAATTTCGGTATATACTTGAGTCGTATTTATATATATATAAATATATTATATATTCCGTGTGTATATATATAAGATGAACGCATGGAATATGCTTGTTTAAGTTTTTGAGAAGAAGAAGAAATGAGCTTGAAAGAATGTTATCGAAATTACGAATATATATATATATAATTAATATATGTATGTACGTTATGTGTATGTATATAAACCGATTGGATAGAATTGTCGCCTTGCTCTTCACGATTATCGACTACAGTTTCTTCTCAACTAGTTAATTATTGTTTCCTCTACATTATTTATATTCATTCAATTTGCTATGCATTTTGACCAAAAAAAAAATATGTTTAATATATTGTTTACCTGGTTTCGATTATACATACGTAAGAAACTATTTTCACTAATCAGTTTTGAGGTTCGATTCGTTAATATATTTGGTTTTTACGTTTCTTTTTTTTTTTAATCTTCATCTTTCTTATTGTGTTGATTTTTTCTCTCAGTAGTTTTTTTTTTGCATTTATTATAAAAAAATTTGTTGGTTTGGTTTTTAATTCTTTTACGATTTGTTTTTACTCTTATGCTAAACACAAAAAAAAATTGTATGCGTCGTCGATTTGTAATGCATTATAAAAAGATTTCTGTTACCGCTAAACATTTATCGATATATTCATAAAAAAATGTATGTATATATATATTTTAAGTATATATTCCTTGAACAACATTTCAAATGTATGTAAGTAGTTTTCGTGAGGTTCCCTTTATATATTATTTTCATTATATTTTATTAATTATTTGTTTCTTGCTTGCTAATTGCGCTTCTTCTGTTGTCTCGTTTTGCATTAAAAAAAAGATTATTTGATAAAAAAAATGATACAACAAAATTAGCTTGGCTGCTTATGATTAACAACAAAAATGTCTTCTTCTTTGTATCTAGTTTAAAATATATAAAAAAAAACATATGTTTATGTATATATTTATGTATGTATCCGCACTACAAAAAAATATATATAGGGTTTTACACATGCTCAAAAAATGTTGATTTAAAAAAAAATTGACCGAAAAAAATCTCCTTATCTTTATGAAAAAAAATATTTGTTTTTTTTTAGTTTTCACTTTTTGTTTTTTTTTTTTTGGTTTTTTGAAGTTTTATATTTTTTTTGTTTTTTTTTTTTCTTTTTTGCTGATTCTTAACTTGAACAATTGATGAGACCCTTTAAGCTATGTTTTTCGATTATTGGATAAGAAAAAAAATACGCATTTGCTTAACTAGAACTATTCACGAGACGAGACTCTAAGTGCTATTGGATTAATCCGATATTTCGTTACAAGCTAAGGCTACGATTGGTTGAGTATTCATTTTTCTTTAATTTCTGTATTTCAATTGTTTTTTTATTTTTTTTTTTTTGTTTTGTAATTTTGCTGTAAACTGTGACTGTAACTACGATTGCGACTAACAAATGTCAATGTCGTTAACGTTTTGTGTGCTGTATATTTATGTGTTTGGGGCTGACACCAAAGCGGAAGCAACTCTTCATAGTTGTGCTTCCCAATTTTCCACATTCATAGCTAATTTTTACTGCTTCAATTACTCAACTCTGCTCGCGCCTACACTTAGTTTCCGATTTTATCTGTCTTCTTAATACTGGCTTCTATCGCACTTTACCATCATCCAAAAAAAAAACTTCTCGCTTATCTCATAGTTTTTCGAAATACTTCCCTCTATTCTTCTAGAACTTCTCCACGCTTCCTTTTGGTGTCAGTCCATCCAGCTCAACTGTTTAATTTGTATTTGTATGAATACTATTAATTATTATTAGAAAAAAAATTGATTTACTTTCGTATATTCCATTTTCTTGATCAGGGCTTCCCTTTTTTGCTTTTGTTATTTTACTTTGTCTTTAGAATGTTTCGTACTCAGCACAACCAAGCTGTATGTATGCAAAAAAAATTATTTATATGCTATTTAACAGTATTTTTGCTTCAATCTTAATTTTTTTTTTGTTATATTTTTATGTTTTTTTTTTGGTTTAATTTTTTTTTCTTTTTTTGTGTTTTTTTTCGACTTAACTCTTAAATGCTAGTTTTTTCCCCCAAAATGGGGTATAGATTATTCTTGCATTATATAATTCGCAATTCGTTGTTGCATTTGCAAACAAATTTGGCTCTCCCCTTCACCCTCCTTTAACCCCTTGCAGAGGGTTTGCCAACGAGCTAAACTAGATTATACACATGTGTATATTTATTTTATATATATTTATATATATTCCTGAACTTTCGTTAATATCCAAGTACCAAATCTATTATATTGGAAGAGTTTTAATACGATCAACTGCAAGGGCATTAACTCTTCGGTATGCCGAAGCCAATCCAATTTGTATTTAGCTTTTTTCTTTGCACTTACTTAAGAGAGACTTAACAATAGTTTTTCGAAAGTGAACATAAGAATAAAACAAAAAAAAACAATAGACATGGAATTGTTTTGGGAAATGTTTATTTATATAATGTATGTTTCGATTCAAAATTTGTGTGTTCCTCAATCGAATTGTTAAATCATTGTTAAAAAATAAAGTAAAATTTTGATATTTGTGTTTTGGGAGTGTTTACAAAATAAAAGCTCTACACATTTTCTTGCTTGTTTATTCGTAATGCATAATCCAAAAATTAGAAATCAGAAATTATAATTGCATAAAATCAAAATTGTATCAAAGAAATTTGAAAGAAGATCATCGATATCGGCTATAACGCATTTCTCTCACTGAGAACTGTTCTCTTTCTCTTTCTCTCTCTCTCTCGTATATCTTGTATGTGATTTAATTCATTTCATAATTTTTTTTTTGTTGGGCGTGGCATTTTGTTAAAATTCAAAACGAAAACAAACTAAAAAGGTGACAACGAAAAAATTAAAAGACAATTCAATTGCCACGCCCATTATTTCTTCGATCGACATTTGGTAAATAAGGGAAAATAAAAAGTTTGAAAATTATAATTTTGCATTTCGTTCTCTGTGTGTGACTTTTTCACTTTACATTTTATCACGTGTATTTTTTTTTACTTTTCCTTCATTTTTCCTTACTATTCCTTTCCATTTTCATTTAATGTAATGTTGTGTGTGTGCTTTTTTTGTGTGTGTGTGTGTCTAACATGCTCAAGTTGTTTTTTCTTTGTGTTTTGTTTTGTTTTTTTGATTATAATTATGAAAAAAATTCTTTTACAAACTATGCAAAAAAAAAATTAGATATTTTCTTGTAATTTTGTCTGGTTGAACAGGTTACGGGGGGGAAGGGCTGCACCCCCCCAAATAAGCTGCACATTTGAGCTGCCCACGGCGGCGGGCTGCAACGGGCAGTGCTGCCCACACCCTTCTTCATCGCCTTCTCCCTTTCGCACTCCTCTCTCACTTTCATCTCTTGTCTCTCTCTCGTTATATAGTTGGTAAGAACAGCCTGAACTTGAGCATGCTAACGATTGTTATTATAATGTTTATATATACGAAAAAAAATTCATTTATAAATTATGAAAAAAAAAAACAGATCTTCAGCTATAAATACACACATATATATATATATATATATAGATAATTGGATAGATACATATATGCATATAGTTGTCGGTAAGTCGGTTTTTAGACACAGATACAGAATCAATCGATATATAATTGTAATAATAATATAATAATAATAATAATAAAAAAAAAACAGATCTTATGTCTTCTACATTTATGTATTAGTTATAGGTGTAATGTACGTATACATATAGATATATATATATGTAGATTATATATAAATAATTGTATGTGAAAAAAAAGTTGATTGCCTAAAGTTAAGCAAAAAAAAAAATAATTATTATGGATATACCTCACATTTCCATATCGTTACAGTATTTTCTCTATATATGTCTATATATATATATATTATCGCTGTTCACTTCACTTCAATATAGCCAATACATGTCTGTTACTTGTGTGTGTATGTGTGTGTTTTGTTTGTTTGTTTGAAACTAATGCTAACGTTTTTATTTCCTATTACATAAAGATTCCTCCCAAAAAAAAAGCACAAAAAAAATACAAACATAAAATAAATGAGGAACATTTAAAATTAAACGAAAAAAAAAGTGATCCGAAAAAAGCTTATGTTTGATTGGTATTCGTTGAGAACATAAAGATTAAATGTCGCTAAAAAAAAAAGTATATATGTTTATATATATGATCCACATGCAAGGGTAAATGTGTGAGTTTGTGTAGTTGTAGTTGTAGTCGTAGTCGAAGTCTATAGACAGTTTTAAGGTTATGTCGGCCACAAAAAGGCGGCATTTGCATTTGCATTTGCAGCTGCTGCTGCGGCTGCTGCAGCTGCTGATGTTGATGGTCCATCTGCTGTTGTGACAGTTGCTGATGCTTGATGAAAACTGTTGCCGTTGCCGAGCAGCTTGTGCAGCTTCTGCTGTTGCTGTTGATGTTGCTGATCGATGCTGTTATAGTTGCCGAAGTCGTGCGTTGACATGCTGAGGCAATTGCTGATGTTGTTGTTGTTGTTGTTGCCGTTGCTGTGGTTGTTGCTGTGGCTGTTGCTGCTGTTGTGCGGTGACAGACTCAGGCTCTGCAAGCTGTTGATCAGTTGGTTGTGTTGCTGCTGCTGTTGTTGCTGCTGGCGTGACAGCAACTGTTGCTGCTGTTGATTGTAGTTGTTTCCCAGCGGCTGCTGATGTTGCTGCTGTTGCTGCTGCTGCTGTTGACGTTGTGGGCCGTTGCTGCTGCTGTTGTTGTTGTTGGGGGCAGCCAAAGCGCTGTTGTTGCTGTTGTGGTGATAGTGATTGTTGCTACTGTGCGCAGCGGCAGCATTGCTCAGGCGTGACAGCTGACCGTTGTTACTATTATTGTTATTATTACTATTGTGATTATTGTTAATATTACTGTGGCTAAAGTTGAAATTGTGGTGCGGCGATTCGTGTTGCTGTGAATGCGAATGTTGCTGGTAGAGTGGCTGATATTGCAACATGTTGCTGCAGCTGCTGCTGCTGTTGTTTAGGTTGTTGATGTTGCCACTGCTGCTGCTTAGGTTATTGCTGAGATTGTGATTGTTGAGGTTGGGTGGATTATGGTTGTTGTGGTTGTTGTGGTTGTTGTTGCTGCTGCTGCTGTTGTTGATGATGCTGTTGATGTTCGAATTGAAGCCGCACGCCTGCTGATAGAGTTGCAGTTGCTGCTGCTGCTGCGGCGTCAATTATAAGTAGGGATAATGGTACTTCCTGCGGTACAGTCCATCAAGCAAATCGGCAAAGTTGTCGCCTATAATTCAGAATTGTTTTCGAATTGAAAAAACAAAAATAAAAAAGGTGAAAGAAAAAACAATATATTAGTAAAAAGTTGCAGTGGAAATCGGGAGAGTGTTGGGCGTCTATTTGAAAAAGTTGTTTGCTTTCGTATAGAAAAAAATACATATTTAAATGTAAGCTACGCTTTTAATTATCTTTAATTAATTTAATTTCATTAACTTTAGTTTCTTTCGTTCTTGTTTTTTTCTTGCAGTGCTTTGACAAAAACCCTAACCTCACTTATGCTAACTTAAGGTGATCAAAAGACTTATACAAAAAAAAAAAGAAAAAAAAACAATTAAGTAGTTTCGAGTACATAGAGATTTGAGTTTAGTTTCAAGTTTTGAGTCTTGAATTTAAAGTTTTAGGGTGTGGTTAGTGTGTTTATTTCTGTTGTTTCTGTAGTTTATATTTAGCTTCTTTTGTTTTGTTTTGTTTTTTTTTTTGTTTTTTACGTTTGCGTTTTTACTTTTATGCGAGTTTTGTTTGTTTTGCAGCTTGTTTAACGTGTTTACAATTTTCCTTTTGAGTTTCCCGTGTGTTTCGCCGCGTTTCGTGACACGACCGTACATCAAAAATAGATCTCGGAAGATTGGCGTTAATCTTTAATGTCTGAGAGGGGGGAAACTTTATAATCGCTTTATATTCGTTCATTAAACGTGCCATGTTTTGTTTTATACAAAATTTATTTATCATTATTTTTTCTTTTTCGTTTTTTTGTTGGGAACAAAAGGAAATTGTTGTGGAAAAGTCAGGGGTGGGGAAGGGAACATTTACAAAGAACACAAAAGCGCTGCAGCAATGAGAAGTATTTCGTCTATGAAGATGGACATGATTACACGTACACACACACACACACTTTGAGATTGATGTGTATGTGTGTGTGTGCGTGAGAGAGCGCGAAACGTTAACGTGGCAAGCAAAGCAAAACAAGTGATAAACGATCAATCTAAAGAGTACAGAATTTAAACACAGATATGTGTGTGGGGGGGAGGCTAAGTAGTGTATGTTGATATCAATAAGTATTATAATGATGACAATTAATTAATTGTTTGTTATTGTTTTGATGTTGCTGTTCTTGTTATTTGTATGCGGATGAATGGCTAAAGGGGGGCAAAGTGTCGAGTGAGTTTTGTTGTGGGTGATCGGACCAACGGAGCGGACAACTGTTGATCGCATTATATTGTGATTGGTGGGGGGAGGAATAGATTATGATCAAAATTCACTAGATATATGCATGTATAGAGCAAGTTATACAAAACGTCAAAAAACACACACAAAAACCAAAAATCGACTTCAAGTTCAAGTCGTTTTTATCAATAATTATTATTGTAATTATCCACTTTTTTTTTGTATCGCAAGCAAAACTAATAGCAATAGCAAAATGTTTTGGAGGATGATCTTGGAAAGCAGTTCGTTTAGGGTTTTTGCGCAGAATTTATCATCTTACAAATGTTAATTGCAATTTCAACAATTTTCGAAATGAAATTGTTGTCTTTGTGCAATTGGAACTTTTTCAAATAACGCTCGAATTAATTTGGAATTTTGGTTTGCTTCTTTTTGCATTGGTTTTTTTTTGATTTTTTTTTTTTTTTTTTTTGAGAGAGAGAGTCAAATAAATACGAATCATATTTATATTTTTGTCAGTTTCGTTTTCAAAATTTTGATTTCGATTTTGTATGAAAGATGAGCAACAAAAAAAATGTTGAGTAATAAACATGGCACGTTCATTCTGAACAGATTCAATATTTTTTCTTTTTTTTTTAATTTTGCAGCATGAGGCAGAATTTGAAGCTCGCATTGATTGTAAAAGAACAAAAATATTGTATATAGATTGAGCTGTGTCGAGTATGTTATGTATGTAGTATTTGGTGTGTGTGTGAATAGAGGCATGTAATTGCTTAATTATGTGTGTGTGTGTGTGTGTGTGTGTGTGTTGTATGTACGTCATGTAATATTCCAATGCCAAGTAGGGCTGACAACGCAGACCGATCGAAAGAAGCGTAACGCTGAACATTTCTCCCAGTGAAGAGAGAAGTAAGCGATGGGAAGCATTGAAGAACTTCTCGGTACGCTTCCTTCGCCGGCCTCCACGTTTGGCAGCCCGTGAAAGTGTCTTCTGCATGTAGTCTGTCTTGTCTCTAAACTACTTAAATTATATATATATATATATATTTAGACTCTGTTTTGCTTATGTGCTCTCAAAAAAAAAAAAAAAAAAAAAAAAAAAAACAAGAATTATGATTATGATTATCATTAGGCATAGTAGAGAATATAAAAGGAATAATTACTATCGAGACCAAAGATAGCATCGCAAATAGCATCGAATAATGAGCGTATTTTTTCCATTGCTCCGTCTATAAAAAAAAATGAAAAAAAAATAAACAAATTGTACGACTTGTTAGTTGTCGGCGCCAACTGAGTTTTCGATAAATTTTTTTTTTTTTGTTGTATACATTTATATATATCATTTGGTTTTTCTTTTCATATTTTTTTTCATGTCGTCAAGAAAAATCAAAGTCAGAAGAATCGATATATATGATGAAATGAGTTCTGGGATAGGTTAGTTGTCTAAAGTGGGCGTGGCAAAAGGGATAATGCCGTTACCCGGTTAGTGCTTCTACTACGGCAACAAATGGGAGAGAGATATATAAGTTGATATAGAACACAAACTACTCGAAATACTAAATGTAATAAACTAGATAAATTTTCTCTCAAATTGAGTATGCTAAAATAAACTAACCTCAACTAATAAATTGTACGTATAATTTAACTAAAAAAGCATAAGACATAATAAGATCAGAGACTTAAATAATCAAACAAACAACAACAATAAAAATTTGAACAACAAAAAAAAACCAACTGAATAGAGAAGCAAAATCACAATAAAAAAAAAATTGGGTATATTAAAAAAAAAAATATTTCAACATTTTGTCGCCTGATGCGGGAGTGATCATTGAGGGAAGTAAAAGCTGCACAATTAGTATGAGTTATGATTCTATTAATTTCATTGATTTTTCTTTAGTTTAAAGTCTTTGTTCGATTTTTTTTTTCATTTCCATATAAAACCATTTAGCTTAACACTGAAACTGCAGGCACATAGAAAATATAAAAAAAAACATACGGATATATTGAAACAGATTTATATGGTTGATATTTATATATATATGTATATATATGGTATGTAATGCTGAGAGGCTTAAGCTTAAACGCTAGCACCAAAAAAAAAATGTAAAAAAAAATGTAATAGTATGTAGTATATATATTGTAAACATTTATAAGAAGGGAGCCAACGCTCAACACTTGTCACTTGTTGTTTGTTGTTTCGGGCATGTTTCAGAAAAAAAAGGAAGAGAACAGAACCAGTCGTACAATGTTTTGTATGATTGTTTATGCATGATACACTTGCAAAAAAAATATGAAAAAAAACATATGTATATATATAGATATTATTTGAACAAGTAGATAGATTTTTTTTTTAGATTTAGTTTTTTTTTTTTTTTTTGCATACTCGTTTGTGGCACTGGAACCGATAAAGGGGTGTGCAACTGCCTATATTTGCATACAGTTTGACTTTAAGATTTGATTGCATTTCGCATTTTTTGTGTGTCGCAAAAAAAAGTTTAGAACACTTTCAACAAATTTTGCTTTTGTGGCAACAAAAAAAAATTGGAAAAAAAATAGTTGTAGAGCAGCACGTGAAAAAAAATGTTGAGCACATATAAAAAAAAAAACAAAATATATTTTTGCGGGCTTCAGATTCAAAGGTGATCGACAATAGCGATCGATAACACTTTGAAATTCACCCCGTTATCGGCTATGTACAGTGCGCGCATACTTACCATGCGCCACGTCAGCTTTTCATTACAGTCAATAGTCCCTGTCCCTGTCAGTCTCTCTCTCTCTTTCTCTTTCTCTGTGTAACTCTCTCTCTCTCTCTCTTTCTTTCATGTGTTTTTTTTTTAATATTCTTTACGAGCTGTGAACAGAAACCCGCTGCATGCGCGAGCGCCACCTGTCGTCGATATGTGGCGGTTTTATTAATTGTGGAACAACAAAAAAAAGGAGAAAAAAATATATGGCAACACTCCTCACTCACACACACACAAACACACATACGCAGGAACCAACGCACTCAAACACACACACACACACATGGACACAGGCACACACGCATTATTGAAGAAACGTTTTCATTCTTCTACGGCCCACATTTCATTTCATTGTTTTGCAAATTTTTTTTGTTATGACAAACAAAAAAAAAATAAAAAAAATTTGTTTAGTTTTTTTTTTTGCGTTTAGCTTTTTTATTCTTTTTTTTTTTTGTTTAAATATATACATTAGAGTATATACTATAGATATATATTTATATAGATATAAATATATATGTATATTGTATGTGTGTTTAGATCATTGTTTGTTGTTGCTGTTGTTGTTGTTGCAGTTGCAGTTGCAGTTGCTGTTGATGTCGCTGCTTGTCGCTGCTCGGCGTGGTTCTTGTTGCTTTTGATAACGCACTACAAACTAAATAATTTAAAATTTAACGCTAAAAATGTACGTTATATAGTCAATATATGGTATAAGCTATATATTACTATCTAGAAGTTTTCATTTTTCATTTTTTTTTTTGCTGTTGCTGTTGTTGTAACCTTTTCTTTCAACTTTATGAGAATAAGAATTGATTGGTTGTTGTTGTTATTGTTGTTGTTGTTCGTTTTTCTGTTGCGTGGGAGACTATATATAGGAAATCATAAATGTGAACGATTTGTGTACTTTTGATTAGAGGCCAGAGAGGGATGGATATTAAGTTGTGTAACAAACAGGGCAACGCTTCGTTTTCATTATTATTATTATCATTACTATTATTGTTATGCTTTGTAGGTTATGTTCGTTTTTCAGTACCAGGTCGGTTTCATTTAATTTCGCTTTCTTTAGCATTTTAAATAATTCTACTTTTTGCACACTTTAAAAAAAAATTTTAAAAAAAAAATTTGTTGCACGTTCTTTGCTTTTCAGTTTTTTGTTAAGTTTTTGTTATAATTATTATTTATTGATATTATTCGTTTTTGCTATTCGTTTATTTTTTTATTTTACGTGGGGTAATTTGAGTTGTTTTCAGTACTTTGTTGCACACACACAAAACACTCTTCACATTAGTCGTATATGTTGTATATATGCATGTATATATAAAAAAAATATATTATATATATATATATATCTATATATATATTATACAGCTCTCTATGATTTCCTTACTTTGTCTGTTTTCCTTATAGCTCGTAAAAAAAATTAAAAAAAAAAGAAAAAACAATGCTGTCGTTAACTTCTATCGATATTTATCGATAGTTAGTTTACTTCGGCGACTGCTGCTGTTGTTGTTGATGTTGTTGCTGTTGATATTTGTTGTTGTAGTTGTTACACGCTCGTTGTTTAAGGTTCTACGGCACTTGGGTTCGGTTTATTCTCTTCATTTTCTCGCTCTCTTCGCATTATTTAGTTTAACTTTCATTCTGTGATTCTCTTGTTATTGGTATTTATATGTTTATATGTATGTATGTGTGTTTCATTGTTGTTGTGATTGTTTTACGGGCGGGGGGAGTGTAGTACAAAGGGTCTTTATAAACTATAATTGGGGTCTATTGAGGAAAGCTTCATAAAAAAAACAAAAAAAAAATTCCTTGCAAAATTTCTTTTTGTTTCTTTCTACATATTTTTTTTTGGCTTTTGTCTTTTTTTGTTAGTAAATTCTAATGTTAATTTTAATTTAAAAATACGCAATTAGTTTGTATTATTTTTTTTGTGTGGTTTTCTTTTATAGTTTTGTTAAAAAATCAGTTTACACTAAAAGGGGAAATATACAATTCAATTGGTTGTCATAATTGTTTGCTTATGCATATATTATTATAATATATACATAAACATTTTCTCTGTATTAAAAATTTAAAAAGTATAAACAAAAACAAATAAAGAGAATATAACAGAATTATTTTCTTTTACTTATTTTTTGTTTTTGTTTATGAAATTTGTTTTTTTTTTCAATGTTTTTTAATTAGAGATAGTTAGGTTTTTATTTTTGTTCCTAGGTGAGAAATAACTAAAAAGTACTAAAAGTTGTTTACAATTATTGTAAGATTAATTCTTAAGTTGTTGTTATGGTTCGTGATTTGTTTGTTGCTGTTGTTGTGGTTGTTGTTAGAGGAGTTGTGATTTTGCGTCTTCTATAATATGTTGGTTTTTTGAGTTGTTTGTCAAAAAAAATTAGTTATATATTTATAGGTATATACATATTAAATTTATGTATATAACTGGTCTGTTGTTTGGGGAGGGGGGGGGATTTTCTGTTTTGTTTCGATTTTACTGTTTGTTGTTGTTGTTGTTGTTACGTTGATTTGTTGTTTTATGGAGTTATTATATTTTGTTTTCGTTTTTGTTTTGTTTAGATAAACTTTTGTGCATCAAAGTAGGGATGCGTTTTTTGGAAGCGCTGTTGTGATTTTAATGATCTACCTCTGTGAACCATATTATTGAAGCCAGCCGCCATATGCGCTGGTGGCGGGGGTGGTGGTGGTGGCGCCTGCGGTGGTCCCATGCCCATTTGGGACATGAAATGCGCCGCCTTTGCCTTGCCATGCTCCTCGGCCAGGCGCACCGACAGCGGCTGTGATCCTCCCTCGGGTATAACGTTGTTCAGCGCCGAGATCGCCTCCTGTGCCTCCTCGCGTTTGTTGTAGCTGTTTTGTTTGCGATTGCGATTTGCGTGTTCATTCATTATTTTTGGGTTGTTGTTGATGTTGTTGTTGTTGTATGTGATGAAGTACACACAAAAGAGAAGACAAACAAAGAGCAAACAAAAAAAAGAAGAGAAAAAATGGGAGCAGAGAATGAAAGATAATGATTAAGAACAATGTTGCATGATTGATATCATCGATTTGTTTTTTTTTTTTTTTTTTTTTGGTGTTTTGCGAGATGTGTGTGTGAGGTTGTGTTTTTTTTTTTTTGAACCGTAGCAACTTACCGTACAAATGCCACGCCCCGTGGACGACCGGTGAGCTTATCACGCAATATATTCTTCTGCACAATGGAACCGTATTTGCCAAAGATCGTGTCCAGCTGATCGTCGGTTATCGTGCGCGGCAGATTGGTCACATACAGATTGGTATCCTTGATCGATTCACCGCCAGGACGCGCATAAGAAACCTACAACGAATGCAATTGAATTGTATGCAGTTTAGTATTTGAGAAGCGATTGAAAAGTGAAGTCGAGTCGTACCTTGAGGCGCTTGTTACGCACTGTGATGCCGTTGAGCACTTTGATAGCACGCTGCGAGTCCATTTCCGATGTGAAATCCACGAAAGCATAACCAAAACTGTAGCCAGTCTATTGGGAAAGGAAAAGCAAATGAAATATTAAAAGGTGTGCTACAAATAAGTAAAAGACTTCAAGGAAGAACCTTCCGAGTAGGCTTGAATTTGAGCTTTTAACGTCCGTCCACTTACCTTATAATCTCTCATGATTCTGCACGTGTTGATGGGTCCAATGGCTCTGAATAGCGCATACAGCTCGCGATCAGTCATATCTTGCGGCAAATAGTTGACTATCAAATTGGTGTTGCTGGAGCGTTGATCGTTCATCAGATCATCGCTGCCACCGCTGCCTATCGATAGACCGCACAGATTGTTCAGCGAATTGTTGCTGGCCATTGGCGGCATATTGCAAATGTTGCCGCCCAGCGAATTGGCGCTGCCGCCATTTCCGCCCGGAAAATCGGCGTAACCGCGACGGGACGAGGAACTTGGAAATGTAAATTCTGTGTCCTGTGGTGAGAACGCATAACGTGACTGTAATCAAATTAACCATACAAAGATATTCTAATGTTGAGAGAAGGCCTCATAAAACGCTGCACAGTTTTTGGGGGGTGTTGTCGTTAGAGTTAGCTGGACGACGACTTGGATGACTCGGTTAGTACTGTAATTATCGCTGTGTGTGTGTTATCGATATACATATACGATTTGCAGCAGCATCAACAACAACAAGCACTCTCTCTCTCTCTCTCACTCGCACTCAAACACTCGATCGTTATTAGTAAGCTGTTAAATTCTCTACAAATTGTTTAAATGCATTACAATTAAAGTTGAAGAAAATGGCAAAGAGAAAATGGAACGTTTTCTTGTTGATTTTTGTTTTTTTTTAATATGTAAAACGTGCGCACTTTTTAACGGTTTTGCTACTCGTACTTAACAGTTGCCTGTTAACGGCAGTTAACAGCGCACACAGCGCCTAGTGCAATAGCATTTTGTGGAGCCATGTTACGTGCTTCGTTCAATTTAACAATAGAACTAATCGTTATTTAACAGTCGCATGTTAAGGCATTTGAATGGCGCCCAGTGCAAAAAAAAATGTTAAGAGCATTGGAAGTTAAGCTTTAGCTTTGTGTGTGTGTGTGTGTGTGTAAGTGAACTTGGATTTGTGTAAGTGTGTGTGGATGTTAATGTGGGTGTGTATGAATAACTGCAAACAGTTAACGGCATTCAGCGTTGCATTTATAAACGGTAAAAAGGGAATTGCAAATGTGAGCATAAAGAAGCGAACGAAAAACGAAACGAAACCAAACGAAATGTTTGCTGTAAGCCGCTTAAGGCCACAGTTGTGTATGTGTGTTTGTGTAGGTGTATTTAGTTGTGTGTGTGTGTGTGTGCGTGTTTTAGTATGTGTGATTGGGAGGTGTGTAGGTTGAATAACAGAGGAAACGGAAGAGCTTGGACAGCAAAGCAAGGCTGTTGCTGTTGCTGCCGCCGCCGCAGCCGCTAAGTATGCAATGTATTTTATTGTTTCGCTATTTCTTTGACTGTTATTCTTGTGGTGTTGTTGCTGTTGTTGTTGTTGTTGTTGCCTGTTTTGTATTTTCTTGTGACTTTTTGTTTAGTTTTCTTTTGTTTAGTTTTTAGTCTTTAAATGCAAACTTTAAGGTTAAATATATTTTTATTATTGGTTTTGTTTTGTATTTGTTTGGTAGGTTGTTTGGTATTATTTTTTTTTTATTTTGCTTAAATCAAATGTTGAGCATCCACAAAAAACGATTTTGAGATTAAAGTTTAAGCGTGTGCCCCAGAGCGTTCAATGAGACAAACTCAATAACATTCAACTAGAATAAATTTAAGTATATTGAATAAACATACAAAACCGAAAACAAAAAATTCAATTATCAATTGCAAATTGCTTTTTGTACATTCGTTTTAAAAAGTTATTTATATTTATTTTCTGTATTGTTTTTTTCATGATTTTAAGATTTTCATTTGTTTTTTTTTTTGTTTGTTTTGCACATGCAATGAAATTTGATTTTGATTGATTTCGAACTTTATGTTCAAATAAAATACAAAAATTTATTTATTTTAATTTTTTTTTTTATGGAAATTGTAAATGCAATACGTACCATTCCTGAAGGCAGTGAATGCGACATGCCAAATACACGCCCACCGCTGTTGATTGATTGATTGATTGATTGAAGAGAAGAAAATACAATGTTAGCATATCTCGGCATTGATGTGATTTTTGTTTAAATGGTGAAATAAACGTGATTCAAATAAAAATATAATAATAATAATTAATTGTCTATAAAGCGCAATTTACTATTGGTTCTTTGAAATGAGTTTGATGTAGAAATGGCATAAGCTTATGTAACTAACTTAACTTTGTTAAAATGATACCATAGACCTAAAGCAGATTCAATGATTGACGACAATGTCACCAGGCACTGTTAACCCTCGGTTAAAGAATTAACAGTGCCCTGTTATAGCGAAGCGTCCTTCATTTGAAGTCCACAACATACCTAGATATTATCATATAGATCTTACAAACTAATTTCAGAAGTGCAGATTCTCCGCAGAGACATCGAATCAAATTTATAGCCGCCTTTCAGGCGTTGAGTGTAGAAGGCAAAAAGAAAGGGCAATAGACAACTAAGAGAATCGTTTCCCCAATACACAGTATATATATAATATATATCGTATATAGAGTAAACGATCCGCCAAACATTATAAAGTTGCTTTTGCTTTTTTCAAACATTTAAAGAAAAATTTCAATTTTTGCTTGAAGCATAAAAAAAACATTTTCACTTTCATATTCAAATAACACATGGAAAAAAATTCACATTTCTCACTTGAAAAAAATATATATCACTTATTAATTCATATTTCAATTGGTTTTAGCACTTTAACAAAAATTTAAAATAATTGATGTATTTTTCATGTGCACTAAAAAAAATATTGCAAACATTGAGGTATGAACTTTAAAAAAAATTAAAACAAAAAAGCATGGTAAGCACTCTTAACTTTAATCACTTAAAAAAATGTCGTTTTCTTAGCACTTCAAAAAAAATGTAAAAAAAAATATTGTTGAAATTTAGTTGAATATCCCGCGTGGACAGTTGAGAAACTGTTATGTGTTGATTGTTGATTGAAGAAGAGATGTGTGTTTTAGTTTCTAGTTTTTAACTTAGGAGATGCATGACATTAATATTTGTTTGGTTTTTTTTTTACTTTTGGTTTTTATGTTTAAATGTTTACAGTATTGGTAAAATGTCAATAAGTCTTTTTACTTACAGGCGTTGCCGGCGTCTTCGTTTAAGGAACATTTTGGTTGTTGCGTCACAGAGTGAGTTGATATCACACCAGTTTTACTCTCTTCTTTCGAAACCCAAACGCAAACTTAACGCAAAAAAAAATAATTTATAACCTCACTACATACTAGCTAAATGTTTCTGTCTCTCGATTTCGCTGTTGAGATCGCTTGATAATGCTGCTTGGCTGTGGGAAGAAATGATGTCTACACAATTAAAATAACTGACAATATCGGTTTAGGTGGGATAATCATTTCGGGAAATTGTGTGTGAGTGTGTGGGGTTTGTTTCTTTTTTTTTTTTGGGTATGTGTGTGTTTGTGTTTTTAGAGTGTAACGTTAAATTGTCCAGCTGTGTGAGTGTATTAAAGAGATAGCAAAATTGCTTTTAATCTTAACTTTTTCGCAAGAAAAGTTGGTATTCTTTTCATTTGAACAGACAAAAAAAACAACTGTTGGGATAGCACTTGAAAAAAAAGAACAAAAAAAAGGTCACACTGTCTATACGATTGCAGTGTTGCTGCTGTTATCGGTTGCTGCTGCTGCTGCTGCTGCTGATGTTGATTGTTGATAATGTTGACATTGTTGATTGTTGAAATTCTTTGCTGATGCTGTTGTTGTTTGTTTGATGCTCATGTTGTTGCTGTCGTTGCTGCTGAATGATGTGATGTTTTTTTTTTGCTGTTGTTATTGCTTTTGCAATATTTGCATGATGTTTGGTCGCAACTGCTGCTGCAGTGCGTGTGAGTGAGACAAGCATATGCACAAAAAATGTGCACATAGCTAATAGGCAAATTTCGACAGCAATGCATTGACATATAGACTCATAGGCAGGGGTGTGTTTGTGTGTGTGTTGATGTGTGAGGAGTAGTGTAAGGAGTGTGTGTGTGGTTGATACGACGACTGACTACAACAACAACTGTTGCTGCACTGCTTAACAACTAAGTTAACATTACAGACCTACACAACAGCGACGTAAACTTATACATAAACTTAAGACTAACGGTTAACAGTGCTGCTGCTGCTGCTACTGCGCTGCTTAGCATATGTCAAGGTCTTGACACAATTTATGAGTGCAGTGCACGTGATTTGCACGCTCTCTTTCTCTCTCTCTCTCTCTCTCTCCTTCTCTCTCTCGTGCTTTCGCAATAAATTTGAAATGCTTTTTTGCATTGCGTTGCAATTAGTCATAAAAAATAAAATGGAGCAAACAAGGAGCACTGATGACGCCAGCTTGCAGAACACACAAAAGCAAAAAGGGGGAGAAAGAAGTTGTAGAGTGCGACAAGAGAGTTGCCATATCATTAAGCAGCAGTCAGGGCAGCAGCATCGTCAACAATGGCGCCACAAAGACTTGCCCCAGTTGGCAGCGCTCAAGGATGCGACGAGTTCTTGTTATTGTTCTTGTTGTTGTCGTTGCTGTTATTGTTGTTGTTGCCATACTTATAATGGGTCGGGTCAATTCGTTCGTTGTGTTGTTTTGTTTTGTTGTTGTTAAAGGGTACAGCAAAAAACAGTCTTATAAAATAGTACAGAGCTTAGGCTTACTGAACGATTCGATGTTTCTGAGTGTGATAACGAAGCGTATGAGTGATTTATCGAGTGGTTATCGAGTGTTTGTTGAGTGACACAAAACGTAACGCAAAACGCAAAAGGAATATCATAAGGATATATATATGCAACAAACTAAGATATAATAACAAATATTGAAAGTTATATGTAATGATTATTATAAATTTGTATTTCAAGTTCTGTTTTGCTAATTATTTTAATTTTTTTGGTTTTGCTTTTAGTTTTGGTAGTTAGTTCAACATTTACCGGTACATTGTGAGACAGTTTAGGTTGCAGAGGCCGCACGAAAACGTTGTAAGGCCGTTGGTAGAGCCCTGAGAGAGGAGCCCTGGGTCTTGGGTTGGAGAAATCGATATCAGGATCAGGTGATCGTAATCGCTATTGTGGCTACAGCAGCGCGCTTTTTCATCGTTACGTTAGTTTCTTACGTTGTTGTATTTTGTTGTTATTTGGTTTTTGTTTCTCTTGGTTTTTTCTTTTTTTGTTTTGTTTTGTTTCGTTTCGTTTTGGATTTTAAATGCAGTGTTAACACGTGAGAGAGTGGAAGAACTTGCGTTACGTTGAGTTTAGCTTACGTTACGTTAATGTTAATGTTACGTTATTTGCGAATTTTAACATTCGTTTATCACAAGACACACTTTGGCGAAGAAACAACAAACAAACGAAGGACGAAGTACGAAGTACGGAGAATGACGACGCGACGGCAGAGCGACGGCTTTCCGTTACGTTGCGCTAAACTTATAACGTAAATTTTTACATTTTACATGGCGCCCTCTATCAAACTATGAAGATAATATTAAGAAGAAATTGATTGATTGGTGATGCTTGACGTGCGCTCTCCTCTTGTGACGTATGCAATGACGCTAATCGTAACGTAACTACTACAGCGTAAGAACCGAACATAAACGAAACTTGTAAACGTATCTGGCAACGCCAAATTAATGAGCAATGCGTGTGTGTATGTGTGTGTGTGTGTGTTTGTCTTGTTTTGTTCTCTGTGTATGTGTGGGTGTTTTTAATGAATGAACTTAAATTAAAATACAGGGATCATTACAGAGTTGCCTGACTGCTTTTTGCTGTATGAGTGTATGTGTGTCAGTGTGTGTGTGTGTGTGTGTGTGCGCGTTTCTGATTAGTTTTGGAGCTTTGTGCTTAATTTAGATAATAGGTTACTGTACAATCTAGTACATCTATTAGATTAATATTACTTATTCATGTAGTTGGCGTCAATTCATTCTCATTCTCATTTTTTTTTTGTTTCAGTTGTTCTCAAAGTTGTTGCAGCTTTTGTTCTAGTTGTGGTTGTTGTTGTTGTTGTAGTTTTTGTCGTTGCTCAAGTGTCCATTGTTGTTACATTTTTTCTGCTGTTTTCGCAATATTTCAAAACGAAAAAAATATATAACAATGTGTGTGTGTGTGTATCATGGGGGAAACGGGGGGTGTTTGTGTTGTGTGGGTTGTATTTTTTTTTTAATTTTGTAAGCTGATGAACGGATATTGTGGAGGCCCTCTCGATGTGTGCTGGGTGGAAGGGTGTGTGGTGTTTGTGTGTGTCTGTGTTAGGCAAATCGATATCAGGAAATGCCTTGCGACACACGTCTTGATTGTCACCCCCTTCACCTGCTACTCATCATCACACATACAGGCCAACCTTCTTCTTCTCATATATTGTCAATGCATACACTGCGAAGGTTGCAAGATCAACCTAGCAAAAAAAAATGTCGTCTAACAATAAACAAAAAAATATTCTGCACAATTGCGCAGTGAATTTTTATACTAATAGAAAAAAGTAATTGCCTATTGTACTTTCAATTTTAAAACTGCGAATATTTATATGCTAATAAAAAAAATTGCATTTCCCATTTATTTCATTTTTTTTTAGTTTGGAACTGGGAGTAAAAAAAAAAACATGTGTAGTAGTTGTTGTTTTTTAAGTACGTTATGTGCGTGTGTTTTTATCAGGGAGGAAGGATGTTGGGAATTGGGGGGAAAGTTTGGGGGAAAGTAGGAATGTTATTTGCATTTTGATTTTTTTTTTCTTTTTTGAAATGGTGGGAAGGAGGTTTAATGAAGAAACTGAAGTTAAAATTTACCTCGACTTGTTGTAACCGTATGGAGGATAACCACCGTTATTATTGTTACTACCCGGATTATTGTTGCCGTACATATCCTGAGAGTGTGTGTGTGCACGAGTAATTTTTTTGCTGTTGTTGGACACCCAAAAAAAATACTCTCAAGTGTGCACCTTACGTTTTTGAAGGTAACGGAAGATAATTATCGATAATATTGATAATATTGCTGCTATCGAAGGCGTAGTCTAGACTGCTCTCTCTCTCTTTCTCTTTCTCTCTCTGTCTGTCGTTCTTCGTCACTTGCTTTCAGTTCGCATGCAAGTTGCAAGTGATCGATTGGATGCGTCTCTCTCGTTTACGTTTTGAATTGGCGCTCAGCGCTCTCAGCTGCCAGCTGCTGCTTCACAATTGTAACTGCTTGACGAGAGAGGATTGCTGTATGTTTGGGAGTGTATGCGTGTGAGTGTTTGAGTGTGTGTGTGTGTGTATATGAGTCAGTTCTCCGTTTTGTGTGTCTTCTTCTTGTTTGTCGGTGTGTCTGGCGAGAGCAACGCTGCTCTCGTAGACAAATTTGGCGCTCTCGCAACGTTCTTTGTGTAAATTGCTCTAGTATCTGCTTTCTCTTCTTCTCCTTCAAACTTCCTTGTTTTGTTTTTGCAGCCACAGCAGAAACAATTATGTCATATATATATATATGATTATATATATGTGCTTGTGTATATATCTTCCTCTTTTTCTTATGCGTTTAGTATCAAATAGTAGTTCTTTGTTTTGGGTGGGGGGAAGTTGTTGTAGTTGTTCTTGTTGCTGCAGTTGATCTTCTTCTTTGTGGCTGTCGATGTTGCTGTTCTTGTTGTTGTTGTTGATGTTGTTGGCGCGCTCAGCTGTGTTGTTGTTGTTCTTACTAAGGTTGTTGTAGTTGTAGTTGTTGTTGTTGTTGGGGGGTGAAAGGTGAGAAATCGGTAAGGAAATTAACATATGATAAAAAGAGACGTGCGATTTTTTTTCATTTACGTGCGTGACGTGAGTGTGTATTGGTTTCTGTGTGTGTGTGTGTATGTGTGTGTGTGTTGTGCATGCGTGTGTGTGTGTGTGTGTGTGCGACGAGCGAAACTGACTTTGATACCAAATTAAATGCTAAAGAGTTACTAACTAATTATACATAAGTGTGTGTGTGTGTGCGAGCAGAGTTGTCACCTTTCATTGAAAGAAGTAACAAGCAGAGTAGCTGCCTCCCCAAAGTTTTCGCCTCATTTCAAGTTGTGAACATACAACCAATTTCAATGTTCATCTCTTTTTGCATTTTCAAAATTACCAAGGCAAAGTTGTCACCTTCAAAATATACATAATTGTAAGCAAGATAATCGCCAAAGTACTTAAACATAATACATAATTTGTTTATAAAGAAAATATAGCCTAGCAAACATTTCGAACCAAAAGCATTGTGAATTGCGTTTAAAACAAATTGTAGAGTTGTAATTAAAGCCACGATCGGCACAGCACATACCTTGCCAGCTTAAAGTCGTAGAATGACGACATGGTCGACGATGGGGTCACAGAATCGAAATTAAAATCCATAATTATAATTATTGATATCACACAAGTAGAAAGTAACTCGAAGAGCACCGCAAATAGATCACAAAATTGTTCGACACAAGACACAAGTTAGACTTGACACGAGTGAAACTCGACTGAACTCTCAACTCGCCTGCTCAACCTATTTATGCAAATGTCCTGCAACGATCCTGTGGGCCGAGTGGCGGACTGGGCGACGACCCAGCCAATTGTTGCACTACCTGTGCCTGACACAAGCTGCTCGCGTGCCAGAAGCGTGCGCTACCTGCTAATCACCCAGTCCAAGTCAGCTCAGCCACCCACCCGATCAGTTTTATTGCCCGCCCGAGATTTTATGATCTACCAAGAACGCGTGCCATCGATTTGCGACGACTTTTCATTTTCTGCCGGCTGCAAAAAGAAGCTGCCAGGCAGCGCGGTAGGCAGATGTTTTTGGCTTCTCAGAAGCTTGCTGCTCTGCTCCGTTGGCAAGATGGAAAATTGCAAGCTGCAAAAACTGATTTACGCGGAAGCAAGCTGCAAATTTTTGGCCCAAATCATGGAAACCCAGATGAAATGCAGCCGTTACTGCCCATTTTCAAAGGAATCAATCAGTCAATCAATTAGCAGCTAATGACAAAAAATTATCTCGACCTATCATAGAGAATTGTGCGAAATTTGTATAAGTAATCAAACATAGGAATTCGGTATATATTAATATTATAGAGATATTAATTTATCGTTCAATTTGTAAATATGCTTACATCATTTAAAAATCAGCTCACTAGAATATATTATATTGAAAACGTGATTAGTTTATAATATAATTATATGTATATAATATAAAATGAACGAGGCAGATTAGATTAAATGAAAGTGTCTCTCAATACAAATTATTATCTGTTAATCAATCGTCTATGTTGTGTGAATCAATACGAAACAAATATCAATAATGAGACCCAAAAAATTTACTTTATTAAAAACAATCCACATTTATACTTTTGATAAACTACAATTATAGCAGCCTTGAATCAAATATTAATCAAAGTGCGTCCAATAAAAATTCTAGTATTTATAGGTGTCATATAAAATATTTTTTCCAGCTGCATTCGAAAGGATTACAAATTACATCCCATTAAATCCATAGAAGGAGGGTCAACAAAGAATGCAGCTGCCTGCCAAAAGGGTCGCGAAAAAGCAGGTGATATATGCTAATTGAGCAGGCGAGATCGGCAGCTGGAAAAGCAGCCAGCGAAATGCCCAGCGAAGTACATGAATACCGAGAAAATTCTGAGATGAGCCCATGAAGGAAATTTCGAACAACTTAAGAAGCACGCGTCCTTACGCAGAAAATGTTGCAGCTGCAAAATTTTTGGCGAAGCTATAAAATAAAATCCAGGATTGAAGTCAAAGAATTATCACAAACGTGTAAAAACATTCAGATTATATTTATCTAGAACAATTGAATATACAGCTTCAGCTCAGAGGATTTTCAGTCATTATAGCGTAAAATTTGAAAATCCTTTATCATTTAATAGTTTTTTTAACTATTATATTAAAAAATAGTCATAGCTAGAAGACCAGTAGAAGCTCTGAGTCAACATTGACAATACTTCAAAATGAAATGGGGTCGAAGCAGCGGGTTAGGCTGTAATAAAAATATATATCAACTAGGACAAATATGTTATATGTATGTATATGGCATATATTCCAGCTGAGATAATATTTATAGATTATTCGCTGCTTCATAAATCGCAGCCTAACGAAGTTGCCAAGACCACTGACTAAACGCAGTTCAAGTCCTTTTTGGCGTTGTTCCAACTGCGTGACAAATCCCTTCAAGGGCCTCTGAAGTTCTTCTCAAGCTACTTCTTCTCCCTCTCCATCCCCCTCTTCAGCTTCTTCTTCTTCTTCTTCTGCTGACGACGGCAAAGCGAAATGCAATTGTAACGATGGCAGGCACCAAAGGCAGAAAGGGTGGGCAGCAAAGTGGGGTAAATCTGCTCTGCGGCGCATGTCCCACTCCAAAAAAAAAGAAGGAAGAAAAATAGACGAAAAAGTTGCGAAGCGAAAATGAGAACATAACAACCCCCAGTCCCCTCCCTCTACCCACTCCCACCGTATTCACCAGCTGGACAATAAATGCGTAGCTGACTGCGTGACCGGCAAAAGGGGGCGGCGCGAGGGGGTTGGAAAATGAGCCGAGTATATGCGACTGCCAGTGCGTCTGTATGTGTGTTTATAAGAGCATTATACACCCAGACACACACACACAAACACGCACACCTACAGCAACTCCCTATGTAACTTGTAATTTGTCCAAAAAAAAAAAAAACAGCGAACGCACACAAATACATACAAAGAGCAAGTATATAACGAACGAAACAGGCGGAAATGCAAAGCAAAGGGCAGCGAGAACGAGACGGAACATTTTGTGAGTACTGTTATTGGACAGCAAAGCTGGTGTCGAAGCTGGGGCCAGCGGGGGATAATAGCTGCGGGCTGCTGCGAAAAACGAGCAGAACACTTAAGAGTTCCCTAACTTATAAGAAGAACAACAAAAACTGTCAGAGAATACAGTGGATAAAACAGATATGTAAAACACGCTGTATTATATGGTGAAAGCAAATGTCAAAAAAAAAAAATAAAATAAAATAACAGCATACAACAAAACTCAATGAAGAAAAAGAAAGTCTCACGGCAACAGCACGTAGCGACCAGAGAGCAGGTGTTGGTGTGGGGAAGAGCGTACAAGGGCGACGACGCCAACTGCACGATCTAAACACACAGCAAAAATAAAGACAACAAAAAAACAAACAGTTGAGCTTTGACCACAAATTCGTTAAACATATGCGAATTCCTCCATGCATATGTGTGTCCCTGCAACTGCTGATAACAGTAGCAAAAAAAAATCACACATACACACACCTAAATTCAGTCAAGGCAACGACACACACACACACTTGTGCATGCAAACGTAACAATTAAGGGAGCTGCTCAGCTGTGAATGAAGTGTGTGGCGTTGCCAGACAAACACAAGCGACAACAATTAACCAGCGATCTTCAATGCAATGCGAAAGAGCGAAACAGCACGAGAGCCGGCATTCCAGCTGACTAATGTTAGTCATTGTCTGTGCTCTTTGCTCTTATTGTTGCTGTTACGCCAACAGACGAATGTTATTGCACTTTTATGAAACTGGTCATAATTTGCAATGCGGCTACTGCTGCCCCCGCGCTCTGGATAATAACAACTTCGAGTAACGAGTGAACAGCAAATACAGGTATAATTAACGAGCATTTGGATCGTTGCGCTTGAAAGGCGAATGGCCGCCAAAGGAAGTGGAAGAGAGAGAGCGACCAAAGAAATGGGGATACCAAAAAAGCAACTATGCAGCTGCTGTCGAAAATGTCATACGATGCTGTTGTCTTTTTTTCTCTTTCTCTTGGCAGCTGTTTGATGGCGAGAGCGAGAGGGATGGGGAGCACATAGCAGCACATTTTTCACCATTTTCTTCAATGGCAAAATGCTTGTAAAATGTACTTAAGTCCAATTAATTAAAACGGGCGCGTAAAAGTCTGTTTAGCGTGCCAAAAGACATTTATGATCGATCAGTATGAAAGTCGCAATTGTTAGAAAAATAGAACAACTAACTCTCATTGCAATTATTGTAATTGTTATTGTTTATATGCATGTCACAAACAACGAATAATTATACATTTGTGCACTTAGACAGACACGTTGATTTCTTATCTTATCTAGCGCGCTTGGGATAAAAACAAATTCAAAACATGAAAATGACTAATGATAACAGCTGGTCACATTTACAGTCGCCTGCACTAATAGAGATAACAGCTGCGATATGCGAGTTGCCAGATTTGTCGAATTTACAACATGGACGAATTTATCCAATTGAAAAATTAGAACATTTTTAGCACACAGTTTCTATCCAGGTTTGCAATTTACTTATAAAGATATTACAAAGTTGCGATGATTTTCAGTTCTAATATGGAAAATAACTTGAAAATAACTTTTATCTAATTTAAATGTTCTATATATGTTTGTGGTTAGCCTAAACAGATATTAAACTTTAATCTAATTGAAAGGTCTAGTATATTTATATACAAATTTTAGTCTATCTCTGAAGGTTTGCGGCTTTGCTAAAAAGATAGTACATTAGTACAAATTATCTAGACAATTGTCTAATTTACATGGGGCAAAAGGTTTAATGACATTTGCTGTCTGCGACAGTGGAAAATTACAGTCAGATGATCGTCTACAAAACCGGAAACGAGGAAGCAGGACATGTAAATGCGGAAAAGGGCGCAGTGGTGTAGGTAGACAAGCGGACATAAGTATGTGCGTCAGATTTCAACCACTGGGAAAGGAAGTTTTCAGGTACGCAGGCAGCTTAACACATGGCAACCTTTTGCAGGACGCGACTGTATGCACGCGCATTCTTATTGTTGTTGTTGTGCGGCTGCTCTCGCCGTCGCTGCTGCGACTGCTGCTGCAGCTTGCAAGTGTGTCCGCTGTTCCCTTTTTCCCTTTCTATCCCCTAACCAAGCAAAATGGTAGTTTATATGTATAACATAAGCGCAGCCCAAAAAAGAACAAGAACAGCAGACTGAACAGTTTTTTGTCGCTTTACCCACGTTGCGAACACAGAATGAATTCAGTCTTTTGAGCGAGTGTACGCACACACATACATATGTGCGTGCACACATGCACATTAAATTTGTATGCATGTGTTTTGTTATTATTAATGTTGTTGTTTGTTGCCAAGGTACAGAATGCAAAAGCGACCAACGTTGAGAATGAGGAAAAAGATCAAAAATATAGTATATACTGCAAAGTCTAGTGTATGGTTTTTAGTTAACACAAGGCAAGGTGGGGAGGCAACAACGCGGAAAACAGAGTAAGCAACGCACATTCATTTGTACATATGTACATATGTACATATATACACATTCACTCAAACACGCTGCGTTCACTCACACACATTCGTCATCGACAACGTCGACGCTGCTGCTCTGCTAAACACAGCGAGTGGCGGCGGCCTCACTGAACGAGGACGTCGACAATGTGTGTGTGCGTGCGTATGTTTGGAAGTGTGTGTGTGTGAGTACGCGCGTACGTTTTTCAGCGGTTCGCTGCCGTTGCCATTTTCGTTGTTGTTGTCGCAGCTCGCTATACTACAGTGCATACGAAAAGTATGCCAACCTCTCTGCGCACAAACAAAAAATGTATTTAACTTTTTCTGTTGTTGTAATTAACATACATACGGTAACGAAAATTTGATGCTGATATGTGTGTGAGAAATAGGCGCGGGCCATAAACTTATCGCAGGCACTGTAACAATGTTGGTTTCTTTTATGTATGTATGTAAACACATACAAACATCATTGTAAACACCACTCTCTTTCAAATGCACTTTCAATTTATCAACGTATTTAAATTTAAGCCCGTGTTTTTTATTGTTTTATCACTAAGAAACAATTGGTGGAAAAAATAAAACAAAAACAGCGAGTAACTCTCAACTGCGCTACAGTTACTGTGCAAATGCTGCTGACCTGCTCTTCTTCTTGCTACTCGTTGCCTCGCTCGCCGCACACACACATACACACACACTCAAGTATACTACATATACATACAATATGCACGTAGCGTAGTAAATATGATGTGACCAACAAAAATGAAAATAAATCAAAAACATTTTGAGCATTTCTTTAACGTTTTGTTTCTTTCAATGATATACGATTTTCCTCGATATGTAAATTTAATGTGCAATATTTTGCTTTGCGTTTATTTCACAATGTCTGCGTGTTTTCTTTTTTGCCCATTTTCTCTTTTCGTTGTCGATTCATTTTTCGTTTCTTTTTTATACACACTTCACGTCACGCTAAAACCCATTGTGGGCCCTAGTACATACACATACATACATACAAGCCCATACATATTTGTCTGCATACGTGTGCTGGTGTATGTGCCTGTGTGTATGCGTGTATGTATATTATATTGTTTTTAAGTTGGATTTGATCCTCCGATTACACGTCAATATGGTCTCTCTTTATATTTCGCTTTCTAACGATTTTTAAAACGCATACGAAATATTGCATTGCATTGTTTTTTCATCAGTTGGTTGCAAAAAAAAAGAAAAAAACAGAAAAACAGTACAAAGTGGAAAAAAAGGTTACCAGAAAAAAATGCACTGCGCGCGGCGCTACAAATTTCCTTCACAGCCGACAGACAAAATGATACTGAACTGTAGTGGTGGAGAACCATCGTTGGCACTATCGATGCATCGATGTTTTTAACATTTTTTAAAACATCGATTTTTTGCGCTATGCATAAATGCTTTTATGCAGCCAAAAATACAGAAACTAGTGCATAAATAATAATTAAGCATTGTTTTTCAACGCAAAAATTTTACTTCTTAGTTGTTTTTTGAGAGCTTTGCTTAAAGCTGAATGGAACAAGAGTGACCGACCGCATGCTTCAAAACAAAATATACTGATTGGTATCAGAAATAACATAGTCGCAGAGGCGAACGAGAATGTGATGCTTTTTCAAGTAGCTTTTAGCTTGCGTGATTTTTAACCATTCATTTAGTCAATAACAAAAAAATGATGAACAACAATCGTGGGCCGAAGATTAACGAGTAACCCCAAGACGCATTTTACAGTATTTTCTTAGTAGTCACACTATACAGAATTGCTTTTGCTGTTACTAATCGATACCAAAGATCAAATGCAAATCTGCAGTTGGACTATTCATTTATATATTAATCTTTAGTTCATTTTAAGACAAAGAGTGATTTTAATTTGGAGAGAACGAGCAATTGTAAAATAAACTATTAATTGCAAAGAGGCAGCCCGCTGTTAAATACTGTTAACATATCACTAACGTTGTTGTTAATGTTTAGTGGCGAGGCTGCCAGATGGTTGTTATCAGCACAGCTGGGCAGCATTGATAACAGCCAAAAAAACCGTTAGCGCCTGATGCTCTTCTGCTAACAAAAAAAAAATGAATTCCAGGGTGGGGGTTGTATAAAATGCGAATTAATGCTAATAATACTTAACACAATCCTTTTATTTCGTAGGTCTACAAATTTCTGCTTAGCTATTAGCTTATACCATAGGTTTGAAATACAAATTGAGTACCGAACACTACTTTTTTTTTTTGTTGTTGTTTATCAGTACGTCGGCGCAACGACATCCTAGTTTACGAGTTTTCTACTTAACCATAATCATTAAAAAAAAACTAGAATAAAATAATGTCTGTATATATATTATATATATAATCTATAGATAATATATGCATGTATATATACATATATAAAAAAAAAACGATTAAATTTATAGAATAGGATAATAATATACAAATTACATAGCAGTCCAAATCCGATTTTTTTAAGTAGCTCGAAATAGCAAAAAACCGATAAAGCTATTCTTAAAATATATATATATATATATATACATATATGTGTGTGTATATATACATATATGTATATGTAACACGGGATCGTTTTTCTTTTTCCTTATGAGTTAGTGCATGAAGTGTTATGTTGTGCTGTTGGTGTGTGTGTGTGAGTTTTGCAAGTGTTGTGTGTGCGTGTGCGTGTGTGCGTGTGTGCGTGTGTGTGTGTGTGTGTGTGTGTGTTGGGGGAGGTCGGTATGTGAGCATCAGTTTAGTTGTTTCGATTTCGATTACCATTGCCGCGATTACGATTGTTGCCAGCAAAGTGTTGCCGGCCCTGGTTGCCGACGCCGCCACCACCACCGTTGTTGTTATTGCTGCCAGGGCCGCCGAAGTTTTTGAATGGCACATTGGCGCCATTAAAGGGCAGGCCCATGTTATTCATGGCCATGCTGTTCATGTTCATGTTATTCATGCCGCCCATGTTCGGTGGCATATTGTTCATGCCCATGTTCATGTTGTTCATATTGTTCATGTTGTTCATGTTGTTCATGCTATTCATGGCCATGTTGTTCATATTATTCATGTTGTTGCCGCCGGCGAACGGATTGAACGGATTGTTGCCCATCACGCCGCCCATCACGTTCACGTTCGGCACATTCGCCACATTCACGTTCGGCGGCATGCCGAGAATGCTGCTGTTGTTATTATTGTTGTTGTTGTTATTGTTATTGCCGTTGTTGTTATTGCCACCACCGCCATTGCCGTTGTTGTTGTTGTTGTTGCGCGCCGTCGGCGGCGGCTGATTGAACGGCGGCATGCCACCGACCATGCGTGCCACTTGCGGCGGCGGCTGTCGCAGCAGTTGCGCCAAATTCGGTGGCGGCTGCGACATATTCGGCAAAATCGGCACCACAGGCACCACCGCTGCTGCGGCGGCGGCGGCAGCAGCAGCGGCGGCAGCGGCAGCTGCCACATTTTGAGGCGGCTCCTCGGGCAGCTGGACGACCAGCCCGTTGTCGTCGATGTAGATGTGCAGCTTGGCGAAGATCTGCTGCAGCGTCTGGTTGCTCACAATGAAGTTGACGTCGAATATCTTGTTGCTCGCTTCGAGCTGATGGAACTTCTTCAGCTCGGTAAAGACGAGCGTCAGCTGCTGGTTGACCATAATCTTGTTGTTGCTGCCCAGCTGCTTGTACCAGTTGGAGCTCTGCAGCAGATTGCGTATCTCCAGTATCTGGCGGCTGCTGTCGCCAGCTCCGCCCGGCGTCGCTGCGCCGCCCCCAAAAGCGCTGCTGCTGCTGGCGGCATTGAGATGCGCGCGCCGCGGATCACGACGCGGATCGCTGCGCGTCGTCGTTGTGGCTGCTGTGGGCGTCGCCGCTGCCGTCGAGGGCGGCGGCACATTCATCGCGGGCAGCTGCAGGCCGCTGCTGCTGGCAGGCGGCGGTGAGCTGGGCGTCGATTCGTGTGCATCCGGCGATGAGATGCAGTTGCTGGTCTTGCGCTCGCGACGTCGATCGCTGCCCGCCGACGATGAGACGGAGCTCAAGCTGCCCTGGCTGCTGCCCAGGGCGCCGGCGCTGGCCTCCTCACTCAACTCGGGCATGCCGAGGATGCGACGCAGTCGGGGATCGCGCAGCTCGCGCTGCTCCTTGTGGCTGGCGTGCTGGCGCAGCTGGCTGTAGTTGGGCGGCTCCACGAGCACCTCCTGCATGTGCCAGCGTATGGGGATGTGCGAGAAGATGGCCGCATCGATCTCGGTGGCGGGCAGATAGTGTTTCATCGGCTCGAACGGCAGCCGCATGTCGATGTCGCGATCGCGTTCACGCTGCGACTCAGTCACACGGGCGGCGTCCTCGACGGCCGCCCTCGCCGGATCGTAGTCGTACATCGAGAGCCGCGAATAGATCGAGGTGGAGCCCAGCTCCGAGTTGGGCGTCGTGCCCGCCTCGAGGCTGGCGAGCAGCAGCTGCTCCTCCTCCTTGGGCGACTGTGAGCCCGGCTCGGGCGTCGGTGTTGGCGTCAGCGAGCGTGAGTTCGAGTTCGATGTGGGATCCGTGTACTTGAAGTTGTAAATGTCGAGGCTGCTGCTGCTGGCTCCGGCCTCGTTGTTGTCGCCCGTCTCGCCGTCGTCGACGGCGTCGCCGCTGTGCGTCTTGAAGGGATTGCGTATGATGTCGCGATAGAAGGCGGCGCGCTCCTCCTTCTTCTCCTTTTCCTTCTTCCTTTCCTTTTCCCTCTCCTCGCCTGCCTCTGTGGCCGCCTGCTCCTCTGTGGGCGAATGGAGGCTCAAACTGGTTGCTGTTGTTGTTGTTGTCGCCTGTTGCTTCTGCTGCTGCTGCTGGCCGAGCATGTTGCTCATGAATGTGGGCAGATCGAACACAGAGGGCAGCGGCGGTGTCTCCTCCTCTTTGTCCGCCTCCTTCTGCCGCTCCTTCTTGTCGTCGTCGGTTTCGCTGGTGCGCTTCGATTTCTTCGACTTGGGCTCCGACTCGGACTCGTCCGTCTCCTCGGTGCCGTCGTCAATCACCAGCTGCTCGTCGTCTTCCTCCCGATCATCGTCCACTGCCGGAAGCGAAGCAAGGTTCACAAATTGCAAATATCAATTTATGTGTTAATAGTTGGTAATATAATAATAACGATATAATTAAGAGAACACTCAAGAAAATATATAATAATTGTAGATTTACTAAAACAGCAAATTTAGTTGGCAAAATATCGAGCATACTAAATAAATAATAACCCAGCAGGAGTGAAAGCTACGATCTTCAAACAATGTTAGCCTAAGCTGCAATGTTAATTAACAGCTGTTAAACTTTGTTTGCTTAATTCATTGCACTGTTATTTAAGGTGTTTAATGAACTGCAAACTGTTTAAAAATCAATCATATTTTTATCAATGCAGCCGATCTAAAATAATTAGCATTTAGCGCTTATTAAGCGAATGCTATTTAACAATATTGTGTTTTATGAGAGCATTGAAGCGTAGTAAAATTTAGAAAGTTTGCAAGTGTAATTAAGTGTAATTAAACACTTCCAAATGCAGTCGAATTTTATCAGGAACTGGGAATTTAATTTCATAATGTTAGCAACTAACAATTAGACGATTAGACATTCATGAAATGAAACTGAAGTCGTGGAGATGATTGAAATTATAGAAAGTATAAGATAATGTTACTAACAATGAATTAAAAAAGAAAAAGTTTAGCCAAAAAAACATTAATTGAAATAATAAATTTTTCAAATGTCACTGGGATAAGCGTAGACGATTATGCTTTTTATATTAATGCAAATAATTTGATACCAAAACGTTAAGCGAAAAAAACAGTAACTGAATCCAGAGTATTTGTTTTTTTAAGTTCTCAAAGTGTTCGTTAAACGAAATCAGCAAAGAGACTTGAAAAAGTATGGAATTACATTACTTCTTTAATTTGTTTTCATTTTTTTAGGCAATTAAGTGCAATAAATTGGCCGCTAAGTGGAATTCTACTAGTAAATGAAGTGCGCAAGTGGAAAATAATTTAATTCTCCTACTTTTATGCAACTTTTTGGCCTTGTTTTCATTTTTTTTGGAATTACATTATTTCTTTAATTTGTCTTCATTGTTTTAGGCAATTAAGTGCAATAAATTGGCCGCTAAGTGGAATTCTACTAGTAAATGAAGTGCGCAAGTGGAAAATTTAATTCTCCTACTTTTATGCAACTTTTTGGTCTTGTTTTCTTTTTTTTTGGTGTAAATATTTTGCCGCTAAATGAAATTTTACTAGTTAATGAAGTGTGCAAGTATAAAAGAATGAAATGCTACTTTTATGCAATTTTGGCATTTCTTTTCCTTTTTTATAATGTCAAGTTCAATAAATTGCCTGCTAAATGGAATTTTACACTAAATAAAATGTGAAAGTGAAGAAGAATGGAATTTCGCCACTTCTGAGCAATTTCTTGCATTTCTTTTCATTTTTTTAAGCGCCATAAATTGGCCGCTAAATGGAATTTCACTACTTAGTAAAGTGTGCACTGCTTTTGTGTGGTAAACTTACGCGGATCGTTGCCGGGGAAGCTGACGTGGGCATCCTTCAGATACTGCGTGTAGTCGACCATGATGAAGCCGTTGTTGCTGTTGCTGTTGCTATTCGAGGAGCTGGCCAGCGTGCTCACATCCTGCTCCGCCTTGGCCGCGCTTCTGCAGCACAAACGAGACGACAAATTGATTAGATTTTCGAAACTCGCAGGCGAGTTGAAGTTACTCACTTTTCACTTGTGGTTGCCGCCGCTGTTGCTGCTGCTGCTGTTGATGATGTTGCAGCTGTGGCGCCCGCTTCCTGTGGCTTGGCCTCCTCGGCCATGCGCTGAATTTCACCGATCTCGGGCAGCGTCAGGCCCGCCTCGGTCAGCTGGCCGAAGGGCACCTGGAGCATCTGCTCGAGATTGCTGATGCCCAGCTTGTTCAGCTTGGCCATGTGCTCGGCGCTGAGCACCTGCGTCAGATTGACGAGGTCCAGGTGGGCGGGCAGCGCTTTCACGGCAGTGGCTGTGGCTGCAGCTGTGGCACTAGCAGCTGCTGCTCCAACTCCCACTCCCACTCCTGCTGCAGCTGCCCCTCCTCCACCACCTGCTCCTCCTCCTCCTCCTCCTGTCGCTGTTGTTGTGGCCGCTTTGGCCGCCGACTTCTCGGCCCAGCGCGATTTGCGCTTCTTCTCCGGCTTGGAGTCGCCACCGTGATGCAGATTCGTCGGCGGATTGATGACCATGTCCAGCAGCGAGGGTATCACATTCCCCCCAGCGCCTCCAGCTCCACCGGCCGCCGCTGCTGCTGCGGCCGCGGCAGCCGCCGTCGACGTTGTGTTCGATGTGGCAGCTGCGACTGCCGCTGCCGCATTGGCAGCAGCCACGGCCTGCTGCAAATTGGCCGCAGCGATGGCCGCCAGATTGACGGCGGCCATCTGCTGCTCCTGGAGGCGATGGGTGCCGGCGCTGGCCAGCGTCAGCCAGCTGTTCTCCATGTGATACTGCTCGCAGAGCTGCTCGTGTCGGCGCGTCATCTGCGAGAGGGCGACGTCGCGTGAGATGCGCTTGAAGTCGCCCAGTATCTCCTTGGGCGCCGTCTCCATGTGCTTCAGCAGTATGTTGCGCAGCTGCTCCGACAGCGGCTCGCCGTGGTGGAACAGACAGTCGTCGCCCGCATAGCAGTCCATGCCCAGGTAATAGTATTTGCAGGGGAACTCCTTGTGCATGTAGCTGCACTTGTCGCGCTTTGCGCAGCAGTCCTTCAGATAGAATTTGCACAGCTCCATTTTGCGTGGCTCGCGCGGCTTCTCGTCGCCGCCCGAGTCGCGGCGATTGCGCTTGTTGCCCTCGTGGCCGCCGCCGCCGCCGCCTCCACCACCGCCTCCTCCACCTCCGCCGCCGCCGCCGCCGGCGTTGCCGCCGCGTCTGTCCATCATCATCAGATCGCGATCGCGATCACGATCGCGTTCACGCCGCTTGCGACCGCCGCGCGTCTCCTTGTCGCGCTCCCCGCGTCGCTGGCGGCGTCGTGACGCCAATCCGCCGCCTCCGCCTCCGCCTCCACCGCCGCCGCCGCCTGGGGCGGAGCCCATGTTGGTCGACTCCTCGTCGGAGTAGGAGTCGTAGCTGCTGTAGTTGTCGGGCGGCGAATCGTAGCCGCCTTCGCCGAGATCGGGCCAATCGCTGCTGTTGTTGTAGCGGCCGCCGGGTGCGTTGGAGGAGGCGCTGGGGGCGCCACCTGGCGGCGGGCTGCCGCCGCGCACGTTCATCATCTCGTACTCGTCCATGTCCAGCTCATCGCTGGCGACGGCGCCGCCGGTCTCGTCCATAGAGTCGCGACGGGCGCGTTTCTAAAGCGAGCGAAAGGAGCACGTTGAAAAAAATCAGTTACTTACTATCGATAGTCGATAAACTGCGAACAAGTTGAATTGAAAGAGCGATTACACAATCTCGCCTATCGCAAGCTAACACACAACAAAATCGCATTTAAAATTTGCAATCTACTTCAATCAATGACTATCGATAGTCGCTAGGAGACTGAGAGCCTATATAACTCGCATACAATGCGCCTCTCGCTGACAAAGACAAAGAGAGCCAGATAACCAGCTTGCTATCTAATGAGAAAAGCAATTAAAAAGTCAAAGCTAAATACGTCACGTATAATATAATAATAAAATTGCACAAAACAAAGTGCAAAATACTATCGATAATTGCTTAACTCCGACAATTAAAAGACTCTGCACAAATCATTAGAGCCCATCGCATTAATCCATTAAAGTCATTGCCCGATATTGTTGTTAAAATTGAATGAAAACAGTTTGGCATCTACAGATAGCAGTCAAATTATCGTGGCAGCTATTGGGCAAAAGCATGCGGAGATAAGCCAAGGAAACTAGATAGAAGTAAATAAATCTGTATATCGACTGCGGTGAAAGCTATTGGGTAAAAGAGAAATGGAGAAGGCATCATGAAATCATTACAGTGCGGAGATGAATAATGAAACTGTCGCAAATCATAGCATCATGTGGAGCCTATGATGGAATCATTTCAGTGCGGAGATGAATAGTGAAACTGTCATAAATCATAGCATCATGTCGAGCCCATCGATAACAATCGGAAAGCAAGCTAGAATGTGGAGAAGAGCGCATTTCAAGGTGGCATAAACTAGGGAAACTGTTGAAAATCATGGAAACATGTAACATAAGTTCGCCTATCGATAACAATCGATAGGCAGGCTAAAGTACAAAGCACGCTGTCACGACTAGAATTAGGCATTGAGAATGTGAGATCTTTCCGCTTCCGACATCATACCTGATACTCCTTGTCCTTCTTCTGCTCGCGTTCACGTTCCTTTTTGCGCTTGCGACGCCGGCTGCTGCGACTCGGCGTCGGCTGCTGTTGTGTGGATGCGCTGTTGATGCCATCGATGCCCGCGGCATTCGATGAGGCGTCGCCCAAAATGCTGACATCGACATCGCTGTTGTTGTTGTTGTTGTTGCCCGCATTGTTGCCACTGTTGTTGTTATTGCTGCTGTTGTTGTTGTTGTTGTGGATGCGTGGCATCGGCGGCTCGATGCCGCTCCGCTTCAGTGCCTTGGCAATGGCATTCTCAATGCTCACAGCATGATCATCTGGCAGAGGAAAATTCAATTGATTACTGTGAACGTTGGGGGATTTGCAAGAGATATTGCTGTACCTTCTAGAGGGCGTGGCTTCTTGGATTTGGGCGCTGAGCTGGAGATGTCGGTGGCCAGGCCAAGGAAGACAACGTCGTCGTCGTGGCTGCTGGACAATTTCTCGGTACCCACAAATTGCACATCGTCGTTAGAGTTGAGTTTGTGTTGCAGCGATTGCTGTTGTTGTTGGTGTTGCTGATCGCCTGTTGGTTTCTGTGGCGGCTCCTCCTCCTCATCGTCATCATCGATCTCACCGTCCTCGAGATCATCAGCTAGATTTATGATCGGCGCCACCACCGAAGACGACATTTTGATACGTTTGTTTCGCTTTGTATTACGTTGCTTATGCTAATGCGGCTGCAAAAGGAAATTGCACTCAAAATCAATCAAAGTCAATGCAGTTAAGATATGTATGTACAGTACATCTATATGCATTACGATTCACTCGCTTGTGGACCACAGTGCGTGTGACCTGGCAACATGTTGCTAAGCCGCACAACGACACTGCATGTTGCCAACGATGGGCGCCGTTGTGTTAGCAACAAAGCCCAACAAATTAGCAACAACAAGCAGCAGCAGCAGAAACAAAACGATGACCCCAATTCGATTGTTGTCTCGCTCGCACGCGCATTTCGCAATGTACATAAGGTGAATGGTATATAGGTATTAGGGCAGCTACTATTTAGTTCTTGATCGCGAATTGTTTCATTATTTTCATTCACTTGCACTTAACAGAGCGCTGTTAGAGAACGGAGCAGGCACAACAACTTGTTGCTCGGCTTGCAATATTTACGACCTTTGCCAACAGTTCAACAAACAAAACAAAAGCGCAAACAACAACAAATACTTAATGCAGACAACGGCAATAATTGTTGCAAATAAGCAACACGAGATATTGCTTTGTCATAAAGAAAAATGTGTGAAGCGCAGCTTAACAGCGCACTGTTAATGTCCCTCTCTGTCTCTTATCTCTTTCTCGCTTGTGCGCTGCTACAGCAGCGGTTATACGAGCTGCATACGCACACATATATACGCGTAAATGTATGTGTTTGTGATTGCACGTTTGTTTGTTGGGCAAAAAAAAAATATATGACAAAAATGTACAAATAATTTAAATTGGCTGAATTCTTTTGGCCTTTGCAATACACATACACATACAAACACACAGAGCCGCACTCACAGGCACACGCATACACAATTGAATGCGACGCTCTCGCGTGCTCTCATTGTCATGTTGTCTCGCTTGCGCGCATGGCCAAAACATATATGCGTGACATACGTACGTGTCGTTAGAGCTGTGTGAGTGCGAGTGTGTGCGTGCGCGAGCGTGTGTGTGTGTGTATGCGATATTGCTAAAATTGATGTCTTTGAATGTAAGAAATGCATATTTTTGATACATACATTATGATTCGGTTATGTTATGTTTACAATATTGTTACACTTTGTAGCCTGATGTATTTGCTTATTGTTGTTTTGTTTTTTTCCAAATTGTTCAAACTTGCCACATTTGTCAGGGCCACGCTGGGTGAAAGTTTTAGTTTCTCAGTGTTTTGTGTGCATGTGTGAGTGTGTATGTTTTGAGTGTTTCGTATTTAAATGCTCGCTTGTGTATATAAAACGACTGTGTGTGTGTGTGTGTATGACACACGAATGGAAAAAAAGAATGCGATGGCAACAATGGCAGCAGCTGCGCAGCTTTTGCAATTGTGTAAAACACGCTTTCTTTTGCATGTACATATATGTATGTGTGTTTGTGTGTACTTCTCTTTGTTGTTGTTCGAAAACAATTTGTGTGTGTGTTGCCATAGCCGATTTAGAATTTTGAATGGGAAGTGGGCGTGGCGTGGCTGCTAAAAAAAAAACAAAACAACTAGCAGCAACATCAACAACAGAAGACTACTGGAAGTTTTCGTTGAAAATTTGGAAAAGTTGTTTGCGCTAGCATTTTTTGTTTGGCATTTTGTTGGTTGAAACAATTTCTCTTACGTTTTGAGCGTGGGCGTGGCATTTTGTTTGTGGTTACGGAACATTTACAAATTACAATTATTAATGATTTATAACATTGCTGTTCAATTTTCGTTGTTTCTTGGTTATTTTATATTTTTGGGTTTGTCGTTTTTCTTTTTGCATTTGCTTGTTATTTCTTTTTTTTTTGTTTTTGGCGTCGTAGAGATTCCGCTGCTTACATAATGTGAAGTGGTACAGTAGGTGAATAGATATGCATATACTATGTATGTATGTGTGTGTACATATGTTAGAGTATGTGTGAAGGTATATTATACATATACGGCATACACACATCTACAACAACAACACACATATGGCGGCACATACGTACACATATGCATATAAATATATATATAGTAATATATATGTATATGCATGTGGTGCATACGTATGTATGAGAAATATATAATTTCTTGGTATTTTTTCGTTTTTTTTTTGGTTTTTACAATATTATATATGCAAGCTGTCGCTCTCTTTCTCTCTGTGACTGACTGTGGCCCTGGCCTCTGTATATGTCTGTCCCTTTCTCTCTGTTTCGCTCATAGACAGAATATATAACAAATATACATTAAATAATTAAAGAAAACTCGTCAACATGAGCGTTGTTAACAATTCAACAATATCTACTTGAATGAGTTGAGAAAATGGCAACCGCATAGTTGATACCAACAGCCAGGGATGTTCGCGGCATGGTGAGTATCGCAGAGTTTCGAGCAGAACCAATTGAACGCGCGCCAATTAATTATTTGCCCGCAACACCGTCTGTAAATTTTCAAAGTTTTCATATAACAACATACGGTTTTCGTTTTTAAAAAATTAAATAGTTTGATTGAATGCATGTTCCAATGAAACGCATATCAAGTAAACGGAACTGTTGTGCAACGCTCACCACTTGCAGAACGGTTAAAACGCAACCCTGTTGCCTACGTGTTTGCTGAAGAACAGCCGGCTATGCCCGCGGTGTGGTATGGTGACTTTCACAGTGTGCAGCGCAACTTGAACGCGCGCCAATTAATCGTTTGTTTGCAGCGCTGCTTGTAAATTTACAAGATACCCACTTTTTGGCATATACACTTTTTGTTATTTCAAATTGTTTTTTTTTTAATTGAATGCATTAGGAAATAAAAGGTGTCTGAATCGACGGAACTGTCGTGTAGTGCTGAACACATACAAAGCACCCCTGGCTCTGTCAAAACAATGCATCCGTGTGTGGTGAACGCACAAACGATAACGACAACAGGATTGTTGCGAAAATACGTTTGCAAAAAGAATAATAGATTAATCGAATTTATAGAGAGGAAAGGGTGGAGAGTGGTCAGCATGTGGTAATTTAGTATCTTACCTTAGGCATATTACTTAGACCACTATATGCAAATATATTTTGTTATACGTATTTTTTTGAAATAAGCCAATTGCAATTATATTTTTTGTTCCTGCTGCTTTGCATGAAAATACAGTTCTGACGAGCATTCAAGTAATAGCCAACTTAACAACGTAAAATTGATATAACGTTTGAATATAAAATCAAGGCATACACGTCTGGCGTAAGCTATCGATAAGTATGACCTGAAAGTTGACAGTTGATACTAGTTTTAGTTGCCTAAACGGTCACATTCTGATCGCGTGCTTGCTTTAATTTAATGTTTTGATATATTTTTGTTGTTGTTTATACCATAAATTAATTGTGATAAGTTAGTTGCCAAACATACACAGTAAGCGAGCTTAATTGCTGAATAGTTAATGTAGTGTCTGTGACTAAGTCTAAGGCAATTATCGATTGTCACTTTTGTCTGGGCTTCCCCGAGATCTGACGTAGCAGAAGCAAAACAAAGGAAAGATGGAAGAGCAACTGGAAAACATACAATTGGAGGATTTGCCGTTCTTGGAACTCGATCTCAATTTCGCGCAAAAAGTACAACGATCATTAAATAAACAATGTGCACCAGCAATTAATTTCTATTATTCAGGTTTCGTTGGCGTTTCTGCTTTTTGGCGCACAACATTCGCATGCCTCGTTCATCCTGCAAAAGCTGCTGGCTTTGGTGCGTGCCTCGCCCGCGGACCAGCTCAACAGTGATCTCCTGCGTCTCTACGCGCAGGCAAATCCTGGCAGCTGGCGTAGGCATCTCATCGAGTCGCTGTGCATCATCAATGCGCGTCGCGTGCTGCGCAAACTCGGCCTTCGTTGGGACGAATTGAGCCTGCAGTACTTGCCGCACATTGCAGAGACATCGCTGCACGTGCATCCCATGATCAAGGCTCTCTATTTTATCTGTGAGCGTTTGACGGTGGCGCAAAGTGGTCGGCTGGTGCTCGACATCAATGAGAAGCTGGCGCGACGTGCCAATGTTGGCGATGTGTTCGTGGAACCGCTGCGTTTCTATGATTTCGCCTACTTGGAGATCTTTCTGCTGAATTGGCTGACACGACGACATCTCCGGCTCGGCGACATCGATACCGTTGGCAGTGATGTGCAGCTGCTGATCGAGTATTTCAAACTGAATGACATGCATTCGTTTGGCGAGCTGCTCATACAAACCTACAACACAAATGCCACTGCTCAAGTCGATGTCAAGTGTGCACCGACTTCGGACTCGCAGGATGCTGTAGAGCAACAAACAGCTGCCGCGGTGCCAGTGGCAGCGGCATCGCCTGACATTGGCACCGTTGAAGGCTGCGCACCGCTGCCAGCGCAGCGTTCAAATGCAGCGCTGCAGCTGCGACGTGAGAACGCTGGCATTCTGCTCATTATTAATCAGAAAACCTTCCACCGGCAAGTTGATGAGAAACTGCGCGTGAGTAGCATTTATTTTATACCGATAGACAGCTCACAGCTGTTAGCCAAGTGTAGGTAGATGGTTGTTCAGATTCCTGGTTGTCGGTATATTCAATTAGATAATCTACTGTCTGATCATGTATGGCGGGTTATAAGCAAGTGCAATTACTGGTATTTTTGCACACCAATTCAATTGTGTTGTGTTCATTTCATATGCAAACACTCTTGGTATATTTTTTAGCCCGCCTGGCCACACTTCGGCGCGCAAATAATGAAAATTCGATTTCACTTACAGCACTTATTGCCGACTGTTGAGCTGTGCGAACGCAACGGCACCGATGAGGACAAAAGGCAGCTGACCGAAGTCTTCTCGGCGCTCGGCTACAGCGTCGAGTCGCACGACAATGTGGACCACGTGATGATGCTGCATCTGATACGCGGCGTCTGCGACCGTTCCATATATCGGGATTCGCTGATTGTCTGCATACTGTCGCATGGCTTCGAGGGCGCCGTCTATGGCTGCGACAGTATACCACTGCGCATACTCGATGTGCAGAATGTGCTTTGTTCCGACGAGAATCTTTACGATACACCCAAGTTGCTCATCATCCAGGCGTGTCAGCTGAACGAGAAGAACACACAAACGGTAGCCCGCCGCCCTACCCCGCAAAAGTATGGAATGTACCATTAAAAGATCTCTTTACAGCGCCATGTGAATGCCAGTTGCATGCCAGTGAACCAGTGGGGCAACATGCTGGTGGCCATGTCAACGGTGCCCGGCTATGTGGCGGTGCGTCACACCATCAACGGCAGCTGGTTCATCCAGACGCTCTGCGAAACGGTCAGCCAGCAGGCGGACAAGTAAGTCACACCAATGTGTCGCCGGGGTAGAGGAGGAGTTAGTGCCAGGGGAAATGTAATTGGAATTCTCCCGTCTTCTTGCAGCGAACACGTGCTCGACATCCTGACGACGACCATTGGCAAAGTGAGCGACAAGCGCGGCAACGCCAACCAGCAGATGGTGCCGCTCCTGAGCAGCACGCTCCGAAAGAAGGTTTATTTCCCAGCCAGAAACACGCCGCAGTAGCCTTTAAAAATAAATCATTATTTGTAAGTTTCGTTATATAACTTGCTATTTGTACTCTGTGTATTTCAATGTGCTTGACAAGTTTTTGTTGTATTTGGATTACAATTGAAAATGTTATTTTATTTTTTGTATTTTCTGTTGCACTTGCTCTTGACTGCTGTCAGCTGTTGCAAGCGAAATTGATGAGAGAACTTTGGAAATTCATTTAGAACTTGTTTTCGAAGAGTTTGCCGGGGAAATTCGCTGGCAGAAACGCTTTTCCTCTGCTCTGCTTAGAAGAAAGAGCAGAAGTTAATTTAAAATCCATGAACAGCAAATAGGCATGCATACAAAGTATACAATATGTTAATTGAAGCATAACTCTGATTGCAAAGTAATTAATATCAAATTAACGCAATTGTGTGTTGAATATATGTTCAATACTTATGCATAGTTTAAATTGTTGCTCCTTCTTCTATCGACAGTATTTGTGACTTTTGTTGTAGAGTATTTTGAATTAAATTTGCAACTTGCAAGACCGCGAATATAGGTGAAATATTATACAACATTTATGCAGCTCTTGCTGAATGATTAGAAGAGTCGTAAGGCAGCAATTGCAAGTGAAATCAAATATGCATATTAAATTTACGACTTGCAAGCCCACAAAATATGTGAATTATTATTTACACTCTTGCCAAAGGAGTTTATTAGGCCAGTAGCAAGATTTTGCAGTAATCAAGCCGTTTGAGAACTCAAAAATATGTGAGCATAGTTTAAAATTGCCAGTAGTTGCAAGTGAAATGAAATAGGCAGAGTATTTCGTATTTCATTTGCGCCTTGCAGTCCGCAATTCTTTGTAGAATATTGTACAATATTTAGGCATAAGTTGCTCGTTGAATTGCAGTCGTTGCAGGTGAAATAAAATATATGTAACTCTCATTTTGAATATTCAATTTACAACTTGCAAGCCCGCAAGTGTCTGTGTAATATGTGGAATATGGTAAAATATATATGTGTGTCTAGTTGTTGTCTGTTGTCCTGTGTTGAAGTTGTACAATAATGGATTGTAAAGGGTTCAACTGTTCGCACTCGTCTCCGTTCTATAAAACCGCTCTTATCGCTAAATGTTTTGCCCGCCCAGTTAACAAACCAAAAAAAAAATACGATGTGTGCCCCACTTAAAACTTATTTGGGCTGCAGCAGCTTGAGCAGCTTGCTGCACAGATTGCCGTCCTTGGTGCCCACAGGCGTGTACTCGGTGAGGATCTTGAGCAGCTCCTTGCGTGCCTTCGGTTTGCCGTCCAGCATGCTGCTGAGGCGACGCATGTGCTTCACCAGCAACTCGAGTATCTGCTGGCGACGGAAGTTGCGCAGCTTCCCCTGCAGCAGCTCCGCAAAGCTGACGGCCAGCTGGGGAATGCCCTTCCACGGCGACTGCATGATGGCATCGAAGCTGGCCAGCGTGTGCGGACTGTTGCGACGCTCCGCCCAATCCTGCAGGTACTGCTGGAGCACTGGCCACACCGCTGTGCTGGTGGCGTCCGGCTCATCGAACTGACAGACCATATAGGCGACGCATTTGTTGCGCCACTCGCCCACGTCGCCCTTCTTTCTGGCATTCACCGACTGCTGCTGCTTCTGCTGCTGCTGCGGCTTCTTGGGCTCGTCCTCTTCCTGCGGCGAGATGAAGTGTTCGATGCAATCGACGATCGATTGCTTCTGGGGCGGCGTTGTTGCGTAGCTCATCTTTTGGCCGAGCAACTTGCGCAACAGCTTCTTGCTGGCCTCGGCCAGCGCTTGTTGGCTCTTGTCGGTGTTGTTGCTGCTGAACTGGTAGACATAGAAGACGGCGGTCAAGGCGTCCAGCACGGCGTCCATTTCCGGCTGAGCCTGTATGTAGAGCTCGACGAGATCGAGCACACGCACACGGAAGTGCAGCAAAGTGGTGGCATTGATGCGTTCCGACTTCGTTTGGCGCTTGTTCTGCGCCTTGTTGCTCTGGCCGCCCTTCGGCTTGAACGACTGAAAGGCTTGCTCCAGCGCCAGATTGAGACGCTCGCCCTCGGCCTCGTCCACATCGTTCCAGTCGACGCTGCTGGCGTCGTTCATCTCCTCGCCGTCGTCGTTGCCCTCGGCGAGCAGCGCTTTGCGCACATTCTCACGTATCTGCTCCAAGTTGCTGACGCCTTCTTCATCATCATCATCATCGTCGTCGTCGTCGTCGTCCTGCCCCTCCTCTTCCTCCTCGTCATCGTCTTCTTCGTCGCTGGACTCTTCTTCGTCGCTATCCACCGCCCCGTTCGCATCCTCATCCTCCTCGTCTTCGTCGTCCTCCTTGTCGGCCAGCGGATTCTTGGTCATGTCCAGCACAGCCAGCATCTGTTCGAGATTGTTTCTGCTCAACTGCGGCATCAAGGCGCCGCCCACAGCGTTCACCAGCTCACGCCAGAAGTGTCCCTTCTGCACGAGCAGCTGCAGCAGCAGATCCGTCAGCACATCCTGCCACTTGATCTCCTCCTTGGCCTGCGACAAAAAATGCGGTTTGTATTAATTGTATCTTTGTATTGAGTCCCATCATTTTGAAGCCACACAAATTGAGTGCATAAAAGCAATAGACTTTAAGGCAAATAGTTAGACTAAGAAAACTAATGGAAGGTATTGCGAATAAACATTTTAAAGCAGATTATTTGGTAATAGAATAATGGTAAAAATCGGTTTGAATGAGAAAAGCCTTTCTGAGATAATGAATATGATGCAAAATGAATGAAATTGTGATTAAATCCCTTATACAATGTGCGTTTTATTGGTTTATAATCAATAAACCAACAATGGGCATTTTCTTATAAACTTTGCAATCAAATATATCGACAGTCTATTTTAAAATGATGGATTGGTTTGGATTATTTCTTCCGCTTGTATCGATCACTTGAATGAAAGTCCACATTTAACTCACCTTCTTGCTGGGTTTCAGCGCATTCTCCTTGCAGAGAAACAGATCGTTGAGCAGCTCGACGGGTGTGCTGCAGTTGGGCGTGTAAATGCTCAAGCCCAGGCAGAGAATCAAGGCGTCGAAGTCCAGCGACAGAGTGGACGGCTTGCTCTCGGGCTTCGCCTTGAGCAGCTGCTTGATCTTGAGCCAGGCCTGCTTCAGCTCTGGCGTCAGCTTGGCGCGCACCTTCGCATCCGACTGCTTCTCCAGCAGGGTAATCAGCGCTTGGACTGTGTGACGCAGCTTGTCCACCAAAGCGGTCAACTGTGGCGGGCTCTTGCCCGTTTTGCGCAGCAGGCAGCTGTAGAGAATCTCCTCGCAACGCGCTGCGCCCTGGCGACTGAAGGGGGAGGCGTCCTTTGGCTCGCAGGCTGCGCCGCTGGCGTTCACATGGAAGCTGGCGATGCGTAGCACGAAATCCAAGTGCTCCTTTGGCTCCGACAGGTTGGGATTGAAGAGCAGCTGCTGCAGTTGCTTCAGGCAATGGTCGCCATACTTTTTGTACGATTCTTCGGTGGAATCGATCAATTGCTGGCTGTAGAATTGCAGCATTTGCTTGACACCCTCGGCGCCCAGCTGGCCAAGCAGCAGCGTTGTGATGCGTGGCGTTTGCATTAAGCTGTCCAGCTGCAACTCGACGCTCAGCAGCGAGATCAGCAGCGGCACTTTGCTCGAGTCCTGCTTCAGATGATGCTGAAAACTGAGCAGCAGCGACTGCTCGAATTCCAGGCAAATCTCACGCAACTTAAGCTGTGCGGGTTTCACTTTCTCCGACGGCTTCAAGTGCTTGGCCGTGGCCAGCTCTTGCAGCAGCACTTCCAGCAACGGTTTCGTCAGCTCGCTGCTGCCCTCCGGATGCATGATGGTGTGGGCCAAGATGCGGATCACACAGCCTTTGATTGTGTTGTTGCGCAGCGGCAGCTGGGCCAGCACATGCTCCACAAACTGCTTGTAGAGCGGACGGTTCGCTTTGTTGGCCAGAAACTTGCCCAGACGTGCGCACACATCGTCGCTGGGCACGGACGCATTGCTCAAATACAGCTCGAAGGCCTGCTCATATTGTGGCTGATTGCGCCACAGACTCGCCTCGAGCTGTTTGCGCGACAGCAGCTTGGGGTACTGCAGATGGATGGCGAGCAGCAAATCGCAATGGGGCAGCTTCAGGGCGCTCAGCGGCTTGTTCAGTTCCAGCTGCAGCAGCGGCCAAACGTGCGCCTCGAATAGCTTTGGCGGCAACTGCAAGCAAAATGGAACTCAAATTATATTTATGTACAATTATTTGGCTGTTCGTTCGATGCAAAATACTTTTTAATGTGCACATTTATCATTTGAACCTCAAAGCACATGCAATTAAAAATTAATCAAGTCATTGGACAACATTAAGAATCAGCAAAAAGAAAAAACTAAAACATTTCCTCATTAACTTGGAAATGTTTATGCAAATCTGATAGTTTGACACTTTTATACAAATCCTAAGCTAAGGTAAACTATTCAATACATATATCTATAGTTTTACTCCCGTTCGCTCACCTGCTGGAAGGACTCGGTCATGATGTCCACACACATGTTGACCAGATATTCGCGTCCCTTCAGATTGGAGATCAGCATTGCGTAGGCCTCCTCGATCAATTTCTTGGGCGGCTGGTCGAAATGGTCGCTCTGCACGATGGCCATGACGGTGACCAGCTGGCCGACGCCAGCAAGACTTTCCTCCTTGGCCTTGGACTGGCTGCTGACGTGCAACTCGCTCTTCAGTGTGGTGAGCAGCTCGATGGGTTTAATCTGCTTGACTTCGCGCAGAATGCGATTTATGTGGCTGGCGCTCAGTGAGACCGATTGCAGGTCATCGGCGCCGGTGCAGCGCACTAAGCGCTTTAAGGCATAGGCGCAGGTTGCCACACGCTGCAAGCAAAACACGTGCGTGCATTGAACGAGGATGGCAATACAGTGAAATGTTGTGGGAGAGAAAGAGATGGAGTTACCTTGTCGTTGTCGGTTTCGTTGGCGAGCAGTGAAATCATTTCGGATACATGTTTCTCGCTATTCTTCAAGGACGACTCCTGCAGCTTCGCGAAGATCTTGAATATATCCTTATTAATGTGGCTAGCATCGACTTTCTTTACCGCCGCCTCGGATTCTTCATTGACTTCACGTTTTGGTTTCTTAGCCGGCAACTCGGTTTCATTGTGTTGTGGCGTTTGATTCTCCTTTCCGGCTTGTAGTTTGCGTTTAGTGACGCCGTTGGCAAGTTTTGCCTTTTTGTTGGCCATGTTTTAATACACACTTGCCAAAATGATTAAATTTTTGTGAGCACGTTTCGTGATAGAACAACTGCTTAGTTCGATGGCACAACGTGAAAGCGGGCAGCACAGAGCTGTCGTTTCGATTATTCGATAACATTTGCGCGGTATATTTCGTGTAATGTGGCCGCCGTGTAAATATACCAGTTGACGCCTTAAAAATATATTGCACAACTAAATACTCTTAATGTACATCGTTTAGTTTTTTTGTTCTTGTTTTCGCTTCCTGCGTTTGCCGCTCCGGTGCCAGAGCTTTCAAACAGCCAAACTGCGCGTGTCCCGGCATCAACCAGATTTCCTCGGCGCGCATTTATTAGCTGCAAAAGTGAAACTAACTCGTAAAATATCATGATAAAATGATATGTGGCGCCAAAGTTGTTCTTCAGTCGATTTTGGCAAAGCCTTTTCTAAATGTTATCGCACTTAACATTACAGTGAATCATAGCAGATTCTGATAATGTTGTGCTACTGTTAACAGCTGTAGTTATGCTAATGTTATAGGCATTTTCGATGGCGCGTTTATCGGTATTTTCGCGGTCAGCTGTTGCTGCAAGAGATACTAGCACGTGTTGGGCACACACAACATATATATTATTTGCCCCTTATTTGGCTGTTTGTTTTGTTGCTGGTGTTGTTGCGCGGCGTCGTTGTTAACCGGTGTAATTCGCATCGTCTACAAAATCACTCACACAAGATGGGCAAGAACAAACGCAACAATAAGCAGCATAAAAATGCACAGTCTGCGGCTACCGAACAGGCTGCAGCCGCCGTCGGTAGCAACTACAATAACAATAATAACGGTATACGTATACCAAAATTGCCCGATAAGGATCGCCGGCAACTGAATCAGCTGGCCCAAAGTGCCCTGGACATACTGCAAAAGATGCCAGCGAACCCCAACGAAGAGTGGAAGAACTATGTGGAAGTGCAACAACTGCTCGAATCGATGTTGCAGCTCGAGCGGCCGCTGCAACGTTGCGCCTTCCCCCCCGCCAGCAGCAATGTGAACGACAAGGCGCGTCTAGCCAAAATGCAGGCGTTCAACGAATGGGCGCTCGCTGGCGGCGTGTCCAGTGATGCTGTGGAAATCGCCATATTCCCCGGCTACGGTTTGGGGCTGCGTGCCACACGTGACATCGCGGCCGGCGAGCAGGTGCTGAGCGTGCCACGGCAACTCATGTTTTCCGAGGAGCATTTATCGGAAGCGGAGCGTAACATCTACAGCAGCCTGCCGCAGCTGACCAACTTGAACCTGTCGTATGCTCTGGTCATCGAGAAGATGCGCGGCGCCGCCAGCTCGTGGTATCCGTACATCAACACGCTGCCCGCATCGTACAACACTGTGCTCTACTTTAGCGTGGAGCAGATGCAGCAGCTGCGCGGCACGTCCGTCTGTGCGGCGGCGCTGCGTCAGTGCCGTGTGGTGGCCCGGCAATACATCTGCATGTACAAGTGCGCCTACATGCAGCCCAAGGGCAGCGTGGATGCCTCAGTCGCGTCCATGGCCAGTTTGTTCACCCAGTTCGGGCTCTGCTACGATCTCTACAGGTGAGTGGTTCAATACATTTATGCAGCACTGTTACAATACGATGGCAAGCTTCAAACCGGTTTGTGGCTTCGCTAAGCACAGGTTGAAGTGTTTGCTGTGGTTTATGTCTAGACTTGACTTGAATTCGCACTGAACGCCATAATTGTGATTACCCTATTTAAATGCTTACATTTGGAAATTTCAGACAGTTCTTATCTAGGCATTTTCATATTTAAATAATTGCGAATTGAACATGTGAGAAACTTCTGCCTACTATATGTAGTCTAGTGTATTTTGACCCTCAAAATGCAGCTGCTGAATTGATCTGTTTAAATTCAATGTGCATTTTCGATTTTTAATTCGCTCTCTGTTTCCAATTACTGCGAATGCCACATCAATTGTTTAGTCTGGCGTTTATTGTAATATTTTCACTTTTCAACATTAGTAGTGTGTTGATTTTCAGATTTGTTGAGTACCTGAAACACTGCTTTATTGATGACATTGTTATCTCGATAATTAAATTCTCTTGAGTTAATTTTTCTAACGCGAAGGTCAATTTAAATAATTTATTTTAAAATTAAAATGAATTTTATTGGCAAAAAGCTGAAGACGCATCGTATAATTGGTGTCGCCTATAAATGATGAAAGTGCGAAAATATATTTATTCTAATGATGCTGCTTATTCATAGCTGAATTAGCTATATATATAGTTAAATTAAATTTAATGTTGTGGGAGGAATTCAAGAAGATTGACATTGTGATAGTTTTGTAGAGAAATGCTTTCGCATATTTGCAAAACACGTCTCAATTTTCATTTTCATCTTTCGTGTCTGAAATTACCAAACGTCATATCAGAAAAGTTGTTCATTGTGTTCGTTGTGCCTGATTAAAATTTCAGCTAGCATATGGAAACCTTGAAAAGTCAGCCCTTTTGTTGGATTGCGCAGAGAGCTTCGGGTGTGCGATTTCTTCATTCTGCATTCTTTTGGGGCTGTTTGTTGTGCTGGGTTTTATTTTTAAACACACGCTCGCCGTGTGTTCGCCTTTTGTTGTTGTGTTGCTGTAATTCAATTGAAAGAGCTGTCTGCGATTTCTTGCACAATTTTCGAATCATTTTCCATTAATTCCAAGTTTTTGTTTGTTTTGCTTTTTTATTTTTGCTACACTTTATTCTCAAAAAAGAAAACAAAAACGAACACGGAAAACATATTGTAACTTATTTACATGCTTAGTTGTAGTACGCTTTTATGCATATTATATCAATCATAATATATTATCCATATAATATATTATACACACATATTTAATTCTTTTTGTAGTATTTTTTTTTATTTTATTTTTTTGGGCACAAAAAAAAATTCAAATCATCTGCTGCTAAGGGGAATGGGAAACAGTTATTCAATAAATAATTATAGTATATATGTGTATTTTTTTTTAGCATTTCAGTAGCTTTTTTTGTCCGTTTAATATTCTAGTGTTGAGCAATTTCCATTTTGCAGTGCGCTTTGTCGACTTTACTCAAGACCAGGAATGGTAGTAATAAATTAATAGAAATACTTTTTGTGCTTTCGCGTTTTTGACCTTAACGGTTATTGTCCTCGAAGAGTGTTTCAAATTCCAGACACGAAAATAGTGCAAAACATAACCTCAAAATGAAATCTGAAAGCACTGAACTCTACTAGCTTCGACTTCCTCTCGCTCCTCTTGCCTCGTGTTCTTCGTGTGTGTGTTGGAGTGCAATTCTTTCAGTGCTCTACGACGAAACCCATTTTCAATACTTTTTTCTTTTTTTTTGTGCCCCTGAAACGCAGTTGCTTTCTTCCTTAAACTTGGCTTTACGATTATATTTGTCATTTGTTTTTAGTTTTTCCATTTCACTTTTTTATAATGCTAAAATTACGTGCCGCACACATTTGTGGATTGAGCTTAAGTCCTAAGTATTCGTGTTTGAGCTGCAAGTCATGCTGACAAACTGATCTACAAATTGACGTGATGCATTTGGTTGTTGAGAGTAAGAATTGTTCAGCAGTAATGCTTCCTGTCTGATAATTCTTTTTCTCTGGCTGTGCTTCAAAATCTTTCTTCTAATTGTAGCTTTCGCTAGGATTTTTCTTTTCTTCGATTTATCCTTTTTTTCACTTCGTGCTTTTATTTTTTTGCTCGCTGTTCTTGCTTTTGAAAGCTCAATTTGTAGACCAGTCTTCAACTTTCAACTATAGCTGTAGTAATTGTTGCTCTTCTGCATTTCTTGCACAAAAAAAAAAAATACACATTCACAAAAAAATTGTTCGCTTAGACTAATTAGTAAACTAACACTGCGATTTAATGTTAATACATATATATTTCATCTGCTTGCTGCGCTGCTCTTTGCCTTGCTTCTACACTGATCGCTGCTCTACTTCTCTGCTTCTCTCATCTCTCTGCACTGCTCTCTGTCCTCTCTCTCACTTCGCTCTGCACTCTTCTCTTCTAGCTTCTCTCGTATATATATTCATATTTATAATAGTTACGTTATTCGTATATATATATAAAACTTGGCCTAAACTTGGATCGATAGCACTACAGTTGGTTGTGTGTGTGTTTGTGTGTGGGAGGAGGTGTGAAAATGTGTGGTGGAGGGTGGGGGGAAACTACAGCTTAATTATCGAACGATTTGCGCAGTGTGTCGAAGAGATATTCCTGCACCTCGGGCGAATTGGGATCCATGGTGTTGAGCTTCTGGTGGGCGCTGCGCAGCGTCAAAGCCAGCGAGCCGACGCCACGCCCACTGACCAACGCACCCGCCCCCGACGTTGCCGTCGCTGTCGCCGTTGCCGTTGCGGTTGTTGTGGCCGCTGTCGCTGCTGCTGCTGCTGCTGCTGATGTCGGCGCTGCCAGCGAGCTGCAAGTGCTGAGCGTGGTGAGCAGCGAGTTGTTCTGTCGCTGCAGCAGCAGTTGCTGCTGCTGTTGTTGCTGCTGCTGCTGCTGATGGGCGTGAATGGGCGTGCTGCACGAGACGGTGGCAATGCCCAAGGTGTGGCAGCTGCCGCTGATGTTGCTGTTGCTGCTGCTGTTGCCACTGCCGCTCACCACCAGCTCCTCCATGTGCTGGCGCAACGAGGAGCGACGCGAGATGCCGCTGGACGGCGCCAACTGCGGCAGCTTGCTCTTCATGGCATTGTAGGTCTTCAGGTAGCTGGACTTGCGACGTCGATGCTGCTTCCAGCGGCACACCACAAAGATCACCAGCAGCGTGCCCAGCGATGTCAACACAATCGCCGCACTCGCCACAAGCGCCGACTTCACGCCCGACGGCATGCTCGCATACAGGCTGCCCAAGTGCTGTTGCTGCGACATCGATGTGGCCGCCGCGGCGGCTGGACTGCGATGGAAGCCATGGCCCGAGAGCTCCAGGTCCAGCAGATCGTGTGCGCGCGCCACTTCGTTCTCGATGGTGTCGATGACGTCGCTGTTGTCGATGTCGGGCAGCAGTTTCGTCAGGTTGCCGTTGCTGCTCAGATCGATGTCCAGCGTGTTGCTGTTCGCCTGCTGTTGGAGCTGCTCCTGCGAGCTGCTCGCCGCATTGTTGTTGTCGAGCAGCAGACGCGGCGGTGGCAAGTAGTAAGCACTGCGTTTATCCTCTGTAGCTCCTCCCCCTGCTGCGCCACCTGCGCCACCTGTGGATGTTGCGAGCGAGGCCAGCGCGAGACTCTTCCACGATGGAAAGAAGGCCAGCGACTTTTCGCCGCGGTGTTGTGCTGTCTGGGATGTGGCGGCCAAGTTGTGCGTTGATGTTTGCGCGTAGGCGGGGCCTGTAAAGCGAGAAATACAGTGTTGCAGCATTTATCGATAGGTGGAGTTGGAGTGTACAGAGTGTGTGTGCTTGTGTGTGTGTGTGTGTTTGGTGTGCGGCGGTCGCAGCGAGCTGTGGCGTTGTGTGTGCATTGTTCGCGTTGGCATAATTGGCATATTTGCTTGCCAGCCATTGGCTATGCAATCGCTTTGCTATCGAGAGCGTGTTATCGAAAGTCTGCAAATTGATCGAAAAAGTTTGTTTGCAGTGTCGTATAATCGATATGTTATCTATCGTGTCAGCTGTTAGGATGTCGCTTTGAATTTCGCGTTTGTTATCGATAAACGTAATTTAGTATTCTAAAGTGTGGCTGTATATTTAAGGAATTGCAGTTTGTAGGAAGTGTGGCCATTAATTAATTACGTTCGTTTGCCGTTCGTCAGTAGTTGATGTGTTTGCTTGCCAAGCGGGCAATAGTTTAGTTTTGGTCAATATTTAACAGACTTTAGCCAACGCTCTTGGTGCACGGCCAGCGAAAACACGCCATCGATAACAGGCCAAGACTTGTTTAAATATACGCAACATTGCCAGCGTTTACTTACGTGTGTGCATTTTGGCGTGCCGAGCTGCTGCCGCTGCCGCTGCCGCTGGCGCTGCCGCAGCGGGCGACAACGAATTACGAATGAACAAAACATAAGGCAGTCGATAACAGAGGCTGGTATCGATCGACTAAGGAAGTGGCAACAGCTCGGCACGCCCATCTGCAACTGCAAAACTGTGCAACCGCTCACTGCTGCTGGCGCTGCTGCTGCGACAGCGACTGCGACTGCGACTGCGACTGCAGCTGCCGCTGTCGCTGCTCGCGCTGACGCTGCCGCTGGCGTCGCAGACGCAATGCGGTTATTGTACCTCGGTTGTCGCCGAGCTCGGCGCCGATGCCGCCGCTGATGCCGACGCCGACGCCGACGCCACTATTATCGTTGGGCTCGATATCGATAATCGATGTGAAATAGCTGGCGCCCTGCGAATCCTGCTTGATCTCGTCCGGCTTGACGCTCTTCAAGTCGATCAAATTGAAATGCGGAAAGTTCTCGAACGCCGTCACAATGTCCATGTTGTCCTGCAGCACCACCTTCTGTCCCGGATAGAAGCGCGAATGCTCGTCGCCACTCAGTATGGTGGAGAGATGCAGCTGACTGGAGCCGCGCTTGCGATGCTCAATCAACTCCTCCAGCGTCATGTTGCGCTGCTCGAGCACCTTGAACAGCCGATTGCCCGACCGCCTATCCTCGATCAGCTCCAGCAGATCGGTGCGATCGTCCACGTCGTCCAGCAGCACAAGCGGCGGCAGCGATTGCTCTGGACGCTGACGCGTGGCGGGTGGCGCGACGGGGGCGGACGGCGGCGTCGGGAGGCGTGTCTGGTGCGTGTTGCTGGCGACCTCGTCGAAGAAGTTCTCCAGCTCGTCGTTGCCGTCGTCGAGCAGCTGCTGCTCCTCGCTGCTGTTGGCGTGCGTCGCTGCCGTGCTGTGCACCGCGTTCTCGGCCAGCTCCAGTTCGACGTCCTCGATGCTCTCCACGGAGTTGCGCTCGTAGTTGTGGCCAATGAAATTGTCGCGCAGTCGCTTCGTGTTGCTCTCAGTTTTCACAGAGTTGTTGTGGGTCACGTCCTGTTCCTGCTCCTGTTCCTGCTCTGGCTCCTCCTCCGCCTGCTCCTCTGCCTCATCGCCTGCTGCTGCTGCAGCTGCTGCTGTTGTCGCCAGCGTTGTGGTCTCCAGCTCGGCAGCAACTGTTGTTGTTGTTGCTGCTGCTGTTGTTGTCGACGACGTTGTCGTCGTTGTTGTTGTTGTTGTTGGCGTTGGCGTTGCCTTGAACAGCGCGGGGGGTTTTAGAGTGGAGCGCAGTTGTTGTCGCTTCTTGTAGAGCGGCAAGCGTGTTGTTGTCGTTGTTGTTGTCGTTGCTGTGGTTGTCGACGTCGGTGTGCTGCCAGCAACTGTTGCCGGCGTGCGTCGCGTGCTGCTGCCCTCGCGTGACGAGCTGCCGAAAAGCTTGAAGCGCTGCAACGCCGGCAATTTGCTGGGCTTGGCCTTAAGCTGAAACTCCTCCTGTTGCTGCTGCTCCGAGTCGTGTTCGTTGCCCAAGAAGGCGGCGGGAATGCGACGCACCAACTGCTTGTTGCTGCTGCTGATGCTTTGCGCTGTTGCCTTGGGCTCGTAGTTGGTCAGACTGACAACAGGTGGCGCCACTGCCGTCGTCTGCAGCGCCAACAACGCATTCTGCTTGCCCTTGAGCAGATCGTCCAGCGAGAGATTCTTCTGCTGCAATATCTCGCTGAGACTCAAGCCGCCCGAGTTCTTCAAGATGTTCTTCAGATCCACCGGCGTCTTATTGCTGCTGGCAACAGTCGCTGCCGCTGTTGGAGTTGTCACTGAAGCGTCCTGCGCGTCCTGCTTCTTGGCCTGGCCGTAGGGTCGACGATAAGCTTTGCTGCCACCGCTGACGCCGCTTGCGGCAGCTGTTGCAGCTACAGCTGCTGCCTGTTGTCGCTGCCGCTCACGTTCGCGCTCCCGTTCACGCTCGAGGGCCGCCATCGGCTCCCGAATGCTGCTCTGGGGCAGCTGGGGCTTGCGTCGCTGCTGCATGCCACCGCTCTGGTCGTCTTCGACGTGGCCACGCCAATAGTTGCCCTCCTCGTTGGCGCCCATCGTGCCCAGCGGCAGCTGTGGACGTCGCTTGCGCTTCATGCCGCCAACGGCGCCAGCGGGACGTCGACGTCCTGCAGCTGCAGCTGCAACAGTTTCCGGCGTCGATTTGCCGTCGTCGACAATCAGCGAGACGCCCGTTTGCAGCAGCTGCTGCAACGGAAACAAATTGCGAACAATGAAAAAAACAATCAGCGAAATAGTAACTAATAGAGCGAGAGAGAGAGAGAGAGGAAAAGGGAGAGAGAGCGAGGTGACGCACTGAGATTTATGAAGCTCGGTTAGCGCGTGGACAACGCTTGACTTCATTGATTGATGGACTCCACTGATTGATGGCAGCTGCCGCCGCCGCCGCCGCCGCCAATCGCCAATCGCAACGTTCTGCGTGCGTGCCTCATATGAATTGAACATTATGTGTGTGCTGTGGCAGCTTGCCACGCCGAGGGCTGCCACAAGAGTGGCGAGGCATATTCTATATTTTCTAACACTGTCTATAAACTCATCACTTAAAGCTATCGAAATTTGATTTCGCTTACCGCAAAATGCTTTTAGAACTTTGATTCTCAACTTCTGCCTAATTTCATAATAAAAACTAAATGTTTAGAGCTTTTTGCATATTTAGTTGCTAAATACTTTTGAAAGCTTTTAACAACTTGAGTTGCTTTTATAAGTTCTCGAATCTATTTTAGCAATTTAATTTCTATGAAGCATATGTTTTTTTTTTAACAACTTGAGTTGCTTTAATAAGCTCACAATTAGCAACTTAAATTGCCTTAATAAGTGTTCAATTTAATTTCCATGCAGCATATAATTTTTGATTGAATTAGAGCTAAAATTGATTAACCTTGCTTCTAAAAATCTTCCATTTCAATTGAGTTATAGAAAGTGTTATTGAGTTAGTTATAGTTACAAAATTTGGCCTATTTTGCACGACTATATTCGCATTTATTGGCTTGATCAGCCCTCGCTGTCTCCTCGGTTCGTCTGTCAGTTGGTTTCATAAATTATTAAGTAATCCATAACACAGGAAAAGTGGTCAGACTGGCCGAAGGATTCTTCCTCATTGGCGCTAGGCGATGCGCTCGATTGAGTTCTAGGCAATTTAGACTTGGACTCTCGATGCCAATGCAATAAATAAATATTCGGCAAGTTGAAATCAGCAGAAATTTCCAGGGATTTGTCGATTTCACGCTGATTAAAGCACAGAGCGCAAAACAGCCAAATATTTAAACTTAACTATTGTCTTGGCTCGTAAAATTAAAAGTGTTACTTAAGCACTTTTCCTACATTTACATCAGCTGCTTAAGCTTAAGGTTTCATCGCAAACCTGAATATTTTAAAGTGTTTTGTTTTCGCTTTAAGCATCGATTGGAATCTGATGCCGTAATATTTGGAGGCAGCTCAAGCAACACACACATTTTGGGGGCCAGTGTTGCCACCCTCTGCAGGTTTTAGTCACTTTGCCAGTGATGCCCCCCCCCCATCCACCGCTCTCCCCCCTATCGACCTTTGGCATAATTAACTTGTACATCTTCGATGAGGAGGAGGCAATAATTGTTAACCAGCAGCCGAGCAATTAAAGCGCTTTAAGCACAAACAAGTTACGGCTAGCGAAAGAGACGGCAATACACTGAGCAAGCGAGCGAGACGAGGGAGAGCGAGAGCGAGAGGGAGAAAGCAAGTGATAGATAGAGCTCACGATGGGCTGTCAAAATGTGACTGCAGGCGCTTTTGTGTTCACGTAATTAATTTTCAATTTAGCACCGGACTCAGCTACCCTTTTTGCCACCTACACCACCCTGCCGCACCCCCCTTGCTACCCCCTTTTGCCCCGTTGGCGCCTTTGTGATGGCGGGCAAAAGAAGTGCAAAAGGCAGCTGATGTTTATGCGGCGTATAATGATTATTATGACGACGACGACGACGACGATGACGACGCTGATGTTGGCAGCCAACATGCTCAAAATCCCTCGAGCTGACAGAGTAATTGGCTCAAACCATTCGATGCCGCAGCGCAACTCTTTATGCCTACCCCCCACCCCTCTCTCGACCCCCTCTTTACCCCCTCTCGATGCCCAACTTCTATTTGGCATTCGAGGCAAACTCTCGACTCTCTAATCAGTCTAATGCAAATGTCGATTTATGCATTTATGAAACACTTCAATACATATGCAAGTGTCTGTGTGTGTGAGTGTATATTATTATGTGTGTGTGTGTGTGTGTGTGTTTGTGTTCGTGATGTGCTTGTCTGCGGTTTGACTTGGCAGCTCACATTAATGAAATCGATAGGCGGCTTCTTTTTTCGATACCCTTTTCGATTTGCATCTTATGGAATGGGGTCACTTGGTGCTCGAGTATTTATTTTATTGTCACTTTCTTATTAGGGGAAATTCCTTGCTTAGCTTTCTCAATTCTGAAGACTTTCTTATGCAATTTCACCTCAATTCAATATCGCTTAACTTTCTTTAAATGCACATCTTTCAAAGCATATTTATTTTATTATGAATTTTATCAGTTTTGTAATTATTTTATATATCTTCTGCTTAATTAATTTGTGTCCAACTTTAGCTGCTTTTAGAAAGATAATAACACATAAATTGTTTAGGAAAGGTTAATACTGCGAATTTGTTAAATATGTTTGAATATTTCTCAATTTGGTTTTTTAACTCAATTAACTTCTTTTGGCAAACTTTCATTGAAATGACTGAATTATAGTTTATTCGATATACAACTTAGTTTTGTGACTTCAAAGGTTCAGCGGGGGGGAAATAAATAATTTATGCTGCGTTTAAGAAAATATATTTTGATGCACAACAAATTGACAACTATTAGAAATTGGAAATGCTAAATTTGCTTTGGCACATACAAGTTTTCCACTGCCTTGCATTAGCTTTGCTTACAGGGTATCTGCTGGTCGCCATCTCCAGTTGCTTGCTGAGTTGTATCATTAGTTGATCGGATAGACAAACTCGAATTACCTTAGCGCATTTTCAATGCGAGCACAGCGAAAATAATTAAGCCGAAGGCTAATGACAAAACTAAATTGTTGACAAAAAAGTTGGGCAAACGAAGCGCGGAAAACAAAAAACAAAACAACAGCGACGAACAAACAAACGAACGAACAAAAAAAAAAAAATAAATACCACTCATCGTCCTCTCGCTCACTTTCTGTCTCTTTCTCACCCCTTTTTTTTTTTTTTTGGACTCTGAAACTCATTACACAATATGCCAAATGAAACAAGGACCTGCGAAGGGCGAGGGGAGGTGAAGGAGGAGGAGGAGGAGGAGGTGGAGAGTCGGTTAGGCAGCCGGATGAAAAGTTTTTGCGACAACTGCAAACAATGCAAAAATAATGTTAAATTGAAAACAAACTGCGACCCCGCCCCAAAGCTCAGCGCCCTCGACCCCTTGCACCCCTCGCACCCCTCGCAGCTCCTGCGGCGTCTTGCGCCCGCTTTGCACCCGACGTCGCAGCAACAAGAGAACCCACTACAAAGTAGACTAGAACAATGAGAAATGCCATAGAAGCAGACCTTGCTGTTGTTGTTGCATAAGCACGGGCCTTGCAGCGCCTGCCAGCTGAACTGACTGACAGATACCCTGTAATTGCCATTACAATTGCATTACTAACTCTGACGTTTCTAGGCTCTTAATTGTTCTGTCTCTAATTTGATTATTTTTATGTTTATTATTATTTTAGCTTTCTCTAAATTTTGTCTTCACCTGCCTTCAACTTGTTGGCTTTTTAATGCTCTTCTCTTATCATTTATATATCTAACTTAGAGAGTCTTTTCTTTCTTTCACTTGTATGTTCTTATCTCTCTAATTATGATCGTTTCATTTTAGGCTTATGTGTTTTTCCATTTAATCTGTTTTATCCTTGCTTGCTTTCTCAAATTTTCTATTTATCAGTCTCTGCACTTAGGGAAGATATCTTGTTTTCATCGTGTGTCTTTCACGCTTCTCTACGATATGCAAATCAAAGCTATTGCAGCACAGCAAATTTCAGCTGTGTAGCTCATCTTTTTGCTGAGTTCAATGTGATTGAGCTCTTTTCTTTAATCATACAAATTGCAGCTGCTTCTTTGCCAGGGTATTTTGAGACGGAGAATTTGAGCAGTGGGAGGAACAAAGAGCGAGGAACGAGGAACGAGGAACGCATATAAACGCATTTCCCCTACGAAATCATTTGACTGTGGCGACATGTTTTGTTATCGTCTACCTTTACAAATGGCTGGATGGATGGATGCATGACTAACTGCCTTACACACACACACACAGACATAGACCCGCACACACACACAGAGAGAGAGAGACAGAGACAGAGACACAGTCACTGAGGCAGCCACAGTGAAAAGCATTTGTGTTCTCCTTTGTAGCCCGCTTGTCATTGCCTGTTACGGCAGCGAGGCGCCCTTTGAGCCTGCTTTTTCAATTTGGCCAAGTTTGGTTTTCGGAAATTGCATGCATAATGAAGATGGACGTCAATGGCAATCGAATTGTTTCATTCAACGAAAGCTTTTCCACAAAGATCCCAATGACAGAAGCCACGCAAATCTCAATCTGAAATTGAGGGCACCCAAGACGAGGTACAGAGAGAGAGAGAGAGAGAGAAAGAGACAGCGACAGAGAGGAGACAAGAGAACGGGAGCTTTAAAATGCAACGTTGCGAAGTTTGCAGTGCATTAAATCAAACACACACACACACAAACACACACTCAGTCACGATGGAAAGGCGACTCCATCTTTCCAAGTATAAGTGTGTGTGTGTGTGTGTCTGTGTGTTTGCGTTGACAGCTATGGTAACACTCTAGAACTTGGCCTGTCAACAGCAGCAGCAGCCTCAGGCAGCGACAACGACAACAGAAAAATCGCCTTTGGAGAAGTTTGTCGCATACGCTCACTTGTTTTCATTTTTGTTCTTCTCTTTTACTCGTTTTTTTTCTTCTGTAGTCGCCTTGATTTAGCGAGTGGACAGTTTATTGTCAAAGCTGTTTCTTGTCGTCTCTTGTGGCGTGTGTGTGTGTGTGTGTGTGCAGTCAATAAACGTCAATTTGACGCTGGCCTGCTCATCAATTAGCTATCGATAACAGTGCGATAACAATGATGACAGCAGCTGTAGTGTGCAACAGAGCAAACAGCGTGTAGATGGAGCGATTAGCCAAGAGCAAGGAAAAAGGTAGAACGGATAGTGGGACTTGAGCAATTCAATTTAAAAAGACAATAGAGATAACATTGACGAGTCATTTTTCAACTTCCATATTTGAAACGTATTTCATAAGCTTAGCTTAGACAGCGTTGCCATCTAGTCGACTGAGCTTTCAATGGCAAAGTCAAAGCTTTTAATGCTGAGCAACGCACAGTAGATGAGTTTGGCTAATGATCTGCAATAGCTTTCTCTCTCTCTAACTCTCTCTTCATGTGTAGAACTGAAGTGGCTTCAAGTGCATGAAGTACAATACAAAGTCCAGTCTCAGTGCAGCAGCATCAAAAGCAGAAAGTGCTTGGAACTTTTCTGATTTTTTCCCTTATTTTGGTGTGGGGGAGGCGGGGGTGGCCTGGCATTTTAACGCTTAACTGGCTTCAACTGGCACTTTTGATAACTTTTCTGATAAGTTTTATGCTTTTCTATGGAAATGAAAATATATACTCGCATTTGCCCAAAAAGAGCAGAAGGAGAAAGACTTTTGGCGTGGCGCACTGCAAATGCGGCCCGAAAGACATAATGGCCAATACAAAGCGGCGAGTGCCGACGTGGCGTGGGAGGGGGCGGTGGGAGAGGGGTGTGGCAGGTAGTCCGGCAACCGCAAAAAGTTGCTTAGCTGCTTGTCGTGATTGTTTGTTGTTGTTTGTACTTTTTGTTGTTCTTGCTCTTGCTCTTGCTCTTGTTTTTGTTATTGCTGCCGTTGATTTCTAACGGTACCCAGCTCACTGCCGCTGCTGCTGCTTCTTCTTGTTCACTCCCCTCGCCACCCCCCTTGCTGCCGCCGTTGAGCAACCTTTTTTAACCACTTCAAACAAGTTGCTGCTTTTCATAATTAAATTGAAAAATTTATGCGCAATTAAATGGAAAACTTTGCTTTGTGGTCCAAAGCCAAGCAAAAAACTCGATGCAGAGCAAAACGAAAAGCGAGAAATGCGGACCAAAAACGACGACAGCAACAACAACAACAACAACAACAATAATAACAGCAACTACAAAGCGTCGCTAGAGAATATAAAAGTTAACTTTGAGCTGACCCCTCTCATCTTCTTATTGCACACAACAACTCAAAGCGAACATTTTCTTGATAACCATGCGCTTAAATGGGATGATCCCAATCAATGTTACTGCTGTTGTCCCGTTCTGTAGAATGGCTAAAGGTGACATCTTGTCTCGTTAATGTTAGCTTACATAATCTGTGCAGTTCAAAATGTTAATGTTAACGCACTGCTAAACTTATTAGTCGATAATAGATCGCTGTTAGAAGGCTTCATAGCAACAAATCAGGGATCGTGGCTACGTTTGTTAGTTAATTAAGCAGTTCAGAATCATTTGAAGCAGTAAGAGCAAATTTGTGCTCAACATGGAAACAAGTATTTTGTTTTTTTTGCATCATTTTCAAAATAATATCTCTATAGGTAATTTGTTTGCATTGCGTAGATTTCTCTTTTCTCAAATATGCTTTTTAATCGCCTCTTGCAGATGGGCCGTCTCCACGGTGATGACGCGTCAGAATCTGGTGCCAAAGGAGCAGCAGCCGAGCGAGGACATCTCGGCCCTGATACCCTACTGGGAGATGGCCAACAATCGGCACGGCAAGATCACCTCTTACTACGACAGCGTGACACGTGGCATGGCCTGCACGGCTCAGGAGCCGTGTCGAGCTGGCGAACAGTTCTTCATCTACTACGGCGATCGCTCCAATGCCGATGCTCTCGTGCACAGCGGGTAAATGCAATCGCAAATAAAAGCCCAATCGTCAACTATCAATCATAATTAAACTGTTGCGCCTCTCTTGCAGCTTTGTGGACACCAACAATCCAAAGAACTATGTGGAGCTGCGGCTGGGACTCAGTCTGACGGACAAGCTGAGCAGCCAGCGGTCGCGTCTGCTTGTCCAGCTCAACATACACAGCATGCGTGTGCTGCCCGCTCCCGAGTACATTTCGGGCGAGCTGCTGGCGTTTGTGCGTGTCTTCAACATGAGCGCCGATCAGCTGGAGCACTGGTGCAGCAATCTGGAGCGAGCTGTTGATCTGCTGCACATCGATTGTGCGCTCGAGACGGATCTGGAGACGCGCACCTGGCAGTACTTGTATCAGCGGCTCAAGCTGCTCATCGGTGTCCTGGAGGCGACGCTCAAGGAGACGGACGAGGTGCAGCAGCTGGCGGCATTGCAGCTGCAGGAGGCGGCCAGTGATGAGGCGATTGCCAAGCTCGAGATCGACACAATGCTGCTGCAGTATCGCCAGCTCGAGCGGCGCGTGCTCAACGACGCTCTGCTCTACGTGCAGGAGCGCTTGAAGGTCTAAGGACATCAACTGCAACAGCAATTGCAGTTGGAACAGCAAATCACAAATCCAGTGGCCATGTCAACAGCAACAAACAGCACAATCGACTATGCGTTTTTTTTTTAATTTGTTTTAAGCCACCCACAATGAAGTCAAATCACAAACAAAGGCATTATCCTCATTCATTCATGGATATATATTTAACTATAACTATTGTGTAACTAATTTAATTTATTTTCTCATTTGCATCGTAACTTAATCGCAACTGTAATTTATTGTTTAAATTATGCAAAATTACGTGAATTAATGCAGTGTGCTGAAAGGATTGCCCCTCAGCTCCTTTTACAATACATTTTTTTTTTTGATTAGTCACTAGATTTTGTCATTTAATAATTGTTTTATGTTTGTTTTTTCAACTATGAAATAAAATGCAATAACAAACATTTCTCAACCGTTATTTTTGGTATTAAACAGCTGGTCTTGGCAAGGATATGCCAGGATATAGTCGAGTTTTTGTTCTATCGCTAATTTACAGCTAACAGTAATGAATCCTTCACAAAGAAGTAGCCATAACTCGGCCATATCCTTGCGCAATTTCACAGGACATGCATCGCTCGACTCAACAGGACATAGTCTAATGATCTGCATCAAAAAAATATGGGGTCATCTAGGAATGCAACACTTATAAAATTTCAGTCCGGAGGCCGCTGAAAATATGCGAAAAACACAAAATCCAGGATATCTCAGAAACCACAAGGACGATTCGAATGTCCTTTGATAGGCTGATAGGCCTAACCGAGACGCTTCGTTTGACACATGTCCCGACAGGATACGCAAGGAGACAGCCGAGTTATAGCCGATTTTCTCTACATCAAAAATCCTGATTATCTCGGCTCCTGTAAGGACTTTCGTCCTTTTTATTTTACCATACGAGAGAACTCGACGAGCACCCTCTGTGTACCAAAGGACATTGCTCTAGTCCTTCAAATGGCCGAGTTACACAGGATATTTTGATTTTTTGCCAATTTTTGCATGGTCCCCCCTTACAGAAATTTCATGCGATATTTTTCATGCAATCCCGAAAATCCTTGAATGCAGTTCGATAGACCTGTTGCCAAGGATTTCAAAAAAGCATGTCCTGCCAACATCAGCCAGGATACGGCCGAGAAATGATCGAAATAAAAATGTCCTTTTTAATAAAATGTCCATATCTCGGCCATATCCTGCCGCATTTTACCAGGACATGTCTTGCTAGAATCAGCAGAACGAACTCTACCGATCTGCATCAAAAAAATATGGGGTCATCTAGAAATCCAACACTTGAAAAATTTCACTCCGAGGGCCGCAGAAACTATAGGATAAATACGAAATCCTGGATATCTCAGAAACCACAAGGACGATTCGAATGTCCTTTAGTAGGCTGATAGGCCTGACCAAGACATTTCGTTTGCCACATGTCCCGACAGGATCTGCAAGGATACAGCCGAGTTATAGCCGATTTTTGCTACAGCAAAAATCCTTATTATCTCGGTTCCTGTAAGGACTTCTCCAGTTTTAATTTCACACTTGTATAGGGCTCAACTAGTGTTGACTCTGTGCCAAAGGACAAGGCTCTAGTCCTTCAAATGGCTGAGTAAAGGACGATTTCTCGACTTTTTAGCAATTTTTCAATACTCCCCCCTTTCAAAATTGTTTGAAAATTATTTATCGCAATTCTACAATTTTTGAATGCGAATCGGTTCTTTCATCATTGCTTAACCCAAAAATGCTTGTGCTTTGTATATCCGGTAGGATAATGCTGAAATATGGCGTCAATAAAAAAGGTCCTTTTTCATAGAAACCTTCATAACTCGCCCAAATATTGCTCGATTTTGCTCGCACATATCTCATTCGATTCGGCATCATAAAATCTAGCTATTGATGTCTAACAGACATCTATGTCCTTTATGGATATTAGCGTGTAGGACAATAATGTATAATGCTGTTAATTAGCTAATCGTGAGGACTTTAGAGACGCCTTTTGATTAGTTAAAACAGCTATTGTTATCGCTTTGTCAGGATATGAGTAGATGCGACGGGAATATAAATAAATAAGAATGTAAGTGTTTGTGAAAATGTGTTTTTATTTGTGTATTTTGTCATCTTCATTGAGCAGCTTTCGTCCTTTTCGAGTGCACAGACTGTGGAACAAAAGGAGTAGGGACTTCTAGGAACAGATCTCATATGTTGTTAAAGCTTTCTTTTGATGTGGGAGACAAATCCTTGAATGCAACATTTGAGTTTGAATATTTTGAGGGCTCGTTTTTGATGCAAGTCCTTTTTATGGAATAAAGCATTTAACTTATTTAAAATCCAACCAATTTTGTGGCACCTGTGAAAAGTTGTGAGAGTGTGAGTTCAAAAAATTAATACAAATGCAATAAAATTTAGAATCGTACATCAATTGCAAGATGATTGTTTAGAAATTTCACTTGCATTTCAATTGAGTTCGCATGGGTTTTTCAAATCAAATTGACGAAAATGAAAAAAAAAAGAAAAAAATAAACGAAAACGGTAAAAGAAATCAAAAAGAAATTGACAGCAAATGTTTGCTTTGAAGTTTTCGCAGGAGATTTGCGTAAAGAGAAACGAGGAAATAAAAACGCAAATAATATTAGAATAATGGCCACAGCAACAACAACAACGAGAAGCGCAACAGAGATAACAACAACAACAACAACTGGAGGAAAAAAAAGAGAGCAACAAATGCAAATGAGCGTTTGAAGCGAAATCGCCTTAAAATGTATGAAAATGCGCTTAAGCGCTTAAGTAGCACAGACACAGATACAGGTATATTCACACACACACACACTCACACACACACACACACACTGATGTCTGTGTATAGAGAGAGATACATATGCGTGGCGAAGGCACAAAGCATGGATTAAAACAACGGCAACGGCTCTAACCACGTGTCCATGTGGGTGTCATTGTCATTGTCATTGTGCTTGTGCTTGTGCTTGTGCTTGTGTGTGGCATGTGGCAACATGCGTAGATTTATGAAAGATGCAACCGTTGTCCGCAGAAACGACATTGACGAAATCCACACATTCCAATCGCCAGCAACACACAAAGAGCGACAGCGTCAGAGATAGCAGCTAAAAGTGATGTGCGCAAAAAGAGATGCCAAATAAAATGGCATAAAAGTGGGAGGGGAGAGGGAGACACATGGATTGTGTAAACTGCTAATGCCAATTAATTAATTTGTTTATGTTGTAACGAGTACTTTGCGAGCATTGTGCCAAAAGCGCCAGCTTAGCATATTTCGTAATTGAAACTGTGGCAAAACTGTTATTATCATTTTTGTTATCGAAATTGTACAAAAATATGTAAAAGCACATTGAGCATTACAATCAATTATAATTAAAATCCTGCCTCCTGCGTGACAATGTTACAAAAGGCTTCGAGAGCTTTTGAAAAGGGAATAAATGTTATTTGAAAAGACCATTTAATTGAATATTCTTGTTAAATTTACGTATGCTCGTTGGCTGTTATGAGAATACAAAAATAATAATAATATAATGTCAATAAATGAAGAGAAATAAAAATTGTAAAGAGCAGAAATTGACTTTTTTACAGGAAGAAAGGCAGAATTATTTAAATAATAAAAAGTATATTTTTGCATATATTGAGAAAAAGCTGAAATCATGTAGAAATGTGAAATGTCAGTCAAAGAAAGAAATACTAGAAATTTGAGTAATGAAAAAGAGGAATTGAATTTAACATAAGATATAAGACAACAACGGAAAGAGACTAAAAAATAAATGTTAGAACTACAGGAGCTTGAAAAAAGGAAGCAACACATTTTGTTTGCTTAATTGTGTGTGCATTGTGGCCATTGAGAAGGGATTTGAGGTTCACAGTCTTTGGTTGAGTTTTATGAGGCATGTTGCATAAATGGTAAGCGGCTTTCGGCCAACTCTATGGCTGTTAACTGATTTGTGGGCGTGGCCAGTTGACTAATTGCCGCATGGCAAGCAGTGTAATTATCAAAGGACTAAGGACTCAAGGGGCGAAATTGGGAGTTGGGCAACTTTAAGTGATTGCGTAATAAAAGCAGTGCAAGCAAAGCAAATGCAAAAATTTGAAAAAAGCAGTCATCGACGTTGAATGGCAGGCAAGCGAAATACACACACACAAACACACACACACAAACACACACATATTTACATAAGCACTCTTACACACACACACACACACATAGTCACTCACTTATGCACATAGAAAGCTGCATATATTTCAATCAACTGCCTAAACACTTTACAATTTGCAATTGAATTGCAAGCGACAAAATTGACTGCCAGCTGCTGTTCGACAGCGGCGAAGGGAGGCGGAGGGGGGTGGGGGCGTGGCAGCATACCAAAAATAGCTATTCAAATGTCAAATCAAATGTCGCGCAAGTGGGGCGTGGCAAGTGCGCCCAGCTCTCGAACCCGTGACTTTGTCGCGCCATTTTAAATGACATTTTGCAAAGTGTTTGCATTTGCAATTTTGCACAGAAGTCAGACGAGCAGACAGAGAGACAGACAGAGAGGCAGCCTCAAATCAAATATGCATATTGCTTTTAGCTTAGTGTGTAGGTAGCCAGCACAACAACAAACAAGTCGACAAAGCGACAACAACAAAAGCACACAACACGCTGTTAACATCATAATTAAGCGCATTTCAAAATGCAATTTGCAGCCGACATTGTTGCTGGTATCCATCAGCAATACCTCAATATCTACAATGTTGCCGTAGTCCTCGTTATTGTTGTTGTTATTCATCCCATAGGTAAATATATATTATTAAACCAACAGCATCGTGTGGTTATCTATTGGCGGTTTAACGCTACTCTCGCCATCTGCTGTTTGCTCTTCAGCCCTCAAGTATCAAGTATCAAGTATCAAGTTTCGAGTATCTAGTTTCAAGTGGCAAGTTTGTGTGAATTCCGCGCAAATTGAAATGCTCTCGATGGGCACTTGAAGGGCAGAGCAACAGCTGCTGCTAACCCAACATGTAACTGCTAAATAACAGCTGTTAATGTTAATCAGCTTGGCTTGACAGGTAACATTTCAATTGCCTACGATATATCTCAGATTATTGCAATTATCTTTATGCGTTTTTTTTTGCATTTTATGTTAAATGTTTATAAATATTTTGTTGCTTTGTATTTGTTATTTGTTGTTGTGTTTTTAGCAAACAAATGTTGAAAATGTTAATTGAAATGTTGGAGCGCAGTTTGGATTATTGTCTCTTCTTTTTCAATTTATTTTAATTCGTCTTTATTATTTGCAATTTATGTTAATTGATGATAATTATGCCATTGTGTTCTGCATAATTATTTGTTTTAATTAATTTATTTGAATATTGACTGACCCAACAAATGTTGAAAATGTTAATTGAAATGTTAGAATATTGCTTCCTATTTCATTATTATTTTTTTTATGATTATATTCTTGTTTACTATTTGCAATTTATGTTAATTGCCAATAATTATTGTCTTGTGGTTCTGAATAACTATTTGTTTTCAATTAGTTAATTTACATATTTAATGCAAATAACATATAAAGCTTGAAAATGTTAATTGAAATGTTAGAGCGCTGTTTAACCAACTGTCCCTTAACATTCCGCATAGAGCTATGTTAAGCAAGTAACAGCAATGCCAAGTAAACAGCTATGTTAAGAGCTTAACACACACTGTTAATAAGAATAATTTAACTATTTGCAGCAGTCTGCATCGGTTTAAACCAAATGCAGCCAAACACATAAATTCTAAACTATTTTTAAGCATTTAACATAGCGAGCTTGCCCGTGAGCGCTCAGAGAGCATTATTATGGATTGCAGCTTAAGACACAAGCGGATGCAACGCATGGCATCGATCTGCTTGCTCTTTGACACGTTGAGCCAATTACGGTTAAGATTATTGCGTTGAAGGCTCGTTAGCGGACCGGTTAAGTGCACTTAAGCCAAGTTATTTAATAGGAGCCCAGCACACGGCACACGGCAAACAGTGAGCAGCGAGCAGCGAGCAGCGATTGCTTAACATTTTTGGCTTAACAAGCTTAATGCGCGCTCATCAATAGTTGGTACATAATTCGGCCACGCGGCCACGTATTCGCGATGCACGCGGCCACACAACGTTGCGTTGCGTATACGCAGCGTTGGCGCGCCAGTGCCATTAAAAGGAATAAATAATGAGCACAGCGCACGCACGCAACACAGATATGAATGCAATATATATATATATATATATATATATGTTATATGTACAATATATGTGCGTGTGTCTGTGCAATATGATTAAACATATTTTCAGCTGTCTGCTGTTTGCTGCCTGCTGCCTGCTGCTCTTAAGGCCACTTCCAGGCTACTTCTGTTACCGCTGCTGTTACGAGCGGACTCAGAGACGCACTTAAAGCAGCAACATCAGCCGGAGTGAGTTAAATGTCTGTCTGTGTCTGTGTCTGTGTTTCTGGCTGTGTGTGTGTTTGTGTGTTAAGGGTGCATATGGCAGGTATGCCATAAAAACAGATTGTAATCTGCGTAAGTGGAAGTGGCCACATTTGGTTGCAAGACTGCCCGTGTCAATGGCGCATGCAACAACACGAGCTCAGCATGAAACAAGTAACAACTGTGAAACACAACACACACACACACAACAGCGACGGGGAACGACTTCAAAATACGCTCTATGCAAACTAAATTCAAAGCAAAATGAGAGTTAAAACTTGCATCGGTTTGAAGAAATTGAATTAACTTCGAACGTATTGTCAAAGAAAATTAAAAGTAATAGGTAAATTTTATAATATTTAAATATCCAATTTGAACCATGAATTTATGCTGAGATTTAATTTATTGCGAATCCAATATATTAACTATTATATTTTAAAATGAAAATCAAAGTGTATTGTCAAAAAAAGCTAAAAGTAATAGCTGGTTTATAATATTTAAAGATCTCTTTTGAACTGTGAATTTATGTAGATATTTAGTCAAATCAGAATGAATTTTAAGCCCTGCCTTTGAAGAAATAAATTTGCTGTTCAGAATAAAAATAAAATCAAAATGCATTGCCAAAGAAAGCCAAAAGTGATAGTTGAATTACAATATTTTAAGATCTCTTTGGAGTCATGAATTTATGTAGGTATTTAGACAAATAAAAAGGAAAGTTAGGAGTTTGTTGCGAAACTAATATATTATCTATTGCATATTAAAATGAAAATGAAAGTTAAAATATTTCAAGAATTATAATATTTAAAGTTCTTTGTTGAGCCATGAATTTATGCAGAAATAGAATCATGAATGAAGCCATGAATTTTGTGTAGATAGTTCAACGATAAACGTATATTAAATTTTATAAATATAATTTATTATTGAGTTCATTGTCTTGGAAAACAAGCAACTCGTTTCTGGCACCCGCATTTCGCTAACAGGGATAATAATAGTCATGCAACTGGAGAAGCTCTTTCTACAATTTACCAACCAGAATCGAGACATTGAAATAGCTCCACTCCACAGCTCTGTGTGTGTGTGTGTGTGTGTGTCTGCTTGAATAGCCCCAAAAATGGATTGGTTTACTCTAATATTTGCATGTGGGCTTTTGCAGTTGTCAGTTGCACGTTTGCCAGTTGCATGCGGCAGCAGCATGCACCAGCAGCTTGATGAAATTTCCGAAAAACTAAAATGAAAAACTTACCAAAACCGAAATGGGAATTATTGTGTAAATTTGCAAAGACCATGTCGAAAAGCGTCCCAGGCTCAAACAACTGCCGCAGCCCTTTTCTAAGTACTGCAATCCACCTCCCCTCCCCCCCACATCTTAACAAATTTGTTGCAATTTCAGCAGGCAAAAGGAATGAAGCTTTAAATTAAAGTGTGTGCATGCTTAGCTTGTTTGTCCAGTTGTAATTGAGAGAGGAGCATATAAAATAACAAAATACCATAATCCTGTTGCATTTAATGCACACATCCTTAAAAGTCGCACGAATAGTGCAATCCTGTGAACGGAGGACAACACACAGCCATCGCAATCCCTGCGTGTGATTTAATTCCCCATGCATTGCTTTGTGGTGTGTTTGCTGGTTGCTCTTAGCAGCTTCTTGCTTTCGTTTGATTTGTTTGCTGCTGTTTCTTATTATTTTGCTCAGCTTCTCGCCGTGCTTCTTGCTCCTTATTTATTACAAGATTTCCTTCAATGCATTTTATTACACTTTCTTGTTTTGTTTTCTTTCTTCGTTTTATTGGTCTATTTGGCTTGCCATCTATTTTGCCACTCGTCGATGTCCATTTGGTTTTATTCTTGGCTCTTCTCGACTGCTTTCTTCTTTGATTTGCTATTCATTTTGCTGCACAGTCTCTTTTGACAAGATGTCTGCTTTTTATTATTAGTAATAATTAATTATTGCTCATAGCATCTCCACTTTGCAGTAAAAGCTACTTTGAATCTATACTTATATTTATATATTTCTTGTTGCTTTTCATTAGTCAGTATTTTCTTTATTTGTTCTTTTGGACTTAACTTTTATTTAATTATGTGCTTTGCTTTGTTTTGTTTTTTATTTGCTTTGCTTTTAGCTTTGCTTTTTGCTTTGCTTTTTGCTTTGCTTTTAGCTTTGCTTCTTGCTTTGCTTTTTGCTTTGCTTTTTGCTTTGCTTTTAGCTTTGATTTTAACTTTGCCTTTAGCTTTGCTTTTTGCTTTGCTTTTAGCTTGGCTTTTTGTTTTGATTTTAGCTTTGCTTTTTGTTTTGCTCTTTGCTTTGCTTTTTGCTTTGCTTTTTGCTTTGCTTATTGCTTTGCTTATTGCTTTGCTTTTTGCTTTGTTTTTTGCTTTGCTTTTTGCTTTGCTTAAGCTTTGCTTTTTGTTTTGCTCTTTGCTTTGCTTTTTGCTTTGCTTTTTGCTTTGCTTATTGCTTTGCTTTTTGCTTTGTTTTTTGCTTTGTTTTTTGCTTTGCTTTTAGCTTGGCTTTTAGCTTTGCTTTTAGCTTTGCTTTTAGCTTTGCTTTTTGCTTTGTTTTTTGCTTTGCTTCTCGTTTTGCTTTTTGCTTTGCTTTTAGCTTTGCTTTAAGCTTTGCTTTTGGCTTTGCTTTTTGCTTTGCTTTTTGCTTTGCTTTTTGCTTTGCTTTTAGCTTTGCTTAAGGCTTTGCTTTTTACTTGCTTTTTCAAATTCATCCTCTTTGTGCATTTACTTTCAGTTTCTCACCTTACTTCTCGCTTCTTTGCTTCTCGCTTTGCTTCTTACTTAGCTTTTTAACTTCTCTTCTGCTTTGCTTCTCACTTAGCCTTTTAACATCTCTTTTGCTTTGCTTGCGGCTCATCTCTCTCGCTTTGCTTCTCGCTCTCTCTGTGCTTCTCGCTTTTGCTTCTCACTCTTGCGCTCAATGCATTCTCTAGTAAATTGCCTTCTGCATATCACATTATTCCACTCGCTGCTCTCAACGCCTGAATTCAAATGTCTTCTGTATTTTGTCATCTGTCCCGCTTCCGTCGCCGTCTTGGAAGTCGTTGCTTCTCACCGTGGTGATTTGCTTCTCGCTTAGCTCGTAATACGCGCAGTCTGCTCAATATGCAAAGATGACAAATGCAAAATGGAAGATTGCTAGCTTTTGTCCCCATTTTGCCGGCGAACGATTCGATCTAAATCTGCATATGCTGCAATTTATTTTGATTTTCCAAGTAAATCGCCTGCTTCTCAGCCTTCGTGCTTTGCTGTTGTGGTGTTGTGTTCTTCTATTGTTTTTCCTATATCGCTTGCCTGACAGATTGTTATTTAAATCGAATTCAGTTTGTGTTGTTTGCTGTTGATTGTCATCTCTTTTCGCAACTTTCGCTTTTTGCCTTTCCTTGCTACGTTTTGCGTTTTCAGCTTCTGCTTGAGCTCGAGTTGATTCTATTTGGGCCTTCGCCTCGTTGTCTCGGCGTTCTCAAGGCCTCTTGCTTGCATATATGAGTAGCTGAGTAGCTGAGTGGCTGAGTAGCTGAACTCAGCAACTAAGCCGAGTGGCAGGCAGCAGGCAGCAGGCAGCAGATGTTGCCGCTCTTCTTGAACCTCTAACAAGGTTACCTGGCCAACTAATTTGCATGGAACGTGACTGTACTCGTTGCGAGGCTCTTGTGCTGTTTGTTAGCAATTAACTGGGCCATTGTTGTTGTCAACAGCAGCAGCAGCTGCTGAAGCAGCTGAGGAGGCAAGAATTCTTGCACTTTGCATTGGCAATAGCCACGCAACGGCAGCTGCTTATTTTATTTGCTAATTGCAACACTCAACGCAGCAAGACGACGACGCACAAGAAAAGAACGAGCCCTCGACAAGTGCTCGACAAGTTGCTCCGACAGCAGCAACAACGCTCCAGTCCCCAAAGGGCACACGGGCATCCTTCTTGTTTGCCCTGCTTCATCTCTCTCCTCTCTCTCTCTCTCTCTCTCTCTCTCTCTCTTGCGCTCCCTTGCCCTGCTTTCTTGGCAAACAAATTAAAAGTGACGCATCTCCTTTCTCTGTCACGTCTTCATTTTCCCTTTTCCCTCTTTAGTTTATGCATTTTTTTTTTGTCAGTTTGCAGAATTCCAGCGACTCTTTCACTTACCGTAGCGAATTCGCCCCTTGCTGCCTTGCTGCAGCGAGGTAAACACAAAACGCACTTGAGTGCACAGCGCACGGTGTGTCAGTGAGTCGACTATTAAAACCATAAATATTAAAAAAAACCCAACAAAAGCACACTTTGATATATTTGCCATCGATGTGCTTAGCGCATTCTCTGTTGTTACAGTTTAATGCGTGTTCGCTGTTGACTTAACAGCTGTTACAGCTTAGCAGTGCAGCGTACAGCAGATTTAATTAACAGCACAATGTTAACAGCTGATTAGCTTTAGAGTCTTAACAGCGCTTTCGAAACACTGTTAATAAGTAAATAGCTTCAGTCTGTTGTACTGCTAACATTAGCATGTAATTAACAGCGCTTTCGAAACACTGTTAACAAGTGATTAGCTTAAGTCTGTTGTACTGCTAACATTAGCAGCTAATTAAAAGCGCTGTCTTGAATGCACTTCCAGCTTGTTTGCTGCTGCTATTAATATTTTATTTTAAAGCTTTGTTTGCCATATAAAAAGTGTAGCTCACAAATACAATAGAATGTTAACGTTTATAGAAATAATATATTTGCAATATATATATAGTTATGTGTAGATTTTAGCAACATATTTGATTTCAATTCCATCTCCACAGTTAACATCTTGGCCAACAATTTCGCTTAGTGGTAATCAGCTCAAATTGAAGCTGTCACGACCATCAACAAGTATTGGCAATGCTGAAATCAACGAGTACACGCAGCAAGCAAAAGTACAAAGCGAGGAGTAAAAAGCAAGAACTAAAAAGCAATCGCAATTGCATGCATATGGAATGTGCAATGTGCGATGTGTGTGTGTGCAATGTGTGTGTGTGTGCTCTCAGTGTCAATAGAATAAACATAGAGCAATTGAGAGATATCAGTGGCGGATTCGCTGACTGGCAAATTGACAAAGCCAGACGACACACAAGAAAGCGATAGAAAGAGCGAGGGAGAGCGAGCGAGAGGGAGAGATGGAAGGCAAAGACACTCGAGATGCTTATGAGAATTGCTAAAGAAAATGTCAAACAAGCTAATAACAAGTCTGCAGACGAAACAGACACAGAGAGAGTGGGAGAGTGGGAGATAAGGGAGCACAAAAAGGACAAGCGAGGCAGTTAAAGTCGACACGCATACGCCATGGTGTACAGCTAACTAAAAGCAGAGAGAGAGAGAGAGCGAGAGCGACAGAGGTATGGGAAGGTAATCCGCACAAAATACTTGTACATGTGATGCATATTTCATTGCCAACTTCACCGGGCGCGGAGGAGCGGTAGACGGAAGCTGTAGCAAGTGTGTGTGCAAGTTTGTGCATGTCTATGCATGTCCGTGCATGCCCCAACGCATTATATATTCATGTTCTGCAGCTCGGCAACCGATGTCATTGCATCATATGCATCATCGATGGCAAGCGGCAAATTGAATCGAAACTGCCGATGTGGACGGCGGAGGGCGGACGGCGGACGGCGGCAACTGGCTATTTAAGTATGAATAATATGTAATAAACGCTTCAACTTGCAGCAGCAGCAGCAATAACAAGCAGACGCCTGATGGCTGCATGATGACTTCTTAATGCGCTTGCTGCTTAAAACTAATGTGATTTCAACTGGCAAAACTTCAGAGCACTGAGCTGAGAGAGCGGAGGGAGAGAGTCTTAAATGTTTCATAAATTGTTCATTTATGCACACACACACATAACATACACGCTCATGACTTCTCTTGGGAGACACACAGACACACACACATACATACACACATTACATTACGCAATCAGCTGGCAGCGGCAAAGCGTCCACTGGGATTGGCAGCGGCAACAAATTGACAGACAACAGCCCAAAAGCGTCCAATAAAGCCGAGCCCAGCTTAGAAGGGCAAGCGCGAAAGAGAGAGAGAGAGAGAGAGACAGAGAGGGGGAGAGTGAGGGAGAGGGACAGCTAGAGTGCTAAGAGAGTTGCAGGCTCCCAGAGGCGTTGGGACTTCAGCTTCATCTGTCAACTGCCAGCAGCATATGAACGAACGTGAGTCTAGATGAATACGAATATGAGTCTAGATGAATATGCATATACATGAGTGTATGTCTGTGTGTGTGTGTATTGGGGTCAGTGGCCCCCGCCCACTTGGATAAATTAACATAATTGCACAATTTTTCACAATGTGACAGCTTCATAAATATTAAATTTTAATTAATTGCACGGCCGTTAAGAGTTGCATTTGCCCCAACACACACACCACTCCACATTTTCTCTGTCTCTCTCTCTCTCTCTCGCTCTATCTCATTTTCTCTGTGTGTTTAATGCTGGCAATTAGCGGGCGGTCAACAGTTTCATAAATAACAAACAATTAATCAAAGTGCGTCGCCAAAAAGCGACGCGACGCCAACAAACGACGCTGCCAAACTGCACTGCACACAAAATGGCGACTGACATTTCCGTTTCCGTGCAAGCAGCGCCAGGATATAGCAACAAATAATTAAAACGCTACAAAAGTGAAGGAAAACATTGACAACTTTGATGCGGCGTCGATTAAAATACCCTTTTTTTTTGTTTTGCAATTGCTTTTCCGCTGAACAAAACACAAAATTTTTGTGCAGATAAGTGCGGCAATTAATTAGAGAACTGTTCACATTAATGTAAGAATTAAATAAATAATTCAAACTGTAAATTAACAGCTTATTTCTGTGACTCAAATGTTCAAATACTTATAAATGTAAATTGCCTTTTTGGATTCATTTAATAAAAAGAAAGTATGGGAAATGTTTTAATTTTGAACTGTATTTTAGAGTTTAAATAAATAATTCAAACAGTAAATAAACATCTTATATATGTGACTCAAATGTTTAGCTGTTAAAAACATTTGATTGTAAATTTTCCTTTTAGATTCATTTAAGAAAAAGCAAGTCTGAGAAATGTTTTTATTTTACTTGTATTAATTTAAGTTATACTTTAAAATATTAAGCAGCAGCGAGTGCAAATTCTACATTTGATTTTAAAATAGCAACAGCTACTTTTGCATTTAATTTTAACGTTCGCTTTGACAACTTTAGGTGCAGAAAAATACGTATTATAAATTCAAAAGAGTTGGCAAAATATTCGCCGCAAGCATGAAGCACAACAAACATTTGTATTTATGTTACAAATTCGTATTTAAATGCTACAAATTTGTTGTTTTATATGTTGCTGTTGCACAAAACGAAAACAATGAACAAACAAAAAAAAAAAAGAAAGGCAAGCACAAAAAGGAGAATAAAAATGTGTTTCACAGCGTTGCAGACGACGATGAATTGTTGTCATCGTTGAGCGCAACTCATCAACAGCTTAAAAGTTATGCGCTCAAGTGATTTTGAATGCCGCCTGCCTTCATCCCCCCCCCCCCCCACACGCTCCCCTGGTAGCTAATATACCCCATGGTTGGACGGTCGAATGATGCGCAGTAATAATTAACAATACGGTGTCGCTGGCAACGCTTTGATTAAGTGAACACATTGCTGGCCAAAGCCGCAGGCGTTCGTCACACAATGTGACAGAAAAGGGACCTGCTGGGATAATGCTCCACAGCTCCACAGCCTCACAAATATATCCATGTCCAAACGAATGGATTTCTGCTGTAAACAACAGAGCTGTGTGTGTGTGCTTGGGTATTATTGCGTTATTTTAATTTGTTTTATGCAATTAAATCAATTAATTTATGCGCATAACTTTGCTGGCATTGTTGCATTTGGGGCTCGTGAGCTGCTTTCAATGCCACGGAATAATGCATTATTAATGCATTACACTGCAACCAATATATATCCATATATATATATATATATCGTTCAATTTGCCCTCAAAGGGGCATCGCACATATTCAATGATTTATGCCAGCAGCTACTCTGTAATGGCCATAAATGTGGCCATCTTTGATTTCTCTGCCACTTGGCACAGTTTGCATGTTTGTGCTACCCTGTAAAAGTGACAGCTGTGGGCTGGCAATGATGGACTTTAAACTACAAATCACAATGTAATTTATAAATGTTTTCGCCGCATTTAACAAACTAAATGCGAAGTATTTTTTTTTTCCAATTAAGTCCAAACTAAATTCAAATTTAAGCTTATACTCGTTTAATTTATTTGTGCGTTATGTACAAACAATTGTCATTTATTTTTTATTTATTTTTTTTTACTATACTAGTATTTATTTTTTCCAATTAGGTTCAAACTAAATTTAAATTTAAGCTTATAGTCTTTTAATATATTTGTGCGTTATGTACAAACAATTGTCATTTATTTTTTATTTGCTTTTTTTACTATACTAGTATTTATTTTTTCTAATTAAGTCCAAACTAAATTTAAATTTAAGCTTATACTCGTTTAATTTATTTGTGCGTTATGCACAAATTATTGTCACTTTTTTTACTTTAATCAATATTGTTTGCCCATAATAAATAAAGTATTTTCTTGTAGCCAACTAAGTAAACAGAAGTCGATTTAAAAATGCATTAGCTCAAGTGATTAGCATTTAATTGGCAAAGTAATTGCATAATTTCCAAATAGGCAACTGTTGGAGAATCATAAATAATGCAAAATGTAATTGTGAGTGTTGTGTTTTTTTTTGTATTTTGCACCAAATAATTTGCATTAATTGGCGCGTAATTGAAGCTACATAAATTAAAAGTAGTTAGCCAAATAATTGCGGCGTCAAGTGAAATAATTGCGAGTTGTGCATACCCCCAAAACACAAAAAAAAAAATAAAAAAATAAAAAGCGTGTCAAAAATGCTCGAAATTCGTGTGCAACACGCACATTCACGAGCTGCGATTAGAAGTTGCAGCTCGAGGTCAAAGTTGAGCTGGAGGTGTGTAAGAGGGGGAGGAGGGGGAAGGGGAGGAGGAAGGGGAAGGGGGGGGGGGGCGCGCAACGAATTGCAATTGTGATATCATATAACGCATGCAAATTTGCTGAACTACATAAATAATTAAGCACGAGAGTAAATAATAGGGGTCAAAAAGGGGGGAGGGGGAGAAGGCGAATAACCGTTAGAATTGGTAATCAGCTTGCCACATCTGCATATTAATGTCAAAATGGCCGTTCGCTGTAATATTATTTAAATATTTTATATTTCAATTATTCAACCGCAAATGACAAATTTGAAAAGCCCCAAACCCCCCAAAAAACACACACAAAGCAAACGCGTGAAATGTGCGGGTCATTGTGTTGAATGTGGCACGCAACAACAACAACAACAACAATAACAACAACAACACACTCCCCCACATGGCCTACTTTGGGCGAGAAAATAAAAGGGGTAAAGGCAACTTGGAAAATTGTCTCAAGCAGGCGCTGAATAATTTAAAAACATTCTCAAAATGAGGCAACATAAAAACCGCACGCAAATTACTGAAAATTGACCGCACTTAAAGCAAGCACCAAACACACACACAACCTCCTTCTCACACACACACACACACAAACACTCGTGTGCTCGTGGAAAACAATTTAAATATTTAATTGCGCACACAATTTTAAATTGTGTTAAAGCAAAACCCAAGCAAAAAGCTTATGGAAAAATAACAACAACAAATTGTTGTTAACAAACACACACACACACACACACACACTCACGCACACACGCAGTAAAAACACTTCAACAACATGCTGTAAAAATAAAAGAAAGTGCGCAAAATTGCCGCTAAATGCTGCGACGACGCCATTTTGTTTGCGTTGGCGACAACGTTGACCTTTTGTTGTTGTTGTTGCTGCCACTTTTGCGAGTGGCGCTCGGCAAGTTTGCTCAGCAAATACAACAGCCAAGTTCTCTAGCCACAATTAGGCAACCAACTGAGCGGCTAATTGCATAATTATTACCACAATAAGTGCATAATTCTTATTGCAGACATTTGCATGAATTTGTCGTAGACATTTAAATAATTAATATCACACGGAAGTTAAATAGAACTTGACTAGAAAATTGCTAAAGAAAAATACTTTGTCAAGCTAAAGAAATTGTCAAGTATTTAATAATGTTTTTGTATATAAAAGTGTGATGATTGCTTGTCTAAAAAAAGAAAACTCCTTAAGTAGCTTTAGTGCAAATAATTGTTAAAATAAATAAATATAAGACTACAGAAATAAAAAAACATATTTGCTAAAGCTTTCTTCTATTGTTAAAATAAAAAAAAACATATTTGCTAAAGATTTCTTCTATTGTTAGTGCCATAAATAGATACTGAATTATGTTATTGACTGCTTATTAATTGCTTAAAAGAAATGTTATATAAAGCAAAAGAAATTGTAAAGTATTTAAAATTATTTTGGAATATAAAATTGTGATCATTGCTTGTCAAAAAAAAGATAATCCTTGAGTAGCTTTAGTGCAGAAATTGTTAAAATAAATAAATATAAGACTACAGAAATAAAAAAGCATATTTGCTAAAGCTTTCTTCTATTGTTGACTGCTAATTAACTGCTTAAAAATATTATATAAAGCTAAAGAAATTGTAAAGTATTTAAAATGATTTTGGAATATAAAATTGTGATCATTGCTTGTCCAAAAAAAGAAAACTCCTTAAGTAGCTTTAGTGCAAATAATTGTTAAAATAAATAAATATAAGAATACAGATATAAAAAAAAAAAATATTCGCTAAAGCTTTCTTCTTTATTTGTTAGTGGCAAAAATAGATAGTGAATTATATTATTGACTGCTAATTAATTGTATAAAAATCTAATAAAATTGTAAAGTATTTAATAATGTTTTTGAATATAAAAGTGCGATGATTGCTTTCACAAAAAAAGGAAAATTCTTGAGTAGCTTTAGTAAAAGTGCTAAAATAAATAAATATAATACTGCAGAATAAAAAAACATGTTTGCCCAAGCTTTCTTCTATAAATGAATTACATATAACAGCAAGAAATTGATGAAGTAATTTCGACTGTTAATAAATGTAGAAATTCGATAATTGTTTTGCGCGAAATAACAAATAAGAAAAGAAAAAAAAAAAAACAGCGAGTGCTTGAGTGGCGTCTAGTAGTAAGTAATGCCGCAAGTAATTGTGCTTGACAAATGCAATTACTAGAGTAATTGAGGCTGAAAATGATTGTAAAGCGTTGCCAGGAAAATGCGAATACGTATACGACTAGTGTGCAGCCCGCAAATTGAGACCGTCGACTGTGGTTGCGAGTGGAGTGGAGTGGAGTGGAGGCAAACGCAATGCGCAATGCGTGTGTGCGACAGTTGAGTGACGTTGCAGCCTGGTCAGGTGCACGTAGCAAGCGATGCGATGCGATGCGTTGCGTTGCAACGGTTCGCATTGTAGGCCTCGGGCTGTGTGCGGCACAAAGGCAAGAAGGTGACCTGATTGAGTGAAGAGCGCGACGGCGGCAGAAGCGGAGGCAGAGGCAGAGGCAGTGGCAGTGGTGGCAGTGGCAGGTTTAAAAGCACACACACACACACGCACACACACAATACACACGCCTACAAGTTGTCTTGCGAGCGCTGGAAAGTAGGCAACAAAATTATGCTAGCAACAAGAAAGCGAAAATGCAGTGCTTAAAACTGATGACATTGCTCCCGTGTGAGTAAATGTAGCTTCCCTGTGTGTGTGTGTGTGTGTGTGTTGAGTGTGTGTGCGTTGTTTGCTGCAAGTTTTGTCGCAACTGCAGCGACAACATTTTTATAATGTCGCAAGCTCGCGTGTCGCATATTCATTTAAATTTCAATTCCAACAGCGTGGGTGAGTGTGTAAATGAGTGTGTGTGTGTGTGAGAGTGTGTGTGTGAGAGTGTGTGTGTGTAATCCACAGTTAAGTGGCCGCAACAGTTGCACTCAGCGCTGCACGAACAAACGTGAGCCCATCATTTTAATAACTTGGCAAAATGCTCATGATGAGCTCGCGACTCGTTACTCGCTACTCGTTACTCGCCACTCGTTACTAGCCAATCGTTACTCGCTACTCGTTACTCGCTACTCGTTACTCGCTACTCGTTACTCGCTACTCGCCACTCGTTACTCGCCACTCGTTACTCGCCAATCTTTACTCGCTACTCGTTACTCGTTACTCGCTACTCGTTACTCGCTACTCGTTACTCGCTATTCGCTACTCATTACTCGTTACTCGTTACTCATTACTCGCTACTCGCCACTCGTTACTCGTTACTCGCTACTCGTTACTCGCTACTCGTTACTCGCTACTCGTTACTCGCTACTCGTTACTCCCTACGCGTTACTCGCTACTCGTTACTCGCTACTCGTTACTCGCCAATCGTTACTCGCTACTCGTTAAATAAATCCAACTATCAGCTTCTATCGTTAACAAACTATAGCAACTAATTGAAGACGTTAAAATTTGTTTGAAGCTATGCAAAAATATTTTATCGCTATGTCTGTTTTCAATAACATTTTCCAAGGCTTTATTCAACTTCTAAGAGCTGAACGCAGCTTTAAGGCACAATTTCTCAACGTTTGCACCTCGAGTTCATTGCAAATTAAAAAAGGAAAAGTAGCCATTAGATCGTATTGCAAGCTGGCGGCTTCAATGTTAATATTGGCCAAAGTTGGTGGCAATATTTTTAACGAGAAAAGTGCGCTCAGCTGTCGGTCGGCTTTGACAAGCAGCAGAAGGCCGGGCAGCTCCTCTTTCCGATTGCAGAAATACCTAAAGAGCAAACTTTTATTTAGTTCCAGCCCCGCTCCCCCTTCCCCCCTCTGACCACCCCCCTCTGACCTCCTGCTGCTGGTGCCGTTTGTTTGCCGGCCAAGTTATAATATCTTTCTGTCTGCTGTCTGCTGTCTTTAGCATCCCATGTTGTGCATCAAAGCGCTGGCTGCAAAATTGTTTGCTATCGAGTTACAAACAAGCCTTGGAAAAACCTGTTTGCTGGCCCTTCAATAACCACAGGAATTTGAATAGCAATCTTGTAAAAGGACAGCTAATCAATATGTTGTAGTTGTCGGCTTCTTCTTCAGCATAAATATTTCTGGGCACAGCAAATTTGCATTAACTTGTGCTATTAAAGCAAGCAGGCAAAAATTAAAGCGACGAAAAGTTACGTTTTATGATCAATTTAAAAGCAATTGTCAGGTTTTTTCTTTACATTTTGCTCTTTGGCACCTTTGAATTGTCGCGTTTTTGTTGTTATTGTTGTTGTTGTTGTACAGGGCGCATTCAAAGCGTATTTGTTCTAGCTGCGTGCATTTAACGTGAATTATTTGCCGGCCATTGAGCGCAGGCAACGGCAGCAGCAGAGCGAAAATAGTAAAAACCAGAAAACCAAAAACCAATCAGAGCACGGAAACAATACAATTCCGTATGCCACATGCCACATGCCACACACACACACTCAAAGGCGTATAACTAATTATTTGGCAGCTGAGGCGGCATACGCTGCGTATGAGCGACGCCCGCTGGCAAAATTGCGTTTGTGAGCGCAATCTATTTGTTCTTTCTTTCACGCTCGCCTCTCGCTCGCCCCTCGCTCTCCACTCGCCCGCTATTTTCAATTAAAGTCTTGTAAAAATATTGCCGAAAAGCGTTTTTGAAATGTGCATACAGAGCCGCTGCATGTGGCAGCTGCAACAACAGCGGCAACAATTGACGGCGACACACATAAAAGCTTTTAAATCTTAATAAATCTTGCATACAATTTCGAACAAGTAAAAGCAACAACAGCAACAAGTTGAGCCAAAGTTTTTCGCCACTGCCGCGACCCGTGACCGAGTGACAATGATGTGGCATAGATTGGGGGTGGGTGGCATGAGTCTGAGACGAGGTTAAGCTGCTTCAGCTGCCAGTTGCCAAAAAATATATTGCGCAAGCTGCAGCTGACACGCACATCGAAGTCTCAGCTACAGCTGCGGCATGTGGCATGTGGCGAGCGGCAAGCGGCAAGCGGGAAGTCAGAGCGTTGCTTTCATTGCTTGCAGCGTTGACTGCACCTTTGGCAGCAGCAACAACAGCAGGTGGCATCTCAGACGGCAACCTCACAAGTTTCTCCCACTTCTCTGTCTCTCCTCTCTCGATACATAAATATTTTGTATTATATTTGATGTCGTGCCGAGATTCTCTTTTACTCGCACTTATTTATATCATGCATATATTCTTTCTTCGCCGCTTTGCGCATAGATATGAGCTAGAGCGAGATAAGCATCTCAATTTTTTGTATCCACTTTTATTCCAGTCTTCATATTTCACATTTCATATGCGGCACTTTGTGTGCACAGCGGGTTGGAATGCGTTTGCTCTCTGGATTTATGTGGCACACAGTTTTATGCGCACTTTATGGCTAAACTGCGGCGACACATCGAACGTTTACGAATGCGCCGATGAAGAGGAATCACGACAGACGATAAGAACGAGAAGCCAGCGAAGACTAAAGCGTTGAACTGACGGCAAAACAATGAAGGACAGCAGTGAAGATTGCTGATCTTAAAGAGCAAAAGTATTCAAAAATAGGTGCAAAATGATGAGAAACAAATGGAAGAGCAGATAGAAAAGTTAGAAAGGTAGATAGTGAAAGAAATAGGAATATAAATTGTAAACTAACTGCCGATTGTTGCAATTAAAAAGCTAGCAATAAAATACTTATTATGAAAATTGCAAAAACAATTGAGATACTAAAAAAAAGCATAGACTTGACGACATAAATTCGTAGTAAAGCAAAACAACGAGCTATGCAAAAAGGCAGCGTGTAAATAGGAAACTCAAAACGGCTGCTGAAAAATGGCGATTGCAACAGTAGGAGAAGCAGAGAATTTGCAAGAATTATGGCAGAAGGGACACAAAGCAAGCGACGCCATTCAAGTTGATGTGGACAATAAAAATCTCTGCTGCTTTCAAGCAGACTTCTAACGACTTCAATCATTTCACACGCACAAAATCGCTGGCAATTTGACAAACAGATAACAGCAAAGAAAAAAAGCTGTGCTATCGATAGTTGCGATCAAAATCGATTGCAGACGAGGGAGGCAGGAAGAGGAGAAGGAGGAGGAGGTGGAGGAGGTGGAGGAGGTGCCTGTGGAAGCTGTGGCGGCTTTCGAAGTTGCTGCAGTTGAGCAGAGAAGCAAAGGCAAAGTTGCTGAGTGCAAAAAAGTGTTGCCTACTTTGTAGCGCTTGCCATAATAAAAACTGCCAAGCATAACACACAGAAAAAAATACAGAAAGAAGAAAAAAAAATACATACAAAATACGAAGGCAAGTTTCAGTTTCAGTTCTAGTTTGAAGCATGGAGTTTGCAGTTTGAGTTTAAAGTTAGTGTGTGTTCGGTTTCAGTTTTCAGTTTTGAGTTTTCAGTCTGTCTCGCATTTTTCTGGGCTGTATTCTTTTGTTGTGTGCGCAAATCTGACGTTGTTATAAAGCTGCTTGCTGGGTGTTCACTCTATTGTTGTCCTGGCTATACAACAATGTGTCGTTCTTTCCCCCTTTCCCCCTTTTTCCCCTCACTCTTTCTCTCTCTCGCTCGCTCTGTGTGTGTTTTGCTTTTACGTGTATAAATTTTGCACAACTAACTGCGTCGCATTTTGCATAAGTGATGAGATCGATTTCCGGTGATGGTGCGTGATGTAAAAGTAGAAGAAGCAGCAGCAACAGAGGTGGCAAGCAGCCAGCGTGCAAAAATCTTTTGGGCCAACACAAGTTGCCAAAGATTGTCAACAGTTATTGCTACACAGTATACGAATGTATATACATATATACATGCTATATACGCTCGCTTTTTTCTCGAGTGTGTGTGTGTATGAGTGTGTGTGTGTGTGTGCATTGAACCACGCAGCAAACTTGCAACTTGGAGCGGCTTCAACGGCAGCTGAACAAAATAAACCAAAAGTGCCATAAAATGTTTGCACTGAGTTTTCAGCAGTTTTTGGCGCTTGACTCTTGCCCTCTCACCCCCCCCCCCCTGCTCATCTCCTCCCCCTTTTCCATGCCCATTTCTATCCATTGCCAGAAATTCGCATCGCACCTTTGCTGCATGTTTTGTTGCTTATTTACGTTCGTTTTGCCCGTTTTTATACACGCCATTTATTTCCGCTTTTTTTCTCGGCTTGTTTCTTTTACTTTCTTTGCTGTGTATTTTCTGCTCAGCTTCGCCCTTCGTGTTCCTGCTCTTCATTTTTATTTTGATTTTTTCGCCATTGTTGTTGTTGTTGTTGTTGTTGTGTATTTATGTTGAGCCACCGTTGCTGCAGCAGTTTTTCTTCATTATACTCTAAGGCGCGTGGGCAGCGACACTTTGCCAAAGTTGTTGCCATGGCCAACGTATTTCAATATCTGCGATCTGAAGTTAGTCCCAAGAATATGCAATTCTTTGGCTCTGGCTCTGACGTCGCATTAGTTGCGGAATTTGTCGTAAAAACCATATTGTAAATAGTTCAAGTTAAAGTTAAAGTCAACTCTAATAAGACAGCATCTTAGTAGGTAAATAAGAAGAATTATAAAATAGTTAAAAAAAGGGTGATTAAAATTGCGCATTCATTATGCTTGAAAGACAGCAAAAAATTACAATTATAAGAGTCAAAATATAAATTGTAAGACTCAAGTGAAAATAATAAAATCATTGTAGTTGGGATTGAAATAAAATACTAAGATTCTACTACAATTCATAATGACAAAGTGCACAACTAGTCACAGCAAAATAAATGCAAAATAAACTTGCTTATAAAAATCTAATATAAATGAATATTTTCCTCCTTTCATGATAATCTAGTTAGAGGCTGAAGCTTTAGTAAGGCTTATTATAAAGCTCATTATTCATTATTAAAGCAGCTTCTATTGCTCTGCAAATACCTATTGAAATACGCTCAGATGTTCATGCTTATCTAATACCAAACTCTGTGAAGTTAGAGCATTTGAAGGCTCACTAGACTGTCAAAACTTGGCGCTCATCTTTATGTGTGTTTACAAACTGTTGGCCAAAAAAAAAAAAGCGACGTGGAAAGCGAGAAGGCAAGATACTTGTGGATATAGCAGAACTTATGCGTATTCGTATAAATACTGATTTAATAATTTGCTTAGTTTATGGCTTGACATAAGATCTTAAGGAATTGCGTTTGCAACTATCACGAAAGTTCACGTTGCACACATAGCAGCAGCAAATTGAGGGATGCGGACAAGCGAACGTTTAGATTAAAGGCCAAGTTAGAGAGAGAGAGAGAGAGACAGAGAGGGAGAGTTTTGGGGAAAATGTTTGGGCATTTTATGATGAGCATTTTGAATTTTGCATGCCAACAAGAGCAGCAACAATGCGACTAGTTGTAGCCAGCAGAGACGACCGCATGACACATAAAAACTGACATGAAACTGCCCTTAACGAGCGCATAAATCTTTAACTGGCCTGCACAGGAGCCGAAGTCAGGGGGCTGGGTGGTGATGTTAGGGGAGGCTTTAATTTTGATTGTGCACACATTGCAATAGTCTGTCTGTCTGTCTGTCTGTCAGTCTGTGTGTTGTTTAGTCTATGGCGGATGGCGGATGGCAGTCAGCACTTTTTGGGCTCTGCACTTATTTTGTAGCATACTTTTCGGCATGCCATTAATTTAATATGCAGCGGCAAAAGAAGCAGGCGAAGCGACAGACAGCAGCAAGTGTGTGTGCGAGTGTGTGTTAGTGTGTGTGTGTGTGGGTGTAATTGCGCGCACAGCACTTAAGTCATTTTATATGCAGCCTTCTCGCTCTCGCTCTGTGTGTGTGGGGAACTTTAAATGCTTATTTAATTGTGTTAAGTGTCATTTACACTGCAGCCAGTACTCGGCTCAAACACTCAAAGAACACACACTCACACACACACTCGCTTTTTTCACATATTCACACACACACACATATACAGTTTAAGGCAACGGCTGCTTGTGATTTGCTTTTGCGCCATTTTAGCGGCAAAACTTTTAGCTAACATTTTAATTTATGTTGTACTGCGCTCCACAGGGAATGCCACATTCACCTCCCCCCGCTCTCCCATGTCCCTCCCCCCTTGTAGTCGCTTCGAACACAACGCGCGGAGAGTGAAAATGAAAATACTTGCAATAGGCGACGTTGCTGTTCAGTTTGCGAAATTAGTTTCAGTGCAAAAGTTGCAACGTCTTCATTACGCGCAGATAAACGCCAAAACGAGTGTGTCTTTGTGTGTGTATTGTGCGTGTGTGTTGTGCGTGTGTGTTGTGTGTATTTTGGAGAGTTTAGACAGCTTGTCAGTCAGTCACTGAGTCAGCCAGGCAGTCAACTTGTCTGTCAGTCGCTAATTCGCTGGCGCTCTCGCATTGCATTTCATTGTATATCATTTCGCGTTGGCTGACAACTAGCAAATACCCTGTAAAATATGCTACTATACCGCGAGCATATCACATTTGTTTTACCAAAAAATCTGTAGTGATTTTAGCTAAATATTCCCTTGAAAGTTTGCATTTTCAAAAGTAATTTGTTGAAATTTTAGCGATGCCAAAAGTTATTCTAAAGTTTGTTTCTTGAATTAACTTTTTACAAGCTAAATTCGTATTCATTATTAATAGAATAAAGCAATTCAATGCAGCACAACTCTAAAATTAGTATTTAAGTTATTGAACACAGCACAAGAACAACAATTGTTTAATAGCTGTAAATATATTTCAATTTACTTCGTTTTAAAAAAGGCATTGATCAAATTTCGTTTAGCTCTTTTGAAGCATAAAATATTCTACTTACAGCATATCTATCAGTCGTGTTTTACACAGTTGTTGCAGCAGAAATAAGACGACTTTTTGTTCACTCTCTACTAGTTTTGCTAGCGCTAACTTATCTGCTACTTTTTCTGTGTCGTTGCTGTCGTTGCTTCTGCAAGTACTTAAAGCTAATTTGCATATTTTTCGACTGCTTAATGTCGCTACTGACAAATGCAAATTAGCGTTATTCAACACTGGCAGCTACTAATTACCAACTGACCAAATTCCTCAAGACATTGCAGCAGAAATGTGAGACAGAGTGAATGTTTTTACAGCTGACTTTAAATGAAGTGAAATTGTTATTTGAATTTAGCTACGTACAAATATTTCATTGTAAGTGTTTAGTTTTGAGCGCTATTCGATTAGCAACTGCTGGAATTTTGGCTTTCGGTATTTATATGCAGAATACCAGAATACCAAGATGGTATGAATTACAGTATTTTTACTGCTTTTGTTGCTAAACAAGCAAATTTATTTTGATAATAAATTTCACTTAACCATTGAACCACACACACTTACACCCACACAGCCAGCCATAGACATAGACACACACACACACACACACACATAGTCATAAGCACACTCATAGCTCAGCATTGAGAGACTGGGGCAAATGTTTAATGATTAGCAACAGCAAAATTTGTTCATTGTTGTGCTCTGGGCGGGGAGCGCAGAGTGGGGCAAAGACGAAGGGGTGGGGTAGGGAAGCGGGGAGGGGGGGGGGGGGGGGGTGCGAAAAGGGAAGCAATGTGTTGTGGAGCGGACTGCTTTCAATTTAAAATAACAAATAGTTTAAGCGTTTTCAGGCTGGGCCTTCTAATTTGTTGCACACATAAATTAAAACGGCCAGCTAATAAATAACGGCTCATTAAGCTCACACACACACACACACACAGAAACAGAAACACACACACCAAGGCAGCGACAACAAATTCTCTGCTTTGTTTACTGCAAATCTCTGTAGAAAGAGAGCGAGCGAGAGGCAGAGAGAGAGGGAGAGAGAGAGAGGAAGCCCTTTGTGCTGGTCGCATTAAAATTAACTGCCCTTTGTGATGCCGCTCGCATCTCTCCTCTTTCCCTCTCCCTCCCTGTCTCCCTCTCTTCCTTCCTCTTGGCCACTCTTCTGCTGACTGCTGCCCATTGCGTATTTGCTTATGCAAATTGCATGGGCGTGGTAGGCGTGGCCGGGCAGTGCTTTAAAGGCCAGCGTCAGTGTTGACAAACGCGCAAAAACCGTAAATTTGACCGCTAATTATAAATCCAGCGCGCCCTTTGTGAGCGTCCAGCGTGTGTGTGAGTGTGTGTGTGTGCGTGTGTGTCTTATATAAATGTTGCATTAATTAGTAATTAAAATGCATAAATTAGTAACGCAATAAATTTAAAATGCAATGCTAATAAATTTTAGAGCTGCCTTTCGCTTTTGTGGTCAACTTGTATAAACACTCGACATGCTTCTACTACTCACACACACACACACACACACACACACACACTCACTCACTCACTCACTCAGTGAGTTTTTCAGTGGCGACTGGATTAACCCAACACAAAAATAACAAATGGCGAAAAATTCAACAAACACTTTGGCGTCATTTAATCATTATGTTTGCACGCTGCAAACACATAATAAAAATAGCTTTGCTTAGTGCAAACAAACAAATTAATTTCATTTCATTTCGATGAAACATTGTTGTTATACGCTGTTTGCCAATTCATCGTTCGTTTTCATTAAATTTCGCCCCGCAATTGTTGCGTCCGCAATAAATAATATAAAGTGTATGTAAACAAGTGTGATAAAGTGTTGTTGACATTCTCATATTAAAATAAACATAAAATTACACGAACAAATAGAAAATATGAAATGCACTTCTATAAATAAAATAAAACTATATTAAATTTGTAGCGTAAGTAAAGAAATTGGGTGATAATAATAGCCTTAACATAATGTTAAAGTTAGCATAAGTCAATAACATTGATTACACTGCAGATAAATGCGTTAGTTTCAGTTCACACATTTTTAACAGCTCATTCAGTGACTGCTATTGACAGTAACAGCTGCAAGACGGCACAACAGCGCCTGTTAACAGCAGCGACTGTTAGTTAGTTAAGAGAAAACTGTTAACGCCAAGTAGACAGAAACTATGTTAAATGGCGAACTTTACGTTGTTGCAAATTTTGCAAATAAAGTTTGAAATGAAATTTATTAAATTGTGAATCTGCTGCATGGAAATGCAATCAATTGATTATGCATCACAAGCTGTAGCAATTAAATTGATTTACTAATAACATAAATCAAAATTTTATTGGAAAATATGAAAACCAAATAAATGAAAAATTCAAGCAATTGTTCAAGCTAAGACGACATTTGAGCCAAGTTTGCCAAATGCGGGCAGCACGAATGTTTACACTACTCAATGTGTGTGTGTGTGTGTGTTTTGGGTAATTACCGGTTGACATATGTGACTACAGTGAATGCGTGTGTTTGGCTTATAGGCTGACATGGAGACTCGAAGTCGTACATAAATTATAATTAATTGAGTGTATTTGAACGACTCACAGCTCACAGCTCACGTCTCTGAGCACGTCAAATGGCGTGAGATAATTTGTTGCCAGCTTGCAGCATTTACTTAAGCTTAGGCTTCAGCTTCAGCTCCAGCTTCAGCTTTAGTTTGGCTTTTTAGTTATCGCAACACATTATTGCGTATTCGCCATGTTGCACGAGTCCACGGGCAAAACAGAAGACGACGAGGAGTTTTTGTCACGTTCATAATTGCATAATGTATTATGCAGATTTTGCATAACAAGTTGCCACACAGCAGCGGAGCAGAAATCTGGCAAACAGCGCGCTGCCAAAACAAAGGCCAAGAGTGCAAAAGAACTATGCTAATAGCTTGCCCCCAACTCAACTCAACTCGTGTCTCCTTCTCTCTCTCTCTCTCTCTCTCTCTCTCTCTGTGTGCGTCTCGGGCATCGCTTTCTTTTGCTTCACCTTTTGCCCATTTTATTTAGTTCTTATTCCATTTTATAGTCCTCGGCTTTAGCTACTCTATATATGTATGTATGTCGACACATCTAACGTATAGTAATTGGATCTTTGCAGCGGGTTAACTTGAGCTTACTTCTGGCTTAACTTTGGCTGCACAACTTTCAGCTTCTTCTGCAATTAGTTAACATTGAGCACGAGCAGTCGTATAACTGCTGCAGCAGCTTCAGTTCAGTTCATATTTCCCACTCTCTCTCTTGATTAAAAGTCTTTTCGACAAAGCGAGATTCTGGTTACGGTTTTCCCCCAAATTGCAAGCCGTCAGTCAAGGGAATTATTTGCAAATTGCCTGACTTTTCTTAAATATTTATGCAATTACTAACTTAATCTGTGCAATACAATTGATTTAATACGTAATTAAACATAATTTAAAAACTGCAAATAGCGTTTACGCAATTGCTTATTGAACTGCTGGTAATGCGTTAAATAATCACATATAATGTATTTTAGGTAGCTGTAATTTGATAGTTTCCAAAAGCTTTTAAGCAGCTTACAACAATTATGCAATTACTTAACAAATAATGTGTAAAATATGTTATTAAAAAACAACTACTCGCTCCGATTGACTTTATTTAAAATATACTAAATAAAAATAGCTAAAAAACAGCTTTAAAAAATCAGGTTTAGTAAATTGAGCTCATAACTGCAATTGTAAAAAGTGTGTTGATTGCTTTTTCTTATATATGTCACAATTTAAGGCAAATGCAGAATTAATGCTGAATATATTAAATAATCAGTTGGCTTTAGTAAGCTGAAGCATGTTCTTATGTCTGCCTGCCAAGAAGTCGCCATAATGACAGCAAAGTGTGACGTTACGTATACGTGCAGTGCGCCCTGTGCCAAGAACCACAGACCTTTTCAATTGATATCTGTGAATAACATGCGCTGGCACATAAACAAAGACGAGAGGGTGAAGCTTTTTCTTCCTCGAGGTGGCAAAAACGAGATTGAGAACGAGGTGGAGAACAGCAGCAGAAATAGATTCGTGCAATTTGCATATTTGCAACGCGGCTGCGGTTCGCTGCCGCCACTTTGTCGTTTGCCAACACTGAATGGGCAAGAAGAAGCTGAAGCGGACGACGACAAAGTCTTTTGCATATGCAAAGGCTAAAGCTCTCCCGTTGAAGCTAAAGCTAAAGCTGATGCTGATGCTGATGCTGAAGCCGAAGCTGAGTCTGAATCTGAAGCCGCCGCCGCCCACGTCGTGTCTTTGTTTTATTAAGTACTTCTGTTATTTTTATTATTATTATTATCATCTCTTTTTTTGTTTTTTCTTTTGTGGTATGCTTTTCTTTTCTTTCAGCCGAACATCTTCTCAGCGCTGTGTTTTGTTGAAATATCTTAGCCGAGGCAGGTTTTCCTTTTTCTATCCAGTTTGCAGCACGGCTTTTGTTGGCGAGCACCAGCCCAAAAGTGAACATACAAAAGACAAAGTAGCACAAATTTTCAGCCAGACTCGCAGCTGCAGTTGAAGCGTTGAAGGCAGAGAAAGGGGAGCCAAGGAGGGGGGGAGGCAGCTGCGGCTATGCCGTGTGTCTTGGAGACGTGCATGCCAGCAGGCAGTAAAGCAAAAGGCGCCAAAACGAAAGCCTTTCCTTCGTCTCTCCGCGCTGCTCTCGAGCCGCGTGCAAATGCCAAGAACAAAAGAATCAACGCTTAACACAATTTTTAATACCACGTTAAGTTTTCGGCCAGTAAATGGGTATGCACGACTGGTAGATAATAATTATGCGCTCTAGTCTTTAAGCTTATAAATTTGTAGCCTCAATACTCTTGTGATAAACCGAGACAATAAACCAAGAAAGTTGCAGAATTGTGTTCTAAGAAGACAAAGTTAATTTGGGTTACAAACATTCCTACAAATTTCACAGTTTAACAAATCTTTCTTCTGTTTCCTTAGCTACAATTTTGCTGAAGTATTTAATATTCAATTAATTCTAATTAAACACAATAGAGTCCAACTTGCATAACTGACTAAATTCTTTGCTATTCATGCTAAAAGCTGAAATTGAACTTCATAGAATATTTTGTTGAAAAATCTCTTATTTAATGCTATTGTTTTCATAACATAATTTGCATTTGTTGCCTCTAGTTATAGTGTGATTTTGCCTCAATTAACAAGCTGTTAAATATTGATTGTTGCTCATAGAAATTTCATCAATGTAACAGCAAATTCAAGCACTAACATAATGTAGATGGTATTAAATTAATTGAATATATCAAATAAATAAATTAAAATGACATTATTACATTATATTTTCTTATTTTATAAATCAGAACTGCTTAATATATTAGACGATATAATAATGCTTGTAAATATATAGTTAATAGGTTTGTCTACTATATTTTTTTGAAACTTTAAAGGGCATCTAACTCGCTAGTCAAGCAATCGTCTATGCAAGCATACTTAGCAGTCTGTTTTTAGTCGGTTGAAGTAGATTGCGGCACACTCACACACACACTAACACACGCCCCCAAAACAGCGCCTAGTTCTTTAGGTTTTGAGGCAGAGCAGCAGTTGCAAGAACTGGGGGAATTGCCACGGATATCTGGCTGGGAGGAGTCCGACATCGTCTGCTTCACATGTAGGACAACGTTGAAGTCGCCAAATGCTGTCTCGCTCTCTCTCTCCCTCTCTCTCTCTCTCTGTTCCCCCCTTTTGCGCTGCTGCTGTTGTTGATAGAATTTATTTAGTTATGCACACCTTCATTTTAAGGCCTTTTACGTGCTACACGAATTCAGTTTTAAGTGTCCACGTGTGTGTCACAGTAACTGTGTTTCCCCCTGCCCCACCTCGCTCTCTCCCTCTCTCTCTCTCTGTGTGTGCTACAAAGTTTTTTTTGGTGTCACGGTGCCGCATGAAATTATTACAGCTCGTGGCAGCCAGCATGCGAGGAGGCGTGCAACGGAGCGTGGGCGTGTTGCTAGCGACCTAAGCAGTTTATTGACATCTGTCTGACAAATCGAGGTTATTATATTGCCCCCTCCCACCCCCTCGCTGCTCACCCGCAGAATTATTGACCGAACCGCGTTACACGTTTCGCCAGCTAAATTTGTGTTGCATACTTTTGCGCTGGGCTCAATAAGTCGCCGCCTTACGTTTCGCCTGCCGAAATTTTTGTATTGCATACTTTCCGGCTGGGGTCAATAAGTCGCTGGCAGACAAGGTCACATGCTTGCTGCTGGCTATAAGTCGACACTCAACAACTCAACAACCCAGCAAACAGCCAACAGACAGACAGACGGGAGACTTGAGTCTCAGCTGTGACAAAGGTCTCGCCACGTTGCAAATACCCCATTCGACGGGGCCATTGTTAATAATCGCCCCATAATCCCCGGCAAATAGCAAATTGCACGCTCAAGTCAGTCGTGAATTATAATGCGAGTATTCGTCGCACGGTCGTCAAGCACAATTCCAATACACTCGCAGCAGACGAGCCAATTCGCTTTCGATGTTTTCGATTGGATATTGCTGAGCCGGCTCAGCTCGAGACGCAATTAATTCAATTGATTTACTGCGCGCGGAAATAATGCTTCAGTTCTGCCGGAAAGTCGACTTTCGTTGAAATAATTTAGCAGAGACGCAGCCATAATTCAATGTTACGCCATACAATCGTAAAATGATATGCATTATGTATGAAAATATTACGACAACCTCTAAAATAAAAGCCTTAGTTTAAGCGCAATTTAATTGAACCATTTACTCTAGATTACCAAAGGCTGCACCCAAAGACGTGCTCTAAATTGTAATAAAATAAACGAATGTCACTTAAACACAGTCTAAGCTAGAGCAACATAAACTATATTAACCTAAGCAAACATCAAGCTCACAACGTCACACATTGTAACCCTACTAAAGGCAGCCAAACATTACTTTCAATAGCAGCCACGACGACCTCTCGTAATATGAATACACAATGATTAACATAAGCACTATCAAGTCATAACATAAGCTGTCATAATGTAACATTATCGTTGCGAATGTTATTTGAATGGACGCCCAACTGCCAACTGCTAACATAACAGCAGTTAACATAACTGCAAACAATAACAGCAGAGCTGCAATTTTAATGTAACATAAATAATAACAGAACGGCACACTAACAGAGCGTAAGCATGTGAAGTCTCTGTTAGTTAATGTTGAAACTTTAGTTTCAGTAAACATTACTTCAGTGTTTCAATTCCGCATATTCCTAACCACAAATAAAGAAAGTCTTTAGTTTGCTGTCGTTGTTACACTGAAATTGCAGCTGAGGGAAGCTGCAAATAAAACACTTTTTCTTTCCACCTGAAATCTTGGCGACACGCTGCAACACCGTAAACGTAATTGAGAATTGGGGATAACAAACGCTGGGAATTGAAAGTGGAATTGAAGTGTCAGCCGAGATCTGCTGGGAATTCAAATCAAGTCTCATTATCGACAGCCGCAATGCGAACAGCGAACTGCGAACTGCGAACTGCGAATTGCGAACGCTGAGGCTGACATTGACTTATGGCTCAGGCGCGCACTGAGCAGGGGGAAGAGAGGGAGGCGAAGCACTTAAAATTTACGCCGCGGCATGCCACAAAGATGTGGCAACAGCAGCAGCTGCAATTAGAGTGCTGCCAGCGAGAAGATAGCGAGACATGGCGACCACAATGCGCACTCAATTATGAGTCAAGTTGAATGCAATCGCAGTGCAGCAGCTCAAGGTCAGCACTCGAGTTGAGCAATGCGCTGCTCTAGATGTGGATGCAACAAATATTTGACAAATTCCCAAAAAAGGACACATTTCCACGCTCGCTCACACACTTTTCTCATTCCAGCTCCCTTAGCACATCTACTAGATTTACGTGACTTCTCTGTGGGGGCTGCAAACAGTTTTTGAATTTTCGTAATTGCTAAAAATGTATGTGTTGTGTTTGCGGTGTCGGTCAAAGACACCGACTGCAAAGTCGGGGAATAAATCAGGTAAATAGGGGATGCATAGCAGGGGATGCTTAACAGCTTAGCTATGCTAAGGGGTGTTAGTTGTGTAGTGTTGTAGTCTGTGGCATTTGCGGTTACCAACTGTTTGCCTTGCCTCTCGCTCTCTCTCTCTCTCTCTCGCTCTCTGTGTTTGTTTGCCTTTGATTATGGTTCACACTCAGAGTAATCAAGCATCTCTGTCTCGCTTTCTATTCACCTCTCTCTCTCGCTCTCTTTCTCTGTCTGGGCGACACTTGAGTGCGCTCGTAAAAGTTGTAAAGCTAAAATTATAGAGTCATTAGACACATAATTTTGGGCCATAGCTCATAATGCGAATGCGGCAGAAAGGTGGCAAAGTTGTTCAGGCTGTCGGGTGGAAAGGGGGGGAGGAACTCATCTGGCTGAAAGGTTGTGGCCATATCCTCATAATTTGCAACTGCCGTGAACTTTGCGACCAGTGTTGGCAAATAAGCAAATTGCATTTAAGATTTATAACCCCTGGAAAAGTTGCTGCACGCTCTCCCTCTCTCCCTCTCTCTCTCTCTCTCGCTCTCGCTCACTCGCTATCTGTAGGCGCAAAAAGCCAACAAGAAAAATACAAATCAAACAATTTCCCTATCCTTTCTTCCACCCCCCCAAAAAACTTTCAATCACTCAACAGAAGCAAAAGCAGAAGCAGAGCAAGTGCAAAACTTTTGCCATTGCCGCAAACTTTTGCAGCAACCCTCTTTCGAGTCTTTTGCTTTTTGTTTCTTTTGTTTTTTTTTGTGTTTGGCTGTTTTGAAATGAATAAATAAACAGTCTGTCAAGGCATCACGATGATGTCACGACCCCCAAAAACAAAATGTTGCCTTGCCTCTGCCTCAATTTCGGCTTCGGCTTCGGCTTCGACTTCTCAGTTTTCACTTTTCACATTTCCGAGAAAACACTGAAAATGTCAATTAGACCACATATACCACAGACTGTCACACATCGTGTACGATTTCTATTTCCAGTTGTTGTGTATAAAAATCAAACGATTCTAATTTATTGCCCATGTTGTCCATCTATCTCTACCTCTTCTCCTTTTACTCTCTTCCTGCATTGAATTTCTATTTTGAATGCATACAATTTGTAGATGCACTGATTGCACATGGAATCAATCAGAGTTTTGAGCTTTAAATATTTGCCATCCTCACGAATATTTATGCAATTTGAGCATTCATTTTATCTTCGAAACGCATTCAATAAATGCTTTATTGTGATGCAAGAACTCAAATACAATTTCTCTGTTGCCAGATCAAATTAAAATTGCATCAAATTTGATTAGATCGGCCAAACAATTGAAATAATGATTGAGAGCATTTCTTTTCACTACGAATACTTGCAGTATTTTCTATATATCTGCTATATAAAATGTGCTTTTTGTTTGAAGAATTTGCTCAAGATTGATTAGCGAAAGTGAAGAGTTTATTAATATTATTTAAAACTCACTTCATTCAATATTAAATTCTCTATTTCAACCAGAAGCAAGTTTTCACCCTTAATTTTTCTTGAAATCTTTCATAGAATCTAAGTTTTTGTATTTCCTTAATGATTCTATTTAATATTTATGTCTACTAACTATTGATAAGTTCAATTATTCTCTGCATCTGGTACTCAAAATTTTACTCATTCGCTTACCAACATTTTTCAAACATTATGAGTTTTCAGATCAAATTATTTTGGCCAGCAAAGCAGATAAAGTTAATCAGGTCCAAGTGGGTAAAACTTGAAGTATTTGTAGCTTACCTGCAAATAAAAATGTAATTTAGAAAATTAGATTGTTGGAATTCAAAGATTTCGAGATAAACATGTACAATATTATTTATTAGAATATTTCCTGTGCATTTTAAACGATTGTCGGCTGTTAAATAAACTGCTGGTGGTGGGGAGGGAAGGCAAAAAGCAAGTGCTGAAAAAGGATTGATGTTTGTAATGAAGTCCATTTGTAAGCAGTTGGTCAACATGGATAAAATCGAGGCTTGATCGACTGGTGCTCGATGGTGAATCCCAAGGGACAGCTGCCATTTTGCCAATAATCCAATTGTCCCAATTGCTGTCAAAAAAAGAAAACAATGGAAAGAAAAAAAAAACAGAGAGCCGGAAGCCTTAAGGCTAAAGTACTTAAGAGCAACCCGATGAGACAGCGATAGCTTTAGAGCGAGATGAAGAGAGAGAGCGAGAGAGAGTCAGGGAGATGGAAGCGAAAAGCGAGCGCCGCATCTATCATAAATATGCTTTGCCAGTTGCGATTTATAGCACAACTTAAAACCACTAAACTAAAATCCAAATGTTTTGAAACGAAGCTGCAACTGAAACCAAGGGGGCTGCAGTCAGCGTTGGGGGGGAGGGTGGTTGGGAAGGTCTGCAGACGAATGCAAAAACTATGCCGGAAATACGTGCTTAGCATGCAAACGCACAAAACAACAACAAATAGACAGACGACGGGCAGACGGACAGCAGGCTAAACGTAGGCAGACACAGCGTGCAACACACACACACACACACTGACACACACTGACACACACTGATACACACACATGTAAACCGCTTAACAATGCCACTTCCGTTTTTGGCATGCGGTTTACCCGCTCGGTCGCCGGCTTCATGGTTAGACATCAGTCCTTGCTCATTGTCCTTGTTGCTGCTGTTGCTGCTGCTCTTGTTTACGGTTTTTCCAAACACACACACACACACACACACACACGCTGTTGTGTAGGCCACATTTTCACAAGCTCTGGCAAAATGTCAGCCCAAAGTTGAGTTGAACTCTTCTGCAACTTCAACGATTATACCCTATAGAAATCAAGCCACCAACTGCATCACTTTGTGCCAAGCAATTTATGAAAAATATATTTGACTCTGAGCTCATGTATTTATTGTTTATTTGAAGGTTCAAAGCCGCCCCTGGAAGTTCTCAAAATGCATGAAATGCTGCATTTGTCTATTTACTAAAATTCAATATTTATGACTGTCTTAAATATATAAAATTCAGTCGAAGTTAAACACGAGCTGTGGTTGCTTGTTTAACAATTTGCAGCTCTTGGAATTATTGAATTATGTATATGTCATATTTATAAGTGTTTTAAGTATGTAGAAACATGTCGTCATGTTTGTTTTTAAGCAGCGATTTTATGTATTTATTGCTCACTTGCTTTGCAAAATAAATGTATGCCTTTTTTTCGCGTCTCAACTCTTAAAAGTCTTTTTAAAAAGTAAATAACATTTTTGTAAATGCTCTTAAATTATTTACTATATTTATGCTACATTTTTTTCTCTAAATATTTTACATCTGTCGTTAACACGTTTATTTTATGAATTATTTGCCAACTGTCAATGCAATTATCTAATGTTTTTAGATTAAATTAAAATATCTACGCTTCAATTTCCCAAGCTGAGAATATATATATATATATAAATTGCTGCCAACTCAATTATCTGCGCTAAGTGCAAAATTATATTAAAAATGTGTGCTTAGATTGTATAGAAAATTCAAACGAAATTTGCTGGAGACTAAAAGGGATTAAAGGTCAGACGTTAAGGAGTCGTTAAGTCTCTATTTAAAGTTAGTTTCCTGCTTTACAGGGTAACCTTCCGTTGGGCACGCTCTCGTCTGGGGAACTCGGCTCCTTTGGGGGGCCGCATGTTGACTGCACTCGCAACATTTTGCTGTTGATTTCTTGTTTTTGCTGTACTTGTAGTTGTCGTTGTTGTTCCTGCTGCTTCTGTTGCTGTTGACTCGTCTCATAAATTCGAGTATCTCGATCTCGTTTTGTGCGCTTCACGTCAAAATGAAATTATTTCAATTACATTAGTAACTGAGCTAAAACAAACGACCGACTGATTGACTAACTGCTCGCCCATCTCTCTCCGGCTGTCCAACTGTCTGTCCAGCTGTCAAGCCTTCAGTTAATTCTGCCGTCCCCTCCTCGTTTCGCCCTCTCTTTTTTGGCAGCTTAATCTACACAGTCGCAGTTATGCTTTCCCCCTGTTTCATTGCTTTGGCTGTTTTTCATGTTGATTAGACGTTGAGCGCCTTTGAATTTTGCATAATTGAAGCGAGCGTCTGCATGTTAAGCTGCTTAAGCAGCCCAGCAATTGCCCATTGCACAGTTCAATTACTTATGGCATTAGGCAACAATATTGTACACATGCATACATATCTATACATTTCTAATAATCACGCATACGCCGTGTGCATCACTGAAGATAAACAGCATAATATTTATGCACCAATTCTTATTCAAAATGCCAACCACTTACAATGCAAAACATATTTCAATTATAATTACTACAGCAAGTCCGTTCAAACGTAATCTTGCTCTAATTTATATATTCGACGCAATGAATTTGCAGTAAATGTGTAATTTTCCGATAACAAAAGTGTGCTTTCATTGTCTTGTCGGATGGAACGCGCTGACCTATAAATTTAATTAAATTTCTTGTAATGTGAGTTTAAATTGCAATAATTTGCAGATGAAGCACAGAACAAATTACAAAGTGGCATTGCCAGATAATGCAAAGTTATTTAAGTTATCAATTTAATATATGCACTAAACGAGCAAGTTTTTTTTTTAGTTATTTTCAAATGGAATTTCGCAATATGTCGACGAACTTTTTATTGTGTTTGATTCGCTTACAGCTTTCTTATTGCTCAGAAATGTTAACTGCAAGCCATTAACAGCGTGCGCTGCTGTTAATCATTTGGTAGCCACTTTGTGTATGTGTGTTTTAACAGTGCCAAAAATTTGAGTGTATGCGTGCGAAATGCATGTGTGTGTGTTTGACTAGGCGTGGGACCAGGAAATCTAAGTGGGCGGATCGTCTAAGTGGGCGTGGTCGGGCAGCAGAGCTTGCCAACGATTTCACAGCTTGCCTAGCTATGCATGTGTGTGTGTACTTGTGATCAACAGCAGCTGTCTGTTAAGTAACAGAAGTAGTCGCTGTTAAATAACAGAGAAGTGTTTATTTGAATTCTAAGAGCAAGTTTGACGTGAATTTTTTAATTGAATGATTGAATTTTAGTTGGAATTTTCAAATATGTAAATCTTTTTTATATTTCCTGAGGCTTTCTGCTATCAATCGAAGATTTTTGAGACATGCAGTCAAAATAAATATAAGAATTGTTTGCTTTTAAATGGAGCATTAGGTTGACACAAACTTGCGCTCAAAGTGAGCTCAAAATTCGCGTTTATAATAAGCGCAAAAGGCCTTGCTTATCAACTGAAAACAAAGCTGATTTTCTAGCTGTACTACAGACTTTATTTACCGAGCATTTCTGCTGCTTTTCAGGCACTTTAAGCCACTTTAACTTCAGCGTCAACGTTAGCGTCAGTTGCCCGACAGGCTCGTTGTTGATGTGTTAGTCTGTCGACTGGAGATCGCTCTTGTAGCACTTTGAGCTCAAGCTAATCAATTGCTTAGGCTTAATTAAGAGGATTTGCGAGTCATGGAGTCAGTTGCTGTTGCAGTGTCCGTTGCAATTGCTTTTGCAGTTGCAGTTGCAGTTGCAGTTGCTGTTGGGTGATTGCAATTGCAATTGCCGTTGAAATGACTGTCGGTAGTTGAAAAGCTTTGGCTATTTGAGACAGAGAGAGAGAGGGGGAGAAAGGGAAAGGGGATGGATGGCCTGTCAATAACTGTCTCGTTAAGAGCAAATGCCATTAGAGTAAATCGCAGCTGAAATCGACACGAAAGAGCGAGAGAGCCAACGCGAAAGAGAGAGAGAGAGAGAGAGAGTGAGGCAAAAATCTGAAGCTAACTGAATTTCGCACACTTAACGCCTGCAGCACTGCAGCAAAGAAGAGCGGCGAAATAAGTGAGGGGGAGGTAAGGGGAGTGGGAAGTGGGGAGAGTAAAACGTATGGTGCATATATCGTCTATCAGCTGTGATGTGGCGCTGAAATGCTTTGGCAGCTTTTGCCAAGTGGCAAAAGGCCCCCCGAAAATCCACTCAATGCTGCCCCTCTTGCCCCCTCCCCACCTCCGGCATCTTCCCCTTGCAAGCACGCCAAAGAGGAAAAACGCTGAGGAAGAACGACAGCAGAAATTTACAGTCAGCCAAAAAGCCAAAACAAAATGCCAGCTACCGAAAAACAACAGAATAAAACGTGCAAAACTCAGCGATTAACACTGCCCTGATACCCTGTAAAAAGCACCAACAATTTGGCTAGAATATAAATAACTTTGCCTTTGTTGAATTTCCTGCATTAGCGAAACACATTTTTGTAGCCTTTTGGTTTGATTTATTGGCGTTTGAAGTTGAAGTAAATGCAATGCACAATTTTACTTTTAGACAAAAGCTTAAGCGAAGAATGTTTACTAAAAACTAATCTGAAAAATATATTTTATAAAATTTGTTTTTTAAAGACTTTAACGCTTTGCTCATTTTGCAATAATTTTATAAAATAATCATCTTGTAATATAGAAATCAAATACAATTATGAAAGCTTAATTCTATTTTTGAAGGCTTTCCAAAAGCCTAATTTCAATGTTTAATTTTTAAAATCATATTTTTGCAATACACTTGTAGAATGTCTTCTTTTCTTCGTGAAACCAAACGCGACACTTAAAGGGTATTAAAAGAATGCTATCGCCCCATAGATTGAGTTCCGAGACGAGTTTTGCTTTTCATCGTTTTGCTCGCTTGTTTTTTTTTACGTTCCAAATGTGGCACACATTCGATTTTCAGTTGAGTTTTCAGTTTCAGTTTTCGTTTTTCGTTTTTCGCACTTCCCAATTTCCTCACAATTTTATTTTTTTGTTTGCCCAATTCCGTTGTCTTTCGCTTCCGACAGGGAAGAGCAAGGAACTGTGGAGCTGTGGCCCTCTTTAAATGTGTCAGCGCAAGACAATCTCGTCGTTGACTGCGGGGCCAAAGTTGCGGATGCAAAACGGAGGGCGAAAGTATTTTCACGTGCTTGTCAGGCCCTGTCACTCGGCCAGTCAATTAGCCAACGCTTTTCAATTACAAACAAATCAAAGCAATGCATACTCAATGCCCACAGTTGCCCACAGGAAGTACAACTGGGAGGGGGGAGGATAGAGAGACAGAGAGAGAGAGAGAGAGAAACACTTGGTCGGCTCTTTTTGCTCTGTCAAAAACCCGAAAATTTACATTTGTCACCTCCCCCGTCTACGCTCCTCCCCCTTCACAAAAAAGTGGGTCACAATTGGACAATCGAACGGAAAGTTTCCCTTCCCAGTGCCTGACTTTTCCCTCGCTCGCCGCACTTGCCACACAAATGATGGGAATTGAAATGAGCTGAATGTGGCAAGAGTAAGGCAGGCAACTGTGGCAACTGTCCGAGAGGCGGGGAGGGGGTCGAGTTGTGTATCGTGTGGTCTAGGACAAGGGATATATCGTCGTCCAGATGGCAGTTGGCATAGAGCACATGGCACTTTGGCACTTTGGCACTTTGGCAACTGAGGGCAGCTTCATTCCGTTTGTTTCAACTAATGCAAGTGTGCATTATGAATTACACACGACAATCGCATGTCCTTGATCCTCACAGTCCCATTGTCGTCTCTCTCTCACTCTCTCTGCTGATTAGCTCAGCTATTTTCAGCCTCCAAGTTGTAACCTTCAACTCAATTTTCGTTAGGCTATAAAAAGGCAAAAAAGAATAACAAAAAAACTGGGGGATCTTATTCCCATCCAGTTTGATTCAGAATAACTTGAGTTGTTTTATGAAATGCTCAACATTTTGTAACTGCTTCTGACAGATGTTTTCATTTGTATGTTTCTTTTTGTTGTTTAGGGATGTTGAAAAGGGATTGTGTCTGAAAGGGTCTGAATTCTGTATGCAGATAATAAGCGGGATGAGGCTGATGCTAAATAAATTCTCTAAACTTTAGTTGATGACGCTTTTCCGCATAATCTCGTCCTCTAAAGTTGTTACAAAGGTAAACAGCGCTTCAAATGCTAACTTTTGTTTTTTTTTCGGTTTTTTTTTTTAAATAATTTTAAACCGAAACATTTGTTTTTTTTTGCATTATTTTCTCTTAAATTATTTTATTTTATATAATTTAAGTGCGCGCCATTTTTTTGGCAGTTTTTTTTTATATTTCAATTCAATTTAATTTAATTTTATTATTTCATTCAACTAAATTAAATAATTAACTACTCAACTAAAAGTTTTATTTCTTTCTTTTTGGGCAAAAAGAGCCTGAATTATTCCCGAAATAACGCTTTTGCCTGCTAATTTTAATCTGCAATTAAATATATTTTGATAGACGTAGCAGCGAACTTTGACCATTGATTGCTTAATCAGTCAATGCTCAATGCTTCCTTCAATGAGTCACTGCCTTATTAGATTATCTATTTATTTTGTGTGTGCAGTGAATGTATCTTTATATTAAAACTTTTTATTGTCTTCCATCCAGCAATTTCTACTACTTATAAAGCACTAATTCTTGACGAAACCAAATTATAGCCTCCACTCCTTCCTCTACTTTTAGTCTTATTCTATTCTTTGACTTCTGCTTTGGTTTGTAAAAAGTTTTCTTCAGCTTTCGTCTGCACTTATCGCTTGACCTTTTGCTTGATTAAGGCATCTTTGATTCCGCATTAAGATCTCAAGGTGAAGCTGACTGCGTCACGTTACGTTTAATTTATTACGGATTCCCATTTTTTTTTTTTTTTTGTTGGCATGCAGATTGAATTGAGATAAATTGTGCTTCGCTGTACGTGTAAAGCTGTAATACGATCCACATAATTGAATTTGCTGCACGCGGAGCGTGGGCGTGGCCGTGGCAGGGGCAAGAGCAGCGCATTTAAATAATTCAATTACAATGTAAATCCCTTAATCATATGAATATTCATTATAGTTGGCCAAGCACACACATCGATGGCGAGTAAAAAGTAGTGGGCAGTAGGGGCAGGGGAAGGGGGAGGGGGAGAGGTAAAGGGAGGGGGGAGGGGGAGGGGGGCGTGGCATGTAAATGCATTTACCACAGCATTTCCGACACAATGCGCGGCGCAGTGACAAAAGCGGAAGTGCGCATTTCTGACAGTCAAAAGTGGACGACAGCTGTCTGTGTGTGTGTGTGTGTGTGTGTGTGTGAGCTGTGCATGTGTTAGTGCCCGGATGTCGCGCAACAAGAACGCCGCCATCTTCTGCCTGCTTGTGTCATTTCGAGATAATTTTCTTTTATTTTCACTTGATTTTCCATCCCCTTCCTTTTCTTTTTTTTAATTGAAAACTGTTTAATGAGTGTGCGTGTGTGTGTGTGTGTGTGTGTGCGTGTGTGTGTGAGTGTGTGTGTGTGTGTCTTCTGTCGGGGTGTTCATTTAAAATGCCAGCACATTAATGCGTGTTTTTACATTCGAACACGCCGCAGAATTACACAATTTTTGCCCCCCGAAAATAAAAAAAATTGCACTTGTATTAAATGTACTTTGCATTTGCCACCCGCTGCTTCTGCTGCTGTCCACTTGAGGCCACTTCAGGTTGCATGTGGCTACTGTACTTAATGCCACACGCCGTAATGCATTTAAAGCACACGTAATTTGATGGCAATCATTGCGAAAGAATGAAGCATGTACAGCCCTGCTTCTCACAGCTGCAGCGAGTGCGAGGGTTGCTTGAAAAGTTTCTCTACTCGTTGCTTGTGCAATGAGCAGTTACTTAATTATATTCACTAGTTGTTTATTCCTTTATCTATTTATTTACCAATTTATTTCTAAATTGTTTAGTTTTAAAAATAATATAGAGTTTGATCAACAACTCGTTGAGTACAAAAGAGTTTTATATATGAATAGTGAAATCTGCTTAGGGAATTCACTTAGAGAAGTTTTGACGAAAAGTAAAAAAATGACAAAAATATTATATAAAAAACGTTTTGTAAATTATCAATAGTTTGTATGCTTTTGTTTAGTTGTGTTGAATTTTTCAATTACTATTATCGAAAAGTACAAAAATGTAAACAATTTATGTAAAAAACGATTTCTAAATTATCAATATTGTTTAAACTTTTATTTCGTTGTGTTGCATTTGTATATTGCAGTTAGTTCGTAAGTTACTGAAAAATATGTGCTCAAGTTCATAAAGTAAATCTAACCAAATAAAATGTATATCATTAAAATTTGCTATTTCTTGTTACTTTTTTTCTTTGCACTTCTCTTTAAATCTCATGAATAGTTTACAACTGCCATCATCTGCTAAATCAAGCCATATTTCTACAGATTTGAAGAGCTTTGAAGTCGTTTGCGGCATTCATAGCTAAAAGCCGACAAATGAAATGCAAATTGCAAGCTTTCTTTGAAGTAGCCCTCGTCAAGCAATGCGGAGCAAGCGAAATTTGCATTGGCAGCTGCAACGAGCAGAAATTGGAGTGGAAGTGGAAGTAGAAGTAGAAATAGAAGTGGCAGTAAAAAAGGATAGACAGAGAGAGAGAGAGAGAGAGAGGGAGAGAATCTGCAACTCGAAGTGAAACTCGAATTTGGATTTGGATTTGGATTTGAGGCGATGCTCGCTCGTTATGGCACTTGGCAAAGTTTGCTGGCACACTTCGGCTTCATGGCTTGGCATCGCAGCGTATCGCAGCGTATCGCATTTAATGTGTCATTTAAATATCTAGGGGAAATGCTTTACTTTACTTTACTTGTTATTTTTGCCAATTGTTATTGTTATTGCTGTTTGCAGTTTGTTGTCGAGCAGATCGTTTGCATAGGCAATGAAAAAGTTTGCATTGCGACATCGTCGCCCATTAAAAAGTTGGCCAGCATTGCGCGTAATATGCTTATGATGTGCCATCAAATGCTGAAGGACTTCGCCAAATCCCTCGCTTTACAGCTCTTGCTACCTGTTTGCACGTGCCACAGAGGCAAAGAGAGAGCGAGAGAGCGAGAGGTTGCCTTGTAGCCTGAACATAGCATTGCAGCAATTGAATTTAAATGCGAAAATCATTTAATTGCTTTAATTAATGGCCCTGACGTGGCTCGGTCTGTGGCGCTCGCTGCTCCAATACTTCAATGCGAAAGCGTGGACTTAAATTTCGCAGCACCCTGTAATCCAGGCGTGCTGGCAGTGGGGCATGCACGACTATCGCTCTGACTTACAATTTGCTGCAGTTGTTGACAGTTGTTCATTGAATTGTATTCGCTTTTCTGCCTACGATGCTTTTTTTTAGTTTTCAATTATTTTATACATTTTATTATAAGCGATTTTTGGCATAATTTTGTAATTATTTGCTTTAGTTTTCACCTGGTCAGTAAGTAGTCAATTTTCTACATATCCTGAAATTTTCAGCTCAAATACTGTCTGTTTATGCAAGTAAATTAATCATAATAAATCACTACATGTGTATTTGATGTCTAAGTTCTAAATTTTATATACGCGTCTGTTGGCACAATTGTTTAGATATTTGCTTTAGCATTCACCTAGTTGGAAACTCGACTATTTTTCTACAAATCCTGAAAATTTCAGCTCAAATACTTTCTGTTTATGCAAGTAAATTAATCATAATAAATCACTTGATGTGTATGTCTAAGTTATAAGTTTTATATACGCGTCTGTTGACACAATTGTTTAGATATTTGCTTTAGCATTCACCTAGTTGGAAACTCGACTATTTTTCTACAAATCCTGAAAATTTCAGCTCAAATACTTTCTGTTTATGCAAGTAAATTAATCATAATAAATCACTTGATGTGTATGTCTAAGTTATAAGTTTTATATACGCGTCTGTTGACACAATTTTTTAGATATTTGCTTCAGCTTTCACCTAGTTAGAAACTCGACTATTTTTCTACAAATCCTGAAAATTTCAGCTCAAATACTGTCAGTCTATGGAAGTTAATAACAAACGAACAAATCACTACAGGTGCATTTGACATATTTATGCTTTGCTTTAAACGCATTCTTTTAATGCCACTTGTTTGTGTTTGTTCTACGCTTTTCACAGGGCATTTGCAGCAAAAGCAAGCACATTATTAGCCTTGTCTTGGCTCGACAGCTTGCCGTATTTATGCATGCATACAGCTAGCAATGTGTGGAACATCTATGCCATAAATTCGCTGCATAATTGCATACAAAACAGCGCCATAACTCAGCCTGGGAGGCAGAACAGCAAATGGCAAGAAAAAAAAGGCGCAGTTCATATGGCAATGTCCGCGTGTATTTGCCTTAATTGGCGCACTAATTAAAGCGCTGTGTGTTGTGTGTGTGTGTGGTGATTGCACCGTGACTGCGAGTCGTGCATGCCCGTTTGCTGTGTTTAATTCATTTTTAAAGCGTTGCGCAGGTTGCCCAAAAAGGCAGCGAGCGAAACCTGCAGCTGAGTTCTACATAAAAGAAACCACTGAATTTCAATTGAAAATCGATCAGTCAGTCAGCCATGTGTGTGTGTGTGTGTGTGTGTGTGTGTGGTATGTGTGTGTGTGTGTGTGTTGTGGCTGCTTGGCTGCAACTTCCGCTTGACGCTGGAAAGTGTGCTATGAACTATGCACCGCCTTTTTCCCTCTCTGGGCATTAAATCTCCTCTTTTCATTTCCCCTCGTTTTTCTCTTCTTCTTTTTTTTTTGTGCATAAACAATGCATATTCATGCGCCATGTGTGTGTGTGTGTGTGTGTGTGTGTGTGCCAAATCTGTCTATGCTTGAAATTGTCACGTTTATTGGTTCGATTCGCTCGGGCTTTGCGTTTTAGGGCAATGAATTCCTGCATATTTGAGAGCTGAGTGCAAAACAATGTCAAATGCAGATATCAATTGCCCCCCCTTTGCCTGACATCCCCTCAAGACTGTTGCATGGCAGGCAAGCAACCAGAAGTCTGTTGCTGGCAGAGTTGAAGTTGATACAACAACGTAGCAAACGAGACACGAGACACGAGACAGCTGTGAATGCTTTGCATTTTCGAGACACAAATTGCTGTGGCCAAAGATCGAGAGTCGCTGCCGAAAATTTGTGTTTGCTTTCAGGCGAGTTAACTGCCCCACAAAGTGTCCCATATCTTGTTGCAGTTGCAACAGCTCTCTGCAGTCTGAGAGTTTAAGAAAAAACTACTCTACAAAGTCATGTAAGCTGAGGCCGCAAATATCATTGACAATATATGACCTCAGGCTGCAACATGTATGGAGCTCAAGTTATAATTGTGGCAAGATAGCAAGCATATAAATCATGCCGTAGATGTCAATTAATTTCAAATGCATAATGCAATTTATTTCACTGAAACGAGCACAAAAGCCTGCGAAAACAGCGCTTGTAATAAGCTTAAAAGCGACAACCAAACTGTAGTAAATGATTTATGGAGCACTTGCAGTTGCAAGCTGAAAAACGTGCGCCGAAAATGCTGCAAATTGTTATTAAATTATGTATAATAAATGCTGAAAATTAATGGAAAAATTCAAGATATTGTTAGGAAATTTAACAAATGAATATAATTCTTCTAGTAGAAATTCTCTGGCTTCTTTGCCATTGAATTTATTCAAAGATTCAACTATTCAAATTGTATTTTCCCAGCTAAAGTAATAAACTTTATGCTCAAATATCTTTTGTTTATTATGTTGTAGCTCTAAACAATGTTAATGATCAACTGATACATATAAGTAGTGTTTATGATTGTAATCGATGTGTCGCATTATTCAAATCCACTACGTATACTTGATATTTCTAGCATTTGGCGAAAATGCGACTAATGAAACTCGCATGGGAATATGCGCGATTGTTGTTGCTTGTCGCTCACAATTAGCGGCGATAATTGCCATAATTATTGGGGAACATCGTTCGGCACACACTCAGCATTTAACCCAGTTGCAGTTGGAAATGCAATCGAATGAGTATTGAACATTTTATGGTCAGCGTAGTCACAGTTTGCGGCGCACTCGATTGATGACCCACATGTGGAGTCAGCTTGCCGCTCAATAATTCAGCTGTTTCTTCTGGTGTCTTGACTGTGAGACGACGACTCAACCTCGAATAGTTGAGCACTCGAAATTTGCTGCTGCTCCCTGCTATATAAATCTTTGCTTAACCTCGACTGAACTTTGCAACACACACATAGAGAGAGAGGGAGGGAGTGAGGGAGTGAGAGAGGGGTAGATGTGGACAGATTTCCGAGCCAACACCTTGCAGGTGAAATCAACTGTCATGCAGTTTTAAACAGTTTACGAGGCGTATGAGCGATATTTGCACAGGCGTTGCTTTATTTTTACGACTGTCTGTGTAGCTGTGTGTGTGTGTATGTGTGTGTGAGTTTGCTTTTCCTTCGAGCAGCAGTTGTATTTTGTTGTTTTTTTTTTAACCACGCTGTTCGAACTTTTTTTTGCTACCCAACCGCCAGTTGAAGCACTTAATTCAGCGTAACGTTTCAACGATTGATTCAATACACCTAAGTGACTGTGAGTGTGAGTTTGAATGTGCGTGAGTGAGTGTTCAAGTGTGTGTGTGTGTGCGTGTGCGTGTGAGAATCACAGTTGAACTATGTTTGTTGTTGCAAATTTAATTACAAGACAAAACGTCGACATATCACGTTATAAATGCAAATACAAACAGTTGCAACACACACGCTCTACACACCTTACTCCCCTCTCCCCTCTGCCCTCTCCCCCCTCCACCACCCGCACACGCCGCTTGTAACGCCGAGGGGTAGCAAGTCTGCCACAATATTGTCAATTTTTACATGCAATTTGTGGCATCACACAACACAAAATGCAATTGAGCGACTCGCAGATACCGTAGATATCCAAAAAAAGGACTTAAACCAGTGCCTCAATCAAGTTTAATTACTTCAAAGGTCTTGGCAGATACCCTGTAATTTGCTGAGCAATTTTAGCAGCATAAAGTTTGGTATTTCATACGCTTTAGTCACTTTCAACTTCCAGCTCACTTCTCCGCATTTACTCAGCTCACACTAAGAGCCCCACGCGGCTGAAATAAACAGGGTATCACGTTGCCAGCAGCTACGGCAAATATGCGACTGCTTTGCATCCCTGGGGCTGAAGTTATCGACTAGTTTCACGCAGTTTGTTAATTGCAATTAGTGCCGCATTCAATGCGAAACTGTCGAGCATTGCAGCTTTAACAACGCACCGCAAATTGTTCGACAGCCACACGTCACAATGCCCAAGCCAGGGATGGGTAATTGCGTTAATTGCGTGCTGAAAATAGACGCAGATAGGCAGCCGAAAGAAGGCCAAAGAGCAGAGAGAGAGAGAGAGAGAGAGAGGGAGAGGAGACAATCACTACCGTGTGAAAATGGTTAACGAAAAGTACTGAAGCTAGCATGAAGTGCTAAAATATTCTATTCTGAATCGATATAAACACAAAAGAGCGAGTGTAAAATTAAAGCTGTCCATAACCTATAAATATATGGAGTTAACTACTATCGATAAAGTTATCGATATGTTCGCTTATACATTAATTAAACTTCGATGGCAAAAAGTTCATCAGAATCTAAATAAATGATAAATTTGTTTAATTCTTTGGCTATTCATCTCCCGAGCTCAATCAACGCATAATTAATCGATAACATAGCTGGCGTTGGCTTTAAAGGCAGCTGCATTAAATTGCACATGCTGCGCGGTTGTTCAAGTGGCGATAAAAACAAACTCATGGAATTGACCCCACGAGGCAGGAGGGCGATGGGCGCTCCGATAGGCGTTGCGATAGGTGCTGTGTGCTGTTGTTTGATGTGCTCGGTGAGGCTCGGCGCAGCTCTGGGAGGCTCTGGGAGGATGAAGGGTTTTGCTCGCAATGCAGTTCGCTTTTCATATTTGTTAATATTTGCATTTGGTGCTCGACGTGCAGCGAAGCGAACAATCGCATTCTGACACATACCATCAACACACACACACACAAACACACAAATGCACAAATGCACAAACGCACACACGCACTTGCACCGACATCAACATCAACAGCGAATGCCATGGGGCATGCAATAAACAATAACAACTACAATGTGCATGCAACATTTTAAACATTTATCTGAGCTCTTAACTCAGCAAGTGGCCGAGTGAATCGCATTTCCTCTCCTCCATTACGCTCACGCCCACCCCTGATCCGTTCCCTTCGCCGTTCCATTACCTTTTCATGCCCCCTGACTGCTGGGGCTGTGTAAATGCGTGCGCCACAAAACGCAGCACACAAAGTGGTAAATGGGCATTTATTAGTCACCCGCTGGGAGCATCAAATGTAAATTTAAATTTTATTTCGCTAATTATTAAAATAGGCCAAAGTTATACCCTGTGAAATTTGCCAGCCAATTTGCGTTACTGTCAGTAATTTGACATATATGAAGTTTATGATTTTTGCTAATTAGTTTAATATTAATGCTCGCATTGATTTTTTTTTAATTTTTGGCATGTAAATATTAAATTTATTTTGAAAATAACTTTACAAGGTATCTCTGGTTGTAATACTTAGCGTGCGTTTGATTCGTTTAAATGCAAATTGATCGTCTAACATTACCAGAGTTCATTGTATCAATTTTGCAGTTGCTTAACTGCTCGATGCTCGACTAGCAACGAAGAGAATAAATCAATAATTTAATATTGGAAAGAAAATAATACTTTTACCAATTAAATATCATTTGATACGCATTGAATATCTAACAAGAAGACTTTTTTTAATAAAATGTAATTTAATTCATGTTCTAAATCAGTTTAAATATTCTACTGTTTTCTATTATGAAATAGATCTTAATTATTTTTGCAAAAAATATTATAATAAAAAGAAATTATTGCTATTTTTTATTTTTATTTATCATTTTTCACTTCTGTCTAGTTATATTTGCATAGGAGCAGCTTTTGAAAATCAATAGCTTACATTAAATTAACTCTCGCAACATTTTGCGTTTTAATTTTCCTTTAGCCATTTTCGAATTTAATCAATTTGCAACGCATACGTATAAATTTTATTTAGTCAAATATTTGCATTCGCACTTTAATTAGTTGCAATTATTTTGGTGTCTGTGTGTGTTTTTTTTTTGCGTTACATCTGTTAAGCAAATATTTTATTTTGCAGCCCAAAAATTGCCAGCAACATTTGCACATGTGGGTGGCGACTTTTTCTCGCTCTGTCTCTTTCACCCCCCCACCCCCCCCCCTCCCGCTCTCTCTGTGTGTGTGTGGTGTGTGTTACACATTTTGTGCTAATGAAGCTGTTCCTCAATGGCATATTTACCCAGGCCTGATGGGATTGAGCTGGGGGCTCTGAGGTTAGCTCTATGGCGTTGTCAAGTGGTGGGGGAGGGGGCTAAAGAGTTGTCAGATTGCGGATAGTGCGTGTGTTTCTGTGTGTGGGTGTTCAACATGTGCCACAATTGTAAATTGCTGAAATTGTTGAAACTGTGTATATGCACAGACATATGTAACATATATATATATATATATATCTATATATATGGCATATAATCCAAGATATGCATGAAAAATCTTTGGAGACTTTGGGGTGTTGTTTGCTCTCGAGTCGCATGCTCAGGGAGTTTTCATTTACGGTTTGCAAATTGCACTAAATGCAAATCTTTGCTCAGCCGCAAGTTGACAATCTTGACCACAACAACAACAACAACAACAACAACAGCAATGACAATGACAACAATTTAAATTGCTAAACTAAATAGCAATTTATGTAGATTCTCTTTAAAAATTGCAATTTAATTAATTGCACAACGGACAGCTTGACAGGCAATTAAAAAACTATGAGAAGAAAAACATTCAGTAATTATTGCAAATTATTTAAAGCTGTTCTTTCAAATTGTGACAGACAATGATGACTCGAAATTATTGCCGATTTATATTTGATAAATGCTTCCACAAAGCTTGCTCAATAAATTCATGCAATATTTTGCAATCTTCTTTATTTCACTCTAAGAAACTTGAATGGTTCTTGGTCCAGCGAAAAAGTTGCAATATAATCAAGTGATTTTCTGCTTTGCCAGCAAGCAGAAAGTTCGAGAAATCTTAATAACAGAAATCGTAGACTTTCGTTTCTTTTCTCCAGCAAACTTATCAATTTCTTTATATTTTTTTTGCAAGTTTCGCTGCGCAAGTTACGCATTAAATTTGCGTGAATAAAACTTTGCATTGAAGTGAAATAATTAGATTGTTGGTTCATGTTTCCTCCACGAGTATTAAGCTTCTTCAGTCTGCTGTATTGTTGCTAGTTGCTGGTTGCTTGTTGCTTGTTGCTCGCTTGCTATCTTGGAGCCTGCTTCCTGATGTCTGCTCCAATGGCTGTCAAGCCAAGGAGTTGTTGGCTGCCGTTCGCCTGATGTTTTCATTCTTTATGCGCCCGTCTCGCAGGACTCTGACTCCTGTGTCCTGTCGCATGTCTCTCTGTGTGTCTCTGTGTGTCTCTCTGTGTCTCTGTGTGTCTCTGTGTGCATTCATATGTGCATTATGTCGAGTCATAATACTCTTATGGAGCTTTTTAAACGTTCGGCCACCGTTCTACCTTCGCTTCTCCATTCCCATCTCTCGTTATCTGCCATTGCTATGCATTTTTAAGTGCTTCCTCTTTTTTGCATACCCTTTAAAGTCAACAACACGGGTATGCTTTTACCTGATTTCTTGCTCTTGTTTTCTCTTTGACTGCATTATTCCTTACAACAAGTTCTATTCAGGCTCAAATTTTAGGAAACACGAGTTTTTTAATCAAGTAGAGAATTTTGAAAAACAAAATTCCCAAATATCTTGCTTTTAGATTGTTGTTTAAAAAATTATCTTTGGAAATTTTAAACATCTATCGGCAACAACTATAAATATCAAATACAACATTTGACTTGAAGCTTTGAAGCTTAAAGCTAATTATAGATTTCTTAGTGAGTGACAAAATAAGATTTAATCATTTTAAATGCTGCTTTAAGGATTTAATTTAAATTTCTCATCATCTAAACGCTGATAAGTTAAGCGTTAAGCGAATTCAAGTCTGAATTTGAATAGGCAATAAGAAAGCAACTATTGTCGTTTGTCTAAAGTTGAAAGCACTTTGGGTATCTTGTAGTGGATCATTATCGTTCTGTTTCTTGTATTCAGCATGCATCTTAAGTCTACAGACACAAACACACACACAGACACACACACACACACATATGTAAGCAGCACTTGAGTGTGCACACACAGACAGAGTCAAATTGCAGCTGGGCAAGAGAACTTTAGCTTGGTTTGCCCCTTTTACAAATTGCGCCCGAAAGTATGCAACAACATTTGGTCATGTCGATGTCGCCGAATTGCGCTGGCAACGGACAAGCGACGTGGACGTAGCGCAGGAGTGAGTGAAAGGGCGAGCGATGGAGAGTAGAAAATGCCAAAAAATGGGCAAACAATGCCATCCAATCGTCTCGTTATGGGCAACCCAAAAGCACAATAAAAGCTGCTCAATTGCTGCCCAGCTTCGGCTTTTGTCCCAATATCAACGTCAACATCAACGTTTGCTGGCGTCAACTTGAAAGCCACTTGCAATGGACTTGCCTCTCCTCTCCCTCCTCCTCCCCCTCTCCCTCTCTACATCCTTCTCTCTCTCTCTCTTTCTGTGCCCGTCTCCCTCAGGCATTGGACACGTTGCGGGAGTGGCAAAGCTAGTTGACAACTTGGAGTGCTCACTGTAGCGGACACTCTGCTTTACTCCATACCCTCCTCCTCCTCCTCCTCCTCCCACCCTCCAGAGGCGTTTCTTCCGTCGTCGCCTGCAACGGAAATGCGCTAATTATGCGCCGCGCATTACAAAAGCAAAGCACTCGCAGCAACAGCAGCAATGGGAAGCTTGATAAAAAACCGTAAATATGCATTGAGATAAATGCTCCCCAGGCGACTCGCACACACCCTGTAAATTGCGTATCTATTGCAGATCGAAATACTTGAGCAATGTTTGCTAATTGTAGTAAATCTACAAATACAAACTGTTTGCATTGACCACCCACAATTATAAGATCAAGAAAACTTCATTACTTTCTTAAATTCCTACATAAACTATCATAAATCGCGCAATGAAGTCATGCATTTAAGGATTAATATCAATTGAGTTTTGTAAAAAGAGCTAACAATCAAATTGTAACCGTTTAGATATTCTCCCTATTGCACATTGAGTAAAAAAGTTCCACAGATTTTTCTAAACATCTAATTCGAAATGTAACTACCTCTTACGCTATTGCCGCGTTTCATAGGGTATTTGCATAGTCAAATTCTTATTAAGTTGTGCAAAAGGCAGCAGCAAGAAGAAGAACAAGAACAGCGCCAACAACAGCGCCGACAACAGCGACGACAACAGCGGCGACATTGCTTCTTATAACAATGTCGAGCGCGAGCTTTGAATAGTTTTCGCTTGTAAGCAACAAGCGGGGGGTGCAGGGGAGTGGTAAAGAACGAAGGGCAGAAGAAAAGATGATGTGCCAGCATTGTTGTTGCTGGATTTGCTGTTAATGTTATTGTTGTTGCACAGCGGCCGTGATTTTGGAGCGCAGCAAATGAGAAAGGTAAATAAGCGAAATGAAATGAAGTAGAGGATGACGAAGCAAGCCAAAGAAGAATAAAAAGCAGAGGGAAACGAAAAATGAACATGCAGAAGGAGTGAGCAGAGCCACACGGTACAACGGGAATTTGTGAGCGAGCGCGAAGACGAGAGCAGGCAGATTAAGATAGTGAAAGCCTCTTGTTGGCGACAATGAGAAGTGCAAAATTGCTGTCCCGTTGTTCGCTGACCCCAAAATGAGACAAACTCGCAATGCAATTGCTGCTGCTGTTGTTGTCATCTCGCTTCCGCTCCAAAGGCTGCGTTGTTGTTGTTGTGGCTGCTGTTTTGCCTGCTAAAAGCAGCCTCGAGACAGCAACAGCGACTACACAACATGCACATGACATATTTCTGCATTCCCTCTTTCCCCCCTCTCGACTGCAGCTGTACTTCTAGTATGCCAGAAACCACCTCACCAATGCCACCTCAGCCCGCACATTACGATATTCACCTCAGCCCACACAATACAATGCCCACCTCACATACACACACACAAACATACAGTAAAGTAGCCAGCTCGCTCATATGCTCTGTCTCAGCCTCTTTTTATACCCGTAACGGGTTGATTAGAAGGGTATTCTTATTGTTCAGTTGTTAGCGTACATCACTCTGGCAAATATTCTCATATTTGTACCATATTTTTCGTATACTTCTGCATTTGCACTGTGTACTTTTTATTTGCCAATATGGTTAACGGGTATCGCACAGTTGAGCACACTTAACTGCAGGTTGCTCACTTCTTTTTTTTTTGTTTGCTGCTCCCTCCACACTCCACACTTTCTTCCTTTACACTATTTGTGTCACTTAATCCGCTGCCAGGCAGCTTTTGTTGTTACTGTAATGCCGCTAGCTTAAAGAGCTTCGCTGACGCTTATCATTCAGCTACAGCATTTGACGTCGCAGTCGCTGACGCTGTCGGCGTTGGCGTCGGCGTCGGCACCGGCGTCAACGTTGCTTGTTTTCACATGCGAAAAATGCAAAAGTTTGCGTTGCGAACCGCACACACACACACACATACAAAAAAAAAGATTGGCTGAGCCCCCGCAGGCCTGGGAGAGGGCTGGGGGGCGTGTTAGGACTGAGGGCCAGCCAAAGGCAGTTGGCGTAAAATTTTTGCAACTATTTTGTGGCAAGTTTATAACGAAATGCTGCAAATTGGTTTGGTTTGGTTTGGTTTAGCTCGGCTTCGTTTCGTTTTTTCGCCGCTGTATTGACTTTTTTACTGGGGTGTTCTTTTTTTGTTTTCTTTCTTTTTTTCGGAGGGGGCTTCTTTGTTGTTGCAGCGCCCCTCAAAAGTCGGCAGCAATTTTTTAGAATAAATTGAGAGCAACAGTGGATACAAAAAAAAAAAAAAAAAACTGGGAACGGGACATGCAAAAACATGTTGGTTGTTTGCCAAAGCCCAACAGTAGTAACTGTAGATTGCAAGTCCTTGTTGTGCTTGCAATCCTTTTTAAGGATCCCACTCACACACACACACTCAACACACATAGAGAGGGAGAGGGGAGAAAGCTCTTATCAAACTTGCAACTTCGAGACATATTACGCATTACCTTCGCTTAAGCTTCGTTTAGAAGCGGAGCTCAAGTTTTCCAAGTCAAAGTCTTCAAAACTGTTTCGCATTCGCAAGATTTATGAAACTTGCTATGATAACTAGCTTAGCTGACGTGCAGCCAACTTAACGTGACTGGCGTTGCCAGACAGCAAATTATATTTTGTGATTTTTAATTAAAAATTTGACTGTTTGTTTACCATAAAGTTCTCAAGAAATTTAAAATGTGACATCACCAAGTAAAATAATAAAAATTAGCATTAAAACTTATTCATGTATGCACTAATATTTAATGCAATCAAAAATATTGAATGCTAATGTAAATTACAGTCCTAAAAATATATGCGCAGCCAACTTAATAACTCAACTTTGCCAGAGCAACAATTTTGGCAATTAATTGCTTTTTTACCACCAGCAAAATAAATATTTATAAAGTTCAAATGCAATACACAAAAATATTTTACATACAAAAGAAATATATTGCTGACAACACCACCTTAATTTGATTTGATTGCAGCAAAAATGCACACAAAGCAAAATGTTTCCATTTTAATAAACGATACCCTTCAAAAGTTTAAAAAAAGTGTGTCAAAGTTTAGAACACGCCTCAGCAAGCTAATTGTACACTAATTAAGTTTGTATAAAGCACAAAGCAAGAGGTATCAAGCACTATACAACACAAACGTTTAAATTGCATTGAAAATTTACTAATTTATATTGCAGCAGCTCCAACAAAACAAAAAAAAAGAACAGTTGACGAAAAATTTCGAGTTGACAACTTTTTTAATTTCATCACTGATTACGAGTGAAAATTTGGAGAGCAAAGCCACAGCAATGTCAACCGCCAGCGTCATCAAAGTGGTTTCAACGAAACAAGAAAAAAACAAAATGAAACAAAAAATAAATTCTCGTTAAAAATTCTCGAAAATTTCTCGCAAATTTTTGAAAATTTATTGCTTAGAAATTTGGCAATTTAAAAGCAATTTAGCATGATTCCGACTGCAAGACTGCAAAACAAAAAAATGCAGCACTTAAAAAACAGGAAAAAATGAAAAATTCTCAAAAAAAAGAGCAAGAGGGCGAATGCACAGCGTGCGAGAAAAACAGAGAGAGAGAGAGAGAGAGAAAGAGTGAGTGAGAGACCGAAAAAAAGAAGAAAGTTTTGCCCGCACGCATGCAAATTGAAATAGTTGGGCAAACTTGCAGCAGAGCACAAACCTTTGCTGGGCACGAGCTGAGAGCTGTGACTGGTGGGGAGGGGGGTAAGCAAGCAGGGCAAGGGGTGGGGCAGGAAGAAATGCAAGGAAACAGGAGGTGAGAGCGGGAAATCTAAAGCTTTTCGGCAATTATGAACACAGCAATGGGAATTTTCAGCAGCAACTTGTGCTTCGACGTCTACCCCTAAAATCTCTCGCCCCTCCGCCCACCGACGTATTCTCCACCGCATTCGCCAACTCGCGAACCGTTACATAGTTCATTAATATATCAGGCTTTAATCTCCGTCTGGCAGCCGCCATCATGCGATGCTAAACAAGCGTAAAACGCTTTTTACCGGAAACTTATAAACGCAACGCGCTAATTATTTTTCTCCTTCGTCCTGCCGCCGCTGCCGCTTTCCCCTCTCCACCGTCAAGCTGCGCTGCCGCTGCTGCAGTCGACGTCAGCGTCAGCGTCAACATCGGCTTTGGCTTTCAGCTTCCTTGGCAGCTTTTCCAACTGCCAGCATCCAGCATTCAACTGAGCTTCAAGCCTGCACAGTGGTGACGATTCGGGAAAGCCGCACAAAATGATTTAATAAGACGCCTCATTAGTTTTACTTGTTATCACCTTATTAACACGTTCGATTGTAATCAATTAGTCAATTGGCAGCAATTATAAATAAACAATTCGCGCCATAAATCTGCAATTCGCTTTCCCTGACAGCCCAAAAGTATGCTGCACTTTTTGTGGCATGAAGAAGACACTAATTAAAAGACCACAAAGCATTATTCATTTATATATGCATATATATGTGTCGATTTATCGATCGAACAGAGCTATTAAAATGATAAATAGCTGGAGAATGTGTTGCAGGTGAATTTTAATTGAAAAAGCTGCAAAGTACTGAGTAAAAAACAACTATCGGAAAACAATACAAATGTTAAATGAATGTTAAGAAATTTGTATGAAAATATAGCAGACAAAAGTAACATGATTGGCAATACAAATGCTTAATGAAAATATAGCAAAATGTTTGAAAAAAAATTAAAGAAAACGATTATAACGAAATATGGAATGATTGGATTGAAATTTAATGAAAAATTCATTAAAAAATCATCAAAATTTGATGTGTGAAATATTTCAAATATAGAAAAATATTCTATTAAAATAATAAAGCTTGACATGCAGATAAATTGAAATTTAAAGTACAAATCAAGTTGATGCATTGCATATTTTGGCTTGAAGAAAAGTAATGCAACTTCGAAGTATTTCTATACAAAGAATTTGCTGTAGAAATTGCTAAAATTGTTTGAAAATAATGCTTGAAAATATTTGTAAAAAATATCTCATAATCTGCAAATTACAATGCCCTAAATTTTGACCTAAAATCACGCCACTGAAGCCACTGTGCCGCTCTGCGGCTTAGTGGATAAAATTGTGTGCGGGTTGCAAGCTGTGAACCAAATGCAAAGTTTTTGCGGGCGCAACGAAGGTCGGAGAGGTTGAAACAAGGGCGGGAGGGGGAATGCGAGGGTGGCAATATTGGCTGCGGAGTGTCGCGTATTAGCGCCAGGACTTGCAACATTTCATTTTGGCTTAGCGTGGAGCACTAAGCGTTTTCTTTCGTTTTAATTTCTGTGTGTAAACACAACCAAAACGCTGGGCTGCAGCAACGTGGAGCAACTTGGAGCAACTTGGAAACGATGGCAATGACTAAAGCAAATGGCGACAGCAAATGGCGACGTAGGCGTAGAAGTTGACGTCGGCATTGCTGCTGCCATTTCCGTTTCCGTTTCCGCCAGCACGTACGTGAAGCACTTTGGCCTAACTACTTGCCACATGTTGTGTGTACACACACACATACAGAGATAGATAGACAGACAGAGTTTAGACCGTAGTTGTTGTTGTTGCTCTTGTTGTTGTCTTCTAGTTGTTGAGAGCTCGTTTCTGGCTTCGCCTGCCTGCTTGCCGCTTATTGTAGTTAAGTTTTATGCCGCCATTTTCTTCCGCTTTGCGTGCTGCACGTACTACTTGCCATCCGCTTACCGCCTTCTCCCTCTCTCTTTATCTTTATCGGGCTGTCTCTCAGCTTCCTTTCGGCATCTTTGCACCTAATTCCATTTTCACTTTCTTTGATGATGCTCAATTTTTTGCATCATTAATCTTAAGCGATTTTCAGCTTTGACGCTGACAGACTCGCTCTCTCTCTCTCTCTCTCTCTCTCTCTCTGTCTTCCCCTCTCCCTCTCATTCTCGCTTACTTTATCTTACGCCTTGCAGTTTACACTATGCAGTCCAGCATATTAAAATGTCTTGAAATATGAGCTTGACTAGCATGAAATATGATGAAATTATGCATAAAAATCATTTCATCAACTCAACGCATCTTAATGAATTCTTTGAATAACAGCGAATAGTCACGAACATCTCTTTCTCTTACTCTTTCTCTCCTTCTCTGTCTCCTTGTTCGCTTCGCCGGCTTGCGCTCTCAATTTGCATTTGATTTACATGCTATTCGCGACTTAACATTATGTAAATTAACATAACTCCAAGCACACCTAAACGCTGCAGTGCGTTGACTTCCACTCCGTTGCACTTAACATGAGCATCGGCAAACATGTTAATCGACAGATTACGATTGATGGGCTTTGCTGTTAGCCGCTGCTAACAGCTCACTGCTGACGTTCTGTTAAGCATCTAGTCATGTTACTCTTGCTTTACATTTATGTTAACTCACTGCAATTGCCTACAGTTTGATAATAACAGCAAATCGTTCACTGTTAAGCAATCTAATTCTTCTAAGCTAACATTTAAATAGGTCAAGTCACTATTATTGTTATTTTTTTTTTAATAGACATAAATAAAAATGCTTCAGCTGCACTTTCAAAATAAAACTTTGTTTTTATGAAAATAAATGCTCCACAAAGTTTACATAATAATTTTACTATATTTATTAAATATAACTACAATTTTCAGCTTAAGTGGATCAACTTTTTGTATAATTTCTGACTTCATTTCGGTCTATTCGGCCTTATAAAAACTACTTCAATTTATAACTCATTAGTGAACATCAATTTATTTGCCTCTTTAGGCAAAATTGATGTTTTGGTGTGCGAAGATCGAACACTTTCAGCTCAGTTGCTCTCCAGTCTATTAGCTAATTTAACAGCCAGCTGTTACAGCGAGTTGTCCGACTATTAAGCTGCAATCAAATTATGTTAATGCCGGCCATATGTGCGGACTATTAACACATCGGGGCAGCGTTTTGCCACATGGCTGGCAGAATCCAATGGAATTTCACGCTCGATTTACTGCTCAGTTTTGTCAGCTTAACAATGTTCGCTCGAACTGGAGCTGCGAGCTGTTGCCAGGACTCTATGTGCTGTCGCTGACTTTTCATAGTTTCGGCACAACAAAACAATTTCTATTTTACATTCTTCTTGCGTGTGGGGGGAGCGATTTTGTGGCTGGGGCAGCGCTTAGTGGCGCCACCTCCACCCTCCCCGCATGCCGCCCGCATTTTGTAGATTTGAAGTCCCATAAATTTGAAGTGTCAATATATAAAAACCGCATATGTGCGGCCAGCGGCGGCAACGGGTCGAAATTCATAAATTTCGCCATGCAACCAAATGGTAAAATAAAATGCAGCAGCTTTTTCACACACACACACACACTCACACAGTTTTATAGTTTTCTCAGTGTGTGTGTGTGTGTTCGCATTCGTTTCGATGTCCATGTCCGTTGCATGTGGCCGGAGGGCCGTGTGGCTGTGTGGCACAGAGGCCAAGCCAATGCTGCCACATGACGCCCCGGGTTCTGTGCGGATTTTATTTTATTACAAACGTAAAGTAAAACCAAGTCAGTTGCTGCTGCTGCTGCTGCTTCTGCTGTAATGCCACCAAGCATGACCGACAGATGCCCTGTAAATCACTTCAAGTATTAACTTAGTTCGACACTCTACATTATTTATTTATTCGCCATTTAATTTGCAATTGACCTGTGTATACTCGGTGAATAAGCGCTAATATATAATTAATGCGCACCGCTTAATACATGATTTAATGATTTTCAACAATTTGCAGCAATCAGCTGTAGTCCAAAGCAGAAGACAGACAAATTTATACCCTACAATTGAACTGGACGATAAAAAGACTAACTATAAATATAAATATTAAGCAATTTGCTAGCAATCTTTTGCTTCAAATTTGTGCTGAATCTTTTAGCATATGAACTTTAAATTTGATGTCTAAGTTTCGCACTTCTCAAGCCTCCCAATTGCCCTTCGTCTGCGCTTACAGCGTATAGAAATCGCAGTGAAGTTGTAAAAAGCGAGAAAAACAATATTAAATGAAATAAAACAGGAGCCACAAGGACAACGACAACGACAACGACAACGGAATGAAGAAAACTGGCAACTGCACTTAACATCACGGCCAATGCAATGCGAAAGCTTCTTCTCCCGAAAATAACCCCTCAAAAGAAAAAAAAAAATGGAAATGGAGCCAGCAATGAAGAGAAAAGCCACTTGAAGCTGGTCAGCTGCTGGCTCAGTGCGCTGCGGTGATGCGGTGCGGTGCGGTGCGGTGCTTTACTGTCCAGACAGAAGGCAATCAAAGCGAAAGCAGTCGAAATGTTGAGCTATCGTTGGGCTGCCCGGGCTGTCAAGTATTGGCCAAATATCAGTTGGCTTCCACAATTCGGCAGCAGCAATAAAATTCGTGTTTTTTTGTTTTTTTTGTTTTGTTCTGCGCAGTTGTTGAATGAGAAGCCAATCGACAATCGGCTATCGGCAATCGACACTGCGCAATCGATATGCTGCCCTCACCTCCCCTCCCCTCAACCCTCCCCCCAAACACTTGACAATCAAAAAACACATGCAATTTGCTGGCCAAAAGTGGTTTATGAGGCGCAGCTCCATGTGAAAGTGGTTCGCATTTGGATGGCAATTTTTTCGCGAGTGGCTGAGGCGTGTGGCATGCGACGTGTGGTGAGTGGCGAGTGGCGAGTGGCAGCTGAAATAGCTGAAATTGTGCTTGCAGCCGTTTGCCGCATATTTGCAATACCTGTTTATATTTCTTTAATTAACGCAGCTGATGGACAACAATTGTTTTCGTTTGCGCCAAAAAAAAGTGAAAGGACATCATAAACGTTTGTTTGTTGCAGTTGTAAGCAGCCAATTAAGATTCTTAAAGCCAGCTTAAAACTTCAAGTTCAATATATAAACATATATAATTAAATAGACAGCAGTTGTTTTGAAATTTGTATATTTTAAGCTATCTACTTGATTGCCTAAATCTGACTTGATTTTTGTTTATTTTGTGTAAATATTTCTCATAGCAAATTCAACAAATCCTGTCAGTTATTAGCATTTAACGCAATTTGTGTAAATTCAAGTGGCAGCTTCATTAATGCAGAACGATAAACAGCTTGTGAATTCGCAAACACAATTTTTGTGGGATTTCTCGGCGTTTCGTTGGCAAATTAAATACTAGGAAAGATGATTGAACAAAAAAAAGTTTGCCCCTAATTAAATATAACTTAAAGTCTATCAAAAACAAATTAATCACTAAGAGCCGCAAATTAGGACGTCGTGAACCAAGCAACGCACAAAAGCGGCGCCCACAACGCCTATAAAAATGAAGAAAAGTCGAAAAAAAAAACACTCAACCACACACAAGTAAAGTCAAAGTTTTTTTCTCATTCTCTCTCTTTTTTTATTGCGTTTTTTGTCGTAGATTATTTCGCCAGCTGATTTCATTTAGCTAATCAGCTTATTGAACTTAAGGCCGAGGTAAGCTCGACCCTCACAGGAAAAGAATGAGAAAAGAAAAATGAACTTGAAGTTGAAGCCGAAGTCAAGTGAAGTTGGCACTGGGGATTTTGGGGGCTGCTTAAGCAGCAGTTGCAGCAGCTGCACAATCGCAATCTCAAATTCAATTTGTTCGGGCGCAAAGCAAGTCAAGGTAAAGTAAAGTAAAAAGAGAGAGAGAGAGAAAGAGAGAGATGGAGAATGTAAAAGAGAGCGGAATAGAGGTCAGGCGAAAGCTTGGCAGTTTTGCAGCTGTGTGTCACCAAATTAATTAATTACACAATGAGTTTATTAAACCCCGCAGCCCCGCAGTCGCCCCTCCAGCCAAAAGTGTATTCGAGTTAAGCACGTAAATCAATCAGCACTTCAATCAACTTCTGTCAATTCCCAATCTCGCTCGATCAGCTCAATTAGTCCACATATAATTAAGTGTGCTCGCCCAGACCTCGAGGCGACAGTTGGCCCGAGTTGCCTGCACTTCAATCGGCAATTAGCACTTCAATCAGCACTCCAATCGTCCAACAATCAGTTGTTAATTATGCTGAGTAGAGCTGCCACAGACACGACGTTGATTAGTTTAACGAATTTCGGCCAAAGTTTGTGCACTTTTATCACCTCAATCAAATGGAATAGCTGCTCAATGAGGTCCCATTTTTCTAGACAATGTACGCATAATGACACTCTAAAAATAATGTTCACAGCAATCTGAGTACCCAGAAATATATTTTAATAATTTCTGTCTTCAGCTTAAGTACCGTAAAAAGCACTTAACCCAAATTGTTACTTTCATCAATCAAAAAACATCAATACCAGTTATTTATTATTTAAATTATCTGCAAAGAAAGCACTTTACTTTGAATTGAAGTTTACATTGTGAAGCTTCAATCATGCCCTCAAACATATTCGTAATTTTTGACTTCTGATAAATTGTTTCTTTCATCAATCACAACTTCAATGTCCATTGTTTTTATTTGGAAGGTAAGCGCTTCAATCACGCCCTCAATTTCACCTTCAGCTAAAGTGTTTTAGGTTTATAACTCACCTAACCTAACTTGTTGCATTCATCAATCAAAACTTCAACGTCATCTTTTTTTTTTTTTAAATTTTCTGCGCTTCACTTTAAAAATAGTGTTCACAACAATTTATGCGCCTCAATCACGCCCTCAAATTGTTAATTTTTCACCTATTTATTTTTTGATGCAAAATCAGCGCTTCAATCAACTGATCAATCAATTGAATATCAAATGTGTCTCTTAACCTAAATTCTTGCGTTCATCAATCAAGACTTCAACCAATTCTTTATTAACTAAAGCACAACACTATCTTTGTTTTATTTAAACTATCTGCAAAGTAAGCGCTTCAATCGACTTATCAATCATTTGGCGTAATTAAAACCATGTAATTCCTAAGCACATGATATTGATTTCATGTCTCATTTAACATAAATTGCTGCGTTCATCAATCGAGACTTCAATCAATTCTACGCTAAGTAAAGTTAATCTGCAAGTAAAGCCCTTCAATCGACTTATCAATCGTTTGACGTGACTTAAACAACTCAATTCCGAAACATATGAAATCAAAATGTCTCTCTTAACGTTCATCAATCAAGACTTCAATCAATTCTTTACTAACTAAAACAGAACAACGCTAGCTTTGTTTTATTTTGGACTATCTGCAAAGTAAGCGCTTCAATCAACATTTCAATCATTTGGCGTGACTTAAACAACTCAATTCCCTAGCAGATGAATTCAAAATGTCTGAATCCACAACTACAATCAATATTTTGCTTCAATCAACTTTTCAATCATTTGGTGTGACTTAAGCAACTCGATTCCCTAGCAGATGAATTCAAAATGTCTGAATCCACAACTACAATCAATATTTTGCTTCAGATAAAGAGTAATTGCAAACAATTAACGAGACTGTTCAATCAAGCAAAATCCCTTGCATATCAATTGCGAGAATTCTTGAGATGCGGCGCCAGTTAAAGCGCAATTGCAAATCAATCAGCGCATCAATCAGTGCATAAGAAACATTGATTGGTAACTTGAGCAACGCTGCGAGCGCTGGGAATGAAACGTAAACTAATCAGGCACACTCAATCGCTGGCTCAATCAGTGCGCCAGCAAATAACAACAATAATGTTGAGCAATGCACTCACCTGACTCGGTTGTGTCGAAAACAAATCGTTGGGTTGCTCCTGTGCTGCTGATGCTGCTGTTGCTGCTGCTGTGGCTGCTGCCGTTGGCAAGACATGTTGTTGTTGCTGTTGTTGTTGTTGCTGTTGCTGCTGTTGTTGTTGTTGTTGTTGCTGCTGGAACTGCTGTTGATAGTGTTGCTGCTGTTGATATTCATATTGCTGTTGCATTTGATATTGCAATTGCTGATACTTCAATTGCTGCTGCCCGCCGCCAGAGGCCGCCGCCTGTTGGCCCTGCACCATGGGCAACAGCTCGAATTGACAGCAGCACATATATAAGATGGCGATTGCCAACAATTGGGATGTGTTGGCAACTCTGCTGCATCGTCGTCGTCGCAACAACAACGACGACATGTTGCCGCCTTTCAAATCAAACGCTGTCCTCTCAATGCCTCTCAATGTGTCGCTTATTTTGTTGCAAAACTCTGTTGCAGCAACTAGAATAAGTTGTTGTTGTCGTCGTCGTCGTCTGGTTTGTTATTCTTGGCCGGTTGCGCTTCAGTTGCCACTCTGTTGCAACTTTGCTGCCACTGCAAGCAGAACAAGAACAAGAAACAAGAATAAGAAACAAGTTAAAGATGTGTGTTGAGTAGAAGACGCAGAAGAACTTGTGAAACAATCGCAAGTCAGTTGAACTTGCCACTAAAGTTGCATTTTGCCGCAAAGCAAACTGAATATGCACAACTTTCGCTGCCAGGCATAAACTTATTAAATAAATTGACAATAATTGCACACTGGCTTCAAGGGCGTTTAACACATCCTCTGACAATATTTGCCAACATTAACCAAGAGCACAAAGAACGTAAAAAATTAATGCTAAATGCCAATGAGCAGCAATTGAAAGCAAAACATTTCATTTGCAGAAAGATTTGACAGTTGAAGGCATCGAGAAATGCAAAGAGTTCTTTGAGCTATTGTGCAAAGCAAAAATTAGAACTTTATCGAAATTAATTTATAAATAGATATATTTATAATTCAGTGTCACAATGAATATTAAATATGAAGAATATTAAACACTTTTTGCTTAGATTTCAACTTAAAAGACTTTTGACTGTTAAAGAAATCATTAAATGAAAATAATTCATCAAAGTCTTGAACTTTAAATGCTAAAAATAAGTAGAACAAAATATAGAAAGATTATGTGAAATTAAATATGTGAACTAGAAATTCTGTAATTCATTAATAGATACATAGATATAAATATATTTATAACTTTTTACTGCAATGCAGTTAATTTGCAGAATTGATAATTAAAGTAATCATTTAATAAAAATAATTCATCAAAGTCTTGTGCTTTAAATGTTAAAAATAAGCAGAACAAAATATAAAAAGATGATGTGAAATTAAATATGTGAACTAGAAATTCTGTAATTCATTAATAGATATATAGATTTAAATGAATTTATGCTTCAATTTCACAGTCAAGTATTAAGTAAAGCAACTTTCTCAAATACTTCTTCTATAGCTTTCAACTTGCAAGAGTTTTCACTGCAATGCATTTGATTTGAAAAGGAATTTTAACATGAAAAGAGTTCTTGAAAACCTTGTGCATGAAATGTTTGAAATAAGTAATAGAAAATAATGAAATTACAAATAGCAGCTATAAATTCTGTAACAGATATGTAAATATAGATATTTTTCAGTGCCAGAATCAAGTAAAACAACTTTCCCAAATACTTTCAACACTTTTTCTTTAGTTTTCAACTGAAAAGTCTTTTTAGCGCGCTGCTTTAAAGAAATCTTAAGGCAAAGAAGTTAAAGATAGCGACTAATTGCTGCTTATTTTAATAAATATAGTTAGAGCAGCGATTTCCTCACAGCTTCTCCACCTACAGCTGCTTAAATGTAAATCTGAACTTAATGTTGACGTCTTTTTGAAGTGCTTTTAACGCCATTATATTAATTAGCTACTGCAATCTGCGCCACCGCCAAGAAGCAACATTAAGAATACTTTTGAAGGCCTCTCTCTGAGCCCCTCGCATGTGGGATGCGTTATAATTGGAAGTGTGTGAGTGCGTATGGAGAATGCTGGAAAATTCGTTAATTTCAATGTTTCATTTTGTGCAATTATCGCGCAATTAAAGCGGCAATTGAAAAGAAGACACACGCACAACACACAACACAACACACAACAGCATAAAATGGCAACAATTAAGGCGAAGAAAAGCGGAAAAACTTCACAACTGACTAAATGGAAAACTGAATGAACGAACAACAGCAGGAAAATGCACAAAATAATGAGCAGCAAGTCGTAAAGATTTTCGCTGGCAAATCAAGAGAAAGAAGCAACGAAAAAAAAAATGGAAAAAATTGTAATTTCAATAATTAATGCAAAATATATAAAGACAACGAAAAAAAAGCAAAGCTAAAACGCACACACAAGAAGCGAACAAGCGTTGAAAGCAGAGAGACAGTTAAAGATGAAGCCAAAAAGCTGAAGATGATGGAACAAACAACAAAAGGTGCAAACAACAATTCAACAATTTTCACTTGCAATCAAAAGCAGTTGGAAAATCAATTTCACTTTTCAATTAAACGTTCCAAAAACAAAACTCACAGTTGACCAACAAAAAAAAAAAAAATAAAAAAACGAACAAGAAAAAGAAAAAGAAAATACATTTTTTAATGACGATAATGCGGCGCACTAATGATGATAATGATGATAATGTTTGCTGTCGAATGACGTTGAGATGCTGTTCAAATGCTATTTTATATTATTTTCGATGCTGTTGCTAACCAAAGCGAGGGGCGCCAACGTTTATGGGGGCGTGGCACGGCAACGAAATGAAAATCATATGCAATAGAAAAAAAAAGAAGAGTAAAAAAATCACGTCTGGAAAATTGCGCTTTGATGTTGCAGCAACATCAAAAGCAGCAGCAGCAGCGAGCAGACTTCAATAGCGAATCACTGGAACGTGCAACACGAGGAGACGCCGCCACAACAACATGAGACTTGCAATTATAATAGCATCACAACAACAAGCAAACGTTGCCTGCAATTACAGCGCATCCAAAGTGCCAACAACCAAAGCAACAACAACGTCTACAAAATAACAACATTTTCCTTGCGATCTTTTCCAATGCGCATAATGTCTACCCTCATCCTCGCTCCCCTCCCCCTCTCCGTCAATGCATGTTGAACATTTGTAAGCTGGCATGAAGAGCAAACTGTTGGACAGAGAAGATACCCTGTACAACAATTGCCAACACAATTTATAGCTCATTCAGTTGATAGAAAATTAAGATATAAACTGCAAAATATTTGCACCATAAGATTAAATCAATAAAATCGTAGAAAATTTATATCTAAACATAAAAAAATGTTCACTATAAAATTACATTAATAAAACAATATAAAGTTTATACACTTTATCATTCAAATGATGGAACATTGCAACATGAACAGCAAAATATTTACGTTATAAAATTAAATCAATAAAATTATTGACGACTCAAATATAAACAGCAAAATATTTACGCTATAAAATTAAATCAACAAAACAAAGCTCAACATGCTAAATAAAATAAATACAGCAGATAACTAAAAAAACTTGTAGAAAAACATACAATTTGAATTAATTAATTTCAACCTCAACGTAGACTGAAAATGAATAACTAAAATAATAAAATAAAATGAATATTACTTCGCTTGTGAACTAAAATTTGAATTATGAATACTATGTAAGTTAAATAAGCAATAAAATAATGAAAATCATTTAACTTTAATTCAAAATAAATTTTTAAGTAGAAAAAACGCATCGAAGTATTTTTTTTTAATTTGTTGACTAAAGTTTGATATAAAATTATTCGTCTTTTTTTGCTGCGCCAGAATTGCGTGAAATATTAATTTTTTGGTATTTTCCAAGAGCTGCAGCTGAAGCTGGCAAACACCTCATAAATGAAAATTACGAAAAATATAAAATGAAAAAGATCAGAAACTTACAAAAAAGAAAAGTTCAATATTGCCAATATTTTGAATAGCGCTGAAGAATGTTAATTTTTTGCCGAATAAACGAGGGCTGACAATTAAAACGTACGCAATAAAATTGGGCAGATGCAGAAACAAAAAAAAAAAAAAGGAATTACCTACGGGAAAAACTTAAAAAAAAATATATATTTATATGTAGATATGTGAAGAAAACAAATATGCAGTTAATTCAGTTTTTTTTTCGGCGCAGCTTTATGTGCACAGGGTATGAATGGAGCAAAATAAAATATATATTTTAATGCACTGGTAATGTAAGAACACAAAAACACCCACAAACACAGACACACATGTATTTCATGCGATTTATTTGCATGTTGCAAGGAGGCAACAGCAACGCAAGCTGCACAATTAAATACCCTGTAAGCAGCTGCAATAAATACAAAATATACAAAATGTATTGGAAGTCGGGCCAGTCATGCTTTATACCCTGTAGAGGCGCAGGGTATTTGCGTGTGGCGCGCAATCTCAGGCAGGCAACAATTTGTGCAACTTTCGAACTCTGTTAACAACATTTGCAACAGTCGTTGTCGTCGTTGTTGTTGTTGTTGCTGGTGTTGATAAGGATGCTTGGCGCTGGCTGCGCTCGTGTTTGGTGTCAATGATAGCGTGAACGATACTTTCTGCACACACACACACACACACAAACACACACACACACACAGAGGTAACAGCAAAAACATGCAGCGAGCGAACGCTTTTGGCTTCGTTTGCATAAGTGGAGCGCCAGCTTCCGGCATACGCTGCGTATACACAATATGCAATATACAAATACACAGCCCAAAAAAACACACACTTTTACACAAATAAGCAGCAAATGTATTCGTGTGTGTGTGTGTGTGAGGTTACTTTAAAGTTTATGGACACTGAATGGCCTTTCAGCGGTCAACAAAAAGCGACAGCCAAGTGCGTGGAGGCCGACAATGAGACATAAAACAAAGCTGTCCAAAGTGCGAGCAGAGTGTGGCCCAAAGTGTGAGTATCTGTATCGGTATCGGCAACTGTATCAACTGAATGTATCTGAATGGCGCATCGGACAATCGTCCAATACCATCTGAGGTGTGAGCTGTGAGCTGTGAGCTGTGAGGGCATCTGAGATGCATTGAGCGGGTTATTCATGGTCGGGCTGTGGCAGCGACGCATTGCATTGCCTGCTGCGTCCATCAAGGGACTCGTAATGCAATCATATGCAAGTAAACTCATAAATTGGCTGCTGCCAGACGGCGAAGGGACTCAATGAAAATGCGCTTTAAAATTTAAATTCACCAAAACTGCAGAATAAACTTTGGCCTATAGGAGAAGCACTGAAATAAATCTATTTATATGTAAAGCTGTGTGTTCTGATTTCATGACTGCGCTAGCAATGCACTGCATAAGGCGGTAAGGCTAGGAGGCTGCAAGGAGGCTGTTAGGAGAATGTTAGGAGGCTGTTAGGAGGCTGCTAGGAGGTTGATAGGAGGCTGTTAGGAGGCTGTTAGGAGGCTGTTAGGAGGCTGTTAGGAGGCTGTTAGGAGGCTGTTAGGAGGCTGTTAGGAGGCTGATAGAAGGTTGCTAGGAGGCTGTTAGGAGGCTGTTAGGAGGTTGTTAGGAGGCTGTTAGGAGGCTGCTATGAGGCTGTTAGGAGGCTGTTAGGAGGCTGATAGGAGGCTGATAGGAGGTTTCTAGGAGGCTGTTAGGAGGTTGCTAGGAGGCTGCTAGGAGGTAGATAGGAGGCTGGTAGAAGGTTGCTAGGAGGCTGCTAGGAGGTTGATAGGAGGCTGCTAGGAGGCTGTTAGGAGGCTGTTTGGAGGCTGTTAGGAGACTGCTAAGAGACTGTTAGGAGGCTGTTAGGAGGCTGTTAGGAGGCTGATAGGAGGCTGATAGGAGGTTTCTAGGAGGCTGTTAGGAGGCTGCTAGGAGGCTGTTAGGAGGCTGTTAGGAGGCTGTTAGGAGGCTGTTAGGAGGCTGATAGGAGGTTTCTAGGAGGCTGTTAGGAGGCTGCTAGGAGGCTGTTAGGAGGCTGTTAGGAGGCTGTTAGGAGGCTGTTAGGAGGCTGCTAGGAGGCTGTTAGGAGACTGTTAGGAGGCTGTTAGGAGGTTGCTAGGAGGCTGTTAGGAGGCTGTTAGGAGGCTGCTAGGAGGCTGTTAGGAGACTGTTAGGAGGCTGTTAGGAGGTTGCTAGGAGGCTGTTAGGAGGCTGTTAGGAGGCTGTTAGGAGGTTGCTAGGAGGCTGCTAGGACTCTACTAGGAGGTCGAAAGGGCGAAGCCTTAAATGTTTACATTCGATATTATCATCTTAATCTTTACTATATTTGACAAACACCCATCACTAAGCAGAATTTTATTCAACTAACTGTAACTAGCTATCATCGATAATTTTAAAGCAAAGTGTATAAAAAAATGGGAGAACGTGACGGGGACAGTGAATTTAAATGGAGATATTTAATCCGTAATTGTATTGCTATTTTGATGTAAAGATTTTTTTAACAAGGCTGCACTAAACAATCACTATCTGAAGGCTGAGCTAGAGTGAAAAAAGTTGGAGATAGGCTAGCTAATATCTATATAATATTGCACTTGTTTAAAAGTAGAAAAACCTAGATAGAAATGAGCAAGAAATATGCCCAAAAGGACTAAGTTTAGTTTAGTTAATGTGGCATACTTGCGATATTTATCGAACTATCGCACATCATTCACCAGATAATATCTATATAATATTGCACTTGTTTAAAAGTAGAAAAAACCTAGATAGAAATGAGTAAGAAATATATCCAATTGGACTAATGAAAAGTTTAGTTTAGCAAATGTGGCATACTTACGATATTTATCGAACTATCGCACATCATTCACCAGATAATATCTATATAATACTGCACTTGCTTAAAAGTAGAAAAACCTAGATAGAAATGAGCAAGAAATATGCCCAATAGGACTAAGTTTAGTTTAGCTAATGTGGCATACTTGCGATATTTATCGAACTATCTCACATCATTCACCAGATAATATCTATATAAAATTGCACTTATTTAAAAGTAGAACAACCTACATAGAAGTGAGCAAGAAATATGCCCAAAAGAACTAAGTTTAGTTTAGCTAATGTGACATTCTGGCGATATTTACCGAACTATCGCACATCATTCGCCACCACTTATCGATAGTGTTATCGATACGAAAGCTTACCACCTTCAGATGAACTGTCAACTATGTCAGTCTTAATTGAGAAGCGAACGAGTTCGGACTACTCTCAAGGAATTCATTCAATTTGCCTAATCATGGAAAACGGGGAACTTGACAAAGGTCCGGGCTGCGCAGCAATCACAGCAGCCCCCAAGGTAGTGCCAAAGAAGAGGCCGCGCATTCGGAAACCCATTCGAACAGCCGCCAGTGCTGACATCACTCCGACTTCGACGGGTCGACGCAAGATGAAAGTGCGCAAAATCTCGGCTATTGAGCAAGCCGAAGCTCCGCTCACCGCCAAGAAGAAGGTGAAGAAACGTCCCATTCACACCGCGGCCAGCGCTGACACCACGCCCACTTCAACCGGCAAAAAGAAGTACAGAGTGCGTGCATTTTCCGCTGTGGAAAACGCAAACGCTTCGTGCACGGCGTTCACCAAGCGGAAGATCAACAAGCGCTGCGCTCGCAACGGAGCCAACAACACGACAACAGCACCAGCTGATGCCTCGCCAGCGCCCTTGCCGGACAATCCACTGAATGCGCCCGCACTTTATGCGCCGCATGCAACGAGCTGCAACGAGTTTGGCCTGATGTTCAATACGCCGGTGTTTGCGACGCCTGAGAACGCTGAGGCTGCTGTGGTGGCGCCAGCCTCGACCGGCAAGAAGTTGTTGCGTAAACTAAACGCCACATCGCCGGTGCTGGGCATTGGGCCAATTCAAACGCCAGGCATTGGTTGTGCTGGGAATGCGGACGCCGCAACTGAGGCGGCTTCCAAGTCGTTTGGCAAACTGTCGATCACAACGCCGCCAGAGTTGAAGACTCCACCAGTTGCTGCCGTCAATCGCAAAGTGAAGATGCCAGGATTTGTGATTCCAGAGAATGCAGCGGCAGCTGCAGCAACCGCAGCCTGGATGGCCAAAAAGAAGAAGCGCTCTCTAACCCAGGAGCCGGCGGTAAGTGAGCATTGCGAATGTTCGCATTCACTCAAACGTCAAATTTGCAGTTCGGCCCCGACGGCAAGAGGCTGAAGCTTGATGCGCTGGTATACGATGACGATGACTTTGGCTTTCCCCCACCCAAGGCGCCCAGCACCGACAAGGACAATAAGATCGACGGTGTTGGCGACGGCGTCGTCGGCTTGCCTGCCGCCCAAAAGGTTAGTTGCATGTGACGCTACAGTTGCCTTCTTTCTACCCGCCTCCACTTGCAGCCCGACGAGTTGCAGCAGCTGCCAGTTCAGCAGACGCCGATAAGCGTTTCAATACAGCCGCCGGCAGCTCCTTCGATCGCTGGCAGATTGCTGAAGAAGATGCCGACCGCTGTCGCTGAGACTGCGCCCCTCAACCACTCCATGGAGTCGGCCATGCTTTTCAAGAAGAAAATGTTTGGCTAACCAACGCAATTATCCTGAAGCGCGTTCATTCTGCCAATGTGCCAATAATTTAAATGCAATATCTACTGCTTTACAAATAAAATATACATTCGAACGAATGGCACAAACATCGATAAAAAGATTTTTTTTTATAACATGTGAGCGCTCGATTTGACACGAAGAAAGATTATAATAATGAGAAAAGCACGTGCAAATTTTTAGTAAAAATTGGCATTCTGAGAGAGTTGCCACAAATGCTATGCAAATTGAATTAAGCCCAACAAAAGCAGTAATAATTAAAGCAGCTCTTGAAAGACATTTGTCAATAAATATAAATAAATAATATTTGTCATTTTGTAATTCTTATTATAAGAGCGCTGTCAACTGTCTTGAAAAATTACTGTGCGCTCTCTCAATGCAGAGTTGCATTCTGAGTTGCCCACAAGTTTAAAATAAAACAACACTCATTGAAAAAGCGTTGCCACCTGGCGCAAAAATTTAGAGAGCTCACAGTTCGCTAACTCTCTCAAATTAATTGTGCGCGCTATTTTCACTGTTTTACTTTCTAGACAGTTGCTCATGAAGTGCCTAAAAATGATTTTTTTAATAAATTAAATATAATTTAAGCGTAAAACTAACTTCAATGAAATGCATATTTACACAATTTTCCATAGTTCACAACATAGATTATATTATGCTTTAGTAATTCATCAGCATAAGCGACTAATTAATCATTTATTTCTATACAAGACACACCAAAAAAACAACAGATCTTCATCTGGCGATCGTCTTGAGTCTCAGCAATTTCATAAAGTTACAAACTGTCTCTTGGCCGCTTTACAAGCATCTTAAACTGTCAGTTATTTCAAATGCAAATGTTTTAGCCACATAGTTTGCACATCGGTTCGCATCATTATCATCATCAACTTCATTGTTCGCAGCCACTTTTCGTGTATTTTCAGCTGCTTAACTTTCAGATTTTGTTCGCTACTTCTTCACGTTGTTTGTTTTTTTTTGTAGCTTGTTCTTTTGCTTTGGTTTATGATCTCAGTTTGATTTCGACCATAAGTTTTGGTCGCGTATATTTTATGGTCGGAGCCATAAAATTGATAAACAATAAGGGAAATAAGGAGTTGTTGCTGGTGGCGTATACGCAATATGCGCGCGGCTCAAATGCTCGGTTTATAATGCATTTTAATGGCCCACTGGAGTTTGGGCCAGACCAAACAGAACTTTACATTTTATGCCCCAGCAACTTACAGTAGGCTATATATACATATATATATAAATATGTTTGTTCTTTGGCCACAAAAATGAGCGAAAAATTGCAAGCGGAGTGTAAAATTTATGATAAAAACGTGCGACGCTGATAAGAAAAACCGGAAGCGAGGCCACAGGCACAGCACGAAAAACGGCAGCTACATAAAAAACTGCAAGGAAGGCGGCGGCGGATGTAAAGCGTGGGCGGGGCAGGTGGCCAAAGGAGGGGGGAGGCGGAGGAGGAGGAGGAGGAGGAGGAGGGTGCTGACAGGAAGTGCACGGCATGGTCAGACAACTTGACTCAACTGGGAGCTGGGAGGGAGGCGTGGCATCTTGTTGCTCGTTAGGCTAATAACGAGGCAACGCTCGTGGCGCCACCGCCGACGCCAACGACGACGACGACGACGACGAGGCCGCATGCAGATTTACGGCGATGATACAGAACCCAAAAATTGCAGTGCACGGCAAAAGTGTTGATAGCCACTGCGAGCGAGAGAGAGTGAGAGAGAGAGGCAGCCATAAAATGTGAGAACAGCGAGAGCACAGCAACGACTAGTGAATACCCTGCAAAAGCTGCCATAGTTGGACTTAGTTTTGGAGCGTGAAAAGTGGCAGAGAAGCATTAAAAAAAGACCAAGACTATTTCAACGTGATGTCCGCCTTTGCGAAACTGTTTACAGGGTATTTTTCAGTAGACGGCAGACGAGCGTTTGAAGCGTTGTCGGCGGCTGGTTTAAAAAGCGCAGGTGGCAAGTGGCAGGTGGCAATTGGCCTCATCACTTCAGCACCGTGGGCGATGCAATCATGCCGATACTTTGAGGCAATCTCTGTGTGTGTGTGTGTGTGTGTGTGTGTGTGTGTGAAAGAGAGGCACTTCAGGGGTTTCCTTTATATACCCTCGGCTCAATTGAAAGTGACTAAAAAGTGGCAGCATTGCGGACCCTACAAAGTACGCATATTGTTGTTGATCAACAACTTTTTAGCTTGCCACATGCATCTGGCTGTCTGACTACCTACTTAAATTGCGTGCATTCTCATAAACTATCAGAGTTCGAGAGCTCATATTTGCGGAGTTGTTTTAACGTAGCGTCGAACACAAAACTTAACCAAAAGTTTCGAGTGGTAAAAAGTAAAATGGTAATGGTTTATTTATGGCTTATACACAATAAAATATATTGAATAAATCGTTAGATAGCCAGCATTAATAATTAACAGCAGCTACTGAAATTTATAAGCATGCAAAGTTCACTTAATTAATAACAGTTACAAAAATAAATATATATTTATAGAAGAAAATATGAAAATCCATCAATAACTACGCATTTAAAATAAATGCAAGTATTTCATGCTAAACTATCGACTATCGCATAGTTTAGCATCGCTAGCAAAGCAACAGCTCATCACTAGCTTTGAGTCTTTCACTATGCTTCATAAAACGCTCTGGTCACACTTTATTTAACGCGAAATATACAAGTTAATCAATTAATTGCCTCACAGCCACAAAGAAAGAGTGAGAGAACTTATTTAAGGCACTATTCGTGTTTGCTGGAATGTGAAGCTTCCACTTTAATGCAAGACGCAAAATTGCTCCGTTTGCTGGGTGCTTCAGAGTCGAGCACACCCAATTAACATGGCTAGCTATGCCTTTTATTTTGGCAGGAGGAGGTCGAAGGCACAGCTGGTATGCAGGGCTCGTTGGCAGGTCCTGTTTGTGCCTGGCGGACGTGTGCATTGCTGTTTTGATTAAAAGCATCGGCCACTTTGAACAGCTACGAGCTGCGAGCGACGACGAGCGATGAGCGACGAGCAAGAGTTACGACTAAACGGGTAACGAGTCACTGGCAACTGGCAACTGGCAACTGCATCTAATTTCATTTGCATTCGGAGGGCACAACGAAAATTCGAGCGTTGCGCCGATAGCTGTTGACCGACAACATGAAAGTTAAGTTTAAGCAGCCGTAAACACACAATTCGGACTTGATGAAGGACACGCAGGACATGCCGAGCATTTGTTGGCAATTAACCTTTTGGCCAAGCGTGTTCAGGCGTCGCTAGGCGTTTTTTTTTTGGTTGGGTTTTCTTTTTGACAAGTGAAGAACAAATACGTATCCATTTCAATATGTCGACTGTCGACACGAGCGTCTGACAATCGAGGCCAAGTTGAGGCTGAGCGGCGAAATTCCCAAAACTAATCAGCACGAAAAACGTGGCGCACCCAACGACATGTGCTAAATGAATCAAACGGTCAGCGGCAGCGGCAGCGGATGAAAGACGGGACGGACACAGAGTCGATACACAGCAAGAAAGGCAAAAGCAAAAGCCTGAAAGTTTATTGAAAATGACCCCAAAAAAAATGATTGTATCCCATTTAAAGTGTTTAGAAAAAATACGTGAAGCAACATGCAAAACTATGAGTTTGTGAACGTTTTTCGTGGTAGGTTTTTTCGCGCTGTACACGTATATATCAAACGATATTATGGCACACAAGCTAAGGCCGCATGTCAGTTTGGTTAGCGCAAGAGTTACAGTTACAGCTACAGACGCAGCCCTGACACTTGCGCAGCCCTGCGCGCATCAAGTAATAACACGCATTTTCAATGGATCGTCGCTGGTTGTTGCTGTTGTAAACTTGTCTCATGAACGAAACGAAACGAAACGAAACGTTGTGAAGTGTGGCGGGGCAAAGAATTTGAGCAGCGACTCGAGGCCGGGCTGAATGTATGCGGAGTCGCTGCACAGAAAAACCATTAATCAAATGTCTGACTGTCTCAATGTCTGTTTGGTCTAAGCCTTCATGCTGCTGCTTTCTCTATCTCCCTCTCCCTCTCTCTCTCTCTGACGCTGACTTGGAGTGAAGGGCGGCGTTTTGCGACAGCCAGGCAGGAAACGGAAGTGTTACACACTAAGCCATTTTGTCTGTACCGTTTGTCATGTCAGAACAGCATCAAAAAGGACAAAAAAAAAAAACAAGAACGGAACTAAAATATATCATGCTAGGCCTTGGAGTAGAAACGACTGCCAATGACCCTGTAATTAACACAAAACAAATACAAAACAAATTGGCAAACATATAAAAATATTGCAATTCAAGGCTCGCTCCATTTATGCCATGTCAATTTTAGTTTCTTAGCAACTTTTGCTTTGTCGAAATTTATTTGCAATTTGCAAACACAATTTGCACTGACAATTGTCGTTCTAAATTAAATATTTCTAATACTCAACTATTGCTGTAATTGTGGAAATTTTATGCACACATTTTTGCATTTAGTTAGGCAATAAATTGACTTCTTTAGATTTTAGATCAGAAGCCGTTTTTCCTTAGATCTTCCTTTGAGCGGCTGATAAGCCATGGATGTTGTCTCTCACAGGCTGCGTGCTACAAGCTGTGTGACATAGCAGTCAGCTTTTAAAACTTTAATCTTTTTTAAAGACTTCGCATCCAGCGTATTTAAATGTCGGTTAGAAGTTGACTCCACTCAAGTTTTGTTCAAAAATATTTTTGCATCGCATTTCAGGATAGTTTGGGTGAGCATTTCTCAGGCTTTGTTGTTGTTGGGGCAAATAGAAAAATTACACACGCACATTTATAAATATTTATTTGCCTGGCGTGTGTGTGTGTGACTGTGACTGTGTGTGTGTGTGTGAGTGCAGCTGTTGGCCAGCCTTAACTTTTAGCTGTCTACTGCCTGCTGCCTGCTGCCTTAGGCCAAAGCCGAAGCCAAAACTTTTTGTATAGTTTTGGCCTCGTCGTCGTCGTCGTCGTCGTCTGGCATGTTTGACACGCACACTAATAGATGCAAATACATACATTAGGAACTAACAAAAACGACCGAGCGAGAGAGAGAAAGAGAGACAGGCTCACAACTTTATTGAGAACATGTGTTTGCGCATTTAGTTGCCCAGGACTTTAGCCCAAGTCAATTTGATGAAGTGCGAAAATACAAAAAAAAAAAAGAAAAGAAAAGAAAAGAAAAATGCCGAAAACGAAAACGAAGCCAAGTGCATAAAGTTGAGCCCAACCATCGACTTCGGCTTGGAGTTGCAAATCAAAAGGCCTGACAGGCGTGGCAATCTGTTTTGTTTGGCTTTAAGCGGCAAGTGCCAGGTGGCTTTGCCACTCAACTAAACTCGGCTGAGTCCACTCCACATAACTACAACAAGTGTCCAAGTCAATCGCCCTCAAGCTTAACCTAACTCGTGTGCCGACAGTCAAAATATAAGCAGCACAACAAGCAGCACAACACACAAAAAGAAAATACCAAGAATGTGGCAAAGAGGAAAAGGAAATGGAAATGAAAATGGCACAACAGTTGTTGGCCTCAGCAAATCTGTATGCTTCTCACTAATTGCGAATTACAAGCTACAACTTGTCAGGCCGTTTAGTAGTTTTACTTTTCACGGATATGCAAGCTACAAATTTTGCGAAGTCGGCCACAAAGTTGAGACATATGACAACTTTGAACTTAGATGTTTACCTAAAATATATTATATATATTGTCAATGATATTGTGAACTTAGATGTCTACTTAAAGTATATTATATATGTTGTCAATATAACTAAATTATTAATTGTCATTCCTTGCAATTCTAGATAATATATTTCACTAAAACACTTTATTTGGCTACCATTAAAATTCTAGTTCTGTCAATTGACTATTGCAATTAAATTTATAAATATAAACAAGCCATTATTTATTGTTTGTGAAGCAAATAATCAACGTTTTTGTTCAAAGCAATTTTCACAAAAGCTCTGCTCTCATTTTATTTATATAGAGTTTCGCAATGCAAATAAAAAGAAACGTTTTATTTTAATCATTCGACGTCCTGGCTGGCAATAAAAGTCGGCTGAAAATCATAGAAAATTGCTCTAAACAATTTATTCATACGGTGAAATATAGAAAACAATTAAAGAACTAAATAGAAATTGACCGATCTGTTGCCTGGCACAATAAATACGTGTTTAAATCGTGCTTGATTTATTCTACACAAATTTGCCAACAAATGCCAATAAATAAATGTTTCGTATTCCTTCGTCTGGCATTATCAATTGAAACTAAAACAAACAGAGCTGCGGCTCAGGCTGAATTTGGTTTGGCATTAAATCAACATGAGATATTAATAGAATTTTCAAAATGATTTCTCGCCCAATTTTCGTGACAGCTAAATTGAGTTTTTAGAAAATTATGGAACGAAAAACAACAAAGAAAAAAAACAGAAAAATGAAAAGAAAATCATTATTTTTGAATTGGAATTGCAATTGGAATTTTGTGAATTGTGCATGTGAAGCGCGTCGTTTGCATTTCATTTTAATTATGAGCTCAAACTTTTCACGCCCAGCTGATTTATGTATTTATTTATTTATTTATTTATGACCATATAATAAAACATATACATATACATATATATATATATATAATAAACTATATGTGTGCATACGTATTATGTTTGCAGCTTCAATTTTTTCCAGCTGACGCGCGATAATTGAAAGGCATTTCGAATGCTTCGCTGATTTTGTTGGCATGTTTTATGCTTGGTGGGTCTGGAGGAGGAGGAGTTGGAGGGGAGTGTATTGGAGTATTGGGAGACCCAAAGAGCGACTTTCGATGGGGCCGAGCATTAAACATTTATTACATTTAGCTTTCGATTTTTGTAAACTAGCGAACAAACGATAACAACTTGATGCCATTGAATACACACAAATAATTCATTGATGTTGTTATTTATTTATTGGTTGTTCTGCTGACTGCGCCTCTATGGGACGACATCTAATCGCTTTGTAAATGTCATTTTCATTTAATTTTCTTCAATTTTCGCTGGCCATTTTGCTGATATGCCAAAAAGCTGTCGTTGTTCTTGTTGTTGTTGTTGTTGCTGTTGTTGTTGTTGTGTCATTTATTGCATTTCATACAAAGTTTTGGGCAAATGTTATTCAATTAAACAAATTATTTGGCTTGGCATTTTAATTAGCATTTCTCATTTGGCTGTTGAAGGTTTTGCAATTTGATTTCGTTATGGTTAGCTCGCTATCTCTTTCACTCTCTCTCTCTCTTTTTCTCTCTTGCACTTTCCATCTCTCTTTCTCCCAATATCGCCATCTCTTGTTCCCTGCCAATAACCAAAAACGTTTCGCCCCATTTAATTCAATTTTCATTACGAATGAGACACACACACACTCTGTATGTGTGTGTGTGTATGGTAACAGGAAACTGGAATTGATGCAAATATTATACCCTAAGAGGAAATGCCCATGGCGACTACGCAATAAATGCAACGCTGCTCTCGTTGTGTTCCGCGCTTGTTTTTCGCTCCGAATTCGTTAAAAATCACATTTTGAAAATTGGCGAAAAATACTGCAAGATAATTGAACTTGTAGCAACTAAAAAAGTTGTTTGCTGTGATCACTTAAAAGGCGAAAAATAAATGGGAAAAAATTACCTACAAATTGCGTTATTATTTTTTGAAAATCAAGGGAAAATCACATATGAATAAGCTCGTAATTGTGGTAAAGAAAAATGTGGAAAAACAAGTGAATTTGTAAAAAGGAGTTATTAAAAAAAAAAATATAGTGAAAGGAAATATTTTTATAAGGTTCACACGAAGTATGCATATTAAAATCATTTACAAATTGTAAAAATTTGATGTGATTTTTTTTGCTGCAATGAATATGAATATCGTATGCCATCTGATTATTATTTTTTTATTGATATTAAAATGCAAAGTAAAAAAGAAATGCAGACTTTATTTGGCAGCAGCAAAATAATCTCGAATGAAACTCTAATAAAACTGCAGAGTTTCGTAGAACACGCTAGATTTTCATAACAAAAAAAAAAAAAAAAACAAAAAGCCCCAAAAATTAAAAGCATATGCAGAAATAAAATGCAAATATTTGCAATTGATGTTTGCGCTGCTTGCATGAAATGCACCAAAAAAAAAAAAAAACAAAACTTGACTTGCGAGAATTGTGTGAAGCGTAAAGAAAACAAATATAAATGTGCTACTAAAACAACTGGGAATCAGCGACTAATCCCAACTGCAGAACAGTCCACAAAGCTGAAGGACTATATATATAGTAACATATCTAGAATGTTCAGGGCTTCAGGTCAGGAAAAGTTGATTCGCTTTTAGTACATACAAATGCAGCATTTAACGTCACATTATGTATTCAGTCACGAATTTTGTTGTTATACCCTTTTTAAACCGACATGCGAAATAACAATCATTTTAGGCGACTAATAGACCAATAGCTAAGGCAGGAGAAGGAGGCGAAGTTGACTGAAATGTCGACCTCATGTCAAGTGTCAGTGTTGTCAACCGTTTGACAATTTATGTTTCATTTGATTATTGTTATTATAATTGTTGTTATGTGATTATTCTGCGTCGCCGGCGCCGTCGCCGTCGTCATGTATTGAATTGTTTTTACAACATTTTGCAGTGTACGACGTTTTTTTTTTTTAATTTGCTGCTCGAATCTGTGCAGATTTTAATTATGAAATTAATAACAATTATAACGAGTCCGAGTGTTTGCTTAACATAATTACTTTGCGTCAATTGAAATGTCCACTAAAAATATACAACGTAATAATCGAGAATCGTGAGTAGAAAAAAAATGCGACATTATTTTGTTTTGGCGAACGATACGAAAATGAAGTGCTGTGATTAGCTGTGGGCATTTTCAAAACGAAAACAATACAGGACTCTGGGTGAGCGTTTTTCTTTTTTCGAGACTGTGGTTAAATTGTGGATGTCGAATTATTGAAGTGATGTGTAGAATTTGTGGAGTGAAAACGTTTGTCGCGAAAGCAAAAGCCTAAAAAGTGTGCATGAAAAGCGAAAGAAAAGAAAATTTCACTCACCCATCAAGCGATGCGAGGAGAGCAATTAACACGAGTTGTGTGTTGACTTCGCGTCGTCCGTCATACGCTGCGTATGCGTGATGGCTTGTTTTGCTTGCTGTCGTTCGATTTCGATTTCAATTTCAATGTCAATGTTGTTTTTGTTGTTGTTGTTGTTGCTGCTCGATGTTGTTGTGCTTGTTATTGCTGCTGCTGCTGTTGTTGTTGTTGCTGCTGCTGTGGATAGTTCAACAAAACGGTCGACGTTGATTTGAAGTTGCGAGTTTGATGATGACACAAATAAAGTCATTGCACATGCAACTTAATATTTGCACAAATTGTTCACATTTCTCCCTCTCCCTCTCTCTCTCTCTCACTCTCTCACTCTCTCTGTCTCTGTGTTGCTGTTTCTTGTGCGGAGCTCACTTCATTTGCTCAACTGATTTGCGTTTGCAGAATGCCAGCAAAATTCCAAATTGCTGTTGTCGTAGGCCAAAAAAGCAAATGAAATTTAAATTAAAATTACAAAATATTGCACAGCTAAATAAAACGTAAAACACAATATATATATATATATTATGCGTATATGTTTGGTGGGGTGACCAAAAAAAAAAAAAATATATATATATAAACCAAAAAAAAAAAAGGTAAACAGACGCCGCGAAAATTGTATTAAAGGACACCAAGAAGGACGACAAATGCAAGCAAATGAGCAAACGCGACAAAGCGGTAAAAAGCGCGGAGAGAAATATGTAAGGAAAAGCCGGGAAAATGGCCCCCCAATCGCTGAAAACTGCGCCACATTTTCACAAACAGCGCGCAGTTGCCTGCGGAGCAGAAATTCTGTTGTCTGCTCTTAGTTGACAAATGCTCGCAGGATGCGCATTATGAAATTTTTAATCAAATGAAATGACAATAAGATTTTCAATGAAAACGAAATGTGCGATATATTCAGACAGCAAAGTGACGGAGACGACGATGGGGACGGAATGGGGCGAGGGGGAGGGGGAGGGGGGTAAGGAGACATTCCCATACCCTTCATGAGGTAAATGGAAATTCTGAGAATATTCGGAGGCATTAAAACTTGAAAAGAATGAAACAGCAGCGATGGGAAACTAAAGAGACCTCAGCCGCAATTAAGTAGAGACACAATCAAAGCTATATCAATAAGATTAGCCGCAATCTGCATATCAAACAGAATATTAGGAAAATTATGAAATATATATAGGGAATGAAGAGCAGGTTAGATTTACAAATGAAAGAGTAATGCATGACAATTATTATTAAAATTCAATACTTTGCATTAGATTTACAAATGAAAAAGTAAAAACAAAAGCATCAAATTAAATACTTTACATGACGAATATAATAAAATACTTAAGAATTAAAGCACATTATATTGACAAGAAAAAAGAGGAAATTCAGAATTAAATATAGCTTTACATGAAAACAAAAAATTAACAATTATTTTTAATGCTTATGCTTTAAAAACGATTTAAAATACAGATTATTATGCTATTAAATATTAAAGTCCACTGCTTTAAAAACACAATTTCTATAGTTTTCACGCAAAGCTAGGGTATTCGAACAGTCGCATATTTAAGTTTTGTTTGCTTAAAATGGAATAGTTTGGGACTTCAAAGCTCGATTGATTACTGCTGCCTATGAAACAATATTTGCATTTTGCGGTCGCGCCGACGACACAACTACCCCACTGCAGTGATGGCAATGACTACAGGGTATACATAATTGATAAGCTTGACACAGGAAAGGCCTGGAGCGGTGAAAGTCGAAACGCAACGCAATCACACAGCGAGTTACCCTAAACAACAACAACCACAACAACAACAGCGACAGCAGCAGCAGCAGCAGCAGAAAACAAAAAGTGGTCATAACAAATACTAAAAATACGTTGTCGTCAAACACACAAAAACTAAACTAAACTCAACAAATCACACGCCGTGCGTTTATAATTCGCAAATGGTTTAGGCGCTGACAAGGGGGCGTAACCGCTGAAATTGCCTCTACAGTTTGGGGTTAAGCTTCCGGCGAATTCGCTGCTCCTGCCTGCAACAATTTAAAGTACTGAAGTTCGTTCAATGTAGTGCTTTAATTTCAACGTGTGGCTGCAACACATGTAATCAACTAATTCGAATTCGTGATCGCTGTTCAAAAAATTTATTTATGGAATATACTTGGTATCTAAAAGTTATTCTAAACTTGTCTAAATTTACCTGCTTAAGGAACTTGGAGATCTTTAATTTATACATGAAAATTAAGCACATTTATTAGAACAAACTTGATTTCCACTCATCAAACAATATGCGAATATTATATATTAATTAAAAAATTATTTACATTTATCCAAATATTATATATAAAATTTAAAATTAAAAAAAATAGTCAAGAAAACGCAGATTTCTTCTCACATTTTAATAAATTAGTTTTTGGAATTCCGAGCTGCACTTTTATGTAAACATTTAAATAAACTTAATATTTTGTGGCTATTCTTGAACTTGAGCAAGCGATTTGAAAGAATTTTAAACGTTGCTTGTAGCTTTGTTGAATTCGAATATCAAATAATTTTCAAGCACAACGAAGCCACAAAAAGACAAATTCTAAACATGCACTTTAATAAAAAAACAAAATAACACTGAATGCACGCACTTGTTAGTCTCGAGTTTCAGTTTTCGATGAAATATATGTTTTCGTTTTGCTTTGAGCATAACAAAAACTCTTTAGAAATTTGAATTTTCTGAACTTTTAGCATTTTAATAAAATAAAAAAAAAATTGTGGTAAATACAGAACTAGATGGAAAAGTCTAAAGATACGTTTTGAATAAAATCGTTTCAGCAAAATTCGAAATCAATTGCTTGATTTTAGGCAAAGAATTTATGCCGCACACGCACAACAAATAGCAGAAAGTGCAAATAAGAGCAACAACAACAACAACAAGACACTAGACAGCACAACAAACAAACAGGCAGACAAACAAACAGAAAGCACGTGGCACATGGGAAAACGCGCGCGAAAAGCACTTGAAAAAAAATTGCAAGGAAAATAAGAAGCCGATGAAGAGGAAGAAGACATACGTGAAGAGCACGCGACGACGTTAACAGTGACTTTGTTGGCGATTGCGACTGCGACTGCGACTTGGTTCACGGTGACTGCGACTGCGACTGTGACTGTGACTGTGAATGTGCGACTGCGATGGCAACAAGACTCAACGTTCACCCGCTGAGCGCTCGATTGCGACTGAAGTCGCCGCCGCTGTCAGGCACCTGATAATGCTGCCGCCAAACGAACGCTGCCGACGTCGACGTCACCCATTTTGCCGAAGCTCCGAAAACCCGAAGCGTAGGTGTGTGTGTGTGTGTGTGTGTCTGTGTGCATGTGCAGACTTTCGACTCGTTTAACCACTTTTCTCCACACTCTCGAAGTTGCTGTGGTGAAAACTCTTTTGCTTGCACTTGGACAATGTTTTTGTTTTTTTTTTCTTGCTTTTCTGCTGCACAGTTAAAACAGATATTCCCCTCGCGGCCCCTCGTTCAAAACGACGGCGCTGCCGTTGAAACTGATGCGCCTAAAGGTTGCCGGAGACGGCTTCCATGATTAGTTATTACCACATTGTGTGGCTCTTTTGTATCGGCTGCTGTTGCAGTTGCAGTTGCTGCTGACAGCATTAGCGCTAATGTGCCTGAAAGCCGAGATCATCGATCTCGAGAATTTTAACTGCCAGCCATTTGATGAGCTGCTTTAAGCTCTTGGCTGTCGGGTGTAAACAATTGATTGAAGGTTTAATGGGGTTTTCATTACGAAGCATTCTATCTATGCGTTTTGAAAATATTTGCAAAATCGGTTTCCCAATTGTTTTCAATTATGAAAATATGTGAAATAAATAATATTCAATAGGATTTTAGATCAGATAAATAATAATCCTAGCGTTTCTCATTAAATTTAATTTTCATTTTAAATGCATTTTTAATCATTTGTTATAATAATATAATATTAAACCTTTTAAAGAAAAACCGTCTAATTTTATTACATAAGAACGTTCCCTTAGTTGACTGCGAAACTAAAACGATTTAAATAGAAAAAGCTGCTTACACAGTCTTCCGCCGGATTCCCCAACAACCGCCAACTGCTCGTGGAGTTGAAGTTGCACGTGAAGTTGGAGTTAGAGTTGAAGTTGGCGTCGTTGTCATAGTCACAGCCAACGCAGGACAAGGGACACCGGACACACGAGACTCGAGTGCTGGTCGCTATCAAAGCACATGGAATAAAATAAAGGCAATGATAAGAGGCGACATCAGCGACTGACCAGACACACACACGTCCAGCTGCGACTCCAACGCCGATTCCAACTCTGACTCCAACTGTGGCTCCAACTCTGACTCCATTCTCAAGTGTGAGCGACCTTTGGCCAGTTGTGTCGTTGGCTGGACGCTGTCATGTTACGCGTCTGTCTACTGCCAGACTTTTAGATACCCTATCTTGGAGCATGGCGGAGTTGTTAAAGCCGTTGACAAACTAAAAAATTTAGTCTAAATATCTACAACTAATTGTACATAAACAAAACTTACAAGTTGTAAAATATGTCTATCCTAAGTTAAGTATTTCAATACTGAAATTATAAGAAATTCTTCAATTTTAAACGTTAAGTTTTTTAAAGAGCTGTGGAAAAAATCTCAATTGAAATAGTTTACAAGATGCCTCTTCCTTTGTATCCTACGTTAATCTATCGAGCATTTAAATTTGTATTTTTCAGCCATCTCCTTGTATAGTATTTTTGTCTAGTGCATGCGAAATTCGTCCTGCGTCTGCACGCCGTAAATGCATTTGATTCATTCGCAATTATTTTTTTCTTTTTTTTGCACGCTTTTCCTTCACCATTTTCCCCGCAAATCTTTGACAAATGTAAACAGGTGGTTTTTTTTTTTTTGCTTTATGTTGTTTTCGTATTTTACGCTGCTACTTCTTCTGCTTTTTCTATTTCTTTTCTCTGAACTATCCTCGGCAGAATGCGAACTGCGCTTTTCTCAGTACGTTTTCTTTCGTTTCGCTCTAGCAATGCTGCCATCTCGTTTTTTCTCCTTCTTTTCGTAGGAGGTGAGAGCGGGGCTTGGAGGGGCTTTCTACTTTAGATTAGAGTTAATCAGCTTAGCGTGTCACTTTGACTATTAAAAACGACGTGTCGCCAAAAGGGTTTTTGGGTCGTTATTGGTGGCTTGCCCCACAACACCAACAGCAGCGCCACAATACAAACACACCGACAGACGGAGAGACAGAGAGAAACGTGGGCGTGGCTGGGCAGGAGGTTAAAGTGGACACATGTGAAACGTGGCTGTTAATTATAGTCCAGCATTAGGGTTGACATACTGTCAGAGCAGCGACAGCCTGTGACTATTATTACGCTTTATGCATACGACAACAGCACCCAGAATGAAGTTGAAGTTGAGGCACTGAATCAAAAGGATGGAGCCCCAAAACGTTAAGATTTTAATGGCGTTGTCCAGTTCGTTTCTGGCATTTTCGGGTGCTAAAAACTATTAGGCAGTTATTTTATGTGACAATCCTTAATATCAAGCTATCATTAGCGAGTTCTAATTACTGAACTAATTGCATACGCATACCTAAAGCCAAAGCCTCTTGTTTCAATTATAAATGTAATTAATTAGCAGTTATATTTAACAAATTACTAATAGCAGTCTAGAGACGTGTGAACAACAGTTTTTTCGTTACTTAAGTATGTGGAAAATGTTCGTGGCTAACGCTCAGGATTGCAAAAGTTTCCATAAAATTACAAAATGTTTTCGTTCTTTTCAGTCTTACTAATTAAAATTAATTAATATAAATAATACAATATTTTCAAAAGTAAATTATATTAATAAAATACAATTCGACAGATAATTTCCAATTGAACAATCAAACAGGACTTTTTCTTTATAACAATTACTAGTATCTATTGCAATATTTTCATTTATTAATTAAATCTCAATTCACGGCAATAACGAGCAGAAGTAGCGATTAAATCTGCGGATTAAAAATCAAATGAAGAGTCTAAAGTGTCTAAAGCAATCTAAGTCATTTGAATCTAGTGACTAATTTGCTCATATATTCTTAAGCTACTTACGTAGCTGTTAATTAACAGCCGCAGCATTTAATCACAAGTACACACAGACACACACACACACACACACATGCATAGCTAGGCAATTTGTATCCAGCTCTGCTGCCTGACCACGCCCACTTAGACGATCCGCCCACTTTGATTTGTTGGTCCCACGTGTAGTCAGACACAAACAGTTGCATTTCACACACATGCACGCAAATTTTTGGCACTGTTAAAACACACATACACAAAGCGAGCACCAAATGATTAACAGCAGCTCACGCTGTTAACGCCTTGCAGTGCTGTAAGAGTTCTGCTAATCTGTCTACAAGTTCTGTTAGCAATAAGAAAGTAAGGAAGTTACGACTTCTGGACTGCAAAGTGACAATAAATACGGATAATAAAATCAAGCAATAGTATATGATTAAATACAAATAATTATGTGCTAAATAAAATAAAATAAACATTGCTATTAGTTTAATATATTATAACTCAAAAGTTTAAATTTGTGCTTCTATTTCGCTATCGAAAAAAACTTTGAGACAAACTTTTGAGTGTATGATTAAATGCAAATAATAATTTACTAAATAAATATAATATACATAAATAATTTTCTAATGCACATTAACTCAAAAAGTTTAAATTTGTGCTTCTATTTAGCTACCGAAAAAGACTTCGAGACAAACTCTTCAGTTTCTGATTAAATGCAAATAATTATATGCTAAGTAAAATAAAAAAAACATAAGTATTTTTCTAAGGCACAATAACTCGAAAAGCTTAAGTTTGTGCTTCTAATTTAGCTGCCAAAAAAGACTTCAAGCTAGCCTCGCATTTCCCAGCAAATTACCAACGCATTTGTTTGTCAATGCGACGAGTTTGGATAGTAATTATGCAGCGATCGACATGCAAGGCGAATTAGCCATAAATTGACGTCCACTTCCGCCACGATTAAACCTGCTGCTGATCACAGCATCCAGTTTGAACGCATCGATCCAACGATCTGTTCACCTAATTTCGCAGCCTGTCTGCAAGATCAACAAGGCGCTGAAGTTGCTGTTGCTAGATGGCAACTGGGATCGAAGATGAGACCGAAGCAGAAGATGTGACTTGCCTGACAGCGCATAGAAAGTGCTCCACATCGGATCGGGCAAGTTGCAAGCTGCGAGTCTTACACCGAGTTGTGATCCACAAAACGTGGCAAAAGCGTTGAGGCATTTTCACCAAAGCAAAAGCAAACACTTGACTTTCCATTGACGCCTTCGCCGCAGTCGACAGTCGGCAGTCGGCAGTCGGCAGTCTGACTTTGACTTTGGCAAATGAATGGCAAAAGCAAACAGGATTTTCAAGTTGTTTGGGAAAGTAACAGTGACTCTGCTGCCACCGTCAACAGCTGTTGTTGCAACAACAGCAACTACAACTCCAAGTTGGGGAGTGGGGAGTGGGGAGGAGGCGTTGGGGGGGCCAACAAAAGCATTCATTGATTGCCTTTTGGTATTAGTTTCAATTTATTTCGCTTTGAGTGTGATGGATGGCAACAGCGACAGCTCCAAACGTGCCACACACACACAAACACACACAACAATAGGGTCATCAATTTACAGGCTACCCTTACGACTATTTCACTACTCCCCTCCCCCTCCCCTCCCCGCTCCTCGTCTCGTTCACTCTTTTTGTCAGCACTTTTATTGCACACTTTTAATGCCAAAACAATTGTTGGGCCACATAAATTTTTGCGCAATGAAATGAAAACACAATTCAATTGCAGCCGAAAAACTTGAGTTCTAAATTGCCAAGCAATCAAACAGTCGCCCCCCGCCTCCCTCTCTCTCTCTCTCTCTGTGTTTGTGTGGGCGGTGGGCGTGGCATTGTATATAGTTCTTCCTCTCTCTCTCTCTCTGTCTCTCTGTGGACGCTTCGGAGAGTCCACACATTTAATTGCCGGCCGATAGCCGGTTTGGCCAACACTTTATAAATGGCCTATCGAATTGCTGCTGCAACGTTTTCTAATTGACTCATTGCCACGCCAGTTGGTCAACCATTTGTGGCACGCATCAAACCGAGCATGCGGATGAACAGGTTACCTCCCCACTCCCCTCACCCTCCACCCCACTCCCGTCCAGGGGGAAAAAAATACACAACAATACTTGAAATATGCAATTAGTGGCAGTTGGAACACAACTAAAGCCAAAGGCTTTCCTACAATTATTTCCCACACTCGCCACTCGTTTTCTTCTTGTGCTGCACTGCGCTCCATTTTGGACATTTGTCGCATTTCTCAACGATTTCCCATTTCGCCCGAAACAACAAATGCTGGCAACTAAATTAGAAAATACTTGAAAATAAAGTGCAATTTCCGCACAGCTTTGCAATTTACACCAACAATTTAAGCTCAACTTATTTACAATTGTCTGTTCATATGTTTGGCAAATATATTTATCATATTGTCAGTTAAATAAACATTGAATTGACTGCTGAACATTGCAGTAACTATTTCAATATTCGAAGCCTCTAATGCTTTGTCTTCAATTGTTTGTCGCGCACTTTTCAGTGCCATCATGAATAACGAAATTTGTTTTGCTAAATAAAAACAATTGCGGGCTGTCAATCAGTCAAAAGTCTGCAATTTGCCTATTGACGTGCGATAGCTCTCTCTCTCTCTTCCTCTTCCTTTCTCTCTCTCTTCTCTATGTATATTTCTAGTTCTTCTCGCTCCACTTCCGTTTGTTGCCTCCCTGTGGCGCACCTGAAGCACAGCCCACAAATTCCCAGTTCCCAGTTCCCATTTCCCCAGTTCACACACAGTTGGTATTTTTAGTTTTTCTTTTTTATTTCACTTATGAAATGGCATCGAACTCGCGCTACAACTCAAATCGCACAGCTGTCGGAGGTCAGTCACACTATTTGACAGCTGGGTCAGGGCAATCAAATAAATTGAGCGACAAGCACTCGAGAAGGAGACACTTGAAGGCCAGTTCAGAATACCCTCTAAGCAGGGCAAATAAGGGGTATTACAGCAGCGTAGCTCAGCAAGAATATACATACTTTTAAGTTACTTTATTACTAACTCAATGTAGAAAAAGGTGTGCAGTTCTCTATATAATAAGTTAAAAATAGAATCGTTTACTGCCCTTTAAAAATTGTATATCTAAGCTCACTCAATGCAACTAATACTAAGCTTTCAGATACTTTTGCTAATCAAACAATTTGCTCACTTTAAAGCAAGAAAGTATCAACATTATTTAGACATTTATTTATTCATTCGTCATTAATAGAATTTGCTCACTTTAAAGCAGAAAAGTAGCAAAATTAATTAGAGAAAATTTCAAATTTTTCCATTAGTTTTTGCCATTAAAATGTTTATGATTTTGTTAACATTTTTGCTCTGCAGTAGATTGGGTTTAATTATGGCAACAACAAGCATTAGCCATCATGCATGTGAGTGACGTATACTTAATATTTCTGCCAGCTCTTCGCACTTGATTGATTACCGTCGCTTCTCTGTATTTAAGCCTGTTGATGCTCGTTAATGTGCTCGATGCTCGATGGTCACATTATGCGGCTTACACAGCTCAAAGCTCAGAAATAATGCAAAACTACAAGATATATTTATCGGCTTAAAAAGCACGCAATTGTTAAATTTTGTGCAACTTTTTTGTTGTGCATTAATAAATTGCGGGTTCAAGTGTTTTTCAATTGTGCCTCTTTAATCACGCATAAAGTGGCTTCACATCAACGGTTACCATAAATATAGAAATATATATATATATATATTTTGTTTTTTTTTTTTGTGCCTTGTTATAATCCCGTCTGATCCTGGCATTAGCAGGAGCTAAAGTTTCGCTGTTGTTTAACAAACACGTGTAAATCTTTGTTGTTCTATGTGCGTGTGTTTTATGACTGTTGTTTTGTTTTTTTTTACGATACGATGCCGCATTAATCTTAAGGCCAAATCGATACAATTTATATACATTTATATATTGGCCATAAGCTGGCTTCACTTTTCCCTGCCCGCATTTGTGCTGAGAATAGAAGCTGAAAAGCTTTTTATGTCAAATCAACAGCTAATTAGATGCACTCAATAAATGCAAACAGTTCATCAATGCCGCAGTGCAAGAAAAGCAAAGCACGACTACGAGTTACCCTGCAAAAAGCGAAAGCTTGTGAATGCTGCTTGAAATTAAGAATGCTTTGGATAGGATATTTAAATGAAATTCAATTAGAAAGTGCGCTTAAATTGGGCAGTAAATAACAAATAAATCTTTTAAATTTCCGCTGCTATCCAATGAAAAATTCTTGGTAAAATTAGCTTTGCAGCTTCGTCTAAAATTCGCCTTAAATCAAAGTCGCAGTGAAGCAGAGAATTAATGAAAGCATAAAGTCAAGATATATGACTTTGATTGTAATTTCTCAGCTTGTCTCGCAAGTTGCGCATACCCAACGTGTTGTGCGCGGTTGGTGGGCATGAAAGCTATACGCAAAAAGGGTCGTCGCTGCATAAAACTGAATAAATAAAGTGGAATGAAGTATATTTATTAAATTTGCACAACATCCGATGCTGTTGTTAACCATTTCCGTGTCCGCGCCAACTGCGAATGGCAAACAAAATGTTGCATGCCCCAGCATATGGGTGCGACAAGGACGAACGAACGGGGGCTGGGAGGGTGGAGGGTTGGGGGGTGGTTTGCACACGGCACAGGGAGGGAGGGAGGAGGAGGAGGCGCCACCTCCCAGCACTTGGACAGTAGAGCGCAGAGAGAACACTTTTTCGATATATTGTAAAAACCGAAATATGCGCGCAATAAATTCATGCGGAAAAAGCAACCGATGCAACAACAACACGACGCATTGCAGGCAAATCCAAAGGCTGCTCGACCGCCAGATACTTCGCACTGTGAAGGTTTGAGAAGGTCAGCTAGACTAAAATACCATTTGTGCAAACTTCTAAACAAAAAGGGGGTTTGGAATTCATGCATGAACTGCACAGGAATTTAGCAAATTAAAAAATGACTTAATTGTTATTAATTTGAAACTGTATTTATAACATATATATAAAAAAGGAAGATTAAAATACTGTTGGCAACAAAGGGGTGTGGAATTCATGCATGAACTGCACAGGAATTTAGCAAATTAAAAAATTACTTAATTGTTATTAATTTAATACTATATTTATAACCTATATATAAGTCGCAAAGACTAAAATATTGTTGACTACAAGGGGGTGTGGAATTCATGCATGAACTGCACAGGAATTTAGCAAACTAGAAAATTACTTAATTGTTACTAATTTAATATTATATGTATAACATATATATAAGTCGCAAAGACTAAAATGTTGTTGACTACAAGGCGGTGTGAAATTCATGCATGAACTGCACAGGAATTTAGCAAACTAGCAAATGTTTAATTTTTATTAATTTAATACAGTATTTTCAACATTTATTTAAGGATAAATGCTTCAACTGAATATATCTATCTAACTAGCTTACAATTTAAGTCGTTTTCTCACTCACTCATTTGCTGTTACAAACCGCGCCACAACTGTGAATTACTCTTTGTCATCCAGCGCTTACAGGGCACAAAACAAACCCAAAAACAAAACACAAAAGGCATAAAAAATTGTAGGCGTGGCAAAATAAAATCAAATAAAATACCGGCGAAATATGAATGTTCGTTCAGTGGCGCAGAGCGTGTGGCTCAATAGAGAGGAGGGGAAAGGGAGAAAGGGGAGAAAGCGGGGAATGCAGCGGCCCAAAAAGTGCAAACAACTGCAAAAACCATATCAATAATGACGATGATGATGTACTACTGCATAGCAGTCTCTGTAAGGGAGGGCGAGCGTGAGAGAGACAGAGGGGGGAGGGGGAGGGGGGTGTGGAAGAGAGCGGGTGGCAAAGGGACATGAAGTGAACATGCTCGCCATACATGTGTGGCAACAAGAACGACTAGTGTGCACATTTTTAAAGTGTTTGACGCTCTGCTGTTTGTTGTTGTTGTTGCGGCAAACTGAATTATTGCCGGTTAAACAAGTTTCGTACCAACATTTTTCAATTAAGTGCCAAAAGTTAAGACATGGGAATTGGCCAAAAACATTGAGCGCTTAATTAAATTGACCCATTCGCAAAAATATATACATATATATGCATGTATTTATTTACTTGCGTGCGCCGAAAAAAATGGGGGGGGGGAATGCAACTAAATTGTTGCAGCGTTAACAAGCACATCTAAGGCTCGCTTTGTGCCGCCTGATTGACTGATTGATTGATTGATGTGTGCTCTCTGCAAAGCCAAACGAAACAAAACTAACAAGCGCAGCTATTGTGCTTTTTGTGCTCTTTGATTGACTGATTGATGGGCTGAGGAGCGCTCGCTGAAAGCTAACTAAATTATGCATTACGAGCGATTTTGAATTTCAATTAAAAAATGATCGATTTGGGGCATTAAGAGTGTTTAAAAATGTCCTTTGTTTAACAATCCAACAATTCTTAGAATCGCATTAAATATATAGAGCAGTCTCGCTCATTTAATATGCTAATAATAATAATAAATATTGATTGACAATCACAGCAAATTTCTAACCATCTCTAAATATTCTTCGCATAACTCAGTTACTGTATTCCATCCAAATCTTTCTCTAATTTTTTTTAATTTCTTAGACAATCTTTACAATTGCAATTAGAAATCTCAAGTACTTTCTTTTAGTTATTAAATTCACCTGAATTACGATTGCATATAATGTGTGCTTATGTGGATATAGCAAGATCAAAAGTCATGCTCAATCGCAGCTGTAAACAGCTGCCAGCAATAATGATGAATTTTTGTTCAAATGCAATTTAACTCAAGTCTTTCAATTTCAATTATTTGAGAAAGCAATTTGGCATCCTTGAATCTTGTCTAGATTTCATTAAAAGCTTTCTGCTGACACAACAGCGGCGGCAGCAGAGAACAGACAGAAAGCAGGCAGCAGACAGCAGACAGCAGACAGCAGGTGTGGCCAACAGAGATGGCCAAACAAACAGCGACAGTCGACGACGGTGACGATGTCGAGTTTGGCAAAGACAAAGTCAAACCGTTATTTAAACGCTACGCCGCAAACGAGACACAGAGAAGCTAGGCTAACAGTTGCAGCGAGTCGAGTCGAGTCGAGTTGAGTTAAATCGAAACAACAACGAAAAGAAAGAAAAAAGCGTAGTGAGATAGCGAACAGAACAACTGGGCAGCGTCAAGTGTGGACAGCTAACAGCAGGCCTAGAATGCAGAGTGGAAGGTAGACGGCAGCAGTGACAGTGGCCAGGAAATGTGGCAAGAAAGAGCTGCAACAGCAGCAACAGCAGCAACAGCAGCAAGAGCTGTTGTATTCACCGGCTGGCCGCAAGCAAGCAGCGTTCGAGTGTCAAGTGTCGAGTGCAGAGTTCCTCCCCACGGAGCAAAAAAAAAAAACTAAACAAAACAAAAAAAAATGTGTGTCAAGCAAAAATAGAACAACACAAGTGCGTAGCTTCGACTCGCAGAAACCCTGCGAAAAGGGTTCCAAATACTAAAATGTACATTAAAGCCAAAGAAGCGAACTTGCCAAAAAGTCGATTTAGTTTAAACAAACAGGACATAAAAGTTATTAAAATTACACATGTTTCAGCACGACAAATACCTGCCAAAAAGTTCAAATCAAACTAAAGTTTCTTCTATTCCATAAAAGCATTTTTTTTTTTTTTGGGTAGAAATAAATAACAATTGCTATCAATATTTAACTGGCAATTAAGTCTTCGAATTAAACAACGAATAACACTTAAAAAGCGCTTAAATAAATAATAAATATGCTGGCTGAGCGTGTGAGAATTTTTGTTGCCTTAGAGTCAAAATAAATGTTAAACAAACCTTTTGGAAAATTTGTGGAAAGTGAAAGTGTTTGAACATGAGTATAATGTGCTCTCTAAGCCATAGAAATCAAGTTGAAAAAGGAATTTTAAGCAGTTTAAGAAACGTATATTCTTTAAAATACAAAAAAACTGTTGCTGTTCCACTTTCTGTACTTTATGCAAAATACATAACAAATCAAACACTCCAAATATTTAAAGCACTTTCAAATATTTCCTGCTAAAGTATAAAATGTTTTAAGTTAATCTAGAGAAATTCCAAAATTTTTTAAACTGAATTTTCATTTATCAAAAGTTATTAAAAAAAAGGAAATTAATTGCAGCTTCGACCCATTGCAGCTCCGTTTACAGGGCATCAATTCGCGCGCAACCTGGCATTAATCTTTGCAAAATTTGTTTTTCTGCCCGGCGCCAGAAAAGAAAACGAAAAATAATAAGGAAGAATGAAATTTATGAGGTGACCCCAAGGTTAATGTGAGTGCAGCGGTTAGGCTTTGGTCAGTGGCCAGCAATGGGGGGAGCCAGCAGGGAGGGGGGGACGCGTCACCGCAGTCAAGCGCAACTTATGGCTTGCGGCAATTTAACGCTTGCGATTTTCGTTAAGGGATTTGCCGGCGTCGAGGGAATGCGATTGAATGCCAAAATGCACACAAATTGTGCAAATGCCGCTGCATACTTTCAGGCGCTGCTGGCAAAAAGCACAAGCCGCCAATAGGGTGAGCGAGCGAGAGAGGGAGAGAGAGTGCTGAGAATGGGGGCAAGTTGCATGGGGCATGCTCGTCACGCTCTACAGCATCGCTTGCCAGCGCGCTGTGCGAAGGCTTTGCGAGCTTATAAAATTCACACGCTGCACTTTCTTGCTCCCCATTTTTGTTCTTTCATTTTGTTTTTTTTTTCAGTGTGTAATTTTTTTTTTTTGCTGCTCTGTGTTTCTGCAGCCGTCTCAAAACAGTTCGTCGAGCGTCTCGTCGCGTCTCCCGCTTTTGCCCACCTTCCGTCAAATGCAATTTACTGTTGTGTGTGTGTTTTATTGCAGCTCCACTAAACGTGGCACGCCGCACGTTCCCCTCGCACGCAGCAGCCGCACAAGCAAAAGTGCTGTTCTTTTTTTCGGTTTTGGCTAATTAAATTTTATGCTTGGTAATTTTAGAAAAAGGCCTTCCACAAATTTTTTTCTTATTCCTTTTTTTTGAGCGAGAAGTCGAAGAAGGGGTGTGTTTGCAGTGTAGGCGAGCGTTAAGTACGTCTGTGTGTGCGTTTTTTTTTGGGTGGGTGAGAGGAAGGTGGAGGAGACTTGCCTTGGGTGCAATTTACGAAAATCGCACAAGTTGCGCATAAAAGAGGCGACCGGCAAATTGCAGGCAATAAATAAAACATCCACGAAAAATCGCATTGCATACTTTCAGGCGCAGCATAAAATGCAATCCCAGACGACGCCGACGACGACGCTGACGACGGCGACGACGACGAAGACGGCGACGGGAGGCGCGACAAACGCGTGCTTCACTACAAAATGGCCGCATTTCTTTTCTTCCTCCCAAAAATTTACAAAAGCCAAGCAACATGCACAACAAAAACAACTACACTGCGCTTAACTTAGTCCCGCCGCTTGTTTTTTGTGTTCGCAATCCAAAGCGTTTTTGCCACTCGAGTTGAAGAACTACAAGCTCTTGTTTGTTGAAAAAGCTCGTAGAATTTCCAAGCTTATCTTTAAGTAGCAGCACATTTTTTTTTTTCATCCTAATGCTTGACTTCATCTTGTAGAATACATTTTTTCTTGTAAGCTGCTTGCATAGAATTCTATGCACAATTTTTTTGGCGATTATCCTATATACAAATACAAATATTTTGCTAAGGCTTCTGATCATAAAGCTACTAACAACAGCGCTTTACCTTTTTGCTATTTTAATCAGCTATATTTCTAAACATTTGGAATGCAATTTGACAGTAATGAGTTAATTAAAATAATTGCAGCTATTGTCGAAAATCGAAAATTCACTAAAGTTTCCCCGAGTGTAGCGAAAAAACCCAGATTCAGTTAGCGAAGCGAAATAAGTTTAATTGAAAAGAGAAATCACATTGGAAAGCAACAAAAAAGAGGCGAACACAAAAATGCTGTCGGAATAGAATTAAATTGAAAACTATTAAGCATAAATACGCAGCGCATTAGACTTGAGCTTTGTGGCGTCAAAAAAATGCATGCAACATTAGTCAATGGGTCAGGGCCATTGATGGCATCGTCTGCTACAGCTACTGAGCTGTGCTGATCCTGTGCCTGGCGTCGTCCTGGACCAGGACATCATAACAATACATAATAAATAGCAGTTGATGGGACAAGGCAACAATGAAATCGATTTTCGAGCGACAGCAAAATGCAACAAAAGCCTGAATACAACATAAAAAATTGCCTGTGAATTGCAAGTGAAATGCTGTCAATTGCAATCGCACGAATTACGAATGCTCTGCCAAGTGTAAGTAAATAAATTGAATTATTGGCACTTTTTATGAAGCTCTGCAGGAAAGGTTGCGTGCAAATTTTCAGTGAGAATAAATAATTAAATCAACTACAACCTGATTAAAATATTTATCAAGTATAGATACGCAAATTGATATACATATATATAAAAATAAAATTTTATTTAAAAACTCACCTCATTAGTATTAGAAGAATTTTACGTCTTCTTACTATGGCCTAAAAAGAAAAAAATATCAAGTTTAATTAGTGACTAGAATTTAAAATGAACATCAAATAACATTGTAATTTATAAATACTATACAAATTAGACCTTAATTCACAAAAATATTTGATAAAATAACATTTTCTCTAGGCAAATATATTTTCTACAGTAACCCTTTCTTTTTAGCATCTTAATTTCGGTTTAAGTTTAATAATTTCATGCCAAAATCCAGACAGGTTTGCGACTAGCTTTGAGAGCAATAATTTCATTTTTCGTTTGGCACACAATTCAGATTGACAGCTGAGAAAATCAGGCGCAGACCTTGAGGTCACAGCAGGGTATCCATTTATTGGCAGCGACCCCACAGGACGTCGTCGGGACGCGAAAGGACGAGGACAAAGACGTCGACGTGAGAAGGAGCACAGGACGCGTTTGTGCCGTCGTGGCGCGCATAAAGATTTTTCGATTATGAAGAAAAATGCACAATTGACGGGCGGACATTTATCACTCGGCCCCAGCATGTGGCAGCAACGGAAGCAGCCAAAGTCTGCAACAGCGACTACAAAGGCAGCTCGCCAGCTTGCTGCATGTCGGGGCACTGAAGCCACGGACTGCCAGCAAGCAATTAAGATCCACGAAAATCGTTTGCGACTTAATTAAAATATTGATCACTTGATGCTTGCTGCATTCTGATCACATTACGCTCAGCCCGTCTTAAGACTAAGTTGCAAAATTCAATTTGCAACCATAAAACATATATGCACACACAGCGTATTCAATTTATATATATATAGTATATATATATACTATATACATTCAATTTGATGGCTGTGTGTGTGGATGAGTTTTTCGTTAAATTTTGATGCTATTAAATTTAATTGTGCATAAATTTTCAATCAAAATTGCCACAGGGCACATTTTCGGGAAATTGCACAGCTTTCAAGCAGTGCGAGCGAGCCAGATGAGGTAGGAGCGAAAGAGAGAGAGAGAGAGAGAGAGCGAGATAAGACTGTTTGCAAGTGCAGCATCTTGGAGCGAAAGTTCACCCAAGTTTATGGCTGTGAACGACTAAATGGAACCCTGTAAATGACAACTAAATGGTAAGAATAAATAATTGCAAACAACACCGACGAATATTATTGAATTTCTATAGTTGGGTCAAGCTTTTGAATGAAAAATATACTATTAAATTAATATAGAAATTATTTTTTAACTATTTTAAAATAATAGAAATAAAATAATCACATCAATACTTTAATACTTATATTCAACTCCAACTTATATATTGACCATATAATCTGAAATTTATAGATTGCAGACATAAGAATATAAAATGTCATGAAAACCAAATATAAAAATTCTAGCATTACAAAATTAGTTCATAATTCAAGTTATATATATTTATAACATTCCACTCCAATTAATAAATAGAGATACGCATATTAACGTCTAACATATCCTTTCATTTGCTACATATTTGTTTATAATTAATTAATTATTTATTACTTTCCATAGTTTACAGAATGCAAACATAAGAAAAGAAAATGTTTTAAAGAGCAGATATAAAAATAATAGCATAACAAATTTATTTATAATTTGATTTCGCTTCTATATTTATAACATTCTACTATAAATAAATAAATTAAGAAAGGTATATGAAAGTCGAATATATGCTTCCATTCGCTATATATTTGGTAATAATTAGTTTGTTAAATTAAGCTATATATATTTGATATTTTATTTATTACATTCCACTGCACTTAATAAATTAACATGCGCCTCTTAACGTCTAACATATCCTTGCATTTGCTACAAGTATTTACAGGGTAGTCTGAAACAGCAAAAAAAATGGTGTGCAGCTTGAGTTTTTAAGTAAAATAATTCCGAGTCGAGGTGTTAAAAGTCAAACAAAAATATTAGCCATCTACAACAATAACAGCAAAAATATGTATTATCTGCTCTCACACTCGTTTCCTTCGCCCCTCTCACTCTCTCTGTCTCTCTCCCTCTCTATCTCTCTCTGTCTTTCCCGCTCTATCTTGCTTTCGCCACCTCCTTCTCGCTGCGTGTGTGTGCGCTGCTAACAATATGTGTCCAGGAAACGGATATTAAAGCACAAAGAAAAGCCAGAAATGAATTTAAAATGAAATGCTGACAGCAACAGCGACTTTTACGAATAGTCGAACGGAACTTCTTAGTCCTCTAGCGAGCGCCATTCTCCTCCTTGTGTGATTTATTTACACGAATCTATATATACATATATATATGTATATATATCTCGCTTTGCTGCGCTCTTATTCCTTATGATATAATTTCCCGCATTTTTAGCTGTGTGGCGTGTGTAGATGGCGATAAAGCACTTAAGCACCTGCATGTCGGACTAACTAGGAAAATGCCAGCCTGCCACAGTGGCATAAATGCCGCCGCCCCTTCTTCACTCTGCATTTTGCGGCTGTGGCAGCCTGGGCTGGACTGTGGCATCATCGCACTCCTTGCGGCGCTTTGGCTTTAGCGTCGTTAAAACTTCGCCTCGGCAAAACTAATAACTGAACTATCCAATTCCGCAAAAGCAGCTGCACAAGCCTCCTGCCTCCTGTCTCCTGCCTCCTGCCTCTTGCCCCAGCAGTGCTTGCCCCAATGTGCCCAGTTCATTTCATGTGGCAAATATGTAAAATTTCTTGCGTCAAGCACAACGCTTGGCCCTTCGCTCCTACCTACCTACATCTATCCACCCTCCCTCCTCCCCTCTCTTCACTCTCCACTGCTGTCGTTCGCCTTAGAGATGTGCACGTGATATTAAAAGCCTTTACACGATTCATATAATTGAAATGAGCTCAAACTTTCTGCATACCCCACAGCCAAGCGAGCAGTCACAATGGGGTATATTAGTGCACATGCATACAGTTAATTGGGGGCATGTAAAAGTAATTCCTATTTGAATAAATATCAAGTTCTTCAACTAAGAATTTGGACAATACATAAATCAAACATTGCGCGTCGAATTCATAAAGCAAAAGCGATAATTATGAAGTAGTATATATAATAAATAATTGATGCTTAAATAAAATAGTTATAATAGTTAAATAGCTAAAGATTATATTATATTTCTATACTTCATATACTCTTAATAATAATATTTAAATAGCTAATGATTATTTTATATTTCCGAGCTTCAAACATTTACCAAGCAAGCTTAATTTACTTAAATCTGCAATTTATTTTATTCTCATCTGTTAGCGTTAAAATATTGCTCATAAAATTCGCCATAAATAAAAATACACACTCTGTAATCAATGTTAATAGCTGGCTTGTCAATTGAAGAGGATTCGATGCATTTTGATGATTTTGTCACGCACGATGAATTTATGAGCCGTCACAAATAGGATAAACTCTGATGAACTTTGCTCCGGCACAAGTGAGAGGATTGCAAGAAAGAAATCCATAAAAGCCTCAAATAACATTGCTATTGGCTAAGACACACACACACACACACAGTCACACACTCAGACAGAGAGCAAACTCATTTGGTTGGAGATGAGATTGTGTGCGTGGTGCTTGAGCATCGAATGCATCTGCCATAAACTTGACTTGATAACTAATGCGATGGCTGGATTAAAGCTCAGCTGGATGAGCTCATCGGCACATGAGGCAGATGGCAGAAAAGCACGACTCGAAATTATGCTGTAGACAACGAAATGTGCACTCAAATAAAATGCAAAACAAGTCGATTATTTTCCATGTAGTCAAATAAAATAAAAGACCAGAAAACTAACTATTGATAAGAATAATATATGGTCTGCATCTACCCCTCAAATCAAGCCATTTGCAGGGTATCGCCATCTACTATTTATCAGCGAATCATGTTCACATTTCACTGCAATTAACACAGACTTTTTTCACGCAGTTTCTCGCCGCCTTTTGTGCAGTACAGGGTATAACAATGCAGCAGCATTGTGGCTTTATTGTTTTTGTTTTTGTTTTTTTCTTTGTTCTGTTCCTGTTGGCCATTTTTAGGCTGTTGCATAATTGATTTGGCTCATGTGAACTTTGCACTTTCCATTTAATTGGCTGCCACTCAAATGTCCGAGTCGGTCCAGTGCGATTGCTATTTCTGCCATTGCTATTATCGCGTTGCAGTTCAGTAAAAATAAAATAAATGCAAATTAAAATACACAATTTGATGCAGTGCACACGAACACACACACACTCATACACACTCAAACACACACACACACATGTTCTGATAAATTGCAATAACAAATGAGCTGAAAAAGTTATCCCAAGTGAATTGCATATCGAAAAACAAATTACACGGCACTAAAACATTTTGAGCTGAGGTTAGCAGATACTCTAGAAATATTAATATAACCAAGTGCTATAAATATAATAACATATAATGGAAATTCAAATATATCTAGCATTAAATAATAATATGCAAAAATTCGCATAGTGGCTTCAGACAGAAAAATCTTTTCATTACTAAACTTTGCTTTGCAGATAAATAAACGTTTCTTGCCTTAGAAATCAACAATAATAATACTCAATTGATAAGTTAAAGACAAACCTGTTAAAGAAATACTTTAAAATCTAAGCACGCCATTCCAAAAAGATCTCAAAAGACCCTAAAAGTATTCGACGTTTTTATCAAACATTGATTTTTCATTCCACAACATTTCTGTATATTGTAAAGCGATTCGATTTCGATTTTCACATTTCAGTTGCAATTCTAAACGATGATTTCCATCAACTTTACCTATTTTCTACCAATGGCTTTGACCATATTTTTTCACAGCCATCACATCACCCTAAAGCCCACGGATGAAGCGACTTTGGCATCCGCAGGATTCATTGTGGTCACCGCGCTCTTCATGCACAAACTGAAGAGCAGCATTGGCATCAACTATAACTTCATAATCCTGAAGTTGATCGAAGGCATCGCAGTCATCTTCGGCCTGCAAATGATGCTCATCTATGTGTGGCATTATATAGCGGAGGGCACACAACGATTGATCGATACGCTGCTGGACATCGATAGCCATGATCATCGAACACGTCATTGGCTGTTGGAAACCTTTCGGCTCGATTTGTGTACAGTTTGTTTGCTGGTCTTCGAGTATCTGGTCATGTTGATATTCTTCAAAATCGAAGACTTGCGCGGTGTTGTGCACATTTCTGCATTGCCATTGAAATATACGAGGCACTAAGAAAGCGAGTGAGTTTGCAACACATCTAATTGGCAATTTCGAAAGCTTAAAAGCTGAACTTTTTTTAAGATGGAAGCACGAAGATATTCTTGATAAAAGATGTGTATGAAAAATGTTGTAATTAAAGAAGCATCTCTAATCTCTTGTTCATTTCAAACTTCATCACAATAAAGCATTAAATATACGACACTATGTAGTGCAATTATTTATATAAAAATGAAAAAATATGTCATATTTTTTTCCAGCTATTAAATTTCTCGCTGCTTTTATTTCACCAAAAAAAGTGCGACAATCTGTCAGCTTTAAACCCTGTTAATGAACATAACAAAGAGCTCAAAATATTAAAGTTTTCTTATTAAACTGCTGAACTGTCTCCACTTTCTATTAGCATAATTTGCTGCGTTTTGGGGCTTTTGCGGAGCGCGCAATTTGCCAAGATAGTTAATGTATCTTGAGGATTGCGTATCTGTGTCAGTGTTGTGAAACGTGCAACAGAGAAACCTGATCAGAGGCTCCCTATTTGTTGTGTCTGTGTGAGTGCATTATGCATTCTGCATTTCGCATACATATGCCTGTCAAATAGGCAAACTGGGCGAGAATCGACGCTCTGCAGTGTCAGGACCTTCCGCACAGTGCGAGAGAGAGAGAGAGAGAGAGAGAGGGGGGAGAACACAAAGTTGCTTTCTCACACGCGGCGGCTTCGGTGATGTTTCACTTGGCGCCTGGTGGGTGGACGATAGCCGGCTGTCAGTTTATTTAATTGAAATGTTCCTGGAAACCTATAAATTACAAACACATGCGATGTGCATATGCACACACGTCGCTCACGCACACACACACACACACACACACACGTGCACACAGTGCTGTAGACTTGTATGCACACACTTATGCACATTAGCAGCTGAAATTTTATGCATGCCAAGCCACAAAACAAACAAACAAACCAAACGAGTAAAAATACAACGAAGCACAACACTTTGGCGCGACTAAGAAATACCCTGTAAGCGCTGGCAAACAGAGCACAGGAAACACTTAGAAAAGAATTAGAAATGAAGAACAAGTCAAAGTCGATTCAATGACCAGCAAAATAAATGGCAAAAAAGCAGGAAACATTTAGAAAAGAATTAAATATGAAGCACAAGTCAAAGATGATTAACAAGCAAATAAATTCACAACATTTTAAAATAATATTATATAGGAAAATAAATGGCAAAAAAGCAGCAAACATTTAGAAAAGAATTAAATATGAAGCACAAGTCAAAGTTGATTCTTCAGCAAATAAAAATAAAATTATAAAGCAATGGCGAGAAAAATAAGTAAAAAATAGCGAGAAGACTTAAAAAATAAATCAAAATTAAAGAGGCGTCAAATTCGATTCTGAAAACTAGCAAATAAATGCAGTAAATTACAAATAAATTTAAAAAAATAAAAGTTAAAGAAAAGACAAAGATAACTCATCCAATATTTCGAAATATTTTTCGAATAAAACATAAAATGATGTAATTTTTTAAAAGGAAAATAAAGCACTAAATATGCAACTTTATGCAAATCAAATATATAACATTTAAGATAAAGATTGCTACTTATTTGGCTTAACTTTACTGCGATAATACAATTTAATTTCAAGCACAAGGTCTAGAGCAGAGAATATTTATAGATTGAGCTCCAAATTTGACGCCATTTGAGCGAGCAAACAATTTGAGAGCAGAGATCAACGCAACTTGAACTTTCGCAGTCATATATCATAACGCTTTGCAGGGTATCAAAGCAAACACGTTGCGTACGTTGGGGACAAGCGAATTGTGCACTCACTTAGCCTGGCACACACACATATATTTTTCAGCGTCAGACTGCCAGACTGCCAGACAGTTAGACAACCAAGTGAAAGTCTCGCAAGTGACAAGCAGCAAGTGCAACAGCGGCAACAGCAGCAGCAGTTGCATGCTTCCTTCCGTTTTGCAGCGTGCTCTCTGCTCGACTCTCGGCATTAAGTTAAGTGACAAAAATACTATCTGCCAAAGTGCCAAATATTTATAGCCTAAATGTGACTGGCAAAAGGAGGGGCCTGGGATTTGCGGGAAACGTGGCCAACTTTTCGACAGTCACTTCCGTTAACCCCCCACGACGATAGGCTTCCACAGTGAGTTGTGGCAAACTTTGCCATCAGCTTGCAACACTCGATGGCCAACCTGCAATTTGCCCCACATGCTGGACAGCTTGAAGTTAAAGAGAGAGAGAGCGAGTTCTTTATATACATAAATTTATATGTTATGTGTGCTATATTTAGCACTCTCAATCATTAGGTAAATTATACAAATTTCACTATTGCCCAAGGACGTTTATTTTTCTTTACAATGATGCACAATAAAACAAATTGTCAGTGCTGCAATTTCAAGGCGCGAAATGAGACCGTGACCTAAATGAGATCGTAATAATAAATAAAGCATTTGTAAGTTGGCAGACATTGCAATTGTTTCATATTTAATAGACTTTGAGATGCGACTATTCGCAAAGAGGAAAGAAAAGACAGCTGAATGCATCAAATATTAAACTAAAATACTTCTAAGAAACGAAGACGCCACTAAAAGTTTTCAACGTACGGACTGAACTACGAACAGAGAATCATAGAAATGAAAACGGTAATTATTAGCATTACTTTTTGATATTTAAAGATAATTAATAATTAATAATGTAAAGCAAATTTGACTGGCACCATAATTTCTTGATTCATTCAAAATAGAATAATCAGAGTTTTAATTTAAGTTCAAGTTATCCACATTATATCAAACCAAAACAAACTCAGCTGACGTCATTAAAGTAACCATGCTTTTTAAAGATAATAAATAAAATATATTTGATTTTAGTTCATTCTTAAGCTCAGCTTATGAATATTTGCTGCATTTCTAAATTTTAGTTATTAGTTATTTTCCTGAAAGAACATTTTTCAATAATGTAGAAAGATTTGATGCAGTTCTACAGGCAGTTTATGCAGACAGACAACTGAATGATTGCGTTGCTGTCTGTAAGACTTGTGAACTTTTTAAGCGTAGCTCCAAGAGTTGAAGTTGGAGTTTCCCCAGCTATATGCACACGATGTGCAGCGAACTTTGTGCTCGTTTCCATTGAAAGTGCGGCAAGTGTGAGTTTAGACAGTCGAGCTCAATTGGATTCAATCAATGGAGCACAACGCAAAAGCAATTCATTCATAATTGTAGGCCTGTCTGTCTAGCAGCGCACGCTGCTGCAGGCGAATCGATAACAGCACTTTATCGTTTAGTATGTGTGTGTGTGTGTGAGTGTGTGTGTGTGTGTGTGTGTGGCAAGCAAGCGAAGAGGTGTAATGGCTCCTTAAGCATACACAACGCACACACAGAGTTTACGCACACTCAACAAATGGAGGCGCAATTTGCATTCAGCACAGGCATAGTTACAGTTATTTAATGCCCACACACACACACACACACACACACACACACAGGAGAGGTAAACACACACCTGTTTAAGTATAAGTGGTTGTGCTCGGCCAAGCAAATGAAGCATTGAAGGACGAGCCGAAGAGCTGCAGGTAAACGAGTCCTGGCCAGCACACACTCTGTGCTCAGCCTTCCTCCCTTCCTCTCGCCCTCTTCATCGCTCCCTCAGGCTGCCCACTAATGTGCAGCCGTGCGAGTTGCAACTGCGACGCATATGGGAAGCAGTTGCAAGCCAAGAAACTAAGTGTGTGTGTGTGTGTGTGTGTGTTGTACTCCCGAAATGGTTGTCGTAAAGTGTAAAGTCAACATTTTGTGCTGCAATTAAAGCCAAATTGCAAAGGCAAATAAATTTGGCAAGTAAATCGCTTGAAAGTCACACAACTGCCAAACTGGGAATGGGTTTGACCACTTGAAGTAGTATGTAACTCTCCCCAGGCGAGACGGCTAGCTGGCCAGATGGCCGGCTATCTATTCCGTTTGGCGCCCAAGTGGGACAAAGCGAGTCACAATTGAGCTTAAGGATTTATCTGCTGCTCGTTACCGGGTCGATCAGCTGTAGTGTGGTCGTTGGGAGCACATTGCTCAGTGCAGGCAGTCAATGCAATGCAGATTTACACTGGCTTTGGCGCCCAACGTGCGCACAACAAAAGCAACCAATGGATTGTACACATTTAATAGTAGCTATTGAACAATTTTGTGATTGTCTGTCAAATAAAATATTCCCTCAACTAGCGCAGGCAGTCAATGCAATGCAGATTTACACTGGCTTTGGCTTAGAGGCTATTGAACAATTTTGTGATTGTCTGTTGACATCCAGTCAAATAAAATATTTCCCCAACTAACCAGTAGGTCAATCGTTGAGGCATTTTGTCAAATTGGCGTCAAATTGGTGTTAACCTGATGATTTCACACTCTGCGCAGTCCAATCAGGCGACATGTGACTAATGACCGCTAACCTATATAGTTTAATAGAGCCCAATACACTTGGCGCTCCAGAAGTGGCCACTTTCAGCGAGTCCAGCATTTTATGTAGTACGAGAAAAACGGAAAAGTGCCCAAAAGTGCTGAGCACATTTGATGGTCGACGTGCGTATGGCATTAAATAGTTGACCACTTAAAGTCAGGCGGCTTGATTTGTGACAGCCAAGGCGTCAATGTCAGAGAGTACTTGCACATTTGGCGCCCAACGTGCGCTGCATAAATTTCAGCGCAAAATTGTGAAATCAACATGAACATATTTAGGGCCATGCTCAACGATTTGTGTGCTGTGCTGGCTTTAAACATTTTGTATATATCCTCGCAGACGTGCGGCAAACTAAAATATTGTCAACATCAAGTTAATTATTCATAGAGTATGCACAGTTTCGGTGCCGTTGCCGTCGACGTCGACGCAAGGTAAGCACGTGTTAAAGCCAACACGCCGAGGCATTCGTCTTGGGCACGTGTAAGCGCTGAGACGACGCCGCCGCCGTCGCCGTCGCACATGGAAATTTACGATTGGCAAAGTAAAACACAGTAACCAGTAAAAGCAACATTAACCAGGACACACTATGCAGGACAGCAGTCAGAGTCAAAGTCGCATTCGCTAGCGGAGTGGAGAAATAGCAGAAAAAAAAACAAGTTAGAACGCTACAGTGTGAGTGTGCTCGATTGTGATATACCCGCTACCCAGCTCAAATATACTAAAATATACCAAAAAGTAGATTTGGTATTTTTGGTATATTTGGTATATTTGTAGATTCATATTCCATCACATCCTAAATATCGCATTAAGTATAAAATATACCATGCACGGTCACATTGTCCACCAGAAACAAGCCACGTGCAGCTGCCTATGGATTTTTTTGTTGCATACATTTTCTGGAGTCACAAAGTAATAATACCCTTCTATGTTTGGTATATTCGGTATATTTGATATATTTGTAGATTCATATTCCATCACATCCTAAATATCGCATTAAGTATAAAATATACCATGCACGGTCACATTGTCCACCAGAAACAAGCCACGTGCAGCTGCCTATGGCTTTTTTTGTTACATACATTTCCTGGACTCACAAAGTAATAATACCCTTCTATTATTGGTATTTTTGGTATATTCGGTATATTTGTAGATTCATATGCCATCACATCCTAAATATCGCATAAAGTATAAAATATACCATGCACGGTCACATTGTCCACCAGAAACAAGCCACGTGCAGCTGCCTATGGCTTTTTTTTGTTACATACATTTCCTGGACTCACAAAGTAATAATACCCTTCTATTTTTGGTATTTTTGGTATATTCGGTATATTTGTCGATTCATATGCCATCACATCCTAAATATCGCATAAAGTATAAAATATACCATGCACGGTCACATTGTCCACCAGAAACAAAGCCACGTGCAGCTGCCTATGGCTTTTTTTGTTACATACATTTCCTGGACTCACAAAGTAATAATACCCTTCTATTATTGGTATTTTTGGTATATTCGGTATATTTGTAGATTCATATGCCATCACATCCTAAATATCGCATAAAGTATAAAATATACCATGCACGGTCACATTGTCCACCAGAAACAAGCCACGTGCAGCTGCCTATGGCTTTTTTTGTTACATACATTTCCTGGACTCACAAAGTAATAATACCCTTCTATTTTTGGTATTTTTGGTATATTCGGTATATTTGTCGATTCATATGCCATCACATCCTAAATATCGCATAAAGTATAAAATATACCATGCACGGTCACATTGTCCACCAGAAACAAGCCACGTGCAGCTGCCTATGGCTTTTTTTGTTACATACATTTCCTGGACTCACAAAGTAATAATACCCTTCTATTTTTGGTATTTTTGGTATATTTGGTATATTTGGTATATTTGTCGATTCATATTCCATCACATTCTAAACATAGCATAAAGTATAAAATATACCATGCACGCTCTCATTGTCCACCAGAAACAAGCCACGTGCAGCTGCCTATTGACTTTTTTGTTACATACATTTTCTGGAGTCACAAAGTAATAATACCCTTCTACCCTATGGGTAGCGGGTATAAAAAGAAGGAAACACACACACTAATTCAAGCTGACAAGCCGTGGCCAGGCCAAAAAGCCTTTAAGCCCATGTTATGAGCGAGTGAGCGACGCGGCCACAGAGTGTAGTAGGCAGACAAAAGTCGAGCGATGGCGCAGCACAAACAGCGAGACAGATAGACACAGCACAAGTTAGCCTTGTCAAGTGAAAAACGCTCTGACGCTCTAACGCTCTATCTCTTGTTAGGTTGTTCTCCTCTTGTTCACCGCAAGTTTTGTCAGAATCTTGGCTTTTTGATTGCGGTTGGCATTTGCGGCCGTATTTTCCAATTGCCAAACTGACTGAGATTTAGATTTCAATTCTGTGACACACAAACAACTATGGCTACAGCTGTAGAGAGTGTAGAGAACGAACAACAACTTTGCGCTCACGAATTGAGTTGTGGAATTGCGTTTGGCAGTTATTAAATAACATTTGCGGTTAGCCGGCTTACGAGTCCGTTTTTCATTTGGGCGGCTGGGCACACTTTAAAGATTTATGCACAGCCTATGCGTTGGCATCAATTCAAATTGTTTATGGCACATCACATGGCGTATGCGCAATTTGTTATAATAAACATGTTGCTCGGCTTTTCAGCTGGCTCATTCTTTTCTGCATTTTATGCACGGCTTCCCCTCGCTGCCACGTTGCCACGCTGCCACGCTGCCACGCTGCCACACTGCCACTTGCCACTCGCACATCCTGTCAACTTGTCAAACAATTTATTGCGCCATTCTCCCCATGCTGTTCAGGACGCTGCGTCCTGATGCCAACCCATCACATCATGATTTATAGCTGCCCGCCTGGTTTAAGTTGTCGCCTCCGATTCAGTTCAGTTTGGTTCGTTTCGTTTCGTTTCGCTTTTCTTTTCATTTTTGCATTCCACTTTCAAAAATTTAATTTTCTACCATTGTTTGTTGACACACACACAAATCTCCAGCTGGGATTTTGTGCTTTTCTTTTTTTATTTGTTTTTTTTTTTTTTTTTTTTTTTTTTTTGGCAACATAATTGATGACGCAAGACAGAGTGTTACATGATATAGGAAGTCGTTGTTTGGGCCGACTCTATGAATAAACATTAGCTGGCAACTGTTGCAGATTACACGCAAACGTAAACACATGTGCTTTGGCGCCCAACGTGCGTAGCTCGCATGGCTAAAGCTAAAGACATCGACTAAATCATCTTTAATTTGCTTAAAATCCACATTTAAATCATTTGCGGTTGTTTCGTCGTTTTTAAAGCACTGCACTTGAAGTGGGCTAAGCGGATGCTAAATCATTGTAATCTATAATTTAGTTGGCAATATAATCAAGTCAAGTCGTCGTGCTTTGGGACACGACTCGTAAGTAGATTGGCCAAGTTAACTGGCTGTTGCCCGTTGCCCGTTGCCCATTGACAATCACATTGGCCACGGTCATTGAGCTCCCCCAGATACGCAGTTAAGAGTTAGCTCTCCCCGGTTGACAGTTGGCCGCACTGAAGCCGGCTGAAGCTCATCTATCTGGCAAATGCAAAACCTTTTTGCACCCGCATTTTGATATCTATTACAATCAAATTGCAAATTAAATCAGAAAACGGAATTAAGCGACTTTGCAAAAGGGAAACGCAGAAAGGCAACGCAAGAGAGAAGCGCACAAAACAACAACGACAGCAACGAAAATGGGAAAAGCTAAAAGGGAATAGAAAAAATGAAGGAAGCAGGAAAGGAGAGCGGAGAAAGAAGCGCTTTTGACCAGAACACTGTCGCTGTGGCAATAAGATGAAAATCGTTTAAATGCGTTAGTTAAACAAGTCAAGTTATAAGTTCATTTTCCGGCAACCGCACATATCCGGCGAAGGTAAACGCAAATCCCTCCAGCCCCTCGGCCTCCCCCCGGCCCTCAACTGTGCTGTCGCCAACGGGGCAGCGGAGCGTGTGATGCCATAAAATTGGAGGCAGGTGTGTGCAGCAGCAGGCAGGCGGAAGGGGACGCGGGTCGCTGGCGAGGGAATCATTGTCGCTGCAAGCGAGTCGCCAGATTCCTGGCCAGCGAACCAACTAACCATGCAGCAGCAAAGCCAAGTCAAAACTGTCCCCACGCCTTTTCGCAAGCTGCCGCAAAAACTGAAGAAGGACAGCAAAAAAACACACAGACAAAAAAGATATAGCAACGAGGTAGAGATCTGGACGAGTTAACGCTCCCAATAGTACGTTTTGCAGAAGGGTTTTTTTTTTGTGGTGCGATGTGGTGAGGGGGACGGGGGACAGACGTCAGTTAGCTGCAGCTTCGCTCGACTGCTCCGCCACTCAACTGGACTAAACTGACGACAGCACAGCTGGGGAACTGTGAACTGTGGGCGCTCTGGCACTTGGACCGCTTGCTACCAGCAGGCAGCAGGCAGCAGGCTGTCAACTGAGGCTGCCATGCATTGCGCAAAATACAGCCCCGAAAATAGCTAGAGAAAAACACAACAACAACAAGTTAACTGCAGTCAAGTGTTGTCAACTAGGAGATACCCGCTAGCTATTTTAGCAGACTTGAAAAGCAAAACAAACAACAAAAAACTGGGTTGAGCGTCCAATCAATTAAATTGTTGGTTCAATAACTTTCAAGTTTACGAGGCACAGATCTTTAAAAGCCAGCAGTAAATACAGTTTAAGTCCATTTCAGAGCTTCAAATTGATGATTGTTTGGCGCGACTCATTCGCTTTAGAAAACATTTAAATGCGCTGAAGTTTCGCCTTTCTTTAAACACCCTGCGCACCGATGATTTCCAGGTATAAAAATAACGCAATACTCGCACAAATAGCATGCAAAGTTTTGGTCTAGAGGGTAAAGGAGATGCCCGGGCAAATTAAATGCAGCGCCAGGTGCGAGTTGCAAAACTGCAGCTGGCCAAATGCAAAATGCAGATGCAACTCCAGCAGCTTAACGCCCCTTACCCCTCCTCTTTCCCATCCCCTTTGCCCGTCTAATGCTGCATATTTGTGTCAAAGTTGTCAAAGTGCCAAAACGACCGCTGTCAATGGCAAGATGAAAGCGAGCGGGGGCTAAAGCGCAGAAAGGGGCGGAGAGAAGGGAGACGAAGCTGGAGCGAAGCGTTTAATTAGCGTAAGTAAGTGACACAGAACTGTCAGCCATTCATTGGGTGACAACAAGTTGCCACCTATCTTACTCTCTCTCTCTCTCTCTCTCTCTCTGTGCTTCTCTTAAACCCTTATGATTATGGCAGCGTGTGTGTGTGAGTGTGTGTGTGTATTGTGAAACCAACCGCGATAACAAACACTTTGGTTACGGCTCCGAGGGCGTAAACCGTTTAAGTGCTATGCCATTGGGCCGTGGACACACAACTTGTGACAGCTGCCAACTAGCAGCAGCACACGTTCGTTGTATCCGCAAACTTGCCCAGCATCGAGCACACACAGAGTTCACACACAGTTCGCACACAGTTCGCACAGTCTTTAAAACTTGACGCTGCCATTCTCAAGTTGATGCGATTTACGCAAAGACTGTTTATGCTGATAGCAAACATAAATAGCCCAACCAAAGCTGCCTTCGCACGCATAAAACGCACAACTTACAGTCGACTGCGCTCAACTGTCGCCTACGCGGTAAACATTTGTAGTTTATTGAAAGAATCTCCTCACTTTTGTCAAAGTCTTTGGGGTGATAATTATTGTCATTCATTTCTAGCTTATTACTGCATTTATATTTTATTTATTCCCACTAATTTTTGTCAGACAGACTGACAACTAGTTGTAGAGATTTTGCTGCATCCAAAACTCTTTCAAAAAGTAAAAGGTGCTGCCTATCAAATGATTCGCACTTTTGTATAATTAGCTTGTACTGCAAATATAGTCTTATATTTCAGCTTTTCTGAAATTAAATTCAGTCTGTCTGACAGTTGGTTAAAGCGACTTGGCTGCAGTCACACAACCATCTAAAACTCTGTCTGATTTAAACTTTTGTATACATAATTTGCATTACGATTGTTGTTTTATATTTCTTGCTGATTACTTTTGCTATTATTGTGTTATTTAATTTATTCTCACTAATTTTTATGAGACTTTCTGAACGAAGACCGACTGATAGATATTTTTAAAGACTTTCCTGTAGTCAAACAATCATCTAAACCCCTTTTGAAGAGTCAAAGATGCCATTCTTACTTTTGTATAATATATTTGTATTACAATTATTGTTTTCTATTTCTTGCTTATTAATTTTGCTATTCTAGTCACACATTAACATTTTATTTATACTCATTTAGTCATCGAATTTCTCTAAGACTTTGTGAGAGCAAACAGCAAGATTTGTGCAACATTATCGCGATTGCAATAACGCAAACTTCTCATACTCTTTGCAGTGTCAAAGATGCTGCTGCCTTTTCAGCTATTTGCCGTATACAGTCATTAATTCTTTGCTAAACGCTAATTGCGCAACCACTCTGATTACGCTGCATAGCCAAGCGATGCATTGTCTGCTGCGTAGAGGGCGCATTATATATGGAACAGCAAATTAGGTATGCAGCATGACAGCAGCATAGAGATGTCCAAATCCCAATTAAGAAATGCGAGCAAATGTCACGCCGAATTACAGCTGGCCCAGTAAAAAAAGAGAGAGAGAGAGAGAGAGAGAGAGACAGAAGAAACTCAGACAGACTGCAGCTTGAATTGAAGTCGAGAAGTTTGCAGTTGACGTTGAAGTGCAAGTGGATGTGAATGCGAATGTGGCAATGGAAATAGCAGCAGCTGCATTTGAAACTGATGCAAGCTGACTAAACTGAAAGCCAAAAAAAAAAAAAGAAGGAAACTCGTTGGCAGTTGACTGACTCCGAAATTGGGCGTCGGATTGTACGAACAATGTTGCGTATACGTAATACATATTACGTATACGTAAACGTTATTTAAAGTGTAATAAATTTTGGCATTGCCGAGCCGCTCTCGGCCACGTTCACAGCCAGCCCCGTCCACTGTGTGTGTGTGTGTGTGTGTGTGTGTGTGTGTGTGCGTCTGTGTTTGAGCCATGTTAGCACCCTTGTGGCATGCATATATGCCATGCTATGCAACTACTCTCGGCTCTATGCAGGCAGCGCACACCATTTGCCATTAACATGGCGCACAGTTGGACTTCCCAAACCCTTCCCCCTTGGCCCCCTCCCGCCCACTTTGGGCTGGTTATCGTGTCAAGATGTAGTTGCTTTCCTCTGGCCATTTTTGCTAAATGCAACTGGTAAAAGTAGTTCGAGTTGCATTTTTCGGGCGGCCCCAACTGTGACCGTCAGTGTCGATTAAGAGATTTAACGGCCACAAAACTGAATGACCATTCTAGGGGCTGCATTCCATGTGTCCATGCGTCCATGTGGCTGCCATTCGCAATCGCAAAGGCAAACGCAAACGCAATTCGGATGCTGATGCTGCTGTTAGTCCGTTTTTGGGGGGCGAGCTTCCTTAACGAGCGCATTAAAATTAAACTTTAATTTCCCAACTGCACAAAATGCAAAATCTGCCCCACTCGTTCGTTACACCGATCAAATCAAGAACAAAACTCTCAACTTTTCTCCAACGCTGCGCCGGATGAGATACGTGAGATGTGTGTGAGTGTTGACATGACACCAAAGCGACTACACTTTATAGTTTTTGAGTAAGTGTATATACTCGTACATACATAGACATATATATACAACAATATGAGCGAGCAAGTGCATAAATGAATGACTCGACACTCTCGACAGATAGACAGACGGATGGACGGATGGACGGATGTAAGGGAGTCACAGACTCGAGCGTAGAGTGGATAAGGACACAGGGATAAGACTGCTGTGTGCATGGCACGTGCCCAGTGTGTCGCCCCATCCAAGCCGAAGCGGAGGAGCGAGCGAGTGAGAGAGACAAAGCGCAATGAGACGACGACTTCAAGAGCTCATTCACTTATTCGCTACAAAAAGTCGAGCACCACAAACTTCCGCTACCGTTTGCAGCACTTACGGCAAGTGTTGTCGAGTGTCACCGTGTAAATTTATTAGCGCATCGCTTTCTTATGTCTGCTCTTCCAATGTTTCTTTGTAAATTTTCTATATATTATATATCCCTGATATCATATATTAGAAAATTGTTAATGCAATAATGACTTTGGAAAATTTTTCACTCTATTATTTCATGCATTTCAAGAAAGTACCAAAGTTGTATGTTCCATTCCACCGTTCCACTCAATAATTTCATAATGTTGACTATAGGACATTTTTTAATTTCATGTTCTTCATAAAAATGCCAAAGTCTTGTGTTCCATTCCATCGTTCCACTCAATAATTTCATAAAGTTCGCTTATTTTCTTCTTTAATGCAAACTTTATGCTTTTGCTGTCAATTATTCATATTTTGCTTGTTCCATTCCATCGTTCCAAATGCTATATCTTAAATTTTCCTATGTTTTCAGCCTGCTACAATTCACTACAGCTTTAATTCTTCGCCGGCAGCCTAAAGAAACCCAAAATTGCTTTAAAATCATATTAGATTTAATTTGAAAACGAGAACGGATGTCTTGAAACGAACACGGCTAACTGAAACGCACTTAAGAGCATTTCCGCTTCGCCAAGAAGGCCAAGAACGCTTTATTTATTTTTTTTTTTTTTTTCGTTTCCTTGCTCGTTCTTGTCTTTGTTGGGGTCTTTTTGTATTTACACAGACAGTTTTGGGTTGGGTTTGAGTTTGAGTTTGGTTTCATTTCGTTTCGTTTCGTTCCGTACCGTACCGTGTCGTTCCTGAGCTGTTTGTGTAACAACGTTACTTGGCTTTTGCAGTTGTTTTAGTGCACGCTTGATGCTCATATGCTTTATTATACTTGTACTTAACTACATATGCGATGCTTTTTACGGTTTCTACGTGTGTTTTTAACGGTAGCTACGGCAACTACGCCACTACATCTACATCTATTACTACAACACGGGCGTCGTCCTAAACAGGGATTCGCAGCGCAATTTTATTGCTGGGGATCTGCGAGAAATGTTACCTGCCTTTGTCGGATTTATTTATATCCCTCAAGTCTGTTCATGAAGGCAATAGTCACTAATAGTTTGCTAATAAAAATGCCAGCAGACTTAACATAATTTACTGTATACTATAGTGAATACACTAATAGTTTAAAACTATATTATTTTTAACTTGTAATTATTCAATTCCAGCTGTTCTTCTTACCTGAAAATGCAGCAAAACTCAGCGGCAATAAATGAGGTTAAGTTGAGACAAATTTGTATGCATAAGTTGGGTTATGTGCGAAGATGTTGCACCTCAAGCAGGCCATGCCACTGCTTAAACACACACACACACACACACACACAGTCAGCCACTCACACGTAGACAATTATACATGCAAACTACGGCATCTGGAGCACATTATAACAACATTACATTTAAAAAATAAAATGTATGCATGTGTGTGTATTATTCTTGACGTGATTTCAGCTCGGACGGGCTGAGTGAGCGCAAGCGAGACAGCTGCATTGACAGTTACACGCATACTTCAATTAGCACATAATTTACTTTGGGCTCATCAGAGTTCATCAGAGCGCTAATTGAAGCGCTTTTAGTTGAAGCCATAAAACCCAACGCAAGCTGAGTGCGTGTGTGTGTTAGCTTAAGTGTGTGTGGTCTACATGAGAGTGTGTGTGTGAGAGTGTGTGTGTGTGTGTGTATGTGTTTATGCTGCATAAAAGTGCTTAGTTGGCTGTTGAAAGAATTGTGCTCATCTCTTGGCACCTTTGGGATTTTACTTTGCCTCTTGAAGCGAGCGTTCGCTAAGAGCATTCGCCCAACCATCTCTCCACCTACTTCTCTACCACCTCTCTCTCTCTCTCTCTCTCTCTCTCTCTCTCTCTCTCTGTCTGTCTTTTGCCAACTCACTCAATTATTTTGCAGTTTTTGCGGTTTTCGTGAGCTAATTAAAACCAAAACAAATGCAATTGTCACCGCATGGCAAAAATGCACACAAAATGCTGTCAGCGCCATGCACAACGTCTGTGTCTATGTGTGTGTGTGTGTGTGTGTGGGTGCGTGTCTGGGTTGGGTTTGTGTCAATGCTTAGCCATTGCAGCAACCGCAAAACAATAAGCAACTACAATGCAAATGAAGTGGGCAGCGTGAAGCGACGCCAACTTTAAGGCTAACAAAATATATACATATGTATGTAGAAAAATAAAATAGATAGGAAAAAAGCAAAGCTACTGCAAACAGCACACAATGATTGTCACCAGGGGCAGACACAGAGAGGGGGAGAGGGCGAGAGTGAGAAGGGGGCGTCTTCCCTTTGACTGCTCCTCCTCCTCCTCCACCTGGCGCCTGTCCTGCACTTATTGTAGCATTGTTTGTTCCGTCTGCTTTGTTGTTTTGTGTTTATTCTGTAACATATTCCCGCTGCGTGATGTGGTTTTTACTTGTAACCCATTGTTGCTGTTGTTGCACTTATATCAAAGCCAGACAAAGAGCTCTGGCGACGACCCCAGCTCAGATAGATAGTTCTAATTGTTTGCGGGTAGCCCAATAAGTTGCAATCCGAAATCAGCGCTGACAAAAGCAGATTTGCGAAACCTGCAACATCTTGAACTACTTGAAATGGCAGCTAAATTCTAAGGCAGAAATGACAGTTGCATAAAAGTTGCCTAGAGAAACGAAGACAGCGATTTAGTGGAGACCTAAAATGCTTAGTTAAATGTTTATATATTTATCGTTTAACAAAAACCTCAGCATATTTTTAGCTTAATATTGAAGTGTTATTTTCATGCTTCATTTCAAATTTGTTTGTACTGAAGCAACTTTTTATTTGCTCAACAAAACAATTTAATAAGCTAATTTTAAAATCTTGCAAACTTTTCACTTTAGTTAAAATAGAAATCTTGTTAAACTTTACTCTAATGAAACTAGAAAAAGGAATTTTTTTTGTGAGCGCTTTCAAATGAATTTACTTAATAAATAACACTTGCAAAAATGTTACAATTAGACACAAGTCCCACATTATTTTTTTTTTTAACTATTACTGCTTTGATTACCTCAATAAAAAGGCAATAACAGAATTTAACTAACTCAATGCTTTCTTTATTTCCATAAAGTTAGAAAGAAGAATTGAGGCGCCATTCCAATCTTAGGATATTTTTTGTATGAATTTAATTTTTAACGTTTTCTTTGCTTCCATAAAATTAGAGTTAGGAATTCAATAGCTTTTGGAATCCTAAGTTTATTTACATATAATTTTGCCAAGAAATTGTATCCTACATTGAAACCTATTCTGCAGCTAAAACCGATATATATTCTATGGAGTTGATGCCGAATTCATGAACTAACTGAGCTGCCCCGTTTGCGAGCTTTGGGCCAAGGCAAACATTGAGTTGGCATATGAAACCAACACTTGGCAATGGCTATTGTGCAACTATTGTTTGTCTACAAGTGTTGTCTGTCTCGCAACACCACCGCTCACCGCCCACCGCCCACACACCCCACCCCCGTCTGCCCCCCCCTGCACTGCTGCCAAAAGCCTGCGCTCATCAGGCGACAAAACAAACTCTGTGTGTGCGGGTGCATGGAAAACTAATGTCATAGTCACGCCGCATGACGTTGACAACAATAATGTTGATGATGTTCCGAGGATGGTTGCCAGGTGGCAAAAGAACTAAGAGGGTGGTGAAGGGGAGGGGTAGGGGAGGGGAGAACGTAGGGCTGGGGGATTGCAGTGGCTTACACATTTGCTCAGCCAGCTGAGCCGCATTTTCGCCGAGCGACAGTGAGACAGAAGGACAGAAAGCGACGTCGTCACACGCGACGTATGCGCAACATTTTCGCAGAAAGCTTTGCAGACGCGCACTTTTGGCATTTGCATTTCTTTGTGGCCACTTTTATTGAGGTTACCAAATCAAGCCAGCTAGCGAGGCAAACGAGGCAAGCAGCATGCTGCCACATACTCGTTCGTAATTGCAACGTGCAGCAAAATCGCATTAAGGTCGCAGCAAGGCAGCAGATGGGGAAGGCAAACGGGAAGCGGCCGCAGTCGAGTCTCCAATTATGGCAATGAGAACTGTACATTGCATTATCCGTTACTGTCACAGCCTAATGGCAGCAAATTTTCAATGCACATCTAACGTTGACTCGCTGTCTTTCTCGCTCACGCTCACGCTCACTTCCTGCGTCTGTCTCTGTACATTTTTATTTCCCTGCACAGCTGACATCGCCTTTTGTGTATGACAAATGGCAAAAAGGCTCGCCGGGTCGCTCTGTCTTTTATTTCCACACTACCTTCCACACACACACACACACACACACACACACTTTGCCTCTCTGCTTCTCCCGCTGCTGTTGCTGGTGTGGTGTAAATGTAATAAGTAATGCATGCATAATAAAAATACTCGCTCTGCGTGTACAATGTATGGCATACTTTTGGGCTGCATAGAAATTTGTGAGCTTGGAATGTTATAAATCAAAGTTTGTGTGAGCTTGCGCTGTGTGTGTGTGTGTGCTGTTGTTCTTTGTGTGTGTGTGTGTGTGTGTGTGTGTGTGTGTGTGTTTGTGTGGGGGAAATTGAAAAGCTAGACACACATATCAGCTCTCCCACATGCACGTCCATAAATAGATACGACAAATTTATGCATATAATCAAGCGACGGCTTCTTTCAGCCACATGCCAAAGTTAAACAGCAGCCATCGCAGCATTTCCCAACTGACCCACATTACTTTAAAGCTAAGCAAAATTGTGCAATGCAAATGAAAGACATTAACTATTTAACATACCGCGAACAACAATTGAATAGCTTTGCCATATTAAATTGCAAACAAGGCAGTCGCTTTTACGTGCAGTTTAAAGCTAACCCTAAACAGTGTTTTGTATAATTTTGGCAAAGATTTGAATGCTGTTAACTTTAAAGCTGCATATTAAGGCCTAACTATTGATTTAATGTGCATGTTAAGCTGAAGTTTCTAATATGTGTATTTAAGGTTATGTTAATTTAACATAACAAACAATGTCTAACATCAATTTAACATAATTATTGATTTAATGTGCATGTTAAGCTGACGTTTCTAATATGTGTATTTAAAGTTATGTTAATTTAACATAACAAACATTGTGTGACTCACAACTAACATCAATTTAACAGCTGTTGACTTCAGCATAATCAACGGCAACTTGAACACGCTGTCAACAGTTCGCTAACTGTTAGTTACAGCACAGTTTAACATTTGAGCTTAGCGTCAGAATGCGGGATAAGTTAGATTAGAAGCAAAGAGATTTATGGTGCTTGCACAGCGCAATAGAGACGGGAGTCTAGACGGGAGTTGTGTGATTTAGAGCAGTTTGTTTAACTCGAGCATCTATGTATAATATTTGCTTATAATTCCCAACGGCCATCGAGTGCAATTTGTTGAGAATGTGCGAAATGTGCGAAATGTGCTGAATAGTCAGCCGTCAGACCGAGGGCAGAAAAGCGGGAAAGTCGAGCATGTGCATAAAGTAGTCGTCGAGTGGTGGCAACAACTTTTGTTATTGTTGCGCACTGCAATTCCCAAAGACGATGTACGAAATGGACAAGAAGAGATTCGACTGCGACCATGGCCAACAAATTAGAGTCATCAACGGGGCCAGAAAGAAGAACAAACAACATTGACAGTTGTCGCTGTCGCGCAACGAAGTCGAAGGCAATTCAAGGCAATTCAAGGCAATCTGCAATCTGCAATCTGCCTGACAACTGACAACGCGGCGTGCAACAATGAACAGCGATACAAATGAAGTGCATACAAAGTGTGGCAGCCTGCAACGGCAACGACAACGACAACGACAACGGCAGCAAACTGTGCTCGTCAATTGCTTCGCTCTCGACGACTGTAGCAGACAATTGATTAACTGATGGGCGAGGCAAGCGACGCCAAACCAACAGCGCACACTAGGCGTATGCGTGACTTGAGCTCCACACACACACACACACAAACAGAGTGAGACACACGAAATCATAAATAGCTCAACATAACTCCTATCATGACCTTTTGCATAATTATGTAATAAATATAATTTCCATGGGAGCGCGCACATAATGCAAACGAGCGACAACGACAGACGACAGACGATAGGCGGCCAAAGCAGCCGAGGGGGCCGAGGGGGCCGAGGGGGCGTATGAGCAACATTGCCACAGAGAGCGCGCGCAAATTTGTTGCCAAAAAGTTGTGTGTCGGGTCAACACACTCATACGTCTGTGTGTGTGTGTGTGTGTGTTAATGCGACAGCCTGCATTATATGCTCGCTACTATATCATTTCATTTATTATTAAAACGGCTTAATGACAAAACTTTTTAGCATTTTGTACCAAAAATTGCGAAATTCGCACAACATTTTGTGGATGCTGCGCTGCGCTGAGCCGAGCCGAGATTGGAGGCGTGACAGGCAGACATTGTGGAGAAACCGTAATGAAAGTGACACTTTATTCCAAACTTGCATTAATTAAAACATTAATAATACAACAATAACAGTTAGCACTCAAGAATCTCAAACAATTCATTACAACATCCAGCCCTCAACTGCAGCTGTTCATTTAAGGCCTTTTTTATGATGGCCAAGTTTATAACTAGGCAAGAATTTTTCCCAAGTAATGTTTGCTCAAAAAAAAAAAATCAAAAATTACACGAGCTGTAAAGTTGACTAATAAAAAAGTAACATTTCTATAAGACAAAAGATAATTCTTGGCTTAGTTTGATTAAGGCTACCGCTTCAAAAAGAAAACTAACTTTCTATAATGAATTTTTTTAGTACTATTGAACATATTAAAAAATGTAATATAAAAATTAGTTCGCTTTGCAAAAAAAAAAATAAGAATAACAATGGAAAGTTTCTTCAGGTGCACAGAAGATTTCCTTAAATTGCTCAGCTTACAGCAACAAGTTCGGGCAAAGTTTACTGCTGAAAAATTCGATTGAAAGAAATTTCTCAGGCAACTGTATCAGCATAATTTGCGGCAACTTTTGGGGGGTATCGCTATTGTGCTATTGCTGCTGCTGCGTGTTGAAGACGTTGCTTGATTCATGATCAAACGACGCTGATGTGAATGGGAAATGTCTGTGCTCTAAAGCTAATTAACTGCGCAAATTGAAATGCAAGTCGTTTAGATAGCCGCCTCAAATAATGCAAACAAATGTGAACATTCTCCAGCGCGCTCCGTTGCCTTGCCCCCAAAAGCAGCGGCAGGCAACACATTTTGAGCTCAACGCGTGCAATTAGCAACACAAGCGACTGCCACAGATAGCAGCAGCAGCAGCAGCAGCAGCAGCAGAAGCAGCTTCAGCTGCAAATGCTAGCCGGAAAATGAAAATAAAGTTTAGCTGGCAGTTGAATGCCAGACGCTCTGCCAAGTGATGCTCACGTGCCCTAAAATAGGCGAAATACTAACAAGAATCTTTTTAATATTTACTTACAATAATGCTTATTTATAATAATACTTTTAAATATAAACACATGGACACAAGCATTAATAAGTTTTCTCAAAGTCATGATCTAAACTTTAATTAACTTTGTAGATAGAGAGGCAAATAAATAAATTATTATTTGATGTGAATGCTTTTACATTAAATGTTAAATATTTACATTTAAAAAAGCAAATATTAATAGCTGACGATGTTATTTTGTTTCGCAAAAATTTCGATTTTAAACTTGCAATATTTCCAGTTTCATAATTATTATTTTGTCATTATTTAATAGTCAAATTCAGCTATGTATTTCATTGGTTCATTCTAGCCAAATAGTCGCAAGTCTTCGCTCATCAGTTTATCTTTTTATGCCTACCGATATATATCGCGTGTAACGTGTGCCATCGCTAAGCACGCGCCCAGCACTAAGAATATTGCGCTCACTAACATCATACTTTGAAAGAAAGCAACCAGCAAGCAGCGAGAATGACGGTGAATGGAAGAGACGGGCAGATAAGAAGAGCGCGCGTGATGAAGGCGCAGATGAGGGGAGCGGAGCGAGAGACAATCGGAGGCTGGCTGTGGGAAGGAGGCGTGACAATTATGTCGACATATCGTTGGCCATTGTGTGTGCCGCCATTTTGTCACGTTTATTATTACGATTATTACTTGCAGGGCAGCAGCGCCTTATGCTGAAGACATCCGAAGTGCACGGCTTCCAACTCCCCCCCACCCCCCTCCACCATCCGCTCAGCTGCCTCTTAATCCGCCCCACCCCCCTTCGTTAAGTCGCGCTTGAGAGTTGAGAGCGGAAACGGAAATTGCGTTAATAAAGTGCACACTGCACACAGCTGCACTTTCAAGTGTGCGCTGCTCCAATGCTCCAATGCTCCAATGCTCGGCAATTGCGTCCAGTTGTCAAGTTCCTAAACCTGCCTGCTCCTCTCCCTTCGAGCCCGTTGTCTGGCTCAGTTGATTGGCTGCATTCAGACAACATCTAATTTCATCCTTGCCTCCCACGCTTCGTCTGCGCACTGCGGGCTTTGCTATCGTTGACAAAATTGTCGCAAGTAAATGAATTATTTCTTATTATTGACCGGCAGCGTAACGGAAATGCAGTTCCTACTCTTCCTCCTCCATCTGCTGCTATTGGCCAGCTCAGCGTGTAAGCCAATTGCCATGGCCATGGTCATGTTATTGTTCTTGTTACTTGTTACTTGTCGTCGTCATTCGAATTGGAATTGGAATTCGAATTGTTGTTGATATGTTCGCAGCTTGTTATTGGGAGGGGGGAGGGTGAGGGAAATTGCGTGGAATTAGCCTTCACATGGCGCGTAACAGTTAATTACTTAATCGACATGCGACAACTGTGTCTATATGTGGTTGTGTGTGTGTGTGTGTGTGGATGTGTTTCTTTGTGTGTGTGTGTGTTTTTGTCGGAGTCTCGTTGAGTTCGTCGCCAGTTCAATTTCAAGTTTCCTGCTTAAAAATAGTGCGCAACTTTTACCAATCTAAAGTTGAGTTCACCCCAAAAAATATTTAAGCTCTCGAAACCATTTTTTCAGTCTAGTTAAATGAAAACATTTGTATAAAAAAACCCTCTAAAGTTTCAGTTTTAAACTGGATTAACAAATAAATATTTGAATAATTAAATCAATATTTGCAACAACACAATTCACACTTTTTATTATTATACGACTGTTAATAGCAACATTCGCCTTACTTTACTTAAAAAAAAAACGCTTAGAATGCAAAACTGAGTTCAAGTTGAAACCTTAAAGTTGAGCAACAACAAATAAATATCTGGATAAATTAATTCACCAGTAAAAATTGTAAAATAAATAATTTAATAATTTTAATTATTTCAAACCCAAAATTATACAAATTATTCAAGAGCTATGCTTAACTTGTGAAATAATCCAATGATGCTTAATTTACACTTGACACTTGAGATAAATTTATATACTCAACCATATTTCAGATATTTCGACAGTCAAATTTGACTATTTCAAGTTTCGAAATTGCCATGCCAATAAATCCGAATAATTCGCCCATATTTTGCAAACAAAAAAAAAAATATGCAGCTAAATGAATTGAGAAACCATTGAACAGAACTGCATAAATATCGAATAGTTTGGCTGGGCTGCCAACTGTACTCGGTAATTGCGACTGTTAAGAACGTGGCTTAAGACAAAGTTTCGACAATTTACATTAGTTTTTGTAGGACTTTCGGGCAAGTTTTTCGGGGGAATATTATGGCGATAATGTCACAAGGCAGCCGCATATTAAGTTGGCAACAGCAACAAACTGCAAGCAGAACAGTTAGTAGCTAACTAATTACCAAAAAAAAAGAAAAAAAAAAAACCCAGAAAAACGCGCCAAGCACCTTAAGAGAGAAAAAAGAGCAACAGCAAAGAGCAGCGTGAGTTTTGTGGGTTTTGCGGCAGGAGAAGCGGAAGTCGCTGGAGGCGCACTTAAGACGCCAACAACGACGACAACAACGACAGCTTTGAAACTATCGAAAAGTGGCAAAAGAAAACGAAAGAAAAGCACAGCAAGAAAACTAATTTCGACACGGCGAGAAATAAATACGCTAGAAATAATTATGTGTGAAGAAATAACATTTTTGGCTCTTCGCCCAAAATTTTAGCAAGCCTAGAAATTTATGTTTTCTATAGATAAAACAAATCTCAGTAAAAATACTGCAGAAGCTGGGTTTGTTGAAATATCTTTAGGACTACCAATTTACAGTCTGGGATGATGGATTCATTTAAATTTTATCCTTGTTACTCCACGAATTATACAAAAATTATGCCTGAAAAAAATATATTAATGAAACTTACATGATTATAACACATTACAATTAGAAAGTTTTCAAATAAAAATTATTTGTTTAGTTTTAATAGAAAGATAATTTGTCGATCAATAGTTAATAGTGAATATTCCAAACTAATTTTAAAAAATTAATTAAGACAAAAAAGACATTGAAGGAACTGTTAATCTTTAATTTACCACAACTGAACAATTCTTGAAAATATTTATTAAAGAAATTGCTTTCAGTATAAACGGAAAAAAGAAAGTGTTTTGATTCTTAATTGTCTTTTTTAAACTATGACACATTACGTAACTAAATGAATGTAACCTCGTGGCAGGGTACAAAAAGAAGAAGAAGAGCGTCGAAATTTGTAGAAAGCAGCAAGAAGAATGGCGACAACAATAACTGGCAATGAACTGGGAGCCTGGCAAGTTGCAGCTGCAGCTCCAGCGACTTGCAACTTGCAACTTGCAAGTTTTTGTTGGTGTTTTTTTGTGCTTTTTCTATAACATTTTTTTTTTTGTTTGTTTGTATTTGTTGGCTAACACAAAGTGCAAACGTTTTGGCCATTTTGGGTAGACCCAAAGACATGAAAACTTTTTGCCAAGTCAACGGCAACAACAGAGCGAAAGTTGCCACAACACACACATTCACACACACACACACACACACACATACGCATTCGCACACACACGCATGCAATTGTAAAATGTTTTTTAATTTGACCAAAATACTTTTGCAATAGTCACGAGATGGCTAACAAAATGCAGAGCAACCAACCAACAACAACAGAAAGAGCAAAAAAAAAAAGAACAACAACAAAAATTGGCAGCCAAACATTTTGACGCTCATATACGAACCAGGTGGAGGGGAGTGAGGGGAAGACAGGAGCGCCAGATCAGGTGAGGGGCGTGGCAGAGTGCGCTGTGCACAGTGGGTGCGACATTGCTCGGACAATGAACCAGAAACAACAAAAATTGTGCAGCAACAAACAACAAAAAAAATAAAAGGCAAAGGAAAATAAAATAAAACTTTAGCTGGACAATTGGGCACTGGACTATGCGAGTGTGTGGGCGGCCAGTGGAAGGGGGCGTGTCGGCCACAAAAAGCAAGCAAAAGTTAACAACACGGTGTCTAGGCAGCATGACATGTACCAAGTTCTGCCATAACAATAAAAATTGCACGTTACGCTCCGAAGCAGGTAAAAAGCTGGTTGGTGGGAAGGGGAGGGGGAAGGGAAAGGGGGGGACGCCGCACAGCTGGACATGGCATATCAAAAAATATGTATCCTTGCAGCAACAGCAGCTAATGTTTATGTATAGAGCGGATGTCGAGCTGCTGCTGCTGTAGAACGAAACTTTTCGTTGTTATTTCAAGTTAATGAAAATGTAAGACACAGCAAGCACACAGTATGAACAATAGGGAGCAACTGCAACTGCAGGGCAATGGAACAGGGCAAAGTGCTCAAGTGCTTGCCACAAGCCACGTTAACAGTTATGACCCATCACACTAAAAATACAAGCAATTTAATTAACAAATTACCAAAGACTTTGCTAAAGCCATTTTAATAGCTGCGATCAAACTGCTTTAAATAGCAAAGAATTATAATAAAACATTCTCGAAACTCTACAATTTACAGAGAAATATTTAAGAAAATAACAGAGAAATATTAAAGTAAATCAGAATTCTCGTTAAAAATGTTCTTTTAATTATTCACGTTCGAAAACCCAAACAAACATTTTGAATACACGCTGTGTTTAAAATCAGACTATAGAAATAAATTCTATTTAAACACTAATCTGAACTGCATTTAAACTTGCTTTTTCAGCCAAGCTTAATATGCCAAACATTCACATAAAAGCAAAACAAATAAAAAAAAAAGAGATTCACATGACAGTCAAATGGAATCGCGGCATCGAAATAATCAACGATTTGCACACGTAAATCTGTGGAAAGCGTTTTTCGCACAGTTGACTGAATCAAATGTTTAAAGCCTTTTTTAAATGCATCCAAATACGAATCAATGATCAAATGGAAAACGACAAGAATCGCGCACAATACGTGCGGAGTTTAAATAAATATTGTGGGAAGCGGAAAAAAAAATACAAATAACGAAAACAGAAAAATATGTAATAAATTGCTCAACTTGCCATATAAATTGTTAAATAAATAAATCTAAAAGTTATCTAAGCGTGTCTAAATTCGATTTACAGCTGCAATGAACGCGACGTCTGCTGGAAAAACAAATCGACGAAACCCAATTGAAACAACGCAAGCAATGGCAAAAAAACAAAAAAAAAAAATACTATACAACCAGAATCCGAGGCTGGCCACAAAATGGAAGCAAACGGTATTTATTGCAGCCAACGACGACTAGCCAATGACCTACTTTCCAAATATGATATTCAACGAATTTCTCATGGATTCGAAATAAACTTGATTTGAGAAAATATGAATATTGGACAATTTATTTGAGTCTGACTATTTAAAATTGTAGGATAAAATATTTGAAAAATTTACCAAATTATTTGTCCTATATATATTTTAATATTTAATATTCAATTATCTAACTTTGTACAATCAAAGTATTCAGAAAGTTGATTTTGTTTTAAATAGACATGAGATGCAATTAATTTCTTATTCGGCAACCTTTGACAACCTTTTTTAGAACTTTATAAAAACAAATATCTATTTTACATATGATAACAATAATACCTAATTTGTCTATTCAACATATGATAACAATACTGCCTAACTTTTCTATGCTACAGTCTTTCAGTAATTCCGTCAATAATTCTGTATTTATTCAAACCCTTTCCCAATTATTTTGCTACACCAGCTATTGATTTAAATCTCTTATCATCATTTTTCACTACAGCATGATTTGTTTGTTAGGGTACATTGCAAATAAATATCCGCAATGCATTTCTATATGAGTAAATATATATGTACATATATGTCTGTATGGCTGCGTCTATCTGCGGCTTTGTGTATTTTAATTGCTATTGTCTGCCATTTGTAGTTGAGCTCTTTTTTCTCTCATCTGCCACTATTTTTTTATTTTTGCTTTTGCTTTTGCTTTTGCTTTTGCAACTGTCACGCCACGCTTCTGTTTTTTATTTGCTGCTTAAATGCTCTGCAAATAAACATCAAAGATTTATTGCCGAATACTTTTTATGAATTATTTAAGCAATCGCAAATATTCGCTTTGTTGCCCCACATCGCATATTCACAATTGATAAATAGAACACTCGCTGTGCGAATTGTAAATCTACTAGACAATCTTATTACGCTCATTGTTGGCAATATTCAGAGACAACTGATTTATGGACATCTAAAATTTTTTAAAAATACCAGTAACTATTTGACATGAATGCAAAGCCTGGATTCGCAAACTAAACTCAATTGTTGTTGTTATATAAATATTGTAATATCAACGCAATATTTTTATTTCGATTCTATTCAATTATAATGTATCAAAATACTAAAAAAATACTAATATGAAATACTAAATAATTTCTTTTATAATATTACAAGTTAGCATTTTTTCCCCAATTTGTTTGCAGTTTAAAGTAATTTTTACTTTTGCCCAAAGGAAATATCGCAAATTTCGCTTTGGCTGAGGTTTCGCTGCAGAGCCGCAGAATTAAGTTGGCAGGACTCGAAGTGCATGTGAGCAGCGCTGCCTGCGAACTGAACGGCAGATTCGGAGATTCGTTGAGTGTGCAGCACATGAATTCAACTCAACACGACTCGGTTGTTTGTGGTGAGTTCGTCGACGACTTCGCTGCGCTGCAGGGCGAAGATGGAGAAGAGTGGAAAAGGAGCTGAAAGGCGCTTCAGGCAAAATGCCGGCTGATGCTGTGTGTGTGTGTGTGTGTAAGTGTGTGTGTGTGTGTAGCTGTCGCTTCGGGCTTCGAGCTGCTGGCTGCTGGCTGCTGTCGGTTGTCTGTTGTCTGGAAGGGTTTTGTCGCGTTGTAGCCTCTGCCTGCCTGTTTGCCGGTGATTGTTTGTCTATTTATATGCTCATTATGTTTTCGCGCTTGTTTTACCAGGCGAGGCAACGCCACCAGCAACAACAACTAGTACAACAACAGCAACAGCAGCAACAACAGCAACAACAATAATGTAACCACTCTGAATAATGTGCGGCCATAGATTGTGGCAAGTGGAGCTGGGCGAGCACAAGATACTTGCGCTCGGGCTCTGGCAATTTGCCCCAAAAAAAAAAAAAAAACGACAACACAACAACAACTACATTAACAACGACAACAACAACAGCAATAACAACCTCAACAGCAGCATCATCAGCAGCAGCAGCAGCAACATCGACATCGTCATCAGCAACAACAAAAGCATCCAGCAATTTGCCAACAATCCTTTTTGGCCATGGGTCAACCAATTTTTTTTTAGTTTCAATGTCGCTTACAATCAAACCGCTTGTCAATCACAATTCCTCTTCTTCCTCTGCTTTCCCTTTCCTGTTTTTTTTTTTTGTGCTTCTTGTTTTTGTTGGTCACAGCCAGCACACTCATCAATTAGGCAAGGACTAATTACACAGTTAGTTTGGGGAGCTGGTAGTCGCATCAGAGCGAAAGCAAGATAGCAACCAGCCAACAACACAGGGTTTAAAAACTATTTTCTTTTTTCTTTTTTTTTGGTGGTGAACACACACAACCACAGAAAGAATTTCCGCAGATACCTTTAAAAAGGCTTCAAGCATTTCATAATAAACAAAAAAAAAACATGTCAATGCACTTAATTTGCAATAAAAGTCAGACCGTATTATAACTTTGTTGCTCTGACGAAATACTTGCGAGAAAAAAATATATAGGGACTGTATTATGTTTGCATTGCAACTGATTGAAGAAGCACGCAAAAACTTTGAATGCTTTAATAAAAATGTTCTCCAATATTTTCAGAAACATAAAATGTAATATTTGACGTTTATATATATAATAACAAAAATAAATATATAAAAGATATTATTCGTATATAATATAAAAAGCAATGCAAAATGAGAAGTCCAAAGAAATTAGGTAACGACCAAAATTATAAAGCAAATTCTTCTTCATAAGCTAAATAAAGTATACGCAACGTATACAGTGCACCAATGGCAAGTAAATCGAAATGTACAAAATTCGTTGTACTTATTCTTAAATGCTTAATGTTTATTCATCTTGCAAAAGAAATAACTATTATTTAAATTAATTAATTCACGCTAATGAACAAAATAAACTATTAAAATCGAGGCGTTCAGCACATAGTAGACTCGCAATTTAGTTTCTTTTTAATTTTTAAAGGGTCGAGCACAACTGCAGATATAAAACGCTGCGAGCCAATTCAATGCAGTTGCTGCAAAATATTGCCAATCTAACCACCAAAAAAAAAAACAAGAAAAAATACGAAACAAACAAGAAAAAAAATGAAATCTCTCTGTTTTCCGCTGGGGAAAATTCGCGCTTTCATATACGAATACAAAAATGTTCAGTTGGCGCTTTTACCGCCGCCGCCTGTTGCCAGTTCCTGTTGGCAGTATCCTGCTTTTGCTTGGGCTAGGGATTCGTATGCGAATTGGTCCTGGAATTGGGCTAGGGATTGAGTTTGGAGCTGGGTTTGGGGCTGGGGCTGGGGCTTGGAATTGGGATTGGGATTGGTAGAGGTTTAACGTAGCGCAATGTTTGCGGTTTTACTTCATAAACAATTTGTGTGTGCTGTATGTTTGTTTGTTGTATATATCATAAATATATATATATTTTTTTTTTGCTTTGTATAATTTTTTCGCCTTCATCTTTCATCATTCTGCTTGCGCTTGTTGTTGTTGGCCGGGCTTTTGTTTGGATTGCTGTTTTGCGCGTTTGCGTTTTATTTGCTGGAATTACACAGTTTCTGATGGGACATATGACGCCGCGAGAGTTGCGCCGACCGCCAGGCGTGAGGCAGGACAATGTGGCAGCTCAAAACGACAGCCAAGGGAAAAGTGCGAGACGACGAGGGATGCGTTGCATGAAGGTTGCGTTTGCAAAGGATCAACTTTTCACTGTGAATATGGCGGAAAGTCAACGTGTCTGCATTGGGAGTCGCTCTCCCTCTCCCTCTCTCTCTCTCTCCCACTCTCTCTCTCTCCCCCCTTCCTTTGTTTTCCTCTTTTCTGCTGAATGCATTTGTAGGCAAGGCAATGGTGACTTCTGCAGTTCTCCATTGCTTTTAAACATGACCAGCGGCTGTCTGTGTTTGCCATATGCGTTTGTTTATTTACACACACACACACACACACACACATAGACACAGAGACGCTCACACATGCCACGTAGTTGACACTGGCAACGCGAAAGTTGCAGTCAAAGCTCCCTAGGGTCGTGTTTATCTTGCGCTTACACTGAATATTCCCTTAAACTTCGCTTTTACACCACACTGGACGAATGCATGGCGTACAAATTTACTCGATAAATAGTGAAATATACATTTATTCGATTTGATTAAGACACCAACTTCGGCCTAGTTCAAAGAAGTGCATCTATTCCAAATTACTTAATTTTGCAATAATGAATCTATAATAAATTAAAAATAATTTTCAAACAAATTTTAAAACTACCTATCATTCTAGTTTGAATTTGTATAAATTTTAGGCGTACTTCATACCCCAAACAATGAAATTAAAGGGTGCTTTGATCTACTTTTCGCCAAAAGACTCCTAATTTAAGCAGGCCTTGACCGTCAGCCTGTATTTAAGCGTCTCAAGCAAACCACATTCGAAACTCGAAACTTGGACGGGCAACATCAATAACTTATTTCATTTCGAAAATAAAATTCAATTATAAACTCCGATTCTTTCAATCTGAAAATGAACGCGACATACTTGGGCCCATTGATGATTACCATATTTCTACACTGGATCGATGTGCCGGTTGGCGAACCGAATTTGGCGTCAACCACGTTCATTATGATAACGATTTTGTGGCTAAACACGTTGAAACGAGAATCTGGAATACGAGTTTTCGGCAGAAGATACAAATGTATCGAATCGTGCATTGTATTCTGCATTCTGCAGCTCATGCTGCTGCTTGTTTGGGCTCCGATCACAAGCTTGATGCTGGCTTGGCTGCCCCAAAAAGACATGGATTTCAGGAAGGCATGCCTAACATATAGTCAGCTGATTCTTGAGTATGTGGTGATAATACTATACTTCAATCTGAACGACTTGAAAGCGTTATTCAACCGTGGCCCTTATCGCAATCTTCAGTAAGTGAGGATAATCTAGTCATCAGCTGCCTTTATAAACGCCTTGTTTATTTTTAGATAGCAGCATCGAAATCTCTCAAAAAAATCAGTTAATTTTAGTTACCTATTTGGGACCATTACATTGTATCACAAGTAAGTTAACACAATTGGCCCACTTCACTTTATTTTATCAACGTATTCCCATCAGGAAATAAGAGCAAAAACATTTAATTGAATTATGCAATCTGGATTAATTATAATATTACAGTGACAACGAATTCTTTTTATAAATTTCTCAAATTGTTTGTGCTTCCAAGAAAAAACTTGAAAAACTATCAAAAACGTTCAAAGTTTCATGAATTTTCAAAAAACCTGATTTTTTTTTTTTTTTTTTTTTTTTTTTGAGAATACCAACCCTCTTTTGGCCATTTTGGAAAACAAAGCTAATGTAACGGATGCAAAGTAAAAATAAAGCTATTAAATAAAAATACTTCGGTTTTTTTCTTTCAATTTCAAAATGAAAAATATTTTAGTTTCCTCATTCCCATGCGACTTTTCGCAACTTTGTTCATAATGGTGGCAAATTTGCGCATTTGTGTTAATTGCATTCTTTTATCCGCCGTTTTCTCACAGTGTGCTTTTGCATACTCTTTATTGAGATGCCATGTTGACTATTCCGCAAGTTAAGCAAGAAAAACATAAATTACTAGATAAATGTTAAGATGGAAATTGCTAATTTAAATTGTCAGAAATGAGTATGAAAAATAATAATAAATATAATTGATAATTTAAATCACATAAAACTATGTTCCGATATAGATAGCCAATTTAATTTGTATTCATCAATTATTGAAATGTAAACTCACCCTTGGCACTATCAACTTGGGAAGAGCATTCAAAGTTCGCATATTTCGCTAGTTGTCGTTGCTTTTGTTTTTGTTTCTCGGTTGTCATTGTTTTTGCCCTGCTGCAGTTTTTCCGCACAGTTTGGCTGCAAAGCATTTTATTGCCACTGCACGCGCGCACAGTTTTCATTTTCATGCAATTTGTCTCGCACTAGCGGGAACGGCTGAACTGCAAGGGGAGGATGTAGCGTGGCCGTCGCCATCCAACGTCCCAATGATAATAATAATAATAATATCGTGACAGCGCCAACGCGAAATCATAGCCCTTATTTGGTCCCAACAGCATTAATAACTCGTTTATCATATCTGCATAAGTGCACAAGTATGTGTGCGCACATTCGTATCTGCTTGTATGTTTGCGTAGGTGCATGGACTTTCTCGCGTGACAGCGCATTTTGCATAGAGTGCACAACGCAAAAGTAATCAACTTTCTCACTCCGTCCGATTGTCCGGCTAGACATAAAATGGCAAGTTAGACAGGGACAGCAAATGCATACGAGCGCGTCGAGAGTTTCGGTTTTCACACACACACACATGCACCTGTTTCACTTGCGCAATCATCATCAATTCAAGATTGCCTACTTCAATTCTTCAATTCCACATACACTCACACATACGCATGCGTGCAATTGCGCCTTCCAGTCTTGTTAGACGTATGCGCGTATGTATTGATGAGCACCTGTTTTACTTGTTTTGCTACGCCGAACTTTTTGCAATTATTTATTTAATTCGAAAATAAGACGGGCAACATTAAAACCCACTACAAAATCGTATTCAACTCAGGTCTTCCGCTTCACTAATTCCACTTCGCACACACACGTACACATACGCACGCGTGCAATCACGCGTGCCTTCCAGCCTAGGCAGGTGTATGTGTATATGTGTTGATATGCACCTCTTTCACTTTTTGCAATTACATATTATTTATTTCAACGCAAACTAAGTTGACTATCAGTTTTGCTGCTGCGCTGCTAATAAGCGCCACTTAAAACGACCGCAAATAACACAAATCTTGTACGTAAATTACCGGCATTTTTTATTGTAAGACTACGCGCAAAAACACCTTTTAACTACGCATCGATTACTGATTGGAAGGCATCGCTTATCGATTTTTGATGGATGGGCGATAACACATATTATGCTAATTGGAACTAGGGCTACACATAACAACTAAAAAGGATGCGCTAGTAGAAATTCGAATTATGTGAATTATGTGTCATAATTAGAAATATCTAGCATGGGTATTGCAAGTGCATGCAACTTAAGCTAAATGCAATTTTCATAAGGTTCTCCAGCCCTCGTCAGCGGCAACAGTTCTACCAATGACATTTGGAAGCAAACAAAAGGCGACGGTTGTGCAAGAAGACGAAGAAGAAGCAGAATATGATCAAAGCGAATTCGCCAAGGCTACAACAACAAGAAAGCAAAGCATACATATGTGTAAATTTCAATTGCGGCAACTACAATAAACATGGGAACGGTGTGCGCAGACGTAAAGTAATACAATTGTTGTAGCGGGCAGCGCTGCTCTGCGCTCAGCTGTTGTTGTGCACTCACTCAGTCACTCACTCACACACACACACGCAAACAAGCACACACTGCTCATTTGCGCGTTGTCATGTTTATGTTTGTTACGTTTACCTGTTGCCCACTTAAACACACATACACACACACGCATGCACACAAAAGAGAAAACGTAAAGCAAAAAGAAGCAAAAGTCAAAGCGAGACGAACCAAAACAAGATTGTTGTTGTTACTGTTGCCCAGCGACAAAGAATGCCGCATGTGTGTGGAAATGGACAAGAATGCGCAGCAGTAAGCAAGAAAAAAGCCACATACCAAAAACGGCTGGAATCGAGTGCAAGAGAGAACAACAAATAAATTGTATAGCGAGATTTTTCGCTTTGAAAAAAGCCAGATCTGACGGTTAAACAGTCATATGGGCAACACCGCTGAGCAGGCATGAGAATGAGCATGTCTGTGTGTGTGCCGGAGAGTGCAGGTGTATGCGTGTCGTGTGTGTGTGTATGTGTTTATGTGAGATGGCCCGCAACGGGTTTGTTGGCCCGCTGTTTGAGCTCTTTGGCATTTTCACAACGTCAGAAGCCAAGAAGCTGCGCAGTCGCAACTGTCGCGCAAAAGCAAAAACAACAACACGAAAATAACAAATAGAAAAAAATATTTAATAACAAGTGCGCCGCAATTAACGAAATTAAAGCCGCTTAAAAAGTGACAGTGAATAGAGTAAATAGCGCAAATAAATGCCCCTGCCCGATGAGGAAGTGCGTCAGAAATGTGGCAGCGTCTACACCTGGAATTGTGCTGGCCAACTCTATGGCATCGAGTGCGAACTGTGCGAGGAGCGTCCCCTCTGCGCCCTCGATGAGTTCGCCGAGCACATGGAACTCTGGCATTCCGATTGGCAGCAGTTGTCATCGTCAACGTCATCGCCATCGTCGCCGTCGCCATCGGGGCCCTTTGAGGATGAGCTAATGCACGAAGTGCTCGCCGAAGAGCAGCAGTCCAGCTGTCCAGGCGAAGACGGCAGCGAGGTCAACGACCTCAAGCAGCAGCTCATCCAAGAGCTGAATGCCCTTGACACGCAGCCGCCGCTGGCGGCGTTGACGTCGCTGCCGCTATCGCTAACGCAGCCACAAGAACAGCAGCAAGAACAAGAACAGCAACAACTAGAAGAACAACAAAAAGAACAGCTAGAACAACAACAAGAACAAGAACCGCAACACCAAGAACAACAACAACAACAACAACAACAGTTGCTTTGCAACGACGACGCAGTGAGTGCAAAAAAAAGAAAACAAATAAATATTCACCCTAACTACCATCTTAACAACTAAATAACAAAATCAAAAAAACAATGTATGCAGCTCAAAAACTTAACTAAACATTAACATAAATTAATATAAATTTATATAATCTAGACTTATAATTATTAACCATACAGCTATCAAAACTTCATTAAATATCTTCAAAGCACTTCAAACATAGTGAAGATTTTGTTAAACCTTATTATCAACCAAAATTATATACAACACATTTGTTATACAGCAGAAATCCTCAAAAATTCATAATAGAAATGTGTTAAAAATAATAGAATAATTCCAAAACACTCAGTAACGTAGCTCAGCTAATTGCTGCTAATATTTTCTTATTTCTTATTCATTTTTATTTTATTTTTTGTCTTGCATTTCTCAAAAAGTACTCAACCTGCCTTGACCTGCCTCAAAAATAATTTGAAATACCAATTTCTTGACCTATCCCAAAATGACACAATAACAAATAATGTAGCTCAGTTTTATTTGAAATTTATTAATTTGATACAATTCATTAATTATGGCATGAGTCACTAAACTTCGTTATTTAGGCGACACTTTTACTCGCTATATTAATAATACTATCCTGTTTATTTGCCACTGCAGTAATTCGAGATTTTTAAGCATATTCTTAAATGAAATTTAATTCTCAGACTTTGCTTTTAAGCGCCTAACCTTTCTTGACCTACTGAATGAAGTCTCTATTTAATAATGAAGTATTAACCTAATGGCTTTTTATGATTTCAATGCTAACATTCGTTTTCACAAATTGTTTGTCGTGCTTTTGCAGCTTTCTTTCAATCACTAATGACTTTTTGATTAATAATGGCTTTTGAATGCTAATAATTTAATTTGAAGCGTCTTACTGAAGCTTCCAAGCTGCTACAAAAGTAATACAAGAATTTCTTGACCTATATAAACATAAAATTGCTGCATTCGAAGTATAACAGTGTTAAATTTGATAAACACGATATTTATTTTTATATATTTTTGTAACACAAGAATAATTTATATTGGCAATGTAGTCCGGTTATATATTTTAAATATAATTATTTTTCTAATATTTTTTAAGCACAAGATAAATGGAATAATTTTTATTAGCAATGTAGTCCTGTTCTATTCTTTAATTATTCGCAAAGTTTATTTATTTTGAGTTATTTTCAAGTTCCATTCATCCATTCATGCAATTTACGTAAGCATCTCTGTAAATAGCTCACGAAATATATTTTTATCTCTTAGCATAGATTGTAATTAAAGTATAGATATCATTTTGAATTTGTAGACATTTGATTAACTTCAAACTTCTATTCATCCATCCATACAATAGACGTAAACATATTTGTAAAGGGCCTTCAAAATATATTTTTATCTGTTAGTATAGATTGTAATTAAAGTAAAGATATCATATTGAATTTGTAGATGTACTTTGTACTTCAAAGTTCCATTCATCCATCCATGCAAATAGTCCTCGAAATATGTTTTCATCTTTTAGCATAGATTGTAATTAATAGATAGATTATAGACTTATCCCTGAAGTAATAATTTGTCTCTCTCTCTCTCTCTCCCTCTCTTAAGATTTCTTCTAGCGTGATTAGCTCCTCGATTAGCGTCGCGGACAACGCCCAGAAGCTGTCCACGGAGCACGTGCAGCAGCTGATTGAGCTGTATCGCGCCGAGCCGCGTCTGTGGAACCAGACGCATCCCGAGTTCCGCGACATGGCGCTGGGCCGCGACTCGTGGCGCCGCATCACCGACACCTGGAACGCGCTCTGTGCGCGCAGCTTCAGCGTCACCGAGGTGCGCATACGGATCTCGACGCTGTGCCAGCGTTTCATCAAGCAGCGCGAACGCCTCGATGCCGAGGGTGAGCTGGAGGATGGCGCCAAGTTTGTGCACTACGATCAGCTGCGTTTCCTGGGCGAGCAGCAGGCGCTGCTCAAGCGGCAAGAGCACGTGGCACGCGAGAATCGCAAGCTGCTGGAGATCTACGAACACTATCCGATACTCTGGCACAATGCGCACAAGCGGCTGCGCTGCGTCGACACAATGCGGCAGCGTCACGAGGCGCTTCGTGGCCTCCAGCTGGCGCTGAGCATGTGCGGCATCAAGCTCTCCGGCCTGGCCATGCAGCGTCGGCTGCAGTCGTTGCGCAAACGCTATCGACTCGAGAAGATACGCTATCTGCACAGCGTGGTCGCTGGCCAGCAGCTGCAGTTTGTGGCCAGCTTCGAGCACTATGCGGAGATGGAGTTTCTGCACAAGCACATCGATCCGTATGTGTGTGCGGTGTGCGGCAAGATCTTTGAGCAGCTGCTCAACCATCAGACGCACGTGCAAAGCGGCTGCGAGGGCCAACAGCAGCAGCAGCAACAAGTGGCGCCTCCCAAGGCCGCCACGCTGGGCGAGCTGATGACGCAGCTGGAGCAGCAGCAGCTGGGCGAAGCGCAGCAGCAGCAGCAGCAGCAAGAGCTGCAAGCAAATATCCAGCTGGAGGCAGCAAACAGCTTGCCAGCGACGCCCACCGGCGAGCGGCAGCCACAGGACGAGGAGCTGCTGCTGCAGCCGCTGCACAGCCTGGCCAAGGAGCCCGAGGCGAGCGCCAACGCCTCCAACGGCGGCAACTATGCGCTGCGTCTGCGTCTCAGCTTGCCGCAGACGCACAAGCTGATCGAACTGTATCAGGCACAGCCGCAGCTCTGGGATCCCAATCATCTCGACTACCAGGCGCGTCCGCAGCGCCGTCAGGCCTGGCAGCAGATCGCCAGCGAGCTGAACGCCTATGCGGGCAGCAGCTACAGCTGGCAGATGCTGCACCGCAAGCTCACCGACTACATCAAGTACTATAGACGCGAGCGGCAGCGCGACAACAACGCCACACGCTGGAGCTTGTACGAGGCGTTCGGTTTCCTCGACGACGTCGTGCCCATCAGCTGCGAGCTGCAGAAGACGCTGCAGCAGCGCGAGAGCAATCTGAAGATCATCCAGGTGTATCGCAGCTACGAGCAGCTCTGGTGCACCCAACATCCCGACTACACCAAGCGCAAGCAGCGTCAGCGTCAGCTCGAATCGCTCTGCACACGGCTGCAGGAGGAGTGCAATCTGCAGATCAGTCTCGAGCGTCTGCGCAATCGCCTGATCGAGTTCCGCTGCCAGTATCGGCAGTGCAAGCAGGCGAGACTCGAGGCGCTGCAGCAGGGCGTCGAATGGCAGCCCAGTTACGAGTACTACGAGTCGCTGCAGTTCCTCGAGCAGCATGTGGCGCCGTTCGCCTGCAGCTACTGCAGCGCCGCCACCAGCTTCAAGCGACGCTCCGATCTGATGCGTCATCAGCGGCAGGTGCACGTGGAGCAGCCGCGCAGCGTGGCCTCGAGCACGACACTGGAGCACATTTGCCACATCTGCGGCATGAAGTTCTCGCTGCGCACCAGTCTCCTGGCGCATTTGCGTCGCCATCTGGGGCAGCGCACGCATGCGTGCAACGAGTGCCCCAAGAAGTTCTTCAACTCGACGGCGTTGCGCGTCCATCAGCGCAGCCACACCAAGGAGCTGCCCTACGTCTGTGAGCATTGTGCGCGCGGGTTTGTCAACGCCAGCAAGCTGAATCAGCACCTGAAGCGACACGCCGAGCAGCGTGATTATCCCTGCAGTCGCTGCGACAAGGCCTTCTATACGGCACACGAGCGTGATCGGCATACGCGCGCCCATCTCAACATCCGGGACAAGGTCTGTCCCTATTGCAATCGGGCCTTTGTCGTGGGCAGCGCCTACTACGCCCACCTCAATCTGCATCGCGGCGAGAAGCGGTACAGCTGCCCGAACTGTGCGCAGCGCTTTGCGCAGTACGCCGGCCTCTACAAGCACCGCAAGCGCTGCAATCCCAGCGGCAGCGACGAGATCGGGAACGAGAACGCCGCAAAAGATTAGCTCCACTTATTTTATATTCTTTGTTACACCTTTGCTTAGAAGGGGAAGTTGGTAGAGCCTGAAGGCTTGCCCATGTTATAAATGCTTCATGGTCACCTTATTTTCTTTTGTTTCGCATTCTTAAACGTTTTAGTTATATACAAAACATTAGCACAATCATTCTATATATTTAGAAGGGGAAGTTGGTAGAGCCTGAAGGCTTGCCCATGTTATGGAAGGCTTGCCCATGTTATATGTGCTTGCTGTTCACCTTATTTTCTTTTGTTTCGCATTCTTAAACGTTTTAGTTATTTATAAAACATTAGCACAATCATTCTATGTATTTAGAAGGGGAAGTTGGTAGAGCCTGAAGGCTTGCCCATGTTATGGAAGGCTTGTCCATGTTATAAGTGCTTCGTGGTCACCTTATTTTCTTTTGTTTCGCATTCTCAAACGTTTTAGTTACAAGTTCAAAACATTAGCACAATCATTCTATATATTTAGAAGGGGAAGTTGGTAGAGCCTGAAGGCTTGCCCATGTTATTGAAGGCTTGCCCATGTTATAAGTGCTTCGTGGTCACCTTATTTTCTTTTGTTTCGCATTCTTAAACGTTTTAGTTATATACAAAACATTAGCACAATCATTCTATATATTTTTGTTAATCTGTTCCACACAAGAGAAAGTAGCAAACTCAAGATTTTTGCTTACATGTCACCTTTTTCACTATCTCTCTGTTTTCCCTATTTTGCTATCTCTTCTTCCCTTTGTGTCGTATTCGTAAACGTTTTAGCCGTAGTTAAAAAATTAGTTCAGTCATTCTACTTTATATTCATAGTATATTTCTCCCATGCTTTCCCTTTTTTTACTTTATTCACAGCACCTTGAAATGCAAGCACTATTTTCCTTTCACTTCTCATTCGCAAACGTTTCACTGGCTGCCTTCTTGTTCATACTACATTTGCTGCAGTTTTAGTCGTAGTCAAAACTTTTTCATTGTCATCTCAACAATTTGTCTCTCTATTATAAATTTAATGTTTTTTCTTTTTGTGAATTATTTATTTACCCTTCTATTGTTGCCTTTGTTAACGTTCTACTGGCTGTTTATACCTAACTAGGCTTAGAGGCTATCCTGTTAAATACTCTTCAATTGAGGCTGCTTTATAATTCCTTCAATGTTTTTATAATCGTTAACTCTACTAGCACAAAAAAGTAAACTAGTTTTAGTTGTACGACGAGGCTAATTCCTTGTGATGTTTTTTTTTCGAAACGAATAAAGCAACAGCACGCGATGTGTTTCGATTAGTTTCTTTAAAGTATATATATATATATTTTAGTTTCATTCGTTTCGTTTTTTAGTGCTGTCTTCTAAATACCGACTATTGTTTACTACTATTGGTACTTACAATGGTAGACACGTTTTAAAAAATGGTTGTTTTTCTCGTTTTGTATGGGAGAAGGAGGCGAAAAAAAAAACGATTGCTAAAAAAAACACACTCAGCGGTCGACTAAATTCTCAATTGGATTTGGCGAAACGCTTCAGCTGCCGCAGGCGATAAATGTCGTTGGTGGGCGGCGCCGAGTTCTGCAACTCATCGTCGCTGTCATCGCCACCAGGCAGCAGGCGACGACGTCGCGGCGGCATCGCAGTCACGCTGTGCTGGACGCCCGTGTAGGTGCTGGTGTCGACGATCCAGTGCACCGATTTGGCCAGATCGAAGATCTTCGGCGTCAGATCGTTGTCGCCATTCGGTTGCGGCGCAGCTGCAAAAGTGGGGAAGGGGAAAAATTACATTAACACAACTTGCGCCTTACGATTTAGGCCAAATTTATAACTACAATTTCTAGTTTCAAATCTATAGCTACAAGACAATATATATAACCCAAATATGATATCATTTAACTACGAGACAACATATATATGTATTTTCTTCATATGATATTATTTAACTACGTTTAATCTTTCAGCTATCGCCTGTCATTGATTTTAATAGAATTTATATATATGAATCAATTTCATTATTTTATGTTGATTTCTTAGCTAATTTCTTCAAGTTAATCAAAAGAACTTCTTTCTACATTTGATTAAGCAATAGACAACTTATCGACTTTCGTTTTGCGCTTCAAAATTAATATGTTTGCACTTTTCTTTTAGAGCCCTTTACTAAACATATTAGCTATTAAAATCTAGTATTCCATTTTGTTAGTTTACCTAAAGCAAATAGCTTAAAAATGATCTATTTTACAGCAGTTTCTAGCTATGTGATTGTCAATAGCTGCAGCTTAAATGTTAATCTTCTAGTTTAGATATTCATATTAAAGCAACAACTTGAGCTGCAATAAAACCTCACAAGCACAGCGAACTTGTTTAACTGCGAAATTGTTGTTTAAAGCAGCGAACAGACTGGCAGAGAGCTAAAGCCATATTTCTATAGAGCAGACAAAGCCACATTTCTATAGACTCAAAATACTCCGCTACAATTATTCGATACTTACACTCGGGCAGATTGAGGCGCATGAAGATGTCGAAGAGCAGCTCGACGCTGACAAAGGGACCGCGGAAGCTGTTGGGTGGCGGCAGCGCGGCACAAAGCGCCGCCAACGCCGGCGGCTGCGGGAAGACGCCGCCGGCGAGCGGATGTGCGCCTGGATGTGCACAGGAGCGCGGCTTGAATGGAATCATCTGTGTGAAGTCGGGACGTGGCAGCGGCTGCGTTGCCTCATTGTCCGCCTCGGCATCGTTGTTGTGACTATTCGAGCCACCGCCGACGCCGCCTCCGCCGCCCACCTTGTTCAGTATGATGCCCACATTCTGCAATAAAACATTGTTAGCTATATGTTTGGGAGCCATTAAGAAAGTCAGACGCACCTCGGCGTAGCCAATGGACTTGAGCTCGGTGCTCGTGCAGGGATAAAGATCCAGAAACTTGTAGCGATCCACCAGCTGTGCCGTCTCCTTGCCCTCGTACTCTTTGAGCTGCCGACAGAGAAATAAGCATTGATTAAATGACAAAGATTTACCTATAAAACACATTTTAAATCAAGCACCATTTGCTAACAATTATTTTAGATAGTTTTAGTCGAAACATTAAAATGATTTGCTGCACATCGTTACCAAATGTTTATGAAGCAGCTAATTAAATATTTAATTATTATATCTTATATTCATTTCAATCTCTAACACCGAATATTTCTGCTAATAAACATTAATTGAATGGCAAATATTTGTTGACCCTAAAAAAATACATTTTAAATTAAGCATAATTTCAATTGAATTCAAATACCCTAAATAAATAATACAGGAATTACTATAAACTGTTAATTTGCATTAAATATTCTCTAACTCTCAAACTCTAAATGATTCTGTTAATAAGCATTAATTAAATGGCAAAGATTTGTTTACACCCATAAAAATACATTTGAAATTACGCAGCATTTGCTAACAATTGTTTGCTTAGCTTGCAATTGAATTTAAATATTCAAAATAAATATTAGATGTAACATTAAATAGATTGGTTTAGCGCTCATTAAATGTATTTAGCAAATGTTTATAAAGCAGCTGTGAAATTCATTAACTGTTGGTAATATTCATTAAATATTTTGTATATTTATTCTGCTCTCAAACCTGAATGATTCTGTATGTAAAAGAACTTGATTTTATTTAACTTTTTCACCACTAAATGTCAAATTGAATAACTACTCCTAAGAATACTTCAATAACTAGACAAAGTCGAGTTCACAACAAAATTTAACAGACACAATTTGTAGATCGCTGACGGCTACTTTATAAAAACAAAGTTAATTTATATTTACACGATTTTATCATTATTTAAATCAAACCCTAGTATGGTAATTCAAAAGTTATCTAGAACACTTCATTCAACTGCGACAAACCAAACGTTTACTAAAGAATCATGATTGGAAGAGGCAAAGTTTATTTATATCATTATTTAAATCAAACCCTAGCATTGAAGTTTCCTCAAACACTTCATTTAAATGCCTAATAAAGGACAATGATTCGATTGCCTAACTAAAACTTCAAGATTGTTTACTCACGTTTTCAAAGATCGCACTGCGACGTCGCTCCACTTTGACAATGCTGGACAAATCACCGATATTGGACTCGAACTCGAGGAAACGATTCCACACCTCCACGCTCTTGTGGGGCGACAGGCCGCCCGAGCTGAGGACACGCTCGAAAAGGACGCGCGTGTTGTTGTCCTCGTTGAGATGCGATAGATAGTCAATGTAGCACATAACGTACTCGGGACTGCCGCCGAAACGCTTGAGGCCCAGTTCAAAGATGCGAAACGCAATCTCCTTGTCCTTGGAGCAATAGTATTCCATCAGCGCAGCGGCCACAAAGATGTGATAACGCGAACGCACATCCTCGCGCGCCTTCTTGAAGATGCCACGCGCCGATTTGATGCCCTCGGCGCGTCTCGCGAACTTCATGTACTGCACATAGACCTGAAAGGCAAGGGGGGCAATTAGTGAGGTAAATTTCGATGTCTATGCGGCCAATTTCTACTGCTTGGCAAACTAGCGAACTCACCAGCGTCGGATCGATGTCGGGCAGCGTGAGCAGCTTGTTGTACATGCTGTGCACCTTCTCGTACTTGAGGCGTCCCTCCTCAAAGTCGGCGTAGGCAAAGTAAAGCAGTGCATTGCGATTCAGCACGCCGTTGATGGAACGCTCCAGGATGTTGGCGCACTCGTCCGCAAAGATTTTGGCCGCCTGCACGTCCTGCAAAAGCAAATGGGAAAAGGATTAGAAAAACACAAGATGCACAAATGACAGCGTCAACTTAAAGATTAGGGGATTTTGTTGGATCGGGGTTGGGGGACAGGAGTTTCAAGTAAAATGCGTGCGGCCAGAGGCAAAGGCAACGCAGCAAATGGCTGGCAAATAACTGAGGGGGGGACGGCGGCAATGAATCAGTCATCAGTCAGCAGTCATGTGCCACGTTACCCAAGTGGCGACACTTCACAAAACAAAGAGCAACAACAACAGCATGATTTGGATTTTGGTTTCTTTGCGCGCGCATTGAAGATGAACGCTGCACGTATTATTGTTTTCTCTATTTTCGAATCGCATTCATTCGCCTCAACGTTTCGACTACGCACGCCTTTCTCGGTGAGAACGCGTGCACTGGTGTCCAGGAACTGTGATGCCTGATGCCACACGGCCGGATGATGTGTCAATACGAGCAGACACTGTTCCGTCGCAAACATGACGCGACGCGTCACCAGCGCCGTGTCCTCGGTGCGCAATGGATTTGATTTCTCGTAGGTGATGAAACGCTTCCACAGCTCCACTTGCTTCATCTCCTCCTTGGTCAGTGTCGGCGGCACAGCGGGCAAATTGCGATTCAGTCCCTTCGTGTGATATTCCAGTTCCTTGGCCACACGACGCGCATTCATATAATCTCTGTGTGGAGCATACAAATAATATTAATAAGCTATTGTCTCACATGAATGTCGATTTGCCACGTACTTGGAACGCTCCAGGCTCATTTTCTCCGAGATAATCGGATTGATGTTGTGCTCGAAGGCTATGTAATCCTTCCACAGCTGCTCGATGCCAACAATGGGTGTCACAACCGCCTTCTGATAGACACGGCGCACGGCGGTGATCTTCTGGTTCTCTGCATAGTTGCCGACGGCTTCGACGCCGCGCAGAAAGTAAATGTAATCTTGCCAAATGCTAAACGAATGCAAATCCATGCCAATCTTTTCCAGCGCAAAGTCGTACGCTTGAGCCATCTTTTCTCTAAGAATATGTTAATTTTTAATTAAATATGTTTATTTAATTACCGTGTCCTTACTTGTGTGTGCTGAGGCCCGCTTTAGTCTCCTTCACATAGGTTAAATACAGTTTCCACAGATCAATGTTCAGGATTTTAACCAGGCAGCGCTGGAAGAGTTTCTCCACACGCTCGTAGTAGCGACTGCGCATCTCCATCTCAATGTAGAGCTTCCAGTAGCGCGCCGTTGTGGGAAACACATTCACCAGCGACTCGTACAAGCTGCGCACCTCGTGTATGGGACGCGTTTGTGCCTCGCGCAGCATCACCGACCACGATTCGATATCGTAGGGACGCAGCTCGACAACTTGTTGGGCGCGCACCAAGCGCTCCATGCCCCATTCCTGCATTGGCAATTAAGTGAGCAACAATAAACACTTTAGATATATATTGCAAGTTGTACTTACTATGTCGATTTTAATCAGATCCCGTGCAGAAGTCATCGCGTTGTTGTTTATTGTTTTGCCGGCAACGTTGGAATTGGTGGGTTCAATAATGTTTGGCTGCAGCAGCTGCTGCTTTTCTCGTAGCTGGTAACACTTAATTTAATCACTCGCCCGCAGCAGTGCGCTACTTCATATTTCATTTACTAGAAATATTAAACAAAAAGTGCAAACTGTCGCTGCAAATAAAATAAAATGCGGCTTCTGAAGCAATCATGTAGTGTTACCGCACGTTGAAACTCCAAATACGGCAGGGCACACAATAAATATACTAGGAAAAATACCGGCTTTTCTTCACTCGATGGCTGCCTTCGATACTTTTGATATTTGTCACTAATAAACATAAATTTCTATAGATGCTATTATTTTTGTATTAATATTTGTAACTTAAAGTAAATTCAATACTTCATATTTCCCAAAGCAAAGGAACAATAAATTCAAACAATATATTGAGAAATACTATTTGTATTTGAGAGAAGCATTTGTAGACTAACAGTGCGTTTAATATTAAATTTCTTATCTTCTTCTTTAAACAATAAAAATAAAATTTTGCCTTTGGTAAAGGGTTTTTGAATATTTTTTCAAACTATTGACAGTTTACGATATTTTGTCGAAACGGGAAGAATCGATATTCGCAATGAACTAAAAGCATCGATTTAAAATGAATTCCGTTGCACCTCTACAGCTCACAATCAAATTGTCGCGAGACGTTGAACAGTTAACTTCGTATTGCCTCTTTGGCGCAATGTTTTAAAATCACAATACAATAAATTAATTGAATATACAAATTTCTAAATAAATACTATTTTCTCCACAAATTTTGTAATCTTTTTTTTGTGTATTTTCATTTTGTGATAAATAAACCATGCAACTTTGTGTAGGGTGAGATTGTGATTGGTATTGGGGCAACAGCTTGTTGCTTTCGGTCTGCGCGTAGCAGAAACTCAAAATTATTGTCGTGCTGCCACCTTGCTGTAGTACAAGTTGTCTATCGATTTACATATATAGAAAAGTGCAAGTGCATATCGATTTACAGCGATACATCGAGAGCGACAAAAATATCAAATAACAAAAACGAAACGAACGAGAAACAATCAAGCGTGGCAATCAAACGAAACGTAACGCATTTAAATCGATGACGGACATAGTTGCATTAAAAGTAGTAAAAATCACATAAAATTAGCAAAATAATAAAACGTGCATAATAAGATGAGCTCAACGTGATAAATCGAAAAAAAAAATTGTGCTAATTGGAAGTGACAGTTTTAACTGCCAAGGGGAAAGCAAAAAGAGAGTGAAAAAGTAAGCACCCATACACACAACCACATACACACACACACATACACACACACACATACACACACACACACATCCACACACACACATACACACACACACATACACACACATACTGACACACCGACAGGACCAGCTGTTGTGTTGAACAACGGCAAAAAAACGAAAGAAAGAAAGAAAGAGGTTAACGTTAACATTGTGCTGGGTAAGCAATCAATACGATTTATTTGCGCTTATTTTTGTTTTCTCTATTGTTTTCCGCACATACATATAATTTCCTGCATTTAATTTGCAATTAATTATTCAATGACAATTAGTGGGCCAAGTGCAATGCCTGTTTCCTGTTGTCGTATAGTTTGTATTTGTTGTTGTTGTTGCTGCTGCGCTGCTTCCTGCGTCGCGGCAGAGGTTTATTGACCGTAAAAAAAATAAGTGCGCAATGTAAGCGCCTTTCTGTGTGTAAATGTGTGTGTCTATGTGACACACTTATTATGCCTTATCACACACACACACACAGACATAAGGCGGCGACAACAAGAATTACACGGCGGCTTTTGTGTCCAAAGTGGAGCAAAAACTTTTTGCTCATATTGTGATTGTATTTGTGCAAAAAGGGAAAAACTCACGTATGCATGTCAAATAGCGACACACACACACACACACACACAAAGATACGCTTACAAACTGCTGTCAGTGTCATTTGACGAAACTCTCAGGCTCTCTCGCTCTCGTTGAGTTTTTGCGCTGTTGCGCTCCTTGCACATCAACACCATCATCAACATCATGTGTCAACTTTTAACGCTTGTTTTTAATTGTGCATAGTTTTTTTTGAAAGGCATTTAAGTGGCCTTTGGCTGGCAGGCATGCGGTGGCGATGGCGGTGACGATGGCTTTGCCTACATTCAGGCGCAAACAAGTATAAACACGGACGCACACACACAGGCACAACCATAGACAAGCACGCACGTTAGCCCCTTCACTATTGCCCTCCCGCTTGCACGCAGTGTCTTCTATGTTAAGTCTTTACCAAGCAAATAAACACAGCAATTACTTGAAATGAGAACTGCTACGCACACAAACAGGTGCATCTGTATTGTGTGTGTGTGTGTGTGTATAGATAACTGTCATCGTGAGGAAGATTTGTGCGAATCGTTTGAATTTCTTATGAAATTGTACTGTTAAAGAGTACATGACTTATTCCCCTCCCCCTCCCCGTCTACGCTGGGCACAATTCAGTTGAGTTTTTTTAATGGGTCTGCTGCAGCAATTACTCATATAATTTTGTACAAAGTGGAGCGTCAAAGGGCGCCATCTGTGGGTGGTTAGCGGGCAGGCGGGTTTGTCTGTTGATTGATTATCAAATTGCCAACAAAACTCGCCCAACGACAGTTCCAACAATAGTAATAACAACTCTTTAGTCACAAGTGCTGGACTACATGATATCCTGTACCTCTTGCATGCAATCGAAAATATTTTTTTTATTAGCATTAGGGTAACGCAAAAAAGAAAAGCATTGTTGATTTAAAGTATTCCAATAAGCCCAAGGAAATCAACAGTTTTAAACACTTGAATACGAGCACTCTCGACAAGAACGTTGTTACAAAACTATTAAAACGTTATTTTCCACTGTTTACTATTGATTAAAAAATTCCACTCAATCGACATTTTTTTTAAATTAAGTGAAGACACAAACTTTAGCAGGCATTTCAACCAGTGCTTATCGAAGATACAAACCAGTTGCAATTGTCACACATATTTCCATATTGCATGTCTCAAAATGCAACTTGACCGAAGCTGCTAAAATAAAATGTAAATGAGGCTAGCGTTATTTTTAAACGAGGGCTTCAATTGATCAAAACTGGAAGATTAATTCTTCAACCTGTTACGTAAATGTAAAAGCCCAATCTACCCTCAATCTCCCCATTTATATTGGGAACAGTGGATAATAATAATAACTGCCTGTCTGACGTACGTTTGTTTGTTTGTACGTGTTTGTACAGTCGGTGCTTCACTGAGCTTCTTTGCTTCGTTTTTGCAATCGGGTAAAGTGGGTAAGTGAAGTCAGTCAGGGGAGAGCGAGGGCTTAAATCCCTTGACGGGAAGACGAGCGTTGCATGTTCGCATACAATCAAATACTATATCTAAATTAATCATTCAATCGCATTAGTGCGCCACAGTTCCCCAACAAAATAGACATCATGTGTGCTTCTTCTTGAGCTTCTCTGTGTGCGCTCATCAAGTGCATGTGTCGTAAGTGTAAGTGTGTGTGCTCATCAAGTGCTTACATATCAATCTCAATAAAAAAATACTTTATCAATAACACAACAAAAAGTTAAATTGGCTTATGAAACAACCTGAATACTTCAACATAACGCTCTTCACATTTGGGGCAGATATTCAATATACGAGGGCACTGTTAATGCTGTTAAATGTTAGCTCTCATTAAAGGCTGTCTATAACATACGACATAACATTTTGCGCTTATTATTACTGTTAAGGGGACTCTGTTAATGCGCAGCTGTTAAGTTTGCACTGTTAATGTTAAAGTTAATTGAAATGTTTGGCGAAATTTAAATATAAGTCAAAAAAATTGGAAATTATTATATATTAGGGGAAAGTATTACTTTTTAAATACAAAGTTTAAATAATATATTCAGCGCACTCTTAACGCTTAGCTGTCAATCTTAATGTTAGAGGCAAACCACAATTAGTTCAATTATAGAAACTAACAGAAGGTCGAGATGATATAATAGCTAGAGCTCGACGCATGCTGAAATTGCTGTGCACCATGTTTATTTTAATTAATGACGAACTTCAAACAATACTTTAACTTCAGCGCACAGTTTACTCAAGTCTGAATTCAAGTCAAAGTTCAGCTTGCTTGCTTACCACACGCAGTTCTAAGAAAATCCAATGCCTAGCGGCAAACTTAAAGCAACGACAAAACGTAGCCCGTTGTGCGGTTACACAACAGTTGTTAATGTGTCGCTATTAATGTTAATATTATTTTTATCCTTTCGCTAAACATTTCCCCAAGCTAATTTCACAAAGTTTGCGTTTTGTTCGGTATTCGCCAGCGTCGCTGCAAGTCTCTGGTGTGTATTTAATCGCGTTGCCCCAGCGACGTGGCGTCGTATCTGTAGAATTCTAGAAAGAGTCTCCTTCAGCCTGTAATTAGAGAGCTGAGCTATTGAATTGAACCTTATCAGCCAGCGGCGTGCGCACGTTGTTCAATTAAGTCGAGGCCAATTCACTCGCTGAACTCGCCAGCTCTCGCATTGAGATCGCACACAACACAAAAAACAACAGCATCGCATCGCATAGATCTTGACAACGAGTTCCGTAATGTGTCGTAAACCAAAAAAAAAAAACAAAAAGAGCATCTAAAGTACCCAAAGACCGACAGCAAAGCTGGTGAGCGAAGTGAAGCAAACAAATGTATTTTTTATTAGTATTTGTTGACAATATTTGTTTTGTATTTGAATAACAATGTTTGGGTTATTGTTGCTGACGCGACAGCAACATGCAAATGGGCCCAGATAGCAGAAGGCATTGAGGTAGGGTTGCTGCCTCCCCGCCCCGCCTGCTGTGGGGCTCAGAGTGGAGTATGGAGGATGTACCAGTTACAATAGTTAACGACATGAAAACGACTAATTTGACTATTGCCAAAGGCAGGTTATGAACGCCTAAACAACTGGGTCTCGATTGCCCGAGGCAGGTGCCCTGAGGCGCCCCGAGGCGCCCCGAGGGTGGCTTGGAGGGCTGCTTCACTTTATTTCATTTCGATGTCAGACAAATAAATCGCTGACTGACGTGATAACAAATAACCGCAAAAAATTTCATTCATTCTCTGTTCCCAATCAATGTACACAAATGTTTGTACATAATTTGAACAGACCAGGCGGCAGCGCCTACCCCCCGTCCCCCATGCCCCAGAAAGGGGCAAGAGCTGAGCTTTGGATTGGTTGTGTCTAACGACAATGGAGAGACCCATCAATGTCAAGTCTGTAGACTGTAGTTTGCTTTGTTGCCTTCACTCAAACGGTTCGCTGGGGCGCGCGCAACATTTTTTCACTCGCAACATCACGAAAGACGATTTCAGTTTACGCCTCGCGGCCATGTCCAACAATTGCCCGCTGTCCGTTGTGGGCGTGCCGCTGCGTGTGGGCGCCACTTATGCCCCCAAGTTTAGCATGCGACAGATCTACAATAAGCGACACTTTCGCGACGAGCGCTACCGACACGAGGTCGCCAACCATTATCGCGACTTTAAGATGCAACAGTCGTCGCTGGTGCAGCTGCAGCGCAGCAGAAAGACAACAACGACGACGGCGACGACGACGGGTCGTCGAAGGCGCCTGCGTTGCGTACGTTTGTTCCGTCCATTGGCGCCATTGGGGGCGCCGTCATTAGCGTCGTCCTATGCCCAATTCCGTGGCCAGCTGCCCACCTCCGTGCACTACTTTCCCAGGTACACAGCAAAATGCTAATTTACACAACTAAGAAAGCTGCAATTGCGCGTGCTCGACTGCCAGATACCCGCTGTGAATAATGCTAAAAATATCAAAGTTCTATGCTTGCAAATTCAATGTATAGTTTGCTTATGTATTTAGAAAGCAGCTTGCATATTAACTAGTTCTTAAAGTCAGCAAGATCTCGCTTAAACAATGCAGCTTCTATCTGCAATTACAAATTGCCACAGACGTTAGCAAGTGTTGCAACCAGTGCTTAGCGAAGACACGAACCAAATGTATTTGATCATTAAGTTACGCTCCCAATTTGTTGCTTCGATTTGTGGCAAGTCGTCAACAAATTAGTTGTCTCCCGTTCTCAGATATAGGTGTGTAAAGAGAAAGTTCTATGCTTGCAAATTCAATGTATAGTTTGCTTATGTATTTAGAAAGCAGCTTGCATATTAACTAGTTCTTAAAGTCAGCAAGATCTCGCTTAAACAATGCAGCTTCTATCTGCTTAATACTAAATTCCAATAACAAATTGCCACAGACGTTAGCAAGTGTTGCAACCAGTGCTTAGCGAAGACACGAACCAAATGTATTTGATCATTAAGTTACGCTCCCAATTTGTTGCTTCGATTTGTGGCAAGTCGTCAACAAATTAGTTGTCTCCAGTGCTCAGATATAGGTGTGGAAAGAGACGGACAAACAAATTGGTTCGCCTCCAAATTATAATACCCTTCTACCCTGTGTCTTATAATGAAGGGTATAATGACGGTCGCTCGCTCTCTCTCTCTCTCTCCTTCCCTCCCTCTCTCTACCGCTCTAAATAAACATGTGTGTACTTGGCTTTACGACCAGCAAAATGGGTGGGTGTGACAGTGTGTATCGTTCGTTCGGTGGTTTGGTGGGTCGATGGGTCGGTGGGTGTCATAAATGTATATATAGTGGGCTGGGCGAAACGCTGCTGCCCCAACCCACGGGAAGCAAAGTTGCTTGGCATATACGGCGAATGCGGTTGACGTGAAATTTCCGCCACATCTTCAGCTCGAGTTTCATGGCCTTTGCCGCAGCTCGGTCTAACGTCACTGCCATGGCTATGATAAGCTATATAGTTTGTGGGTGGGTACCTCTGGGGTTACCTACAATTTCACTAAATATATATTATCTATATATGTACATATATGCGTGTGTGTGTGTGTGTTTGTGGGTATCACTTTGCAACACCACACACACGAGCTAGTTTGCATGTTTCATCTTGTTGTGACATGTAATCGGGCACGGGTCGCGGTCTTGGCTAAAGCGGACACCGCACTGGAATGGGAGCCTCCCAAGCAGAAAATGTCAAAATGTCAGCTGAACAAACTATGCTCTGCTTGCCAGTTTCGATGCAATGCAGCAGCATTTGGCAAACATTTTAATTATTTAACGTTTGCATTTCAAGCGGTCGACACACAGCTCGTCAGCTGCCTTCCTAACGACCCTGTGTTGCACTATCTTCACACAAATCCGGAGAAAAAGTAAGACTTTTGTTTGACAAGTTTTTGACAGCAGCCACTCTGCTCTGCTCTAATCTCATCATTAATCATACATTCTGCCAACGTTAAACTCATTTTAAATGAGTCCTTTATAAAGTCGATACTGCGCTACACTGTTACAAGCAGAGTTTACTCTAAATTCCAACTGTAACTATTTAAAATTACAAATATATATGAAGTCACAGACGTTAACTAGTGTTACAACCAGTGCTTAGCGAAGACACGAACCAATTGTAGCTAACAAGTGTATTTGCTTCCAAGTTGTCTCCAGTTCTGAGATAAAGGTTTCTAAAGAGACTGTCTTCCTACCGACCCTGTGTTGCACTATCTTCACACAAATCCGGAGAAAAAGTAAGACTTTTGTTTGACAAGTTTTTGACAGCAGCCACCCAGCTCTAATCTCATCATTAATCATACATTCTGCCAACGTTAAACTCGTTTTTGATGAGTCCTTTTTGAAGTCGATACTGCGCTACCCAGTTGCAAGTTGATTCAATTCATCAATGCTGTCTAATATACAAAAATTACATACTTTCAGTTTTCTTTTCAACTGACTCTATTTTTATGGCACATATTTTTTTATGTTGTTTTCTTTCCATTTGAACTTCAGTGGAGCTTAGCCTTGGATAACCTTCTACGTTTATTCGTTTTTTTTTTTTTTGGGTAATTCCACAGGGAATCTATTTCGAGTGTTGTTCCACCGAAAAGAGCTATTTCCGCGTCGCACTTAACCTCACTTGTTGACATTGCCCATAAACGATAACGATAACGATAAGTAAACAGTAACCGTGTGGTTAAAAGCGGGGGTGTGTGTGGGGGTGGCCGGCGTATGCTTTTTGTTGAGTTGTCGAAATCGCTGTTTGATTATTATTAGCCCATTTGCTAGAGTTTTTATACCCTTGTTGAGTCTATCACCATTTGATCACGGAATGAGACGCAATGCGAAGTTCGTTATACAGACTGTGTAGTTTACGTTAACCTCCGGAAGGCTATATACACAATTGTTGTTGAGCTCAAACTTGGCGTGACTTACACTTTATTACGGCTTTTATTAATGAGAGTGTGGACATGAACAAATTGGATGCATTGCAGCAATATATCAGCCAGCTGCAAAAGGTTGTCTCTAAAGAGAGCTTTATATATATAGCAAGCGGTTAAAGTGAAAATTTAAAAATATATGCCAAGGACTGCAAAAGTTGTAAAGCTCATGAAATAATGTTTACTTGATGCTCGATATTTTACAAATGTTGTGAACTTATATAAAGATATAAGAGTGCAGATCTTGGGTTTAAAGTCTGCAGAAGGAAAGCTAAATTGTTGTAAAGTTGAAGAACTGCAAATCATGAAAATCTAAATTATTATTCATATAGCTTAGTCTAGAAGAATAATTTTAATGAATTTCCTCGTATATTTTTATCTACAAAATTGTTATGGCACTTTATATTTTTTATTAACCAGTTCAGCTCAAGAAAAGAGCATCAGCTCGTCGTTCTGTTCGCAAGACGCAAGCACAAGTTGCCTGCCTCGTTTTGTTTATTAGTATTTCATTTTGTTGTTTGCCTGTTTGTTTGCTTGTTTGCGTCGCGTTTGCATTATTGTTGTTGTTGTTGTTGTTGCTGTAATTAATGTTTGCCTTCTACCACTTTCTTCTATTTCTCGCTGCTAATTACAACAGATTCGGCGATACGTATACGCAACGTGGACGGCAGACGATTTGCTCGACGGCGCCACCGGACGACACCTACAACGATACGTTGCGTCGCATCAAAAGCGCCCAGAGCTGCGACGAATTGAAGGCGCTCGTGCAGCGTCAACTCGACTGACAGCAGTGGCGACGTTGTGGCAGCCACAATGGCCGCAACAACAACAACAACAGCAGCAACAACAACGGCAAAAAGAAGTCTACGCAACAACGTGACACTGGCAGCAATTATGAGCAGCGTGTGCTAGATATTAATGCGCTAAATGCGACGGAAACCCAACAAAAACAGCAGCAGCAACGCATCGACTTTTATACGTATTTACAATTGGCCAACGGCTACTATGAACGCGGACTGCAGGCGAACATCAAGTATCTCCAATCGATTGGCCAGCGTAATGCGATAAAGCAACAGCAGCAGCAGCAGCAGCAGCAGCAAACGCAACGCCAGCGACTTAAGCAGCAGCAACAGCAGCAGCAGCAGCGACGCTATTCGTTGGATGCCTGGCCACAGCAACAGCAGCAGCAACAACAAACAGTTGTTGTTGAGCAGCCGACGCAACGATTGCCGAGCAGATTGAGTGTAATTTTGAAAAATTTGCGCCATCGCAAGCGCTGCCAGACAGTTGCGCAGAACAACGTTGCCATAAGCGTGCATATTGCGCCAGTGCAACAGCAGCAGCAGCAGCAGCAACAACGTAGCATGTGTGATTATGCCGAAAGCAATCGCAATAATCACCACACTATTAATAACAATAATAATAACAACCACAACAACATCAGCGCCAGCAGCAGCATCAACAACAGCAGCAGCAGCAGCAACAGCAGCCACAGCAACCTGCCAGCAATCGAACAATTTGAACAGCAACAACAGCAGCGTAAGCTCTACGAAATAATCGATAACTTGAGCCAGCTGAGTTTGTGCGATAATAAGAGTAGCGGTAACGGTAAACGATTACCGTTGATTACGCTCACCGACTATACGCAACAGGTGGCGCTGTATGGCGGCAATTTTGAATTGACTGCCAGCTGTCAATTGCAAACACCCAACGACGAAGCCAGACCACCAACATAAATAATAATAATAATCATAGTATACACTACAACAAATACTCGACAACAAGTGCAATTAATTGCCACACACAGACAAACATACACTCATATAAACTCACGCCACAAAAGAGCTGAAGCGAAAGGAAAAGGGAAGCGAAAAATAAAAGAAAAGCCGAGCAACGCAAACAAACAAAAGCAAAAAACAAACAAAAAAAAAAGAAAAGCAAAAAAGAAAAAAAAACACAATTCGAACAAAGCGATTTGCGCGCGTCATCGGAAATCGGTTTTATATGCAAACGGCAGCCAAACAACAAGCGCAACAACAACTTAAGCAGCGGCAACAGCTAATAACAGCTAGAACAAAATATAAAACGGCTTTTGAGCCAACGTATTGCGTATTTGGCGTTGCGCTCGAACAATGGTTGCGGCTGCTGCCGACGTCCCAATTACAACAACAGTAGCAGCAACAAGAAGCAACGACGACGCAGCCACAATAGCAGCGACGTCGACGCTAGCAGAGACGTCGCCGACAACAACGACGACGACGACGACGACGACGACGAGCAGCAGCAACGTTGAAATTGCCGCATTAACGGCCGCAAGTGCCAGCGGTTCACAAGCAGCGACCTCTAATCTAAATAATAATAATAACAACAATCACGACGACCACGACGACGACGACGAAGACGAAGACAGCAGCAATCATATTGATAACAGCAACAACGCCAACAACAACAACAACATCAACATTAACAACATGTCCGATGCAAGCGATGCCGCCAAAACCACAACAACAACAACAACAACAGCAGCAGCAGCCACAACCGCAACTGTTGCAGCAGGAGCAACAGTACCGTCAAAAAGTGCCGTTAGCCAACGCAATGTGGACATTAAAATCGAAAAGACAAGCAACATGGAGGCGGCCACCCAGCAGCTGACCAAGAAGGTGCTCAAGCTCGATCTGGGCGGCAAGAATTTGGATGAATACTCACTCAAGTCGCCAAAGTCGCCAATTGCAGGTGAGCAACACACAGAAATACTTAACATTGCTTGCAGCTATGTTAAGAGTTCGAGTGTTAACAGTGAATGCAAAGTTCATTAACATAACAGAGCGCAAGTTTACACTGAATGTTAGCGTCAGTTGCGTAGAGTTCGAAGTTTAATAGGGAAACGTTTTAAACTCTGAAATTGAAAGCTAACAAAGTGAAGTGATTTTTAAAGTTTAACAATTCAAATGTTAACAGTGCAGTTCAAAGTGATTTTTTTTTATAGTTTGAACTATATACGCAGTTTGAAGAAGCTGTTTTCATAATAAAAAAAGTATTACGGATCAGCGAGAAATATGTTACTGTGCACACAAATTAAATTGATTTAAATTTAGAATTTCCGTTGTTTCGGCTGTTTTAATTGCTTAAACTATCGACACTGCAATAATTACCGGAAATTCCACAAAATTTGAGCAATTGTCGAGCACGCAGCTTTTAAAGTGATTCATTGAAAGACTTTTGCCGCTCAAGAACTCTCAAATTATCTTTAGTTGGTTCAGAACGAATCATTTAAATGCTACACAAACTCATAGAAGGCTGTTAAATCATTAAGCTTCGTAAATTGCAGTGAAAGTAACATTTGTAACTAAACTAAGCACCTTAAAATAACATTTAAATAGATAGAATTAGTTCCAAAAACAATTGCTCTTCACCGTTTTAAAGAAGTTGCATTGAAGAAAGGAAAAAATCAAGATTACAAAGCATAAAAAATCTCTTCAATTTCAAGTCAAGTAAATAGTTTTCAGAGTACTGCACTTTGAGACAAGTTAGTTGCTATTTTAATAAATTTATTTGAGTCCAAACTGAGTACAAATGTTTCGCAGCATTTTTATTAAATTAGCATTTATCAGTTTGTTTGCTTTGTTAAACATTGTTGGTCTTATTAGGCTCTCAAGTGTCGAAGCATTGAATGTTGTTGCTATAAATATCGATCGCACAACACGGCCACATGACAATTTCCCAGAAGGAAGTAATAAATGTTTGCTTAGGGCTGGGTTTCAGTCGTGGCAAGATCGAGGGCTCTATTTGGTAGCCGGCAGATTGCATAGATCGTTGTTGGTTTTTTTTTTTTTTATTTATTTTTTGTTTCGTGCTTGTGATCGCCTTATCGCAAGTTTATTTACTTCATGTTTTTGTTGTGCATGATTATGAAAACGTTAATTAATTGTTGTTTTATTCGCAGCACGCTTGCCGCATCAAACATCATTGACGTCATCGGTGGACGTTGAGGATCGGAAAACATTACGAGAGGCCTTATATCAGGGTATATTCCATCGACATCGCCGCACCATCTTCGCTGTGGGCAGTTTTCTGCGTATGCTGAGGAGTCGCAACTCTCAATACAATACCATACGCAGCTCATCGGAGGGCGAGGATATCGATGAGGTTAGATAAGAATACATCTATACGCATATTTAGTATTCTACGTACTTTGTATGCCAGCGTCTACTAGTTTTGTATGTATTTGTAGTTAAATTGTGTAGTTCCAAGTCATTCAAGTCAGCAGCAGCAGCAGCAGCAGCCACAACAACAATAACAACAACGACGACAATCTGGGGATTATAACAACAAAAAAAAAAAACAAATAGAAAAAAAAATTGATATCGATTTGGGGACAGACTGATGAATGACGATGATAATGACAATGCTTTCATGATGATGATGATGATGATGATGATGATCTACTAATATTATTGAATGCTGGCCGTGTACGTTGTGCTTGTTGTGCTTGTTTTTTGTTAAGCATACGATAGTATATACGATAGTTTCTACGATAGGCTAACCAAAAGCAAACCAAAAACATCTACGTACTTTGTGTATTTAAATAATCGCGCTTCATCTCGAGCAAAACAAAATAGCCCACAAACAAATAAGAAGCAAAAAAAAAAACACACACACACACACACAAAGCAACCATAAGACTCTAGCCACAATGTTGTGTTTAGCATTTAGTGACAAGAATGATACCAAAATGCAAATCCAAAAACCAAAAACCAAAAACAAAAACATTAGAAATACTACATATAGTCTATGCCCCGATTTCCATGATATTGACAACGCATCAAGCAGCTGGCCATTGAAATCGTTGTTGCATCACCATTGCCTACGTAACTTATGCATTCCAACACAAGCTTTTCCTCCCTTCGCCCCTCCTCCTCCTCCTGCTTTCTCTTCCTCCCTGTCTCCCCATCCAGCAAGCTAAACGAATCTGAAAGACGCCTTATCTATAACAAAAGAAAAAAAACCAAATACCAAAAACAAAAAAAAAAACCAAAAATGAAAACAACTGAGAAAATGTATGAGAAGAAATAACAGAAAAATATAGAATTTAAAGCCTTTTTCTTATATATACAAAACATACAATATTTATATAAACCTAAGCTAATTGTGAACCATTAATATCTATTGTACTATATATATATATATATGTATGTATGTATGTAATACTGTCGAAATGTAACTGAAACTGTAACTGTGTGTAAACGCGCTAAAACTTGTTCGTTTTTTAAGCCCCCACACTCGTTCATCAGTCTGATTCTGATAGCCTTGCAGGTAGTTGAAATCGTTTACTCTCTCTCTCTCTCTGTATAACAGTTGGAACACCTTATAGCACGTCTAGTTTATAAGCTGGTACATATCTGCTAGCTTCTTTTCGATTTACCATATCGTCTAGCTACTGAACTTTCTCATTTCCAAACATATCTAGTTCAAATACAATTACAACACTTGACTTTCAACTGTGTGTGAACTCAGTTCGTTATTATGCGTATAGCAAACTCATATTCACCACAGTTGACCAACTGATCCCATTGAACTCTGTTCGTTGTGTTCATGTTATGTTCATGAAATTTGACATAAAGCTGTTTACTTTTATGCCAGCCCAACCCAACTGAACTCAGCCATCTTTGGAGTAATCTGCATAAAATTGCACGCTATAAGAATAGAACAACTTTTCCTATGCCTTAGAAAGTTTTGACCAAAAATCTTTTCATTCAATATCGGACCACAATACCATATAATTTAAGCTATGTTAGCACACACTATCTGCAAGGATATTAAAAAAAAAAAAAAAAAAACATAACACAAAAAAGAAAACAATACAAATAATCTACGGCATGCCGTCGATAGCCTTTTCACGATATAATACTTGTTTTTCTGCATACAATTTTGTTGAGAGTTTTTGTGTTTGGTTTGTTAATGTTTTCATAAAAATGATATTTGCTATTTGCCGGTTTTCATTGCAACGGGAACAAAAACTTATAAAGCCGCACTCGAAGAAATGTTTTTTGCGCATCCTAAATGTAATAAACTATATATATATATATATATAGATCTAGATATATGTATACCAAATGCCTAGTTCTAGTGTAAACACGACTATTGTATACCCTTTGATGCGCAGTACACACACACACACACACATGATATATGTGTATATGATATGGATATGTATATGTATTTTAGAGCATTTTTGTTTAGAGCTAGATAACTAATGTTTAAAGATTTTTGTACGGCGATCAAATCGGTTTATATACCGACGGGTATCGCTTAAAAAGAGTATAACAAATTTCATGACAAAAACCGAAACAGAAGAGAAAAGAAAACACAAATAATAAGCATTGTTGGCATTGTTTTTTGATAGTTAATTTCATATGCTACATAGTATATACTTCATTATTACTACATACATATTGATTATTGATTATTATTATTATATATATATATAAAAACATATTTTTTTTTGTTTTTTAATAAAAACCAAGCGAAAATCCAGTTAATTTACAAAAAAAAAAACTACGAAAATTCGTTAACTTTTATTGCAGTTTCTCAAGATGCGAAAATTACTCAAGTTTCCACATCTATTCGACCGCTGATCTGCAGATCGTGGCGACTTCTATTACTATATAAATCCTCATATATACATGATTATATATACATATATATTTGTGTAATATCTGAAGCATAATAAAGTGCAAAATCAGGTGGAAAACAAACGCGGTTGCCACCAAGCGACAGTTGGCAGCGTAAACGGCGGCAACATGGGCATCGTTGGTAGCGCCATCGGCCTGGGAAGCATCATGGGTGGAGTTGCTCCAAGCAATGCTGTGTTGTAGCCCAGCTGCCGCAGCGCAATGTAATACTGGAAATAGAAAGGAATAGGAATTATATAGTCCAGCATGGCCAAAGTGTTCAATAAGGTATGTATGAAAAAATGCACTACTGAAAAGTCTAATGAATAGGTAATCAAGGAATTCAGCAGGCTAAGGAAACTGCAGTTCCGCAAAGAGTTACTAAGAAAGTGAAGGAATAGTAGCTTAGTTTTTTTGACTTATAACCACAGAAATATTAATCACACAAAAATTAGGCAGCTTTATAAGAATAGTTATTGAAAGAGCGAAAAAGTTCGTAGATTAAAAGTTGTTGTTTAACTACTAGTGAATACTCTAGCGAATAGTTTACCTAGCACTTCAGTCAATTTGTTATATACATATATATCTTTAAGACCTTCTCAACGCACCTGTTTTGGATCTGTGCGCACTACGTAGGTGTCCTCCTTGACAGCCTTCTGAATGGAGCTGCGCAGCTCTTCGGTTTCCTTGAGATTCTGTGGCGTCACACGAACCTGGGCTGCCTGGCCGGTGGCCAGTCGAGAGGGATGCAACAGCCAGGTGGGTTGCACCACCTGGCGACGCTGCAACGCGGCACAGGGAGACAACCAGCTGACGAAGCAGATGCTGATGACGATGATGATGCGACTGCAATGCATGTCGACTGCGCTTGAAGTGTTGGCCACAACTCGGTTAGAGTCGAGAATTTAAATTGGTATTTGACATCGAGAGTGCTTGGTCAGCGAATGCGGCATGAAGCACGTTACTCGCGTCGAGTTCAATGTCAAAGTTGAAGGGAATATTTTGTCGTTTTCAGAATTTTGGACGGCATTGCGCGAGTCGGCAGCAAATCAAATCATTTTAATTCATTAAGTTTTGTTGTATGTTGATCTTTAATAATTTTCAGCAATGGGAACTTATGAAATTATAATAATCTTTGAAAGTATGGATTATATTTCATAAGAACAAATTAATAGTAATCGATATTTTTGGGTCCCTGAATTCAATAGTATAAAGTGTAGCTGCTTTGATTTCACTTGCTCTTATTCAATTTATATTTTGATTATACTTAATTATCTACTTTACATTTTCTGCTAAATTTAGCAGCAACATTTTTCTCTCCCAATCGGAGCTATAGTTTCTACTATTCAATCGGCAAGCTATATTTTATGCACAGACCGCATTAATATTAATTGCATAAAGTAACCAAAATTTTTAAGGGTTTATTCATTGTTACTTTCAAATATATTGAAAACAGCTGGAAAAGCTTCAGATAAAATATTGAAGTATCTTAATTATTAATTTTTTGACACTGATTGCTTTCAACAAGGCTCTAATTTCCTTTATATTTTTAAAATCGTTTAATTAATTAATCGAATAAATCGCCCTTTGAAATTAGTTGAATAATTTGAAGCTTTCAATTCGTATTGCATTTTTACGCAGTTTTTGCAAATGTTTTAATTTCAGAATTTTTACCGCATAAATAAATCGTTTTATATTATATGGAGTATTTTGTTGGGATAATGTGAATTTTGTACACGAATTTCTTAGGAAAACATTGGACAAGTAAAGAGTCGTCTATGCAAAGTAAGTATTTTCAGAGCATGTTTAAAAAGTCTAAAAATATTTGGTTTACTAATATGCATAAATAAATCCTAAGCTAGATTTACAATTTGCATTCTTTATACAATAATTTCCAAAGCACAATTTGGAATCTGGAATTTAACCAATTTTTAAAATCATCTTTAGAAAGTTATAAATATTTTTTGGACCAAAGTTTTGCATAAAAGTTAAACTTAAATTCGCGTTTAGAGCAAAGAGTTTAAAAGTATAAAAAAATTTTTTAAGCTGGACAAAGATGCACAGAATTTGTAGGGTTAAAGTTAAAGATAAAAATGGTAAAGTTAGAAAATAGAATTCGTTGTTTTTAATGCTGGCAGTTGGCGCACAAAAAGCTACAACTATAAGTATGCGTTTTATGCTAATTGTTGGTGTAAATGATTTGTTTGCAAAAGTGTGTGTAATGTACATTTACATTTTAAAATGTTAACAAACTAAATATGCTTATTTATGTTGGTCAAGTTCGAATCAAGTGAAAGCATTTCATTACTCTCTCTCTCTCTCACACTCTCCCTCTCTCTTTCATTGCTGTGCTTGCTCGCTGGCAGCTTGCGGTGGCTCATCCAAGGGCTCCTCTTTGATATGCACATCATCGTCCTCCTGATCCTCCTTGCTGTTCTCGTGCAACAACACGTACTCCCGCGAACTGAAGCCGAACTTGATGACGTCCTTCTCCATCAGCTCGTAGTACTTGCGACCATCGATCTTCTTGTTGTTCAGAAACGTGCCGTTCGCCGACTCCAAGTCGATGAGATACAAACGCACGCGTTTCCCCTGGCTGCCGTCGTCACGCTCGAAGGGCACCAGACGATACTGCAGCGCCGCATGCTGCTTGGAGCAGCTGGGATGATCGACAGCGAGATCGACCACCTTGCGATCGCGTCCCACCAAAAAGCAGCTCTGTCGATGGATGTGCAGCGTGGGCAGCGCCGTCTCGCCCTTGAACGGATACAGACGCCAGCGACGTTTGGGTTTGCGTGCCTCCGGGGGCTCCGAGTACTTGACCACAATGCCGTTGACCTTGTTGGTGTCCTCGGTGAGGGCGCCGCTCAGTCCAAAGTTCGGTTTCTCCTTGTCCTGGGGTTCGACTTCGTCCTCCTTTTTGCTTTGCTTATCGCTGTTGCCGGGTTTGCCCCACTCAAAGTGCTCGTCGTCGTCGCGTCTGTCGCGTTGCTGGCGACGTGGTCCGCCCCCTCCTCCTACGCCTCTGTAGGAGCGGTCTCGCGGACTGCGACTGCGACTACGACTGCGTCTAGTTAAAGAGTAGCCAAAGCTAGTAAATGAATTAGTTATATTTTAGCAGGCAACTTACCGACGCTCGCGTCGCTCTGGACTGCGCTGTCGTTGGGGCTGTCGTCGATCGCGACTGCGTTCCCTTTCCCTTGCCCTGTCGCGATCCCTTCCACGTCGCACTTGATCGCGTTCTCGTTCACGTTCCCGCTCCCTGTCTCTGTCGCGCTCCCTTTCCCTGTCTCGCTCCCTTTCCCTATCTCTATCCCGCTCCCTGTCCCTCTCCCTGTCGCGACTGCGACTCCGTTTGCGCGTCTGTTTGGCATTTTTGCCGGCGCCGCCACCGCCGCGGTCGGGACTGTCCCATTTGGAGCGCTGTTCTTGCACTTTGCTCTGTTGTTGTGCATCCACTTTGCTTGTTTTTAGCTTTTTGGCTGCGGCAACGCTGCTGGCGCTGCTGCTGCTGCCATTACTACTGCTATTGCTGCTACTACTGCTGCTGCCACTGCTGCTGGAAGCCGAACTGGATGTGGAACTATCGCGTGCTGTTGTTGTTGTCTGTGCTTTGCGTTGGCGCGTTTCACTTCGTTGCCGATCTTCGGCACGCGGCTGCTTCTTCTTCTTGGCCAGCTTTGTTGATTTTGCTTGCTTTAAATCATCGTCGTCGTCGTTGCTGGCACGCTCTTTGCTGCGCGCTTTGCTCAATTTCACCATGTTTTAGCTCGCAAAACAGTTATTGCAAATCAAATAGCATAAAATCAACAACACACACAGAATAACTCGCCTTTGAAATTATGTTAGCGATGATAGCTGGGCCGGCTTTGCACTTAACAGCTGAGAGGGTGCAGTGCTGTCAACTTTATATCATATACACTGTGTGACCATAATAACTGCAGTAAAATACTGCAATACATTCATGGAGCATATTTTTTTGAATTGCAGTTGCGGTCACACTGCAACATAACAGTTTGAAATTAGTACAATAAGAAATGTAGATGTTTGTTTTTTTGTGTTAAACTAATTACTTATTTCTCGTTTAATCAAGTGAGACAATAGATTGTTAAAGCTTGCACAATAATTGTTACAGAATACAGATTCACAGTAAAAGCATTGAAATCGTTCTTGTTACAAAAAAATCGATTAAAATCGTTTTATAATCGAGTCGTTGCCAGCTCTACCGCTGCAGCTGCCGTTGAACAAGCAACCCAACAACACCACAACACACACTCACACGAATTGTGCAAAAATACGAATTTTTTATTTTAAGTTCCCCAAATTAGTGTGATAATTTACAGCAGAGTGTGTGTTGTTGTTGTGAATGTGCAAAGAATCAATTAAAAGCATAAATCAAGTAACTCGAGCAGCAAATCAAAAGAAAAATAAATATAAAAAAGAAAAAACGCAACCAACTGCAAGCTGCATTAACAACGTCGTCGTTTTCTTTGTGGACATTCACAATGACACCATTTGATGATTTTATCTATTTAATAAATCACGTGCTGCTTGGCGAAGAACCGGTAAGTGACAATATGACTGCAATAAATCTGCAAAAGCAACTTCACACACACACGCACCGAAAATAAGCTCACTCATACATGCATTGCTTGCAATGGTACCGTAATTGCAATAACAATACACTCGCACACACACACACATACCAATGGATATGCAAGACTAACATGAACTTTTTGAACATTCCATTGTCGGACCAGACCATTGAGGATTTCATACTGCTTGTGGGCACATTGGTGGCATTCATAGCTTTCATCCTGTGGTGCTGTTTTCCCATACAGCCAAAGGTAGGTAGACTTCCACGCAAACACACACATACACACAAACACAAATGTACGTACAGTGGTATTGTATGACAACGGTACATTTTGCTAATAAATTGCATTTTACACACGCACATACGCATACAGGAGCCCGGTCAACATCGTCAATTTACGTGCAAGATCATACCCAACCATATAAAGGCATTTGATGCAGCTACCGTTACAAGCAGTAGCAGCAACAGCAGCAGCACCAGCAATGACAAGGCAACAGGCAACAACAACAGTAGCGGCAACAACAGCAGCACCGCCAACAACAACACAAATACAAATGGCAACGGGACGATGGGCAGTGCTGCCCATAATAATAGTGGTAGCTATAGCAAAAACGGCAGTGTGGCCATGCACAATTACTATGTGAAGAGTGGCCATCATTGCTGCACCTAATGGCTGATGGTGAGGTTGCCACCACGTTGCAGCTTTTTCTAGTTTCAATTTTTGTTTACAGTTAATATTTGAGTGATTTTTTTGTGTATTGATTAAGTTTGTGCTATGAATGTCATAATAATTGTGCCAATTTGTTGTTCAAAAAGCGCAGCTAACTTGAACATTATACCCCTCACAGCCCACACTCTTCCCCCCACCACTTACACACTTCATACTCGATACTCAACACTTGATACTCGATACTCGACACTTGGGTGTTGAATTTAAATTCGCAAGCACATTTGAATTGTAATTGCTCAGACTGATTTGATCATGGAAAGTCCATGATGACGTGGAAATGATTGAGAACATGAAAATGAAAAGAATGAAACAAAAGTATGACGCAAAAGTTTTTAAAAAACTTCTTTGATTTAGTAACAAGTATATATAAATATATATATAATTGTATTTATTATTATATTGTATTGCAAACAAGCAAAAAAAAAGAAAGGTATACCAAAATTATACGAAATATGTAAAGACAAGCTAAAGCCTAGCGAAACCTATTTATAAGTATTTATGATGTAACTAATTGCATATTTATACGCATGTTAATACAACTACAATCGCTTACAATCCCATTCCTCCCCCATTCGATTCCAACACTTCTAAAGAACCACACTCGATCGATCATGCAGAATATACTTATATATATATGCAGAGATTGTCATGAAACGAGTTTCCGTTCTGTTTTTTACAAGTGAATATTATACTCAAATGCAAATCGCAAGAATCACATCAACTAGTATAGTTCTATTCTACATTTTTTTTGCTTTTTTTTCTCAGTGTATAAGGTATATATATTTCAATTGTGTATATGTGTTTGATCTCATTTATCAACTTATTTATGTGATGTACAAGAAGAAAAAAAACAAAAGAAATACAAACTCTTCACGTCAAGGGTTATAAAATGAAAATTCCCTTTTAAAACAGAAAAAAATTCCCAAAAACGTTGTTATTTACCAAGTATTTATTTTTATAGGTATTACTCAACACAGTGTCGCACATAAGTATCTGTACACAATGTGAACACACTAATCAGAAACATCACACACGTCCATCCAATCCACAGGCCACTTGAGAATCCATTGTGCGACCACTCAACGGTTCCAATATCTGTTTTTTAATTTTCTTTTGTTTTATACCCGATCACGGGTATTGAAGGGTCTAATCAATGAATGTCCATCAAAAGAAACTATTTTTTAAATAGTTTATCTCAATGTTTGCTGAATATTTGATTATAATCGGTTTAGATGCTAAAAATATATTGAAGAATTTAATTTAAAATACCCCAATGTAGACGACAGGTATTAAAACGTCGAGTACACACGACGTAACTTATTGGAGCTATCGAAAAAAGAAAACAATCACAATAGGTACTATTTGTCGTTAAATGTATTTTATAAATTAATAACAAAAGGTATTTAGGTAACGGTAACAGTAATGCCTAAAGCACATTATGAAATATCAACATTTTGATAGCATCATTTAATACCTACTATACATAATAATTAAGGAAAGTCAGCCGAGGGCCATAAATATCGCAGGGTACTTACAGATAGTTAAGATATATATAGTACAGTATAGTATAGTGTAGATAGTACTAACATTTTGGTTGTCTTAGTGGTATGTCGCTGTGAGCTTTTATATGGAATGTTGCGCTTTGGTACCAGTTTAGAATTTTTGTTTGTGACGAATAGGGTTTGTTTTCGTTTTATAAATAATTGTGTATTTATACCTAAACAATAGACAGTCTTAAGGAGTACCTAAGCTAACAAAACATAACAAAAAAAAATATCCTTATTACAAAAGTTTGAGGTTAGGTAATGCCCACTTATTGTTTAGGTGGCAACTCTACAATAAGCTTGCAAACGTAACTCAAGTCACAAGCACCACGTCGTATATACAAAACAGTTCTTGGAGCCGACAGCATTGCAATTGGAATTTCATTCAGTATGTGTTGTAGCCCTGGTGCCAGCCAGAAGCTCGATTGCATGAAACTCCAACTCGAATAAACGAACTGGAACTGAAGTTGGTGAGTTAGTCCTAGCGTCGGAACTAGCTGCTGCAAACGAGCGGGAAAAATACGTTCATCTCGATCAAGATCTGCAGCACTATAAACACGGTGTATACAACGAATAGTGCAACGCCCACGCGTTTCGTTAAACGGTAACCGCTGCAACTCAGAATAATGAAGAGCGCGATTGTGGATAATATCAATATGATAATATTGTACTCGATACCCTGCGTGCCCACCTGCTGCTTCTCGCCGCTGCCGTAGTTCATGCAGTTCTTGATGAACCACGGCACGCCCAGCGACAGCAAAATGGCCAACGAGTTGGCGCCCAACGAATTGGACACACCAATGCCATTTTCACCTGTAAAACCAAATACAAAAAGTGAATTAATAAACAATTCAAGTTGTAAGCAGTAAGCAACTTTTACCATTGCGCAGCGAAATCAGACTAGAGACCGCTTCGGGCATCGTTGAGCCGGCGGCCAGAAAAGTGAGACCCATTACAATCGTGGGAACATGTATGGCCACACCGAACGCCGTCAACATCCAAACAATTAGATAAGCGTTCGCGCCAATGCAAATAATACACATGATAAAGGACAAGGGGTAGAGGCGGCGATGACGCATCGGATGCGGAATCACGACGCGCAGCAGCAGTTTGATGGGGAAAACGAAAACCCACCAGCATTTCATGAAACGTGACGCGCTGTGCGGATACGCAAAAACGCTATCGGGCATTTGATCCTCCTCCTCATCTTCGCCATTCCCTGTGAAGAACAATCGAGCGATAAATGGCATGGTTATCGATTATTGAAAAGCTCAATGGTGGCGGTAAGTCGATTATGATTACTTACAATTTTTCGAGTGTGTCAAGTTGGCAGTCGATGACATCGACGATGTGTTCTCTGGGAAATTGATCACAAATAGGCCATCGCCCGAAAGCGGATCCTTTTTCAAGGGCAGCTGCGCTTTGGCGCTGTTCTCTGGCGGTTCCGTTAGATCTAAAAGAAGCGTTTATATATAAATATTGGGGGAAAAAGTAGCTAAAAATATTAAAGGATTCTTACCGTAGCGCGTGGAGAAGCAACAGTTCATGCGATCCTCGATAAAGACGCGTATGGCGGGCATAAACTTGTTGTTGTTGAATGTAATCAGATAGTAGAGCACCAGAAAACCCATCATGACGCAGGACTCCACAAAACTAATGCTACCGCCCCAAGCGAGCACCAGCAAAACGATCGTATTAAAGAGATAGATAACACAATCACGTGCGATAGGCCACCAGTCCAACTGCACCGGCTGCAAAATGATTGATCAATGGGAACGCTTTAGCCATCGAAGAACAACAGACTTTCGCATGTTTACCTTATTGATGCAGAGGGCGGCGAGGCCAGCAACGCCCAGAGTGTTGAACATTAGCGAACCGATAATCGTGCCCAGACCCATATCCGACTCAAGAATCAGTGTGCTTATCGTGTTCGTAAAGAACTCGGGCATTGAGGTGGCCGTGGCCATGAAGGTCGCTGCCGCCACATCCTTCGATAGATGCAGATCGTCGCAGATGCACTCGACGGTGGGCAGAAAGTAATCGTTGCAAATAATGGCCAGCAATATGAAGAAGTATATGGCTGCAAACACGTGCAACACGACCCAGCCCTGGCGTAGTTGTTCCACTTTTAAGAAATTGCGGAAGAAAACATAAAATTGTTAGACTGAAATGTTCCATGTGAACTGCGAATGCAGCTCAGTTGATAAGCTGAAATTGGGTGCTTAAAACTAGGGCTAGAAACTGTATTACATAGTGGCAGAGATTTTGCTTATCAACGAAATTTGGGCTTGAAAATTGCAATTGAAAACTCTTCTTGTAGAATGCAATGTTACGTGTCTTGAAATGCTTAGATGGCGCTTTAAAACTGCAATTATTTAGTGCTATTTCCTCAAGCATTTGACACGGCGTTATTTGAAATCCATAATTTATGTCAGCTCTATAAACGGATCCTGATCATGCCCCCAATTTGAATGAATTCAAGCTAAGCAAGCGATGAGCAACGCTTTCCGCTTTAGATGCTGACTAAGAGTCTAGAAACGACTTCAAAGGGCTTTGCTTGCAGCTTTATCGTCGTCTTATCTGGCCGTCTATCCAGTTTATAATCGGCATTGGCATTGTGATATTTATGAACGAGACACAGACATACATACATATAAGTACAGTAAGTAAGCATGCGGGTCCGACATGTACGCAGAGCGACAAGTGTTGTTGTTGTTGTTGTTGTTGTTGTTGCAGTTTAATTAAAAGGTTTTCACATACACAACTTTAGTTTTCGCGCGATAAGAGGGCCGCGATTTGAAGAGCGGCCAAAGACAGCGCAAAAATAAACAATCAGATCGGTATAATAGTTTATACAGACATAAATATATATGGGGAGCTTTAAAGTAACACGTTTGCAACGTCCGCTTATCACAGCACTTGTATTGACCCTGGCCCAGTGATAACGCGGTTGCAGGAAGACATGCGTGTGGCATTGGACACCCATTGACCACTTGCGCTTGGGGGACGCGGCAAGTTCAAGTGCAGCTCTCTAGGTGAGGCAAGTCTTACTTCAGCTACTTACGCGTAAATATCTCGGGGAATTCATCGAGCGGCGCGTCGGCCTCCTCGCCGGGACACGTGCCCCTGGGCAGTATATCGAATAGCAGCTGTTCGTCCAAATATCTCAGCGATGCTTCCAGAAAGTTGCTATCATTGTGCACTGCAAGTTGGAGGAGATACAGCAGTTTATTACACATACATATAAATATTTAACATTTAATGACTAAGTTTGAGCGAAGAAGATAACGGCTCAGTGGGTTAGCGAAAGCTAATGCTGCGATAAGATTGAGTCTTCGGCCCTGAAACTTACATTAATTTACTGCTCTGAACGTTTTTGATTTTGCACACAAAGAGTTTAGAATTTATTTTGCTAAACTTCTGTCTGCGAACTTTGTAAGTCGTCTTCAACTATTTCTGTTGCTATGCAGGTCAAGATCGGCATTTTACCCGACATGCCAGCCAATGATTTCATAAAATTCTCACGCGTAAGGTGCAAAAAAAAATTCCACAACTGTGCTGGAGCACATAAACAATTATATGATGCGATTCCAATGCCTAATTGCATAAATTGTAAATCAAACAAGTCGGAACATAAACGTTTTTAATGCGTCAAAGTTTAGTCGCAATTAAGAAGCTATCGTAATGCCATAATTATTGACTTTGATTGGCCAATGGCCGCGTTGGTTGCGCTCTTTTATGGACTTGTTGTTATGGTTATATTGTTCACGCTGATTTTGTTCCGTTGAGGAAACTGTTGAAGTTGTCATCAACAAGAGCACGAAACAAACATGAGTCGATTTCTGTTTTCACTTTTTAACTGCTTTATTATTGGTCATAATTGCGGCTTACCGCGAATAGGAACAAATGAGAATACTCCAAAAATATGACCCGCTATCATTTTATCTTTAATTCCCATGAAATTGGCCACAATTATGGTAGTCTAGGGTCTGAGGCCCCGCAGGCCAGATCGACCGCGCTGTCTGATTGGCATTTCTTATCGGCACGTTTCTTGAGCAAACCAAACTCTTGTACAAAGCACCTGCACAGCTCAACCCTTCCATCCAGCGCCCTCCCACAAGCGTCTACGGCTCTGGGGGACAGTGATTCATGCACATGTTGTTGTACTCCCTCATTTGTTTTCCCATGAAATTGGCAGAAAAAAAAAAAAAGCAAAACATTCACGTTTCTCGCCAGGCATTTTTTATGGACGATAAAGTACGATAACTAGTGCAAGTTTTTATTATTATCACACAGCGAAAGAATTCCAAGTTGTCTAAGGAATTTATTCAATTTGATTCATATGCTTATTTATTTAATGCCGCAAATACTGAGAAACTGAAATCAGTTGGTAAAATGTTCGCTTTAACGCTGCTTCGACTTGTAGCGTATCCAGTCGTCGGTCATGCTCAGTAATCGCGACGCTTCATTGTTATTGTTCCCTGTAGACAACACTTTGGTATTTGGTTTTGACCTTTTTCGCTCGCAACTCTTTCAGCACGTGCGATACGCTCGGCAGCTTTTCACCGCGTTGTTTATGCCCCCCTAGTTATATTTGTTATTTATTATTTGTTATTGTTTTTGAAGAATTGCATGTCTTCAGCCAGCTGCGGCCCGATGCCGAGAGAACAATAAAATGAGCTGCAGCCGTAATCAGACATCATTTCAATAATTAACAAAAAAAACTTCAACTTGAAAATTAAAGCATTGCAACCAAAAGACGACAGCATCACAAGCCAACTGGCAGTCGACGTGTAGATACCCTACTAATGTGTAGGAAATTGCGGAAAGGAACAGCATGAATAAATAATTTGCTTAATTTTTTTTGCATATAAAATGCAAACACTTTTCAGCGTGATTTAGTTCAAAAATTGTGAATTTACTGGGCATAATTTATAAATTAAATGTGAGCTGAAATGCATGTAAACGAAGTGCTAACTTAAACAAATGGAAGTGAATCAATTAATAATGTTTCATAAGGCACAAAATGTTATTTAAGTAGCTTCAACAAATCTAAGTGAATCAAGTAAATAAAGTGCTAACTTAAACAAATTGAAGTGAATCAATGAATAATGCTTAATAAAGCACATAATGTGCTGTAAGCACTTTTCAAAGCGTCGCATAAGCAAAGCCTTATGCCGCAAGTGTCGCTTAATACCCTGTAATTTGGCTGGCAACTATTTTAGCAAAGATTTCGGCTAACATTGAAACTGGCCCGCGTCTGTCTTTTTTTTTATTTTTTTTTTTGCAACAGGTGCCCGCAACTGCCGCAGATGTGTGTGAATGCGATTACGAATGAATGTGAATACGAGTGTTTGAGTGTTTGAATGTGTGTTTTTGTGGGCTTGCATCTGAAGCTTGCGCCGAGCTGCGCACAAACGAGTTTATTGAACCTGTTGACAGCTGTCGTCGCTCTTGGGGGTTGGGGTTACGCCCACTGCTTATGGAGGTCGGATCGGATCGGATCGGATCAGATCCGATCGCATTGCTGAGAGAAAATTCCCAGAGAGTTGAGAGGCGCTAAAAACCCAGTTAATAAAATATTTGCCAAGTAATCAGTGAAGACTTCTGTTGTTTTTTTTTTTTTTTGTTCTGTTGCGGAAATCGCGACGCATTGTGCTGCAATTAGGGAATCCCCCTTGGCCCGCCCAGCTTTATACGTCACTCTCTCGCTCTCTCTTTCTGATAATAATATTTATTCTGTTACCCATTGATGCATTTCATTGTGCAATCGAAAAACGTTTGCGATGTTTTGCCATAATTACCTGAGACACAGCTACACAAAAGTGGCCAACGACGCCCCCAAATGCAAAAAAAAAAAAAAAAAATAAAAAATAAAGGAATGCATTTTGTTTATTTAGTGTTTAACTAAGTATTATTAACGCCCGCCCCGCCTCTCGCACCTTCATCGTTTGTATTACTATTATTACGGTGGTGTTTTTGTGCTTTTCTGTTTTTTTTCTCTTTGTTTTTGTTGCAACGTTTAACGTTGCCGTTTAATTGGCAACTCGTTTCTGTGATCGTGTTGCGACTCAATGCAAATCAATCGGTTTCCCAAGCCGACTGAAAACTGCTTGCTAATTGTTGTTAAATCAACAAATGCGATTATTAAAAACACTGCCCTACAAAATCCGATCAGCAGCTTGACAAGTTTTTGGCTTAGATTGCGACATCAAAACATTAAATAAAACTAATTACAACAAAATGCTCGTATCAATTACAAATGGAATAAAACGCAAAGCAAGCTAATAAAATGAAGTGCAAAGAAATTGACAGCAATTAAATGAAATGAAGCTAAATAAAAACAACATTGTCAATGGGAATGCAATTAAATGATAATAGAACAAAAATTGCAAAACAAAATGTTAGCAAGTGAAAATTTAATAAAGTTGAATGGAATAACAACAAATTGAATTAATAGATTGAAAAGCTTGCAGTAATAAAGACAATAGTCAACTAATTGCTAAACTAATCAGAAATATTTAATATTACATGAAAAGAAAATTTAAGATATTATTCAGAGTCAAATTAATTCAACTAATAACAGTGAGAATAGGAATTAAATAGAAGTGAAATAGAAGCGAAATATTGTCAACTAATAATAGTGAAATTAAGAGTTAAATAAAAGTGAAAATATTACGAATAATCATAATGAGAATATGAGATAAAGAAGTTAAACAATTTCGAAAAAAAATGATAATAAAATAAAAATAGTAGCAAGAATAAGAGTTAAATAGAAGTAAAAACATTTCAACTAATAATAGTGGGAATAATAAATTGAACAGCATGAAGTAATATTGTGAACACTCAACTAAAAACAAAAATAATCAGGAATATTTAGTATATCATAAAGTTGAAATATGAGATATCGTTTAAAGTGAAATAAAGATGAAATTATTATATAGAGAGAATAAAGAATTATATAAAAGTGAAAATAGTTCGAAAAATAATTGTAATAAAAGAAGAAGAGTAACAAGAATAGGAGTTAAATAGAAGTAAAAACATTTCATCTAATGATAATGAGAATAAGAGTTAAATAGAAGTGAAATAATTTCAACTAATAATAGTGAGAATTAGAGTTAAATAGAGATAAAAATAGTTCGAATAATAATAGTGAGAATAAGAGTTATATAGAGATGAAAATAGTTCGAATAATAATAGTGAGAATAAGAGTTAAATAGAGATGAAAATAGTTCGACTATAATAGTCTGAGTACAAGTTAAATTGCAAACGATCTGAAGCCAACTTTAGCTACAAGCTCTTCAAACTGTTGCACTATGAGTTGTTGTGGCACTTAAGATCGGTGCTTTACACACAGATTACACCTGTTGCTACAATAAAATAATTAAAGACTGTTTTTGTTGCCCAGTGCTTTCGCATCAAACGAAGGCGCCGTTGTCTGGCTGTCTTTCTGTCTATCTATCTGTCTGTCTTTCTGTCTGTCTGCTTGGCTGCTTGGCCTGTGGCTTGTTTGTCTGTTTGTCTGTTTGTTCGACAAATACCAGAGACGATGATGATAAATGTGCGCCGGCAAAAAAAGCAAAAAAAAAACACAATGTAGAAGAAGCAGTGAAATAATAATGAACGAAATACACAACCAACAAATGGAAAATAATATGAAATGGCATGGAAATAAATAGATAATACTTGTAACCACTTGTTTTGTTGTAGTTGCCAACCGATGTCGGCTTATTATTATTTTGTATTTGTCGAATGCAAACGTCACAGATGCCGTCTTGAACTTTGGCAGAGACGGCGAGCAAACAAGCAAACAAACAAGCAGCGCGACAGGTGAATTGATTTGAAGTCAAATTCCAGCATAGTTTAATTCGAATTCTGCCTCCTCATGCTTCCAGGTAAATTGTTGTTTTCGGAATAACCGAAATTCGAAAGTACAATTTATTTATAGCCAGCAACGAACTTTGCCACCAGTCCAAAGGGGGTGGCTGGAGAGGGGGGCGTGTTCAGAAGTTCACGGTCCGGGATCAGTTTCAAGGAATAGGGGAATTCACCACCCCATGTATTATTTATGCTGAGCGCGTTGATCAGCAGTCGTAATTGTCGGCTCTTAATTATAATTGCCGTGCAACGATTTTGTTTGTGCAGTTTATGCAATAATAATTATGAAATGTTGCCAGCACTACACAACTTTTCGCCATTAGATAATTCTAGCTTTTGAAGTACACTCGAGGTGTTTGTTTTTGGCCTGATGTTAGAGCAGGTGTCTTTCGAATTAAACGCGATTCTAGCTCAGATTTATGATCTATCACATTGGCGACAATTTTTGACATTTTGAAGAGTGCTTTTTTTATTTTTATTTCGCTTTCATTGATTAAACCAGCTTGAGAACACAAAATTCATTCGGTTTTATTTATAATTTCGCCTCGTATTCATTGATTTGTGCTACGCTTTAAAAGGCTTTTCGAGTTGTTTGTTAATTCTGTCAAATTTTGTCAAGTGCTTCCTTCACTCATAAAAATTAATTGAAATTTTGAATTATTTCTAGTTGAGTTATAAATATTTGTAGTTGATTGGGAATAATTCTAATTTCGCAATTTAAATTTATGCAGTAATCGATAAAATTTATTTCAATTGCGTCTTCTTACTAATTTCTGAAATGTATTTAATTCAATTTCTATTTATGATTTCTAAAGGTGTTTTCAATTCTTTGAAATCTTTGCAAAGCTTTCAATTGTTTATTATTTTTAGCAAATTTCTAAACATAAATGTCTAGATTACAATTAAATAATATTATATGTAATGAGTTATCATATTATTTAATTTTAATCTAGAATTATTCACAGTTTATTTTCAAATTGAAAATATTACAACTTATTTTAATCGAATTTTTTATAATCACTACAATTAATATATTATTTAATATTGATTGCAGTTAATGTTTAAATTGAAAATATTGCAACTTATTTCTATCGATTTTTTATAATCACTACAATTAATATATTATTTAATATTGCTTGAAGTTAATATTTAAATTGAAGATATTGCAACTTATTTCTATCGATTTTTTATAATCACTACAATTAATATATTATTTAATATTGCTTGAAGTTAATATTTAAATTGAAGATATTGCAACTTATTTCAATCCAACATTTAATATATTATTTAATATAGCTTGAAGTTAATATTTAAATTGAGGATATTGCAACTTATTTCTATCCATTTTTTATAATCACTACAATTAATATATTATTTAATATTGCTTGCAGTTAATATTTAAATTGAAGATATTGCAACTTATTTCAATCCAACATTTAATATATTATTTAATATTGCTTGCAGTTAATATTTAAATTGAAGATATTGCAACTTATTTCTATCCATTTTTTATGCTCCCTACATTTAATATATTTTTAAAGTGTAGTCTAGAATTATTCCCAGTTTATTTGCCAATTTGTTGTGTGACTTATCTCCATACTATCTGGCATTGTTCTTCCTGGGATCTTTCAGTCTGGCTGCCAAAGAACTTGCCGATATCGAAAAGATAATCAGCGTTGTCACCCGATGCTGTCTGCTTTGAAGAATTTATTGCAGATTCACGATGTGTGTTATCTGCATTTGAATGCGTGATAAAAGAAAAATGTTGCCAAAAATAAAACAAGAACTAATGAGTTTTCGATTTGAAAGCATATATTTTGCAAATCACTGTCACTGGCATTTTATATATTCTCAACCATTCAACTGCTTGAAACTGCCATCAACTGGTTGTATATAGATTGAGCAGACTTTTGAGCTTTATCAAATAATTACTGGTAATTTATTGAAAGAGTATTTAATCTAATATGCTGTACTATTAATGCAGAAATGTTTGCAAATAAATCACGGAAATAATGTAGGGAATTAGCGAAGGGAATTGAAGAACAAATATATAATTGACAGCCAAATGCAGCGTTATCAGTAGTCAAATTTGTTGATAAGAACCGTCAAGTTTGGAAGATTGAAAGAGGCAGCTATATAACACTATATATAAAAGTATATGTATCATATTATTTATTTTTTTTTTTTGGGGTCTTTAGATCTTAATGCGTCACTGACAAACACTGTGGGGAGAGGGAGAGGGTTGTGAACTCCACCAGCTGTTGGCAGCATTGATGAAGCATCTGCTGAACTGATTTATCAGCATAACGAAAGATATGTGTGTGTGTGTATGTATGTGTGTTTGGCTATAGCTATTGGGAAGTGCTTGATTGATCGCTGCAACGATTAGCTGGCAGCTGACTTTGTTCTCTATATCAATATACATATAATGACAGCACATTGATTAAACGCGCTTCCGAAATATTAATTGAGAACTGGAAATCCAACTGAGAGCTTCGCTCTCCATTGTTATCCGCTTAAGCGCCGAAGGTATTTCGAGTGTGCATAAATTATTATTGAAGCTCAAGACGGTCGTGTAATGAATGAAAAAAGATGTGTGGCAAGGTAACGTCGACAAATTTATTTAAATCAAATGCAAATCCGTGAAAACTGTGTAACTGTATTTGGTTTGTTTTTTTTGGGTCGCTTGAAACGTTGTTTACCCTAGAGAATATTGAAATATTCAAATAGTTTAGCTTTCCTGCTGTAAGTTGGAATCAGTTGAAAGTTTGGTTCGCTTTTTTGTGCGATTGCAAAACTAGTTTTATTTGCAATTGCTTCGACAAGCGTAGCTGAAAACTAGGACTTGCCCATCCAAAGGCCAATCAACAAGCAAGTTTAATACTTTGCAAAAAAACCGCACTAAACTTCAGATAGTTTTGTGTTTTTCTGCGACGTTTTATGCTAAAAGCAAACTAATAATCTGCCTTAAAATGAAATATCTTATAGGGTTTTACTGCTTGCCAGCAGTTGTCATCAAATGGGAGTTGTAATAATTTTCCATTGCATTTCCATTGACCTTCACAAATATATATTTCGCATTTATTTACGAGGCATCTGCCAGCTGTGCAGAGCCTTGTCATACATTTGAATTAATTTATAATTGAATATTTATTTCACGCACACAAAAAAAAAAAACAAAAAAACCTAAAAAATTCCCCACAATCCATTGAAAGTTTCTCCACGGTTTCTTGCATGGTTTTTCTTTATATATTACTCTCTTTATTTTTTTTTTTGGGGGGTATCATATTGTTTACTCACCTGTTGCTTGTGTATCCGTTATGAGGCTGGCAAACAGTATGAAAACGCCAAGCAAAAGGCGCGCGTTTTTCAACATTCTACAAGAAGCGCGACGATTTTTCTTTGAAAACTTTTCGTTGCAAAAAAAAAAAACAAGAACAACAATCACAAAACACAAGAAAAAATTTGAGAACGATTTGTGTGTGTTGGATTGGATTGACAAAAAGATTTACGATCGCTTCGAATTGCAGCTAGGGAAACACACACGGCGTATGCGCAACGCGTTTGAGCATTTGACTTTGACTTTGACTACAAAATGGGCAGCAGCAGCAGCTTTTCTTCATTAGCTTGTTGGTCGTTTGACGTTTGTCGCTTGTCGTTTTATTTACTTATTTTTTTGTTTCGTTGTCTTTATGGCGGATTTATTGACTTATTTATAATGTTAAATTGTGATTTTGCGTGTGTTTTTTATGTGTGTGAGTGTTGTGTTTGTGTTTGTGTTTAATTCGAATTGCAGCCGCTGCTGGGGAACGCCAACCGCTTGGCTAGAATTGTATCGCACAACTAATTAAGTGCGGCCAGCGCGCGCGCGTCTTAATAATAAACAGCGACGTCGACCGCGCAGTCGACCGCGCAGTCGTCGTCAGCGTCGTCGCTGTCTGCTGTCAACGCCAGCTGCGCAGCCGCTGCCGCTTTTGGACGTGATAGAGTATTATTATTGGATGATAACTCTCCGACGCTGGAGACAAGTTCTCAAAAAAAAAAAAAATAACCTTTTTCAGTTCTTTCTTCGTGTTTTTTTTTTTTGTGCCTGTGGTTGTCGAGTGATTTTCATTTTGATTTCGATATTGTAATAGCAGCGGCGTTGATGTGTGTGTGCATTATTATTTTTTTGTGCTGTTGTCGCTGATTATACCCGTTAGCCAAAAGTCCGAGAAGGCTGCAACAACGCGCTGACAAACGACGACTGAAAGGACTAAATAAAGCAGGCTTTGCTTAAGCTTTTTTCTGTCGCTTCATTGGCTTGAAGACTTGAGACTTAAAGCCATCTGTGCCACCATTTAAACCTCTAGATCTCAGCTAAAGCTGCCAAACTTAGCTTCAATATTTGGTGTTATATACTACACCAAACAAGCTTTGATTTACCGTTTATCGCAAGCTAAAAGTTGCGTATTAATCACTAAGCTTTGCAGCATAATTTCTTGATTTACGCATTGCCAAAATATGGCTAACGGGTATCGCGACGTAAAGCACATTCGACTGCAGCGTTTTTGCTTGTTTTAAGTTGAGTTCCCCGCACATACACACACACATGCAGCTACAGCTACAGCTACAGCGAGCATGTAACGCTGAGGCATGTGTGCTCATTAATAGAGCAGTTACCGCTCTGATAAGAACTTACTACAGCAACAACAACAATCAGTCAGTCAGCGAAGAGCACAGAGTTTTTGTTGCTGTTCTTTAGCGCGACAGTTTATCAATCTAGCAGTATTATTGCCGGCAGCCAGCGAAACCTCAACCGCAAAACTGCCGCGGCTCATTTCGTATGGCAACTTATGTGGGCTTGCATCCAATCAAAACGAAACGAAAATATACGCTGGGTATTTTCACGCTTAACTGGAAAATGCAGCTTGGAAGTTGAGCGAGCCTATTTATAGTGCTCACGTGCCACGTTAGCTGCAAGCGATCTTGGCTCCAGATCGTCAGCTCAGAAGGGCATTCACTTGGCTCACTTTCAACGCATTTGCACACTGGCACTGACACTGACGCCAATCACTTTGATTTTAATTGTTCTCGATTTTCTACTACTTCGATCCTGATCTACACAATTTCAACTTGATCAGTCTGTAGGAAAGTCGGCTTAACGCTCAGATACCCGCTATACATCTCAGGGGCATATCGAAAAGATGCTCAAGAAATTACAAATTCACTTTATCGCAATACTCTTTATTATTATGGCAATTATGCTCAAAATGCTATGTATAAATTGATGTAGATTTTATGTTGTTGATATTTCAATTGAAACGCATTATACCCTTTTAAACCGTTGACTACAAAAAAGAAAACGTCAGCAAACAATTTATCCATTAATTACTTTCAGAATGTACTTCCCTGTGCGAGAGTCTCTAGCTCCAAGCACCGATCAAATCGCATCGCATCGCATCGAGCTATATGTGTTTTGATTGTGCAAAGTTCAGCTTTTGCCACTCGTCGTAACAGACTTGGGATTTTATCATATACAATTTTATTCAACTCACGCCCATCGCTGCGGCGGCTGTTAATCAATTTTGAATCCTAGATTTTCCCAAAAACATATCTTCACAATTTTGTCAACAGTTGTTCAACCAAAAAAAAAAAACGAATTTCATTCAGTGGCGTAAATGGTTTTCCCACAAGCGTATTTTGACATTTATTGCAATCATAAGAACCACACTAATTGTCTTTAAAACTTGGTATTTTACACATTTGCCGATAAGTTCGGAATGTCCATGTAAAGTATTTGGTTTGATTTATTTGCCCATGGTTTCAGGACTGATTTATATTAATAATCATTGCAAAAGTGTTTTACCTTTTGCCCTTACTTTTCATACAATTATTTGACAAGTCTTTAGCACATTTGTTCGCTTTGAAAGGTCTAATAAACTCAGTTGTTTCCACTTCGATTCCTGCAAATTTTGATGCATCTAAATCCTCAAATCATTTCATTGTCCTACTTTATCAAAACAAACAAATTTATTTGATTGTTTCCACACAATTTGTTTAGCAAATGTTTTAAACCAATGTGCGCAAAAACGTTGTGTTTATTATTTATTTACAAGACTATATTTACGACGCTACAACTTCACTTAACCAATTATCATATATTAAGGTTTTTGCCGTGGCGCCCCCAAAAAAAAATTCCAAATAAATTAGTTTCCCAATTAGCTGATGATGCCCATAAAATTGGCAAAAGAAAAGCGTTTGCTACATGTACAAATTGTCGATATTACAAGCATATAAAATAAATTAAAAATTTGTCGCAACTTCTGTTTTGGACATTGGCTTTATCATTTTTGCGCGATCTGTGATTACCCTTGGTCAGCCCACTTTTTCCTGGGATTAGAATTGTACTTGCGTCGATACCTGCAGTCGTGTTTATTTATTTCTTTCGTTCTTTCGCTCTTCGCATGGACGTCACACTTGTTATGGCGCTCGGTATCAGAACCCCCGGTTGAATGTGACGTCGCCTCACATCGCATCGCAAAACAATTGCGTAGACGCCGCACTTTCATAAATCAATTCGACCAAAATAAGCCATACCCCCGACTGCAAAATAAAACAAAAAAAACCTAATGTTGATAGACATTTTGACTGCTCGTCTTAACTGGCTTCGCCTGGTTTCCGTTCAAAACTTCTAGTGGCCAACGGCACCGAGATATGCGAATCGCACACGTGCAGATTGCTTTCCATTCCCTTTCACTGGCTTCGTTATACTATATAAAGTATGCGACTTTTACTGCGAGTCTCTGCTGGTTTATGGTTATGAATTAAAACATAGGCTACATCGAATTTCAGCTGCATTCTATAAATAATCGTATTTGGTATGTTTAGCTTTGTAACCACAAAACCTTTATTTGAAGATCGTCGTTTTTTTGAATAATCTTTTAGGGACTCAAAATTTATGTAAGCTGTCAAGTCGATAATAAATAAGTTGGTCTTTAATAAGCTAAGGTAAGGTTGGCTAAGAATACTTTAATAATTTCTAAGTTATGCAATTCAAAATAATTATGACTTTAACAAGATACTAAAAATACTTTGTAGTAATTTTGGTATTAATTCCTTCAATATATCAGCTCGTTTTTCATGCATCCTTTGATGACATGACATTTTGACTGGCATTTCGACGATTTAAAAACTAAAATTTATAATCGTTCTTTAAAGAATCTTTTAGGGACTTATAATTTATGTAAACTCTCAAGTCGATAATAAATAAGTTGGGCTTTAATAATTGCAGAAAAATTGTAAGATAATAATAAGGTATGAAAATAATTTCTGAGTTATGAAATTCAAAATAATGATGCCTTTAAATGATTAGCAAGAAACTAAAAATACTTTGTAATAATTTTGGTATTAATTCCAGAAAGATTCTTTCAAATTAGCATCTCGATGTTATGCATCTTTCAGACATTTTGACTGGCACTTCGTCAGTTTAGAAACTAAAATTCACTTGGTTATTCCCAAAAAAAAAGAGCATCATAATCGTAGTTCCCCTTGACTTGGTTTTTTCACGATACCTGCAATGACTTTGAAGTATGCTTGAGCTGCCGCCGCCCCTTTTGAAGCTAATGAACTGCAATTCCGCATAATTTTGTCGAAAAAATATTTCCAGATTAAATCCGTATAATATATTCTCTCAGCAGGAATATGTATATATTTTTAGCAACTGGACAATTGCACTGAATCATGGCATTAAGAAATATTATTTGTCTAATCTGGCCAATCGAATTGTTGGCGTCTAATCAACACAAAAAAAATATACAACAAAAACAAAAAGAAACCAAATACTATTTAAAGAAATGTTCGAATAATTTATTAGTGTTTCAAGTGAAGCAACAAACAAAAACAACAAGAATGTAGAAACTCTGATTTATTCAGTAAGTATTTTCGATTGGTTTCGCTTTTCTAAAATAATTTATTAGCGTGTGTGAAGTGGAAAAGAGTGCGTTTTTTTCATGTACTTTTTTGTTGATAGTAGCTCATAGATTAAGAGAGTTGTGAGTCAACCCGAAAAAAAAGAAAAATGTTTGTAAAACGTCAATTGAGAAATGCAATTTTATTGAATTTCATTAATTACAAACTCGTTTATACTATTTATAATCTCAAGTGTGGGCTTTTTTAATCAGACTTTAAACTCGCTTCGAGTTTTTGCGCTTTTTTTACGTTTTGTTCGATTTTTTTGCGCTATTTCCTTCTTGCGTTTTGAGTTGCTTGGCGAGAGATTATCAGGCGAACAACTCAAAATTTGACATCGTAAGTGAGAGTCCGATCTAGATTAGAGGCCACTCGAGCCGACTTAGTTTCAAGAAGCACCCACACCCCAATTCACAATTACCGATTATATAGTCACGAGTTAATCACATTCAGCTGCCCCCGTCGCACCGATCGTAAAAATCGTCGTCGTCGTCGTCGTCGTCGTCGTCGTCGCTGTTGATCGCAGTTCACAATTGTGTTACCAAGCGAATTACGACGATCAAATCTCGAGTACTTTATCCGCCGATCTGTTGATTCCCTAAAACTTGGCCGTTATAAAGCTGTTTCCCAAATCTGTTTGCGTTTAATCTATACAACGGGGTCAACAAATATATATTAGCCACAGTCTGGGCTAAATAGCTGAGCGATTTCTAAGTAACATGAAGAGAATTTTCATTTAGTTCGGCTCTCTCCATTTTCGTCTAATCGCTCACATTTCTAGCTGTATCTTTGTATCTCTTTTGATTTTCAAATGGTGCGTACGAAAAAAAAGGCTTATCAATAATATAAATTATACACTCACACATTGAGAGATTTCCAGGTACTTATCTTCAGACTGTTCTGAGTTTGTGTGCGTGCAATACGTACGACAATGACAATTCTTTATGTCATAACAGCACCTAACGAATTGACGTCATCGATATAGCGATTGTCTGCTGCACAACATCTAATGCCAATAACAATATGGCGGATAAGAATTCCATTTGGAATTGGCCTTAATATATATATATATATATATCACTTGCATGGCATTAAATGTTTTCTGTGTCTCGCAATCGCAGCGATCATCTTGAGGCTTCTTTTAATTTACACAGCCATTGAGAGCCGTTAAAGTACCGCCATTAAGGAGGTCAGACATGTTGGAACAATTGTACGTTTAATTGGAATTTTAAATTATTAACAGGCCACTCTACAAAAGTCGCCTGTAATTATCTGTTTTATTTTTAGTTGAGCTTGTTAGTCACACAATTTGATTGGTCAAATTCATTTGATAAGTAGTTATAACATAAGAATATATAATATGCCTGGGCATGGCTATCTTAAACTCAATTTTAAATACAATAATCACAGATTTTCAATAATACTTGATTGCAGTTTTTAGGCTGCTTTAAAGTCAAGGCCTTAAATTTATTTCTCAATGGCTGATGATCTAAAATAAACAATAATTTTGGGCCCATATTAAACTTAAATATTTTTCAAATAACCACAGGGTTTTTTTTAAGTCAAGGCCTTAAATTTATTGCATGCAAATAATAAGTTGTTGAACTGCTAAATATTTAAAAAAACAAGAATATTAGGCATGTCCAGCTTCAACTCAATTGTATTGCAAACAACTACTGATCTATAATATTTGATTGTAGTTTTAATATGAAAAGCTAGCATTTATTTTAAGCTTTATTGACTGATTATCTGCTTGAAGTTCATTACGATTTATTTGTGCCAAAGATTCCCTTTTTTTATGCCTAACATTTGTTCAAGTTTCTCCATGTTTGCATATTTGCAAGCTGAATTGAAATCACCTTTTTAGGGGGCGGGATCGCGAAATGCCAATTGATAAAAATCAGTTGAATAAATCAGTTGACGAAGCTTTCTCCGCAGCGGTTAAATGCGAGCTTATCGCCGTTTAGTCTTAAAGCTAATATGAGCGTTCATTGGAGACGTGCGACTAAATTAGAGAGGACCCACGAAAAATAATAATCGCAGCGGTAATCGCATCTTGATAACGCCCCCAGGTGTTTTGCAATGCGATATTATTATTATTATTATTGTATTATTTGCACACCAAGAAATGTGAACAACAAAGAGAGAAAGTGAGAGAGAGAGAGGGAGATGGAAAGACAGAAAATGTGGAACTTTATATTAATAAATACTTATATATGTAGCATATATTTTGTTGTAGTGTCGATAATTACTTGTCATTTAGATACGCGTACTCCTCCGACTCAATATCGCATACCTTGGTCAGCGATCTGATCTCGATGTAGCAAGAGATGATCAGAAAGGCAATGTAAACCACAAAACTGGTCCAGCCCACAAATTTGTTGAGCGTAAATTTGGAAATCAGAAAACAGGCGTAGACCACGAGTCCAGTTCCAATAAGCATTCCGGTGGTAATTGTGAGACCACTCGAATTGATTTTAATCGATTTGCTTGTCGCCAATATCATCACTGACCACGGCAGACCCAGGCAGATGAATATGTCAAACGTATTCGAGCCAATCGCATTGCACATGGCCATGGAGCCGTAGCCTGGAATGGCGATAGGTTAGCGATAGTTTAGCGATAGTTAAATGCAAGAGTTTCATGATAGTTGTTCTAGCAGAAAGCTGGAATGTTTTCTCTTAGTAGTTGGTGGATAAATGATACTTAAATGTCTGAGAATAGCAATAGTTAAATAAAAGAATTTCATGATAGCAAAAAGTTAAAATGTGTTCTTTTGGTAGTTGGAGAAAAATAAATATACGATACTTAAATGTCTGAGAATAGCGAGAGTTTAGCGATAGTTCAATACAAGAATTGCACGATAGCAGAAAGTTGGAATGTTTTCTTTTGGTAGTTAAAGGATAATATGTAAATGATACTTAAAGGTGTGAGAATATCGATAGTTTAACGATACTTAAATACAAGAATTACAGAAAAGCAGAAAGTTAAAATGTTTTCTTTTGGTAGTTGAAGGATAATAACTAAACGATACTTAAAGGTGTGAGAATAAATCTACAATAATTTAGTATAATCTCGAGCACAAAACACAAGTGTTGAGCATAATCGAGTCGTTAAACTGCTAGTGGACATCGGAACTTTACCTTTTTTACACACTATATAGGAGGAAATGATTTCTGGCACACTTGTACCGATTGCAAGTACGGTCAAACCCATTATTGAATCGGGTATGCCAATGTTGTAGCCCACAATGGTGAGCAACCAAGTAATAACGTACGATATAATGCTGATCCATACCACCGCCAATAACATACTCAAGGGGAATATTGAGCGAGCACTTGGCGTTGTTACGGCCAGCAATACAACGGCTGGGTATTTGATAGCCCACCAAATCTTTTTGATCACATGAGATTCCGGGTCAGGTCTTTCTGTAATTGTCTCCTTGAACGTTTTGAGCGGGTCTTCCTCTCGCTCCAAGGGATCCTCGGTCATTATGGAATTTTCATGCATCTCCTCTGCATTACAAAATCAACAACAGCAAAAAAGCAAAAAAAAACATGTATCAACGTATTGTAAATTGTTTAGAGGAGCGTGTGAGAATGATGACATTACTTCCAAATAGTTTTTGCAGATGGCGATCGCAGGCCAATGCAACGCAATAGATGATATAGCATACGAGCAGACCAACAGCCTCCCAGAGCAAAATTCTGGAATCATAGAGAACACCGAATAGCAATAATATCGATACCATATACCAGAAGGTGTCGCGTGTAATGGGCCACCAGTCCATCTGGGTTGGCTGTAGAGTAGAGTGGATTAATTGAACACCCATCCAAACTTACCAACGACAAATTTAGTGAATATCGTTCTAGGATTTGTTGTGACTTACGTCGCTCACAAATATACCACAGAATGCTGCAATGCCCAGCACATTGAATACCGATGAGCCGACGATGGTGCCAACTCCGATGTCGCCCTTCACGATGCACGTGCCCACAAAGGAGACAAAGAGCTCTGGTGCCGAGGTGGCTGCCGCCAGAAATGTCGCTCCAGCCACATCGTAACCAATACGCAATGCTGGGTGATGGATGGTGATCGATCATTAAGCAACAAGTTAGAAAGCTAAAGTCGAGTGTGTACCCGCTACCCAGCTCAAATATACTAAAATATACCGAAAAGTATTTTTGGTATTTTTTGGTATATTTGGTATATTTGTACATTCACATTCCATCACATCCTAAATATTGCATAAAGTATAAAATATACCATGCACGGTCACATTGTTCACCAGAAACAGCCACGTGCAGCTGCCTATGGATTTTTCCATACAAAACTGGTTCTTGAATAACTTCTAACTTGAATAACTAATAACTTCTTTTCATTCGATCACCACCAAATTCTCGAGACTGTTACTATCTTCCAAAACTGTAGACTATCTTTAAAATTGCGCTAGTAAATCGTATTTTTCGATTTTAGGAGGCGGAAAAGGGCGTGGCAGTAATCTAAAATAATCTGGATCTGCGTAGGACATTCAACAATACTGGTACCAAGTTTGGAATCTCTAGCTCTTATAGTCTCTGAGATCTAGGTGTTCATACAGACCGACAGACAGACAGACGGACATGGCTACATCGACTCGGCTGGTGACCCTGGAGATGCTTCCTTCTGCCTGTTACATACATTTCCTGAAGTCACAAAGTTATAATACCCTTCTACCCTATGGGTAGCGGGTATAAAAAGTGAGTAAACAACCGATGTGCAGGGCTCTAAATCAAGCGATTGTGTGTCACTTACTGTAGCATAAACGTTCCATAGCTGGGACCAAATAATTGTCACATACTATCGCCAGTATGATGAACAAATACAAGCTGACCAGCACCGCTACAATGACATGGCCCACGTGCTTCTTTCGCATAAAATTTGGAAACTCCAGAATATCTGGAGGTGTGCAATTGAGATCCTCCCTCACACTACGCAGAAAGTTTGGATCTGCATGATGATATGATATAATATAAAAGTATATGCGATCGACTGACTGCATTCTCAGCTTACCAAATTCATCTTCAACGACTATATTAAAGTTGATATACATTTAAAAATAACTTTACAATTTTGGAAGGGAATTTTTGTTCGAAACGGAAAATGGAATTTGGCCTGGATAATGGAATTGTTTTGTGGGTTCCCAAAATGTTATTTCGAATCTGTCTAAATTTCACAAAGGCTGCTTAGATCGCTTAGGCCCCAAGCGATGTCGCTCATCGTTAACAATTCAACGAAAATGAAAAGAAATTGATTTTTTTTTTTTTTTTGTTAAATCTCATATATTAATCATATAAATACATTATTGAATTTGTTGTTTGGTTTTTGATTTTGGTTTTGTTTTGTTTTTTTTTTTGGTGTGTTTTTTTTTTAATTTTTATTTTGTTTTTGTTTGTTTGTTTGTTTTTTTTTTGGTTTTTTGGTTTTTGATTTTTTGGTTTTTTGGTTGATCTCTCGTGTCACTGCGTAGCGATCACTGATGAGTGTTTCCATTCTACTTTAATAATAATAATAAAAAAAAAGTATTACAATAACAGCATAACGTAGTAGCATAAGGTAACTCAACTATCAAGGTAGATAGAATAGAACAGGAAATACATATTAATTAATTAAAACGACTGCACTGCAGAGTTGCCTCGGCCCTCGCTTCTCGCTCCTCGCTCCTCGCTCTCTCTCTCTCTCGCTCTTGCCTTCCTTCTCTTTCTGTTTAGTAATATTTAGCTTCAGCTCTAGATTCCAGAGTCCAGTTGCAGTTCCAGTTCTAGCTCTAGTTCCAATTGCAATACCAGTCCCAGCTCCAGCTCCAGCTCCGACTCCAGTTCCAACTCCAGTTCCAGTTCCAGCTCCAGCTCCAGCTCCCCCCGTTACTTCCTTGGGCGCCCACAATGGCTCATGATCGTCCGCAGGTTGGCAGATTGACGCGAAAGAACACATTGAGCTCGATGAGCGAGGCAAACACCATGAATACCAAATAGATCACCAAACAGGCGATGCCCACTTTCTTGTCCAGCTTGAACTTGTTCATCGAGAATGTCAGATAGAGCAGAAACAGCGTCGACAGCAATGTGATGGCCGAGTACTCCAGGCCCGCCGAATTGATCGCCACATAATTCTGTCCCGGCTGGATCGGGAAAAACACCGCCTTGATCAACCACGGGACGCCCAAGCACAGCAATATATCGAACGTATTCGAGCCAATCGAATTGCAAATGCCCATCGATCCGTGACCTAAACAACGAAAGGAGTAGATCATATGGAAAACATTTTGAGTGCCTCATCCATCGCTTCTACTCACCGCGTTTGGCCACAATCACGCTGGAGACTGCCTCGGGAACGCTGGTGCCAGCGGCCAGGAACGTGATTCCCATCACCGAATCGGGTATCTTAAGTGTGTCGCCTGCAAAACGCACAAAGACACAGAGACAACATATATATATTTTTCTAATACTCGTGGCAACAAGAATAACAAGAATTTTTCTCTCAATTAATATAATTCCTGAAGTTTAGATAAATTGGGAAAACTGACAAGATAGTTATATTCGATAGTTAATAGATAATCAAATGCATTATTTTTGGCTTGTATACAATTAAATTGTATCTCTAAAAAACTGCTTTTAGAGCAGCATCAAAGCAAAGCGTCGTGAGATTGATAAATTATTGCAAGTTATATATGTATTTGTATATAAAAATATATGATAGTTTCGTGGAGATTGAAGCACAGATTTATAATAGATCTAATGAGCAATGCAGCATATTTTAATGTCTGAGAAAATTGTTGAAAACTAAAAGAAAGTGTCTTCTGCGATATGTTTTTTTCCAATTTAGCTAAATTCTGTTAATTGAACTTTTTGTATCAACAAAATTATGGTAAGAAATTAATTCTATTGTAGCCGAATTGCATAGATTTGCAACATTTTAATCCTGAAAGATTAGGATTCTTTTGAATTAATTTATACTTTTCTATCAACAAAATTATAGTAAGAAACGAATTCGATTGATTATTCTTCTTGTAGTTCACTTGCTCACAATTGAATTCTTTCTAATATATTAAGATTGTTTTAAATTTTTGAATTGAGTTGAAGATTTCTATCAACAACATTATATTAAGAAATTAATTCGATTGATTATTTTTCTTGTAGTTCACTTGTTTAGGAATGTAAAGCATCAATCACAATTGAATTCTTGCTAAAATATTAAGATTGTTTTGAATTTTTGAATTGAGTTGAAGATTTCTATCAACAACATTATATTAAGAAATTAATTCGATTAATTATTCTACTTATAGTTCACTTGTTTAGAAGTGCAAGCATTAATTAGATTCTTCCCTTAACGATTAACATCGTTTTGCATTAATTTAAATTTTTCTATCAACAAAATTATAGTAAAAAATTAATTCAATTGATTATTCTACTTATAGCTCACATGCTAAGAAGTGTAAAGCATTTATCTCTATTAGATTCATTCCTAAAAGATTGAGAGTGTTTCAATTAAGGGTGTTTTAAAAGTGCGTACAAATATTCTTAAGTATTTAGAGCGATCTATCATATATTTTTCTATATTTTTATAATTATTATTTTTACTAGCATCTTACCAATTATGGTTATCATCCACGCGACCACGTAGGAGAGCGATCCGATCCAGACAATGCACATGATGAAGGTCAGTGGGAAGATTTTGTTGTTCTTGGCCTTTTTGCAATCGGGTATCGCGATGCGGAACAGCAAGTGGATGGGCCAGATGATCAGCCAGGTGAACTGGGCAAAGCAACTCGTGCCCTTCGGATACGTCAACAGCGAATAGCCCTCCTGCTCCTGCTCCTCGCCTGCAGCAGCAGCTGCTGCCGCTGCCGCAGCCACCGCCGCCAGCTGTGACTCGGCATCGGCATTGTCGACGACAGCCGCTGGCACAATGGGTCCAATGGCGGCCACACCGACTCCAGTGGCAGCTCCACCGCCAGCTGCGCCACCAGCTGCGGCGCCTCCACCTCCTCCTCCGCTAGCGGCTGCAGCGATGCCGCCTCCCAAGCCATCTGTGTTTGTGGTTGTTGTCGTCGTCGTCGTCGTCGTCGTCACGGTTGTCGTTGTGTTGCCCGCCTTGGCCTGATCGTTGTTGAGGCCGCCGTTCAGCTGGATGCTGGCCATGTTCTGGCAAATGCGATTCTCCACAAGCTCTGCGGAAGGTGCGAAAAAGATTTCGTTAATTGCACTGGCAAACTGGAACTGCGTGTAGAAAGGCAATTGGAAAGGGAACCGGGGATGGAAGGCAGGAAGCATGGAAATGTAAATGGAAAGGGAAGCGAAGAGAGCAAGACAGCTGGAAGCGAAGTGGGAAGTTTGTTTAATAGAAGCAGAAATGGGAACTGGAAAAGCAAGCAGGAAGGACAAATGGAAAAGCAATTGAAATGGAAGAAAGAGTGGAAACATTTAAGCAGGGAAAGTGGAAGAGACAAAAAAAAACACAATTGGAAGAGCGTGAAGAATGATGTTGAATGGAAGCAGAAAAGGCGACTGGAAAGCAAGCAGGAATGGCAAATGGAAAGGAAGCAATGAATGTGAATTGAATGGGAACTGGAAAGGGAGAAAGACTGGAAATAATTGAAGAGAACGAATGGAAGAGCAAATGATCTAAAAGTGCAATGAAAATGGGAAGAGCATGAACATGAAAAGCAGAAAAGGCGACTGGAAAAGCTAGCAGAAATGACAAATGGAATAGAAGCAGTGAATGCGAATGGAAAGCGAAAAAGACTGGAAATAGTTGAAGCAATTAAACACGGAGCAAGAATGGAAGGTAAAAATGGAAAGTGGAAGATGTAAGCTGTGGAATAAGTGGAAATCAAGCAGATGCCTTGAAGAAACTAGAAAGGAAGAAAGCATGAAAGTCTACAAAGATTATGGGAATAACAAATTGAAATTAAACTGGAACACAAAATAGACTGTGATGACTGGAATGGGAAGTGGCAGATGGAAGCTGTGGAATAAATGGAAAGCTAGAAGATGCTTTGAAGAAACTAGAAAGGAAGAAAGCATGAAAGTTTACAAAGCTTTTGGACTGGAATGGAAAGTGGAAGATGGAAGCTGTGCAGTAAGTGGAAGTCAAGCAGATGCCTTGGAATACGAGTGTGTTTGTAGTGAGTGTTAGTTTTCTGTGTGTACCTGGTTCCTTCTCATTGCTGTTCTTTGTGTGTATGCTGCAGTTGGAGGAGCGGCTGCGCGAACGCGCCTGCTTAACGCCACCTGTGTGTGAGAGTTTGTTTTTCGTTTGTTTTTTGTTTGTTGTTGTTGTTGGTATTTGTATGGATTTGTGACTGACTGTGTGTATATATATATATAAGTGTGACAGACGGGCTAGAGCGTGTGTTTCAGACCAGTGCAACGTTTATGCGATGGCACAAGTTGAATTTAATTTAGAAGAGATAATCATAAGGTCAAAGGAATAATATAATAATCGTTTTGTCATAATTAAATATCAGTGCAAAGTATTGAAGGTGCTTGAATTGAAATAATTCAAACGTCTGCGTTGTTAACTGCAGAATATTTATAGTGAAATTGTGTAAGTGAAATTAAAGGAAATGCAGTCTTCAACTCTGGAAACTTAGGAGAGTATTTAACATAAGAATTGCTGGGTTTATACGACGTTAACACTTTGAGTTGTTCTCGAATCTTTTACGCCGATCACCTCAGCGCATTTATCGCGATTAGCGCGCCGCATAAACGTTCAAAACAAATGGCCTCGTGTCTAGCAGCAGCCTAGCCCTGAAAGCAGTTGAATGTCGGGCCCGGAAGTCACTCACCTTTGGCGCACTTCTGAAAGGACTTGTCGAAATACATGACCGCCAAGTAGACGGCATAGAGCGACACCAGAATGAGGGCCTCGTACCACTCGACGCGCTCGTCGTGCATCACACAGATCAGGATGGCGACTGTGACGCCATACGCGATGCTGTCCCGCGTCAGTGGCCACCAGTCCAGCGGTATGGTCTGCAACACAGAAAACGACAAAGAGCACAGGGAGACAAGCGACAATTTGCGGTTGGAATTCATGCATGAAAGCCTAAGGAAAATGTGAATGCAAAGGCAAACGCAAAATACTAACCATGCCAGCGCCGATGCCACAGCAGGCGGCAACGGCGAGTATGTTGAACACCGCAGAGCCGACAATGGTGCCGACGCCAATGTCGCCCTCCGTGATGAAGGTGCCTATCACATTGACGAACAGCTCCGGCGCCGATGTGGCCGCTGCCATAAACGTGGCGCCCGCCACATCGTTGGACATGTTGAGTGCTGTATGAAAATATCAAAGTAGAGAATAGCAGAGAACAATGAATTGTATTGCGTGTAATGCTGTGGATGGCTTCGCGGTTACCTGCACAGATTTTTTCGACAGCTGGCACAAAGTACTCATCACATACTACTGCTAATGCTACAAATAAATATAAACTGGCTATAACATGAAGTACAACAGCACCGGACTGTCTTTGCGCCTCCGTGAATAGATCTCTGGGGAAATCATCAATGGCGGGCAGAGTGCAATTTATATCTGTGTTTTTTTTTCGAGAGGGGGGAGGGAGAGTAGAATGCAAAAGTTAAGTTAGATAAACATTATTTCAGGGGGGTAAATATTTCATAATTTTACTGAAATTTATATTAAGCCAAGTTTAGTTTTATATCTTCATTATTATAATGATTTTATATTTTTTATTGCATTTTGTAGTATAATTTATGCTAAGCAAATTCTTTTGTCCATTGTTATCGTTATTTTAAAGATTTCATATTTTATTTTACTTAGAAAATTATTAGAAAACTCATTTGATTTGATTATTATAAAGATTTCATATTATTATTGCCTATTATATTTAAATTTATGCTTAGAAAATTCATTTGATTTCTTTATCTTGATTATTATAAAGATTTGATATTATTATTGTGTTTTATACTAAGATTTATGTTTAGCAAATTTTCTTGCATATCTTATCTTCATTATTATAAAGATTTTATATACAATTTATGCTTAGCAAGTTCTTTTGTCCATTATTATCATTATTTTAAAGAGTTCATATTTTTATTGTATTTTATACTAAGATTTATGATTCGCAAATTAATTTCATTTCATTATCAGCATTATTATAAAGACTTCATAATTTTACTTATAATTCATACTGAGATTTATGTTTAGCAAATTAATTTCTTATCTTGATTAATATAAATATTTCTGTTTAACAAATCTCTTTTCTTTTCTTATCTTGATTATTATAAAGATTTCATATATTTATTGTATATTATGCTTTGATTTATGTTTAACAAATTTCTTTTCATTTCTTTATCTTCATTATTATAAAGATTTCATATTTTTATAGCACTTCATACTAAGCTTTATGTTCGTATTTATGGACTTTGTTTTCGCTTGTGTTTTCACTTTTTTTTCTAATCAATATTTTCTTCGCCTTTTGCAGGTTCAACCGAATTTTCATTGCCTACTTTTGCGCGCCGTTAACGAAGTGAATCTCGTGGCTATTCAAAGGACTGCCGATTTACCTATAACTATGATATTTACTAAGTAGTAAGTACACACATTATTTAATTTATTTATTATTATGTTTGCTTGAACCCTTGGCAACAACTTCTATAGTGGCTAAGAGTTAAAAGCAATTCCACAAAAATATCTGAGCAAAGGGCGTGATAACAAGAAAACTATATAAATACTTGATCTCAGTTAGTAAACTTGCAGTAAGCAAAGGAATTGTATGATTATTTTTATAGGCGACTTTTGCAGTTCATGCTGCAAGTACATAAAAATGTTGTAAGTTTTTCTAGCACTTTTTCGCATAGGTATTTGAATCGTAATCAGTTTGCACTCGAAATTGAAATACATTCCATCATTCATTCCATGGCACTTAACAAGTCATGTGTAAAGAAGTCGCGTGTAAACGAATTACGTATGAATAACAATAATCGCTTGATTGATTAATGAGTGTGGCATTCAATTAACAGTTCACAGCTCTTTAAATATCAATTAAAAGTTCAGCATTTTGCACTTCACACTCATCATCAGCGAGCCGTGCTCGTCATCATCAACAACATCATCATCATCATCATCTGTCATTACAACTCGTCTCATCTCATCTCATCTGGTCTCATCTCAATTTATTTGATCTCGTGTCTCGACTAATTCGATTGACCCATTCATGTAATGCACTCATAAAAATATAATATATATATCGTATATATATATGTATGTATGTGTATATAGATAACGAGTGTTATTCATTTAATGAATAATCGTAATGCGCACATTTCATGTTACGTTGTTGCACTTTCAAAACTCTTGCGTTGCGTTTTTTTTGTTTTCTCTTGAGGAACAAATAACCAAAAATACCGACAACAAAAAAAATAAATAATAATAATTTCACAATTTGTTCTCCTATCGCGCTGTGTTTTTTTTTTTTTTATATTAGTTTTTTCTTCTTTCTTCTCTTTTTGTGTCGATCTCAAGCGCCGGTAAAGAACTAAACCAGCGTGGCAGCAAGAACAACCATAAGACTATCCATTCAGCCAAGAAAGCAACATCATCAAAAACAAAAAAAAAAAAAAAAAAAAAAAATAATAATAATAATAATGCCCCCAGCTCGTTTATTGAGAGAGGGAGGGTTGAGTGCGACTCAGAGTCTCAAAGTCTCGCGTTTCGCGTCTCGAGTCTCAAGTCGAGCGTCGTGTGTTGCTTTGTCGAGTCCCGATCTCTCAATTCGTGTGTTCAATTCCGATTCCGAGTCGCGTTGCCTCTCCACTTGATCAATCGATCAACTCGACGACTTTCCATTGCAACTTGTTGTTTACTGTTTGTGTGTGTGTGTTTTTTTTTTTCTCTCTTTTGGGGTCGCGGCGGAAACGATAAATAGGAGAAAACGCTTTGATCATGTCGCCGTGTCATCAAATTGAGAATTGAGAATTGAAAATGCAATCAATAATCAAACGCTGACCCAACACAACACCAAAACAATCAAACAATCGATTGCTCGGGGAGGTTAATTGTGGCATGCCACAATTTATTTAGACTTGAATACTGCCCTAAGTTGCATATAGTAAGCTGCAACAGCATTCGCTGCAAAGTCGATAGAGAGCGAAGAGAGTTTTACTATATGAATTCATTAATTTTTATACCATCGAAGTTTAGACTTTCAGACAAGAACTATCCACATATTTATTTAGTTTAACGCACAATTTGAAAGTTGAATAATTATGAAGATCTTTAGGTAAATAGTTTTATGTTGTATATAAGCTTTTTTAATAATTTTGAAGAGTTGCTAAATAATTAAGCTATTCAGCTATAGAATTTCTTTATAAAGATGACATTTAAAAGTCATTTCAAATTAAGCATTAAGCATTTCGAAAACTGCAATTTTTCCAGAGAGATAGATTATAGTTTTCAGATATCTAGTTTTAAACTAAAGCCAGTTTAGTTTCTTTGAAAATATATACATTTTTTTATAAGAAAAGTCTGTTTATGATGTCTTCGAAAAGATGCAATAAATAGTTTAACTTTCAACTTTTGAAAGCAATTCGCATAATATTTAATAGAGATAATAATTAATGAAGCTAAACTTTGTGTTGCCGCCTTTGCAAAGAAATGTGTAATAGAGATCATCATCAGCATAATATTTATGAGCAGCAGCAACAAGAACGAGAAGAATTTATGAAGAGGCGGCAACTGAACCAGAAGTGAAAAAGAAACCGAAATGTAACAGCTTGGGGGCAAGTTGTCGGTGCTCGACACTTTGCGTGCCGCACAACAACAACAACAACAACAACACCAACAACAAGAAACCGAGAACAGACAACGCACCCGGGTTTTTTGACTCCAACTATTCCGTCCCGCTTTCCCCGCCTCCGCCCCAGTCACCCGCCTCAACCTCTGTTGCATCTTCGGGGTCAATTGAGCCAAACGCATTTTGTAACTCGACGGCCCGCATAATGCAATAATGCTTAATCAGCATTTACACAGCAACAACAGCAACTTCGCTTGCTGCGTGGAAGGTGAAGAGAGGGCGAAGAGGGCCGAGAGGGCGGAGAGGGTGGAGGGTCAGTTAATGATAATAAATTTAACATGGATAACAATCAGCGAAATGTTCAATCACTGTAAATTAAGTTCACTTTAATTGAATAAGAGCCGCATAAACAGTAGCAGAAGAAAGCGATGCCAACAAGAAAAAAAAACACAAACAATCGCACAACGCGATCAAAATGAAGTTGTAATCGCTTCAAGAATGATTCAATAATCATTAGCGACCCTTAGGAAGGCGAGTAGTAATTAAAAAACAGCTGAAGAAGCTCAAAGACATAAAGAAGATTAAGTTAAAGTCACCTAATTAAATACGCAAACCTATAGAAACTTAAAAACAAAACAAAATAAAAATAGAAATGTAGTTAAAGGAACCAAAAACATTCGAAAATGAGTTTAGAAAATATTTAGGTTTAAAAAAAAGCAAATCTAGAATGAGAGGAAGGAAAACAATTGTATAGAATGAATTCTGTAATACTTCTAACAACACTAAAGATAAATTTAATTAATGCCTTTGTAGAATGGCAAGCAAGGAAGATATTTATTTCTACATTACAATTAATTCCATAAAGAAATTCAATTCAAGCTAAAGTATTTGAGGCCTTTGAAGAATAAAAAGAAAGTAAACGTAGGATAACCACAAGCTTTAAATCCTATAAAATATTACACATCAAAGCTGCAGATAAATCTGTGATACAGTTGTTGAAGTGTAGATTAGAAATATTTCTACAACTATCTCAATGATAAAAATATCAATTCACATTAAGTTTGGAAAAATTAAGCTACAAAATGTGTCAGCATATTTGATAACAATGAAATGCAAAAGCTTTCTTCAATTAGCTTTCTTCAGCGCTTGTCGATGTTGTCCAACACTGAAATCGAAAACGGCAAGTGACAAAGTTGTATGCTGAAAGCATATTACGTATACGTCTCATTGCCGCAATTGGCTATTGTTTTTACAAGAGAGACACAGACTGAACAAACAGACAAACAGACAAACAGCACACAACAGAACAGAACGGAACACTCGCAATGTCCATAGTTATAGTCCCGATCTCGCTATATACTCAAGTCACACACACACACACACACAGAGGTATAGAGAAGACAACTGTGTAAGTTATTTTGTACATAAAGTAAGCAAAATCAACGCGACAATGCGTTTTAATATGACTTTTGTATACCGTTTAAGTAACTTTGAGAGCACCCAAGCTGTGCCTCAGCTCAGCTCAGCTCATCTCGCTGTCTATCTGTATCTATAGCTTTAGTTGTCGTTGTTGTTGTCGTTGTTGTTGGTGTTGTTGTTTTCGTAGTTGTTGTATTGTATCTTGCGCAAGTTGACGTGCACCCAGCGAACAACGGCATCTGACACCGAGACAATTTAAGATTTATCCAAATTAATCATGTTTCACAAAAACCGCGCTCATCTATGCTCACATACATTTTGATCACGCATGCGAGCTGCTGATCATTTTTCTTTGATCAAGTATTTCCATGTTTGCTAGGCTTTCAATTTGTTCAATATGTGAGTCATAAAATTAAGTCTTTAGCTTGTTAAATATGCTCTAAATATATATGTATATGTCAACTTTATAATTGGAATGAATAATTCATAATTCATTTCATAATTCCTGCAGCTGTAATACAAAAGTGTTTGGTTATGAAGAAATTCTCGAAGATTTCGTGTCTAATACAATCTCAACGTCTTCCGGCCTAATTGATGGATTTGCGTGCACTTTGCGGTTGCGTGTGTTGTGAAATCCTTAAGAGATCGTGTTTTTTTTTTATTTTTTATAAGTAATATCTATACTGAAAGTGTATATTTAATGTTTCTTTAGGGATTTTTGATTGCCGTTGCACGCCATTTGAAATTAGGGTGTTTTGTGGCAGTGATTGCTAGTTTTGTGTGTGTGCTGGACAACGGAGCGTATGCTTAATCAGATTGCACATACGCCGCATTGTACGCAAGAACAGATACAAATGAAGTCATCTATAAAAATTAAGTTTTCCGCAACAAAAATACGAAAATACAACAACAACAAATAAGCTAACTAAACAATAGTCACAACAGCAACAGCAACAACAACAACAACAACAGTCTGTTTTTTTTTCTATTTTGTTGTTTGTTTCTTTTCGTTTCGTTTCGTTTCGCTTTTTTTGTGCATAGTAAATGTCATTAAGTTTCACTTAATGAGCCAATTTAGACAATTGATCCATATGCTTTAGTTTACGCGACACACACACATACACACACACACTCACACATATAAATAGATTATGTGTGCAAGTGTGTGTTTTTGTGTGTGTGGAATTGAGGGAAAACGCGCAGATACAAAAAGAAAAAAAATCCACGAGAATATTGAGTTATAGTATATATATGCCTATATATAGAGCTAGTGTCTAGTATATATTTTATACTGTGTAACATGTGACGTCACTGTTTAGCACTCACACACACACACACATACTTACACACTCAATCACACACTCACACACACACGCTAAGTGAAGATTTTGTAATTTGCGTTAATTGCGCTTGATGCGCTTTGATTTTTGCCGCATAACAAAAAGGACAAAAAAAAAGAAAGAAGTGTGTAGCAAATGTTGAGCACAAATTAATTGAATTATCGTTAATTTATGTACGTCTTTCGCACGTTTTGCAACACTGATCTTGAGTTTTAGTTTTTTAGTTGTAATTTCTTTTCTTTTTGGTAATTTACAGTCGCAATGTTTTAGTTGTTCCATGTTTTCTTTTTTTATATTTTAATTTTAAGTTTTTACTTGTGAAATGTTTTGGATTTTATTGAGTATTATTAATTTTTTTTTTTTATTTTTGGTGGCCCGTACCCGTAGTGCTGCTAAGACCCCAATAGTCTTCCATTGCTGCACGGTGTTGTAGTGGTGATGGACACTCGTAAACTGCGCTGCGGCCGCTATATGAAACGCAATCTCAATCTCAATCTCTCGAATCTCTGTCGCTTCCACTTCAATGGTGTTGATTCGCCCGCCTCTAAGCTGTAGCTTTAGCTTTAGCTTTAGCCTCGGCCTCGGCTTTAGCACACACACACGCACACACACATACACATTCACATACACCTACGCATGTAGTGGTAGTCAGTGCTACTATTTGAAAACCGCGCGTTATTTTCAATTGTCGTGAAGATCTCTTGCAGAGCTGGCTTTCTTTTCAGGCGCGACAACGGAGACAGTGACGGCAGCGGTGACGGGGCGGCGGAGGGGAGGAAGCGAGGCGTCGCGACGCGCGTTGGCTGGGCAATTTAAAGCACAAGGCGCGACGTGGCGCGACACTCATACACACCCACACAACACACAGGCAACGGCATCGGCATCGGCATCGGTAGGTGTGTGTGTGTGTGTCTCACTTAATGCATTTCGCGTTGTCGCGGCGCGTTTTAAAAGACAGAGATGCCAAAAGGCAAAAGGCATAAATCAAGGGGCAATCATAAACTAGCCGCACTCTCTCGCTCTCGCTCGCGCTCTCACGCTCTCGCCCCGAAGCTTTGGTTTTGATTTCGGTTTCGGTTTCGGTTTCTTGTGCTTTTGCTTTTGCTTTTCGATTCCTCGTCGTGGCTGCGTCCGTTTACGCTGGCGCTCTATGTGTGAGCACTATAGCTGTCTCGTTCGCGCGGTCGCCTCGTGTCAGTCTCGACAGCAATGGCAACCAGCAGCCAAATCAAATCAAATCAAACACACTAACAACACAACAACAAAAAGAACAGCAACAACAACACTAACAACAACAACAATAAGAAAAATAATAACAACAATGACAATAAGCAAAAGTCAATCCCGAATCCGGTCGCTTAGTTGACGTCGCTCATCTTTCACATCTTTCTTTATGCTCGCATCTCAACTGTGCATGGATGTGTTTATGTATGTGTGTATTTATAGTCTAGGCTCGTTTCGGCTTGGTCTTCGTCTTTGTCTTCGGCTACGACTGCGACTCCGACGGCGCTTTCGGCTCGACTTGGCTTGCCTTTGATTTGTTTGCGTTTAGTTTTTGCTTTTGATTTTTCGTCGTTTTTTTTTTTGATTTTGTATGCGATTTTTTTTTTGTTGGCTTTGGCTTTGACTTAGTTTTTTTCTATATATTGTCTTGATGCCGCCGACGTTGACGTTAAACTGATTCGATGTTTCGCATAGCGCTTTAGTCGAAACTGAGCATCGACATTTTTTTGCGCCGAGCTTGATTTTGTTCTATAGCGCATCATTCGTTGCCATACACACAGTCTACATTCATACATACACACACGCACACACAAATGCATACAAACATACATACACACATGTCGGTATGTGTGCAACTTATATACAGATTAACTAACTATCTGCTCTATCCATTTACTTGTCGCACACAAAAACCGAATGCATGCTGACCACACACACACACGCACACCCATCAAAAGCTTCTATGCATGTATGTGTGCCCGCATTATTGTTGTTGTTGTTTTGGTTGCTGTTGTTGTCGTCGTCGTCGGTCAGTCTCCAGTTTCCTCAGTGAGAGCAATCGGATTTGTACACGATCAGATACGATCGAATACGAGAGCTGCCGTCGCCGTCAAAGGTCATGTCATGGTACAGCGACCAACTAATTATGTTCTACCATACAAACAGCTCGTGCCATCAAAGAAAGTCCGCTTGGGCTTGGCTCCGACGACAACGACAACAACAACAACAACAACAATAACATTTTTCATTCTTTTATTTCTTTTATGGACGAGCATAGCCTACTTATAATGCTTAGAAATCTAAAACCCAAAAATAAGTATGTTTAATTAACCTAGTTTAGGCAGCATTTATTGCTCTATTTTTCACTACCTTCCACGCCCTAAGCAACAACAATTTAGTGCTTATTTGCAAGCATAGACTTTAGACTTTAGTCGCTTTCATTCAACAAATTTACATATTTTCCTTTACAACTTTAAGGCTTTGAATATATAGACAATATATATTGAAAATATTTTTGCACAGCAATGCAAATTACTAGAATAAAGAATTAATTATTCATTTATACTATAGATATTTATTTAAAATTTAAACAGTTTAATTTAAAAACTATTAAATAATTATTTTTTCGTTGTTATTTTCTTTTCTAATGAACAGTTTTTACAAAATATGCAATATTACCATTACTATTTCTATGGCATAGAATTTTCCATTAATACTTATCATTAATTTTAATAGTTTAGTTCAACAACTTTAAGACAGTTTATAATTTTCTATAATACACCTACAACAACATGCAATTATTGCTTTGAAATATTTTCAATTTTTATAGTTATTTCCATGGTAATTCAAATGTGTTTAATATTTATCAGTAATTTTAATAGCTTTCTTCAAAAACTTTAGTTAATTCTCCACCTTTCTGCCCTGATAATTATATATCTATAATTCTCTTACACAATTAGACAATTGTTGGAATATTTTAATTTATAATAGTTATTTTCATGGTGATACATATTGAAAGGGGAATTTCCTCATTTGAAGTGAGAAATATTGATTATTTATTTAATAATAATGCAAATAGGGAGCGAATACGAGTAGTATTTATCATTAAAAGTGTGAAGAATTTGATTAGCAGTTAAATGAAAGTTTGCAAGCAGCTGCAACTAATTCAGGTATTCGATAAAAAGATGCATTGAATTGATTACTATATAAATTAAAAGCCATCCTACGGGTTTTAAGCTTAATTTATTATTTCCTTCACGAAAGCCAGCAACATTCGGTCAACGTGTCTAAAAATGATCAAAGCAAAGGAACACAGAAGTTGACAATTGTTTACACTGGATATGACATCTAAACAGTCTCGACATTATTGTTTTTTCTGCTTTTTTCTATTGTTTGAAGGGAACGTGTTCTCCGATAGCATGTTAAAGTTATCTCATCTCACTTCATCTCATTCAGACGCGAGTCTGATGATTAGCTTGATTATTGTGTTCCCATTCATTAGTTTTTCATTCATCTTATCAAAAAAAAACAAGACTGGGATTGTTTTCATACCCAGATACTTAGTTAGAGATCTGTTGCCAGCTGAGGGAAGCAAGAGAAACTAAGTGTGCACAGTTAGTCACAGTCGTCAGCTCTATAAATGGAATTGCAAATGGTTTACACAACAACCACAACCAAAACAACAACATGAACCTCAAGTCAACATGTTTGATTTGCAACATACTTCTACAAATATAATCAAGCTGAGATCAAACACAAAATCAGAGCAATCTAATGGCAACATGAAAATGCTACGTGACGTCTCCATACAAAAAGTGTAGAGCGGAGTAGAGCAAAAACAAAAAGGGCTTATCTGTATTTGCCAGGTGATAAAACTAGACAGACATGCGATTTATGGACTACACTTCAACATACTATATATCAAATTAGATGAATCCGAAAAGTCGGCAAATTAATGAATTGAAACTGGCCAATGTCCAGCTACTAATTGAATTGAAACGTTTCTAATTAGGCACGAAAATGAAATAGTTAGATGCGAATACTGAATGCTCAATTCTGGAATACTGAACACTGCATGCTGAATGACAGCCAGACAGACAGCACAAACAATCACCGTGAAATCGTGTGTGGTGTCTCAGTACTCTGCTACCAGTTAATAATGTCATATGAACGCTGTATGCTTCGATCGGCTCGAATTGATGGCTTTTTAATTAGACACGCACTGTAATTACGATCGTTCATTAGATTTTTCTTAACCTTTTCACATGCATTGTTCGAAAATTACAGCTTTCCATTTAATAGGATATTAAAGCGTTGCTTTATACTTACACAAACTTTCAGATTTACGTATTCGTTATTTCTCTAGAATTTCAAATGATCGATTAATTGGTTTTATTGTTTAAATTTGAATTGGTTTGTATTATCAACAAAATTATAGTTTTTTAAATTGTGACCCTTATGCAGTTTTATGAAATTTCAGCGTTTCTAGAAATTATTTGTCGAAATTTTTACCGAACTTTCTACTGAAATACTAAATATTATTTTAACAACGTCCAAAGTTTTTTCAAGCCATTCCGTATCCAAAGTTGTGAATATTATGTTAAACGTCGTTAAACTCGTTATTTAAATTATGCTTGAAATTTATCCAACCAACATATTGTGCTTCAGCAACATACTTACTTCAGCTAATAGCTTATCGCTTCTCGGCTAGGATCAAAGTGTAGCATATGATTGCTAAACCATATTTCGTTCAGATTCCAGGGTATGCAACAAAGGCTTATCAATATCAAAGTGACACAAGTTGTCCAGATTATCGCTAAAATTGAGTTTTAGATTTAAAATGTGGTAATCTCTTTAGACCTTCACCCTATTCCAATTCACACTAGATTAAAGACAAATCAAGTTTTTGTTTTTCTTTTTTTTTTCGTCTTTAATGTAAGGTGTCAACAGGGGCGGGAATATAAAGGGATGTTGTGCCGGATTGTATGATTAACTTTAACAATTAAAACTAGAAATTTTCAAACTCTTCCTCGATCGCGCGCTCTCTCTCCCTCTCTTTCTCTCGCTCGCTCGCTTCCTTTCATACACATGCCGAAAACGCAAATGCTGATTTTATATACACATTATAACAATAAACCCCACTTAAGTTAAGAAGTTAAGCAAATTGGTTAGGATTACAAAACTGAAACAGAAAATTGATCTAAAACAAAAGTAAAGTAATATACGTGATAGCAACGGCAATGGAGCCTTGAAACAATGTCGTGCGTGGGTCAAAGATAACACTATATAAAAGTACGATATATAGTAGTTGGATGGTTTGTTTGCTTCTTTCTTTTTTTTTTTTTTGTTTGTTTGTTTTTTTTTTTTTGGTTATTTATGATCATCATCATCTTCAACATCATTATCAGTTGGGCATGCCGACGCCCTGTTGAAAGCTCAGCGTCTCCTGCTGCTTCTTCACCTCGTCCTGCATCTCGAGCGCCAGCTTCTTGTACTTCTCGGCCTCCTTCTCGTTCTTCTCGATGCCATCGCCGCGCGCATACATCTGACTGAGATTGGCGCACGCGTACATGTTGCGGAGCTCGCAGGCTTTGTACGCAAACTGAAATGCCTTCTTCATGTCCTTCAGCACAATGTAGTCGGTGTCCTTGCCGACGGCCACTGCTTTGCCGCCCACAGCCGCTGCCGGAGTTGTTGCTGTCGACGTCGCCGTCACATCCTCTGGCTTCTTTTGCACCCCCGAAATGTGCATGCCCGACAAATAGAAGCAAGCGGTGGCATTGTTCATGTCGCAGCTCTTGGTCAGAAATTGCAGGCCCTAAGCAAAGCAAATATATTAGGAACATTATGTAGATTAGTGGCTGCTCAACTTACCTTGGGCACATCACGATCGATCTCTTTGGGCATGGAGCGCGAGACGAGCAAGAGGCCGGAGTGCAGACAAGCATCCGAATCGTTCAGATTGCAGCCCTTCTCGTAGTATTGATAGGCGACACGCGGCTCGCCCTTGCTGCCCGATTTGCCCTTGCCCAGAAAGCTGTAGTTGCCATATTTGTAGCACGACTTGGCGTAACCGTAATCGTCACATGTCGATTTGTATACCTTGGAGGCCTTCTCGAAGTCCTTCTTGATGCCCTCCAGATAATCGCCCAGCAGATGGCAGACTGAAAAAAGAAACGAACACTATCAGATTTCGTACATTCCACGGGAGTGTGGCACAAATGTGAAATACCTTCAAGTTGTATAAGAACTATTTGCAGTTAATCTTTTCTAGGTATTTACACAGACTTGTGGTTGGACAAACGGACATGATTTAATAGTCTATATGTAGCCAGCAGGCAGTCGAGACAGACGAACATGTGCCAATAGCCTTGATCTGGCCATGAACTATTGGAAGATTATGCCCAAATTTGGTGGCTCTGGCTTTTGTAGTTCCCGAGATACGTGAAACTAAACAGTCAGACGGACGGACAAAAATACCTTAACTGCCTGTTACATATACGCAAAACTAGAATACCCTTCGCTATTCGTTGCTGTAACGGGCATAATAATCGTTATTCAAACATTTGCAACGCGATTTGGGCAGCAGCCGATTATGTTATTGTTTTGTAATTGCTCCACACATAGAAACCTAGGTTAGAGCACACACACAAACGCACACGCACACAAAGAGACAGTGTTGTTGTTGTGTTGTTCGTGCTGCAATCGCACAGACCGCCTGTTGTTGTTGCTCCATTTACCTTCCGGTTTCTTTTCCGAGTAGCAACCGAAGCGATACTCAACGCCCAACTTCTCGACGTATTCCTTAACGTCAGACTCCTTTTTTAAGTCGTACGCCATAGTGTTTGATTTATGATTATTGAATAAAACTAACAACCAACAGTATTGTCGTCGCCTCTTCTAGCTGCTACTGCTGCTGTTGTTGTTGTTGTTGTTGTTGCTGCTGGTACTGCCAGTCGTTTTTTTTCCTGCTGCGACTGCGGCTGTTTTTTCTACATTGACAAGCAGTGTTTGACAACACGTTTATGCGATAGCCGGCTGATGACTATCGCCAGATGCCTATCGATATATGCGCGCCCTTTTTATCAATCATTTTGTAAGCTTTACCACTTATTTTCTGTAAAATATAAATATTTTTAAACGCCTCGGAATATTTTATAATGTGCATAATTCATAAACTTAAAAATGTTGCTTGCAAATTAAGCTATCAGCATGGTATATTTGTTATTCCATCTAGTATACTAAAGCGGCCATACTGCTGACAATAGATGACAAATTATCGATAAATTGGCGCAACTTTGAACAAAACTTAAATTCAAAACTGTGCACAAAATTGATAATAGCCCAATGATAAAAACAGTCGATGGCCGGCTACACAAACTAAATGCCACAATGTAGTAATATCGATTTTGGTAACAATTGTTTATGTTTATTGGTTTTAATCAATATACAATGTAAAAGGAGAACAATCTTAACAATGTTGCATTTGACAACAGATTAAAACTGATGGAGTAACAATGTATAACAAACGAGAAGGTTGCAGTCGAGTGTGTGACATTAATATAATCGCTACCCACTGGCATGTTCTAAAATGGTTAAACTGTCATGAAATAGGCAGGATTCTCTTAAAATATAATTATGAATATCTGCATTCAATTTAACATGTACTTATGAATATTTGCACAAATTGCAATTTACAAAAAAAAAGGCGAACTGCGCTGTGGGTAGCGAGTACAATAGGCAAGCAATTCCCTCAGCTAATTTTGACTTCTGTAGTCAAACAGCTTGGGTATCACATCACCGCACTTGGCCGAGATCTTGATGTCCGCCAAGTGATCCGCACGCGTCTCACCAATGTTGACAATTGCCACAGGTAGCTTTAGATCTTTGGTCTGCAGCACAATGCGATAGCCGGAGAAGACCAACAGACTGGATCCGAGCACTAGCAAGCCATCGCTATCATAAACCATACGTGCAATGTCATCCAAACGCTGGCGTGGCACACTGTCACCAAAAAACACAATCTCGGGCTTCAGATCGCCACCACAACTCGTACAACTGGGTATCACAAAGTTATCAATATATGTCGTGGGTATTTCTACATCGCCATCAGGTCGTATCATGTTGGGAGCATCCTGAAACGCTGGATTCAGCGAGGAGAGTATGCTCTGGAACTCGTGACGATCGATGCGATAGTCGCAGCTCAAACACTTGACCACATAACCGCTGCCATGCAGCTCCGTCAGCTGCTTGCTGCCGGCTTTCGTGTGTAGACGATCCACGTTCTGTGTAACTAGCGTTTGAATGCGTGCCTCACGCTCAAATCGAGCGAGCGCATGATGTGTTGCATTCGGCTGCGTGCTGGAGAAATTTGGCCAGCCCACAAAATTGCGGGCCCAATAACGTTTGCGCACGGCGCTCGACTTGACGAAATCGATGTGCTGTATGGGCTTGTGATTGGTGCGCGCATATAGACCCACGCCCGCTGAGCGATAGTCGGGTATGCCTACAAGCGAGCATAGTGTTATTAACAACAAAAGCCCATTTGGATAGTGACTTCACCTGATTCTGTGGAGATGCCCGCGCCTGTGAGCACTAGAATGTTTGGCTTGGACAGCAAAAAGTCCTCCAGACGCTTGATGTCATTCGCTAACGCCGGCTTGTGTTCGGGCACGTACTGTTGTTGCCGCAGAACGCTGCGACAGCGCAACGCGCCACCCAAACGCATTGTATAATTGTTGCAAGCCAAAAGCCAAAATAATGTTTATATATCGGTGAACAGCTGTTTGCCTGCACAGCACTGCAAATCGATAACATATTGCTCAAAGTAACTCATAAAGCAGTGTGACCATTTTTGACGTTTTAGCATTGAGTGAACGAAAAATTAACTGAAATTGCGGCTTCAAAAAACGAAAACAAAAAAGTTATTCAATCAATAATTGTGCATGTGCTGTTGTAGAGCATTTAATAAAAAAAATATAGCTATTAACAAACCTATGTGTACTTGCTATGCGGAAGTGGTACATTTGCTGACACCAATTAGTATATTTTAAGCGGCAAGATGCGGTCACGCTGTCTCTTATAGCAGCGGCCGCAGTGGTGAAAATTTGAGAATAGCAACATTTTCGTCAAACTTGTTAAATTGCATGTGTATGTAGAAAAGCAAAAACGTTTGCATTAAGCGTCACAACAGTTAATTCAATCGTATGTGTGAAGTGGCTCTAAAAGGCGCACGCATTGTTTATAGTTAAGAAGACAAGCACACACAAATCTTGCGACTGGCTGCTGCTGGTCACAAATAATATCGTACACGATTCCACATTCACTCTCATACAATATTCCCGTGTGCGTGCCTTCGTTTGTGTGTGTGTGTGTGTGTGTAAGTGAGGAGGTGTGTGTGAGTGTGTGCGTGTGTCGGCTTTAATTTGCACGCACACGCCAACAACAACAAATACACACACACAACTACAGTGCATATTAGTTATTTAGGAAAAAAGGTAACAGCAGCAAGAACCACAACAACAAAATGTCATATCCACCGCGTGCGCCGATGCCGCCATATATGAATGCATCGATACCATCGATACCACCGCCGCATGTAAGTATCGCAACAAAGTAGTAAGCACGAACCTGGCGAATTAATAGTTTATTTATTTTGTAGTTAATGCCGCCGATGGGAAATCCGCCGCCACGCAGCTACCGCAACTCGGCAACGATCAGCTCACAGCCCACAGTGTACCATCGACCGCCGGAGCCGCAGCCACAATTTCGGGGTCCCATCATCACCGTCTTCGTGGGCAACATCAGCGAACGCGTGCCCGAGTCGCTGCTAAAGCGCATTCTGGCAACCTGCGGTGTGGTGATCAACTGGAAACGCGTCTCCACCTTTGGATTCTGTGAATTCGAGTAACGCAGCTGCCTTTAAAATCCATTTGTATTGGTCGTAATTGTTTATGCATTTGTTTTTCTAGTGGCCCCATTGCTGCAATGCGCGCTGTGCGCTTGCTCAGCGAACTGGAGATTGATGGCAGAACACTGCTGGCCAAGGTGGATGCCAAGAACAAAGTGCTCATCGAGGACTATAAAGAGAAGGAGTGCAAAAATGGCGAGGGAGGCGGAGGTGGAATTGTTGCCAACACCATGGATGAAAAGACTGAGGACGAGTATGCAACGAGTCAAATGCACGAGCTGCTCGAGGAGCACAAGCACGAGTTCGAAGGCTTCGATGGCAGTAATCGCGGCGATCTGTATGGCTCCAGCGGCGGGAATAGTCGCAATAAGAAGGCGCGTCGTGGCGAGGATGACTTGAAGATCAAATCGTTGAATGACAATGCCCTCGAGGAGGAGAAACGCAATTTGATTAGCAGCGAGATTGGCAAATTCCGCAAGCGCGCCGAGGCCGATGAACATCGCAAAGAGCTGGAGAAGGAGAAGGAAAAAGAGAAGGCGCTGGCCAGCAAGGAAAAGGAGAAAGAGCGCGAACGCGACCGCGAGCGTAAAAAGCAACGCGACAGCGAACGTAAAACCAGCAGCAGTAGTGGAGGAGCACCGCCAGCTGGCGGCAAGAGTGCGAACACCTCGAACAGCAGCGAAGTCGAAGAGGTGGTGGATGTAAATGACAAGGACGCGGTCAAGGAGCAGACAACGGGCAGCAGCACAACAAGTCGCAGTCGCAAAGAGTCCGCGGTGGTCACGATTGATGCGTCGCCGCCGCGCAAGGAACGCAACAGCGGCGGCGCCGCTTCCGCTGCCAGCAACAGCAACAACAATAGCAGCGAGAACAGCAGCACAACAAAGACGAACGACAGCGGTCGACGTCGACGCTCCAAGTCTCGCACCAAGGATCGCGAACGTGATCGCGAGCGAGAGCGTGAAATGCGCGAAATCCGCGAACGCGAGATGCGCGAACTGCGCGACAAGGAGCGTGAACGCGAACGTGAGCGGGAACGTGAAAGGGAGCGTGAGCGCGAGCAACGCGACCGGGAACGGGATCGCGAACGCGAGCGTGAACGCATGGAGATGCGGGATCGCGATCGAGATCGTGAGCGCGAAAGGGAACGCGAGCGGGAGCGCGAACGCGATGAGAAGGCCAACAAGCCGGTGCGCGATGCACGGCGCGAGAAGGAGATGGAGGAGGAGCTGCGGGAGCGCAAGAAAGCCGAGAAGAAAGCGCGCGAAAAAGAGTCAGCCTACCAGGAGCGCCTCACCAACTGGGAGATACGCGAGAAACGCAAGGCCAAGGAGAACGATAAGGTAAACTATCTAACTAGCTATATTTTTTATATATATCATCGATTCGTAAATATCTCATAGGTATGGAAAATGGTTCATGTGTAATACATTTAGGTTTTAAAGAAGAGTATTCAATATTTTCCATGGTTTCGTATTTAAATACAGTTGATTATCGAAGTTAATAGTTCAGCTACTCAAGGAAATTGGTGACTTATATTTTCATTTATGTATAACAATTCTTTTTAATACATTTTAGATAAAAATAAGATCTTAGACCTTTTCCACTTGAGCATACATATCTGTAATAATAGAATGTTGTCTATAAATAAATCCTTTGATGTTTCCCTAAGTATTGAGGGCAAAAGTATAAATAATAAAATGCCACGAATACTATAGATTAATACTAATAATAAAATGTGTCGTTGCAGCATCGTTTAAAGGAGCTGATGCGTCAGGAGGAGCGCGAGAAGGATGCGAAGCGTCTGAAGGAGTTCGTCGAGGACTATGACGATGAGCGAGACGACGCGCTCTACTATCGTGGCCGTGAGCTGCAGCAGCGTTTGGCAGAGCGTGTTCGTGAAGCAGACGCCGATTCCAAGGATCGCGAAAAGGAAGCCGACGAATTGTCCGAGCTGAAGAATAAAATCTTTAGCGGTGATTATGAGAATCCCTCGCAAGAGTTCGAGAAGGCGCGCCGTGAAATTGAGAAGCTCTACGAACCGAAAATCCTGATCAATGTCAACCAGGAGGCGCTACGACGCAGCGAACAGGATGCGGCGATGGACACGCTGGACCAACAGGATCAACAGCGTCGCAAAGGCGGCGATGTTTACGACAGTGTGGAGGATATGACGACAATGCACGGCAAAGGAGCGCCGCCGTCGGAGGATTCCATATCGACAATCGATGATCATGCCTCGATGGCGGACACGGCATCTAATGCCAGTTACTCGCACCTCAAGAACAGCAGCGGTAGCAACAACAACATTGGCAACAACAATCAGTCCGGCGGCGACAGTGTCAGCAGGCAGAATAGCGAATCACGTGATTCGTTGTCCAACATCCACACGCCCACCATGAACAATGCTCTGGATAATCTGGATCACGGTGGTGGAGGAGACGGAGGGGCGAACGCTGCTGCTCCTGCCTCCTCTGCTTCTGCCACGCCGCCCATTAGCATGCCGCTCATCTCGCTGACGCTGGGCAATAATCTCAAGAAGAAGAAGATTGAGGCAACGGGGGTGTTTGTGAATGACGACGACAACGATGAGAACATCAATCCCAAGAAGCGCAAACTGGTGCCGTTAGGTGAGCATAGTAAACAAATGTAAACACTTGTTGGCTTCACTACACTAGCAAGAGCGGAACAACTGTCAAACTTGCAAAAAATACCAGTTGCTCTAATGTTGTCCCGCTCTTGCTCCTTCTATTCCGCGATGACTGTGTGCGTTAGTTAAAGCGAGAAAACAAGAGAATACAAACTTAAAAAGGATGCCAACTCCTTCGCACCTGCGTAACGTGCAAACAAATTTTACACTACAAGCTCTGCTAGCCAATGCAATTGAAATTAATGTTGTATTTCGTGTTTGCTTCGCAGATTATGATGACAACATTGGCAACAGCACAACAGCATCAACGGCTAGTGTAGCGCAGACGGCCGCGGAGCGTCAAAGTTCTGCTGTATCAGCGGCGACCGCTGCTGCCGCTGCCGTTAGCCAAAAGATTGCCAATGCCAGCGGTGGCGGGGGAAGTGTTGGCTCCACATCATCGGGTAGCGGTGGTAATGGTGGTGGCGGTGCTGGCAAGGGGAGCAGCAGCAATAGTGGTGGTGGTGGCAAACATGGTGGCAACGCTGGCAGCAATAACAGCAACAGCAGCAACAACAACGGCAGCAAACAGCACGGTAAGAATGATGCAGCTGCATCTGCGGGCAGCGCAGATGCTGCGGCGACAAACACCAAAAAGGATGAGAATGGTGCAAAGGTGCATGATGAAAAACGCCGCCATATAAAAAGCATTATTGACAGGATACCCACACAAAAGGAGGAGCTATTTAATTATAAGCTTGACCGCAACGAGATTGACAGCGGTCTAATGGAACGCAAAATACGTCCATGGATCAATAAGAAAATCATCGAATATATCGGTGAGCCCGAGCCCACACTGGTCGACTTTATCTGCTCCAAAGTCTTGGCCGGCAGTCCGCCCCAAAGTATACTCGACGATGTGCAAATGGTAGGTGTTTCAATTCAATTCATGCCTTTCAAATATAACATTCCGAATTTATCGATAACTTATAAATCATATCATCACGAACAGGTGCTGGATGAGGAGGCTGAGGTGTTTGTGGTGAAAATGTGGCGACTGCTGATCTACGAACTGGATGCCAAGAAGAGTGGCATCGCTGGCAAGTAGTAGAAGAATTGGCAAAATGTGGCCACACTGACGACGCGACCAGTGAGACACCGACCAAGCAGCCAGCCAATAATGAATGATGGCAGAGGAGACGTTGCTCTACTTTTTAAGTTACATTTTTAATGCCTAGACACTATTAAAAAAAAAAACAACCAACAAAAAATCAAAATGATCAAAAAAAGCAAGCACTATATGATTATTATAACAAGTGTGTACATAAGAAATTGTGTTCCCTCTATTTGTGAAGCGCCGCTTTAACCTCACCCCCTCCAAAAAAAAAAAGATCACCTTGTGTTTTTAGCGATTACAACATTCATCGATAATGTAAATACACTCACACACACAACACAAACATTCAATCACGCGAAAAAAAACAAAACTGCTCCTGGAATTGTCCTTTTTTCTCAAACTCTGTTCTTTGCGGCAAAAAAGAAAGTGTAATAAGTTTTGTATCTCATCTAACAATTTTTTTTTTGTATGAAATTTAAAACGCGAAGAGATCATGACTTGAAAACAGTAATGTCTTCATCTAAATAAATAATGAAAAAGAAAAAATATAAAACAAGTGGCTGGTATACATCTATCTCTGTCGCACACATACTTTGGAACTGAACTGCGCGCTCTCTCACACTTGTGCATGTAAACAATTGGATTGTGGATGTTATGGAGTAAATTATATTTACAGTTAAGGTACATTTAAACATCGTTAGTTTATGTCGTTTACCGAGGCGGGATTATTTGAGTAGAATACAACGGCATGACTTTATGCTAATGATATTTTCAAAGTTTTGCTTTTTATGTTTTGTTTTGGTTTAGTTTAAATAAATACACTCTAGAAATTTGAATAAAAAGATTGGGTATCGAAACAAAGTCATCATAATTGATCAACAATAACACGTCGATCCGGCAGCATCAACATCTCCTGTATTTTCGATAGACATACCATTTGATGTGCCCACGCCGCTCCCAAAATACTCCGATGACACAATCTGTAGACGCAATAAACAATTATCAATAACAGTTGAAAGAGTTTAAATAGTGCAGTAAACTTGCCTTTTCCACAATATCCCTGAACGCATCGCTCACGAATTGATCATTTTTTGCCGATGTCTCAATGAAAAGCGCACGATGTTTGCGCGCAAATTTGCGTCCTTCCTCGCGATCCACCACACGGTCCTTGTCTATTTTATTACCCACCACAATAATGGCAATGTTGGGATTATCACTGAAGCTATCCACCTCGGCTAGCCACGCCTCCAGTTTGACCAGCGAGTCTCGATCTGTGATGTCGTACACCAAGATCGCCCCCAGCGCCTTGCGATAGAAACTGGGCGTCAGACTGCGAAATCGTTCGGCACCAGCTGTATCCCAGAGGGCGACTTTGTAATCAATGCCATCCACATTCATCACCGCCGATTTAAAGTCCATGCCAATTGTGACGTCATGGTTCTCATCGAACTTGTTCTCCACAAAGCGACGTACCAGGCTATAAACAATAACAAATAGATTGTTGTAATGATACCAGCTTTAAATGAAATACGTACTACGCATATTGCCATGACTAACAAGTAATTCCTAAGTCCATCTATATTTACGTATTTGTTTACATATGTACAGAAGTAAATATGCATGTGTGCGTGTGTGTATGTAGACGTATTTACTTATATTTGTCGTGTATGAGCAAAATACGCAATTTGGAAACATGGTGTTAGTTTAGACTTGCCTGGATTTGCCAACGCCACTTTCCCCGATTATCAGCAATTTAATAGCTCTGTCAACCATGTTCTCAATGTGCTTTGCTGTTTATTTATTTGCTGTTCTCCTTCATTTACTATTTTATTGAGTTTGTTTTCAACTATTTCTTGGAATTTGCTTGAATACTAGAGCTTTTTAAAGCTGTTCTATTTAACACCTGTCTCTGGGTGTGACCACAAACAAAATTACTTAAATATTCGTTTTAACGCCAATGGAATAATACAAAAATAAAACATGGTCACATTTTTATAGACTGCGATAAATTTCCAAAACGCATGTTAAAATGCGCGTTATATTCGTCAACTTGTTTTTCTAGAAGGACACATCGTTTACAACATATTAGCTTGCTTTTCTAGTGACTTCCTCTTGCTTATCGGATCTCTATTATAAAATAGTTTGCTTTGTTTTCGAACCAGCTTGCAACTAGAAAACGTCTACAAAGCGCATTTATTTTTCGGTATTTTAATTATTACTAAAATTATCGAAGAGACCATTTACGGTCTCATCGTGAACCCCACCAGTGTTGAGCAACAGCAGTGCTGTAAAGTATATGCAACTGTCAAATATCGGCGTTTGTTTTCATGCCGTAGCCCTATCTCGATTGTCCGGCCCTAGTTCTTTCTTTTTTGACGTGACCAGCGAGAAAAATGGTTGGTGCCGAGTTTCTGTGAATTTTTAATTTTGCAAAATAAAAGACATCCGCATATAAAATAAACGAGAAATATGTGAAACATTTAACGAAATATGCATATATTGTGTGTGATTTATTATTTTTTGTGTATGTGCATTCAAATTCGATGACAACTAATATGTTGCATTTTTTTCTTGTTATTCTTGCTGCCGCCACTCTATCGATGAAACACAGGTGAAGGTTAAGTGCTCCGAATTGAGAACCAAGGACAAGCGCGAGCTCACCAAGCAATTGGATGAGCTCAAGAATGAGCTGCTCAATTTGCGTGTGGCCAAAGTCACCGGCGGAGCACCATCCAAGCTGTCCAAGATGTAAGTAAAGCCAGCAGACGAACAACAACAACTTGTGTGTATTAACTATTTTGTTCGCTTTGCAGCCGCGTTGTGCGCAAGGCCATCGCTCGCGTCTACATTGTGATGCACCAGAAGCAGAAGGAGAATCTGCGCAAGGTGTTCAAGAACAAGAAGTACAAGCCTTTGGATCTGCGCAAAAAGAAGACCCGCGCCATGCGCAAGGCTCTGTCGCCCCGCGACGCCAACCGCAAGACGCTCAAGGAAATCCGCAAGCGTTCCATCTTCCCACAACGCAAATTCGCCGTCAAGGCATAAATACATAAATTGGCAACAATTTACTATTGTTAACCAAGTTAGTGTCTGCTAAGAAATTCTCCTGAAAAAGAAAGCAAAAAGGAATAAGAAAATAAAACCATTTTTTTTAAATGTGAAATCTCCATGTGTGTTTGTGTGAAAATGCGCGCGCGTGTGTAAACTTCAAGCTATAATAATGCGTCTCCGAAATCCCCCAGTAAGATCGAATAGTGTTCCAATTGGAAGCCAGTGAGAGCAATAGCACGTGCACACTATACAGTGTTCAAATATGGATTAATTACCTTTTTTTTTTTTGTTGATCCATGTAGGCCATAGTTATTATTTGTGCTATTGTCGCTACACATTCAGAATTTCTAGCGTCAGTATACAGATTTAGCTCAGGAACGTGAAACCGAAAAAATCCAATTAAATTTTTCTTTGTACAATTCAAGTAGTTTAAAGGAGTTAAGCAAAAAATAGGATGGCTGTTAATGTGCACTCGACCAATGTTTCAGCGCAGAATTGGTCACGTCATGAGATGCTCAGCTGGGTGAATGCACAATTGCAGTCCGAGTTTCGCAAGATCGAGGAGCTCTGCACTGGTGAGGTTTTATTCATTTGTTGCAGCGGCAATTTCGCATTTGATTTGGTTTGTTTTAGGCGCTGCTTATTGTCAGTTTATGGATATGATGTTCCCCCATTCGGTGGCCATCAAACGCATCAAGTTTCGTGCCAATCAGGAGCATGAATTCGTGCATAACTTTAAGCTTTTGCAAGCGAGCTTTCAAAAGAATATTGTCAAAAAGGAAATACCGATTGAGCGGCTCATTAAAGGTCGCTTTCAAGATAATTTCGAGTTTTTACAGTGGTTTCGCAAGTTCTTCAATGCCAACTACAATGGCAAGGCGTACAATGCGCTTGCCGCTCGCGATGGAGCCGCAATGGGATATGGTCAAAGTGCAATTGGAGGCGCCATTCATAAACAGCCAACTCCTATTTATGGCGGCGGCGGACGCTCGCGCACCATTAGCAGCGATGCTGCGGTGCAACAACACCATCACCATCAACAACAACAACAGCAGCAGCAGCAACAAGAACCGTCGATAAGTCGCAGCAGCAGTCAATTGAGCAATTCAAGCGGGTCGGCGGAGGACACCAAAATGCAAAGCATGAAGGCTTATTTGGCAAAGACCGAAGAAGAGCGCAACCTTTACGATGCCAAGTTGCGTGAGGTGCGCACGATTTGCGCAAAACATTCAAATGAGAACGATAGTTCGTTGGCACAGAAGATCGTTAGCATTCTCGATGAATGATCGACATCAATATCGATAAAATTTATAGACCGCCAATCTAAGGCAAATTGAACAAAGACACATGAGGACATCACACACATCGTACAGAACTGACCTGAACATCCTAACACAGAGATACATCATAGCACCATCATGCACACAGCGGCATAAAGCAGTACGCTGCAAACAAAAACAAAAAAGCATTGGTTTGTGATCTTCATAGCGATATGATATACAAGTTACAAATTGATACTTTCAGTACATTTGGCAGCGATTTTCATTATTGTCCTGGCACGAAAGGTTCATCAAAAATAATTTGTTAACACTTCTCAATTCACAAATTGCAAATAAAAGTGATAAAGCAAGCTAATTGCGCCATTGTTCAAACTCGACTAGCGATTACACCAGCTGTTATCGATATACAGTTAGTTCTTACAGGTGGGACTTTTCAGTTGGACAATAGATTTATCGATTATTTTCAATAAAAATATTTAAAATGGAGAAAACAAAAACTTTGGCTTTCACTTTTATTCAAAGGCGACTTGATTTTTGATAAAATTGAAAAAGACATGCATCTCCACACTCCGTATGGTCGATTTTAACGGTTCTCATTAAAATACTTCAAAAATTATAGGAAAAAATTTCTGCAAATTTTTACAGGGTGGACTACGTAAAAATTGTCGAAAATTCATAGAATCGTCCGTAACTCGGCCATCTGAAGGACTAGAGCAATGTCCTTTGGCAGAAGGATAGCACTTATCGAGTTCTATTGCTAACAAATTCAAAAAGGACGAATATCCTTACAGGTCCTGAGAAAAATGAAAATTTAGCTGAAAGGATAATTGGTTATAACTCGGCAATATCCTTGCGTACCGTGACATGTCATGTGTCAAACGAAGCGTATTAGCTAGGACTATCAACTGGCCAAAGGACATCTAAATCGTGCCTGTACTTTCTAAGATATCAAGGATTTTGCATTTTTTATATATTTTCAGTGGATTGTCGAGTGCATTTTTTCAAGTGTTTGATTCTCAGAGAACCTCATGCTTTCTTGATGCCGATCGTAAGAGTTGACCCTCGGCATTTTATTTCGAAAAATACATTCGTTTCGCAGTTTTTATACAGCCAAATATTTATGGATTTCGAGGTCGAATGTATTTATTGTTAACACTATAAATTTAGGATTCTTACATACCCTAAGGATCAATTCATTACAAGTTAAATAAAGACTTTGTTTATATCGTCACAATATAATATTCTCTATATTTCTTTTTTGTTGTCGTTTTCTTATGTGCTCTCGAATATAATAATAAATTTGTATATGTATAGTAGGTATGTAGATTTGTATAAATTAGGGAAAAAAAATACATATGATTAATAAGTAGATTAATTAGTGTGTGTATTGCAAACTCGGCGTCGAATACAAAAGACTCATCATACTGAATATGTTTGGCACATTTGGTTGATACTGTTCTTTTGGACAGCGTGAAACAATGGCGTGCTGCGAATAACGCCCGATAATTCCTTTGAGTTTTTGCTTTGGTGATAGTTTCTACTTGGCATCGGCGACAGCGGTTCCCCCCAGAACTTGAGCAATGCGAAGATCTTAAAGTATGCCACCCTAGAAATAAGAGAGTTAATATGTGATTTACGAAATGGCGGCTAACCAAACTGTTCGAATTAAACTTGGCCCTTGCTTAATCCTAATAAAATTCTAATTTAACTTGGACACAAATAAATAGCCTTGAATTTAGCACAAAATAAGGCGTTACGTTGCAAAAAAACTATGGTTTGTGAGGTTTTCAACGTGTGTTAAGCGAGGGCCAAGTAATTAATTAAAAACACATTGAATGCTCACCTGTAATTTCGATTGCTGGCTGCATAGATAATCGGATTGATGACACTGGAGGCCCAGGCCATGACTGAGGCAATGATATGCAGCCAAGGATAATTGGTTTTGCGCTCATCGTCCACCACATTGGCCAGCATCAGCGGCAGGAAGCAGATGAGGAAGCACAAGAATATGGTGACCATCATCACAGTGAGGCGATTATCCTCGCGCGCCTTTCGCGTGCTCGTCGTCGTCACATACGAGCCGCCGGAGGCTGATGCATTTTTTGCACCGCCGGCAGCGCCGATTTGGAAATTATCATGACTGCGTATCTTCTTCTTCTGGTGCAGCACAGTTATGTAGATGCAGGAGTACGAGATGATGATGACCAGACAAGGTAGCAGAAAACCAATGAGGAACAGCGTCTTCTTAATCGATTTGCCATCTTTTTTGAGTATTGTGCAGGAGAAGGTCGCCTCGTCCAGTCCCATCTCACCCCAAATGCCCAAAATGGGAGGTAGCTGCAAACAGGCCAAAGATTAATTTCAAGTTTTGTGTGGGGAGCGACCAAAAGCTCGACGATTCTCTCCAAATATATCCCTTCAAATGCATGCAAATCCTACTCAATGCTTATCCATAAAATTGTATATTTTCTTACCAGTAGCAGAAAGGAAACAGCCCAGACGAACAGCAGCTGCAGTGTGGTGAACTTGGGCCTATAGATCTGTGAGTATCTGCTGTGACAAGCGATGAGTATATACCTGATAATATATATTATAGTATTGATTAGCTGCGGCATTCAATTGGTGTCAAGGCTAAACTTTTACCTATTGAGTGTAATGCCCACCATGCTGAGCAGCGAGACGGCCACGTTGCCATAGAAGATCACCGGAAAGATCTTGCACAAAGTGCTGCCGAATGTCCAGCTCTGAAGCGAATGCAAATGCACTGTCATTAATAAATTAGATGGATGGATGAAAATTATTGATCGTACCTCCTGGAAGTATCGCACGGCTGTCAGTGGCAGGCTGAAGGAGCAGAAGAGCAGATCCGATATGCTGAGGGAGATGACAAACGCTGTCGTCGCATGTTCGCGTATCGTCGGACTTTTGAGCAGCGCCAACAGCGTAATCAGATTTCCTGCAATCACACAAATATAATATAATATTAAAATGATGTAGGGGAAACATATGTACATACATATGTATGTGTAGATCGAGGGGCTTTCGCGGGACTTACCGAACACGCCGATGGTCACAAAGACACAGGCGCAAATGGCAGCGAAAAGCGTTGCGGAATGCGGGTATATAGACTGTGTGGGAACGTCCATGCTGAAAAAGCCAAAAGCCGACATTCCGACGTTTTTATTAATTCAATTGTTTTTATTAATTATTTTATTTTATGATTTCATTTGATATCTATAAAGCCCTCTGTGTTTAATCGTTTATATAAACAACTTTATGTATATTTTTTTTTTTAATTAAATTCTATACTTCAAAGTATAGCAGGAACCATAAATATTATAGGATAGCGACAAGTCGTGCACAGCTAGTTCACTTGATAACGCTTCTAAAATATACCTTTTATCCGTTACATTGCACCTTGAGCGAGCTTAGTAAACTAATCGCTATTTTCTATATATTTATTATATAATTAATAAAGATTGTGAACATAATGCCATATAACTCTGCTGACCGTCAATTTATTTTTATATTTCTAATCAGAGTGAAATGTGCACTAGTTATGTTTAAAACATGACTTAATGCGGCATTGTTTGTAAAATTAGACATTATCAGGATTTCTCATAGTTTCTATTAACTTCTAAAATAATTTATTATTTTTCTGTTTTAAATAATGTCCGTTTTCTATGATTTGAGTAATATCCGATGTATAAAATCAGATCAATGTATTGAATATTGAATTTACTTCATCACTAATTTACTAATTCAGATTAGAATTTACAATTGGAATTAATTCATCCTGTTCAAAAATTGTCAGTTTCAAAATAGTTGCGGGTCGTTTCTTGATTCTTTACAACTTGGCTTCTTTTGTATTTTCACAAATCACACACAACATTTATTTTCATTATGCAAAGTAATCGGCTTTTAAGTTGAGTTTTGTATTAGTAATCCTGGAACCGGAAATGTCTTCCTTTGTTTTCAGTTGTCAGTCTTTTCGGTTCCCTCGAAATTGTTGTTAAAATGTGTGTTATCATTGTCTCATTTTGTTGTAAGTACTGTTCGAATTTCGTGCTATCAGCAGCTGTTTTTCAATGCATTTTCTCGTATACAATTTTATGATCAATTTCGAAAAAACAGCCGAAGATAAGCTGAGGAAAAGGTCAGCGATGACTTAAGGGAAGTGATCAATCTACCTTATATGTAGATAGAGACTGTAGACACCAGATAGAGATTGTGAGACTACAACTTGATTCTAGACGCGAATCCAATCGAAAAGTGCAGTACTCGTAATTTTTCTTTCTTTTTTTGGTTTTATTATTTTGTTTTTCTAATACATGTTGAGTGTGGAACTTGGAACCGAACTTTGCGACGCGCCGCTCAATATCGAAATGTTGCAACCACAAAAAAATATCATCGCAGAGCAATGAAAAATTTCAATTAAGCTCTGTTTGTTTTTTCGTTGCGTTGGGTTGCGTTTGAGTTGAGTTTCAGTTTCATACCCTAACCAAAGTTTGAGGGTGGCCTCGTTGAGCTCTTGAGCTGTTAAGCTGCTCTCGTCGTCTGAAATTTGGTATAGTAGATTCCTATTAATGAATTTTATATTCTATATAGGTTTCGCTCTCAGTAAAAATAGTTGACTGCATTGAGTGTGATTTTTATCTTTGCTGCACGTCAAAAAGGCTTTTATCAAGAAGTTCACTTCATTTGAAGTATGCTAAAAAAAACAAGGAAATTCAATTTGTCTCGCAAGTTTTAAATTAATTTATCAGTCCTATTTAGTTAGGTAAATATACTTTGTTATTATAAAAAGTATTATTCATTTAAGTAAATGTCTTTCTCGCTGGCCCATTTGTAGGGTATTCAAAGTGCGGCTCACTGCCCTTACAGTTTATTCTTGCTGCTTTTTTTCAGCTTCAGTTTCTGTTGTTTTTGTTGTTGTATGTGACAGTTTCGTTCTCTGTGTTTTATCCACGCAGATAACAACAACAAGAACAAGAAGAACAAGAGCTGGCAGGTCGCAAAGTAACGTGAAATGTTTTGCATACACACAATTTCATTTATTTAATGCTTTTCGCTTTTTATTTGTATTTGGATCGGTTAAATTGAAAAGCGCCTTGTTACGCATTTAACGCCGTTTCCGGTGACTCTGCAACAACAAATGGGTTCTTGCAACAGCCCCCGCAACACACACACAAACACATTCACATATACACAGTCCCCTCCTGCGCAACAGTTTTCCATAAGAGTTTTTAGGCTCTGTTTGGTTTCGGGGTAAAATGCGGCCCGCTTTCATGCATGATCAACATGCGTGTTTGTGTGTGTGTGTTTGTGTGTTTGTGTTCTTTTTCTTCTGCTTCTTCTACATCTACTTCTTCATGTTGTTCTGCTGTCTTCGCTGCTTTCGGCGGCATTGGGGAGCGAATGACACAAAAATTAAATGAAATCTGAATATGCATGTTTCACTCTTCCTCCCTCCCTCACACACTCTTGCGCTCAAACTGTCCCTGGTCCCCCCACAGCCCGGCAACTAATGGGGGAGACCATAGTGATATTAGAGATAAGCAGTCTCATTTATGCTTGCATACAAATACATTCACAAGTGTATCTGTGTTTGTGTGTGTGTGTGTGTGTATATCGCCATAAAGTAGAGCATTCCCTTTTCAACAGAGCGTCAGGATTGTGAGCATATATCGCGCTGACTTTAAATGCCCCCTTTAAAGTTTTTTTTGGGGTGCTGCACTAACGAGGGGTGTCCCAAGAAGTTGTGCAAACTCCTCAATGTACAGCCAATTTTAATTAATTTGAAAATTGCAAAAATACAATTAGTTGCTACTTGGTTTCCATGCCAAAGGGAATACCTCATATTTTTGTTTTCAAAACTATAAAAGAAATGCGCGAATTTTAATTTTTGAAGTGACCCTCGCTATTGATGGAATATGTGGCTGGAAATATTTCTCATATATTTAATGTTTACACGCTGTAATCGTCTTATCTCCCATATCTTTTTATTCAATTGAATCTTGAAATTGAATTCGACTTGAGCAATCAATCAATAAACAAAGTTGTATAGCTTAAATAAAGCCCCGCTTCGCCACGCCGCGAGTCACGTTATGTCAAGGGAAAATGCAACTTTCGTGGTATCAGCATTATTTTCTTTGCTTTTCACATATTTCATATCAAATATTTAACTAAAGAGTAAGTCACGACGACTAAATACCGGGTTAATCATGAAGTTTCACACTGCTTGCTTTCACGCACGCACTAAATCAAGGTAATACTGCTTGCAAGCAGTACGCACGCATGCAATTTGTAAATTCGACATCTGCACACTTAACTCAAAATGTAAATCAAAACTTGTGCCAGGCCTTTAGTATACCCGGCTTCGTTAGTCAGCTTATGGCAACTGCGCGCGTGCTGACTAATCGAAAAATCGAAAATGCTCAATTTACACATTCGTGCGATCGCTAATTGGCGATTAGAGTGCGGCAATAATAATTAACATTATAATATTATTTTTATAATTTCATAATGTGTATGCATAACTCGACCGGAACAACTAAGCACACCAACCGTTGGGGTTTTTTCTTACACATCATGAATGAGTCGAGCTTTCGCACTGCATTCGTCGTGCGTCGAAAGACAAAAGCTGTTTCCGTGTATGGGCAGATGAATCATCAGCTGCTTCTGCTGCTGCTGCTGTTTGGTCAAAGCCAGAGCCAGACCTCGGGTCAAAGTAAGCAACGAAAAAAAGAAGCAAAACTGATGATGCGCGTTTTTCGGGGGGAGAGTCTTTATTATAGCTGTCAGCTATGAAACTCACTGCACATAAGAACAATACAGCAGCAGAAAATGCAGATGACAAAAACAAAAGTAAATAAGCAAAAAAAATTTGAAAAGGAAACGAAAATGTGAGAGGCAACAAGCTGAAGCGAAGCGAAGAGATGAATGTGTGTGAATTCGTTTTGGATGTTGGAGTACGTACATGTGTGTGTGTATGATAAAAGTACTTTTACGCATGTGTATGTGACAATTTCTGCATGCGTGTGTGAGAGTGTGCGTGTGTTGTATTAGCTGCTCTTACGGCTGCTGACTGAATGAGCGAGTGAAATAGATAGAGAGGGGAGGGTGGAAAACGTCAATCGGACAGTCGAATTGAATGCAGCAGGCAAACAGCCGTTTGTTTCTTTATCATAGAACAACAGCAAATGTTTCAAATTATGTTTCGAAGCCACATACGCACACATACCAACACACACATATGCATACATAGAAAGCTATGATATTACATATTGTATTATTAACTAACTGGTTTCATTTGTTGCTTACCCGTTTTTTGATCAACTGCAGATGGTGATGTTAGTACAATTTGGGGACTTCTAGATGGCGCCACTAAACTAAACACTATGGAATTGTAATTGTAAATTGTATTTGCATTTTGATATGCTGCACTTTTTACTTTCGTTTGGACTTCTCACACACGGCTTAAACTAACACACACACGCGCGCACTCAGAGTAAATTGTTTAAATGTTATTCGAAATTGGTAGCAAACTCGTCGTACGCAGGCGGACCAGACATTGTTGTTGTTGCTCTTGTTGCTTTTGAAGACTCGATTCGGCTTTGGAGATCAATGTTACGTTGTGCCGTATTTGCGCTAATAACAAAAACAAATAACGTTTGTCAACAAACAACAAAACAGCAATGATATTTTGAAACTTAGTTGGTTTGCATGACGAAGTGGGAAGAGACAGTAAAAGATTGGGAATACACGTCCGAATCTAGCGGCGAAACAACAACAAATGATGATCATTATGTTGATGTTAAGCCGCTGTTGTCCTCAAAGGTGACCAGACCCTTGCATAAATGTTACTCTCTCAGCACAGCCAACTTCACGCTAATAGTCGCTTACAGTGCCATTTCGAGTAAACTGCATAAAATGCTGTAACGGCTTAATAAAACAGGCATATTAAAGTAAGCTTACAATCATGCGTTTAAAAAAAATTAACAGTTTTAAACAAGATATCACAGCATTTTGAGATTGTCAACAACTGTTTTAAGTGATGCGCCTTTTTGTATGAAATATACCAAATGTTAAATGGAGATTATCCAAGTGACACCAATGGCCATTTAATTATTTTGGTATATCTGGGGCTTAAACGTATATTCCATAAAATTAGATTGTGGTCACATCCCAGGGCCTACGTTAAAAAAGTTGTTTTCAAAGTTGGGCGATGTCATAGCTTCCCAAAATATAAAGTGTATTTTTCTTAAACCAGGGTTACACAACTGCTCATTTGGTTACTTAAAATGGCAACGGAAAAAGGTTGTTCTCTTTTAAGTATTTAATTAACTGTTAGCCAAATTGCACGTCTCAGATATAAGGCAGCTCAATGATCAAAAAATTTGAATCCGAGGGCGGTACAAAAAAAAAATTAAAAGCCAAACAATTCGACTATAGACTACAAGTCTCTACACTTGTTAAAAATAAACAAGCAGCATGGCGGAAACGGAACTCGCGTCGAGCTGAACTTGAAACTTCTATACGACTTGTTAATGGCCATCGTTTTGCATAACGTTTTTGTATATTGTTATAGTTTGTTTGGAGAGCAAAAGCACAAATTATAAATGCTATCCATTATTCAAATCACCTGAACTACAATTAAAACCAGTTGTCGGTTGTCTGTTGTTTATCCTCCACATCCTGTGGACGTAACAAGTTTCTCGTCTCTGACACCGAAGCGAGATAAATGTGGTGCAAAAGAAAAGAGATGGATACAGCGTGAGAGAGAGAGAAAAGAGATTAATTACTTTTAAGTCTGCGCCACTTTGGATTTCAAAAATAAAATGCGATTAAGCAATAAGGAAAATCAAACGTTTGCTGCTTTTCTTTTTTCAAGTTGCGCCCCAATAATCGAAATATTTTAACAGCGCGTTGCCTTTACAATTTTATTGTTTTATCCCGCCTGTTAATCTGCATAACACACACACACACATTTGCACTTACTATGTTAATTAGCATTTGTCTGTGTGTGTGTGTGTTTATAGGACAGTGTGACTGTATGCGCTTATTGAAACACGTTTCGCCTAATCGCACCAATTAAAAGTTGATGAAACAAGTTGCTTGTGATCCGTTTACTGGAAAGAGTTGAACATACTGGCAAGGCATCCGCATCTCCAGTGCAGTCAATAAGTAAACATTATTTATGCGGCCACCACCACAAGTCAAGAAACGAAAAGTGAAACCCGGAATCTCCGGGCAACAAAAACACAAAAAAAAAATTTAACGACCTACTACACTTCACTACTGTCTTGCGAACTGCTTACACTACTGCACTGCACTCACACATACACACATACATAAATACGCACTCAGACGCATAGCTAACTGACATAACTAACATAAGTAGCTAATTAGTTAATTTACCGGATTATTGAGAGCACAGTTAGCTAATCCACTCTACGTGCCGCATGTTGCAAATCTGATAACAACATTGCTAAAACAACACCCGTTCATTTTCACACTCACTTTGTATTTGTGTGCTTTTAATTTTTATGCATTTGTTTACGAGTAATTCGCTAAACATTATCCACTTTGCCGGCCATTATTTATAATAATATCCCCGCTGCACGATATCAATTTTGTTTTACATGCACATGCACACTCAAATAATTGTCACGCACCTACGCTGTGGCACAGTTGGGTGGAATGCATATAGAAATTAAAATAAAATCAACTTGTCAAATTCGCTACATGTGGTCTTGTGGTTTTCTTTTGTTGGAAAGTTGGCGAGGATTAGAAAAGCAGTTTGCAAAGCAGTTCAACTGCTTAACATGCGCCATGAAATGCCGCTGGGGTTGTGGGCGTGCGCTGGCGTCTGTGTAACATCCGCATTCAATAGTTTCCTGCATTGTTGCTCTATTTTTTTATATTATATTATTGTGTTTGTTTTCTATTAATATAATAAATTACACGCATATAAAGCTTCAGTTTTTATTTGTAACTTTAAATAAAATATAGTTGAACAATGCAGTAAGTATTGCTCTTGTAATTGCCACGCCCCCTCGGTCTGCTAAAATTCTTGGCGACCAATTTCAAACGCAAATTTTAAGTTTTGTACCAGGCCAACAGAAGTCAGCAGTAGGTGGCCAGAAAGGTGGCAGAAAGTCATTTTAACCTGCGCTCTCTTGGTATTTCTAAAAGGAAGAATGCTGCACAAACACATGCACATTAATGTTGGCCACTTGAAACCGTCACAAACGGTATCCGAGCTGCTGACGCACCAGGCAAACAGAAGTCAGCAGCAAGCAACTGTGCAGAGAGTCACTTGCGCCTTGTGACGTCATTCGCAGATCATACGACCTATTTCTAGCTCTCACTCTCTCTCACTCTCTCGACCTGCTGCACTCTCTGCATTGCTGCTTGCTACTCAATTATGTTCGCCTGGTACATCAATTTGTGATTTGACATTTTTTAGGCGTTCGCGGCGGTTTCTAGTGGCCAACAACAACAACAACAACAACTACAATAAATCCAGCCACATTATGTGGTTGTGTGGCGCGGCAAAAACACCAGACAAACATAATTGCACAGCAAGTGGATTTCCTGCTCCCCTCAAGCAGTAATTCCTCTTGCTTCTCAATTCTCTTCGCTTGGTGCTTTGCAAGACCTTCGTGACAATTTACAGTTCTTTTTTTTAATCAGACTCTAACGCGATTGGCTGAAAAGTGTTATACAATTAGGTGTCTGCGCAGCCTAACGCGATTGGTTGAAAAGTGTCATACAACCAGGCGATCAGAAGTCAGCAGCAAGTTAATGCAGAAGGCAACTTGACCTGCTGCAGATTTTCTTTTTCCTTTACTTTACTTGCAAATCTTGGCAGTTTGGCGCCTCAATTTAAATTCATTTGGGGTGCTCTCCAGAAAGTGCTTGATCACCCATAGCATCTGAGATGCTTAGTCATGGTCAAGCGTCATGACACAGTGATTATGCATTTTCCGCTGGCCGACAACAGTCCCCCTATAGAGGTTTTGTGACACGTTTTCTGCCATGCGGTCTTTTTACAATGTAAAAACCTATGCAAATTTGCATTTTGCAAATATCTGAGTCATTTGCTAACCGATCCTTGCAGTTCGGGTGTCAAGGGAAGCGTCTTGGCTAGCCCTGTCATCCTGCCGAAGGATATTCAAATCGTCCTTGTAGTCCTTGAATTATACTGGCGCTTTAATTTTTTTAAACTGAGTAAATCTACTTGCTACGGTTCGATGTTCGCCACTTTAAATGCACCCAAGCAAGCCAAGCAGATGTTGCACGGTGCCAGAATGCCTTCACGCTGTTTTTGTGATATTGTTATTTTGTTAATAGTCAATTGTTAATTGTCTTCTATGTATAAGTAGATACAGCTAGCCCAATGGGTGAGCGGTGCGCCCATCCGAAGGTTATAAAGGGGTATTCGGACTCCCTGTATGCCTTAATAAATAATTAAAAAAAAAAACAATGCACATTGATCTGGCAAGCCCATTCTGCACAGTGCAATGTGTGCACACTTACTGTACTCAACGATGCCTAAATAATTTTTATTTTAAGTAACGTGGTTATTATCTTATATTGGCATATTTATGCGTTATTTTGTGTTTGTTGTTTAAATTAAGGCAAAACATTATAACTAAATTACTCCTGGCTATTAGAAAAACACTTAACCTATTCTCAAGGATCTGGCAAGGCTATTTCAAATTGCTGGCAACAAAGCGATTTGTTTCCAGATAACGGTACCTAATTTAACTTAATTTCAAATAGATTATGGACAATTAAATGCGCATTAAGGCAGCAAGCGTGTCGCTGTCAATTAGGAATTGGGTTGATATCCATCAAGCTGATACAACTGCTGAAATCTCCACTCAGTCATGTTGCCAATTTCCAAGCGAATAAATCATCATAGGAATGAACTGCATCGTCATCGTCGCCGTCGTCAGTTACTGCTGTTGAAGCAAGTGCATCAACATGGTGCTCTGTGGCTGCAGCAACTGCAACAGCCAGGTGAGTGCAACCCGCCCACAGTCGCTCCCTATTTGACCAAAACTGATTTTTTTTTTCAGCGCGTGCTACGCAACGCGGCGACGGCGGTAAGCGACGCCATTTTATTTGGCACAACGGCGGCTTTCATGAGGCGATTGCGCCAGGTGAGCATCTGTTTTGGAAAATGCGGCCCGTTATGATTAGCCAATTGACCAGCGATCTCCCCATTCCATTCAAAGTGCTCGTTATAGCCCAATGCTTCAGCTTGATGCCCGTATGCGGCATCTATGCGGCAACCGCGCAGGGATTGCGCTTCAGCTGGCGCAGCTTGCGAACCTGGTACAGTCTGTGCTGCATTTGCAGCATCAGCGTGGACACGATCTTTACCATCAATATGGCAGCTCACAGTCTGCTCGATGTGCGCAATGTGGGTGAGTAGTGCGTTAGAATGAGATAGCTAATGGTCGCCATTTTGTAATGCAAACAAAATGTACTGCGGCAAAGAACTTTCAACTTTCACTAATTTCTATTAATTTTTTGATTTGCATTTGACACTTTTCATCATCTGTAATGCTTACAGAACCCATTGTATTCCATGTTTGCAACCTGTTGGGCGCCTGCGTATTTATGCGACTGGCACGCAAGTGGCCAGCGTTGATGCGGCATTGGGCAGCCGTGGAGCAACAGCTGCCACATCATCAGAGCTGGAGGCAACGGGAGCAGCTGGCGCGACGCATACAACACGTTGCTCTGCTGCTGTTGTCGCTTTCCTTAAGTAAACTATGACAACATATCCATGCTTGAAATTCATTTCATTTCTTGCTTGCAGTGGAGCATCTGCTCAGCATCATCGCCTTTGTGTACCATGATTTTTGTCCCACCCGCCAGGATCCCATCGAATCGTACTTGTACGGCACTGGACCGCAACTCTTCTATGTGTTTGCCTACTCCAACTGGTTGGGTTGGCTGGGCAAGCTGCAAAATGTGCTGCTCACGTTCAGCTGGAGCTACATGGATATATTTCTCATGCTGCTGGGCATTGGCTTAACTGATCTGCTCGATCGACTCACAAAACATATGCAGCAGGCGGTGCAACAGGTGAATGAATGCGGATCACTTGGTCACGCATTGCATTTGGCATGCAAGCCGCATTCTCCAGCCAGCATACATACATAATTCCATCATGTTTTGCAGCCCATGAACGAGGCTTTTTGGACACACACACGCACACGCTATCGCGCCATTGTGGAGCTCATCTATGAGGTGGACGACGCCGTCTCGGGCCTCATCGTAATCTCCTTTGGCAGCAATTTGTATTTTGTCTGCCTGCAGCTGCTCAAGAGCATCAAGTGAGTAACGAGCTGCAAATGGAGACAGACATATAGTAGATTAATTGCAAAAGCGATTTGTCAACTCGCAGAGTAATTGTTTTTTATTGCAATTTAAACTTTGTGGCACTTAAAATATGCCATAATCAGTTCAACTATAAAATAGTGCTCAAAGACACTCTTCCTTGTAAGCTGTTTTATACAACTATTTAATAACTCTATATATATTCAACTATTGCAAGGACATACACAGAAATGTCTTTTAGATAAAATACACTTATTAAATATTGTATAATTACTTCCACTACTCGCAACACGTCACAATTATATATAACTTTAACTGCAGCTGTCTGTCGCTAAAACTGTTTCATAAAGTTATGTTTAATTTGTAATTCAATTTAGTAATAATAACAGAGTCTGCTCTTTCAGCACGATGCCGTCGACAGTGCATGCGGTTTACTTTTACTCCTCGCTTTCGTTTCTGATCGCCCGCTCCATGGCCGTGCTGCTCTGCGTGTCCTCTGTCAACGATGGGGCACGCGAGCCGCTGCTGCGTCTGCTGCGGCAAGTGCCACACGCCGGCTACAGCGCTGAGGTGTCGCGCCTGGCCAGCGAGCTGTCAGCGGACAATGTGTCGCTGAGCGGCCTCAAATTCTTCAGCGTTACCAGGAAGCTGTTCCTCACAGTGAGTGTGTGGAGTGTGTGATTGATTGTTGGCAATAGCAATAAGCGAACTCTTTGATTTTGTTTTTTGTTTTTGACAGGTCGCTGGCAGCATTGTTACCTACGAGTTGGTGCTCATACAGTTTCACGAGGATCAGAAATCATGGGACTGCCAAACGCTGCAGTCGCTGAACTGAAATGGAAATCGAAGTTGAAGCTGAAACTGAAACTGAAATTGAAAACGCAAAGAGACACGAAACATACACGAGGCACTTAATCAACAAACGTTAGCTACACTGCACAACACAGCACAAGATACAACATTGAGCTGTCGCTGGCGGGGAATGAACCAGTTTTCACTTGAATGATGCAATGTGGCCTTAAATGGCGGACTGTGCGCCTTCCTAATCATGCCACCGCTGCCACTTGCCGCCCGCCACAATTTGAACCAGTTGACCAAATGCCAATGCCAGGCTAGGCAAACGCTAAGCCTGACTAGCCTGACACTTCCTGTCGACTGTAACCCAATTCGAATGTGCAGCCGAGCTGGCCAGCTTGTGGCATATATAAGCCAGCTGGTCGGCCTACTTGACGCGCAGACAAGCAACGTGCATCCAAGTCGCAACAACCAAGCAAGCAAGCAAGCAACCAAGCAAGCAACCATGATTAGCAGCTACCGTTCCACAACGACAACCTTAGCGCTCTTCGCCATCGTCTTGGGCTGCAGCCTGAGCCTGGCCAGCGCTCAATACTTCCATCCTGGCGGACGTGCACAGCGTTCGCTGTTCAGCTCTGGACCACCCAGTGGCTGGCACGGCGGCTGGAGCTCCAGTCCCAGCTTCGAGCTGCCGCCCCGCTCCAATCACATCACCAAGGACGAAGTCCTCGCACTGCTGGCCGCCTGGAAGGCTGCCGAGGCGAAGCCAAAGCCAACGCCAGCCCCAGCACCAGCGCCCGAACCAGAGCCCGAACCAGAACCTGAGCCCGAGCCCGAGCCCGAGCCGGAGCCCGAAGCCGAGCCAGAGCCTGCTCCAGCACCACCACCGGCGCCCGCTCCCGAGGTGCCAGCTGGACCGCCACCCGGCGTGCCGCTGACCGTCTCGCTGCCCGCCTTTGTGCCCATCCAGCTGTCCGCCATGTACACGGCACCCGTGCCCGTTGCCGGCGCCGGCCTGGGTAACTTTGGCTTTGGCATTGGCGGCGGTGCGGCAATTGGTGCTGGCGCTGGGGCAGCGGCTGGTGCTGCAGCTGGGGCTGGTGCAGGAGCTGCGGCTGGGGCTGGAGCTGCGGCTGCGGGCGGCGCTGCAGCTGGCGCTGGTGCGGCGGCCGAAATTAGCCGCATTTCGCGCCCGTTCGCCACACGCAACTCCTTCCGCGGCGCTGGCAATATACGCTTCCCCATTGCCAATCCGCGTAGCTTCGCTTCGGCCAACTATGTGGCGCCGCGTCCACGTTTCTATCGCACAATCCTCTCGGAAACCGGACAGCCAATGCGGTGAGTTTTTCGCACACTCGGTCGCGCGGTCTCTAATCTGTTATCTAATCTGGCAACGATTTCCTGTTTCTCTTGACACAGCTTGGACGCCTTGCCGCCTGCCCCCTTCCTGGGAAATCCAATTCAGTTCGTGCCCAGCAATTGGAATTAAGCGTTTAGCGCACTGCACAGCTCGAAAAGACACATCTAAATATATAAATAATTGTATATTATTCTGACTGCACTCTTACTTTATACTCTATTCTATCTGTAACGCGTATGGAATATTAGATACTATAATTAACTGTAAATAGCTCAATGTCTAACAAATCACATTCTTATCGTTATGTAATACAATTAATGTTTTTTTTTTGTTTGTTTGTTGCAAGTGAAATATGAATAAAATAATACTAAAGATCAACCCCAAATCAGAAAATTTGTGAACGTGACTTTATCTATTATCTCTTGCGAATCCCAAAGATTAGCTGCACAAAATATTGAGTTTACTTTCGTTAGTTTGTTTGGCAATAGTCTGATTTCAACTGAAATTCCTATTATAATTCGTTTCTGGAACCTGTATTTATCACATTTACTTTCGCCAAACGCATCAAAACATTTCTTTCAAATAAACTTTGATCGTTCAACTTGTTTTCGGAAAAAAGTAATGTGTTGAAAGTGAGCAACTTGCACCTATAAAACTTTTATGCACAGAATTATAAAAATGGATTATCTTTAGTAATTTATCGGCTTGATTTTCAACACCAACTTACAACAAAAACCAAAGTGAATATGTGTAAAGATTAACAGATAATGAGGCCTAAGCAATTTAGCTTGGCTTTCAACATAGCTGAAATATCGCGCATACGCCCCATATATCAATCAACAAGTGTCGATCTTAAACAAATTAATTAATTGGAACTCTTAAGTGTTTCACCACGAACAACATAGATGCAAATCGGCGACACGCTGCAGCCGCAATAGCTGAAATTCCACAGAGGCCTTATTGACTTATCAAGCGTGGACCATTTTCTGCAGTTACCACAACATCACGTACTTGCAATGCCCAAAAATGTCTCAATCAATCAACGCACTCCACTGGGACTCATATACATGCACGTATCTAGGTATCCACCCAGTTTGCATGGAGAAATTCAAACCTCGCCCCAAAGCATTTATGGCAACAAGCGCAAAATTTTCACAACACCGATAAATAAAACGATAAATGCATAAAGCAAAAAAAAATGAAAAAAAAAAAAACAAACTGCCCAAATGCGTGCAATTGATGCTATTAGGAAAATGAGAAAAAACTCATATTAGTTATTTTTACACAGCAGCTGATGCAATGAATCAACGCCCCAATGCGACAACAGGGACTGAGACCTGTTGCTGTTGTGCGCCCAGTTCCATTCAACAGGTTCGCCGGCCCCTTGGAGGACGATCCGTTGTTGCGGCCTATAAAGAGAGGTGGGACAACGCTTGACCATTTTACACTTGGAATTTACGACAGACTGAACTACACTGTGCAACACAAGAAATTATTAAAGCTGGTGTAGAAATTTAGTTGCAGTCCAAGACTTTGTTACACATTTAGATTTCACTTGGGTGTGAAATTGTTGCCGGTTAAATAAAAATTAACATTCGACTAAGTGTCAGCTGCACAATTTGAAGATTCAACGAGTTAAATCATACTTTACAGTTCATAGACTTTGACAGCCATAAGTTTAAATGCTTCTCAAGAACACTGTCAACAGATTTAAACTTAGAAGCTGGAGGATAAGTCAAGAAACCACTTGGAATAGATTTGTAGTTCAACAATTTGAGTCAACACTTTTAGAAACTTCGAAACTATTTTAAATAATCTTAAACCTAAACAACTAATTGCAGTACTTGTTGAAGTCACTTTTAAAAATATAAACGAATTGTGGTAAAATTCGACATTAAACATTTAAGTGTTTATTCATTAGGTTAATTATATGATATTAATGCTCACGATCGATAAATACTTATAAAAATGGAGCATGTTATTGAGTAAATAGGTCTTGTTGTTGTCGCAAATTGTCATTGTGTTTGCAGTCTAGTGTAAACTTACAATTAATGTACATACGTACACAGATTAAATATTTATGGGTATTTTCACACATCTCATATAAATGGGTTTGCTGACATGTTTTGCCACAGGCGACAAACGGTTTACTCTAGTTAGCCAGCCAGGCAGCCAGCCATTTAAACGGATTGAGCAATCGACTTAAAAGTCGACGCCCATTTGGTTAGATTTGTGTTGTTGGCATATCATTATGGACTTCCCGCACAGCGTGCAGAAAAACATGTCAAACGCTTATTATAGTGGACACCTTACATATTTGGCTCTCGTCTTTGCAATGAAATTAAGCTAAACTAAACGAGTAGATATTAAACAAACAAAAAAAAATTCACTATAACTACGCAAAATAACAGTAGCGAAACGAATAAAAAACAAAAGAAAAGATCAATACGAAACATTGTGAACACATGGTTAAAATGAACGGCAAACGAAATTTATAAACCATATGTGGATGACTAGTCTAAATACTTGGGCAGCAGCTTCTCCATCAAACACCCTAGACTCTGTTGGCCGGCCAGCAGCGCAAATGCTCCGGCAATCACATAGTTGAGACGATAGACTGCAGCCTGCGAGTAGAGGAGGACGCAGCCAGCACAGAAGTACAGCACCACGGACAAAATCCAGTAGCCGCGCCTGCAGAGAGTTTGGAACAAGCAACAGTCTTAATAGCAGAAGGCATTAGATACGTAGATACTTACAGCTTTTGTGGAGCACGCAGCTGGAGCAGCAGACTCAAGGAGACCAGTACAGTAATGCTGGAAGCCAGCGACGAATCGGGCAAATTAATGCCATGGCTGCAACACAAACACAAAATGCAGTTAGCAACGTATTTGCCCAATAATGTAGGTGGCCAAACTTACCGCCGGCTGCGCAGCCAGGCGAAGGATGTGGGGCCGTTGAGCAGCAAGAGCATGAAGAGCATGAGCAGCAGCGTGACGTGAAATGGAAAGTTCTGCAGGCCCACGCAAGATTCGCCCGCCTTCTCGTCACCACTCTCAGTTGGCTGCGCTTCTTGCATTGATTCGGCCTCCGAATCCGCTTCGACTTCGGTGTCGGCCTCTTCCGCTTCGGTTTCCTCCTCGAACAGCGGCTGCTCGGTGTCCGAATTGTTCACCGCTTGATCCTCGTTTTGTTCTGGGGCAGCGCTCACGGGCGCTGTGAGTTTCACCAAATCGGCGGCCTTTTGCCAAAGGAAATCCTCCAGGTAATCTTTGTAGGCATTCGATAGCATCAAGAAGTAAAAGACAAAAGCCAACAGAAGGCCCAGGCCACTGCTGGCGCCAATGGCAACGCCAATTGTGAGTATTCCATACGTTATGGGTAGATGCGTCATGATCGACAGCAGAATATTGGAGCTGGCCGACGAGAGGCGCGTCAGGCGCAAGGCCAGGCGATAGAAGACGTGACCATAGAGCGTCAGCGCTAGCCAGAGTCCAAGCACGAGCAGTATCGAGATGCCAATGGCGGTACAGTGTATGATAATGGACACATTGATGCTATAGTCGAGTGACTCAGGTTCCGGCAAGAATTTCATGTTGAGTATTAGCTTCTTGATCAGCCGACAGCCGGTGACCAAATAGATCGATGTGTACTGCAGATAGCCAATGTATGGCTTCAGGCTGTTGAAGCTGCCGACCCGTTGGAATTTATCCAATTGATTGCGCAGCACAATCAGTAAGACGCAAACCAGGTGCGCCGGAAACCAACCATAATACTGCAACACAATGCGTGACAAAGCATCCGCATAAGAGTATTCATAGCTAAGAGCGAGAGGGCAGCATTAGAAATCGAATTGATGCGAGAGGGAAGCGTGCTGGGCAACTCTCACCTTATACGATAGCGACAAACGGGATCCAAGTAGAAGTCGAGCATGATGGGATTCAATGAAGTGTTATAGTGCTTGGGCATCAGCGTGGGCACATTGACATACAATCCAGGCTTCTGATCCGGCGAGCTGTAATCACAAATCGAAACAATTTATACAAATGTCTGCTGTGTGGGCAATTACACAATTATTTTCTACAAATTTTGTGGTTTTAACTATCATAGTCTATAAGTTTTAGGTGTTTCTACCAGCGGACAGACGGACAGTTAGGCGCACATCATTCCTGGTGACTATTAACTAATTGGCTTCGCTCTTTCGTACTTTTTTGAACACAGCTAGTTAGCCAATTTATACAATCTGTGTGTCTCATTCTAAATATATCAATTCTACGCTATTTTTATGGGACATTCCTCAAGACTGCTGAGCTAAACTTTAGGTGCATCAATCTACTTCTTCTGAGCACTATGCATTTTTCTTAAGAATCTTAGTTATAAAGCCACCTACGTTAACGTTTGATAGCGCTCGAATCCAGCTGCCCAGGGCACACAGAGACGCGCAGTGATGCGGTAGTTGGGCTGCAGACATTGCAACGGCTCCACGTGGATGCGCAGACTCTGGTACGGCTCGACGAGCTCTGCGATCCGCAGCTTGTAGTGCAAGGTGCCCTGGAGTGTCTCATTGATGGCCACGCGCCGTCCGTAGGCGTACCAGCGTGGTATGCGTATATCGACAATGCGCTCCTTGGGATCATAGATGTCCAGATTGTAGCCAGTGCGTTGACTGCCCGGCGGCAGGCGGACTAACAGATGCGACCACTGTTGATAGGTCTTGCGCAAATTGTGCAAGTCCAAGACGGCAACGCTGCGTGGCTCGATGTCCGTATTGGGCAGACGCTGGATCAGATGTGTCAATGGCGTCGCCTTGCCGCTGTAAAGTGTAAGTGCATTCGATTAGTTTGCTTGGATGGAATTCGTAGCGTTTAAGCTCACCAAGTGAGTGGCTCTGAGTCGTTGTGGCGTTGCGCCTCGCAGCCAAACAGCCAGTTCTCATCGCCCTCCACGTTCAGCGCCTCGATCGCAATTTTCTGCAAGAGATTGAGAGTGAGATACACAATAAAATGTAGCCAATTTGCGCGCTATAAAAGTTTGCCAACTGTCTTCAAGTTTGCTAACTTATTGTGATTGAATTGACTAAACGATCTTATTTAAATGTTGAGGATAAGTTTACTAAAGAAGTTACTGACTAAACCAAACTTGTCTGCATAGACGGACATGGCTGAATAGCTTCAGCTGTTGTTGGCATTGTCAGTAGCGATGATAGAAAATCATAATACCCTGCTATGCCTGCTAAGCTATGTCTACTGATATATAGCGAGCCTGCAGCGCTCTCCACGCACCTTGTAACGCTCCTGACGTTGCAGGCCAATCAACTCATGATAGTGACTCTTCACGCCGCTGGCAAAGAATTTGTTGATGACAAGCCGTCGCTCCTCATGCCAATTGCTGCGCCCAGGCAAGTTGACCAAGCTCTGCTGACGAGGTCGACGACGCTGTAAGCGATAAGATTATATTAGCAATCTGAGTTGATAACGGAAAGAAACTGGGGCGACTTACCACAAAGTGCGACAGAGCAGATTGCATGTTGCGCTGTTTGTTGCTGCTGAAGATGACGGTGTCGTCGCTGCGCCGCTGGGCAATGCTGAAGAGGAAGCGGTTGATCACCTGCATGAACTGCAGACACCAAACGGCCGACAAATGATCGCAACTGAGGCTGACACGCGGTATGGCCGAAGTCTATAAAATGCAAGAGGAGATGAGAAAGTTCAATTGTATAGATTTTGGCTAAGCTTACCATGGCATGCAGATCATTAAACTGCGAGCTCGTGAGTCCTGCATTGACCAGCAGATCTCGGTTGCCGCCGCCCGTCGAGAGCAACAGCACATTGTCCAGCTTCGGCGACAACTGCTGGCTGGCCATGCGCTCCTCGCTCAGCTGCCGCTGATGCAGACTCTGGCAGACATTGGTGCTGTTGGTGGGATTGGAGGCGGTGCGAGTGCGCGACAACTGGGTGTGCGTGTCGACATAGAACTGGCTGAGATGTGCATCCAGATTGAGCACCGGCTGATCGAGCGGTGTTGATATGCTGATAATCGCATTGATGTGCTGACTAATCTGCGCATCCGTCAGCACCGATTGCGCCAGTTTGCCGCCCATCGAGTGGCCAATAAGCACAATGGGACTGGGTTGTGTGTAGAGCGTTAAAATGCTGCGTATGCAGTGCTTGAGAAACGTTTGCTGATGATACATATAGCCGCCATAGACTGCCGACAATTCCTCATCAAAGTCGATGGTATAGTAGTCCAGATGTATGCCCGCCTCCACATGCTCGCGAGCCTTGCGCAACGCCACCGAGGCCAACGAACGCACCTGTTTGTAGGAGCCCCCATTGCCGGGCACAAAAATCACAGGCGCTCCCGTCATCCGCTGCTTTAGTGCATTATCGCGACGCACGCCTTCATAGTAGTAGTAGAGCCCATAGTTCGGGAACTGTTTATTCGCCGTAAAACGCACACGCTGTCAGAAGAGAAATACTTTCAATTATTTGGCCAATCGGGAAAATTGTGTTTTCTGTTCTTGCTAGTTTACCGCAAACATTGGCTCGCCAAACATGTAGGTCATGCGGCAGGCGTTGGGCTCCACTTCCACATGCAGCTGGCCGATGCCGTAGATGAAACTGCATATTGAGGCGATCACGAGGAGCACCGCACAGTTCCTAAACACTATCATTTGGTGGCATAAACAACTCCACTTTCCCACTCCTGTCAATTCGTAAAATAATTTTGCGGCTGCTTGTGCAGCGTTGCCAGACGTTGCGCACCACAGCACAGCGAACAAAACAAAACAAATACCAGCTAGAGCTGAGCGCGTGTCGTGTCGTGTAACTTTCTTACTAATATATACTTATTTTTCTCAGCATTTTTCACAATTTATCGTCTATGCAAATAATTCGTTTCAGATTCAATTTATTATCGCAACGTTTATATTCTTTTGCTAATTATAAGCGTGAATTAAAGTGCGGAATTACTAAATTGAGAACAAACGATACCGATATGTGTACAAAAACAAAAAAAATATATATCGACTAAACTATTGCAAAGCCTACCTTACATTATTACGTGTGTGTCTGGCTATGTTATAACATGGCATTGTTTAATAACATTTGCAATAAATAATTGCATTTATATTTTGTTTACTTACTCTTCGATAGCCCGACTTTGAAAATATCGACATCGATAGCACGGCTTGCAAACATAACATACACAGGCTACAGCTACAAACACACACTCGCATGCACGCGAAAGCATTCCAATCGAATACCTTTTTGATCTCTATAATAGACGTGTGCGTTTGTGTGTATTGATCACTATTGTTGTTGTGGTAGTCCATCATTCAGTTAATGAACGCGTTCGCGCTCTTGTGCCCCAGCCCCCGCCTCCGCACGCAACCATCATCTCATCATCAGCGACATCAATGCTTCGTAACGTGTTTACGTTTCTCTAAGCCACACTTTGCTTGTGTGTGCCTATGTGTGAGTGTGTGCGCTTAATTCGCGCATTGTATCTAGCTAACTGGCTGGCTGCCTAGGGAAAGAAACAACAACAACAACAACAAAAAAGAAACAAGAGAGACAGGAAAAAAGACAGTTATGCCCTGCTGCGTCGCGCCAATAACAAAAACAAGCTACATAGCTGACGCCGTCTCGTTGTCGTCGTCTTTGCTGTCGCCGTCTGCGTCGACGTCGGTGTTGTTGTTTTAGTCGTTGTCGTCGTCGTCGTTTGGCTCTCTCGCATCTGTCGATCGCTGGCTGCGCTGCCGCTGCTGGTGTGTTGTGTCTTCTGGGATCGTTTGTTAGTGTGTGTCGTGGTGTCGTTTATTGTTGTTGCTGCTGCTGTTGTTGTTACGCGCTGTGACTGACTTGTTCAATGATTTAGTAAAAATATTCATAGCTCATTCCAAAACTTGTTCTTGTGCCTTGTGCAAATACAAAAGAAATAACGCGCGACGAAATTCAATTTCTATGTATCTATCAATTGTTATATATACTTCATAATTATAATGTGCATTAGTAGTTAACAAATTGTCGCTGTGTTTGTTTATTTGTTGTGTACTGGATTGTTAAGCAAACTGCAGCCGCAGCTGCAGCAGCATCTATCAATCAATCAAAGTTCATCAAGCAAAGTAAAGCAAAGCGTCGGCGTGTCTGCTTCTTCTTTCTGCTCGTGTGCAATTCAAATACTGCGCCACCTCCTCCCACCAAAAACAACAGCAACCACCTGTATCGAAATTAATCGAAAACAAAAAATAAAAAGGAAACAAAACATTGGATTTGTGCATATATATATTTAGTTATCATTTATCGAAATGGAAGTGTGGCGATCGTTGACGATTGGCGCATTTCTAGTGCTGGGATTCGTGTGCTTCTATGGCATGGTGGAATCGTGCAACGAAATCGTTTGCGCCTCCATCGTCTCGAAGTGCATGTTGACGCAGAGCTGCAAATGTGAGCTCAAAAACTGCTCCTGCTGCAAAGAATGTCTCAAGTGTCTGGGCAAAAAATACTATGAGGAATGCTGCAGTTGTGTGGGTAAGTGTAGCAAAAATCAATCGATGGATGATGTGATTTGTGCGCGACGACATTATCATTATTCATTATTGCGCTGTCGTTGTTGTTTTTGTTGTATGCAAATACATACATATGTGTGCGTGTATCTATGTTTTTGTGTGTGCGTGAATATTTGCGATGTGTATTATTGTGATCGTGTTTATTCTCAGTTAATATCGATAGTTAAGCCGCCGTTTGAAACTCGATTACACAAATAGAAAACATTAACGCTTATGTGATACCTAAATAATGTATAATTCGTAAATTATATGCTTACTTTGGATTATGTCACTAATTATGAGCGATCAGAAACGTTGTGAAAAATATTGTACGATTCGGATTATTTTTTATCATCTCGTAAAATAGAAAGGGGCTAATGCCTGTGCTTGTTTTATGAAATATGAAAATAAAGTGCTTGTCATAAATAAAATTATTCATAATTTTTCAGAACTGTGTCCCAAACCCAATGAGACACGCAATTCACTCTCCAAGAAATCGCATGTCGAAGATTTTGAAGGCGTGCCGGAACTCTTTAATGTTTTAGCTTCTGAAGAGGACAGTGATACTGATTACTGGGATGCATTCACATTTCAAGTAGACTGGTCCAGGGGCAAGCCCACACTGGAGAAGGATGAAAAATATTATCTCAGTAAGTGTTGGGTAAACAACTTTCAATTGATATACTCTATTAAAGATTTCTCTTGCAGAATATAACGACAAGAATTTGGATGATGGCGCTGAAGAGCGTGACAATTTGTTAACAGTTAATTGCACAGTCATTTATTGGGATCATTGCGTGTCAATGAATAAATGCCGTCAAAGCTGTCAAACAACAGGTGCTAGCAGCTACAGGTGGGTCCACATAATAGTTTACGGTGAAGTTCATATTGGATTGATTAAATTATTTTATTATTTTGGTTTAGATGGTTCCACGATGGTTGCTGCGAGTGTGTAGGCTCTACGTGCATTAATTATGGCGTCAATGAAAGTCGCTGTCGGCGTTGTCCAGAATCGAAAGATTCTGATGATGATTTCGACGAGAATATCGATGAAGATATGCAGGACTTTGGGGACAGCATGGGTCCGTTCGATGGCTCAGTGAATAATAATTATTGAATAGACAGCGAACAAAATGCCATTTAAAGATCAACAAAACAAAAAAAAAAGAACAAAACACTTAACAAATTACGTTACTCAATTCAAGTGACATTATTATTGTGTAGTACGAAGCAATTTTTGTATAGCATTATTATTATTATTATTTTTTTTTTAATCTTAAAGAATAGGCGCTTTTTGATTGTTTTTCATATTTGACCAAGACCAAGATATACATATACATATATATATATATTTTTTGTAGACCCCAATAATAAACAATATACATATGTAAATGATGAAATTAAATTGATTGTTAATTTTAGTGATGGGTGTTTATTAAAGTGCGTGACTTACATAAGGGTTAACGTAGTGAATGCTTTTGAGTCACTGTTTCTGTGTGTGCGTGTGTGTGTTGGGAGGGAAAAGCCACACAGTAATAATCGCATGACGCATGACAAAATTGAAAACTAATGAAAATTTGTACATATATTATTCATAGTATGTGTAGAAAATGTATTGATGTAAAGATGAATTTTTCGAAATTGTTGAAAAAAATTAAAAGTGTGCCTATTAGAGACGCCCAAAACAACATAACGCAAAACAGCTGATTGTCAGCGCGTTTTGCGACGGGGTGGCAACGCTCGATGCGCATTGCACTGTAATTTCAAGCGAACAACATCAAGTTACGTATTCGCGCAACCGGCGACTAACGAAACGACAGAGGAGCAAGCAATAGAAAAAGAGTGGCTGGGCGAAAAAATATGTTCAAGGGCTTGCGACATGTGAGAAATGTGCTGCAACGTGGACACTACTACAATAAGGCAACAGGCCGCTGCCATGCCTCCAATTACATGACGCACATGATGAAAGCTGAAGCGGCGGCCACCAAAAGCAATAACAACAACAAGGACATTTGGGGCGCTGCTTTGCGATGCCAGCTGAGTGCGCCCGCTTTGCAGCCGCTGAGCTGGCGACAGGTAAAACTGAACACAAGCTGTCAACTAAAACTAGATTTCATGTGACGAACATTGTATTGTAGATGCAACTGCTGCGCTCTGAGTACAAGGCAATTGTGGGCGTGATCGCGCGGTCGCTGCAATTGACGTCACGCGAGGTGCAGCAATTGCATTTGCGCTGCCTGAGCTCCCGCAAAACGGACAACGAAAGCAGCAGCAGCAGCGGCGGCGGTAGCAGCAGCGACAAAAAGAGCGACAAGTCGAGCAAGACAACAACAGCTGCCGACGGTAGCCATGAAACTAGTTCCAGTTCCAGTTCTAGCCCTAATTCCAGCTCTGGCGAAGAACCACCCAAGGACAGTAACAACAACAACAACAACAACAACAATAATAAGAACAACAATGAGAATGACGAAAAACTGCGCTCAGTGCTGACCAAAGCAGTGTTGTGGCTCTTCACCATCTACATGTTCGTGGCCTTCATTTCGCTGCTCATTACACCGCGCACCGAACGGCCCGAGGGCTCCACACGGTACGTCTCCTGGAACGAGTTTGTGCATCACATGCTGGCCGTTGGCGAGGTCAAGGAGCTGATCATACGCCCCGACATGGAAATGGTCACGATCATCCTCCACGATGGCGCCGTGATCAAGGGACGCAAAGTGACGTCCAGCATTTTCCACATGGCCGTGGCCGATGCCAACAAGTTTGAGGAGAAGCTGCGTCTGGTCGAGAAGCGGCTGGGCATCAAGGAGGGCGTCCCAGTCACCTACGATCGCCAGACGGACACCACGGGTCGCATACTGATGCTGTTGCTCTTCTGCGCGCTGCTCATGTCGATTGCAACGCGCATGCGCAGCATGAAGAGTCCGCTCAGCATGGATTCCTTTGTGAGCAGCACACAAAAACCTGCTTCGCTATTCAATCGTTTATTAATCCATCGATTTCGTTACAGAACCAAATGGGACGGGCCAAGTTTACGCTGGTCGATCCCTTCGATGGCGGACGCGGCGTTCTGTTTCGCGATGTTGCCGGCCTCAGTGAGGCCAAGCAGGAGGTGAAGGAGTTTGTCGACTATCTCAAGAGTCCCGAGAAGTACCAGCGCCTGGGCGCCAAAGTGCCGCGCGGTGCCTTGCTGCTGGGGCCACCCGGTTGCGGCAAAACGCTGCTGGCCAAGGCGGTCGCCACCGAAGCCCAAGTGCCTTTCCTTAGCATGAATGGTTCCGAGTTCATTGAGATGATCGGCGGCCTCGGTGCGGCGCGTGTCCGTGATCTGTTCAAGGAGGGCAAGAAGCGCGCACCCTGCATCATCTACATCGATGAGATCGACGCCATTGGTCGCCAGCGTTCCGGCACCGAGAGCATGGGCCAGGGCAGCTCCGGCGAATCGGAGCAGACGCTCAACCAGCTGCTCGTCGAAATGGACGGCATGGCCACCAAGGAGGGCGTCCTCATGCTGGCCAGCACCAATCGCGCCGACATACTCGACAAGGTAAGCGGGGGATCTCCAAAAGATTTGGTGATTATGCAGCGTCTTCTGCTGTCTCTCCAAAATTAAGGCTCTTTGGATTAGACTTAGTATCACTTCTGTCTGTTACACACAAGTCTATAAATTAGCAAATTCATTGGCAATGCCCCTCATAAAGTTTCATCAACTCTTTTGCCTCTCAGAAATGGAAGGAATTGAATGTTCAAACATATATTTATAACCACAAGCTACAGATTTTGAAGCTGCTCTCGTTTAACACATTTCTTTTCAACGTTGCAGGCTCTGCTGCGTCCGGGACGCTTCGATCGTCACATACTGATCGATTTGCCAACGCTGCAGGAGCGCAAAGAGATCTTCGAGAAGCACCTGTCGTCCGTCAAATTGGAGGAATCGCCGAGCACGTACTCTGAGCGTTTGGCACGCCTCACGCCCGGCTTCTCGGGCGCCGACATTGCCAACGTGTGCAACGAGGCCGCGTTGCATGCGGCACGCCACACACAGTCCGAGGTCAGCAGCAAGAACCTCGAGTATGCCGTCGAGCGTCTAGTCGGTGAGTAGGCGACTGCAGACCGCAGACAGACACAGACTTCTAGTAGTAGTTCCACTAATCTGCTTGTCTCGCTTGCTTCCAGGTGGCACCGAGAAGCGTTCGCATGCCTTGTCGCTGGCCGAGCGCAAAGTGATTGCGTATCACGAGTCCGGCCACGCGCTCGTCGGCTGGATGCTGCCCAACTCGGACATTCTGCTCAAGGTGACGATTGTGCCGCGCACAAGTCTCGCGCTGGGCTTTGCGCAGTACACGCCGAGCGAACAGCATTTGTATTCCAAGGAGGAGCTCTTCGACAAGATGTGCATGGCGCTGGGCGGTCGGGCCGCTGAGAATTTGATCTTTAAACGGATCACGACCGGAGCGCAAAACGATCTGGAGAAGGTCACCAAAATTGCGTATTCACAGATCAAGAAGTTCGGCATGAATGAGACGCTCGGTCCCATCTACATACGCGATGCCGAGGAGTCTGGTGGAGCCGGCGCCGGCAGCAGCAAACCCTTCTCCAAGGCCATGGAGAGCATCATCGACAACGAGGCGCGCAACGTGGTGTCCAAGGCCTACCAGACCACCGAGGAGATACTCGTCACGCACCGCGACAAGCTGGAGAAGGTGCGACCGCAATTTACACATATTTATATGTATATATATATATATATGCTATATTTTCTTATTCTTTGGCAGCTGGCAGAGGCGCTGCTCGACAAGGAGACGCTCGACTATGATGAGGTAGTCAGTCTGATTGGGCCGCCGCCATTCGATCCGGCCAAGCGGCAAGTGGAGGCCGTGGAGTTTGAGCAATCGCTGAAAAACCTGAGCACCGATGATACGACCAAAGCCTAGAGACGATCATCATACAGAGCATTTCACACATTTCTCCGCCACACTTCATCGCCATCCAGGTTCATGTTCAACTAAATGTAAATAAAGTTGTTTACCTTTTTAAATTGACATAACACATTTGCGCTCCGAGTGTTCTTCTTCTGCCCGCTGAGTCACCAGAACTTTTCCCCAGTTTGCTCGCTTGAACTCTCGAGACCCTTTTGTAATGCTTCAAGCCGATGGAAAATTTGCAGCCTAATGAGCTACTCTACATTGGCAATTAGTGAGCACGTGTTGTGAACTTGCGCACTCTACATGGAGCTTATCGACATCCATAAAATTATGAAGCACTTTTGTTTTTTGTTTTTTTTTCGGGACTGTATCACTGCTGAGGTGAGGTTAAAAATTCAGTTGACTTGCATAGTGTTAATTAATTGTGTTGCCGCTCAACTTGTTAATTGTGATTTCAGCTAACGAAAGTTGAAATCCAAAGTGTCTTTAATGTGCTTAATTGTTGTTTGTTGTAGGTTTGAGATTAGTTGAAATTTCGCATGTTTGCCTTGTAGTCGATAAGCCGATGCGATGGGGGGAGAGTGACTAGACTAGACTCGATGACTAGCCGTTGAGAGTGTAACAATAACTATATCTTGACATTTGGCCCACAACTTTAAAAGTTTTTGGCAAATTGACAATCAAACAAAAGGTTGACGCGCACTGAGTTCCCCACTTGTAATTGAGACGCAACGAATTCCCCGATTCCGTGGCCCAGAGTTCAGCTGCGAGTTGACAATAAAAACTCCGCGTCCCGAGTGCTCCGCTGTTAGTTGAGAATGTTGCGTGAAACTTGTAGAATCCCCAAAGCGCGCCTGCTGCTCTGCTTCCTGGCCCTCAGCTCGGTCGGAGCGCTGCAATTGCGTGAGTTCAGCTTGCTTGCTCAGCATGAATTTCCCCCCAGTCCACAACGTGGTGTTTGCTTTTACAGCTGCGCCGCTGCAGCGCTGTCCAATCGACGATCACGAATGCCTGATCGCCCAGGTGAAGACGTACTTCCAGCACTATAGCAAGGGTATTCCCGAGCTGCAGGTGCCCAGTCTGGAGCCGCTGGAGCTGGGCGTGGTGCGTGCACTGAACAATGATCCCAACGGTGCGTTGTCCTTCAATCTGATGCTGGCCAACACCTCGCTGCACTTCCTGTCGAGCGCAGAGCCGGCCAACATTAAGGGCTTCACCCGGGAGCTGAGTAAACCGCTGAAGCTTAGCTGGCTGTTGACCGCCAAGCGACTCGAGTTGCATGCCACATACGACATCAAGGGCAAGCTGATGATGCTGCCGCTCGCGAGCAAGGGCGACGTGCTCATCCGGCTCAACGATGTGCAGGTGAGGAGCCGCATGACGGCTGTGCCCGAGAAACGCGACGATGGCCGGTACTACCTCAAGCCCATCGAGCTCAAGTCGCTCTCCAAAGTGGGCAGGTGAGTTGAGCGCTTTACTGTAGAGCCTTAGAAATCTCCTAATTCTTACTCTGTCTATGCTTATTCCAGTGGCAACTTTAGCATGTCGAACGTGTCCAATACCAATATGAATGCGGTTCTGCAGGAAACCACTGTGGCGGTGCTGAACAGTGATTGGGAAACGCTGTACGCTGACATTCAGCCCAGGATCGCGGAGGCCTACGATCGCGCACTCAAGACGTTGATTGCCAGCCTCTGCAATGCGCTGCCCTACGATGAGTTCTTTGACATTGCCTAAGTCTCGATTTCACAATCTTTTTTTTTGTTTTTTCTTGGTAATTGTATTTAATATAGTGTGGCTACAATAAAGCGCTGCTTTCGAAAGTCCTCCATCAGCTGTTTGCACAAGCGTCCGAAGTACGTTTGACCCTAGAATAATTAATACACCCAGTTTGTTGCAAATCGCTCTAATAATCGATCGATACTTTGTGGCTCAGCTGCGTTGTTAGCCATTTATGACGCAATAATTACATTGTGCTGTCTGGCTAACAATTGAATTTGCATATTACATCTGTCAATCGCCATAAATATCATACATTGATTGATTAACCGAACTATACAGACCTATAAAGGCCGCGTCGCCAGGCATTGGCCACAGTTCGAAATACATGTTGAAGATCGCGCTTGCAATTCTCCCGCTTCTGTTGGGCGTTCTTGCCTCGCTCGCCGAGGAATATTTTCGTAAGTTGCTTTAGTTTTGCAGTTCTCTACATTTGACTTACCTCCCAATGCTCCATTGAAGCTCCCGCTCTGCGCCACTGCGCCGTCGACGATGAGCCGTGCTTCAAGAGGCAGGCGCAAATGTTTTTGGATAATTATCAATACGACATTCCCGAGCACAGCATTCCAGGCGTGCAGCCTTTGGCGTTGAACTCGAAGCGCCTTCGACTGGGCAGCCCAAAGAGTTCGTTTCAAATAAATATTCTGCTGGCTAACGTCTCGATGAAGGACTTGGGCAACAGCATTGTGCAGACACTGAAAATCAATGCGTTGTTCCCAACGAACTCCACCAGCCGCTTGCAAGGATCCGGAGCACCGTGAAGGTGTTCAACGATGAGTACGCGCTGTTCGAGGGCGAGCTGAGCCCCAAGACCTCGGCCGCCATCAAACGCTCATTGACTTCATTGACGTGATATTGCAAAAGGTCCTGAACGAGGGCTTCTTTCTCAATAAACTAGAGGCCCAAGAGTGCAAAGCATTTGGTTGTGTATTGTGTGTTGGCAATGTTTGCAACGTTCTTTATTGTTTCTATTACGGTGTAGAGTTTTGGGATCATCATATTACCAGTCGGAGGATTTCTGCCTGTCTATTAGTGTTTATGTACAGTGGACAACTGCAAGCCAAAAGAGATGAAAGACAGTTAGTTACACCAAGCGTTTAGCTGCAAAAAAGTCAGCGCACTCACTTGAACAAATGATCGAATCCTGGGTGTGCGGTTTGGGGCTGCAGTGAGGGGGGAAGGGGCCGTTTGTCTAGGCCTTGGACAGGGGGCTAAGTTGCTGGTAACTGGTCGCAAACAATGGATTCAGCAGCAGCTGCACCGTCGACCGCTATCCATCCCCGTGCTGTGTCTGATCCTCCTCGGGGTGCTCCACAATCTTGCTCTCCAGCGGTATGATGGCCTTCAGTTTGCGGTGCTTGGTGTCCTTGTCGTTATCGGGCGGACTCTCCGAGCCGTCGGTGGTCTTGATGAACGACGAGTAGAACGAGGAGAAACTGGAGCCGTCCATGTCATCGCTGTTGCCGTTGCTGTCCGTGTACTTCTGCGAATCGAGCAAATCGAATAAGCGCAACTCTCGAGTTGTGTCCCTAGCGAACTTACCTTCGGATTGGTGGGATTGCTGGGCTGATCGGACGTGTAGTCGCCCTCGCCAGTCACCGAGGCTATGGGTGAGTCGGGCACCTCCTTCTTCGACGTGTCCGACGGCGCCACATTCGAGCCGGGCTCCGCCTTGACGGACGTCGCCTGCGACGCTGGACGCTGCAGCTGTGACGGCGTGATGGAGTGAAACGCACCCGGCGTCTTTGTGGTCGTCGACAGCGGCGCCACCATTACCTGCTGTGCCTGCAACCAAGTAAAACTGGACTTAGAGCAGCACAGACAACGCGCCCAAGCTCACTCACCGTGTAGACCGTCTTGTTGTAGCTGGACTGCGAGCCGCTCGAACGCTCGGGTATCTGCAGCGCGTTGCCCACGCTCGAGAACGGCATGGGCTGGTACATCATCGCCGTGGCGGCGGCCGCCGCGGGATGCGTGTAGAAGAGCGACGGATGCGGATACATGACGCCCGCCATGTACTGGAGCGGCATGGCTGCGGCTGCTGCCGCTGCGGCGGCCGCTTGTTGCGACGTGCTCGGCTGATCGCAGCTCTTGTGCGTGCGCTGCGCTGCATGCCCATTCCCGCCGGCCGCCGCGTTCGCCGAGGCGCTGGCCAGCGGCGCGGGGATGTAGTAGAAGGCGGGGAAGAGGCTGTGCTGCGGCGAGAAGCTGCTTTGCGCCACCGCCGTGTGTGTGGTGTGGGCGGAGGGCGTGGTGATGCCCACCGAGAACGGGGGCCAGAGATTGATGTTCTGCGTGCAGTTGAGACTGCTGCCCACATACTGATTGCTGGCCAGCGAGGGCGTGTTGGGCGTGGGGCATTTGGTGAGCGCATGGCCGTCGGTGACGCCGACATTGGCGCCCACACCGACGCCGCTGAGCGTGAGCTGTTGCTTGGGCTTGTTCGCCTCCCCCTCCCAGGAGTGGGAGCCGCCGCGTTTGATGCCGTGACCGTGTCCCGGGCCGCTGTACTCGAGCATCTTCTCGTTGGCGGATTTCTTGTTCTTTTCGCCGGTGCGACCGCGCGACTCGCGATGCTTCTTCAGCATGAATTTCTCCATCTCGTCGTTGTGCTTGTTGAGCAGCGATTCGGTGAGCGTGACCGTAACGGGCGGCGCATTGACGCTGGCCCCGCTGGCAGCGGCCGAATTGCCGCCGCCAGAGGTGCCGGTGCCGGCATTGCTAGTGTTGGTCACACTGCTCATGCGGACATTGCTGCCGGTGGTGAAGTTGCCGGAGGAACCGCTGCCGCCGCTGCCCTCGAAACCGTGCACGGGACTGACGGTGCTGCGCGCGTCCTCGCGAGCACTGCTCACGTAGGAGGACTCCACCTTGGGCGGATCGAGTTCGACGGGGGCGGTGACAGGCTTGCTGTTAAAAAAACGCAGCAGGTTCTCGTTATAGTTTAGCTGATTGTAGCTGGGTGGCGTCTCAGTGGAACTCTTACTGTCATAGTAGTCGTGATGGGGCGATATCTCGCCGAGCATAACGCTATCGCGCTCCGACACGGTCAGCTCGTTCTCGTGCGGCAGCTCCAGCTTAAGGTCCGCACGCGTCACCTCATCCATCAGGGTTTCCATGAAGCTGGCGAGCGCCTGGCAGCGACGCGACACCTCCTGCTTGACGGTATCCGATGGTCGCGACACCGTCTCCGCCAGCAGCTTCACAATATCCTCCTTAATCCGTGTGTTCCGGCTCTGCGCCTCCTCCGATATCTTTGGCTTCACATTGGGCGCCATCTCGAACACGTTGCACTGCTTGGGACCTGCAGGAGTGCGAAGCAAGAGCGTGAGTCGATAGTTCGGTTAGAGGGGCAGGAAATTCCATGAGGAAGAATCTGTTTAAGCTATTAGGATAGCGGTCAGTCCCGGAATAAGCAAGCGAAAGAGGGCAAGGAAATTCGGCTAGGAAGAATCTTTTTAAGCTATAAGGATGGCTGTCAGTCCCGAAATAAGCAATCGAAAGAGGGCAAGGAAATTCCTTTCGGAAGAATCTTTTTCAAGTTGACTTTACTGAAGTTCCCTTGGGATTGGTTTGAGTCTCTAAATAGGCATGTGCGAGGTCGAAGCGTGAACGTGAGGGATTAGGAAATTCCTTTCAGAAGAAGTAGCCGGTAGAATAGTACCTTTCGTTCTCCCTAAATAGCCCTTAAGATGATCGTCAACTGCATCAGATTCCTGCAAGACCCTTTGGTACCCTTGGACTCCAACGTTACTAGATAATTCTCCTTCTCTCTGAGTTCCTTTAGGAGTGTTCTCAGTCCCTAAGTAACCCTTAAGATTGTAATTATTTTTCTGCGAAACCCTTTGGTTCCCCTGGACTCCCCACCAATGTTCCCCACATTTTTCTTCATTCTGCGCGCTCTTACCTTGAAACACCCGATGGTGGCCGACGACAAATTCGAGCTTGCGCGACCACGGATTCACGAAACTCGTCCACTCCGTTTCGAGCAGAATGTAGCAGCCGTTCTGTATGAGAAACCTGTACGGTTTGCTGCAGAAGGAGGCGCCAGCCGTCTGGCCCTTTTTCATGACCATCTCGTAGGTCTCCTTCATGACAGTGAGATCTTCGTGGTGATAGAAGTCCATAATGGAGCGTCCTATCAGATCCTGCGGCAGATACCCCAGCGCACTCACCGAGGCGCTGTCCACGTGCGATATAATGCCGGTGGCCGTGTGACGAATGGCAAACTTGGGGCTCTTGGGCGACAGGATTTCATCGGGAACTGTGTGAGGGAGGGAAGCTTGCAAATTAGTGGGATCACAGCTGGGCCATTGAGCAGCGCCGCTTACCTTTGTAGCTGCTCTTAATGGGCGTCGCCGAGATGACGAGCAGCATATTGGTGCCATTCGAGACCATATAGTTGTCGGGCCGGGCCTCCTCCGGTGCCTCGCGGAACGTGAGGCCCAAGCGGAAGGGTTCATAGTTGACGGCACGCCCGATGACCCCGAAGCCGCCCGAGGTGAGACCCCGGTAGCGTCGCAGCATTACGCAGAACGTGCTGCGCGCATCCTTGGGCATGCTGCCGCGCGACTCGGCGATGGGAATGCCGGTGGTTATCTGACTGGCGAACGTGGCGCGATCCTTGAGGTGCACGAAGTCGATGAAGGAGCGACCCAGCCACATGTCGCGCGGAAATCCCAGCACATCCGTAATGCTGGGCGTCGTGTAGAGCACGATGCCGTCGTGCATGGAGATGACACAACAGAAGCTGTCCTCCTTGCTGCGTTCGTGCTGCTGCTGCTTGCCGACGCCGGCCGCCACCGTCTCCAGTTTGCCGGGCGCCGACTCGTACGTCTTGTCGGACTTTACACATGTGCCGGTGCCGGCAGCAGCGGCGTTGCCCGCAACCGCCATCATGCTGCCCGTGCCCGGCATTGTGCTGACCGAGAGGCACGACGAGGTGGGCAGCTGTTGAGCCTGCTCCGACTGGTTGGCCACCTCGCCATGTAGTTGCTCCGTTTCGAGCAGCTGCTCGCTGTGCTGCTCAATTGGCGGCGGCTCGCAGAGCTGTTGTGTGTCCTGCAGTTCCTGGAGCTGCTCGCAGCTGCCGCTGCTGGGTCGTGGCTGGGGCGCGTCCTCTGTGCTCTCGAGGGATGTGCTGACCGCAGCCTGTGTCTGTGCACACTTGGCCTTCTTCTTCTTGCGCGACTTTTCCTTGTTCCGCTTGATGACCATGTCGCTGCTGCTGGCCTGCGTCGACGGTTTGCCGCCATAGCCGCTGCTGCCCGACGAGTGGCTGCCGCTGAGGCGGGACTTGGAGCTGCCACTAAAGGGGCGGGAAGAGAAGGAGGAGGTGTTTAAAATTAAATCGATCTGTGAGAGCATAAGGCGATAATATCCCAGTAAATACAGCAGCACCCAGTGAATATAGTTTGAAGTCTAAGGTTAATCACTTTCCATTTAGCATTAAATCGATCAATTAATCTTAAAGTTCATTAAGTCGTTAACTCACCTGCGTTGTGATTGACTGTTACTGCAGCTGTTGGAATACGCTGAATCGGATACTTTCGTATTGTGCGTAGACTCTGTGGATTCACCTTCCATTTTCTTTTATTTAATTTCTTCCCGATATTAGTATTGAAATATATGTAGTGTTTGTAATTCACGTTTTTAATCACTCAAGTAAGCTGGAGCAACTGAATAATATTTGAATGCGCCCAAAAGTCTGTTATAATTTGAAAAGCGAAAGAGCGACGTAATGGCGTCACGTTTGATTCCAACAAAAAAGGCAACAACATCAAAACCCAGCGCGTCATAGCGCTGAGCTTTACAGACAGTCGAAGAGAGATAGAGCGTAGAGCGAGTGAGCTTACAGCCTTGGCGTGCACTGTTATTACGAATGCATTCACGTGTGGCGGCTGCTGGACTTGGTGACAAATGCCGTTATGCAAAACAACAACTACAGCAGTGCAAATAGAAAAATGCCGGCATATCAAATAGCGCAGCAGCAATGGCGGCGAATGCAAACAAACGTTGCCAGATCGCTTAATTAGGCTAGACCACTTGCAGTGCCAAATGCATTTTTGCACTTTTCACTGAAATGGCGAAATTACAAAAACAAAGAAAACAAAGAACAATGCCGAGCGCATCCAATTTCGCAGAGCAAAGCATTCGGAGATACGTTTGGAAATATGTGCAAGCATTAATTATATAATGACAGTAAATATCTGTAATGTGAGCATTATTTGTTTGTATATCAGTTTTATCTGAACACAACATACAAAGTTGTGGCGAATTGAATTACAAGCTCAACTCAATTCTTTGAATAAAATTATGCAACCTTCAATTAAAGTTGATTGTTTTCGAGATAATACATTTTCTTATTAGCACTTGGATCATGTAACAGTATATCTCCATTCACTTCTAATTGGATACACAGTTACTTACGAAATATTAACTAGGTATTAAATGACACAAACAGGTTAATTAACAGCTAGCTACTCAATTTCGATATCAATAGTAATTATATTTTATACTTTACTTAGTACTTAGAAATTACTCAAAACTAAATTCACAATGAGTTTTTAACAACGCTCTCTATATATGATATTTTTAGAATCGCAGAGACTACCGCAATTTTTTTAGTTCTAAAGTAGTTATACTGATTTGTTATGGGTGTTGTTTTTGTTATTGTTCGAGCAAGCCGGCTGGCTGAGAATGCATTTCTTGTTGTTGTGAGTGGTCGAAGCTTGCGTTATCTCTGTCACACTCACTTACAAGGGCACTTATTAGAAATGCACATTCAACGTAAATAAGTTACGTAGCGCGACAACAACAACGTTTATGTAAGCTGCTTGGTGAGCTTTTGTTTGCAATTGTACGTATGGATGTATATTTATGATGAAGTGCGCGTCACTTTTGCTGCGCTCACTCTCTCGCTCTCGCTCTCTCACTGAACACAAAATTTGCTCTTTCGCTAACACTCTTTCTCTCGCTCACTCGCGATCTACGCATTGCGAATGTTGCATTTGCATATGGAATCAGTTGAATGCACAATTAACGCATTAAAACATGCATACATACTTAATAGTTCACTTTTGTATTAAGCACTTGAATAAAAAATTTATAGCTAAACGTTATTTGCAGTTTGCACTCTAGAGTTTTGTGTTTCCCGTTCGATTTATATCGTCGACCTACTTGTTGAAAACTCACGCGAATACTGAAAACAGTCGCGGCAGCTCAGAGACGAAAAGCGCATTGCGCGGCGCCAGCGTACCAAGCTTTGCAAAAAAAACACAATTCGCATACATTCATAAGCTCACACATATGCACACTGCGATACGGCTGTGAGCCCACAACGTGCGTTCTACTTCGGCAATTTGGATTGCGCCTTCGGCCATCGACGATTGACATTCGGCTCTGTTTGACACAGTTCTACTGTCCCTTAACCCTTAAGTAGCTCGCCAATATCTGCTTGGCCTTGGCTTGCCTATTCTTTTTTTCTGCTAGAGTTCCAAATTCCTCTAAGTGTCGAAAAATACAATAATCTCTCATTTCATGCACAAACTTACTAGGTGCTTTTCATGCTATTGCACCATTGATGGGTTAAAGATCTAATGCAGAACAATAGCGATGCAAGAATCGCGTAGTAAAGACACACAGATGTGTCAGAAGCCAAAGCAGACGAAGTTGAATGGACTTCGCCACGTTTGTTGGGGGAGGAAGGTACATACACACAACGGCGGCACGTTGGCTCTTGTTGGGTGTGTCTGTGAGAGTGTGCGTGAAAAATGTGCAATACAAGTCACGCACAACGGCCACGTGAGTTTCGTTGTTGTCATTGCCGCCATTGCTTTCGCTTTCATTGCCCTCGGCCGTCGAATGCCTTATCCCTTAGTAAATGGGCATTAGTCATACAATTGAGTTGAGTTGACTTGAGTTGATCACACAAAGAGTAGCACCACCAAGCTTGTGCACTCTGTGCGCGCCCATTTCCCAATAGTTGCCATCATAATAATAATAGAACGAATGGCATCGCAGTCACTTGGCATGGCAGCCTTTTAGGCGTTGCCAGCTATTTTTGGAACGCAACTGAAACAATGTCAGACGATTGGCGCTGATGCAATGCACTTAGCGAAAGCTGGAAGACAATCACTATTGATCCAAAATGTCAACAATTCTTGTACTATTAGATATTCCATCCAGTTTTAATTCAATTGTTGATTGTACTCATCTTACTGTTATCTTACTGTTTGTCGATTAACTCTAGTTGCCAGTCCTGGCTCAGTGATTTCGATAGGCGGCAAGGCTCAGCTCAGAACTGATTTAGTTATTGATTTTCTTAATTCTAGTTCACTTGAACTTCTAGTTCACTGAGTTCGATAAAGGTAAAGCTCGGCTTGCCTACAAATGTGTCGCAGTTTTCGATGCAAATTTATTGGTCTCGGTTAAGTGAAATATATTTGTGGGGTTGAATGACACCGTCTGCTTGGAAATTGGTGAAAGTGTAGCCATAAAAAAAGAAGATTACAACTACAAATATGCAAATCGCAGACGCAGACGATGCGTCTATAAGTCACATAATTTGCAGACATCCAATTGCGCAAACGATATGTGCAGTTTCGCATTGGAGCGAAAAGGACACCAACAGTGCTGCAGATGTCAATCTTGTTACAAAACGGTTTCTTGCTGCTTGAAGCGACGTCAATGGAAGCGATTATCAAATGTCTAATATGTGGATTATTGATATGAAACAGGTAATAATGGTGTTGATGGAATTAAGTTCTAGTTAAGATAAAAAGTGCGTGACGGACACGTAGTTACCCTGGATTTTAAATTTGTTTAAATCGGAGTTAACTAATGCATATAGCGGGTGCAAGTGAAAAGTCCCGTCAACGGCAAAGAGTTCTGCCCGCCCAAGGAAAGCGTAGAACAGAAGATTAGATAACGGCATTTATCTCATAACCAGCTTTGTCTGCTGCTATGCTAAGAGTCTATTGAGTTACAGGTTATGTCAGATATCGAATGAATTACATAACCCCGCTCAATCTAACATGTAGACGGGAACAGATATCGTAAGGCTATGGCCAGGTAAACATGACGACTTTTCCGAGCTACCCACAACAACAAAGACTACATACAACATTCACAGCCATAAATTGAGTTACAACGGCAAAAGAAAAAAACAGTAGAATGGGACTCCATTTCGGTTTCAGTTTCGGTTTCAGTCGCACTCTTGCAGTCTCAGTCGACGTCTGAGCTTTTGTCACTTTACCTCCTGCTCTCCTACTCCAACTAAGGCCTTTGCCATGCTCACACACACACTTCTCAATGTAATTAAAAGTCAGTTAGGTGAATTTGAGACGACGAACAAGTTAGCAAAGCAAAATGACACAAACAGCGACAACGGCCAGCGACAACAATGGAAAACAAATGTCAAAAGAAAGATAGCACAGAAAGAAGCCCGCGCACTGCGTAAAAAGGTGTGAGTGAGCGTGACTGTGTGTGTGTGAGTGAGTAAGTGAGTGAGTGAGTGCGTGAGCTCCCGGCTATCCGTGTGTTTGCGTGGATTACGAAGAGGGGGAAAAGCAACGAAGAGGCGTTGTAAGCGATTTCCTTATAATAACAATTTTTATAACTAAATGTTTTGTGTGGACATTACACGACTTGATGACTTCAAATTTAAAGCGAATTTCAGTGTTTAGTTTCGAGCTGCGGGTTTGGGGATTGTTTTTAAGCTGTGCAAATAGATTTGGAGTTCGGCTTAATTTGGACAAACCTTTTTGACATGTTTAGGAAGTGTTGTTACATGCACCTCGATTAATAGAAGACCGCTATTAAGACACTTCTTCTAAAATGTCTTTGGAGATTTCAGGGGGATTCTGAGTGGGGGGGCTGTTAAAAGTTAGATCATTCTGATAATACCTCTATTATTTTTTTTACGTAACTCCTGCATTGTTTATTAAAGTTTTTTCATTTCTAATATATATTTAAAGCCTTTTAAGAGCTATCACAGTTTAATTTAGCAGATATAAACCATTTTTTAAATTTTTAAATTGTTTTTTACTGAAAGTATTTAAAACCCATTCCTTCAGTCAAACTACAAGCAATAATGTTCAGATATCCCTCAAAATTGAATGCCTGTGAGAATTGGAGGAGAGTTGAACATTTGAAAAGTGTTCATCAATAGCTAATATTTTATCCTGATGAATTTGCATTTCATTTTAATTTTATTTTTTTATTTTTATCAACTGCCAGCCGAGGGCTTCACCCCACCCAGCCTCAAGCATTAAACACAGTCGCTTAAAATGCCAAGTCATGGGTACGCATTATCATAACTCAACACAACTGTGCAGTGGGCATGCCATAAAATCCATTTTACATTTTATATTATTCATTTTTCATTTCTCATTTTCCACTTCTGCATTTTCCACGTTTAATGCAACGTCAAATGTTTTTGCCTTGAACTCGTGGAAAATTTCGCACATACATCAGTTGAAAATCGCACTAAAGATATGTGCATATAATAACCATATGGGTGTTATGCTTATAGAAATGCAAACGCAGCTCAACTGCAAATTAGTTAAAACTAAAGACGGCTATTTCGATGGAATTGTTAAAGCTACAGTCTTAACATGTGAACATGACTGCACTTTTATTATTTAGGGATAAATTAGATATGGCAAATAGTAATAATTATAATGCGAACAATTTCAAAAGTGTCTATTATCAAAGAGATCAAAGATTTTTAATCAGGGTATAATACCAAGTAAATAAATACGTTTATTAGTTCAGTATGCAGTCGTTTTAGGGTTGTTCCACTGCTTACTTAAAAACTACACCACTTTGATATGATATACATATATGTGTATGTGTGTATATAATATGATATAGACTTCGCCTGGGAGCCTGAGAGTGCGACCTTTAATGGTGCTATTGTGTGTTAAATAGTGGCCCCAGACTTAGACGCTGTCTGAATCTGAATCTGTAACTGAAGCACCACCAGCAGCAGTAGTAACCAGCTCCTCCACGAGCTCTTTGCCATCTTCAACGGTGTCGTCGTCGTCGTCGTCGTCGTCATCTTGAGCGGTGGCTATTTCACACGCTCTACGTTCCATTGTTCCCACAATTTTCCATTCATTCAGTTTGCTCACTTTGTGTTTCTACTTTGTAATAAGTTTTGCCCCGGAAAAAGCAAACTTCCCCCCTTCTCTTCTCCACAAGTACTTGTGTCTTGGGTTTGTCATTTTGGCCACCGGCTGTCGACGACGTCGTCGTCATCGTCTCCATCTTCATCGTCATCATCAACATCCATCGTCTACTTGAAGCAGCCACATGCAATGCCAATAGCCCTATAATGAGTGTACTTTATATGGGGTTACTGAGCACATACACCTCGCACCAAGAATGTTGCGAAGCGCTATATAAGTACTATATAAACAGTCGCCCTTTTCCAAGTAGTAGATAGGAAACTTAACAACTATCGTGGGAGTTGCTGGCGCTGCTTCTGCAGCTTAATTGATTGATCTCTAAGCCACTGTTATTACTTCAGAAGCGAAAACTAACCCGTCATCGTAATAAAGTTTAGATGAAATTCATATTCAGTCATCCTATAATTTGAAATGCTATACATGCATTAAACATTGAAGATCTTAACTGCTTTTAGGTTCGAGAACTTCTTGAGTTACTAGAATATTATTACTTCTTGGTTAAACTTTTATCTAGACTTTGAGATGATGTGAATTTCTCTTGACAGACCTTGAATCCATATGCAATCTGTGTGATCTATGTACAAATTGAAGACGTTACTTTCTCATTCCGAAAGCGGCAACGCATCAGCGTTAAGATATATAAAGTTTTTACTGCTGCTATTGTTAATAATATGACGAGTCTGCTTCCTATATACAATACGCATACAGTTAAAGATCGCGCGACGAGCACGTTTTGCGCATGTCACCGACACCAACTTAGCAAAAACCAAAGAGAAGAGTCGAGTGTGCTCGGCGTTTAGTTACTAAGCTAAAGTTGGACAACAGAAAGTACAAATTTCTAATTATAAAATTGTAATTATAAATTTAAATTTGCTATTAAAATTCCGCAAATATCGGCAGCTAATTAGAAGAATGTTTTTAGGAAGATTTACATTTCTTATGAATTGATTTTTTGCAATGTGTAATGTATTTCCTAACAAAAAGTATTTAGTAAAGTGTTAAATTTTACACTTGATACAATACTAAGCTTTATAGCCCAAAATGATCTTTAAACTGTTTGCTGTTTGTTAAACAAGATGCGATCAGGCAGTAGGCTGAATTTCCCAGTGACAAAGCATTCCATCAAATTATCATACTTTTTTTTTTGTAAGTGGTAGCTAAGTAAATTGTCAATGGTCACATTAGGCCTAGTACGAGCTTTTTTCTTTGCATGAGGGGAGAAAGGTAATGCGAATAGCGAGCAAGTGCAGTACGTAATTGCAAAGACGAACACGCAACAACCGCAGCGGCAGCAGCAGTAGCGGCAGCAGCTGTAACTGCGACTGCGGCGCATGCGATCTGCACCCAATCATTAACAACCTCTCCTCCTGCTCCACATGCTTTGCCAAGCAGCGCTCCCTCTCACTCTATCCCTCTTGGTGGCTCGATTCGTGTCTTCGCCTGGCGTTGTTTTTGCGCTTGCGCCGCGCGTTTGAAGACAGCCGAGTGCCGGAAAACCGACGACAGCCGAGCGGCCGAGTCTCAAGACACGATTGCACGATTCTTGTGGCCCTAAAACGTTTGCGCGTTACGTTTTGCTCAGTCAACTTCCGTCACGAAACGCGTTCGGACGTGCGTCTTAAGCGTCGCGGCGATCGCAGCTAAAAACGAAGAGAATCGAAACACAGTAAACAAAAAAAAAAACTCAACTCGAGAACTTTACGTGTTTTGTTTTTGTTTTCTTTTTTTGTGTGTGCGTGTGTGAGTTTGTGTTTTTGGTGGTGTCTTTCCGTCTGCATTGGCGCGTAACGGGCAGCGCTATTATCTGTCTCCCCCCACCGCCAGTATCGGGAGTGCGAGTGAGAGGGAGCGAGTCCTGGTCACAGGATGCGCTTCAATGCGCACGCGCACCTGTTTTTTTTGTTAGCTAGTTCCAGCGGTGTAACGCAACAACAACGAGAATGACAACGGACAGCGGAAGAGATAGAGGAACAACCACTGCAAACAACAACAAGTCGCGCGTAAAATTTGTTATTACCACCACGGGCAGAAAAGTCAACGCCGCTAACTTAATTTATGCAAAAAATACAAAATACAAAATACAAAACTCGAGAAAAGCCTTCATTCACTTAAGCTAATGGTGAATGGCGGAAAATTCAACTGGTAGTTGTACCTTTTACCTCTTACCTCTTACCTCTTACCTCTTACCCTTGCCATCGTCATCGTCCACACTTCTAACCACTTTGAACCTGTTGTCAACTGTTTCACATATTTTTTTTTGTGCTGTGTGTGTTAGTGTGTGTGAGAGTTTCCGATAAGAAAAACTCCCACATTTTGTCAGCCTATCAGCGAAATGAAAGAAATTTGAATATGGTAATAAAATGTGTGTGTCGTATCTTGGCGACCGGAACTTGTCAGAGGCCGTTTAAACTGCGAGGTAGTTTCTTTCACCTTAAAATCATTACATCACATTTGTTTATGTGTGTGGAAGTGGTTAAGACTTTTACGAACTCGACGATCGTTAGTTAGAATTATATAATAGTTGTGTTTGCAAAAGTGCGAAGCTGCTGAGCAAATGTTGTGTGTTTAAAAACTAATAACTACTGATTTACTGCATAGTTTCTTAATAATACGATACAGCTAAACATATTATACTCTTTGTGCCAGCTGACAAACATTTCCGACCCCAACAAGTACGCCATATACTACATACATATTATAGCTAGTTGTTATTCAACTTAACTTCATTCAATACATTTTTATTTATTTTCTAGTGCTAGAGAAACTAAATTTTGTGGCAGTCTTGGGGTAGGTCAAGTTTACTTTAAGGCGAAGTCTTTTTTTCGCTTTCGTAAAAAGCAAGTGTAATTTTAAAGAGTTTGAAAGTTTGGCGGGTATTTCACAGTCGACAACACTCAACTGCAGCCTTCTCACTAGTTTTATCATTTGAAAATAATGATGTTTTCAAGATTTCAAGAATTCAATTGAAGAATGCCGAGAAGAACGCGAGGAATGAATAATTTTCAATCAGAAAGATGGAGTGTAGTAATTAGAATGCGCAGAAACGAGCTGAACGATTGAACTAGAAAACGTGAATGGGTTGCAGCTAACGGTAATGCAGAGCGTATCTATTTCAAGTGATTTCGATGCCGATTACGATAACGATGACGCTGGTGATGGTGATGGTGATGACGATGACGATTACGTTGTTTAGCAGTTGCATTTATGGCAGTCTGAAGCTAATTGGGATAATTTTTGCATTCGCAGAGAATTGGCCTCGATGATTGACGGCAACTATGCTCATTGTGGACATGCTAACATTGGCTTTAACCAACGGACAGAGCGTGCTAGAGCGAGAGCGAGAGCGTGAGAGGGAGCGAGAGAGAGACATTGGAAAGATGACGGCGACAATGGCAAACAAAACGCTAGGCAAACAAGCTGAAGATGCAAATGGCAAGAGCAACAGCAACAGCAACAGCAACAGCAACAGCAACGATAACAACATTTATAATGTTGCTGCAACGCGAGCGGGCAACGTGCAACACCGTGGACTAGGCTTCGATGTTGCACGAGTCGCTGACGCTGACGATGGTTGTGTTGCCGTTGTCGATTTGTCATGCGAGGCACGCATCGACGATGATGATGTTGGTGGCGTGCAATACAAGGCGCATTGTGCGTGGCAGCCGCTGCGCAGCGCTGCGAGGGGCGAAGAGGCGTGCCAGTCAGCAACGACAACGACAATGACAACACGAACGCTGAGCGACATGCAAACGACGCAGGCGCGTGCTGAATACAGCAACGACAACGACAACGACAACGGCAACAGCAGCGACGACTTCGACGGCGACTCACGAGCGGAAGTTGCCAGCAATTGTGAGCGCGCGCAAGTCGAGCGTGAGAGCGGGAGCGACAACGCAAACGCAAACCATGCTGGCCATGGTCAACAACCACCCAAAGTGACAACAACAACAGCAGCAGCAGCCAACAATGGGAGCAACAGCAATAGCAGCAGCAGCGACTGCGCCTGCTCAATACCTACAATTGCTGCCACCGACGAGGCACCAATAGCTCCAGCAGCAGTGGCAACACTCGCACTGACAGCAGTCGTCGCAGCAAGCGCAGCTGAGCACCAGCAGCAGCAGCAGCAGCACCAACAGCAGCAGCAGCCAATTTTCAATCAATTTGGCCAAGAAACAATTGCAAAACAATTTGCAACAAATTGTGTAAATTTCGCAGCGAGTCGAGACAACAACGGTTTGAGCGCTGTGCAACAACAAAGCGAACAGCGAAGCGAGCAACAACAACAATTTGTGAGCCAACAAAATTTGTATACAGGCGTCAACAACGACGTCAACGGTGACGTCGACGGCGACGTCGACAGCGCAGCCGACTGCGCAGCGCGACGTAGAGAAAAATTTGTGCAAAAAGGCAGTGAAAATGCGTTAACAGCTCCAGCCTCAGCTTCAGCTCGCGTGCCACATGATTTTTTTTCCAATTCTAATTTGTGTGCAAATGTGCAAAGTGACAAAGTTGCAACCAAAGTAGCTGCAACAAATCTGAGTGACAGCCCACAGAATTCGAAACAGCAGCAGCAGCAGCAGCAGCAGCAGCAGCAGGAGGGGAAGCAAGGGGAACAAGGGGAGCAGCAGTCGCCATTGTCATTGCCATATTTGTGGCTGGAGGCAGGAGAAGGACGTGCGGCAGGTGGTGTGGCATGGCACGACCCTCTGATTGCTGTTGATAATGCCGTTGGAGTCGTCGATGTGGATGCTGTGGATGCCTTGTCAGCGCTCGATGTCGATGTTGTTGGTGCTGACGGTTACGTGGATAACGTGAGCAAGCAGCAGTCAAAAGCGAAAGCAGCAGACAACAAAGCAGCAGCAGCAGCAGCAGCAGCAGCAGCGTTGCAAGTGACGAGTGGCGACACGCTTCGAGCTGATCAGACAGCAACAAGCTGCAACGATTGCGATCTTATTGATTTTGAAAACGATTTGACTGACGATTTTGTGGCCAGCCAGCGACTGAAACGTTTGCAGCACAATTTTCAGGGACGCGTCAACAGCAGTAGCAACAACAACAGCAACAGCAACAGCAACGGTAACGGTAACAGCAACTGTGGCAACGACAACAACAGCTGTAGTGTCATTGCTCAAGTTGATTGTGTAAAGGCATCCTTGAGACAACAGCAACAGCAACAACAACAACAACAAGAACTACAACTAAATGCCAGCGCAGCAACAATAACGAAACTACCCTCGAACAATACTTGCCTCACTCCAACACCACCACCAGCAGCAACAACAACAACAACAGCGGCAACCCCCGCAATAAAAGTGGTCGACTGGGCTTTTAAGGACAATCAAATTGTTGAACAGAAGTCCACGGCAAGCTCAAGTGCAATTCAATTAAATGTAAATTGTATTCAAGACGCACAGCAATTGCCAAATGGAAACAGCAGCGACAACAACAATAGCAACAGCAACAGCAACAGCAACAGCAACATTAAGAGCAACAACATTCAGCTATTGGCAGAGCAAGAGCAACTGCTGAATTGGCGACTGCGCGTGTGCGAAAACGAAGCTAAGCGAGAGCTTCAAAGTGTTGAGCTGACAGCTGTCAAAAACAGCAGCAGCAGCAGTAGCAGCAGCAGCAACAGCAGCAGTAATAACAGCAACATCAACAGCAGCAGTAATAACAGCAACATCAACAGCAACAGCAACAGCAGCGACAACCAGGTGCTGATTGAAATTGAAACGGATGCAGGCGAGCAGCCAGCGATTGAACGATTGACGAGCAACAAACGCAGCGCATTTGTGGCCACCGAAATCTGTGACAATAACAAAAGCATAGCCTCAGCCTCAGCCACAGCCACAGCCAGAGTCGCAGCCAGAGCCTCCACAGCCGCCGCCAGCCTGTTGTCCGGCGAGTCGGAGAGTTTCGTGAGCAGCCTCAGCGAGTTCGATGTGCAGCGCTTCGGCGAGTATCTGAAGGCAGCGCAACAACTGCAGCTGCTCGACATCAATCACAATCCGAATCCCAATCCCAATTCCAATTACAATCACAATCACAATCACAATCCCATCGACAGCCCGTTGTTGCACGTTGCGAGTGTTGGGGCGAAACAGCGGCGGGGTTTTCAGTGTTACGACGAGTTGCTCGCCGAGTTTGTGAGCGAGCAGCAGGAGGAGGAGGACGACGACGACGACGACGAGGAGAGCGACACTGTCAGCGAGAGCGATAGCAACGATTGCAACGATTGCCAGTGCCATGAGTGCCTAGCGTCGTCCGCACAGTTAACACAACCGACGACGCCGACGACGCCGACGACGAGCAACGAGTTTAGCACCAAGTGTAACATTAATATAGCGAGTGCACTCGTTACCCCAATCGCAGCCACCGTTGAGCCAGACGTGATCACGATGCGCGAGGTCAACGGCCAGCTGCGCGGTCTGCTCAAGAAGCCAAATCGTCCGCCGCCGGCGCGCAAGAATCGCGTCGTCTTCGACGAGACACGCAACGAGTTCTTCGAGGCCGACTACATCATATTGATACGCGAGGACTGCGCCTACGACGAGGAGGACGAGGAGCCCTGCACCTGCGGCGAACACGAGCTTGTGCGTCTCTGCTGCGAGGAGGGCTGCCAATGCAACTATGCGGTGAACGCCGCCGATCCAGGCGATGGCCGGACGCCACAGGTGAGTGAACAAAGCTCCAACCCTCCGCCACCCACCCAAAGTGGGGGGGGGGCTGCCTTTGCTTCCTGCACGCTAAGCGGATTATGTCGAGTGGCGAGTGGCGAGTGGTGAGTTGTAAGTTGGCGCAAGTGGCCAAAGTTGAAGTGCTTAGAGTCCAGCTTATGTGTGTGGCACCAACGGCAGCAGCGACAACTGCCGGCTGTTGCCACATGCAACTAGCTCGGTGGCTGGCTAAAAGCTTTTGCCCAAACAAGCGACAGCTAATTATTAGCCATCCATCGAGTCTTATCGAATTTCTCCAAACCCATTTCATGCTCCACTTTCGTTTTATAACCACAATGCACACACTTACACTCACACACTCACACACACACACTCAGAGCACATTTTCATTTTCCTTTTCGCTTTCATTGACAACTTAAGCGCCTCATGTCCTCCATGTTCATTTTATTGCTTAATGTGTGTGCTTTTGCTTTTCTTCTGCGTCTGCTTCTGCGTCTGCTTCTGCGTCTGCCTCTTCTTCTGGCTTTCTACTAATGCATTTCTGATGTGAGCATTATCCTAGTATTTACAATGAGCTCGTTTTGTGCAAGTCTCCATTTGCCTGTGACCTTGTTATCCTTGGTGGTTAATTTCATATGCCTTGAGCTTGTAGATAAGTTTCCTTTGCTTTTTTCACTCCTTATTTGCTCTAATGTGTGCTCTCCAAATTTGCACAATACAATTTGTATAGAATTTATGCACTCAATTGATTTTATGCTTATATTAGTTTAACAAAATCATTTAGCTCTGAGGCTTTCTTGAAATATGTATTTTAAAATGCTGATTGTGTGAGTTAATCTAGTTTGACGTCAACTGTGCTCTTCAAATGTTAACTATAGAGTTTTTAATTCTCCTGAGTTGATAAAGAATTTCAGCGCTGAATTGATTTCATCTAATTGTTTAACAATATCATTTAGTTGTTAGGCTTGCTTTATAAAGTTTAATTCAGTTACTTAAGATTACCTTAAGATTTCTTATTTATATTTAAATTTCATTCTTGATTTCCCAAAGAATTGTAGTGTTAAATTTATTTCTTAAAATTATGCTAAAACTTTAACAAAATCCGTTAGCTGTTGGGCTTGCTTTAAATAAGTTTTTACAATGTTTGTCTCGGTTACTGATTCCTTAAGATTTCTACTTGATTTGCTGCATTTTTTGACGCTATTCCGGACTCTATAAATTTCTCTGATGACATCTTCTAATTATTACTTCAACAAAATTAATTAGCTGTTAACCTTTATTCATCTAATGCTTAATTCAGTTGCTGATTGCCTTATAATTTCCTCTTAATTCGTCTCTATTCTATTCGTTGTACAATTTTAACCCCAACTGTCTTTTATCGTGCACTCGCATTATTCAATTGCTCCAATGCCACATTTGTGTGCAATGCCCATTTATTGATTTTAAACGAAGGCTTACCAAAATAGCCAAAGTGTGTTTGCAGTCATTACTATTATTATTGTTTGCGTCCTTCATTATTCATTCATTGCAGCCATCTAGCATTCAATGCAGTTGTTTCTCTTTCGAAATATTGTGTGATTGTGCATTTAATGTAACTAACAACGGGCGTTTTTATAAATAGAGTTTGAACAATGAAAGTGATTGAAACTGTTTGGGTTTCGTTACTGCTATTGCTTTGCTTATCTTGTTGTGTTGCGTTACTCTATTGTCCTGGCTGGGATTGTCTTCAATGGTCACCAGTTGAGCTGCCCACTTTGGCGAGGACTTTTGCAGTGCTTTCGATTTCATAGACTCTATTAACTCTCCCAGTCTCCTGCGCTCTCTCTCGCTCTCGCTCTCGCTCCAAGAACTTGTTGTCCTTCCTGTCAATTACGTCACAATTGACCGCCTTTTGTTGTTATCAATGCGAGGCAAGAGACAATAACAACAAAAGCATATTATGTGCTCGCCAAAAATGTGCTATTGTCTTTGCAGCACAACGTTTATGTGCTTGTACCTCGTATACTCGTATATTGCATATCCTTTATCCTGTTTGCCCACATCCTGTATTTCATTGCTGGCTGGGGAATGGGGGGGAGGGGGCAGGTAGAGGGGGATGAGTGGCAAGTCAAGGCAAGTCAAGTTGCAAGTCAACCGCACACGTGCTGCAGCAGCCGTCCTCGTCCTTTGTTGTTGCTGCCACACACAAGTTAGTTGGCTGGCGCCTGCTGCTCCTTGCTGTGCGTCCTGTGGGTGCTGTGGGTCCTTTTATCCTGCAACTTGTGCTGGCTTCCTTCGTCCTACGCTCCATTAGCAAGTGCTGTATAAATCACTTAAAAACTTTTCGCAGCAACTGCAACAGCAACATTGTGTATTGAGGGGCATCCTTGTCTGCGGAGGCGTCTCTTGCTACACACACGTGTGTATGTGTGTGTGTGTGTGTGTGTCTCTCTTATATTATTTTATGAAATTGCGCCTTGAAGTGTGCGTTATCGTGATGTACGCGTTCCAATGTGTTAAAGGACATTTGCCAAAGTTTGCCTGCTTTCCTAACTGCCTGCCTATCGCGCTCTCTCCTCCTCTCTCTCTCTCTCTCTCTGTCTTTGTTTGCTATCCTGCTTGCTCTAATGGTGGCTGCTGGCTGTTGGTTCTCGCATCGATCCTAAGCGGCCCTCAAGCTGCGTTTAAATTTCAATTTTCTGCCATACGAGCGTCACTTGAGTTTGCGACGCTTTTTGCTGCTTATCTGCCACCAGACCAGAATCATGCCTCAAACTGTGGCACACACAGACACACACAGACACACACACATTATGCTGTCCTCTATCTGCCTATCTGTCTGTCTGAGTACCTCGACGACCAAGTGGGTGGCCGCCTAATGCACTTGACTTGGCGCTGCTCAAGCATTGTGCCCATTGCCTTAGACCCCAATGTCTGTTGTCCTCTTGTGCCCCTCTGAGCGCCTAACTGAAGAGTTTAATATGCATTTAGTGTATGTAACAAGTTTACAAAACGCATTGCATAACCCAAGCGTTGCCTCACTTCGCCAGACGTTGCAAAAAAAGCAACTGCAAATGCTTCGAGTCGAGTGTGTGCTCGACTTTAACATACCTGCTAAACCGATTTATCCACCAGCAAATTCGTTTCTTAAATAACTTACAGTCTTGTTTGCAACTGTGAAAAACATAAAAATAAATTTTGGTGTTTTGAAAATTAGTTTCCTTTGTTAGTCGCTAGTTTATAACGCCCTTTCAGCCCGTTGCCTGTCGGGTATAAAGCTCATGAATGGTGAAAAAAAAGGAAACATTTTTCTTCTCGTTTCGTTTTCTTTTTTTGTGTGTCATTTTTTGTGCACAAAGTTTTTACTGCTGCAACGCCAAGTTATAGCTGCGAGTTTTCCATTTCCATTTTCCCACACAGACACACAGAGAAAACATTCGCATGTATTTAGTTACATATGTATGTACTATGTAGATTTTCGACGGCTTTATGTGGCTGTTCTTAAACTTAGCTTACAACAAAAACTTGATTGCTTGCCGAACCACAGAGAAAAACACAACTTGCCACTCGGCTCGAACTTTTGGCCTAGACTTTGTTGTTATACCTCTCTCTCTCTCTCTCTCCCTCTGTGTGTGGCCCGCTGCTTGGGCCGCTGCTTCTGCTTTATTGTGGCAATTGCAAATGCATTCTTCAAATGTTTGGCATGAATGTGCAGGCATATGCATGCACGTGCATGTGCGTGCTTGTACTTGTGCTTGTTTCCCATGGCTGTCCTTGGCCATTGTTGCTATCAGTTAATCAACGGTTTGCCTGAGCAAATAATGCTTAATTGAAACTGTTATACAACTGTTATATGGCTTGAGAAAATATGGCATGAACAATTTGCAAGCTTTTCATCGTATTATTAAATGAAACACTCTCTTCAACTGTTATACGTGAGTTATGCAACTGTTATACGAGAAAATTTGAAAGCATTTCATTCGTCTTTTAAGTTAAATCCTTTGTTCAACGAATTCAAACTGTTACATGCGAGTTATACAACTGTTATACAGTCTGCAAAACAACAAAACGAGAAGTTTAAAAGCTTGTCATCTTATTATTAAGCATTACACTCTCTGAATTACTCTATCTTCACTTCAAATTGAAGTTATACAACTGTTATACAGTTGATAAAACAAAAAAATGATAAATTTGTGAGCTTTTTAACTTACTATTAAGAGTAATACTTCTTAAAATCTACTGCCCCTGCTATTCAATAGCCAAACTACTCGATTTGTTAAGATATATTTGTATTTAAGCTACTTTGGGGCACTTGAGCTACGAAGCTTCGACTTAGCTTCGGGTAGTGTGATTTATTTGACTTTTTCCACTATGGCACGCAGCTCATGATGGGCGAGTGGTGTATTAAGTCATCAAAATGCATGGGCGCCTACATGAGTATTAAAGAACTGTTATATAGCGACTTAACACAGATTTACGAGCATGCACACAGTTCATCAGCCCCAAACACACACCGCACACACACAAGCCGACACACGAAGTGTCCCCAATAACGTCTGGCTATAAAACTCAATTAAGTTAATTTGCGGCGAGAGCGTAATCACTACGTTGCAGCATCATCATCATCATCATCGACAGCCGCATCGACAGCCCTTAGACACTAACTAACTAACTAAGTTCTCAACTAACACGACAAGTACTTATGCTGTTTTTCTCACCCTCTCTTTTCTCCCCTTGCCTCGACAGAGCCCCAAATATCAGCCGCCAATCGACTTTGTGGACGATGCGGCGCTCAGTCCGCCCGATGGCTACAAGGATAATAGCTTGAAGAACACGCTCGGTGGCGCGCTAAGCGGCCACATTTTTGGGGCACAGCATCTGCAGCAGCTGCAGGTGATACAGCGACTGCAGCAGCAGCGTGCCGCGATGTTGGCGGCACGCAACAGCAACGGCAACAGTCAACAAATACCGCCGCCACCGCCGCCCGTCGGCACAGCCGCCCAACAGCAGCAGCAGCAGCAACAACAGCAGCAACAACAGCAACAACAGCAGCAGCAACAGCAACAGCAGCAGCAACAGCAGCAGCAGCAACCGCATCATGGAGCCGCGCAACAGCATCATGCAACAGCGCAGCAGCAGCCGCAAGATGAGGACTTGCAGGGCGTCTGCACCGAGTGCGCGGAGTGCGCCGAGTGTGCCGCCAAACAGCTACAGGATGCAGGTAAATGAGCCGCAGAGCAAGGCGCCAATTAGCGGCCAAGCGCGTCCCCCCAAGGGAGCCAAGGGGTCGAGGGAAAGTGGGGGAACAGTGATGGGAAGGGACTGCGGGAGGGGGTCAGCAGCTGAGGTAGAACTGCCGCGAGGCGCTTTTCAAATGTTTTCGTTTGGCTTTGTGTAATCTAATTATGAATTATTTATGCAAACATTTACACAGCCACCAAGCAGAGCTAGACTTCATCTCTTTCTCTCTCGCTCGCTCGCTCGCTCTCTGTGTGCAAATTGGACGCCATTTTGTTTTTGTCGCTGTCGCTGTCGCAGTCGCAGTCGCAGAGTTTCGTGTTATTTCATAGTTAATTAAATTCCATAAAGTTGCGCTGCGAATGCTGCAAACGGAAGCTGCGCCTATTGAAAAATGCTGCTTTTGGCAATGGATTTCAATGACTTTGCCAAAGCAGAGCAGACAAGTCACTAAACTGTTATACACACACACACACACACACACAGTTAGCGTGGCTTTAATTATTTGATTAGAGCAAAGTAATGCACAACTTTAACCCTTGATGGGCTGCTTTTTGAACTTGATATGTTGAAGTTTCGTTGACTTCGCTAATTGTTTGCCGCCTGCGTTTACAGTACACTTGGTTTTTGGGCATAATTCGATTAAATTTCGATTTGTTATGAACGCCCGCAGTTTGGCAAATGTTGAACTTGACTTTTTTCTACCCCCCCCCCCTGCTTTTGGGGGTTGTGACAAACTATTGATTGATTTATGGTAACTTTGCTTAATGGATAAACAAGCGCGAGTTGTGCTTGTTTATGTTGTTGTTGTTCTTGCCGCTTGTTTATTGGTTTGTTTTGCTTACGTTCCCTTTTTTGAGCAACCATACAAGGACATAAAACTTTTGCCGCAGCGACACTTTTTGCTCACCTCAAGGGTTAGCGAGCGGAACTAGGTGTGAGGGGACGGCAGGGAGAGGGTAACGAAACGAAACGTATTCATTTGCATTAATATCGGTCACGCTTTATCGATTGCCAAGTGACAAACGAACGGAACGAATTAGAAGCAGGGCTCAGGCTTGACTCTGACTCTGACTCTGACTCTGACTTTGACGCCGACTGCGACTCTGAGTCGACTGCGACATTAATTGTTGCGCCTAACGAAGCGGAATGTGACCAACCCGAACCGAGTCGAAGCGAGTCGAACCCCAGCTCTCAGTTAAGGTCCGGCCCAGCCCTGGTTTGCAGAGCAGCCCTGCCCAGCAGAGCGATCCTTCAAGCGCGCTTCCGCTTCAGCTCAACTTAGAGCTGAGCACGTGACACGAACTCAACGAAACTTTCAATGGCAATCGAAACCCAGACGAACACATTTTTCATTGGGTGGACGATTATTAAACAGTTTTGTTATATATGACATGTTAAATAGAAATCAATTTTCAATTAAATCTAATTATAAACTATCAGGCAGCACAAATAATATTTAAGCATGGAAATGAAGCAGTAAAAATAGAGATAGAACAAACTTTATTTCCACATATATAATTGCATTGAAATAGTTATTGAATTTCAATAATCTAAATTTTAATTTAGTAGTCTACAATATCTTTAATACTTTTGGGTGATATATAGAAATCAGAGCAGACAAATGTGTAGTGAATTTATAATATTCTACAATATCTATAATACTTTTGGGTGATATAAAAAGCAGAGCAAATAAATGTGTAGTTAATTTATAATATTCTGCAATATCTAAAATACTTTTGGGTGTTATAAAAAGTTGAGCAGACAAATGTGTAGTGAATTTATAATACTCTACAATATCCTTAATACTTTTGGGTGATATAAAAAGCAGAGCAGACAAATGTGTATTGAATTTGTAATATTTCTTAGCGCTTTCAGCTTTGAATCGATATTTTTATTAGTCTTAAAAACTATCGGCGTCACGTGTGCATCTCTAGCTGTGAAATGAGATCGCGACTGGGGGGCGACAACTATTATGCCCATAACTCACTCGCTTCTAACTAACTTCCTCTCCGCTTTCAACGCATCCTCCACAGAATGCAGCTCGGCGCAGTGCGGCGAAGAGCTGACGCCGATCGGAGTGCCAGCGGTGGCGCTGTTGCCGCTGCACACGAGCTCACCGGAGCGTCGGATTACGCAGAAGGAGATCATCGCCGGCGAGGAGCGGCCCAAGTATGTGCTGCAGTCGCAGTACAAGCCAACAGCGGGAGCTGCAGGTAAGCTGAGTTAAGCGATAAACGCGACAATCTGTCAACTTCGAAATCGAAGTTGCGTCATTAGCTTGTACTACATTTGTATATATATACATACATATATCTCGAATCGACTCGAATCTCTTGCCCGCTTCATGCCACCCCTCAGTTCGATAAGCAGCACACAACACTTGCAACCCATTCTTGCCACGCCACGCCACGCCACGCACAACGCGCTCTCGCTCTCGCTCTCCCGCGCTCCCATATTAACCCCCCCCCACTCCCCCTCCCCCGCCTCTGTTTCGCTCTCGCTCGCGCAGATGTCAGCTGTCACAGCGAGTTATTGCAAAGAGCGAATGTTACATTCATCATGCGAACAGAGCCCACTCCACAATGACGTCTCATCCACGTACGTGCCTCGTATTTATTCTATGTGTGTATCTATCTCTAATAGTCCTGCCCCGCTCCTGACCCTCTCGCAGCTCCTCCTTCGTTCCACCCCCCTCCAACTTGACACAGTCACCGAGCATTCATTTCAGCATTCGATGGGTTGGTCAATCTTCAGATTTCAATATTGAAATTGACGTAATCAACTTTTGCACGCATATAGCATTCATATTATGCAATTCGATTTTCATTCATGGCGGACTGTTGAGCCACACAGTTGTTGTTATACGATATGAACATTGGAAAAGATTTGCCACGCATATCATGTTCTAAAAATTGTTACATAATTGGCGGTGATATGTATGCAGTTGTCAAAACTGTTATACGGCTGTAATATTGTGCGGCCATTTGCCGAACTGGCTAAACCGCTTTCATACAACCAATAACACTGTTATATAACTGTTATACAGCTGAAATATGACCAATAATAATGCCTACAATTGTAAAACTGTTTGTAGCACTCCAAAAACACTGTTCAGCAACTTTTGTGTAACTGTTATACTGTTCTACAACTGTTATACAAATGTCAAATAGCCGACAATTGTATCCCCATTTCTCAAACTGCTCGTATAACTAAAAGTCAACCAAAACTACTGCTCAACAACTGTTATACATCTCGAATATTACCGATAACACATTCGCTCGATCGCTCCTTCACGCAATCGTACCGCCATTTGCTTCAGCTCTCGCTCTCGCTCTCGCTCTCGCTGTCACCACCCCGCCTCGTTTTTGTTGCCATCTGTGAATGCAAAGCAAATATGAACAATGCTCTCTTTTGTCCACGCGACTCCACTACTCGACAACTCGTCCACCACCACTAACAACAACAACAACGACAATGCGGATCGCTGTGGCAAATGCAACACACTCGTTGCACACAAACAAACTAAACAAACACACACACACACACACTTAATTCCGTTGCGAGCGTATGACAGTCAAAGTTAGAAAGGATTCGGGCAACCACACAAGTAGCAGTAGCAGTAGCAGGCCCAACGCCAGCACTGGCAGCGGTGCCCTTAGCGCCACCAGCTATGGCAACTCCTTGCCGCCGGCCGTGGCCAAGAAAAAACGATTTGTTGTTGAAACTATTACCACTATGACCACAGTGACCGAGCGACGCATAATACGCGAGGCGCACGAGGATGTCGCCGCCGCTGGAGCCAACGCCGGCGCCACTGGAGCCGCCGGAGTCGCAGCTGGTGCCGAGATGCTGCCACCGGCGCTGCCAGCGAAGGCCAGCGCCACTGCGGCGGCCGCAGCCGCTGTGGCAGCCGCCAACGCGGCCGCGGCCAATGCAACGGATCAATACGATGAGCTGAAACCGCCGCCCATACCGCCCAAGGAGACGACGACCACACAGATCAGCGGCATCCTCAAGGGCGGCAAGCTGTGGAAGCAGGACTCCATCTCACAAGTGAGTAGCTCAAAGTGTTAATAATAGACCAAAGCATAGAGTTGCTTTTGCTTTCCTTAATGTGGTAGTACTTTTTATTGCATAGTGATTAAATACACCTTGCTTGTATCTGATGTAGTTTATTATAGAATATTTGTATTTCCAATTTCACTTATTTATATTCTAAATTTGTAGCTCTAATTAATTTTCTTGTACCTTACAATTTTGTTGGATCCTTCCTTATTTTCTTGTTCAATTATCTACAAAAGTTTTCAGTTGATTTGCATAGAATTTAATAAACATTTGAACTAATATTTTTGCTTTTCATTGAACTGCAGTCTAATAACTATTATAAAATCTCTTAGTATTTCCATTATCAGTTACAATTCACAATTTGTCGCTAATTTCTTTTCGTATACCAATTTTTTTTTATGCTTAATTTGTTTGTATTCCTTATTTCCTTATTTCAATTATCTACAACATTAGCGTTCAATTGAGTTGTAGAGCAATTAATGCACATTTTAATTAAGATTTGTGCATTGAATTACAATATAATATATAAAATCTCTTAGTATTTTCAATATTAGTTGGTTTTTTGTATGCTACATTTTTGTCTCTAATTCCTTTACGTATTTTAATGCTTTATTTTTTTTGTATTCCTTTTTGTTCTTATCAATTAATTATCTACAAACTTTGCTTTCCATTGAATGACAATTTGATTTGTACTTTCTTGTTTCATGTTCTCACTTTTCGTTGAACGGCATTAATAGTCAACTATCCCCCTTGTTCGCCAGCAATCGGACGACCAGAACAACACCACCTCCGAGGATGAGAGTGGTGCCACCAAGCGTTCTGTCCGTTTCGTTACCGAGGATCAGGCGAACGCCGGCACCGACGGCGACGGTCAATCGCTGGCCGGCGAGCTGGACGACAGCGAGAATCAGATCAATGAGCTGATACCGATCAAGAAGCACTCGACGCTGTTCAATAATGCGCTGCGTCCCAATTCGGCGGTGCGCCAACTGTTCCCCAGCGTCTCGGCGCAACAGGCGCCCGTCTTGACCTCGGAGGCACTGCGCGCCTTCGACGAGTCGAAGCGTGCCGGCTGCCTGGTCACCCATCTGCCCGGCAGCTGCGGCGACTCGGACACCTTGCGCCGCAGCATGGAGCGCAACATACTGCGCCGTTCCCTGATCAAGTGAGTAGACGGTTATTCCGCAGTCGGCGCAAAACTAACGAGCGACATCTTTGTGGTAGGAAAAAAGCCGTCAAGTCGGACATTTCGCTGGAGGAGCGCATCAAGCAGCTGACCTGCGACATTGACGAGGATCTGGCCGAGGAATTGTCGCTGGCACGCAGCGTGGTCGAGCACGAGCAGCAGGAACAGGATCTGGGCAGCGAGCGAGACTGCAGCGAGCTGGCGCAGCGGGACAGTCCCGCCGGGGAGGAGAATCCCAATGCGTTGGCGCCCAAGTTCTTGAACGGCGAGAAGAGCTTCTCGCCCAGCAGCTCCGTGTCCAGCTCGTCGAGCGGCTCGTCCGCCTACAAGAAGATCGCGGACATCTTCAGTCGCGACAAGAAGCAGGAGAAGATCATGGAGCTCGAGGAGAATCCCATAGTCATTATACCGCAGGTGAGTGAGGAAGTCAAAGCGGCCTCAAAATCGACGAATTACATGTAATTATAGCGCAGAATGAAATGAAGTTGAGGGGGAAAACAAAAGTTTGGCTTGGAAGGGAATATGACAAAGCTTAACGAAGGTTCAAATGCGATTCACGGAAGAAGAAACTAGCTGAGTGTTGAGGTATTGAGCTAATGTCAATAAGAAATTAATTAATTTGTTTTTGGCAGTATTAGTAAGAAATATTCTTGATAGGACAACTAACAGAGGACAATTGAGAGCAAAAAAGTATGAAGACTTGAACCATAATCGAGGGTTAAAATGGATTTGATGACACAGAAACTAGCTTAGCTTTAAGGGATCAATCTAAGACCAATCTACAATTGCTTGCAGAATTAGTTGTTGGCAGCATCAGTGAGAAATATTCTTGAAAGGTAAAACACTCAACAAAAGCCTGAAACCCTGAGTATAAAAGGAAATTTATCCAGCTGAGGGCTAAAATAGAGGGTTAAAAGAAACATCAACTAGCTTAGCTTTGAGGGATAGAGCTGAAGCCAAACTAAAATTTGTTTTTAATAGGAACTATTCTTCTTAAGTAATATACTAGAAAGTTGAGACCTAAACCTTGGGTTCTCTGAGATTATATCTACTTTTCGGAGTCTAAGATGCTTCCTACTCCCAGCCACTTGCTTTGCCTTTTGCCACTAGGTTAGATGGGAATAAAATCCTTAGTTTCCGCAACGTTTCCTAGCCTCGAGGAACACCGAAGTCAACTTAAATGTTTCACGCCTTCTCTGCACACAACTAATTCTCTCTCTTCGTGCTCTGCAGGAATGCCGCTGTCCCGCCGCTCCCGATCTGGGCATGGGCATTCAGGTGCCCGTCGTGCACACGCAAATCCATCGCACGCCGCCCCGCCAAACGGAGCCGAAGCGTCAGTTCCTCTCCACGCTGGCGCCGCTCACGGCCTGCGTCGCCGGCAACAAGGACGATCTCTCCTCGTACTACACGCTGGCCGCCGCAGCGGCAGCCCATCAACATGGACACGCGCATCACGCACACTACGCCGCCGCAGCCGCAGCTGCGGACTTCAACATGAGTCAACTGCTGGGCGCAGCAGCAGCGGGCGCCGGGGGCGATGCTGCCGCACAGCAGGCAGCCGCTGTGGCGGCGATGGCAGCGCAAGGCTTGGCGCTGGGTGGCGGCGCAGGCGCTGCAGCGGCTGGTGGCGATGAGGCGCGCAAGGTGGCGCCTGACGTGATTGCCGGGACACCGGGACAGGAGAGTTCGCAGCAGGATGAGTTGGCGGCGTTCGCGCAGGCCGAGGCGAAGCGCACCGAGCAGCTGAAGAAGCGCTACACGGGCATGGAGAGCGGCGGCCAATCGCAGTCGCAGTCGCAGGCGAGCAGCGACGATGACGAGCAGAACGATTACGGCTTCAACAAGCGGCCCTCGGTGCGCGGCATTAAGCCCAAGTTCAGCTCAACGAACGAGATACTCGCCCAGATGCAGGAGCAGCTGACGCAGCAGATACCGACGACGGTGATTAGCAGTCAGCCGGTGCCGCAGGCGGTCAAGGGCTACGCCATGCCCAATCAGGCCAAGCAGCAGCAGCAGCAGCAGCAGCAGCAGCCGCAACAGCAGCTCTCGCAGAATCCCTCGCCGCAGAACGTGCCACAGCAGCAGCAGCAGCAGCAGCAGCAGTTGCAACAACAGCAGCAGCAGCAGCAACAGCAGCAGGTGGCACAAGCGCAGTTGCAACAGCAAATGGCAGCGGCAGCGGCGGCGTTGCAGGCGAACACAATTGCCCAGCAGAAGACGGAGCAGCGCACCTGGAGCTTCTACAGCGAGAGCGGCGAGCAGCAGCGCTTCCCCGTGGACGCGGCCGCCATACAGCAGACCTACTACCAAACGCTGCCCGCCGGTGCCATGTTCCGCCAGACGATGATCCAGCAGCAGGGCGCCGCACCCGACGACGCCTCCTCGCTGCTGTATGCGGCCGCCCAGAACTGTCAGAGCGTGACGGCCACGGCCACAGCGACGGCCACCGTTGACGGGCGCATCGAGCAGAGCAAGCACAGCAGCTACAGCAGCCACTTCGCACGCAGCCCCACCCGACGCCCGGAGTCGCCGCCGCCGCTGCGCAACTACCACCAGACGATGGTCCTCATACCCTACAACGCGGAGACGTATTCGCAGTTCGCCACCAGCAGCAGCGTCGATCCCAAGCTCGCGCACATCCAGCGCCAGAACATACTCGAGTATCAGCAGGTAAGAGGAGGCTCTAATTGGGAGGAATGGGGAGTACCGAAGGTGATCGAGTGGCAGAGTGTGATTGGAAGTTTGAGGATGGAGAGAAGAATAAAACGAGTTCGTGGGGTCTTAAGGAGCACTTCCTAAGCTAATAAAGCCCTGTTTAAAGCAAGGAATGATGTAGAAAGTTAGGCTCGGAACTAAACAGGGAGAAAAGGGGAATACAACAAGTAAAGTCAAGGAATGGAAGGGAGAAAATGGAATGGAGGCGAATATGTTCGGGTGGCAGAATGTGATTGGAAGTTTGAGGATGGAGAGAAGAATAAAACGAGTTCGTGGGGCACTTCCTAAGCTAAAAAAGTCGTCTTCGAAGCGAGTAATGAAGTAAAAAGTTAGGCTCGGAACTAAACAGGGAGAAAAGGGGAATACAACAAGTAAAGTCAAGGAATGGAAGGGAGAAAATGGAATTGAGGCGAATAAAGAAATTCCTGAGATAGCAAAGACGATGCAGAAGTAATTACATAAAGAATTAGCTTTAAAAATGAAAAGCAAAGTTCAGGGAAGCGAAGGAATAAAATGAAAGTAATGAAATTATGTAAGGGAAAAGAAGAAAAATATCTAAACCGGGAGCAAAGGATCAACTAAAGAAAGATGAATGATGTTTGTAATCAGCTCAACTAAAACAAAGGCAGCAAGAGGAAAAATTGGCAAATGGATACATGATGAAATATAAAAATAAATGAAAAGATCGGAATTAAGGAAGAAACAAGAGGATCAGATCCACAGGAAACTGTTCTGAAAGCCAAGCATAAAAAGGAACAAAGAAAAGAAAGTATATACAAAAAAGAAAAGCGATTAAAAAGTAGTGCAACAAACTGCATATAATTTAATAAAAAGGGGCGAAAACTTTGGGTGGGAATTGAAGGAAATTGAAGTCCAGGGTGACGCAGGAACATTTGCACTCGGGACAACTGCAGGCGAAGTTCCCTCGAGCTTACAAGCTATAAAAACGTGTACGCACCATGAGTTGCTAATTAACATTTTGCGTATTTATTGCGCTTTGTTCAATGATTTCCCAGGTGACACAGCAGACGATACGTGTGCCCATCGGCTATGCGCTGCCTGGCATGCAGCTGCATGTGGTCAGTGGGCGTGGCCATGCCGCCCACTACGCCCAGCACCCGCACACGGCAGCCCAGCAGCAACAGCAGCAGCAGCAGCAGCAGCAACACCAGCAGCAACAGCAACAACAGCAGCAACAGCAGCAGCAGCAGCAACGTCTGATGTCGCAACACTATCAGTTTGGCGCCGAGGGCGGCATGCCGGGCTTCAGCGAGCGGGGCGTGCCCGAGGGAGCGGCCGCAGTGTCGCACAGCGACTGCAATGCCATGGTCTCGCCCACAGCCGCAGCAGCAGCAGCAGCCGCGGCAGCTGCGGTGCAACAGCAGCAGCAGCAGCAGCAACAACAGCAGCAACAGCAACAACAGCAGCAGCAACAGCAACAAGTGGCAGGAGCAGCGGCAGCGGCAGCTGCAGCAGCTCAGGGATCGGTGTATTATGCGATGAACGTATGACCCGGGCTGGAATAGTCGCTGCCAGCGGCGGTCATCGTTGAGCGCCGCCAGTGTCAACGCGTCGAGTTGTCAGCGACTTCAGTGCATTTGGGCGGCGCCGCCGGCGGCGTTGGCAGATGAGCTAGCTGCCACGCCCACGGCCCGGGCCACGCCCCTGGCCACGCCCACGCACAGCCCTAAGCCCCAAGGTGTTAGCCTGCGGAGTTAGTGCCCCCTTTGAGTTAACCAAATGCTGTCATTGTCGAGTTGAGTTTTGCTCCGCGTTGATCCTGCGCTCTCTTCCTATCCCCCCCCTCCCTCCACCAGTCCCCAGAAAAAGCCACTGTAATCTTATTGTGTACTTCTCCATATAAATTTATATATATTGTATGCAGGCGTGTCTCCGGACATGCCTCATCAGTGTGCGTGTATGTGTGTGAGTCTGTGAATTTATTAAGTAATGTTGCTGCTGTTGCAACAACGAACCCTGCGCCATGCCCAGCCCTGGACACGTTGCAACACTGCAAGGAAGTGTCACGTCAAGTGAGCGAATTAACTATTAATTAAACATTTAACAATTCTCTTTAATATAAATTATGCATACATACTAATGAAATTAAACATATGTATATGGCTATATGGATACTTATGAGATAGAGACAGAGAGATAGAGAGAGAGAGAGAAAGCATTATAGCAGAAGAAGAAGATGTAGAAGTAGAAGAAGAAGGGAAAATCGATTTCAATTCCGAATTGAGTTGAGTTTCCACAGTTACGTTTTCGAATCTCGAATTTCGCATCAACCAAAATAGTAAACCAAATTAATTAAGTATATGAATTTATTTATTACATGCTGGGTGCTACAAATGCAACAAAAACAAAACAAAAAAAACAAAGAATTACTGAAAAATGTTGAAATTACAATTTTTTGCAAATATCCTGTACTTGGGAAATTTACATATATAAAATTTGTCTGTTAGTCAAAGCCAAAAAAGAACTCTTTGAAAATGTATTAAAGTCGTTGAAATCGCTTTCTTCGAGTACAGGGTAGCCACTAGTCGTTCATGCTGCGACTAGATCGATTTTAATTGTTTTCTTTTTTCGTCCTTGACACCTTTGATTTTGCCGCTTAGTTGTTTCGCTTTGATCCAAAAAGAAAACAAAAAAAAAAAAAACGTGTTTGCTCAATGAAAATTGCATTTGATTTTAAGTGAAAATATACATAAATTAAATTTAATTAAATTATAAATATATATATATATATATATATATATATATTATATTATACATACACACATTTAAATTATCATACTATATATATATACTATATATATTTACTATATATGTATGTATATGTAGTGCAATTTGTTGCTACTGTGAAACTTTCTCACATCCATTTCGACTCGAAACTAGAACAAAAATCAAAACCAAAAAAAAAAAAAATTAACAAAAACAAAAACAAAAACTCAACACATAAACAACACAAACTAAACAAAAAAAAATATATATACATATATATTGAAATTGTCTTTTTTTTAAATCTCAAGGTAGTAAATATCATATATGAAAGTACTTAATTAATAGAGCTATACTTAAGCAAATTATTACCATTATTATTTATGATCCAAATACATTTTTTTTTTATTAAATATCTATATATATATAAATATGTGTATTTATTTTGATTTATTACAACTAATATGCAATATGGTTTTTATGCCCTTGCAGTGGACGCTCCAAAAACTATGCTACAATTATTTGTGAGCTCAACTGGAACCGGGAACAAGCCCAACTGCAAGGGTATTTAAGCTTCGGCTATGCCGATTAGAGTGCTTCCCCACCCCCTCCCCGAATTTTTATTTGATCTTAACGATATTCGTTTAGTTGATAGTAGAACTTTCATTCGCTACATTTAATATGCGCGCGTCTTTCGTGGTGTCTGCGGGATTTACTGGTTTACACCTCCTCCAGAAGCCCCCCGCGCGCCTTCTGTACGATTGCGTAATTATTTTGTGAGCTGCAGTTTGTTTGGGTTTCATGAGAATACATGCCGACGTACACACGTGTGTGTCTGTGTGTGTGTGTGTGCGTACGATCTATGTATACGTATCTATTGTATCATTCTTAAATGACAAACCAAAAACAAAAACTAAAATCATCTACTTCTAAGTAACAGTGCCAAAGTTGCACCCAAAAACATAAAGAACATAAAGAAAAACACAAACACAAAAGCTTGTTAGAAACTTGAACTTGAAACAGGTAACAAATAGGAAAGAAATCGATAACGAATAACAAGAAGAATAAAAAATAAAAATAAAAGCCAATACTATCTAAGTATATACAATACAATGCAAGCAACAGGCGCTGTTCTCAGCTGCACTTTCTCCGAAAGTGGCCGAAAGTGTAAGTTGGACCAGCTCTGATTGCGAACGAAACGAATATAAAGTATAAATATTATTTTTAAAACTTCATTGCGTTCATGTCTATAATAAACATTCAACACTCTAAGATGAAAAACCATTATACATACATATATATATATAATTAAATTATGTTTAAAATGCAATAAAAATTAAAAAAGAAAAAACAAACAATTAAATAGAAGACGCAGATTAAGATGAAACAAAGACAACGCATAGCAAGTGAAGCCAGAGCGAGAGTTAGTTAGTGCTACCGTACAGTTAGTTATATAGAGGCCCAGGCGCAAAACGAACTTAGTCGTATACTTATACATATACATATACATATATACATACATATATATACCATGCAAACAATATATTATATACCACAACTATATAGTATACACAAGAGTGTGTAGTTTTTAAATGCAGGACAAGAGTAAAACCATAGCGCACTTTTAGGCGCCGAGGAAAAACAAAACACTTACCCCAACAATTTCCGAAGAAATAAATTAATGAATTGATCAAGCAGCGCGATTTGCATATTTAATAACAAATAACTATATATATATATATACATTTAAATATATATATATATATTAGATGTTTATGTAATACATAAAAAGCAGCTAAAGTAACGCAAAGAATTTCACATGAAAATCCAAAGCAAATTAAGAATGGTTTTTTTTGTGACTCTTTCGGTTTGAATTGTCTGGGTTGATAATATCAGCTATAACTAATTTTTTTCTATGCAAAATGTAGTTGACAAATTATATGAAAAAACGAAAAAACAAAAAAAAAAGATATACATATATATATATATAAACAAACAAATATATATATATATATACACTAATCTATTGAATGGTTACGATGGTAAAGAATTATGAGTTTTTTGTGTGGAATGCAACAACAGCGAGCAACAGCAGACACAATGTGAAAAAAATGTGTATTCATTAATTACATAAGAAAAAGTATAAAAAACGAAAGCAAAACAAATATATATATATATATAAATATATAAATAGTACTTATATACACAATTAGTGTATATGACAGAGGCAACAGCAACAACTATAGAACAACAAAAGAAAATGAATAAATCAAGATGAAGTTGATGATGAAGATGAGGAGGAAGCGACAGCAAAGTAACATAAATTAAACAAGTTATATAACAAATTTAAAAAATATGACTGAGCCAATGACTCACAAATAAATTTTAAACGAAAAACAAAAACAATTATATTGAAAGGTAAAAACAAAAAAAAAAAAAAAACAAATTATTGTGCACTGTGGTTTTCTTTGAAATCTCATAGTTCATAGGGGGGCGTGGCACGAACCCTTCCCGCTGATAAGACACTTGGCCACTTGACGTCGTGACACCAGCGAAGTGATAACGAAAATTCAAAATCATCTTCATGAGCAGCGTGCTGCCAACTTGCTGTCAGAGCTGTCAATTTAGCTGTTTTTTGAGCGGTGAATACTACTTGAAAATACAAGTAAATAACAGTTAAAGGCTTCAATTCAAAATAAGAAGAAATTCATACAGTCAACAGCGAGAAGTCTTCAAATTGAATTTACTAAAAACCTTCAAACTTTCGTTATGGAAGTATTTTTGACTACTTCCGACTTTGGTGTTTTTCGCAAACAGATTTAGCCGAAGCCTTCTGATGTTTTCTAGCTAGTTTTTTTTGCACTAGGTGGCAACGCCGCCGCATGCTGTAAGTGACGCAAGACTGTCCCGCAGCACTGACCGCTGCTTCAGTCTGCCGCTTGACGAGCTGCGCAACAGTCGCCACAGCAAAACAAACCAAACACAAAAGCAAATCACAAACATGAGCTGCCCTTATGCTGGCAATGGGTAAGCAAGCGTTATCAATCGCATCCCCTCAATCGTTCAATCGCTCAATCGTCTGCTCCATCCCGCTACGCTAGCAATGACCATGATGAGTCCGCTGTGCCGCTGACCACAGAGGTGGGCAAGATCTATGGCGAGTACCTGATGCTGGACAAGCTGCTCGACGCCCAGTGCATGCTCTCCAAGGAGGACAAGCGACCCGTTCACGATGAGCATCTCTTCATCATAACGCATCAGGGTGAGTACGCCGCTCTCTCTCTCTCTCTCTCTCTCTTGCTCGCTCTTTATCTGTCTCTATTTGCAGCCTATGAGCTGTGGTTCAAACAAATCATCTTCGAATTCGATTCGATACGCGACATGCTCAACACGGAGGTCATCGATGAGACCAAAACCCTGGAGATTGTCAAGCGTCTGAATCGTGTTGTGCTCATACTTAAGGTAAGCCACAGTCATCGTGATCATGTTCACTTTTGCTCACTGAACTGATCACTTAAGCAGTTCCATTGAGTGGAGCCATTGATCTTGAAGACTTGTATTATTTCTCTGCAACATTGATCGTGAATGCGTTAGAAAATATGCGATTTGGCCAAAAGATTCCCTAAAAATGCGACCTGAGAATCCTTCAGTCTTGCTTCATAGTTGACTGAAGATGAACTTCCTTTTACAACTTTGCTTTCTCAGATTTCATTTATCATCTGAAACTAAGGGATCTAATACGAATCCCAATATTCCTTACAACCTATCAATATTCTATTTATTCTTAAAGTCAATCTATTGATTTCTAACCTTCTTTTTTCACTACTTCAACAGTTACTGGTCGATCAGGTGCCCATCTTGGAGACAATGACGCCGCTCGATTTCATGGACTTCCGCAAGTATCTGGCACCGGCGTCGGGCTTTCAGTCGCTGCAGTTCCGCCTCATGGAGAACAAGCTGGGCGTGCTCACCGAGCAGCGTGTGAAGTACAACCAGAAGTACACAGATGTCTTTGGCAGCGATGCCCAAGCACTGAACGCCATACGCAGCTCCGAGGACGAGCCGTCGCTGCTGGAGTTGGTGCAACGCTGGCTGGAACGCACGCCGGGACTCGAGGAGAATGGCTTCAACTTCTGGGCCAAGTTCCAGCAGAGCGTCGATCAGTTCTTGGAGGCGCAGGTGCAGAGCGCGCTGCTGGAGCCCGTGGAGCGGGCTAAAAACTATCGCCTCATGGACATTGAGAAGCGACGCGAGGTCTATCGCTCCATCTTCGATCCGGCGGTGCATGAGGCGCTGGTGAAGCGTGGCGATCGTCGGTTCAGCCATCGAGCGCTGCAGGGCGCCATCATGATCACATTCTATCGCGACGAGCCGCGCTTCAGTCAGCCCCATCAGCTGCTCACGCTGCTCATGGACATTGACTCGCTGATCACCAAGTGGCGCTGTAAGTTGACATTCTCTCTCCCTGTCGCTCTCTCTGTATCGCTATCTCACTTCTCACTTTCCGTTTTGTTAGACAATCATGTGATCATGGTGCAACGCATGATCGGTTCTCAGCAACTGGGCACCGGCGGCTCATCCGGCTATCAATATCTACGCTCCACACTCAGGTGAGTCAACGATAGTCACAGCGTCTTTTGTCATCCGATCGATCATTGATCTTCCACTCTCTCTCTCGTGTCTCTCGCTCTATTGCAGCGATCGCTACAAAGTATTTCTGGATCTGTTCAACCTGTCCACGTTTCTGATACCCCGCGAAGCGATTCCCCCTTGGACGAGACCATTCGCAGCAAGCTTATCCATAAGAGCACCTGAGCTGAGACTGCAACATCACTAGCCACATTGTCTAACTTTAGTTGAACGCTGAGCAATCAAATAAAACAAGTTCTTAGCACTATTTGGGTAGTTGTTGGCTTCTTTTCACATTCCCTTTACACAGATATCATGTCAGATAATCAATCACATCCCAAGGGTATTTAGGGCACGTCGCAGGGAATTTTGTTAAAAAGCCCAAATGTATGCTACGAATCTGAACAATCAAGGAGCTGAATGCGAAGTTATGAAGCATAACTTTAATATCACAATAAAAAAAAAAATATAATAATCCATTTATCTAATATACAAAATCAAAGAAATAAACGCAAGCAAATATATAGTTAAACTTTGTCATAATCATAGTAATTCTCTTTCTACATATGAAGTACATTTTTAATACCGACTCTCAGAACTTTCAGTATTTGATCTCTAGACATTTTCTGAAAGTTTTAGCAAAATTGAACGCAAACAAACATAAATAATATTGCGCATTTGAAGCGAAAGTAATTATGAATATGCTGTGGGTCTAATATTTGCTACATTTGTTTGATTAAACTATCAGAGGAAATTCGCATATACATATGTATGTATGTACAATCTCGCTCTCTATTGCCTTACCTAACGGATGTGTATATTGTCTAATGTGGTGTGCAATGAAATTTGAAATAGAAATATAAATAAAAATCATACGTAACCTTTCCCAATGGCCTTTTTGGTATATAAAATTGATAAGCGTTCCACAGTTTCCAGTTTCGTTTCATTAGGAATGAGCTCAAAGCAAACAACATCACGAATAAATAAGAAAGCTACAATCAAGTGTCCTCGACTACGCGATACCCGTTATCCCATATTTGTGAATTAGTTAGATCCGATTGTATTGCAATTTTTTAGAAATCATTTGAACTGCAGTTAATATTATGTATGCATAAATTAATTGACTCATAATACCCTTCAAGCCTAAGAGTAGCGGGTATAAAATTTCATCTAAGTGCGACAGCAGCAGTAACAACAATTACAACACCCGGTGCGCTTTATAATTGTTGTGAGCAGTTGAATTCTGTGGAATTCAGGTCGCCTCGCAGAGCGTCAGAGACAGAGACAGAGAGAGCGAGAGGGAGACGCAACTAAAAACTAACTAACTTATTCAAGGGCCCCGAGCTTCAAACTAATTTTATGCATTTTATGTAAGTCAATAAAACCCATTCAAATGTGATCAAATGAAAACAAATGATAAAACTCAAAGTGAACCGCTAATATTCTATATGCCGCTTTGCTTCCGTTTTGCCCAGTTGCCATTTCCCCTCCTGCAGCAATTAAAGCGAATAATGAACAGAAATAGCAGAGCATAATTACACGGCACAACCTCCACAACCCTCCACCAGACTTGTCACCCCTACAGAAGAACCCTATGCACTTGGTCCACTGGCAAGTTCAAATGAATTTAGGCAAGCGATCGGGAAAAGCTTTTGGAGCACCGCGACTGCTGAATGCGCTACGCTTTTGAGTAATTTCTTAGAATTTCTAGCTAGAACAATGCGATCTTTGCGTTGAAAAACAGGTTCTACTGCTTACAGATTAATTTCTTTAAATTTACATTTAGCTATTCAGCTAGCATTGAATTTATTTAGCTGAGAGAAACAGTATTTTTTAATTGAGTGTGAATATTCTTGATCTCAAACTCCGATCTAAATCTCATTATTTTATCATCTTCAAGATAAACGATCAGCTTTTAATTTTGTTAAATAAGCGATATTTACGGAAGTAAAAGTTCAAAAATGACGCTCTAAGTTCATTACTCAGCATAGCTTTTAACAATTGCACGTGCACACATTAATTTTAAAGTATATATTTTGAGATCAAGGCTAAGAGTGAAAGTGCGAGGGAGACAGCTCAAGCGCAGCTTAGCTTACGTGAAGTGCAGTCAACTTTCATAGCAGATAAAAATCAGCAGGGCGCGACAGGCAAAAGCTGCTTGGCACAGCCCTTTGTAGTCCTCGTTGAGCAGAGAGCCTGATAGACAGGAATTGGACAGACAAAAGCTGTTTGCCACACAGATAATTTAAGATCAGACAGAAGCTAACTGACTTGAGGAAAATCTATCAAGCCACAACTAAAATACTTCAGTTAAAATGTCGTAGCGCAGCGATAAGCAGTCTAAGCCCACACGTTAAATGCTGCTCCGACATCGGCTCATTAATAAAGAAAATAAAAACAAAAATAAAGGCAACAACAACGAGCGTTGAAGGCGGATGCCTGTCGTTGTAGTCACCGCAGAGTAAGCAAAGCACTGTCTCAGGTCTCAGTCGTGTGCTGAATCTCTGACCAGTTGGTTGTGTTTTTTCCACACCCGCAATTCACAAGCCAAAGACGTGCGTTCAAAGTAGCGCAAAGTGATAATAAACCCAACTTAAGCAACAACAGCAACAACAACAACGGCTACAAAATGCGTTGTCTGGCATTGAGCGCGTTGTTTGTTTGCGTTGTCATCGCCAGCCAGTGCGAATTTGCAGGTAAGCAAAAGAGAGACAGAGAAAAACAGCCTCCACCATGTCGGCGAGACAGCTCAGCTTAGTGTGACCGCGGCTCAAACAAATAATACTAAAACAGTTTTCCTAAAAGAAATACAAGTAAAGGACTCGCTTGAAATATGCTTTGCGAAATATACCGTAAAGTATGTACCAAGAGAGAAGTCTGTGAATAACCGGTAGGCGAGAGCCAAGCAGTGTGGCCGTAAAAATATATACTGGGGCAGTTTGTTCGGCGAAAATGCTAAGGTTACACTTGGAATGCATATTCAAATTTAAATTTAAATTGCAGCTGGTTACAAGAGCGAAATTGAAATAACGCCCGCTCCCGATGTGGAGGTGACCACCAAAAAATCTGGCTGGTTTGGCGGCTTCAAAAAGTTCTTTGGCAGCAGCGAAACTACCACAACAACCACGACCACGACGACGACAACGCCAAGACCAGCAGTAGCTGTGACACCGGCACAGAAACCACCACCACTAGTCATATCACATGCGCCATTAATGCCACTCGGACCGCGTCCCGATACGCCCGCCTCCACACCTTTTGGCTCGTCGCCGCCCGCACCCCAATGGCCTGCGCCAGCTGGTCAGCAACATCATTCACCCACTGGCCAATCCTCCACAGCGCCCAACTTGCCGCCTGGCTTTGCGCCATATCGACCACAGAAACCACAGCCCAGCGGATTTGACTTGAGCTATTCGGGTGGAGGCGCTGCAGCTGGAGCTAATAACCCAGCACGTCCCGGCTTTGGCTTGGCACCCATGACGAGCTCCACAACCAGCACAACCACAACGACGACAACGCAGCGTCCCAAAACGCCGACAGCTGGTGTCGATTTGCGCTTCGGCGGCGCCAGCTCCACAACATCCACTGTGCATCCACAGCAGTCTAAGGATGACTTCCCCACGCTGCCCGTGCCACGTCGCCCGTCTATCAAAGAGGACTATCCAGCGCTGCCCACGCCCAGAAGCCCATCTTCACCAGCTGCGCCCGGCACGCCAACTTCGCCCTCGGCCTGGCAATCGCCGCTGCCGACGCCAGTGCTGCCAGCTGCCAAGCCCACGCCAAGCACGACGACCACAACCACAACGACAACTAAGACTACGACTGGTGGCCACTCGGGTGTCTCCTTTGTGCCACACACGGGCGGAGCCACGACAACCACAGTGCGTCCTGGCTTCCAGTCGACCGGCAACTCTTTGGCCAGCGATGATGAGATCCGTCAGCTGACCGAGCAGCTGTACAACAAGGAGTCGAACAGTCAGCTCAACAACATTGTGGTCAATCTGCAGGGACGCACACGCTCCATTGACAGCGCTGATGAGGCGCCGCAGCCTCTGATGACGGTGGACGCAAAGGCACTGCAGCCAGAGACGATTGCAAAGATGCGGCTGCTGTTCAACAACTACGAGCAGGACACGCTGGTCAATGAACATGTGACGGCCAATGAGCGACGCGAGGAGAATGAATTCCTCGATGCTGTCATGGCCACTGGAGTTATGCGTCAGGCGATGCAATTTCTGCAGCAGAAGGGTTTAGTCACACCCGATCCGAAGACACATCGTGATCTGGTCAAGGAGCTGTGGTTCACACAATACTCGCGTGGCCAGGGCAAGATTGGCAGCTCCGGGTTCGAGCATGTGTTCGTGCACGAGGTGAAGAACGGCACCATCATTGGCTTCCACAACTGGGTCTATGTGAACGAGGAGGAACTGGCGGGTCGCTTCGACTACAAGGGATACATGAAGGAGCAGGACATTGGCACGGTAAGTGATTACTTCCATTGCCCTATCGTCCATTTCATCACCATCAGTCATAAATAAGAATTAGAGTTGAACTTCCCAATTACTCTTTACTCTTCTTTTCTATACACTTTACAATTCCTCCAATTATCTATTACAGAAAGGCAAAGTGGTGAAAGTACGCTTCTCGCACAAGGGCTTGAATAAGCCCGTGGATACTATGTTTATAGGCACCTCGCCGGAACTGGAACTGGCGCTGTACACTGTCTGTTTCCAACTACGTCCAGATCGCACTTGTCCCGTCTCCTTGGGCAACAGCAAGTTCGGCATTGTCACCTATTCGTGGCGCTATCGAGGCAAGAGTCTCATTGGCAGCGCCTATCCTGAGATTTGAGTTCCACACAATTGTAGCTTCTTGCTTTAGCAATACTATCTTTTTTTTGCTTTTATCTTAAATAAATAAATAAACAACTTAATTGTGCGTGTCCGCTTTCAAACGTTTGAAAGGTAAATAAAAGTACTTGTTGAATACGATAGCATTAGAGAAGTATCGATAGCAAGCGCACCGATAACATTGCTTTCTACACTCAAATAATTTAAGCGAATTGGTGCGACAACTGTCTACATCTAAATATTTAAAGTTGTTGCAAGAATATATATTAAATAAATAACAAAAATAAATCGTAACATTCATTTAAATGTTAAATGTTATCGAAATTGGTAACCACTAACATTAATAGTGTGGCCGTTGCTCGCTGTTAAGTGGCATATTTTGGTAAGCAACTTGAGGTCACACTACAACATTAATAAGTAGTATTTTCTAGAGTTTTCAGCCAACGAGTACGTACGTCTTAAAGACAAAGAAAATAAAACGCATCGCAGCGATTTAAATATTTATCAACATCATATAAATCAGCAACAACAATAACAACAGCAGTGTGTTAACTAACTCAACAGGACCCAGTATGGATTTCGGTGCCCTGTTGCATTACGCCAAGCAAAAAAATGATGCAGTCACCAAAATTGAGGTTTGTTGTGTGGGTTTTTTTTTCCCGTTTCGTGAATTTCTTTCTTTTTTGTTGGGAATGCAAACAACGACAAGACACGACAAGATCTCAATGAAATACGCACTGTAGCATGCGTGTATGCGCGCGTGTGTACTTTGCAAGGATGTCCCAACAGCTGTTCGACAACATGCTGTATGCAACATGCTGCATTCCCCATATGGTGTCTCCGGTGTGTGCGGAGTCCGCTCGTCTCGTATGTTGTTATCGCTTGGCGGATCGTCGTCAAGTGGGTCATCCAATGACCCCACCATAGAAACGAGTGCGAAAGCTGCACGCGAGTGAGCCCGACTCTCCGATACTCGTTGCTGCAAAACGCATTTAGTGTGACCAACGTTGCACTTGCTAGAGAGTCTGCTCGACTGATAGACACTGGCTGCACTTGCTGTTGCGCCTTACAAAAGAGTGTTTTCAATTCTAATGTAATTGTCAAAATTATTTTGGTATTTCGAAGGTACTGCAAGAGTATGAAGCGTCGCACATCGCGAGAATATACATTTTTAGGACACTTTGTTAGGTTCTTTTGAAAGTTCAGTCTGCGATTATTGTTGATGTGGCTACAAAGCCACCAACATCGTCAGATACATTAAGAAAATATATGTAGTGCAATTTCTGGATTACTTTTAATCAGAGGTCAGAGATTTGCGCGAAATTAATTAGGAAGATGTATTTATAAAGTACACTTTTGTGGCCTCCCTCTGCCTGTGACATAATTGTTTGTTTATTGCTCAGCTTAAACATTAAAAAATATAGTCTGTATATTCCCGATTAGTACCCATATGTAATACTCTTGAACGCAATGATTTGCGTGGAATTCGCCCAAATCGATTGCGGAAACTCAACGAAAGTTTCTAATTTGGTTTCACTTTCTCCCGGTCGCCAGCAGAACAAATACTACAGCACCAAGTATGCGCCGCCCAAGAAGGAAAGCAAGGAGAGCAAACAGTTGTCGAGCAACATACAGAAGTTCCTCAAGAAACGCGAGGCGGAGGAAAGCGAACGCAAGAAGCAGGAGCGTGAGAAATTGAACAATTTACTGGCGATGCGCGACGAAAAGTCCAAAAATAAAATCCGCAAAATGCTAAAAGTCACAAAGTCAGCGAACAAATCGGTGCTGGAGGATGCCAAGGATTGTGATAATACGGCTGCCAATGGCGAGCAGCACGATGGCGATGATTACGGCTATGTGTCGAACGAGGCGAACGCCTTCTATCAGAAGTACATCGAGAAGGTCAAAGACGTGCAGGAGGACAAGGGCTTTGCGCCCAGTCGACCACAATCGTTGCGTGATCTCTCCGGCACCAAGGAGCGCGTCAAGGCGGCCATCACCCGGGAGCGCGAGGAGGCGAAAACCCACACCCGACAACGGCTAAGCACGGCCTCGAGCTCGAAGAGCAGCGAACCGAGCGTGGCGCGCAGTTACAGCACCTCATCGAAGACGCTCTACAATCCCGAGGCTGAGCGTCGCGCCCAGGAGGATGAGCAGCGTAAGCAGGAGGAAAAGGAGCGCGAAAAGAGAAGAATGAAACGGCCGGCACAGCCGCCGCCCATGGACTTTCAGGCGCTACTGCGACTCGCCGAGAAGAAGCAACACGAGCCGGTGGCGATGGCGGCGCCCGAAAAGAAAAAGGAACCCGAACGTCTGCTGTCGGCGCGCGAGAAGCGCGAACAGGAGGAGCGCCAGCGCTACAAGGAGCAGCGAGCGCAGCGTGATCGCATGCGCGAAGCCGACGCCAAGCAGGGAACGGCCGCCGGCAAGGAGCAGCGCAATGGCACAGCGCCAGCGGCGCGCATGGAGCCCAACGGCCGCATACCCAAGCTCAACAAATTGCCAGCCGTCGCTGGCAAGGCGGAGCCAGCCGCGCGATACGCGCCGAGCAGCAGCGGCAACAGCAACGGCAACGAAGCGAAATCAAAGCCCACAAGTGATAGCCTCAAGCGGCCAATTTCAAGTGCCTCCCACGGCAGCAACAGTTCCAGCCTCAAAACCACAGCAACCACAAAATCCTCAAGCAACGGCAGCGGGAATGGCAGCGCAGCAAAGCGTGCCCCAGGCGGCGTCAGCAACAACAAGTCAGCGGCGGCATCGTCGTCGTCGTTGTCGTCGGCATCATCTAGTAGCAGCTCGAAGCCCGCCGCCAAGCCGGAATCTCGCAATCCCTACGCAGCTGCTGTCAAAGCGGGAGCGACGCGCGAGTTTCCGCCACGAGAGCCGGTCGCCAAGACGCGCGCCTTCCCGCCCAGCGATGTGCAGCGTTCGGCGCCGCGTCGACCGCAGCAGCCGCCAGCTGGCGGCGGACGCGGCTCATCATCGGCGCAGGCGTCGTCCCGAAGGCAGCCAGAGATGGGCAACAAAAGTGAGTGACAAGAGCGCAAGAAAGAATCCTAATGAACTAACCAGACCAAATCCCAAAATGAATTTAGTGCACTGTCATTGAATAAATGTCCAATCCATCCATCATCCAAATAAATCATGAATAACTCTAAACTAATCGTTGCATGTAACTAACAAATTAAAAATGAGGCAAAGCTATTGTAATCATGTAACTAATTTATTCATTCATATTACTAACAAGATTTCAATTATTTAGTGAGTCGACTTTACCAATAATTAGTGTATAATATAATGTAGTTAAATTTATGATTTTCTGTTACTCGCGGAGATTAGAAAACTTATTTAAATTATTTATTTCTCATTCAACAAATTGAATACGTCCGAAATCTAGTTAGAATGTAAAAATGAAATCTTTATGATATTATTCTACTAAAATTAACTAGAACATATATTTAAGTTATCTCCAAATTATCATCGCAAATTTATTTATATCATTTAAGTCGATTAGTTGAATTATGCATTTAGAATATTTTTGTAGTTTACTAAAACTTAACATGGAATGTATTTAAAGTTAGAAACTATAAGCAATACAAAATAGTTACCAGACATAATCAAATTAAGTGAGTTGCTAACATAAACTATGTTTTAGTTTTAGCTGTAATTATGTAAATAGATAGGGAACAATGGATGAAATAATTGTCTATGAATAGCGTAGAATAACTGACGTCATTTACTATTTATTATGCCCCAAGCTGCAACTAATCGCATTTGCACGCTCTTCCAGGACGCATTTATGACGATGAGGACGAATCGGAGTACGACTCGGAGCTGGATGATTTCATCGACGATGGCGACTGCGAGGAGGACATTTCATCGCACATTCGCGATATCTTTGGCTATGATAAGCGCAGGTATCGCGACATCGACGAGGACGACGATCAAATGGAGTCGAGCTTCGCTCAAGTGCAGCGTGAGGAGCTCATCAGCAAGAAACTAGGTGAGTGCTTTGCACTTATAAATACTTTTAACGCTTTGAAATACAAAAACGATTTGCTTTGCAGGTTTACAAGAGGATCTGGAGGATATGCGCATGGAAGCGCTGCATAAAAAGAATAAAATGGCCAAAAAACGCACCAGGCAGTAGCTGACAAATGTTGAGAAGAGCGACTGCCACAGCAACTGCAACTGCAACTGCAACTTCAACTGCAACTGCAGCGTAGATGTAGAACACGTAGAACACACTCCACAATGCATAAATTGCTCAACTGTTAATTTTGACCCAATCTGCCTTTGATTTTGGACTCTACTCGACATCGCTTGATAACCTGAATTTAGACAGTTAAAAACAAAATTCTACCGTTTATGGTTTCACTTATTTGTTAATTTTGTTAATTCTTTTCATAATGATTTCGTTTAGTGTTTCGATTAATGCAAAATATATTCATGTAAAACTCTATATATATATATATATATATATATATATATATATATATATATATATATATATATGTATGTATGTATGTATATATCTGCGCATATATATATGTATGTTCGAACATATATTTTTGCTAGTCATTCGAATTGATTGCAGTTTACAACAATCGCCAGAATGTCTCAATATTACATCAAATACATTGATATTGATATTCATGTATATTTATATATTCCCCGTAGAAATTGTTCCCCTATACAGAACTGTACCAGGTAAAAAAGTTACCAGCCAGCGCAGTCAATAATACTATATATAGTACTATATAGTACGATAAGCATTAAATTCAAATTTGAACAGATTGTAAGCCTTTATTTATATATACATACAAACACATCTATGTTAAAGCAGTTTCTTCGATCGTAAGTTTGTTTTTACTTGAATTTTAAATGTACCAAAGGGGATATTCCTATTATAATTTTATTTGATTATATCCGATATTGGTTTAGCCTAATTTTCTGTTCGATTTTATTTGTTTTTTCCCATCTGCAAGTGCGTTTATTATTATCATTTTTGCGTTTATTATTTGTATTTGTTTGTACTGTTTTGTGTATGCATTTCCCCCAAATATCAAACAAACAAATTATTTTTATGTTTCATCTAATAATTAGCTGATTATATTTTAAACGTATTTGTGAGCTTTTTATTTATATGTTTATTACTCATGCATATTAATTTATTTTACAGCATAATCTTCATCTATTATTCGAGCTGTTTTCATGTTTGTAATAACTTCTAACACTTCATCTACACATTGGGAAAAACCTCTTCATTTTATCATCCCCTGCTTTATGTGGTATGTACTTTAATTTGTTCAATATTTTTCGGGAAACCCTCTTTATCTTCGAATTCAATTTGCATGACTTCCCCAAATATCCCACAAAACTATTTATTGCATAAAGTCTGTTAATTGTGTGTTAAAATATTAATTAGAGACAATCCGAGCTAAGTTCAATGATCCCTCGATGATCGCAAACTGAATTTGAAATGTTTCTGTCCTAAAAAGAAAGAGACAGAGTTAACGTTTCTGATTAAAGCGAGATAGCAATGTGTTATTTGTCCCCTATTCCCATCTCACTAACAATGAACCTCTCTATAGTTTATTATTTATATTTAGGCTGTTTGATCTACAAAAAATTAGATTAATTAGAAACATTATGAAATCTGGGACCCAAATTAATAACTATTCTTACATTTTTAAATTAAGTGCATATTTGAATTGCAGTTTTATAATTTTATACGTAAACAAAAACATTTAAAATCTAAATCGGATAATTATCATGTAATTCTCATAAAATAACTTATAGTGAGACTGCCTCGAATATAGATTAATTAATCGTAGCTAGTTTTAGATGGGCTGAGATGAAGTCAGAGACATGAACTAATCGTAGTCCAAGCTGGGGCCAACAAGAACTGCGCTTCCCTCCCGTCGATAGTCGCAGATGGGATCGGGAACGCTCTCCTTGCTGCCAATGGCGGTGAGGGCCGAGTACGCCTTGTGCGCCGGCAGGTAGCTGAGCTTGTGGCCGATCCTCTCGAGATGCGCCGCCGTGCGTCTGGACACCGAGGGCTCCAACTCGACGTGCATGGGCGCCAGCTGATGATGCAGGCGCCCCGAGTTGACGGCATTGTAGACGGACTCCTTGAGCACGAAATAGCGCAGAATCGCCTGCGCCACCGAGGTGGTGATCTTGGAGCCGCCAGCGCCGCCAACAATCAGCTGGACATTGCCCTGCCTGTCGAGCACAATGCTGGGACAGGTGGAGGACATGGGACGCTTGCCGGGCTTTATATAATTGGCTGGACTGGCCGGGATGCCATAGGCATTGACACGTCCCGGCGTCGAGAAGTCGTCCATCTCATCGTTGAGTATGAACCCCGTTTGACGCGATCGCACCCGAGCGCCCAGATGACCGTTGATGGTGCTGGTCACCGAGATGGCGTCGCCATTGGGCGCCAGCACCGAGATGTGCGCAGTGCCGTGATCCTCGACATTGCTGTAATTGGCGCCGTAATAGTGCGGATCCTCGAACGTCACGTCGTCCTGTATGAGAGCGCGCATCTCGTCGGCAAACTGGGGATCCACGAGTTGCCGATAGAGCGGCCACACCGACGGCTCAAAGTGCAGATCGCCCAGATTGCTGCGATGCCCATAGGCGTGCTTGAAGCTCTCCACCAGACGATGCCAGTAGGTCTCGATCTGCATGTTTGTCGTGTACAGCTTGTCCATCACATTGATGACGAAGATCAGCAGGGCGCCGCTCGTGGGCAGTGGCGTCGTGTACAGCTCGTAGCCGTGGCCGAAGCTGCTGCGCAGCGGCTCCTCCCAGCGCACACTAAGAGACAGAGAGAGAGAGAGAGAGACGAGAATCAATATCAATCACGCTATGGCCTTATCTCTAATTAACTCAAAGGTGTTGCCAGAGAGATAAGCAAGGTAAATAAGCAAAGTCTACTGTAGCCACTCTCAGCTGCGACTCACTCGTAGTTCTGCAGATCCTGCTCGGTTATGATGCCGCCCATTTCCTGTATGTCCTCCACAAGCTTGCGCCCCACGCGACCTCCTCGATAGAGAGCCTCTGCACCTTCGGTGGCGATTATTTCCAGAGTGTCCGCCAGCACCCGACGATACATAATCTCGCCCTCCTGGTAGACACGCTGTGTGTCCGGATTGATGAAGATCTCGGACATGGAGAGCTCCTGCTTGATGTGCTCCTCGTGGTTAGCGAGCACGCCGGCCAGATAGAGCGAGACTGTGATGCCGTTGCGGCACAGCTCGATGGTCGGCTCGAAGAGTGCGCGCCACGGCAATTTGCCGAGGCGTTCGTGCAGCTTCCAGTAGCCAAAGATCTCGCTCGGCACACCGCTGGCCAAAGCGCCCGTCACGTGCTCGCCAGCATGCAGAAACATGTCGCGTGTGGCGGCTGCCGGCGCCGTTTCGCGTGCAATCAGCGTCTCCACTTGGGCGGTCTCTTTGTTGTATATCGTGGCCACGAAGCCGCCGCCAACTCCTAGACTATGCGGCAGCATGACGCCCTCGCAAAGCATTGTGGCAATCGCTGCGTCGGCTGCTGAGCCGCCCACGTCGAGCATTTGGCCACCGATCTCGGCACAGCCTACGGCATTGGAGGCGACGGCGCCAATGCGACCATCGACATCGTTGCTCAGGCCAAAGATTAGGCCCAACACTAGACAGGCGAGGGCCACCATCAAAAGTATCCAAATGACGGCATATTCGGTGAGTTTCCTATCGAATAGACAACGGAAAATATGCACCTGCACTGCAGAGAAACTGTTGGGGGAAGCAACACATACGACATGCTGTGAGTATCCTTGAGTATCCTTAGAGTTCAGTGCTAAAATGAATGAATGTTCTGTGTCGAGTGCCAATTGAAATCTATGTGAATTCTTTGAAGCGTCTTCCATGCTTTTTATATTACTTTATCTTGCCTAACGGACAGATAAAACGTCTATCATAGAACTGGACTTGGAATTGGGAAGCGATCGTCTCTATGAGAAAGTTCGACCAACTGTTTGCTGACTCATTGTTGGCGGGAATGGCACAGAATTGGGCAGATTAAATTAAGCGCACCGACAAAATATATTTACTTATTTTTGGTGCTTTTACTCCCTAATCAATCGCCCAAATTTAATTCTATATTTAAACAAAATTATCTATTTATCACGAAGGTAGATAAACAACGCACACTGGATAAGTCAGGGTCGCGAATGTTAATATCTTTTATTAGTAATCCAAATCACTTCGTTTGTGCAAATTAACTAATGAATTGTAGACAAACGAATATTATCAAATTTAATTATTACCTAGTTGCTTAGAACTTAAATCAATGATTTGAATTGGGCGGTTGATTGAATGTACTGATCCAAAATTAAGCAGACCGTTTCTTAATTTACCAACAGGGTTGCAACTCGATAAATTGATTTTATCCATTCCATTTTAATTGTTAAAAATGGTTTGGAAGTCAGTGAAATACAGCCATTTTTTAAATCATTTCATGTTGTAATGCCCTAATTTTGTAACAAATATAATTCATCATATACAATGCGCGTAGCAATTTTTTTGCGATATTTTCAAAGTGTTGGGAAATGTATTCTCCAGAACCAATATACGTTGCGCGTAGTTACTATTACAATATACTAAAAACACTTTTGAATATGAATTTTGCAAGTGTTACATTAATAATAATATATTTTTTTCTTGTCTCCAGCCATAGAACCAGCCTGGCAATAAGAAAGCTAGTGCGTTTTTTAAAAATCTCCCCCCCAGTGTTACCAAGAAATAAAAAATATGCAAGTGGTACTGCTGGTATTTTTGGCGACTTATTATAGTATGTTTTCAAATGCCAGTTGAGGTCACGCTGTCTGTACCTAATACAAATGCATACATATGCAAATGTCTTCTCATCTGCTCGCGTTCGTTGTATGTGTTTGTCGTCGTCGGTTGTATATGTGTGTGCGAAGTGATTTTTTTTTTGGAGACGAAGCGAAATCTAATTGGAATTAAATAATGCACAGTGAAATGGCAAACGAAACGAAATAAATAAAAATCGGCGCGTCGTTCGGGCCCCCCAAAAAGGATCTGCATATTGTAAGTGCGCTTTAAAAAGGCATTCGACATCCAATGATGTTCAATGGGCGCAGCCAGCAGCCAGCCACAACAACAACAGGAGCGGCACTGCCACGGAAAGTGCATGTGTGTGTGTGTGTGTGAACAAAATGAATGCGTCTGCGCCTTTTTTTTAAAAGCCATCGTTGTTGCTGCGGTGCTGCTGCTGCCTGAAGAAGATGCACAACAACTTTTTGGCCTTGGCTAACACTAAAAAATTCAAAAAGCACAAACAAAAAAGCAGCGAGCTGTGAGCATCTTCCGTTGCAGTTACACTTATGCAGGCCTATGAATGTGCATATGTGTTAGTGTGTGTGGGTTTGTGTGTTGTATGCGAATGAGAAAGGGCAGCAACAACAATTACAACAGCAACCACAACTACAACTACAAATACAAGCGTATACAGCAAGTGCATCAGCAGCAGCAAAGCATAAGAACAAAACTGAAACTGAACCCCTTTCAAAAGTCGTGATGCTGCTGCGGTAGTCAGTGTTGTTGTTGTTTTTCTTGTTCTCTTGTTGTTGCCGATGATTCGTTGGCTGCTGCTCTCTCTCTCATTGTTGCTGTTGTTGATCCAGGATGCAGAGAGAATGAGCTAACGCTCCCCTGCATGCATACGCACTCTCTCACACATACACACGCACGCACTTAACAACTGCACGTTCACACATTCACCTTTGCAGGCAGACCAGGGCTACGCAACGCTTACATAAAAACTGCAGCTTAAGGCAAAGCTTTCGCTCTCTTTCACTCGCCAGCCAAGAAGCACAAGTATCCCAACAGCCCAGCAGCACAAAGCGCTAAGGAAAACAAGGAGGAAAGGGGCAGGCAGGCAGGTGGTGTTGTTGTTTGTTCACTGCTCACGCACTGTAGCGTGATGAGCGTGTTCAATGACTTTCAACGTTTGTGGATGCAACGCTTTCCACAAAGCTCACTCTCCGACGCCTGGGAGCAGGATGTGCGCGCCAGTCTCGAACGCCATAAGCTCAAAATTGCTGAGCTAAGCAAAGAACTGGAACAGGAAACGCTCTATGTGGAGTACTTGGAGCGACTGCTATCAGATGTGGAAAAGTATCGTGAGTCGGGCAGTGATCCTACCACACTCTTTGAAGCAGCCACCGGTAATCCAGGCGCAGCAGCTGCAGCGAATGTACCCAGTGGGAGCAGTAATAATGTCACAGCTGCCGCGTCTGCAAATGGCGCAACTTGCAGTGCAACTGGAAATGCAAACGCGGGCGTGGACAAAGACTTTGTAAGTGTAATTGTATGTCTTACTCTTATTATTATTGCTTGTATTGTTATTATTGTGTCGCTGCTGTTATCACTGCCCATTGTTGTGCTGTGATCTTGCAAGAATGAGAGTAAGAGTTTCTGCCGCTGATTGCGTTAACCGTTAGTTATTAACAGGCGCGCAGCATTTAGCATTTTGTAGGCAGTCAACCCTTTCGCCCTCTCTCTCTCTTTCTCTTTCCATTTTCGTTATCATTGCTTATCAGCACCGTTGGCATGACAATTTGTTCGACCAGCTGCTTGCTGAATATGCCCTGTAAATAAATGTGGAGGAGGTGCACAGACCACGGTGCAATGGAACCAGTTTGAAGTTTATTGTATCAACATAAGCAATAACTGATTTGACTTTTTGGAATGTGTGCACTAAGCTGTGCACATCATCGTTTTTGAAACAGTACGACATGAGTTTGAACGTCTCTCAAGTAACTTATCTTAACTATATACAATTTGGATGGCCGTAATTATTCATTTAGCTACAGTAAATTTGTTCTATTCAATGGCCACAAGTGATGTTCTAATTTAGAAAGGGTTGAAGGATTTTACTGTTTTTCTGATCCTTTTTTTTATTTACGAAAAGTTACTCTTGAGTTTAAAGAATATATACACAAGTTTTATTTTTGAATATTTTTAACAATTACAGTTAACTTCTTTGTGATTTTCATACAATTTATAGTAGTACAGAAGAGTACAGAAATATACAGTTCTTTTCTGTACTCTTCTAGAATTGGGCTTACTGCAGCTTTCCGCAACGTCGCTGCGTTTTGGTTTTTCGACGGAACGACTCGCGTAGTTTTCAAGCGTTGAATTGCAGCTGATTGCCTGCCCTTACGGACACTGTAAGAGCGCGCTCTTCCTCCGCCCGTTTGTCTGTCCGTTCGTTCGACTGTTCTACCACTTCGATATCTTTAATTTTGCGCCGTTATCTACGCACACACATGCATAGACAGTGTGTGTATGGGTGTGTGTGTGTGTTTTTCTTTCGGTTTTGCGCGTCGTCGTTGACTCCGACTGCGACTCTCTCAGCCCGTAGCCGCAACGTCGACGTCGTCGCCGTCGTCGTCATTGTCGCGAGTCGCCGTGTTCAGCAGTCAGCAGTGTTCGCTCTATAACAACGGGACCCCAAAAAAAGACATAAAGTACAAAATATAACGTTACCCGGTCAATGTTGAATGTGCCCCTCCTCCCATTCCCTCCCCCACCTCTCTCGCACTGTTTCTTTCTCGCCCCCTACGACCGCGCGCGCACTCTGCCTTGAACCGGCAGCGCAACTGCAACAACAACAAAAACAAAGAACTGCATTTCATAATAAATAAATGAATGCAAAATAAATAAATTACGTAAAAAATAATAACAGAAAACGGCTAAAGTGCGAATTGCTTTTTATTTGTTTGTGTGCAAGTGTTTAACATATATCTTTGATTTCCTTTCATATATTTCTGTTTATTTTTTTTTTAATATTTTTGGCGTGTTTGGCTTTAACGTGTTCTGTTCAATTCGGTTGACTCAAAATTTCGTGGTCAACGTCAACGTTGCAGTCGCTGTCGCAGTCGCAGTTGACGTCGCCGTCGTCGTCGTCGTTGCTGTTTTTGTCTTTTGCCTTAACTTCTTAGTTGTTGTTCTTGTAGCCGCAGGGCGGAGCTCGGCTATCAATTGCTTCGTGCTCGTGGTCGTGTTCGTGTTTGAGTCGTGTTCGTGTCGTGGGTGTTTTGTGTTCGGCTCGTTTCGGCAATTGCAATTACTAACAACAACAACTACTAGTGTGCAAAACAAAAAGAAAAAGAACAACAAATAAAGTGGCGCTGCTGCTGCAAGAGGAGCATGTCTTCCTTCAAGGAGAAATTCAAATTATGGACCAGAGGGGTGCGTAATCAGTAGACAATGAAAGAGTGAACGAGCTAGCAAAGGTTGTGTGTTTGTGTGTGTGTGTGCAGCATTTATTGTATATTTATCACAAGTTGAAATCAATAAACTTATCGCAAGTACGCACACACACACTCACACACGCCCAGTCGAGCGAGTCATAAAAAATGGTGTGCGCTAGTCTATAGGACTTAAACAACAGCAGCAACAACAAAAAAGAGCTAAGCAGCAACACGTTAAGAGAATGCGTCAAGCACAACCCACACACACATACACACACACCATTCCACATACGCATGCAATGCCCTTCTTTTGTAGTCCTCTTTAGACGAGGCGACAAAATCCAAATCTCTGTGCCATTCTCTCTCGCTCTCACTATTGATAAGCAGCGCGTGTCGCTATCAGCAAAGACAGCAAAGGCGCCACACAGAGAGAGAGAGCGAGAGAGAAAGGGAATGCGTGAGTGGGTGCGACAGCGGGGGAGGGAAGTAGGCACTTTATATAGCCTACTCATAATACGTTTGTACTTTATATAGACTGCCGCTTGTTTTTGGCCAATTGAAATATGATTAAAAGCGTTTCTGATTAGTCGAGTCTCCAATGTGTACAATTGTGCGAACGAAGAAAATAAAATAAGAATCGGCATAGACGAAGAACGGTGGAAAATCTAACTGCCAAGTTTGTCGATAGTAATACTTAATATTAGCCAAAAATCAATGATAAGCGAACTAACTCGCTTTAAATATTTGAGAGGTCTATTGATCATATAAGACTTGCATTAATCTTCAAGTTTTCCAGTTAATTAATGTAGAAAATCATCTTGCATTTGTTTGCTTTTATTTAAAAAATAAACAAATCACAAGGTTTTAAAGGCCTTTGTTCTTTCGCATTGCTGCTTATCTTTATATTCTGCAAATTTCTTAATAAACTTTCAAGTTATTCAAGCAACCTTTCGAGAAATATGATTAGCGCTGAAAAACGCTAGACAGCTGACAGTTAAATTGAAGCGTGTCTTGGCTCAAAAGCTGAACGGAACTCAATGAATCAAGAATACCCTTTCAGATAGTCATGCCTGATGAGTATTTCTTTCGAACGAACAATAATATTTGTATACATTTTCTGCAGCGTTCGTTTAAATTGAAATAAATTAATTTTCTGTGGAACTTTGTAAAAAATCAACATAATTTACTATTCTGTTTAAACAAAAAGCAATTCGCAAGTTCAGTTCCATTAAAGAGTGCCTTGTTTAAGTTTCTTGCTTTCTCTTTGTTTGAAATTTTGTCTGAAATATGTACTGAAAATTAAACCAGTTCTCCCCATTAGAAGTGTCCTTTTTTCGATCAGACAATTGATATTCGTTAAGCTTCAGATACCTGATGGTTACTTATTTTTATGGTAACATGTTAACAGCAGTTTAAGTGACGTTAACATGCTGTTAACAGTGGTCTGTTAATGCGTCTCACATTTAACATTTACTGCTGAACACTTTTGGCACTTTTCTCGGCACATTTCACACTTGACAACAACAAACAAATGCGATGGTTAAAGTTGTCGTTTCAGATGTAGTTGCTGTTGTTGTTTTAGTTGTTATTGCTTATGATTCACATTCACACCAGCCTGAGTTTGCAAGTATGTGTTGCGTGTGTACGATTGTGTGTTGATTGAAAATATGCTAAATAATTGTATCGACATGGCGCACACGAATATGCGAGCTAAAAGCAAAAATCAGCGAGAAGTGAGCAGCGACTGCATGACTTGCGAGGCGGCCAAAAGCTGACGCTGGCGCTGAAGCTGAGCTCAGTTCAGTTCATTTCGACGATAAAAACAAAACTCGTTAAATGTGTGAGTGTGCATTTGCATGTGTGTGTGTGTGTGTGTGTGTGTGTAAATATTTCTAATGTAGCTCTAACTGTCTGGCTAAGTGCGTGTGTGTGATACTCTGTCTCCATCTGTGTTTGAATGCGTGTGTGTGAGTGAGTGGGCGCGTGTCTGTTTGTGTCACTGTGTGTGTTCGACCTTCGCCGTCAACTTTTATTGCACGCTTTCTTCTTCGCTTCGCTTGGACACATTCAAACATACATACACAGAGCCCCACACAGACTCTCACACGCATACACACACATATTTGCCGGCTGCTGTTTAGCCCGTGCCCACCCCCAACACACATACATTCTCGTACAACAAAAATAAAAGTAAAATAAATGCGCGCAAAAAACACGAATTTTGTTGCCAATTTTCTTTATTTATTTATTTCGCTTGTACGAAAAAAAATCAAACAAAACACATTAAAAAGCTGCTCTCTTTCTTTATATATTTTTTTTGTGTAGTTTTCACTTTTTCGTAGCCGAAAACAATTTGACCAAAAAGAAATATGCCCCTGCGCACGCACACGCCAAGTTTGGCTTATTTGTCAGTCAGTCAAGTCTCTGTTTTTTTTTCTTTTTGGGCTATTTGCTTTTGCTTTTTTTTCTCGCTGCCGTTTGTTGTTGTTAAGTGTAAGCTCGCAACGTGTTAGAGAAATGCGTTACGTGCCGAGCATGAGCAAATGACCTCTAGATGGAGCCAGCGGCAATTTAGAGAGGAGCGGCAGGGGAGTGTCTGGGTTGCTTTCAATTTGCAGCCACCGTTCTCGAAGGATCTTTGAACTGTAGATGTCGCTGCTAACGCATACTCATGCTCAGCCTGTGTTGACCTTTCTGCAACTCATTCAATTAGTTGTTGCCGTTGCGTATACGCCCCTCATGCCAGGCCGGTCTCAATCAAACATTTAAAAACAAAGAAACCTTGATTGAATACTGAATGCGTTGCTCTACTTCACGAAACGCAGAGAGATTATTATGCCATGCGAGTTTAAACTATAAACGAATAAAGTCTGAAAGTGAATTGTTGTGTGGGTGCAAATTAAAAAACCCTTGTTCCCATTTATTTACAGGGTAGCAACGTGTATCTTTTCAGGCAATCTGGCATAAACGTTAAAAGAATCAATCACTCTGCCGCTGCAACAATAAACAATACAACTATAGTAAACTTGTAATCTTTAATCTCTACTTCTAGTTTGAGTTTCTTGTGAGTTGCATTTCAATGTGTAATACTTATCGCATTAATTCTGAACTATTCGCGAGCTACATTTCTAGCTACTTCTTTCAGTTGTCTTGCCCACTTTTAACGTTTGCAACGCATTTCTCATTTTATCCAGAGCCACTTTAATCACTTTGCTTAACTTCGGTTTTCTCGACTTCAATGCTTCAATTAATCTGCCTTAAGCCACATCTGCTTCACGCTGACTAACTTTAGCTGCGGCCAGCGAGCACATCTGTTCTTTATGTCAATTATGAACTCGTAATTCCCCCATTAACTACTCGACAGCAGCTCGAGTTCTACTGCGAAATCGCCAGCACGTGCAACCGAGAGTTAAACAGAGAAAAGTAATTTCAATGCATAACGAGAAATTGAAATGTAATGAATACTCATTTTCTATAGCATTTATATGATTAGAGGAGAAAAAAGAGTTTTTAGTTGGAAACAATTAAAATAACGACTAAACTAGTTTAGAAATTAGTTTTATGATTATTCAATGTATTTTCTATTGATTAAATTAGGAAATTTACAGGAAGTTTAAGTTCAAACGAAAGTAAGGAAATGAAAGATTAGTGGAATTGTCTTAAGAGATAAGATAGACAGATAGAAATCGTTGTAATCTCAAGAGCTAAGTATACAACACTTGACAAATGGTCAAATCGTTATGACGAGATCGATTAGCAAACTGCATAATCTATAAATAGAGCGTTTGTTGCGCACACTTTGCCCAACTCAATGGACGCTTTTTAATTGTTAACGCTCAGCTCAGGGTCGACATACAGCAAGTTAATTGTAATTGTAATTGTAATTGTATATTTCTCTTTTTATTCACACGTATATTCACAATTGGCCTTTGTGTCGCGCGTCTCGTTCTCTCTCACTCTTTTTGCAGAAATCTAGTTTGAATCTGCGCGAGGCATCAGCTGCGTCATCGGCCGGCAAGGACAAGGACAGGCTGTCCTTGAGCACCGACAACAAATACACACAAAACACACAGAACGATGGCGGGGGCGCCACTGGTGGCAGTGGACTGAGCTCCGCGCCACCGACAGGGAAGCGCAGCATGACGGAGCACAGCTTCGAGCGCGAGGATAAAAAAGACAGCGGCAACGAGAAGGACGCGAATGGAGCGCTGCAGCAGTGCATCACTGAGCTGGCCGCCTCCATTGGCAGCGGCGCCCTCAAAGCCAACGAACAAAGGACACCACAGCAGCAACAGCCGAATGATAACAAGCAGGAGGCGGGCGCTGCAGCCGCTGCGACGGCAGATGGGGACAAGGAGCAGGCGAAGCCGCTGCGCAAGTCGACTTCACACTTTGTCACCGTCATCGAGGTCAAGGAGGCCAAAGACAAAGACATCGATGATGCTACTCTCGCTGCCGCTGCCGCTGCCGCTGCCACATCGACGTCGACGTCGACAACAACGGTCAATGACACATCATCGTCAGCAGCAGCAGCAGCGACAGCGACAGCAAATTCGACAGCTACATCGACGCCGCCATCGACGTTCGCCCGACATTATCCCGAGCAGCGCAACAAGGCCGCAACTGCACAAGAGGCGACGGCGCCGCCGCTGTCCCCCTCGATGGCAATGTCCACTTCCGCCTCCGCAGCCGAGGCCAAAAAGAAAATGCCCCCCAGGTGAGTGCAATGAAATATAAGTAGAGGCAGATGTAGTTAATGACAGTTGTACAAAACTGTGCAAATATTCTCGGTCTGTGTGTCTGACCTTCCATGGCCGCATTCATAACTCAGAGATATGAATACACATTATTAATTGACTGACTACACTCACTAATTGCCATCCTCTCTTGCACTTCTCGCAGACCACCGCCAAAGAACGTGCGACGCGTGGAGCCGCCCACCATTCCCAGCCAGCAACAGCAGCAGCAGCAGCATCAGTTGTCATCGTCGCCCAAGCGCGAGACGCCGTACGCGGGCAGCACGATGCCGCTGCCACTGTCGGCCAGCAGCTCCGGCGACAGTCCGGGCAGTTCGCTGGAGCGCAACATCAAGCCATCGGACATATTGCGCCAGAAGTCGTCCGAGAGTCTGGAGTCCAAGTACGCGGCCAATCGCAAGACAACCCCCGAGCTGAGCAAGCTGGCCAACACGCCCGAGCTGATGGAGGAGCTGGGCCGCAAGATGGTGGGCAAAACCGACAGCCTGGAGCACGCGAAGCGCAGCGATGCGTTGAGCGCGTCCAACGGCGGCAGCCTGGGACGCACCGCATCCACGCCGGGTCGGGCGCTGACGCCGCTGACGGGGCGTGGCAACAACATGGTAGGCGCCTCGCCAACGGGCAGCCTCAGCAAGACGGCCAAGCTGGCCGCCGTCGACAGCAGCTCGACGAGCAGCCTGGAGAAGAAGTCGCGCGCCTCACTGCAGGCCAGCGATGCGGAGACGGCGCGCAGCAAGGAGTCGCTTGCCTCGCAGGGCATATCGGAGGTGGTGAGTACGGCGCGGTCTAAACATAGATGGGATTACAATGTTCATGCCTTCTGCAGATCAAGAGCTACGAGTCGGTGTCGTCGCTGAGCTCGGACAGCGCCAAGGCGGCGAGCGCCCAGCAGGCGGACAACGAGCCCTACTATGACAGCGTGCCACTCGACAATGGCGACGGCGAGTATGTGTTTATCAAGTCCGGACGCACGGGCTCCTCCTCCAGTCGCGACGATCTGTCGACGCCGGGCAGCACGCTGCCCATGGCCCAGCTGAACAGTCAGGCGAGCGTCACGGACCCCGAATCTCCCGGCCGTACCTCCAACTACGTCAACATTGACTACTTTATGTAACTAGAAGGCGTTGAATCGACCTCCCCGCTTGGCTCTGATCTAATCTCACTTCACTTTCTCTTTCTTGCAGTCAGAGCAACGAGACGCGCTCGAGTTCGCTGGACAGCGATGGCGAGTTCGAAGGTCCGCCCATCATGAGGACCATTTCGCATGACGAACAACAGTCGACGACGCCATCGTCCACATCACAGACGCCAGGCGCATTACGCAAGGTGCGTACCACACTCAGCTACAAACAGAAACAACAACAACAACAACAGACTCTCTGATTCTGCATACAGCTGTTTTTGTTGTCTTTTCGTTTTTATGGCTTTGATTATTACGTTGCATTGTTTGGCGCGTCGTTGTATTAACCCCTTAACAAAGTTTGTTGCTATTGAATCACGCACGCTGTGTGTAGTAAACAGCTAACAGACTAATTGCAGTTGCAATGATTCAACTCGTATCGATTAATGACTCAGCACTCACTTCTAATTGCCACACACGCGAGCATTCCCAGTTCTCTTCTCGCTAATTGTTTCTTTTATTTTCGCAAGCTTTTGCTATTCCCCCGACTGTGGCTTCAGCCTCAGCTCTTTCCGATTGCAAATGCAAGCGAAGAAAGCAACTGTTTCAACAGCAACTGCCACTCACTGCTTCTTGTGGCCGGCGCCGCGCAGTTCGTTTATCTTTGACTTGCTTAACGCACACGAGGCGAGCACTGAAACAGAGACTGAGGTATGCAAGCGTCGCAAGACTGTCTTTCAACAATCCAGCTGCACGTTGAACCTTAAACCGATCATGAATTGAACCTAATACGAACATCAGTTGTGAACTGATCTAATTCACTTTAATCTTTCTTCGTATACAACAATTCAAAAAGGTTTCATTGCAATTATTCTTGTGAGTCGCCTTTAAATGCCTCATTAATTTATGCAAATTGCTTTCTTAATTGGCAACGGCAAACGTTGCTTTACTTGTCGCTATCAGTCGCTGATAACCGTCAATAATATTTTTGTTTAACAATTTGCATACCAAATAGCTGTGAATCTTATTTTTAACGCTTTTGCTTAGGGATTCTTTTATGTCATTTAAAAAACAAAGCTGATCCGTTTTGCATTTCAAATAAGCTCAATTGCAAATCGGAGCAGTTTGTTTTTTTTTTTTTTTTTAATACTATCTCTAATATATAAGCTTAATGCTAACGCAACTAATATTTGATGATATTTACTAACAAACGATTTTTTCTCTTAATATTTTCCACGTCTTTTTTTTTTTTTTGTTCTTTGTTTTATGATTTTATTCGTTTTATTTTGTTCTCTTTTTACTTTCTCTCAACAGAACTTAGTGTCAGCGATACTCGTGAGTACCGAACACTTACAGTCAAGCCTAGACTCAGCTCTATTTTAGTTTGTTCTCTTTACCGTTACCGTTATCGTTGCCGTTGTTGTCGTCGTATTTGTTTATACCTATTTGTATATTGTGTGTATATATATACTCGTATGCTTATGTACATACAGCAAGTACTCGTATATATATTTAATTTATTTGTCTAGCTTTCTTTCTGAATGCGCTTCCTCAATGTTCAATGTTCGTTCAATGCGATTGGTTCTCACTTTTCCGTTTTGTTTTTCCCATCAAAATTATTATTGTTGTCAAGCGTTTGCGCTGCCACACACAACACACACACACACGCACACACAACCACAAGTCCATTCACCATTCACACACACTTGCATTCAATCCTTGCACAATGCGGCTCTTTGAATTAGGGAACACTTGAATGTCCTCGGAGTACGCCGAGACTCTTGTAGCAATTGCAGAAAGATTGTATTGGATTATAGCATTTGTATGAAATCATAGTTTTAGTCTGAATTTAAATTGAAATGTAGCATAAAATTATAGATTGATTTTCATAGATCTGCGACTTAATCGCGGATTACTTGTGAACTCTAAAAGTGCGATTTAGTTAGAAATTCTTAATGCAGCATTTAAACAAATTTTAGTCATTTTAATTATCAAAAACTAAACATAAATAGATTGTTGCAATATTTGTAATATTTTAGTTTTTAGCCAATATTTAGCTACACATTATTTCAAAGTTGTTTTTCGTGCTGTATGCTGCCCCCCCGCTCTATCTATCTCTATCGCTATCTCTATCCATCCATCTATCCGATTCGCTCGTTCCCGTGTAAATTACTCGTATGTTGACGTAGTCTCGGTTCACAAACACAACTCGTATTATACCCCAGCTCTATACTCTCTCTCTCTCTATCTATATATATGTATATATGTATATCTATGTATCACCCTACTATATATGTTTATGTTACATCTGTGTTGCCTTGTGATGTGCTCCATTTTTGGCTTTTGTTGACATGTTGCAAGCGGTGCAAGGTGCAAGGTGCAAGGGTTGTAGATAACAAGCGCCTCCCTGCAAGCATCTGTAGATTACACAATATATATTATACATATATCTGTATATCAATTGATAGTAGTGTACGTGAAATATGTTGCTAATCCTCGCCACTTGTTCCCTGCAGCTGTCTGGCAATGCGCGTGGTGCCAAAATACGTTCCATACTGAGCTCCATCATCCACAGCGAGACGATCTACGTGGAGTGTCTGAACAAGATGATCCAGGTGAGTGCGCAGAACAAATTATGACAACAGTCCTTGACTTTGCTTCTTCTTCTATGCTGCAGTACAAGCGAGCGATACACGCGACGCTGGGCACATCGCAGCCTGTGATCAAGGAGGAGGAGGAGAACACGATCTTCTTCAAGATCGACGAGCTGCACGAGGTGCACACCGCGTTCCTGGGCGATCTGAAGACAACGGTGGCCCACGAGGGCGGCGATGTGCTGATCGGCGAACCGTTCAAGCGCTTAGCGGACATGTTCGATTTGTACAGCGCATTTCTGCACAATTACGGCCAGGCCATCGATACGGTGAAGAAGTGCAGCGCCAACAATCCGCAGTTCAAGAAGATTGTGTCCACCATTGTGGTCAATCTGCAGACAGAGCAATCGCTCACGCTGGAGGATCTGTTGCACAAACCGGTGGCACGCGTGCAGATCAATGCGCTCGTCTTCAACGATCTGCTGCGGGAGACGCCGGCCAACCATCCCGATCACCAGCCGCTAAAGCAGGCGCAGAAGAACATACAGATCTTTCTCAATCAGTTCAATGTGGTCAACCAGCGACTGCCAACGGAATCGAATCGCAATCTGCGTCGCATGGTGCGCAACTCGTTTATTGTGGAGCTGGTCGATGGGCATCGCAAGCTGCGGCATTTGTTCCTCTTCAACGATGTGATCGCGTGCGCCAAGTACAAGGCGCTGGGTCGCGATCGCATCGACTACGAGCTCAAATGGTTCATACCGCTCAAGGATGTGAACGTCTACGAGGAGTCGGACACTACGGCCGACCTCAAGGAATCTAGTCCCGCGAACATATCGCAAGTGAAGCGCAATCTGCGCTCGGTGCGCGATCAGCTCATCCTCGAGTCGAACGGCGTCCGCACCGGCGACAAGTATCGACGCAAGCTGGCCGATCTGGAGTCGCAGCTGGTGCTGGCCACGCCCAACTTGGTGCTGCGGCTGGGCAACAAGGCGAACAACAAGACCATGACCTTCTTCCTCAGCTCCGACTTCGAGCGCACGCAGTGGATGGACTCGATCATGTCGCTCAAGGTGAGTTTGCCATCCAAACGTCTGTCGTCAGTCTCACTCACTCACACTTCTTGACCGGCAGCAAAAGTGCAATCTGCCGGGCGCCAACACGATCAACTCGCTGGAGGTGACCGCCTTCATTGTGGCCATGCAGAAGGGCATGAAGACTGAAATGGGCTCGTATCTGATGCGCAACACGAACGACGAGAGTCTGCTCGTCGGCGACCTGCACATGGGCATCCAGGGGCTGCAGGGCCTCGAGCAGGCAGCCGATCTGTACATCTGCATTGAGGTCGACTCGTATGGTCACTATTTCCGCAAGGCCACCACCAAGATGATCTGTCGCAGCCAGTGTCCGCTGTGGAACGAGAGCTTCATGCTCGAGCTCGAGGGCAGCCAGAATGTGCGCATTCTACTCTACGAGGCCAAGGGGCGGCAGCTGTTGCGCGCCAAGCACATACTCAAGGTGAGTGCAGCGAGTAGTAGCACTCTTGAATTCTGCTGCGACTGCGACTTCAATTGACTTTGCTTTTCCTGCTATTCGCAGCTGAGTCGCAGCTGGCTGACGGAGACGACGCAGACGCGCAACATCAAGCTGAGCGAGACGCTCGAGCTGAGCGCCAGCTTCCGCTTTGTGCCCGGTGAACTCTGTCGCGCCACCACGAAGCCCGGCGCGCTCTTTGGTGCCAAAATGAGTCAAGTATTAAAGTAAGTGGAGAGCAGATCTTGAAGACTGCTAAGCAACGAGCATTGATTTAAGTAGCTTACTTTACAATCACTTCAAATGCTTAATATTCCATTGTGAATACCATGTTATTCATTTGCTTCTCTTGACAGACGCGAGAAACGCGACATTCCGTTCATCATCAGTGCCTGCATACGGGAAGTGGAGCGACGCGGCATGCTCGAGGTGGGCTGCTATCGTGTCAGCGGCTCTGCCTCCGATCTGGCCAAGCTGAAGAAGGCCTTCGAGTCGGGTAAGTCATCACTATGCCATATGCCTCATAACAATTGCAGTAGTAATTGAATGTGCTCTTCCATTCACAGATGCCTATGAGGCGGAGCAGCTGTTGCGCGAGGTCGACATCCACTCGGTGACGGGCATATTGAAGACATTCTTGCGCGAACTGCCCGAGGCGCTGTTCTCGGATCTGTTGTATCCGCGCTTCTTCGAGACATTCAGCGCATTCAGCAACAACAACGAAGCCACACGCATCAACGAGCTGCTCAAGGTGTACGAGGAGCTGCCGCAAGCCAACAAATCCTCCATCAATCTGATACTCGACCATCTAATCAGGTGAGTGCACGCACAGCTGCCTCAGCTTCACCGATGCCAAATCTTACATTTTCCGTGTCTTTTTTAGGGTGCACGAAAAGGAGACGGACAACAAGATGTCGCTGCACAACCTGGCCATGGTCTTTGGTCCCACACTGCTGCGTCCGGGGCAGACGCAGGTGAAGCAAAAGGATCCGCTGGCAGCAAGCACCGTGGACGTCATGGCACAAGCAGGCATACTCTACTGCTTCCTGCAGGCGCGCATCAAGAAGGATTAATGGGCTGTCCACGTCTCAGCGCACACAAGAATTATTCACATATGTATAACGCTATGGCCTATGCTTGAAACGCTCACAAGTCCAGCCCCCCTCCCAGACACACACAGACACAGACAAAGACACACACACTGTAACACTGATGATTTGCAGCTGAATCGAGTCGATGAGCGAGTGAACAAAAGTGCTCAATGAGAGTTAATCAACAACACACACACACACAAACACACATGATGTACATGCGTAGGAAAGTGTTCAACACTGTTGCTGCTGCTCCTAGTTCTAGTTCCAGGACCCTCGGCACCTCCCCCCCTCCCCACTAATGGCTTTTAGCTGCTTTGCTCGTATATTCTTAGAAAACAAACAAAACAAATTGCAGGAGAAGAACAACAATATGCTTTATCGATATACAACAACAAAAAAAAGGAACATATATACAGTAAATATATATATATATACATGTAGGCGCAGCACAAGCTCATCGCCCTACCCGCCCCCATCCTGCTTATTGCAACAATTGCATAATTAATACGATGGATAAGAATGAGAATCAGAATGAAATTGAGAATGTAAGAGAGAGAGAGAATGGCAAATATTTTCAATATTACGAGTACACACAATATACATATACATACTATATCTATATTCTATATAAATATATATACATAAATATATATATATATATATTAACTACTACTTAGTATACTATACATATTACTAAACACACACACCACACACACAAAAAGCAAATTCTTTCGTTTGCGGCAAGAGAATGTTGATGATAATGATGTAATAATGATCACGAGGATGATATATGTATGTGTATGCTTAAAAGATTCTGTTTTTTTTTTTCGTCTTGTTTTGTATTAATTACTTAGGTTTTATATAAACAGAAACGTAAAATAAAGAAAAATATATTCTATTTAGAAATGCTGGCTTTGAATTCAATAACTTGGTCTTCAGAAACGCAGCAGAAATCAAGAAACTCGAATGCACCACGTGCTTCTGTTTTGTAAACAAGTCCCGCTCTTAAAATGCCCATAGCAGCTGAGCCAAAATGGCAAATGGCAATCTAGTGAAATACCAGGCGAACATAAATGAGCAGCAGGAGGATTCTGTAAATCAACAAAATTTTTTTGCCCCCTAAAAGTATGCTATGGTTTTGCAAGGCTTAAAACCGTCCGTTGGCGGATAAAAATTTCAAAAACTCTGTTAGACGCAATGCATAAAGTAAGGCATACTTTTAAGGCGATGTTAAAAAGTTTATTTTTTGCAGTATCCTCTTGCTACTGATTTCTGTTCGCCTGGTATTTCAGCAGGTGATTTGTCACTTTTTGACCGTCGCGGCGGCTTTGACTGAGCAGCAAGCATGTGTGTGTGGCTTGGCGCATCAGCTGTTTTTTGTTTACAAATGCGAGCACGTGGTGCTAGCGACTTACTGCATTTGTTACTTGCTGCTAATTTATGTTCGCCTGGTATTTCAGCAGGTGATTTGTCACTTTTTGACCGTCGCGGCGGCTTTGACTGAGCAGCAAGCATGTGTGTGTGGCTTGGCACATCAGCTGTTTTTTGTTTACAAATGCGAGCACGTGGTGCTAGCGACTTACTGCATTTGTTACTTGCTGCTGGTATTTCAGCAGGTGATTTGTCACTTTTTGACCGTCGCGGCGGCTTTGACTGAGCAGCAAGCATGTGTGTGTGGCTTGGCGCATCAGCTGTTTTTTGTTTACAAATGCGAGCACGTGGTGCTAGCGACTTACTGCATTTGTTACTTGCTGCTAATTTATGTTCGCCTGGTATTTCAAAAGCGGGTTGCGGTTAACCAATATAATGATAAGCAATTTCCAATATTCGTGCATTGAATTTCGCCCCTTCTTCGGCATAAATTAAGTGTTTTTTTAACGAATTCTATTCATTTATTTACATACATCTTTCTATGTTAATGTATATTTTATAAAATCTATAATTACGTTTGCTAAAACCTACTATTCTTCGTCATCCTCGTTGGCCTCGGGTTGAACGCTGCCATCGACATCGAAGAAGGCACGACGACTGCGCTTGGCTTCCACAGCCGCTTGCGTGTTATCGAATTTGGCTGCTGTGCGTTTGCGCAGCTCCTCCACATCGTTTTGATCCTCCGTGGAGGCCCACTCCAGAACGAGGCGGCGTCCATACAAATGCGTACTGGCGCTGAGGGCATCAAAAGCGCGTTTAGCATCCGATTTGCTGGCAAAGTCAACGAAACCGAAGCCACGATGCGCATCCTCGCCAGGCGTCATCTTCTTGGGTATGCGCAGTGATGTCAGCTCGCCAAAAGCTCTGCGCACGAAGAAGAAATAATTAGCAATTCGTATTATGGCATTATCCTGATCAAATTCGTCTACTCACTTGAATATATCGCGCACCTCGCGGTAATGAGCCTGAAATGGAATATTTCGCACCAGAATCTTTGTGCCAGTCTGTTTCTTCTGGTCCACCTGGCGACGTCTGCCAGCGCCGTCATCCTGCGATCTATGTGGATAAGAAATCAATTGCAATTGTTTGTCAATGTGCAATGGGGAGGACACTTACTTGAGCACACGATCGCTGCGCTTCAGCTCGACTAGATTGCCATCGATTTGGGTGAGCTGCATGTCCTTCAGTGCCTGCGAGGCAACTGCAGCCTTCTTGAACTGTATGAAGCCATAGCCCAGCGAGTTCAGCTGTCGCGGATTCTGCGGATCCTTGCGCTTGGCTATCTCCACAGTGTGTATGGTGCCCAGACGCTGAAAGTGATCACGCACCGTTTCCAGCACTGTCTTAAAGTTGAGATTGCGCAGGAAAATGGTTGTGTCCGCCTCCGGCTCATCGTCCGCATCCTCCGCAATGGGAACTCCCTTCTTCTTCTCCTCCTCCTTTACAGGCTCTTCCTGCTTGACTTCTGGTTCTGCCTGCGGTTCGCTCTTGGGTATAATGGCCTCACCGCTGAGCGTTCGGGTGAACGTCTGGTCTGGCGCCCACTCCAGATACAACGGAGCGGTCTTGAACTTGGTGTAGGCCAGCTTCTTGAACGCCTGCCGCGCCTCCGAGGGTTCGCAGTACTCGATGAGCGCGGTGACGCCGCTTGGCGGCAGTACAATGCGTCCAATGGGACCGAATTTGCTGAACAGCGGCGTCAGCTCCTTGATGTCGGTGGCAGCCGGCAAATTCTTGGCCAGTATCACAGTCTTGGAGCGCTTTTGATTGGGCTCATCGAAGGCGCTCAGACGCACGCCTTCCGCCTCGAGGAACTTTTTCATTTCAATGACAATTTGCGTCTCGCCGAGCGCCAGACGCACCGCAGCACTGCTGCCGCCCTCGCTGGTGTCCAGAATGCGCTCCTTGCTGGTATTGAACTGCTTGGCCAGGAGATCGGCCACTGCGTTGGCGCCCAGAAACAACGAGTTCCAGCCAATGGGTTTCTGTGCGTTCTGCTTCAGTTTCAACGCCTTTTTCTGCTTGAACGAAAGCGACGCATCGTTGTCGATATCCTGCTGCTCCGCATCGGCATTGTTGTCGAGCTCCTTGCCGGGCAGCAGATGCAGCAGCCGTCCATGAAAATCACTGCCGTCGAGTGCATTGAAAGCTTGCACCGCATGCTCAGGCATCATGAAAGTGACGGTGCCGAAGCCTTTGATTTGTCGTGTGATCTTGTCGACGGGCAGATTGATCTCCACAACGGGACCGTACTGCTCGAACAGTTGCTGCAGCTCCTGTTCCGTGGTGGTGTAGGCCAGATTGCGGAAGAAGATGCGTCCCGAATCCGAGATGTTTTCCTCGCTGCGCAAACTGTCCTGCTGCTGCTGCCACTTGGCTTTGCCGCCTGTTGCGTTTGCTGCGGAGTCGGCAACTGTTTCGCCATTGCGATGGGCCTTGGTAACCTTGTTCTTCTCGGTGAAGTCGGAGAAGAACACCTGCTTGCCCTTGATGAAACTCTTGTTCTTCAGCATGCCCTTGGCCATGTCTTTCTCGGTCTTGAAGCCCACATAGCAGAAGCCGTGAACTTTGCTCGGCAAACGCACCGAATACGGCTTGAGCGGCTTGAAGAACTTGACGATATCCTGTCGCTTGGTGTTGTACGGCACATTGTGCATTTTGATGGTGAACAGCTCCAGATTGCTTTTGTCTGCTTTGGGCGTTTTCGTCTTTGCTGCTGCCTTTGGTGAGTCATTCTGCTGGCCCGCCATCAGCGACTTCATGTACTCCAGGTCACTGATCGGCTTCTCGGCCAGCTTTGCGCCAGTATCCTGTTCTGCTTCGGCGTCATCCGCAGATTCTTCTTTCTCCTCCTCGTCAATGTTATCACCATCATCTTCGTCGTTTGCAGGCTCGTCTTCCTCCTCCTGCTGCTCGGCAGTTTGAAGACCCGCATCGTTGGCCCACAACGAGCGCGTTTTGTCGTGCGCCTGCATAAACTCTTGGAAGGCTGGGTCATCTTTGTGCTTCCCCAGTATCTGATCTACTTTCGTCTGTTTTGGCTTCTCCGCCTTCTCCGGTTCAGCTGGTTGTTCTGCTTTCAGTTTGTCCAGATTCTTTTTGCTATCCTTGGCGTATTTGCTCCAGGATTGCGGCTTATCTTCGCTGCCTAGCGTTGCACATAATTCCACCTTGACGCGACTCGTTTGAATACAGGTGTTGTTGAAATGTTTGATGGCCGCCTGGGCCTCGGCCTCGCTGCTGTAGCCAACGAAACAGAATTGCCGGAATTTGCCATCTGGTGCGTATTTTAGCTGCAGATCTGTGATGGTTCCCTTGGCACCAAAAATATTTCGCAGCTTCTCCTCAGTGATCTACAAAATAGCGTGTTGCGTATAATAAATTTAATTGGCATTGATTTAATTTACTCACCTGCTTGGGTAATTGTTTGACTATAATACGCGACATTTTCTTAGTTGTGTGGCTTTACAAAACTATGGTGAAATTACATTTAAAAGAAATACATTTTGTTTACGGCGCCGCACGTGTTGCTCTCGTTGCCACTGTGTTCAATTGTAGAGCTGCACGCAGTCTGGCAGCGCCGCAAGTTCAGCTGTTACTTTACATAGCTGTTTAGACAAATTGCAAATTAACAGCGCTGTTATGGCGCGCAAATTTAAAATTAGCAACACAGCGCTATTAACGGAAATTTATATAGTTTTCGATGAAAAATTTATTAATTGCGATAGTTAAATACTTACTAAGATGCCCTTGTTGCATGACCCCTTTTAACCGGCCATTATTTCCGTGTCGTAGCGCCTATTGTTTGTGAATGATTCCGGCTGTAAATAAAATGCAAATAGTTGTAATCGCTAAAACCAAGTAAATAGCAATGTGCTCTATGGCTGCTATTTGTGGCATATCAGTGATTGTTGATCAGTAATGCAAAGAAAAGGCAAAGCAGGTGAACTAGGCTAACTCTCTGCAAAGTAATTTCTAAAGACAACGTCACAAAACGAATTTCACCATAAATCAGAGATTATAACCTTTGGAAGGCTATTGATATACATAGCTTAAGAATACTCCGGAACGACGCAGTAGCATCGCAAGAGCAAGAGGCAGAGAAAGAGAGAAAAGACACTTACCACTTGTTCTGTTCAAGTGCGTTCATTAGCGCTATGTATTTCCAGTAGTGATAAGAAAATCTGATCTCGCCAACAGCTATAAAGCCGCACGAGCTGCTGCCAAAGCGTTTCAGTTAGATCTTTAGATTTCAACGGGACTGATCTTCCAGTCGCTCGCTCTCGCTGTCTATTCCCCCTCTCTCTCTTTCTAACAAACAAATCTTCGCGGCTCGTTTTTGTTTTTGTGATAAGCCAAAGCAGCATTCATAAAACTGTTGTTGTTACGTAAAAATAAAAAAAAAAATACTAAATCAAAATACGCGAGAATAGTGGAAAATTTCAGTTAAGCTAACAATACATCCACAACTAAAATGGAAGTTCCGCCACCTTTGGTCCTCAAGCGTCCGCTGTTTGTGCCCAGCAAGACGCTGATGGGTCCAGGACCATCGAACTGCTCACAGCGTGTGCTGGAAGCGATGAGCAATCCAGTGCTCGGACACATGCATCCTGAGTGCCTCCAGGTGAGTTGGATTTTAAGACTACCAATGAGCTGCATTATAATCAATATTAATTCGAGAGTAGAGAAGAGATTAACAATTGTTGTAAACAGTTTGTCCAATGAATCTTGTTAAGTGTAAAGATAGGATGTGTGAATTTATTACTATTATTGTTCTAACACATAGTCTAAAATTGTTCAATATCAATTGAAATTTTCTATTCATAAGTCTATAAAAGTAATGTTTGCATGATTTCAACAGCTCATTCTTCTCAAAATTCTGAAAATATGATTTACCTATCGATCTGAGTGTGAAGCTAAAAGATAGTCATTAGTGATATTACTTGCCCATAGCAATAAACTGAGTATTTCTTAAGAAATAATTTGCTTGTCTTCATACTTTGCAATATCTTAAAATTGTTTTCATGAGCAGCAGATTAAATAACTTTTTTTTTTACTATGTGTTGGTTTGGTTAGAACAGGTTCTGTTTCTAAGACGTTAAAGAATCATTCACACCTATAATTTGTGAATAGTTGTCAACAAAAATAATTCAAAAGTAGAGATCTATTTCTGGACACGAACAATGCAAATATTAATTAAATGTATTGAAAGCTCTCCTAATAGATACCTCAAGGAAATACCCATTAATTTTGAGTCAAAAAGTTAAAATCAATGATTAAAATTTGGGTCAAAATCAGGTGTAAATAAATAAATATAAATGCAATGGCGATAAGGCAATTGAGATTAAATGCAAATATACCTATTTACCAAGACAATTGCGATTTTTTTTATTTTTTTACTAAAAAGGAAATTGTTGTTAATAAATTCTCAAGTAAATAAACTCAAATCGATTTGTTTTCATCCCTTGAACTTTGCGTACTCATTTCCTTGGGGTACATATTTACAACTGCTCAATTAATTGTCTTTTAATCGGGAAACGAGCTCAACTCACCGATCGGGTTATTTTTCCCAAACTGTTCCACGTACTATAAACGCCAAGCGAGTCGGGGAGTCTTTAAGTGCGATAAGAGGAGGGTGCAAAGTACTGGAGCAATTAACTAACACGCCTCGTTGCAGATCATGGACGAGGTAAAGGAAGGCATCAAGTACATATTCCAGACACTCAACGATGCCACCATGTGCATCAGCGGCGCCGGCCACAGCGGCATGGAGGCGGCGCTCTGCAATCTGATCGAGGACAACGACGTCGTGCTGATGGGCGTCTCTGGGGTATGGGGTCATCGGGCCGCCGACATGGCGCGACGCTACGGCGCCGATGTGCGCTATGTGGAGGCAAGTTTCGGCCGCGCCCTCACTCTGGACGAGATACGCGCCGCCTTCGACACGCATCAGCCGCGCGTCTTCTTTGTGGCCCAGGGCGACTCTTCCACGGGGATTCTGCAGCGTCACATTGCCGAGATTGGCGAGCTGTGTCGGCAGCACGATTGCTTCCTGGTAGTCGATGTGGTGGCTTCGCTGGGCGGCACGGAATTCCTCATGGACGAGTGGAAGGTGGATGTCGCTTACACTGGCTCACAGAAGGCGCTCGGCGCGCCAGCGGGTTTGACGCCGATCTCGTTCAGTAAACGCGCTCTCACGCACATCAAGCAGCGGAAGACGAAGCCGAAGGTTTACTATTTTGATATATTGCTGATCGGTCAATACTGGGGCTGCTATGGCACGCCTAGGATCTATCACCACACCATCTCGTCGACGCTACTGTTCGGACTGCGTGAGGCACTTGCTCACTTTTGCGCCATGGGATTGAAGAACGTAGTGCGGCGACATCGGGAGTGTTCGGCTCGCCTGCAGCTGGGCATCGAGGAGCTGGGACTAGAGTTGTTTGTGCAGCAGGAGAAGGATCGCCTGCCCACGGTGAACACGATCAAGGTGCCGTTTGGCGTCGACTGGAAGAAGGTCGCGGACTACGCCATGCGCAAGTGAGTGCGAGCGAAAGGGAGAGCAATCACAACTTGTACAGCACATTAACATTAACATTCTAGCTCACAGCATCCATTAACATTATTTCATGCTTCTGTTAGCTTTAACAGACTGTTACGACTCGTCATCCAACCGAATTAACATTTGCTTTTTCATGTCCTTTATAGATACAATCTGGAAATCAGCGGAGGCCTTGGACCCACAGTGGGGCACGTCTTCCGCATTGGCCTGATGGGCGAGAACGCCACATTGGAGAAGGTGGACATGGTGCTGAGCATCTTGAACGAAGCCATTCAGAGCATCAAACTGCGCGCAGTGGAACGCTCCAAAATATGAGTATCTTAGTAGCACAACAATATATTCGCACTCTTTGTTACAATTGATTTAAATAATAAATTATGGCAATTTATTGCCAAATGTAAACAATATTTTTGCGGTCTTCACTTTACAATTCAAGCAAAGGCCACATAACAACACTGCCGTTATGTTATACTCGAAATGGTACTGTAAACTAAAATAGCATGCGCACGTTTTACATATGGAATTTTTTGCGATTGCCAATTAGAAATCTGATCATATTGCCGGCTGTTGAATTCAGCTTTGCTTTTGTTTTCCTACAGCAAGTAGCATAAACAAGAAAAATTTACGAGTTGGAAGCTTATTAATTTATTGAACGCCAAGGTGACGTTCAAGCGCCATTTGCACAGCACTCTCACTATACATATAGAAAAAAAAATTGTCATAAAATTGTACACTTAAATGTTTATTTGTTGTTGTTGTTGGTATTATGGAAATCAACGTCCATTTGCATTATGTATACAAAATAGTTGCAGCTGAACTGAAACTGTGTCTTAACCCTGTTTCTGGGCCAATTCACGGGCCTTGGCGCGTTCCAATTTAGCAATGCGGGCCAAACTCTTTGAGCCGAGAATACCACCGCCCCAGTGGCGACGGATCTCCTCGTGGCGCTCATTAAAGTTGGTCTTGACAGCCTCCAGCACCTTGCCGAAGTTGGCCTTGTCGTTGTTGTCGACGGTGGTCAGGGCCAGAGCGGTGCAGGTCTTGCGACGCACCAAGCGTCCCAGACGAGCCTTGCCCTTCACAATGCAGTAGGGCACGCCCATCTTGCGGCAGAGGGCGGGCAAGAAGAGAACCAGCTGCAAACAAGAGAGAAAGCAAACAATTAGTAACAGCTGATAATTAGAGAAAACACGTGCTTCTCTCAAAATGCCACACACAAACAAAATACTCAGCTGTCAATTTGACCACATTGGAGCAAAAGCGTTCTAATATAAGAACGTTTGCTTCAGTTGAAGAAATTCAAATTTCACATCATTGGAGAGGATTGAGTGCTAGGCCTGACTTTGTTTACAAATCGCGAACACTTACCTCAAGGGGATCAACATCGTGGGCGATGACAACCAGCTGGGCTTTCTTCTGCTCAATGAGCTTGGTCACCGTGTTGGTGCCAGCGGAAACATAGCTGGGCTTCTTCTTGGGCTCGACTTCCTTGCCCTTGGCCTTGGCCTCAGCGAGCTTCTTCAAGCGCTGCTTCTTGGCCAATGGCGACTCTGGACGATACTTCTCCAGCAGCTTGAACAGTTTGACGGCTGTCGTCTTGTCCAGGGTTTGGCTGAACTGGTGGATTGGTGGTGGCACCTTCAGACGCTTCTGCAGCACAGCCTTTTGGCGCTGAACGCGAATGTATTTGGGCCAACGCACGAAACGCGACAAATCGCGCTTGGGCTGAACATTTTGGCCTGTAATAAAATGCGCTCGTTAAATATCGTGTAAAGGGTCAATTGTTGACTGTTTAACACCACTTACCGATGCCAAAGTTCTTGGGACGCTTCTCAAAGAGCTGGTTGACAACCTTCTTGACAACTGGCTTCTTGACGGCCAATGGAGCTGGAGCCACCTTCTTGGTCACTGGCTTCTTCTTTGGCCTGGGCTGCAAAGCGTGAAATGAATTTCAGTTTAGTACGTCACACACATACATAACAGCAGTTCACTTGGTATTCACAAACACCATAACAAAACACAAATAAAAAAATGTATAAAAAAAAAGGAATGCATATAATTCACTTCGCGTTACACGGCATTTGGCACGTTTAGTTTATTTAGTTGGGTAGCGGTGTTTACCTTCTTAACAACCATTTTAACGCGGTTTTAATTGAGAGATGCTAACAAAATTTGCAGATTATTTTGCAGGTCGTTCAAAAAGACCAGCTTTACGTCTGCCCGTCTGAAAGGTAAAGGAATGGAGAGAGCCGCGGAAGTCGCCTGCTTGTCAAAGTTGACATTTGCCCACAGCAGGGTTGCATTTCTGACAGTTTGCCCACTTCTATTGCCAGATGGCGCTTCAAGTGTTGCATGCGATACTACTCGATACATTCGCTGTCGATTGTTCAATATGCACGAACATCGTTTCCGACAGTGTGGGTAAATGCCTCATATTTTATATACGGTCACTTAGTGATCTTCATTTCATTTGTGTTTTCCTGTGTGTTTGTTTTTTGTGAAGTTTTTTGATCAAGATTCTGTTCAGTGCAAGGAGGACACTTGATTGAAAATGTGAAATATACTAAACAGCGACAATATCTTTTGTAAAACATTGAAGTAAAAAGCTGTTTAAAATGACGCGCCTTTAAAAGTGCGCATTTTGGAAATATACCAAAATACTATATGAAGTGTAACCAAATAAAAACTACACAGGTTGTAGTATTTAAAGTTCAAAGTTAATAAATTAAATTGATTCAATAATAAGAAATTCCTTATCATTGTGATACCATTAATTATTTTTGCACATAATCAGCCATGTTACCAAAACTAATCGATGTTTAAGTCGATTGCAATAACATCGATGCATCGAATGTGCTATCGATGCTTCTCCACCACTAATTATCATTTGCGCTTGCGCCCAAAATGTTAAAATTTGCATATAAATTTAATTAAAGTGCGATCGAATTGATGTTGAAGATCATTTAAAGTGTGTTTGTGTGTGAACCGTTAAACAGTGCGCAACGTTTGGTGCAGCAACAATCAAAATAAAAAGGTAGTGAGTGCAGCGATCGGTTGATTGCAATGCTGCAGCACACACATACACTCTCCTCCCTCCTGCCCCTGTGCAGACAGTGTGGGCCACCATTTTTAATTTCTTTGTTTATTTTGTGTTCCATCTTCGTCGCAGTGTCGCATTTTGTCGCAGTGTCAGCAGCTCAAATTTAAATGCATAAACAGACGGAGATAGAGAGAGAAGAAGAACAACAACGAAGAAACGATAACAAATCAAAACACACTTATTGAGTGATTGACTGATTGATGATAAAATGCAAATGTTGCATTAAAATGAAGTGACTGACGCAATCCTCACAAAAATGGCCAGCAATGTGGCTGGTGTTGCAGGTTCAGTTGCTGGAGCTGCTGGCGGCATGAATGGTCAATCTACATCCACAATGACCATCAATCACACGCATGCCGTTTGCGTCTGGGAATTCGAAGCGTCGCGCGGCGGCGGCAAATGGCTGCCCTACTCTCCGGCTGTCTCCCAGCACTTGGAGCGTGCGCACGCCAAGAAACTGACGCGCGTCATGCTCAGCGATGCGGATCCCAGTCTCGAGCAATACTATGTGAATGTCCGCACGATGACACAGGAATCGGACACGGAGTCCGAGGCAGGCGGCCTGCTGACGATCGGAGTGCGACGCATGCTCTATGCGCCCAGCAGTCCGGCGGGCAAGGGCACCAAGTGGGAGTGGTCGGCGGGCGGCAGCGGCGGCGACAGCGGCGGCGGCAGCGTTGGCAACTGCTGCGACTGGCGGCCCTACAACATGCATGTGCAGTGCATCATTGAGGATGCGTGGGCGCGAGTGAGTAAACTCAATTAGCCATTAAATAGTCAGTACAGTGCACGCTCCGAGGAGTGAAGGATTTTGTTCACAATTGATTTCAAGTTATTGGTCTTAATCTACGCTGTTAAATACTAAATCTTTATCTCGATCTTGTCTATAACTATTACTTACATTCCTTACATTGATTTTCTAGACAAGACAGTATCGTAATAAAACTCACATTACTTGAAAAATATTCTTTATAAGTTGGCCTAACTTCTATATTCTTCATATTAAGTACATAATTATTATGCACGTTTTAAAGTATACATTATAAATGCTATCTGATATTTTAATTGACTTTAAAATGACTATAAATTAATGGTCATCTTTGAAGAATTGCTGTGAAATTAGAATATAATGAATGAGGTTTTCTAGTTTACTCCAGCGAGCACGCATTGTAATTTGCTTTAATTGACCACTTTTGAGCTATGCTAATAATTGTGTTCTTGTTCTATGCAGGGGGAACAAACGCTGGATCTGTGCAACACAAACATCAGCCTGCCATACACGATCAACTTTTGCAACTTGACGCAAATGCGACAGCCGAGCGGGCCGCTGCGCAGCATACGCCGCACACAGCAGGCGCCGTATCCGCTGGTCAAGCTGACGCCGCAGCAGGCGCTGCAGCTGAAGACGACCAGCAACAGCAACTCCAACGGCAACGGCAATGGGCAGCAGCAGCAACGCAACAACACGTTGCCTAAAATGGGCGCAATGTTGCCGCCCATGCATCGACAGCAGCATCCACTGCCCATGTCCGTCAACGGCAGCCATCAGCAGCAGCAGCAGCAACAACAACATATGCAGCAGCAACATCATCATCAACAGCAGCATCAGCAGCAACATCATCAACAGCAACATCATCAACAGCAACATCATCATCATCAGCAGCAGCAGCAGCAGAGGAAGCCACACAAGAAGCACAGCGAAATCTCAACCACAAATCTGCGTCAGATACTCAACAATCTGAACATCTTCGGCAGCAGCACCAAGCACAGCAGCAACAACCACAACAACAATCACAACCACAACCATAACAATAACCACAGCAATGGGCATTTAGTGGGCGCCTCCAGTTCCTCGAACGTGGCCGGCTCGACGCTGCATTTGATGCAGCATCAGGCGCACTTTGCGCACGGCAGCAACAAGAGCATGCTGACCTCGTCGATGAACAGCCATCACAGTCGCTGCTCGGAGGGATCGTTACAGTCGCAGCGCAGCAGCCGCTTGGGATCGCATCGATCGCGTTCGCGAACGCGTGCCTCCGACACGGATACGAACAGCGTGAAGTCGCATCGACGGCGGCCCAGCGTGGACACGGTGTCGACGTATCTGAGTCATGAGAGCAAGGAGAGTTTGCGTAGCCGTAACTTTGCCATATCTGTGAATGATCTGCTCGACTGTTCGCTGGGCAGTGATGAGGTGTTTGTGCCATCGTTGCCGCCATCTTCGCTAGGCGAACGTGCGCCCGTGCCGCCGCCCTTGCCACAGCAACACCAGCAGCAGCAGCAGCAGCAACAGGTGCAACAACAGGTGCAACAGCAGCAGCAGCAACAACAACAGCAGCAGCAACAGCAGCAACAATCAATCGCTGGTTCGATTGTGGGCGTGGACCCAGCCAGCGATATGATATCACGCTTCGTGAAAGTCGTGGAGCCACCGCTGTGGCCCAATGCCCAGCCCTGTCCCATGTGCATGGAGGAGCTGGTGCATTCGGCCCAGAATCCGGCCATATCGTTGAGTCGCTGCCAGCATTTGATGCATCTGCAGTGCCTCAACGGCATGATCATTGCCCAGCAGAACGAACTAAACAAGGTGAGCATCAGCAACGGTTGTGCGTCTCGCTCTAATTGGCGCCCTCAATTAATTCTCCGCTCGTCTCTGCAGCAGAATCTGTTCATCGAGTGTCCGGTGTGTGGCATCGTCTATGGCGAGAAGGTGGGCAATCAACCCATTGGCAGCATGTCCTGGAGCATCATCAGCAAGAACTTGCCCGGTCACGAGGGACAGAACACCATCCAAATTGTCTACGAGTGAGTAGCTATCTATCTCTCTTACGCTCAGGCACTCATCTCTGTCGTTTTTGTCGTTTTTGTAGCATTGCCTCGGGTCTGCAGACCGCTGAGCATCCGCATCCGGGTCGCGCCTTCTTTGCCGTGGGCTTTCCACGCATCTGCTATTTGCCCGACTGTCCGTTGGGGCGCAAGGTGTTGCGCTTCCTCAAGATCGCCTTCGATCGGCGTCTGCTCTTCTCGATTGGACGCTCGGTGACGACGGGTCGCGAGGATGTGGTCATCTGGAATAGTGTCGACCACAAGACGCAGTTCAACATGTTTCCGGATCCCACCTACTTGCAGCGCACCATGCAACAGCTGGTCCATCTGGGCGTTACGGACTGAATGGGTTTCGGGACGCGACACATCCTCAATCTCAACGACCTACCCACGAAATACAAATACAATTCTTCCAATGTTCTTTAAGTACTCTCTGTTGCTAAACAAAAATCTCAATGTGTGTGCAATCTAATTTGATCTATTATTTTTTTATATACAAATAATTGTTTAATTGTTCGTTCGAGTTGCTCGAACTCAAAAAAAAAAAAAACGATGAAAAAAGCAAAAGACAACAAATTGCAAGACCAACAAAACTGAACTGCAAACGCCAATGCAAATGCAATTTCCTTCTTCCATTTTAAATAGGGAACTGTAACGAACTGTTCTTCCAATTAATAGTTGTTAAGTAATGCATGTATTTTATACAAATTATTGTATTTAATTGATACACGTTTTCACTGTATTGCCACACTACATATTATGCTTATATATCTCATATGATTCCCCATAGTTATACATATACATATATATATATATATAGTATAAAGTATATAAAGTTTGCTTCCACACGACACCTATTAGTATTAAAAACAAAAACAAACATTTAGTAATTATCTAACGCACATAAGCATTATTAGTTTGTAAGCTGTGCCAAAATTGCATCGCATTTCGCATTTGTTAAAACGATCAATTGTTAAACGATTCATCTCGATTCTGTTCGCGTCATCTCAAATTTACATACCTATAAATACTTTGTTGTTGTAATGTCTCCGCAGTTCAGATCAGCCATAGAATTGCATTCGAAGTGCAATTCACTGAAATCATTCGAATGGTCTGCCAAACACTTGAGCGACAATCTTACTTCATCAGAAACCATGCGAATAATTTGTATTAATTGCTAAGTGTCTTCCTTTTTTTTTTTTGTATGTTTTCTTTTTTGTGATTTTATATGCAATTTTTTTTGGTGATTTGTCCAAAGGCGCATCAATTCATGAATCTGTTGAGTGTTTTATCTCAGTAACTATGTCGAATTTGTATAATGTATATTAATCAGAATCATTTTGATCGAATTTCCCATTTCCATTTGCAATATTAATCTTTAATTTTTACATTTCACATTCAATATTTGCCATTATATTCGACACATTTGTTCAACAAAGTCTGCGCAATTGTTTGTGATTGTTTTGCGTTTTATTTTTTTTACACACATTCACGAGATATTCAGAAACATTCATTCACTATGCATAAATTACATATCAAACATACATAAGATTTTATACATACACACACACACACACATATAGACATATATATATTTTTTTTTATTAAATTGTTGCTTTCATATTGATATCATCTCGACGACATTCTCGACACACATACCTAACATATACATATATCTATGTAGTAATTAATAATTGTAGCGTTTAGCATATACGATAATAAATAGTTAGAGACAGACAGACAGACAGCTATGGGGCATGCCCAGTTAATAATATAACTAAGTTGTATTTAGCACTGATTAGTTGTAGACATTTAACTTGCATTCGACTATGCGCAACAACAAATGAATATTATTATGCTACTATAACAAATTGTACTTTATTTTAAATGATATAGCTTAAATAAACAACAACTTGCATCAACATAACGCATAACCATCAATTGCACTTTTTGTTGTATGGTTTTTGTTTTGAACATCGCTGCGCAATTGTTGCTGGCGACAAATTTAGCGCATTCAAGGTTTCAAGTTTTCGAGTTTTTGTTGTCGTTTTTGTGATTTCGATTTCGTTGCGATTTGCAGTGAATCACTTAAAATAAATTAAAATCAATTTTTGTGCATTTTTCATGCGTGATATTTGCGCCTCTGTCTCCCTGGCGCGCGAAACTTGCCCCAATCCTTTTATGGCACTTGCCACAACTCTCTGCAGTCTTCAGTCTGCAGGCTGACGTCAGACTCGCAACTGAGAGACGACGCCTCCGTTGCCCTACTATAAAACATAGCAAGGACAGCTCAGCCTTCAGCTTTGACTTTGACTTGGATGTCGCTTCACTTTCACCCTGCGGTGGCAGCTGTTGCTTTGTGGCACCGTTAGAGCCGCAACTTGCAACATTTTTGGCCGCTCTCGTTCGCCTTGTCCCCTTTGCATGCGTAAAATGTTTTCCTAGAATTTGTGCAGCATTTCATGTGATTTCATTTGATTGACACTGAACGTTGACGTTGACATTCAACAACACAATCGATTACAACTGCAACTGCATCTGCATCATCAACAGCAACAACTACAACAACAACAACAACATCGACTTGAACTCATCCACTCGTTTCTACATATCCAGCTTGTGGTTTTGGCCAAAACTGCACAACCCACTGACCATGTGCTGCAGTTCATATCAGTTTCAGCTTTCAGCTTTATTTATTTATTTTTGGCGCTATTCTGTTGTCGTTTTCAATTCATTTTACTTATGTATTTTCCTTCTTTTTTGGAGCTGCATTGCTTGCTTTGCATTTCAAAAAGGCGTTTCACTTTAGGCTCATTATTGCTTCATGCCCCACAAGGGCGCGTTGCCTTATCGAGGGATCTCATGTGCATTTAGCCCACTCCACAATCCATAACATATCTTTAAGGACTGGAAATTGCTAGATTTCTAATTTGAACACTGTTTAATCAGTGTACGAAATCAATCATTAAGAAGCTCAACTCATTAGACTCAATTTTGACTTGAGTTTCAATGTAATTGAAAATAGATTTTACATAACACTTATAAACACTTACTAAACTCATAATCTTTTAAAAACAAAAATTAAATACCACAGAGCTCCCCATTGCACTACATTTAATTAAATTTCTAGAGAAAAAAGAGTAATTAAAAAGAAAAAAAACACTTACTTCGTATTGACAGCGTCACGTTAAATTCAGTTGCACAATAAAAGAAAACTGTAAACAAAAAAAGAATTTAAATAATTAATTGCATTTTTATTTAATTGTTTTTTGACTATAGCATATAGTTGGAATTTATAACATTTATTTGATTTAGTTGCTGAATCAATGAATCGCATTCTCATTTAATTATTTTCAATATAGAATTTGTGACATTTATGTTTTTGGGGTTGCTGAGACTTTAAAAAAATGTTGCCCAATGAACAATCAGTCAAAAAGGTCACATCAACTTTGTAAAGTGAGTTATTATTCTTACTCAATTCTTTGGAATAAATTGTCTACTTTTGATAAAACTACAATTTTTACGAAATGCATAATTAAATAAACCGGAAAGAAATTGGGCTTCACTAGAGAGTTATGACTAACAATATACAAATTTTCAAATTGCCGGGCCGTTTTATTTGCTACTACTTTTAACTTTCGCTAATCGAACCACAATTTTTGTACAATCGGGAAAACTTCTTCTTTTTCACAAGTGACAATCATCGACTAATTAAACCCCAACATCACTTTAGGTCCTCAGAGTGGCCGTAGTGCAGTCAGTTCAGGAATCGACCCAATTCGGACTCGGAACTTTTCCTGATTCCTCCCCAGTTGAATTGGCAACCCAGGCCTCCTGTCAATTCTGAAGTTACCATTACCAAGCTAGCTATCGTGTTCTGTGAAAGTCAGTTGTAAAAAGGGAAAAAAAAACAACAGAAAGAAAAACTTGCAAAATGCTGAAGATTCGAAAGATGGTCAAAGAATGCGATTACGTGGCCTCGTTGCTACTGAAGCCCCGGGAGGTGTTCAAGCTGTCCGACGATTTGCCACCCATACCGGAGGAGGAATTCGAATTTGATATTGATATTGATGCGGAGGAGACCAAGAAGGTCGAGGCAGAGCTGGCCGTTAGCCTCGAGGAGGATGCCTGCGACTACTCGGAGGGAATTGATGCAACCCTATCCACTTTGCTGACCAGCGCCGACAGCTTGGCGAGCAGCAGCCTCGGCTCACTGCGCAGCCTCTTTTCGTCGTCCTCAGCGTCGAGCGAGGGCTGCTCGCGTGAGATCGATTTCCGTAAGCGCCGCTATTCCATTTAGGATGACGGAGCTCTGGGCGGGAGTTGCTGGATGGCAACAATTCTAGTTCATGGATAAGAGAGTTGACAATAAATGCATCTACTACATAGCTAAACTCTTCTTTGTACTTTCATTTTGCATTCTGTCTAGTCCTATTTTATTTGTATGCATATTTGAAAGATGTGAAGAGTTTCAACTGGTTGCCGTATTTATAGCACTTGCATAATGTAGCTAAAGGCTTTTGTAGACGAACTCTGATTTTTGGTATTAAGCATTAATCTGTAGTGTTTATTTTAGTATTCATCATAATCATAATTTTGATATATTACCTTTGTCTTTATTTTGTAATAGCTAAAGTTGCATTATGAAATGTTTATCCACCTTATAATCTATAGTCCCGTCTACGTTATTAACTGACTTAGCTTGAAAATTTGTATGGTGGAAGGAGACTTTTAACTAAAATATTGAATGGTGGAAATTCGAATATTTTCATGACTTTTAGCTGAACTAATAAAACCAATGGTAATACATATGTTCATTAAAAAATATGCAGTTCTAATTGAGTTTAGTTGTATTAGGAATTGCTGAAAACATTCCTCAAATTTCAACAAGGTTTTCACATTTTCGATCTCGTTGTAGTGTCGAGACGAATCTAAAATATGTTTCTTCGACTCTTATGATCTTGTGATATGCTGCCTACTTTTTGACGATGCTCTTTATTTACAGGGTATCGCCGAACGACAAAAGTCCTTGTGGCGGTGCCTGAAATCCTGCTGAGACTTTGTGCTGCTGAAGGTTGTGCTTTGATTTGTGCGATGTTGTTGTTGAGCGTAGTTGACTGCGCTGCTGACAACTACGCACACACACACACACACACACGCACACACACTCACACACGAAACGCACGTAGCCAGCTACAGATTTTGCACGACGAGGCGAACCACATCCGGACTGGGAGTGCAACTGGAATTGGAACTGGAACTGGGAGATGACCGCTGCCCACAGCGGCAGCGCAGTTACTGCTGTGTTGTTGTTAATTTCAATACTATTGCTGTCGCTGCTGCTGGAGCTGCTGCTGCTGCTGCTGTTGGCGCCTATCTTTCTACTGCTGCTGCTGCGAGACGAGACAAGCCTAAATGCAGCAACAATTGCAGCTAGCGCAATCAGTTAAGAGCCTCCGCTCGTGCCAAACGGTTGTGCGCATCTTTTTTCCACCCAGTCTCCACTCTGCCAGCAACAACAAACGACAACAACAACAACAACAAAAGCAACAACGAACGAACAATCGAACGATTAACTAAAGTCAACAAACAATTCTAAAATTGTGTGTTATTTTTTCTGCTGTTTTCGTGTAGTGTTTTTTAGAATTTTGTTTCAATAACAATTTCACATTTTTTTGCAAATTCGCGTGTGCCGACAACAACAATAACAACAATAAACAGTTAGCTGTAATAACCGCAAGTCAATCAAAAATTCAGTCCCCTTCCCTCCCTCGCTGGAAATTCGAGCGAGTTTTTTTTTCCGCGAATCGTAGAACAAACTAATACATTTGCAATTACACTATTTACGCCTGTGTTGTTTGTGTTTGTTTAGTTTGTGTCTTGTTTTTCCTTTTTTTTTTGTTGTTTTGCTTTTGTTTGTCTCCAGTTACAAAAGCCGCGACGTTAACAACGTCTCCGATAAGAAGCAGCAGCAGCAGCAACAGGTGAGTTCAACTGCACACACACACACACACATACATATGCACATGCATACACACATACAAACAGCCGCTGGCTTAGTACATTAAGTGTCCCACTACAATGTTCTAAGCGTTTTGTGGTTTTCCTGCTGCCGCTGGCGCCATCTAGCGGCAATTAATCAAGCCCTCATCTCCCATTACACACACACGTACATGTGTGTGCGTCTCTTTCTCGCCCATGGCATTCGTCGCATAAATCACACATGTAAAATTATGAATTCAAATTCAAATTGAAATCAAATCAAAGCCGATTGACAGACAAGTTAAGCACATTGCCATATACGAGTACATTTAGTAGTATGGATGGCGTTTTTACGATCAGCTCGCCCCAAAAGCGAAAAAAACACACACAAAAATGCAAATCGTGCATTTCTTTTTTAATTGACCAAACACACATTTTGGAGACAAATTCAAAATTTATGAGTGCGCGCGCCTCAATTCGGTCTGTCATTCATCGTTTATCGGGGCATTGGCCACGCGCCTTCCTACGCCAATCGCACACAAGTTGTGAGACGTCGTCTCTATTGATCCGTCAAATTGAAACAGATAACAAGTTAAAGCGTTCAAGCTAACTTATGCAAATCGATGAGTTATGCGTTAATAATACGCTCACAAATCTGTTGTATCGCACAAATTGGTCATTGCTCAAAACGGAACTGATCGAGATCTATCGCTCTATTTATATGAAGTCGCTTCCGTCAGCTTTGACATGGGGATTATAAATAAGTCCTTGTCTCGCGACTTGTGTAATTTTCGGATTAAGCTGTTTATCGTTTAAACTTTTAGCCTACTTTAAGTTCGAGATAAGATAACACATAGTTAGATAGTGATAGTTGAAGACTTGGCAGTTCTGAGAGTTTCAGCTAATTAGTCTGTAACTATTGCGCCAAGTTTATCAGAAGACAGATTACAATATTTACTTAATTACATACTTAGTAGAATATCAACTATCACGATCACTATCACCATCAAAAGTGGAAAATTTCTACACTTTTCTCACTTTAAAATTTGAACATTTTTTATGACTATTATTGTCTGAAGCGGGAGTTGCAGCTGTTTCTCTTGGAGCGATTTTAGAGCTGATCTTTGCATGCTGTGATTATCTTAGGTACTTTGGAGCAGTGTTTTTAAGGGTTTGCTTCCATTGGATTGTGGTCTTCAAGGTCAGCTTTGGATTAGTCGGCGTTTAAGCGAGTAATTATCTCACTAAGTGACTATTTTGCCGACAGACTTTTCCACTTAACTGACTGACTCTTTTACTCAATGACTGACTGACTGACTAAGCCACCTGTCTGACTGTCTGACTGTCTGACTGACTAACTGGCCCACTAAACGACTGGCTGACAATCGTCAGCCTATTTGCCCAATTGCGGTTTTGAACTTGTTTGGCTTTTGGCCGCCGGACGCCCCTCATGCACCCAAGTCACAGTCGTTGACTTTGTCCGGCCTGGTCTCAGGTCTCAGGTCTCCGGTCTCCGGTCTCCGGGCTGGCTCTGAGAACGTGCTGTGGATTCCAATTGCCGTTTGACCGAACAGCGTTGTTGACGTTAACCAAAACTGACTGAAACCGAAATGCGACGCTGGCGGCCACAGCAACTAATCACAGCAGTCAATCCAAATGAGCAGCAGCAGCAGCAGCAGCAAAACAACAGACGCAATTGCAATCGTATTGCCATTTGCCATGTTTTATTTTAGCCATTTACGGGGGAAATGTCACAACTTGTTTTTGGGGGAGACACTCCGGGCACTTGGGGACTTGGCGACTTGATGCTTTGCTGCCTTGTTGCTGCTTTGGCGTCTTGCTCTTGGACGGTGGGGGAGGGGGGGAGGGGCTTGGAGGGGGTTATCTGGTTCGCCTCGTCGTGTCGCGTCGCGTCGCGTCGCGTCGCGTCGTCGGAGTGCAATAAAAAATGCTCAAAACACACACAAATCATGATAAATTGAAAATAATATTAACGAATCTATCTACGTACGAATTGAGCAAATGTGCTTCACTTGAGAAACCGCAACAACAACAACAACGACAACGACGACAACACAAAAAAATGAATCAAAATGAGAAATGCATTCGCATTTGTATGGGCAGCATGATGTGCTGATCAGCTAGCAGTTACCCTGTAATAGACTTCAATACTTTAAGTTGCAGGATCTCTGACTTTGTTTGAACATTTTCAAAGTTCTACAATAAATCCCGTCATAAACTACTGTCTAATAAAATAGATTGTGATATTTTTAGGCACAACTTTACTTATTTTTCTAGCTCACAATAAACTTTACAAACATGTGTTTCTTAAAGGTATCTCTCGATGTTGTTAATAAGAAAGAAGAACGTGACTCAGAGTTATAATAAGCTTAAGATGATTCTCAAAGAATATTTAGTAAAGGTCTCAAATTTATAAGACGAATTTTGTATGTTTTCAAACTGAGCTTATTGATGATAAATTGTATGTTATGTACTACAAATTTCTTTGCAACATTTGCAACTCAGCCCCTTTTTTTGTGTCTGATTTTGATCTTGAGTTATACTTTTTTTATGGCATACCCTTTGCGTTTAGCAAACGCAGGGTATTGCAAGTGAATTGCATCATCAGCTGGCAGCCAAGTGCCGCCTCCAACTGACATTTTGCGGCATGTTGAATGAACCGAATGTTTTTCCCTTTTGCAGGAGCCGCACAACTAGAGTTGGCCATGGAAATGGAATGCGATTTGGGTGCCATACAAAACGAGGAGCTGCTCAGGAAAATGGTAAGCGTTGAAGCGGCACTGATTCAATTATTTGGATATTTAACTGCTTGATCATTTGTTATATTATTTCATTGGTTGTTTTGCTTTCAAACTCCTCATTAAATTATTGATTACCTTACTGATTTACTTACTTATTGACTAAATATCAAGTGCAAAATAAAAGCTTCTCAAGAGCAATCAAAGAATTTATAAGCTATAAAAACGAAATTGTTTAAATGTCTATCACAAAATCAAGTTTTTTGCTAGTCTGCTATTTTTATGCTACTTCTCTCTTTTTTTTTGTGATTAAAATTTAAATGCAGTAACAAGATTTCAATAAAAAGTAACATGTATTGAAAACTAGCAATTAGAAAATAATATATATGAGTTAGTTATAAGTTTAAATCGCTTTCTACAAGCACTTTTCTTGGCTGCTTCTAACAGCAGTTTGAACTGCCTCTGACTCTCTGTCTGCCTGCTGCACCACCTGTTGCAAGTTCATTGGCTCGCCGCGCTGTTTGCTGGATGCGTCAGTCATTGGCTTTAAAGGCGCGACATTCGCTTCGAGAAGCAGCTAGAGATTCACCATGCACACACATTTGTGTGTGTCTACATCGAGTTCCCAGTATCTCCCAGTGAGGCAGTCAGTCCATCAATCCAGCAGCCAGCCAGTCAGTCAGTCAGTTAGTCAGCCAGTCAGTCATTACCCAGTTCGAGCTGACCAAATTGGGTCATTTATGGGGTTGGCCTGGTCTCTGGCTCTGGCTCTGTGTGGGCCGCTTCGCTGACTTGGTTGGCTGAGTTGGCTTAGACGGCTTTGCAATTATCGTTAAAATGTCGTTAAAAAAATCAATGGAAAAACGATGACGACGACGAAGACGACGACGACGACGTTGCGTCGTCTCTTAACTTGGCCAAATGATGAACGAGCAGCAACAATAGCGAAAAAATACATCTATATCAATAATGTTAATAATAAATACACAAATTGTACAAAAATAGCAGCAGACGTCGCTGCAGCCCACGCAGGCGCAGACAGCGACGTCGACGTCGCCGTCGACGACGACATCGACGCTTGCGCCGACAGCGACAGCGACGCATCGTTTGTTCTCTCTCTCTCTCTCTTAATGTTTTTACGCTCTTGCGAGCGAGAGCCAGATTGGACATTTTGGGCTGTTGGTCTCCTCCTGATAAAGTGGCTCAGCATCGATGACTCATGCGCCATGAATCAATTTTTTGAACTCGCCTGACCGCCGCGCTGCAAATCAAGTTACCCTCAAACTACACTAAGCAAAATTACTAACAATGCTCGAAGGAGTTAACAGAACATTGCTATAACTGTAATTAGCAGCAATTGAATTGACTGTTAAGTTAACAGCAGCTCTGAATGCTAAATAGCAGAACAGTACGAATGTTGGAAGATGCTGGAAGGAGTTAACAGAACATTGCTATAACTGTAATTAGCAGCAATTGAATTGACTGTTAAGTTAACAGCAGCTCTGAATGCTAAGTAGCAGACTTAAAAACTTTGATTGTAAATATGCGTTTTGCCTTCATAATTTACGTTTCGTAATTTTTTTTTCAAGTGTACGTGGCTCACGTTGCACTGCAGCGATGACGCCACAGCTGAGGCTGCGGCATTGCAGACAGAGTCTGAGGCTGAGTCTGAGTCTGAGTCTGAGTCTCTGTAGCTGAAGCTGGTCAATTGGCAGCCAAAGTTACAGCCAGTTTCAGTGGCAATTGGCAACTTTGGCGCTGGCGCGTTGGCCGCTTTACAATTGCCAGTTTGCCAGTCTCTTGGCCATGATTTGTAGCGAGCGTCGCGTGGGCAGCTGCTGCTCCAACGACTTCACCGGCTGCGGCTGCGGCTGCGACGGCGGCAACGGCTAAATAAATCAATAAAACGCAACAACAGCGTAAAACCTGCGCCAAATTGGCACACAGAGACACCCGCTATGGCCATATGTCTGAGCTGGATATCTGTTTGTTTGCCCATCTCTGCCCCCCTTCTCCCATCTACCCATCTGTCCATCTGTCTGTCTGTTCGCTGACCAACTCTAGTGGCAGCTGGCCAAATGCAAGTGTGGCTAAGCAACGGCAGACAAGTCACGTTCAACAAGCGGTCTATCGATCTACCGACTACCGTCTATCGTCTATCGCCTATCGCCTATCGATTGAGCGTGTCTAGCCACGACGTCTGCGCAGCGTCTGCGATGAGTAATTCACCTCCACAGTTGTCGTGTCGCGTCTTCGATCGTTGAGGGCGTTTGCATTGAAATTGAAATTGCTGCGGTAAAAAAATAAAACACCCACCGAAATATGTTCAATACACGCATGCCAATCGAGTGATTTGTTACATATACAATAACTATATTGCAGTCGTTGTCGTTGTTGTCGTTCGGCGCTACGCTTCGTTGGCCCCCGGAATGGGTCAATTCTCGCATTGAGCTGAACAACTGGACAACTGGACACTTGAGCACGTTTGCTCAATTGTTATTTCAACCACTTTTTGTGTTCCCCGCATTTGGACACGATCGATTAGTTGTATCCCACGGGCGATATCATTATGAAGAGTTTTGCCTACCTTATGCAAATGGAACTCGTCGCATCATTAGCTCGACTCGAACTGTAAACAATACGAGTCGAGCATTCAATTCTATACGCACTTTGTATACACTCAAGTTTCATAAAATCCTATAGAGTTGGCTTGGATTCAATTGCCATTTGTTTATCTGGGGAAATTGATGATCACAAACTTCAATTTGAAATGAAGCTTGTTTTATTTACTTATACCCAAGGCGAGGCTTGTGTTAAGTACGACTAGTTCATTGGAAACAACAATTTGAGCCAACATTACGACTTGTTTATGGCAAATTCTATGAACACAAGCCTTTTTCAACTTTATTGCAATTTGATTATGTTTTGTCGAACCATAACCTCAAATTGCAATGCATTTTTATGGCATACCGTTGTATCTGCTCGTTAAATAATCAAACCTAACCTCAAATTGCCAAGTGCACAGCTGGTTAGAAATTAAAATGTGTACTCCTTTTGCAGATGGAAATAGTGTTAGGTCCGTGAGTGAATCTAATGTCAAACTAGGTTTAAATTAAAGTTGGTAAATCAATAATTGCAAATAAAAAAAAAACAGATAAAAATGAAAACATCTGCTTATAAACCTAACCTCAAACTGCATATGAATTACCAATTAAAATTGAACTACCAATACATTGCAAACTTCTAAAAAATATACAAAGAATTGTTTAGAATTAATGGCAATAAATACGAATATTTATTTTTGGCATATGGTAATGAAGATAAACTTCATCTCAAATTGCATTATGCATTTTAACAGCATCTTGCCCATCTGCTCCCTCTCACACTTCTGCTCCATCTAGCTTCAATTGAGCTCTTGTTCTGTATTCCAATTAAAGCACTTTGCTATTTGCAGCGAGCTTTATGGGGATGGCAACATGATCGGTAGGCAAAACAATCAAAAAACTTCTAATAAACTCGCAGCCGTTAGTCGCCCTTGTTGCTGTTGCTTTTGTAGTGTTGTCTTTGCCTAGGCAAAGCAAAGTCAAGAGCTTGGCAAAATTAGAGTTGTGTGTGTTTGTTGTTTTTGTGCTGCTGTTCCAAGCCGCTATTTGCTTTTGCTTTTTTCATTTTTCATTTTTGTTTTTGCACACACCAAAAATGAAAAAAGCAAAGAAAAAAGCCAGCGAAGCTGGCAGCGGCCGCTGCACTGATAGTGGGCACCTCACACACACACACACACACACACGCACACACACTCAAGTCAAGGTGGCTGTCGCAGTCGAAGTCGAGTCTCTCACACACACATTGAAAGTCGCAAAAACACGCATAGCGCTGTCGCTGTCATCTTCGCTGCTGCTGCTGCTGTGTTTTGCTGTCTGTTGTTGTCGTATTCGGTCATATCTTTGCTGCTTGCTGCGCTGTCGTCATCAGCTGCGCAGCAGCGCAACAACGACGACGACGACGGCGACGTCGACTGCTGGCGTTGTTGTTGTCTAAGCTTCGGCCGGCTTGGGCCGTCCACTTTACGCGGCTTTGATTCTGAATGAGGGAACTTCAGTCTGATTTTGGTGCTCGATCGATTGCAACGTGCCGACGCTGCGGTGTAAAAAATAAAAAAGAAACAAACGCTTGACAAAACAACAAAACGAATAAAAAAAATATAAAAATAAAGAAGAAATACCAAACTCCAAACACAACAACAGCACAGCAGCAGAATTGTTACTTTTTTTATTTATTTAATTTTTTTGGCAACTCGCAAGCGACATTTGATTTATTAACTCCACAAACACACACACATACACACACACACACGTATATAAGCTGAAAGCTTAAGCCGAGAAGAAAACGGCGACAGGATTAGTCACACCTAACCAAGTGTTTTAGCTCCCTCTCTCTCACTCGCTCACGATCTTTTGCTCTGTGTGTGTTTGCCATTTTTTTGCCGGTGCAACAACAAATCGTAAGAAGAAAGAAAAAAAAAAAGAAGCGAAATCAACATCGAAATAAATTCCGAAATATCTTTTTACCTGCCTGCTGCGTGCTTCTGTCATTTTGGAGGAGCCACTGTGATTAGCTTTTGTTATACACCATCGAGGTAATTTCATTTCCCATTTTATTTTCATATTTTTTTCCCCCGCTTCGCATTTTTCTCAACTCGCATTTATCGCTAATAACTTTCACACTTTTGTAGCAGCAAAAATAATTTGCAAGTTTGTTTGGTTAACGGGGCGGCGACGTGTTATTTTTTTTGTTTTTTTGTTTTTGCATAACTCACAGTTAGTCAGCGGCGTCGTCGGCGACGTCGCGTCGCTGTCGACGCACCTATTGCCAACTTGTAAACAAACAAAAGAACCTTATCTGCTGCCCAGCTACTTAAGATATGATTACAAATTATAGCGAATATCGCAAAGCGAACAATATGCACCGAATACCGTAAAGCGAGTATCGTAAAATTGATATCTTACAGTGGAATACATTAAAATTGTCCGTTCAGAACATTTATGTGGAATTTCAGAGTATCGTAAAATTGATAGCTTACAGTAGACCGTTGTTTATTCATTAAACTTAAGCATAATATCAAGCTTTTCAATTCAGAACTCTAGAGCGCATTTTGTGTATCGTATGCTGTCATAATTTGTTGTGTGCTTATCAAGATCTTCAACTTGGAACTTTTCTATTAGGCGCGCTGGAGAGGGAAAGTGAGGCGCGGGGGTGTGTTGATTGCCAGCGGTTCACTATGCTAATCTCGAAAATGAATCTAATTACAATGGAACCTGTTCCCCAGGCAGTTGTTGGCCTTGCTCACTGTGCTCACCGATCGCACACACGAAAGCCAAAAGAAATTAAGATCGAAATCGGTCAGCGATTCACTAATTGTAATTTAGATATGTGTATTGTTATAGCTATAGCGATAAATTGGCAGCCTAGGGCTCAACGTATGTTTCTTACACCCACTCTAGATCATTGCTATATGGAACGATCAGTCGCAACTTCAGCTAACACAATAACACTGCGCATAAATTATACGATTCACTTCGATGCGGAATAATTGAATGTGAGCGAATACACGAGACTAGTTTTAATCACAGACATTAGCATTCAGTTCCAGAAACTTTAGTACAGTTCGATGCAAAAGCTTTCGAATAAGCTACCAAATAAAATCTGTGGATATTTTGTTTATTCGTTTAATTGTGAACTATCGATGTTAAGGACATTCTATTCTAGCTCACTTAGACGATATGACTTCATTCCAACAGCTTTGTTTCAAGTAGCAAAATATAATTTTGCGATATGATTAATTGCGTGTGTTGCAGTTGCAACTTTGATGTGCTTTGCACCTGGTCCAGTGGCGTGGGAAATGTTTGTTTGCTGCTGGGAGTTTTTTTTTTCTTGAGTTCAGTTGACAACATGTCAGCGTTAACCCAAATCGAGTGAGTATTGAAGCCGAAGTTGCTCAAAGAGCTTTCGACTTGACTCTGGCGGCAACGCCATCGATCAAAGTTGACAAAGTTTCCCACACAAAACACACTGCACGGTGTTGTCCAACACATAATCTTCAGGTTGTCTCGGCAACTTGGACTCGTTTTGAGAGCCCTCCATACTATTTATATATATGTATGCATGCATGCGATACAATTCTTGCTGATTAATATGCGCGGTGTTGAGGCCTCGAAAGCGCTCCACATTTCAAGAACAGACGCCGCATGTTTTATTCACCTGAGCAATGTCAGATCCAAAAAACAAAAAACAAAAAAGAATAATAACAACAACGACAACTGAAACTGAAAACAAACAGAACTCGAGTAAGTACAGAAACTTACAAAAAAAAACGAAAACAACAGGGAGAGAGGGCGGGGAAGAAAGACTGGGGGATACCCCTCGACAAGTCGCAATTTGCTAATTTAGAATTCTCTTTACACATGTTGAAGATAGCTATTTTTATTTTATTTATTGTACACCTCTGTGATCGACTGTCAATTACTCTGCAGCCAAGTTGACGATTGGAATTCATGCTCAATAATCTCTTGCAACTTTTGTGAGATGCATATTGATCATTTCATTTATATAGAATACTTTAATTTAATAAATTATAAATCATGATTTTGTCTCAAAAAGTTTAGGATCGAAGGATCTCGACAGAATCAGAAATAAACTTTCTCTTTCATATCAAATCAAAAAGAAAAGCAAAAGGCGACTTAATTATCTCATGTTGTGTTTAGCTTACAATTCATCTACACAGCTTACAGGGTATGCTGTAAATTTAGAATATGCGCAATTTTGAATAGTTTTCGGTTTCGGTTTCAATTTCGGCTTCGCAGGTGCTAAACAACGTCGACGCGGGCGTCGCTGTCGGCGTCGCAGCCGCCAGCGGACAGCAGCGAAGAATGACACAATTCGCGGCGAATTCGCAAAAATAGTAGAGTGGCAGCAGCGGCAAATTGGCAAAATGGCGAATTGGTGAATTGGCATCGTAATTCTCGGCTCGCAATTAGGTCGCCCACTTTAATATGCATGCAACCGAATAGAACAGAGCGCAGAATTGAAATGAAATTGAAATAGTTATAAATAACGACTGACGCCAAAAAAGAGAGAGAGAAACAACAACAAAAAAAAACCACAACACACACAACAGTAAAAATTGAAGCCGAGCAATTAACAGCAAAGTGCAAACAATTTCCTCAACGAATTGAACTGATTGTCAATGTCAAATGGCAGTTGTCAGTTGGTTGTTTGTTCCCTCTTCTCTCTTCTCTCTTGTCTGCCGTCTGTTGTCATTTGTTGGCCGCCAGATGGCCGCTGATCGTCGCCCGCTCGCTGCAATGGTGCGTGCTCCACTCAACAGGTGGTTGAGTGCCGCCCTCTTCTGCAGATGGGGCGAACTTATCGCAAACGATTAACTTGCAGTAGCGATTACATTGATTGCTAGATTTTCTTATCGAGCAGACATACTTCACAGCAGTTTAAGCTCGTATCGAAGCGACTTGAATTGCTATACGTGAGATACAGTGAGTTCTTTGGGCATTACAATTGCAAGGCAGAGCTTTAAATGGCAATGAATAAATCAATTATAAAGTGTCATAATGTGCAATATATTGCATTGTTAGAATGCTGGCAGTGAGGCTCAATTGAGAGCAGACGACTACGAAGGGAATTTAAATAAATAAAGCTATCTTTATTGATAATTCAAATAATATTAATTTGTTGCATATTTTTGATGTTATTAATAGACTTCTGGCAATTGCAAGCAGATGAGTACGAAGTGAAATTTAAATATATTAATCAAATAATTAAAACAATATATATTTATGCATTAAAAGATCTATTCATTTAAATTACTCCATCATTTTCTAGATGATAAATGACAGACTTTTGGTTTTCTGTTATAATCTAATGAAAGAAACTAATGCATAATTGATTGCTCTAAAATCTCTATGTGAAGCACATTAATTCTATCGCTCGTTTGCCATTTTAAAAAGCGAATTGATATATGCATAGATCAAAATAGCATATGTATAGCCAAATTTAATTTAATTATAATGCCCTCCTTCTGCGCTCTAGTGTCTCTATTGTGTCGACTGCTGAGGGGTTGACATCACCCTGAAGGGGAAGGGAGTGGAGGGGAGCCGTCGCTTTCACTTCCTTTAGCCGCTTAATGCGGTTTGTCTTAGCGTGTTTCGTGCTTTTGTGACATTCGCGTTTTGCCGAATTTTGACTCAATTAAATTTTAATAAATTTTAATTTCAATAACAAAAAGATTTTTGCCAAAAAAAATAAGAAAAAAACCAAACGAATGAACAACAACAACAATCAATGGGGCAAAAGCATAGACAACATACACAAAATATTGTTGACCTCCAAAGCTGACACGAGAGCTCAGCTCAGCTCACAAACGAACGGCACAAAATACAACAACAACAACACCAGCGAAAAAGGCAAAATACAAAATAATAAATAAAAAGAAAAGAAACAAAAAATATAATAATTTATCAGCAGTCGCGGCTGTTCAACAAAAATCTCGCACGTCACGTCATCATCAGACGTCGCCAGAGGATGAGCGAAGGTGTAGAAGAAGAAGGAGGCGGAGAAGGGGGAGGCAGAGGCGGCGTCGGCGTCGGCGTCGGCGATAGCAGCAGCGAGTGCAGTCGACGTCGTCGTTGTTGTTGCCGTCGTCAGCGTCAACAGGTTGCCGCTGGCAGCGGAGGTGCGACGACGACGACTTCAACTGGTTATCATGGGTCGCTTTTTAGAAATTACGTCATTTGGCATCGTCGGCATTTGCAAGACGCCTGCTCAGCGTCTAGACGGCAACGCCGACTTCGACGTCGACGTGAACGTCAACGTTGCCAGCAATGCTGATGGCGACTGCGCGGCTGCTGCCACGCGACCTGTTCCTGTTTGTTATTGTTATTGCCGTTGTTGCTGTCATTGTTGTTGTTGTTGTTGTTGTTTCTCACATAGACTCGACTCCGCTATGCAGCCAACCATCTGTTTCTTTTCTTCGCAGCTTTTGAGTCGCCTTTTATTTTGGCTTTTTTTTTTTATTATTATCAACCATCTATTGAGTTGATTTGCAGTGAAAGCTTTCGTTTCGCTTCGATCTGATTTGATTTCATTGCTTTCTGCTCTTTTTGCACATTTGCCCTCCTTTTTTGGCTCGAAACCGGCCAAAAGAAGCTATAAAAAGCTGTTGAAACTATAAAAGTTTAGCGGTCGTGTTTGGTGCTCAACTCACGTCAGCTGTTATTTAAATGAGAAGATTTATTTATTGATGATGATGCCGGGAAAGAGTTTCATTTGACCAGCGGCTTTTGTCATGCAGCATGACGCATTTTCCAATGAAAATATTGCACTTAAGATTGATGTAAGCTCCGAAATTGTGTATTTCAGTCGCAAAATTTCAATTTACAATAATGACTCAGCTTAAAAGAGGAGTAATAAAACAATTTCTAAAATTTACGTGCCATAAAAATATGAATGCTATAAAATTGAAACAATTCTAAATTAAATCAAAACTGATTTTTTACGCATCCCACAAAAATGGCCAACGAAAGCGAAGTCTAAAGCTTTTGTAGCGCTATTAAATGAGTTTTATTCCTCTTTCGACGTGTCGTAAGAAGTTTCCAGTTGTTTTCACATTAAATTAGCATAAGATGACGACAGCAAGTCTAACCTTATAAAGCAAACAGATTTCAGCCAAGCAATCATTTATCTCATTTTGAATAATTATCATTATTCAGTGCGAGATTACTGAAGTTTCCTCCAGTCATTTTAATAAATTTCAATATTCGATGGCATCATGAAGTTTCAACTAATGACACATTTTGAAAAGATCATGTATTCTGATAACTTTTGCAACTGTGTAAAACAAACATTGACTTGCATTCCTTAAGGGAAAAGCCTCCAAGTATTCATATTGTATAATGATTGATGAAGTCTCTTTAAGCAAATTCTTGGTTCGAACTTTTGCAGCGAGTATAAGCGTCTAAATTTAAAGCGTTTGCCAATTTCATTATTGTTATTGTTCTTGTTCTTGGGCTTGTTGTTGACGTTGACGTTGTCGTTGCCGTTGTTATTATTTTGTGTTGTTAATACAAATGTTTTCCGCTTTCAACTTCGACTAGGTGGCGGTGATATCACCGCTTCTCAAGCACAAACAACTTCACTAAATTTGTTTGCCAAACGATATTTTTTTGTTTTCTTCGTTTTGTATTTTTTTTCTTTGTTGTTGATCGACCCCCGTCACCCCTCAGCGAACACCTCAAGCCCCTTCCCTGCGTCTCTTTTAGCCCCTCCTAGCAACGAAATTCGGCATCAAACCTGTCGATGATTATTAACAAATATCTGTTTTGGCAACATTTTCCATACACCTATTTTGCACATGTGCAAACTGATTTGAAAGCGTGAAATTCCAATATGTTGCATACACAACAATGTCCTTTTTTTCTAGCAGGAGCTTCGTTAAGTTCTTCTGTCTTCATGTCCACGAATTTCAGCGATTCTTTCATGCAATCGCTCATAAAACTTATCGGCCAGCAAAATGTTGCAGTTTTGTTTTGTGTTATTTATAAATCAAGCGTCATTAACGATGTCTGATAACTGGCCTCAAATGGCAAAATAAAAAAAAAAATAATAAACATTCAGCCATATATATGTATAGTATACTATGTAAAGTCGTGTAGTTGATAGACCGGGGCCCAGCTGATAAACATTAGATGAGCTTGACAAATTTTATAAAAATATCATTTAGTGTCGATTAGGAAATTCTTGACTGCACCGCAATTTTTTATTTCCAAAATCATTTTTCACGCGTGATTCATGAAAATAATAAAAAGTTGTTTACAGCTCAATTCGAAATAAATTTGCGTGATGCCTCTCAGCATTTTTATGGAATTCAAGTAGGTAGAATGTTTATATGCAGCATAAAAAAAAATAAACGACTAAATAAATGACCAAAAACGATTTGTATAAATACGTAAAATCGATCACAATCTGGAGCAGCTTTAAATTAGGAATTAAACTCAAAACTTGGTGTAAAAAACTCGCATAGAAATAATTGTAAAATCATAGTTAAATTGATACAATTGTGCAAGAGTTGGGGGCATTATTAATAAAACAATTGTTCCATTTCGAGCAGAACAATTCAATTGCTTCTATGATATCATGATGGTAACTCAGGAACTGCAGCTGACAAATTAAAGTGAAGTAAATTGGGGTCAAGTGCGATTTAAGAATAATTGCGCATGAGCTTTTCTTCTAATACAGTCTGATGTTTTTTTTTTGTTTAATAAACAAACCTGTCAGAATCTTCGCAGTGAAGTCGTCGTTGCCAAGGTGTGTTCGAAGCCGCGGGATTTACGCTTGAGAGAAAGGCAGCGTTAGTGGGTGTAAATGTTGATGCTGATTTGAATAGAAGCTTTAAACTGCGGCGAGTTTGTTAGCCAGTTGCAAGTGCTGACTCAATCGGGTTGCTGCCAAAGCTGCCAAAGCTGGCAAGCGGCGTTGCTCCCCAAGATCAGAGCGGAGATCTCTCTCGCAACGTTGTTTATGGCGTCTAGAGTGTCGGGCTAATTGGCGGCCAGTGCGAGGCGTTCGCGTTCGCGTTCGCGTTCGCGATCGTGTCCATAAAAGGCGCGTTGTCGCTCAATGCGACGAACGCAATTGACGCGTGTGGGCTTGAGCCGGTTCAATTAGCCCAAGGACGTCGACGAGTTGTCTCCAAAACATGCTCCAAATAATGGCACGACACCGCAATCTCTCATTCATTCACAGTGGCAGCAATCGGAGGATTCCGAACGCAAGCAGCAAATCCGTTCGCATCTGTACAAGTTGCGTGAGTCGCGTCTGAGGAACCTGTATCGTCACGAACCAGACATGTCGGAGCCCAATGGCAACACCCTGACCGGCTACGGCGGCAAGGATCCCCTGGTGACCAGCCACGGCGATGCGCTGCTCGACCAGAACTTCCAGAGCCTCAAGTCGAAGGAGGTGCGCGACTCGATGAGTCCCACGCACGAGCTCAAGTTCCACTCGATGACGCTCACCCAGCCGAACACCACCGGCTGGGACGTGCAGACCTCCTCGGAGGTCAGTCCCGATGGTCGTGCGTATCGCACCGAGACTTTGGCCAAGACAGACGGTAAGTTTGCCACGGACTCTGGGCCGTAAGCGTTGTGCTGTTCTTTTGTTTTTGTGTGGCGTTGTTTTGTGTTTTTTTTTTTTTGTTTTGGTTCTGTCTCCAAGTCTCCCTTTTTCTTTAACTGTTTTCTGTTCGTATGTCTCTGTGCCGTGCTCAACCACCAACCAAATCACCAACTACTACCACCCCTCCACCTCTACTACTACCAACTATCGACTATCAACCCGCTGCCCCCGACTCAGGTGTTGAGAAGCTCAATGGTGGCGGCATTGCGGAGTTCAAGGGTCGCAACGAGCAGCGCTCGAGCGCCTCGCATCAGGGCGACGACAAGAACTATGTGAAACAGGCCGCCGAGAGCTCCAACACCCATCTGCAGGAGAAGGTCGTCTTCGGCGATGAGGCGAGCGGCCGCACCGAAATGAAAATGAGCTCCACCTCCACCTCGTCGAGCTCGAAGTTCGTCTCGTCCTCCTCGACCGTGGAGTACGACGACGAGCCGGCCGGCAAGCCGCGCTACCTGCTCGACTCGCAGGCGACGACCAATCGCCAGCAGATCGAGCAGCAGCAGCAGCAGCAGCAACTGCGCGAGGAGCAACGCTTCCAGGAGCAGCGTCAGCGCGAGGAACGCTACTCGGAGAGTCGCGAGCAATCGAACAGCACTCGCAACGTCGAGACGCAGCAACACTACGAGGAGAACAAGCGCTACGTGGACATGGACAAGGCCTCGCCGGAGTACCAGCGACATGTGCAGCACTTGATGTCGCAGCCCGGCGAGATCATCTCCAATACGGTGGAGTATCCCAAGCCCAATGTCAAGATGATTACGACCGTCAAGCGGCTGCCCGACGGCACCATTGTGAAGAACAAGCGCTACGAGACCGAGCAGCTCAACTCAACGGCCACCGATTCAGTGCGCCATCAGCAGCAGCAGCAGCAGCAGCATCAGACCCAAACCCAAACCCAAACCCAGACCCAGACCCAGACCCAGACCCAGACCCAGAATAGGCAACAGCAGAAACAACAACAACAGCGTCAGACAACGACGCAGTCGCAGCCGCGCGACGTTGTGGATCACGTGGACAGCGTGCGACGTCCTGTCGACGCCGAGGAGCTGGTCAAACAGGAGACCTTCTCGTCGGTGAAGAAGTCGAGTCGTCGCTTCTCCACGGAGACCACGTCGGAGACCATCGAGGAGTTCGACGATCGCAATCCGCCGGCGCACTCGCAACCGCAAAAGCTGCAGGACTTTGGCACCCAGGGCTTTCCCTCGGTGAAGCCCCACAAGCCCACCCAGGAGTTCCCCGGCCAACGTCCCACCACGCCTCAGCGTCAGTCGCCCTCGAGTGACTTCTCCACGCACGGCTTTCCCTCGGTCAAATCGAACAAGCCCACCCAGGAATTCCTCAGCCAGCGGCCGACAACCGCCGACGGCAGCGAGGAGATCATTGTGGTCAAGTCCGAGAAGTCGCGCAACGTCAAGCAGAGCAGCACCACTCAGCGCACCACCGAGACACAATACATTGGCGACGACCAAGCGCCCAACACGCTGACTGCGCCCCGTTCGGGTCCCGCACCCATTACGGCCACGCCCAGCTGGGAGCAGCCGGCGAGTCCGCGTCGTGCGCCCGTCGAGGACTACAGCACGCACGGCTTTCCGTCGGTGCGCAGTCCACGTGGCGATCAGCCCGACGGCGAGGTCGTGCACCACTCGACCACATCGGTGAGCCGCAAACAGAGCGCCAGCCACAAGTCCAACACGGAGCACATCATTGAGACGCAGCTGGCGCCCGACTACGATGTGGAGGCCGTCGAGCCGCTGCAGCCGCAGCGTCGCTCGCAGCCACCGAGCAGTCCACGTCGCAGCGACTACGGCACCCAGGGCTTTCCCTCGGCCCGCTCGCCGACCCGCTCGACGCCCGCTCGCTCGCCGATGAGCAAATCGCCGCCCCGCAAGCCCAGCACACCGGCTGGCGGTCACGGTACGCCCGGCGGCGGTCGCACCACCACCAGCAGCAGCAGCACCACGGAGACAAGCAGCAGCACGCTGACCCGCCGTCAGCTGCAGAAGGAGCGCGAAGTGGATGCGGCGCATCGGGCGTTCGCGGCCTCGCTGCGCAGCAGCTCGCCGGCGGAGAGCACAACGTCGACGGGATCGCACCACCATCATCCGCGTCGGGACAGCGGCCAGCAGACGGAGCAGCAGCGGCTGACGCCGCGTTCGAGCATCTCGTCGCATCGCACGTACAGGCGCGATGGACGCGAGGGCTCCCACGACAGCCATGCGCCGTCGGAGTCGAGTCGGATTAGCTCGACGACGGTGACGCGGCATGTGGGCCAGCCGACGATCGGCAGTAGCTCGACCACCAAGTGTGTGGGTAAACAAGTCGTTACCAAGCTGAAGACGTCACGTAACGTGCAAGGTTCTAACGAAACAATCGATCTTATGCCGCAGCGTTCGCCCAAATCGCCCAAATCGCCGACAACTCCGAAAGCAGGGGGTGCTACAGCAGCAACAACAACCACTAGCACCACCCACACAACGACAACAACCACTCTCAATAAGCCAGTTACACCCACAGCTCCCGCTGCTGCCGCACCCAGCACCCCAATCAACAACACCAATCAAGCACCAACTGCGACTGCGGGTCCGACTCCCGCTCCGGTTTCGACAGCTCCCGAGATCCCGTCGCCAGTGACAGGTACGAAATAGTCTCACATACACACACACACACACGCACACTATATCTCTCTATCTATCTCACACACACACAAATATATATATACATATATTATGATAAACAATTAATAAACAAAGCGATAAAACAAAAAGACAACAAGTAAAACCTTATATCTACTATCTATATGGAATCTATGTATATGAATGTATTATCCTTCAGATAACCAATCACAGTATACGTATGCTACTACTAAGCCAGCCGATATATTCTCTTTGCCACCACCCACTTCTCCTACAATTAACAACAACAACAACAACAACAACCAGTCCTCCAACAACAACAACAACAACAACAATGAACCACCACTAACAACAACAACAACCACCACCACCATCACCACCACCGCCAGCAAGAAACCGCAGAACAGCAACAACAACAACAACAACGAATCGTCTGATAGCGAATTGCTAACGAAAACAAAGCTGAGCACTAACGATGCCACCACAACGACCGCCCAAAACACTGCTGTGCCCGTTAAGGAGCCGCTCTGTGTGCGCCGACACTTCTACAAGCTCGGTCCGTCCGATAAGGACGACGTCGGCGCAGAGCCAAGCCAGCTAATTGCCGAGGCGGTGACAAGCACTGAAACCGCTGGTAAGGCATGAAAAGAATAATTTCAAGCAAACAATACAAACGAAAAAACAAAGAATGCAATAGACAAGACGTCTTGTTCTGCTGCTTCTTCTTCTGCTACTACCACACACACACACACACACACACACACATATACACACACGTACTTTAAATGTATGATATCTATATTCTTTGCTACACGTAATCAAAGTTTTTTTTTTTTTTTGGAACTTTTGCTAATAAAAACTGTATACTGTATACCGAAAAAACCAAGTTGAAACCCAATGATATGTTCTATGTATTGCCTTAATGACACCACACAGCATCACACACACACACACACACACGCACACAACCACACAGACAGACAAGCAGCGAGATAGCTGCGATCGAGGTTTGACCGTTTAAGTCTAAATATACTTTTTGCTCAGAGCTGCAAATGGTGCGATTCAAAATCGATACGATCAGCAATTTTGTGGCAAACGTTTTCTACATTTTTTGTTTTAAATGCATTATTGTGCAATACATAAAATTACCTCATGTAGGTGATATCATTTATTGACAACAATAATTTAGCAGCAGATTTTTTGTGCTCTCACTTGTCAAAAGTCATCACTTTGCACACTTGACTTCAGCTCAATTCTCTTCTGATTTAAACGTAGCCCACTACAAATACGGTCACACTGCCACACAGACAGACACACACGCACACACAAGACACAATTACGCGTTGCACACTTGGACTCGGACAACTGCAAACATTGTTCTCGCTTCTCTTGCTGCGTAGTCGATAGTCGGCCAATGTTTGTGGTGTACACTGTTGTTATCGGGCTGTCATCGATAACAAACTCGACTGGCGAAACGTAACCCAAGTAATGCCAACTAATTCTGTTTTTTTTTTTTTGGGGTATTTCTGTGCGCAAATTAACCAAAGGCATCAAAGCCTGCTTGCCTGATTGAACCAAACTGCCTGCCTGCCTGCCTGATTTGACTGCCGCTAACCCGTCCAACAAACCCCCCTCAACCTCCCTCGTAGTGCCATTAACCACGCCGGAAGTTTGCAATCTTGCGTTGCTGTAGTAGTCGTAACTAATCCATTAACGTAAACGTAACACGTACGTAGCCTGGGCATGTTTTGAAATACTGTAGAGCACAACCTACAACCAACACACGAACCCTCCTCTGGTAGAGCGCTGCCTCCCATTTACTCCTGCACCAAACCTGTGTTTGCCCATTTGCCCTGACGTTGTGATGTACTTCCAACTTTCCAACAGCAGGCGCCAGGCCACAACATGCACCCAACCGACCCAGCAGCGATGCACCACATCGATACACCCCAACCAGCCATAGAAAACCCTATCACCACAGCACTACCCTCAATCCCGATGATGAGCCAGCACCAGCACCAGCTAGACGCAGTTCCAAATCGCCGAGCGTTGAGCGACGCACAATGCAGCGCGAAACGACCTTCGAGACCAGCACGGTGGAGGAGCGTGAGCGTGAGCGTGAGTTTTTGCCCGAACAGGTGACTCAAATCGAGGATCAGATTGTCATCGATGAGAGCACCTTGGAGGTGAGACAACGCAACGTTCCGAAGCCGAAAGGTGGCGACAAGCCACGTGAATCGCCGCGTCAGAGCCCCGAGAAGCAATTGCCAGGAACGGTTCCATCCAAGCCCAAGGAACCTTCACGTCAACCCAGCCCCGAGAAGCAGTCGCCAGGCACTGCTCCGTGGAAGAGCGCACCTAAGGCGACACCGGAGAAACAACAACCCTTGCCACGTGACAATAGCCCCGAAAAGCAACAGCCTGGCACGTCTCCTCGGAAGAGCTCTACCAAGGACACACCACGCTCGAGTAGTCCCGAAAAGCAGCTGCCAGGCACAGCTCCATCGAAGCCCAGGGAATCGCCTCGTCAGAGTCCCGAAAAGCAGCTGCCAAAGGAGTCGCCACGCTCCACAAGTCCCGTGAAGCAGCAAACTCCCTTAGCGCCCTGGAAAACTGCTCCCAAGGATGCACCTGACCAGCAGCAGGCTCCCAAGGAATCCCTACGTTATAGCAGCTCTGTGCAACCGAAGGAGTCAAGTCCCGATAGGTTCCCCGCAAAGCCCAATGAGTCACCACGTCAGAGTCCCGAAAAGCAGTCGCCAAAGGAGTCGCCACGCTCCACTAGCCCGGTGAAGCAGCAAACTCCGCTAGCGCCCTGGAAAACTGCTCCCAAGGATGCACCTGACCAGCAGCAACCGTTTAACGCTCCCAAGGATTCCCCTCGTTATGGTAGCGCTGTGCAGCCCAAGGAGTCGAGTCCCGATAGGTTCCCCAAGGAGTCACCACGTCAAAGTCCCGAAAAACAACCCAACGATAAACCACGTCAGACTCCTGACAAACACCTGCCTGCTGGAGCTCCGACCAAGCCCGGCGATGCAACTAAACCAACGCCCGGTAAGCAGCAACCATCGCAACAGTTCCCAGAGGATACATTCTTTAGTAGCACGGTGACCCAGAAGATGACAAACACAACGAAGAACTTTAACGAAGAATTTATAACGAACGAAAGCAAAATGCAGCCAACACGTAAGGCTCCCGAACACCCAGTACCTAAAAATGCTAAGCCCGAAAACGACGATATTGACAAGCCGCAAACATTTGCGACACCCGAAACTCCCGATGGTGGTTTCATCTCAAAGAGTCCTGACACCGATCAGGAAGACACCGACGATAACAAGCCCACTTATCGCAAAAAGGGCTTGAGTCGTCGCGAAACCTTCGAGGATCGTTGTCGCAAAATATTGGGCATGGAGGAGGATGGTGATACCCAAGGTAACTACGTTCAGAAACCTGAAGACGATGTGGATGATGAAGATGATGACACGGATGAGGACGAAAACACTACAATCGTCAAGCAAACGGAAACGTTTGAATTCAAGATCGAAGATTGTCCCGACGATGATGACGAGGACGACAAGCCAAGGCGTGTAACCGAAAAGGTTGTGATACGCACTCAGCCTGTCATTAAGGTCGAGGAGCCCTTGTCTGAGCCAGAGTCGGAAGTTCACCATCGCAGCGAGTTCACCGTCGATGTTTCGGAGTCTGAGCAGACCGAAACTTTCACAAGCACAAAGAAAACGACAGGAAAACCAACTCCCCAGGGTGGCAAACAGCCCAAGGACAAGGCAGAGCCGCGTCCAGTTGGTGGCAAGCCTTCGTGGGATGGCGAGGAACCTCGTTCCACTCCCAAGCCGCGTCCATCTACTGGTAAGCAGCCTAAGGATGAGACAGAGCCGCGTCCTTCGGGTAAATACCCCAAAGACGAGGTTGAATCACGTCCTGCTGCTGGTAAACCATCATGGGACGAGCCTCGTCTACCCACTCGCAAGTTCCCCAAGGACGATACAGAAACCGTAACCGTGGAGGAAACGACCATTGTGACAACGAAACGCACGACAGACGATGAGGAGGAGTTTGTAACTCGTCCAGCTGCCGGTAAGCCATCGTGGGATGACAGCGAACCGCATACAACTCCAAAGCAGGAGAAGGCTCCACGTCCGGTTGGCGGTAAACGTCCAAAGGATGAGGTAGAGCCTCGTCCAGCTGCCGGTAAACCCTCATGGGATGAGCCTCGTCTGCCTACACGCAAGTTCCCCAAGGATGATGAAGAGACTTTTACTGTAGAGGAAGAGACCATCATCACCACCCAGGACGAGTTCGATGAGTTCCAGACTCGTCCTGCGGCTGGTAAACCTTCAAGGTCCTCACCCAAGGACAAAGAACCTCGTCCGACAGTTGGTAGATACCCCAAGGATGATGTTGAGCCACGTTCGCCAACTCGCAAGTCGCCCAAAGATGACGCGGAGATTGTAACTCTAGAGGAGGAGACAACATTCGTCAGTACGAAGCGTACCTCAGAGGTTGAGGAGTTTGAAACTCGTCCAGCAGCCGGCAAACCATCGTGGGAGGATAGAGAACCACGTCCCACTCCAAAGCAGGAGAAAGAGCCACGTCCCAAGGATGGTAAACGCCCTAAGGATGAGCCATTATGGAACGAACCACGTTTGCCCACACGCAAGTCGCCAAAGGACGATGCAGAGACTTTTACTGTAGAGGAAGAAACGATTATCACCACACAGCGAACTACAGAGGATGATGAGTTCGAGACTCGTCCAGTCGCTGGTAAACCCTCGAAGTCTACACCTAAACAAGAGAAGGAGCCACGCCCAACAACTGGTAAACGTCCTAAAGATGGCGTTGAGCCAAGACCCGCGGCTGGCAAGCCATCTTGGGATGAACCTCGTTTGCCTACACGCAAGTCGCCAAAGGACGATGCAGAGACTTTCACAGTCGAAGAGGAAACTATCATCACCACACAGCGCACCACAGATGATGATGAGTTTGAAACACGTCCAACAGCTACTAAACCCGGCGGCAGATATCCTAAGGATGGGCCAGAGCCAGTTCCTTCTGGCAGATACCCCAAGAGTGAGGTAGAGCACCGACCAACTTGGGATGAGCCTCAATCGCCCACTCGGAAAAATCCTAAGGATGATGCAGAGACTTTCAATGTGGAGGAAAGTACGACCATTGTTACAACACAGCGTATCACAGAGGACGATGAGTATGAGACCCGTCCTGTGGCTGGCAAGCCGTCAAGGTCTACACCCAAGCAGCCCGCTGGCAGACAGCCCAAGGATGAGACTGAGCCAAGGCCAGCAGCTGGCAAGCCGTCATGGCCACGTTCGTCTCCCAAAAAGCAACCAAGGGACGACGACGAGACCATGACGGTGGAAGAGGAAACGACTACGACAACCGTTACCTCGAAGCTGACCTCAAAAGATAAAGTGGAACCGCGTCCAGCCGCCGGCAAACCATCGTGGTCTGCACCAAAGGACAAAGAACCACGTCCTGTAGCTGGCAGACAGCCCAGGGATGAGGTTGCGCCACGTCCCACAACTGGTAGACAGCCCAGGGATGAGGTTGCGCCACGTCCCGCAGCTGGCAAGCCAACGAAGGAGTTGGGAGAGCCACGTCCATTTGGCAGACAACCTAAGGACGGTCCGGGACCATGCTCGCCAGCCGGCCAGCAGCCCATGGACGACACGGAGACCGTAACTGTGAATGAGGAGACGACCATCGTCATAACGAAGCGACCCTCGAAATCGCCATCGCCGGAGCGAAAGACGCACAAGTCGCCGTCACCGACGCGCACGGAGCCTTCGTCGCCCACCCATTATGTGACCGAGAAGATCATCGATTGCAATGGCAAAACCGTTGTGGAGAAGACCACACAGAAGACCACACGCACCGTGGCTGCTACAGATGTCAGCAAGACCCCCACGCCCACAAAGAAGAAGCAGCCACTCGACAGCGAGCCCGAGGAAGCTCAGCCGAAGCCCGACTCGAGGAAGCCGCTAAGTGGCAACAAAATCGAGTCGGAAACTCGCAACCTGCGCACCACAAAAACAACCAGCAGCACGCTCACCAAGCAGCCCGTCAAGCCCGACTCCCCACAGAAAACCACAAAGAGTCCGCGCAAGGAATCGCTGCCCAAGCGTGAGCCGGCCAAGCGGGACAGTGTCGTGGAGGAAGCTCGCAGCAGCACAACGACGACGACGACAACAACAACACGCACAGCACAAAAGGATCGCAAGCCCAGTGAGCCCTCGATCAAGGATCGCCTGCGCTCATCGCCGCGCAAGCAAAAGCCCCACGGCGACGACGTGGACGGCGAGTCCTCCTCACCGGACACAAGTCCCAGTCGTGTGCCAGGCAATGAGCGACGTCGCTCCAGCAACATTTCCGTGCACACCGAGATCATCATCGATCACACCTCGCCCAAGGCGTCGCCCAAGACGGAGCGCAAGATAACGGTGCCAGCACGCAAGCTGCCAGTGACGGAGCGCAAGGAATCGGCGCCAGTGCCGCGTGTGACACGTCGCGATAAGGATAAGGTGACGCGTTCGACCAGCGAGAACGTCATCAAGGTGATCAACGGCAAGCCCAAGACGCACGCGCCCGAAATGAGCAGCCTCAAGCCCAACGATCGCCCCGCGCGGCCCAGCAAATGCTTCACCACCAAGACCATCAATCTGAGCGAGCAGCTGATCAACAGCGAGGAAATGGAGAACGTCATCATTGACATACAGCACGCCAAGAGCTCGCGCGAACCCTCGCCCGATCGCATTGTGCCGACACCAGTGCCAGCCGAGCTGGACACGGGCAAGCCGCGTTATCCCGACGTCGTGCAGGAGCCGGACGATGAGCCGCGCAAGAAGCCGGTGGTGACGAACATCCCCATCTTCGAGGAGGAGGCCAATGCCTATGTCGGCTGCCAGATATCCGAGCTGCGCAATGCCAACGGCATTGAGGCGGACATTCACGACAATCCCACCGTGGAGGCGCCCAAGAGCCTGGATTATCCCAGCACCGTGACGACCAGCAATGACGTGACCAGCACCAGCATCGATGTGGACGAGTGTCTGCTGAGCGTGCACGAGAAGGTCAACAAGTTCACGCACACCGCCGAGCAGGTGAAGCAGCCCAAGAGCTCGGTGCCGTTTAGCCGACAGTTTGACGAGCACGCCAAGGTCTCGGCCAGCGATGAGTGCTTGCTGAGCATTGACCAGAAGGTCGATCGTTTCCTCAAGACCGCCGAGAACATCACCAAGCAGCCCATGACGCCCGCTCGCGAAATCGAGCGTCCCAGCTACGAGGACATCGACGAGGAGTTGCGTCAGGACGACTGCATCTTGAGCGTCTCGCAGAAGGTGCACAAGTTCATTGACACCGCCGAGAAACTGGCGCCGAGTGCACCTCAAAAATCACCCCGCTTGGTGGCCAACATCGAGCGTCACATTTCGCGCCAAAGCGAACCCGAATCGGAGCCGCAAATCGATCAGGAATCAGAGCCCGAACAGCCCTCGGACACCGAGGAGTTCGAAGAGCAACGCGTCGTCACGACCACAACCACAACGAAGCGCGCGGAGCCGCAACCCGAGTCGGATGACGAGCTGCAGCCCATGACCAAGGAGCACACGACTGCCATTGAGCTGAAGCGCCAGAAGGACATACTCAATCGTCCCTCGGTCTTCGGACAGCGTCCCACGGATCGCAAGCCGACACCCGCCAAGCAACCACGCGGTAGTCCCAGCACAGCGCTCATCACCGAGGAGCGTCGCTCGTACCGCAATCAGATCGTGTCGATGCCAATCGCGCCACAGCGTGCGGCTCCACGCAAACCCTCGCTGGAGAAGCAGCCGCGTGGCAAGCCGAGCACCACTGACGGCGACACGCGCAAGAGCAGCATTCACAGCACCACCAGCAAGCGGCAAGAGCACATCACACAGGACCAGTGGGTGATTAGCGATGTGGACGTAGACGTCGAGCAGGTGGGACCGGCGCCCTCCGCTTACCGCGACACTCCCAGCTCTCCGAGTCGACGTGGCAGCAAGCCGGCAAAAACACCAACAGAAGGCTCGCCGCTGAGTCCGCGTCCCACCACCAGCAGCACAAGCACAGTGAAAACCACAACAACTGAGGAGTCGGGCAGTCCACGACCCGCTTCACCTGAGCGACGCCACAAGCCGCAGAAGAGCCCAAGCACTGAGGAGCAGCCACAAGGCGGCAGTCCTCGCCCATCCCCTAGCAGCCACAAGGCGCCGGCACCACTGAACTCCAGCACCGTAGTTAGAGCCAGCACTGAGCACCACCACAGCACCACCAAGCATCATACAACAAGAACAACAACAACAACAACACAACAGCGAACACATAGTCCAACTAACCAATTCACCCAACCTGACAGCTCCCCTGATAGCCCCACTGAAACCCACGTTGAACCACTTTTAGACCGCAGCAGGCCGAAGCAACCGCAATCCGGACAGCGCAGCGTCGCCTCGCGTCGCAACATCTTCGAGAAGCAATCGCCCAGTCCCAGCGCGGAGCCGACAAACGGACGTCGCCCCTCCTACATGGACCACACGAAGAGCTCGCTGGAGCACATCAGACGCGACTCGCTGGAGATCAACAAGACGCACTATTCGCGCAAATCGTCGATTGAGGACGACGCGTCCGTTGAGCCGCGCAATCCCAATGCGGCCGTCAAGTTCGATGTGCCCAAGCGTTCGACTTCACGCTCCGAGCCGAGTGAAGACCTCGACATTGAGCAGCTGTTCGATGTGGCGCAGCTGGAGCAGCTGCTGGAGACGGTCAGCAGCTATGAGCTGCGTCGTCGCATACGCGCACAACTGCGCTTGATACGCAAGAACCTGATCAATGCTGGTGGCACCACGACCACCACCACCACATCGACTACTACCACCACAAGGGCCCAGCCCAGGGGCGGTAGTAGCAGCGGTTCGACACCCAGTCGCAGCCCTCTGCCCAGTCGACGCACACCCGAAGAGCCGCGCGATCGCAGCCACAGTCCGGACAGCAAGCAGGTCAAGGAGCTGCGCACCACCACCAGCACCACCAACACCACCAACACCACTAGTAGTCGCAGCACCACGCGCAGCCCGTTGCCCAGTCGCCAAACCCCGGATGCGCCACGCGACCGCAGCTACAGTCCGGACAGCAAGCAGGTGAGGACAACCACGCGTCGCACCACCGAGCCCGACAGCTCGACGGGTCACGGCAAGCCGCCGGTGAAGCCACGCGAGCGCAGCGCGAGCCCGGCTCAGACTCAGTCAACGACCAGCACGACGACAACAACACGTCGTCGCAGTCCGAGCAACAAGAGCAGCACCACCACGGTAACCACACGCACCACCACCACCACCAACAACAGCAGCCAGCACAATGGCAGCGGGCCACGCACTGCGCCCGCCGCGTCCAAGTCGAGTCCCATTTGGGCTGATCGCAGCAAGGTGCTGCGTGGTTCGGGGTCAGCGTCGCCGACGCCACGCAAGCCTTCCACAACCACAAACAGCACTACCACAAGCAGCAGCAGCCGCATGGGGCGCACCAGCAGCAGCACCACCAGCAGCAGCAGCAGCACCACAACAAGCAGCAACAACACCAGCACCAAGCGTCGCGAGGAGGACAGCATCACGTCCAGCTACGGCGTGGGACCGACCGACGAGAATGGTCTGCCCCTCTTTGGCATACGGGCGCTGAAGAAGAAGTCACAGCTGGCGCCGTGTGAGACAAAGCAAGGTGAGTGTAGTGACCGACTTACTGACTGCCTAAAGGGAATAAACATCCCAATTTCTCCTTTCTTTCGCCGCTTAGAAGTCACAGGCTATGTCATTGAGGAACAGTTCTATTCGGACGACAAATCGGCGCCACGTCACGAACGCAAGGAGCTGATCTACTCCAGCAATCCGGAGGAGTTGGCCTCGCTGCAACAGCAGCTGGAGCGCAAATCCCACACGGATGTCAATACCAAGTTGCAGCGCGAGTTTAAGCAAATCACCGGACCAATGGACGCCATCGACACGGTGACAACACGTCGTGGTTCCGCCAAGGAGCTCAACGAACGCTTCATACGCAAAGAGTCCACGGCCTCGAATCAATCGCAATCACAAACCGAAACGCATACTCTCGATGAGGAGGAGACCGAGGACAGCGAGTCGAATGATGTGTGCAGCGTGATCGAGGTGGAAATGGAACCGCAGCTGCGTCAGACGAGCAGCAGCACCACCCGAACCTCCAGCTCCACACGCTCCTTCCTCAACACCAGCGGCGAGGAGCGTCTCGTGAGCAGCGTCGACGATGTGCTCGAGCGCATGCGCAATGCCGACAATGGTGAGTGGGGATACTCATACTCTCATTCAGCTCTCCACCTAACAAAATAATTATGCATTCCTTTAGTCGTTGAACCGGGCGACACTTCAGAGGATCGCGAGGCACGCGCTTTGCTCAACAAATTCCTGGGCGCCAGCGTCATCATGCAGGGCGTGGAGAGCATGTTGCCGGCCGGACAGCGCCAGCAATCGAACAGGAGCAGCAACAACAGCAGTCAGGCGGTAAGTCAACGACCTTCTAAATGCTGCTTTAGGTCTTACCAAGACCCTCTCAAAGGGAAATACATGAATTTTTGAGGTTCTACCGCGTTGTAGTTTAAATTCACTTCATATTAGGAACTCGACTATAGTTTTTATTAATTATTTTGCATTGAGATCAGTAAATGAATCTTATAGAACCGCATTATCTATTTAGTTTGTGCTGCAATAATTTAAAGGTGATTTTTTTAAGTGCTTTCTTCCAAGTGAAACAATTCTATTATAGTTTTTATTAATTATTTTGCATTGAGATCAGTAAAAGAATCTTATAGAACCGCATTATCTATTTAGTTTGTGCTGCAATAATTTAAAGGTGATTTTCTTAAGTGCTTTCTTCCAAATGAAACAATTCTATTATAGTTTTAATTAATTATTTTGGATTGAGATCAGTTAATGAATCTTATAGAACCGCATTATCTATTTAGTTTCTGCTGCAACAATTTAAAGGTGATTTTTTTAAGTGCTTTCTTCCAAATGAAACAATTGTCTAAATAGTTTTCAATACTTTCCCGTATAAGAAAATATATGTATTAAAGTTTGGAAGCATTATAAACGTATTTGATTGAAACATGTTTAAACAATTTAACTATATCAATTTTAATTAGGAAATTCCCAAAATCTGAACTGTTTTAAGACAAATTCTTAAGTCATGTGAAATTGTACCTCGAAACATTTAAAAACGTCTTGATAACTGCAAAAGTAAAGTAAAGTATGGCCACGCATATTAAAAGGATTTAAGAAATCTGCTGTCAAGCACAAGAAAACAGATTTTAAGAGCGTAGAATTTTAGGTCTTCTTCATATAGAACTTTCTAAATGAGGAATTGCTAAAATATTTCATAGATTTGGCTACAACCGACCAAAAGTCTGCAGTTTACAGGGTATAACGAAAGCACAGCAATACCGTTAGCTGGCAGAGGCGAGAGCAGAGTTGGGAAAGGGAGAGACAGTGAAAGACAGGAAGAGAGAGAGAGAGAGAGAGAGGCGCAAGAAGACAGAAACCCACGTGTGCGCATAGCACTTGTCTATGCTCTGCGATCAGCATCAGCGCCGACTGCTTTCTCTCTCTCTCTCTCTCTGCGCTCTCTTCGCCGCTCGCGCTCATTTCTAGCTCTTTTGGCGCTTTAGTGCCGTGTGCGTGACGCGAGCTTCTGCCCGAGGGGCGATGCGAAAGGGGGCGAAATGGAAATGGAAATGTAAATGGGAACGGGAATGGGAGTGGGAATGGAACTGCGGAGAGTGGCGAGAGTTGAGCAGCGTCGAGAGTCGGTTGTCGGTTGTCGGTTGTCGGTTGTCGGTTGGGGATCGTCGGCTGGCCAATTCAGTACACACTCAGAGGCGGCATCGATCACTTGTGCGACTTTAGTGCTCACGATCAGCAGGCGAAAGAAAGAAAAATATAATACAACAACAAAAAGCCAAGAAAGAAAGTAAAATAAGCAAACAAATAAAAGACGAGAGACGAGAGCGACGCAGCGCAGAGACGAGCAGCGAGCAAGCGAGCGAGCGAGCGAGCGAGACGGCACACGTGCGAGAAGAGGCAAGAAAATATTCTTAGCAAAAGCTAAAAGAACTAAATAACACAAAAAAAAAAAAAAAACTAAAACAACAGTGCAAAATCAATAGAAAAGTCAAAAGGAAAAGCAAAGCCAAAAAGGAAAATTGAAAAGCCAAGAGGCAACAAGTTTTTGTTGTTCTAGAACTTGTTGTGTTTATTTTTTTTTTTTATGTTGTACCAACAACAACAGCAACAAGCAGCGGCAACACTATTATTATTATTGTTATTGCAGCAACTGTTGTTGTTGTTGTTGTCGGCGTTGTTGTTGCTGTGCTTGTTTGTTGTTCCTGTAGAAGTTGTTATTGTTGATTGTTGTGTTTAAAGCGCGAGTGAGTTAACCAAACTTGGTCAAAAGCGGCAACGCCAACTAAGTGTGTGTGTGTGTGTGTGTGTGTGTGACAGCCTTCTAAAGAGTAGGCGTGGCAGTAGCCGCAGCTGTTGCATATTTGCCTCTTGGTCGCTTCACAGCATTTTTGTTGTCAATTATTTTTAGTGCGCATAATTTGAGAGGCCGCCGAGGAATTTCTGCCACGACACCTCAAAACATCACAACAACAAAAACACACACAATGCACCTGAAAGTGGACATAAATATATATATATATACATATATATTTATATATATACAGCCTGCAGCTAACACAAACACACACATGAGACACGATTTGCCCAGCGGCAGCGGCAGCAAAATTTTTAAACTGCTCGAAAAAGCAAAACTAAATAAATAAATAAATTTTGAAAAAAAAAGTAAGAGAAAAAAAAAGCAGGTGGCGTGCAGCAGCAATAGGCGAAGAGCGGAAGGCAGGAGGGGACTGAGGGGGAAGAGGGGACTGCTGCATGAATGAGAGCGCAAGCGTGCGATAAATGTTCCGACAAAAATAGCGCAAACGCTAGACACTATTTATAAGGAGACGACGAATCCAAGCAACGTCTGTTGGAGCATTTTTTTTTTTGTTTCTCGTTGTGTTTTTGGGCAACGGGGCGCCCAGTGGCCAGAAGACGAGAGCAAGACAGACACAGACACAGACACAGCGACTATATAGCTAAATAGATGTGTAGAGACAGCAACAACATCTATAGTTGTGAGTTGTGCATTTTGCTCTGTGGCCCGTTTCTATATATCTTTTTTTTTCTTTTTTTTTTTTTTTTTGGTTCACTTGTGCACCAAATACCAGAATACCAGCCCTGCTTATAGATCCTACTAAGCCCCATCGCTGAGTTTATTATAGACAGCGACTAGATACATTTATATCTTGCGCTCGCATAGCAAAGATACTTTTACTTTTTTGCCTTTCCGCTCTTGTACTTTTCAAACTCACTCGAAATCGATCGATGGCTAAGTTTCGTCCATCAACTCAAATTATGGAACAACAACAAAACTACAAGCTCCAATACTAAATATTGTAAAATAGGTCACCAAAAAATAAACTATAAATAATAAACACACTAAAAAAAGAAGGCAAAGAAGGGAAAGGGCGGCAGCGAAGCGTGCTTAACTTAATGGACCCAACAAATTAGTGAAAAACGACTTTCGGGCATAAGTTGAAAGCCTTTTGCACGTCGCTGTCAGCCATAGATCAAGCAATTAATTAGTTGACTCTTTATACATCGCTGCTCTGATATCTTTATGCTGCCTCCTCGGCATTCATTTTGCATTCGCCAAGTTTCTATGCAAAGTTTGTCAGCTGCTCTTTCTATTGTTCCACAGTTTTGATCTTTTGCCGTTAAGCTCAATAAAAAGAGTTCTTTCATCCACACAGGTTTTAATGAAATGAATGTGTTGTTTCACTTACCAGGCAAAATGAGTTTGCAGCTGAAAGCAGAGAAAGACAACGATTTAATATGTTGGGAATAAATGGCATAATAGATAAAATATATGCATCGAATAAAGATAGACTTTGAAATGAAGAAACTTGACGCTCTACAACATTTTACCCAATTTGCTCTACGACTTAATCAATAAATAGCCAGAGAACGATAAAGAAAAACATGCGATCGTTGGCTCAGATTGATTGATTAGCGTCTGAAATTGGGTTGCAAAAAGAACTGAAGCATTTAGTCAGAAGAAGAACGTTTTGGTGGAAGTTGTTAAGCTGTTTTCTGTGCGCAATTAGTTTATGGAAGCCGCGTTGTTGCCACACATTGTTGGCTCCTCAAGTGTTAAATGTATTTGGGGTTTTGGTTCATGGTTCGGTTCCGAACCGGTTTTTTTTGTTGCCTCTAAATTGCTACAAAAGCCATTCGAGCGCAACATGTTTATAATAATATTTTGCAGCTTCTGTCGGGGCAAACAAACACGACGCACACACACAGAGAGACACACAGACTTTTGCGCACACTCAGCTGGTTGTTTGCTTAGAAAAAGCAAAAAAGAAATGGAAAGAAAAAAGAAAGAAAAAACGTTTGTTTAGAGTCAGCGGCTAGCGGCTAGCGGCAAGTGGTTTTGCGTTGGCTTCGACGCTGGCTTTGACTTTGGCTTTGACTCTGCGAGCCAAGTCGAGTTGGGTTGTTGTGTTGAGCCGGTTTTTCCCGCAGTTAACTGTTAGTTTAACAGCCTTTTTCCCAGCGTGGCAAATCTTGTTGCCTCTTTTTTTTCACCTCTTCGCTTCACTTTGTCTTTTTTTTTTTTTTTTTGTATTTTGTTGCTGCTCATTTCTTTTTGCGCTCTGCGTCGTTTCATAATCGCCGTCCGTCCGCCTTGTGTCTCTATGTGTGTGTGTGTGTGTGTGTGTGTGTTTAGTGGCCGTTGTTCATCTTTGTCTCGGCTCTTCGCTCATTTTGCATGTCAAAAATTGGCGTTCATAAAGCTTTTCTGCCGCTTTTCCATGTACCATCTAAAAATATTCGAAAACAAAAAGAAAAACACAACAGCGAACAGCAACAATGCTGATTGGAAAAGCCAACAAGAAAATCTCTTTTGCATTGTTGTATTTTCAAAACGAAAAACTCATGGAAAATTGGATAAAATTTTCAACCGAAATTGAAGGCTTTTCGCTTTTGGCTGCGCGTCTACTTTGTTTTTTTTTTTTTTTTTTTTTTTGGCGTGGGCAAACCACAATATTTAAATTTCGATACAATTTCAATGCTGAAAACCGAAACTAAAACGCTCGAATATCTGCCTGAAAATTCTCTGGCGAAATCGAGCTGCAGGAAAATGCTGGAAATCATTTGCAGAACTGTTGAACTTTGCAGCTACAAGTTGCAAACAACAAATTGTTTAAATCAAACTGTTATACAAATATTTTAGAGCTTTAAATCATTGATTTGCAGCTCAATTTCAAAGTTACAAAATGTAATTTAAATGCAATCTTCAACAAGAGAAAACAATTTAAAAAACTTATAGAAAAGTGACATTAAAATCATAATTTTGGCGTAGACCTTTTGACAAAAGTTTGTTAACTTTAAATCATTAAATTGAGAGTTTAAAATTCAACTAAATTGTAATTTATTATTGCGCTTCGTTGCTTTGTGAAAATATGCTACAAAACCTAAGGAAAATTGAACTAAAAATGACAATTTTGCGTGGGCTATTTGAGTATTTGTGAATCGATTTGGCTTGAGATTTGTGTTCGAAAAAAGAGCTCATGGAAAATTGTAAAAGTCGTAAGAGCTGTGAGCACTGAAGGTTTTTCAATTTCAAATTCTCAACACACACAATTTGAAATAGCCACAAGAGCTGACGGCCTTCCTCACGCTGATTTTCACCTTTCTGCCGTTGGCTAAATTTAACAACAATTTTGTTTACTAGAGACAAATTTAAAAGCATTAATCATACGGCTTAGTTGTGGTTGTGGCAGCAAACAGCAAACAGCAAAAAGCAACAGGCGACAGCCACAGACAGTGTCAAAGCCAATGCGAGCTGTTGCTCAATTTGCAGCAGCAAACAAAACTAATAACAACTGCAGCTGACTGCACTCGCTTTGGTCAGTTGCACAAAGCCGACGGTTGCCCCCATCCCCCCTCGCAGTTCGCCCCTCTCCGCTTCGCACTCCGTTCGCTTGCCGCTAGAATTTCTTTTAATTGTTGTTGCTGCTGGCCCGCAATTTCCATTTTGATTTCCATGCTTCGCTGCCTCAACTCAACTCAACTCAACTCCCCCCTAGCTCCAATTCCCCCCTCGTTGCCTCCTCAGCTCCCCCTATTTTGTTGTTGGGGGGCAATTTGTGAGGTTTGTTACGCTTTAGCGGAATTGCGCCAAATAACTTGGCAAGCCTATTCAGCAACAACAATTAGAACAGCGACAACAGCGACAACAACAACAACAACAGCTACAATGGCTGTGCAACAATAGCGACTACAACAATAGATCGCAACACGTCACAGAGACCGAAATTATTATCAAAATAAATGCACATCAAATTCTAATGAAATTCGCAATTAAATTTAAATTTCTTCATCCCTCTGCCTCTTTTTTTTATGGCATTATTTATTTTTGTTTTCATTGCTTTTATTTAGATTTATTATTTATTTTTATATGCGCTCTTTTGTTGCTGCTGCTGTTGTTGTTGTTGCCCCACATTGTAAAGCCAACAACAATTTAGATTTGACTTTTAGTTTTTTGCTTTTTGGTTTTTTCTTTCGTTTCGTGCTCTGCTTGAGAAATGTTTAACAAATTAGTTTATGTTTGCTGCTGATTTCAGCAAATAGCGACGCCAAATGTTATTAGTGAAAATTTAGCCATTTAGCTGCTGCCACAAGCTATAAAAGGAAATAAATATATTTAAGGATCACAGTTTGGCTGTTAAAAATAATCGGTTATAATTATAGCTCAATGCAGGAATCAATTTGCAGCCGCCCTTCAAAATGCGACAAACTTGCAGCTCCTACCAAATACCCTAGTTTTCCACACTGTGTGAAGGCGGGGAAAAGGCTGAAAAGCGTTTTATTTGTGCGTATGGAGGCAGCAACTTATAGTCCCTCTCCCTCTCACCATCTCTCTTTCTCAGTCTTTCGCTGCGCTGCTGCGTCTCGCTCTCTTTGCATATTGCTTAAATAATCTCTATAACTAAAAATAGAAGCGCGTGTTTAGCGTCTCGCTCTCTCTCTCCCACTCGCTCGGCATCTCGCTCGCACATATTCGAAATTTGTGCTCTTCCTCTTCGGTTTTTGAAATATTTTTTGCTGGCCAAATTTGGTCAAATTGTTATAAACAACCCAAAAATTGTTGTCAAGGAGCTGGGAGACGAGGGCGGGAAACCGTTCACTCGGACAGCTGTCAGTTGTTCAGCCACACGAGAAAAATGAGGGAGGCGGAGATGCGGAGATGTGTTGTGGGTTGTGGGGAGGGAGGTGGGGGGCGGGAAAATACGCTTGACGTACCCGAAATGAAATGAATTTAAAATTTTCTTGATTTTCGCGTTGATTTTGCGTCGCTTTTGTGCCACCAAAAAGTCAATTGCGGGCAAACGCTGCGTATACTTAATTAATCTACATTTCTACAATCATTTCATGAGGTCTACACTCGCTTTATTATAGCCAGGCATATAGCTTAAGTACATCAGATTCGGTTGCACGATAAAAGTGGCTGGAAAGTGGAAAATGCTTTGAGTATTTTAAGTGTTTGACGGTCAACGGGTTCAGTTTTATCATTAGCCCGATTCTACATATACCGCATAATTATTGCAAAATTGCGCTATTCATTTAACGTATATTTCTCAAATTTATGTTGCGCAGTCTTTCGAATTCTAAAGTCTTTAAATTGCGCATGTTGTTTTGATCCCCGAGCATTTGACGATTTCCTTAATTGCAGCGTCAATAAATCACACAGAAGGATTTACTGACAAATGTTTTTTGAGTTGAAAAGTATTGAAAGCATATTTGTTAATTACTTTTATGTTAGCTAAAGAATTCACTAGTTTTGGGCGGCACTTCGCTCAGATCTCAGCGTCAATTAGTCGAACATTCTAGTTTACAAAAATGTCCATTTGCCAAAATTGTCAAGAGTCGGCAATAAACATTTCTTTCGATTTGCATTTAACACTTGAGCATGGCGGCACATTGAGTGCACAATTATCTATATCTTGATCTACATATACATATATAACTGTATATGGAAAACACACAAAGTTGCAGCCGGAGAAAGGCGAAGAAAAGCTGTGAATTGATCGCAAAGTGTTAATGAATGAGTCATGGAAATGCTCGTGATTATTGAGCTGAAAAAGAATTGTTATTCGATTTTCGGTTTCGCGCATTTCCTCATTATCTGTTGTCTGCTGTCGTCGTACGCGGCGTATGCGCAATATGCTCAGCATTACGCATACGCCAGGTATGCTTGCCGTTTCGTTTCGTCGCTCAGTTCAGTTCGGTTCAGTTCAGTTTGTTGTCTAACGTCGGAGCCGAAACAACAAAAGTAAGACGGACAGAAAGCAACAATCATCGAGACACCGCGTGTGAAAAGCCAAAGAAAGAATCAGCCGGAAGATTCGACTTCGTCGTCGTCGTCGTCTGGCCGTGGCTAAGGACGACAAATTGCTGCGATGCGATTTGATATTTCTGCCTTATCATCGTTGTTGATCAGGGTCGTGCCGCAAAATACGTAAATCGTCATTTGGCCTTTTCTATTCGCGTTTCTTTTTCCTTTCTTTCATTTGTCTTTTCTTTTTTTGTTTTTTTGGCGTTGCCGGCGAATGCGCTCATCGTCTGTATTTAGAGGCAGGCCAACAAGCAAACAGCTGGCGTCTGCCTTTCGGCACACACTGTGGACCAATACTTTAGCTTCCCCTGTTCCCTGTTCGCTATCTCTTTCCTTCTCTGCGCTGCTCTCTGTTTTTCCGGTTGATAAACACAACAACAACAAATTATTCATGCTGTTTCTTTTCCACTCTCACACTCACACACTTTGACTTGCAGGTGAAAACGACACGCATTAGCAGCAGCTACAGCAGCAAATCTGGCAACAACACCAACAACACCAACAACAACAGCAACAACAGCAACAGGAAGACAACAACAAGCACAACAACAGTAACATCCTCAGCACCAGTTACACGCACAACTTGTGACATCGAGGAAATTTGGGACGAGCAGTTACTTAGGCAATTGGTAAGTTGCTCCCCAGAAAACTCATCTCATCTCTGCCTAAAAGTGGTGTTAAAGTCGGCCAAACTTACTTCGAGTTTATGGGTAGTTAAGAGCATTTAAATTTGTTGCGGCTCTAGAATGCAAAAGGCGTAAAGTCTGGTATTAATTTCTAAAATACAAAAAATAGCTAAAGATTTAAAAAGTCCTCAAGACAACAACTATTCTGTTCATAGTTTACTACATACATGAATTAGCTAGGATATTAAAAAAGTTCTGCAAACAGCCACTATTTAATTTCTTTATTAGTTTAGAATATGCATAAAATAGGGAGACATTTAAAATGTCCCTAAAACAACAATTATTCAGTTAATCGTTCACAACTTACATAAAATCTCAAGCATATTAAAGATGTTGTGAAAACAGCAACTATTTTATTCCTTCATTAGTTTAGAATAAGCATAAAAATAGCAGAATAGTTGAGAGTTCTTAAAATATGAACTATTTAATTCCTTCATTAGCAAAAACAGCAACTGTTTTATTTCATCATTAGTTTAGAATATGCATAAAATAGCAACTTACTTACAAAGTTCTTAAAACATAAGCTTTTCTATTCCTTCATTAGTTTAGAATATGCATAAAATAAGAAGTCATTAAAAAAGTTCCTAAAACATGAACTATTTCTTTCCTTCATTAGTTTACAATTTATATAAAACAGCAAGACATTTAAAGAGTTCCTAAAACAACAATTATTCAGTTAATCTTTCACAACCTACATAAAATCTCAAGCATATTAAAAATGTTCTGAAAACAGCAACTATTTCATTTCTTCATTAGTTTAGAATATGCATAAAAATAGCAGAAGAGTTGAGAGTTCTTAAAATATGAACTATTTAATTCCTTCATTAGCAAAAACAGCAACTATTTTATTTCTTCATTATCGAATATGCATAAAATAGCAAGATACTTAAAAGGTTCTGAAAACATAAACTATTCTATTCCTTCGTTAGTTTAGAATATGCATAAAATAAGAAGTCATTAAAAAAGTTCCTAAAACATGAACTATTTCTTTCCTTCATAAGTTTACAATATATATAAAACAGCAAGACATTTAAAATGTCCCTAAAACAACAATTATTCAGTTAACCGTTTACAACATACATGAATTAGCTAGGATATTAAAAAAGTTCTGCAAACAGCCACTATTTTATTTCTTCATTAGTTTAGAATATGCATAAAATAGGGAGACATTTAAAATGTCCCTAAAACAACAATTATTCAGTTAATCGTTCACAACTTACATAAAATCTCAAGCATATTAAAGATGTTGTGAAAACAGCAACTATTTTATTCCTTCATTAGTTTAGAATAAGCATAAAAATAGCAGAATAGTTGAGAGTTCTTAAAATATGAACTATTTAATTCCTTCATTAGCAAAAACAGCAACTGTTTTATTTCATCATTAGTTTAGAATATGCATAAAATAGCAACTTACTTACAAAGTTCTTAAAACATAAGCTTTTCTATTCCTTCATTAGTTTAGAATATGCATAAAATAAGAAGTCATTAAAAAAGTTCCTAAAACATGAACTATTTCTTTCCTTCATTAGTTTACAATTTATATAAAACAGCAAGACATTTAAAGAGTTCCTAAAACAACAATTATTCAGTTAATCTTTCACAACCTACATAAAATCTCAAGCATATTAAAAATGTTCTGAAAACAGCAACTATTTCATTTCTTCATTAGTTTAGAATATGCATAAAAATAGCAGAAGAGTTGAGAGTTCTTAAAATATGAACTATTTAATTCCTTCATTAGCAAAAACAGCAACTGTTTTATTTCATCATTAGTTTAGAATATGCATAAAATAGCAACTTACTTACAAAGTTCTTAAAACATAAGCTTTTCTATTCCTTCATTAGTTTAGAATATGCATAAAATAAGAAGTCATTAAAAAAGTTCCTAAAACATGAACTATTTCTTTCCTTCATTAGTTTACAATTTATATAAAACAGCAAGACATTTAAAGAGTTCCTAAAACAACAATTATTCAGTTAATCTTTCACAACCTACATAAAATCTCAAGCATATTAAAAATGTTCTGAAAACAGCAACTATTTCATTTCTTCATTAGTTTAGAATATGCATAAAAATAGCAGAAGAGTTGAGAGTTCTTAAAATATGAACTATTTAATTCCTTCATTAGCAAAAACAGCAACTATTTTATTTCTTCATTATCGAATATGCATAAAATAGCAAGATACTTAAAAGGTTCTGAAAACATAAACTATTCTATTCCTTCGTTAGTTTAGAATATGCATAAAATAAGAAGTCATTAAAAAAGTTCCTAAAACATGAACTATTTCTTTCCTTCATAAGTTTACAATATATATAAAACAGCAAGACATTTAAAATGTCCCTAAAACAACAATTATTCAGTTAACCGTTTACAACATACATGAATTAGCTAGGATATTAAAAAAGTTCTGCAAACAGCCACTATTTTATTTCTTCATTAGTTTAGAATATGCATAAAATAGGGAGACATTTAAAATGTCCCTAAAACAACAATTATTCAGTTAATCGTTTACAACATACATGAATTAGCTAGGATATTAAAAAAGTTCTGCAAACAGCCACTATTTTATTTCTTCATTAGTTTAGAATATGCATAAAATAGGGAGACATTTAAAATGTCCCTAAAACAACAATTATTCAGTTAATCGTTCACAACTTACATAAAATCTCAAGCATATTAAAGATGTTGTGAAAACAGCAACTATTTTATTTCATCATTAGTTTAGAATACGCATAAAATAGGGAGACATTTAAAGAGTTCTTAAAATATGAACTATTTCATTCCTTCATTAGCAAAAACAGCAACTATTTTATTTCTTCATTATCGAATATGCATAAAATAGCAAGATACTTAAAAGGTTCTGAAAACATAAACTATTCTATTCCTTCATTAGTTTACAATTTATATAAAACAGCAAGACATTTAAAATGTCCCTAAAACAACAATTATTCAGTTAATCTTTCACAACATACATAAAATCTCAAGCATATTAAAAATGTTCTGAAAACAGCAACTATTTTATTTGTTCATTAGTTTAGAATATGCATAAAAATAGCAGAAGAGTTGAGAGTTCTTAAAATATGAACTATTTAATTCCTTCATTAGCAAAAACAGCAACTATTTTATTTCTTCATTATCGAATATGCATAAAATAGCAAGATACTTAAAAGGTTCTGAAAACATAAACTATTCTATTCCTTCGCTAGTTTACAATACGCATAAAATAGCAACACATTTAAAGAGTTCTTAAAATATGAACTACTTCATTCCTTCATTAGTTTACAACGTACACCAAATAGCAAAACCTTTAAAGAGTTCTTAAAACAAGAACTTTTTTATTCCTTCGCTAGTTTACAATATGCATCAAATAGCAAGACATTTAAAGCGTACTTAAAACAACGACTTCTACTCTAAAGCCTACAGCTGTGGACAAGTAATTAGAAACGCCTTTTTGTAAATATTTACTAAGTAAATTTCGGTGAATTTAATATGCTAACGCAACAAATCAATCGCAATAATACAAAGCTAGGGCAGACAGCGCAGTCCTAACTTAGATTTATATTGTTTCTTGCACATGTTCACATCGTCTCATGCTTTTTCCCGGTTTAGCTGGAACAGGCCTCCACATACGAGGAGCGTCGCAAGATCCGTGCACGTTTACGCGAACTTATGGCGGAACGCGAAGGTAAGTCGCACTATTTGCGTGTGTGCTTCAGACACTTGGCATTCTAACCACAGCACATTACTATATATATATGGTATATAGTATGGTATCATAGCACTAACCCCAAGGATAATAATGGCAGTTACAGGAAGTGACCAGACGATTGCTAACTCGGTTTAATCGGAGTCTCGCTCTCTCTCTCTCTATCTCTATAGATTATAAATCACTTTCTAGTGTCTCTTTCTATCTCACGCTATTTTGTATCTCTATCTCTCTGTGTAAACTATAGCTTCTGATTGTGTTCTGTATTTGTATCTTGTAGATATGCAAACAGCGCATACTCGTAGCTAGATAAAGTGATATTCCAGGCCAGGTATTGCAAATGAACAAATCAGTCATTCATCCACATTCGCGCATTATTCATTTACTCGTTGGACTCGTCTACTCGTTGTTTCTCCACTCGTCTTCACGCACATTCACTCGTCACTCGTCACTCGTCACACGTCACACGTTTTACTCGCTCTCTCTCTCTGTTGTTGTTTAGCGTTTAGTGTTCATTCGTTCTCTCTCTCTCTCTCTCTCTATTTCGTTCAACGCTCTCGTTCTCGTTCTCGTTCTCGTCCTTAAACGCTAAACGCCAAACGTTCTTGTGCAAGCGTTCAGTTTCGTTCTCATTCTCTCGCTATAAACGTTCACATCGTTGTTCGTTTCGTTACTTCTCGTTCTTGTTGCCGCCTACTCGTTACTCGTTACTCGCTACTCGTTACTCGTCGCCGGCTTTTGATGCGACGCCGTTGCCCATCAAACAAACAAACCGCTCCACAAAATCAAAAAATCAACTGCAAAAATTCGTTCGTTGCCGAGCAAACGGTGTCTGCTCGACCTTTTTGGACTCTACCGACCACTGTGTTTTTTATTTATCATGCTTTCGCCCACCCAACGTTAATGTTGCCCCTTGTTGCCGTGTTGTGTTTTATTGTTGTGCCCGTTGCAACGCTTACGAAAATCTGCTCAACAAAGAAACCAAAAGACGAAAAAAAAACATATATCTCTCTCTTTCTCTCTCCCTCTTTTTTCTCATCACACTCACACACACACAATCTTAATGCATTTTGTTAACAAAAAAAAAAAAAAAACAAAAAACTTTTGCGTGGCGTTGCAAACGCATTTTAGAGCAGAAAAATTTAAAGGCGGGCGGTGCAAAAACCGCTGCCAAGGAGGAGGAAGAGGAGAGCAGCGCCAGCGAGTATGAGGAGATAATCGAGGAGGTCACCGACGACAGCGACGAGGAGGAGGAGGAGGAGGCAGAACCACCGAAGCCACAGCCAGCGTCCAAGCAAGCGGCCTCGCAGCAGGCAACAAAGTCAAGCACAAGCTCAACTTGCACGTCCACATCGACGAAGTCGGTGGAGCAGAAGCTGGCCAAAGTAGAGCTCAGCAAGCAGGTGGTGCAGGCGACAGGCAGCAACGTGGTCGACGGGCCACAGGGTGAGTCCCAGCCACAGCCACAGCCACAGTCAAAGCCACAGCCAGCAGCAAAAGAGGCAGCGGGCAGAGCAACGACCTCAGCGAGCACAATTAGCAGTAGTAGCAGTAATAGCAGTAACAGAAAACCAAGCACTAGCAGTAGCCCCAATAGCATTAGCCACAAGCCCAAAGTTGTTAGCCAGACAAAAGACGCAACGACGCAGGACGCCAACAAGGACGACAACGACGAGAAAGACGCGCGCGCTTCGAAGATGCCACAGCCGCAGCCACAGGCACAGCAGCAAGTGAAACGATTGAGTGTGCCACAGAAGGAGGACTCGGGCACCGAGAGCGGCGAGGATCTGCGCCTGCTCGCCGCCGGGCTGCGCGACACGCTGCAGCAGCGCACTGGCAGCGGCGCCAGCAACGAGGCCAATCGCGGCCTGCTCCAGGAGGTGACCGACGCACTCAGCCGCCTCGAGTGCTCGCTCAAGCTGGGCCAAGAGCTCGCCGTCGACGGCGGCCAGCGGCAGGCGCTGCTCGCCCTCATCGCACGTCTCCAGAGCGGCCTCAGCGCACCCGAGAAGCTGGCGGAGGGCGAGGTGACGGCGGAGACGCAACGCGAACGCGACAGTCCCGAGTGCCAGGAGCAGAGCAGTCGGCAGCGCTTTGCGAAGCGGCGACAGCGCAGCAATCGCCACACGGTCGGCGTGAGTCGCGAGGAGCTCGCGGATGCGCGTCGCTACATGGAGGACATGCTGCTGCTCGAGCACAAGTCGCAGCCGAGTCTGGCGCTGGCGACGCCCCCAACGCCACCAACGACATCATCGTCGTCGGCGCCCGCTCCACTGGAGCGCAACGCCAGCTCCGGGGCCATCGTGGGCGCGCCCAGCACTCAGCTGTATCGACCCAATCAGTTTGTGCCGCAGACGCAACTCAAGCCGCACGCCAACAACAGCCGACGTCCGCTCTCCGGCGACTATGCGGTCAGCTTCCAGAGCTATCAGGCGGCTGCAGAGCCGCCCGCTGCCAGCGCAGACGGCGGCCAGACGCCGCCGCGCTTCAACGGGGCCAAGAAGCAGCTGATGAAGCGCGCCAACACCATCGACATACCCAAGGCCAAGGCCAAGTACGGCACGGCGGACTGCGACAGCGACTCGGAGCTGGAGGAGCAGAGTCGCAGCAGCGGCCCCAATCTGGGCCTCAAGCGGGCGGTGCAGGTGAGCGTGAAGCGGCGTGTGCAGCACGTGGTGCCGCCGTTCGAGCCGAAGACCGAGAACGATCACAAGTTCCTCGCGTTCATCAACAAGCAGCACCACCAGGGCGGTCTGGGCTGGGCGGGCGCTCGCTCCGTGTCCAACTGGACGCACAAGTTCGGCAACATCAAGCACAGCTTCGAGACGGGCGTGGCGGCGACCGCCACCAAAGGCAAGCCTCCCCAGCCTCCCGCCACACAGCAGCACTACCAGCGGGAGCGTGAGAGGGAGCGGGAGCGGGAGAGGGAGCGGGAGCAGCAGCAGCAGCAGCAGCAACAGCAGCAGCAGCAGCAGCTGCAGCTGCAGCAGCAACAGCAGCAGGCGCTGCTCGAGCGCCAGCGTCGCCAGGAGCTCGAGCGGCAGCTGCGACTCGAGCAGGAGGCCCGGTACGAGCGCGAGCAGCGCGCGCGTCTGGAGCGCGAGTATTACGAGCAGCAGCTGGAGCGTCAGCAGCTGGAACGCCAGCAGCAGCTGGAGCGTCAGCGGCAGCAGCAGGAGCAGCTGGAGCGCCAGCGACGTCAGGAGATGGAGCTGCGCATGCAGCAGCAGCGCGAGCGGGAGCAAGCTGCCGCCGCGGCAGCCACAGCGGCTGCGACGCCGCTCAATCAGTTCATACACGCGCCGCAGTCCGTGTTCCGGCCCATCGAGCAGGGACCGGCGCCCAACATCTACAAGCCGATAGCGCAAAAGTCGCAGCCGAGCGCGCGCAACAAGCTGCAGACGACGACGGTGGCGGCGGCGGCGGGGGCGTCGCCACAGCAGCTGCAGCCGCGGCCCAGCTACAGCAACACGCCGTCGCCCGCTTCGACGGCGGCGACGTCGCCCATCGGGCTGCCCTGGGTGGCCAAGCCGCGTGTGGACAACAGCGACTTCAAGCGCAAGGCGCATCACTTCGAGGAGCGTTCGCTGCGCGACAATCTCGAGCAGCAGCAGCTGCAACACAATCCCTACGGCAATCACGTGCAGCGTCACAACTCGCTGCGCTCGAAGGCGCCGCCGCTGAGCTTCAGCGAGTTCAAGAAGCGCCCCTCGCTGCCCAACGCCATCGATCCCGAGCTGCAGCTGTACGCAGCACCAATGCCAGGGCAAGCGCAGCCACCACAGCCACCACAGCCGCCGCCGCCCACCAACATCTCGTTCACCTACGCGGACTACGCGCCGTCGGCGATGCGTCGCGGCGCCAGCAATCTGAGCAACTACCGCAGCCAGCCGTGCCTCAGCAGCGCCGCCCTGGAGCCACTCACCAATCCCCATGCAGCGCCCCTGGTGCTAACCAATGCGAATCCCACGTACTTGCCACCGCCCTCGTCTGCCGCACGCCACTTTGACTTCCCCAGCCCCGTGGACAGTCCGACCAGCTGCCTGACGGCGCCCCTGATGACGGACAACACGGACGACGATCTCGACCTCGACTCGGACCACAACAACATGCACGAGTACCGCGCCGAGATCAAGGTGATGCGCAACAAGCCGCGTGGCCAGACGGCCGTCACAGTCGCCGGGCGACGCACGGCGCACGTCAGCGACGACGAGGTGTTCGGGCGCAACTCGCGGGCCGCCAAATCGCTGCTCCACACCATGAAGCAGCTGGGCGGCAATCCCCACGTCCCCAGTCCGAGCGGCGTTGCCAAGCCGACGCTGCGCACGCAGGCGCCCAGCTCGCCGAGCAAAGCCAGCGGCTGTCTGTCGCCCGATGGACGGCTTTACCAGGCCCCGCTGGTGGAGCCGCTGTTCCCGCAGCTGAGCAACTTCGAGGCCAAGCGGCAGCCGCAGTATCAGCCGCCAGCTGCGCCCAACTATGCCAGCGAGACGCAGACCAGCTATGTGGTCACCTACCCCATCGAGGACTCGGCGGACGAGCAGGAGTCGCTGCAGAGTCTGCAGCGTGTGCGTCGCAGCTCGGAGCACTCGAACGCGAGCTCGAGTCTGAGCATGACCAGCTGGACGGCGAATCCTATGCACGTGCAGACGACGGCGTTGCCACAGCAGCAGCAGCCGCCGCCGCCCGTCGATCGCAGCAACAAGCCGCAGCTGGCGCCGAAGCCTGCGGCGCCTGCGCCGTTGGCGACGCCAGCGCAGTCGCGTCCCAGACTCAGCACACGCAGCCACACGATCAGTGAGTCGAACTACGACCCGAAGCCGCTGCAGCAGCGCGTGATGTCGCAACAAACGCTGGCGAGCAACAATCGACAGCAGCAGCAGCAGCAGCAAATAACGACGACGACGACGACGACGACGTCGACTCAGGAGCAGCTGCGGCGCAAGAGTCTGGGCAATGTGCTGGAGCAGCGGGAGAAGCTCTACTACGAGCAGGAATACAAATCGTCGGCACCAGCGGACACGCCCGACATTGTCAAGTCGTCGCTGCCCAAGGATCAGGCGCCGCTGCTGAAGAAGTTCGGGCCGCCGCAAAGGCATCACTATGTGCCCAATGCCTACCAGAGTCCGCAGGTGGGCAGCAAGCAGAGCCTCCACCACAGCAGCACCACCAACCTCAGCAGCAGCAGCAACCTCAGCATACATCAGCAGCAGCAGCAGCAGCAGCAGCACAAACCCCTGATTGTGGAGACGCCAGCGACGCCGCAGCCACAACAAAACGCCGCCGAAGCGAGCGCACCCGAGGATCAGATACCGCGCAACATTGTGTTCAACAATGTCAACGCCTTCAGCTCGCTGAGTCGCCGCCAACACGAGGAGGACTTCCAGCAATCGTTCGCCGCGCACAACGGCGGCGGCTCGCGTTTGAATCGGCTGAGCAAGTGCGATTCCTGGACACAGATCTGCAACCAACAGCAGCCCCTGAGCAACGGCTACAATCAGCCGCTGAGCACAACGCCCGGGGAACTGCGACGCACCAAGTCCGGACACTCGCTGGCCGTGCCAAAGCTGTACGAGGCGGGCATCGACAAGGCGCAGGTGGGGCAGAAGCAACGCACCGTGGCCGCCTACTTCTCGGGCCAAAAGTCGCCCACAGCGCACGAGGAGCTGCGTTGCACAACGACAACCACGTCGACGACGACGCAACGCAAGTCGGCAATCAATCGCACCAAGACGAGTGAAAAACTGTCGGCAGCCCGCAAGTCGCTGAGCTCCCTGAACTCGCAGTCGAACGGTAATGTGGCCGCGGCGAGTCTCTATCGTGTGGGTGGTTTGGGTGGCGTGGCGGGTGCCACGGCAGGCGGTGGTGTTGGTGGTATTGGTGGTGGATTGAGTCGCAGCGCCACAATGCCGCATATAGCGCATCTCAATCTGTTGGACGAGAGCAATGTGGAGGATGCGTTCGAGCAGCTGATGCTGGGCGCATAGATGACTCATCGATAAGCGGTTATCGATCAGCTAAATTAAGCAGCACCAGCAGCATTCCAGTTTGAGCCGCCCAGCGAGACGCAACTGGACCCAACAAACAAACCTAAACAAAACAAAACAAAGCACAACACACACAACACTCTCATTGCGATGTCGAAACTGTGACCGTACTGATTACCGATTACCGATTAACGATTAACGATTACTGTTTACGTGTTTACCGTTAAACAACAAGAACAACACACAAAAAGAAAACAAACAAAATACTCGCTACTGTTATTTTGAACGTAGTTCTTTACTTAGGCTTTGTTTTAGCTTAACAATCAATTTGCCCGACCTCCTCCTCGCCCCCTCCCCCCCCCCCCGGCCAACTTTCCCCTCCCCAAACGTACCCCGGAGATTTTCTTCTAGTCAGTCGAAACGTTTCATTCCGTTTCGTTTCTCAAACATTGTTTCTTGCGCTCAATTCGCGATGAGTTTTCTCCGCCAGCACAACTAGCAGGAGGGACCACATGAAAACCAAACAAATAGCATACATAAACATAAAATCTTAATACACACACACACACACACACTGCCGAGTTTGCTGCGCTGCCCCAACCGCAGGATGCCAAATGAAAAAAGAAAAAAAACAACAACAACAACAACGACAACAAGCAAACAACAAACAAAATGCAGCGAAATGCAAAGTTATCGCAATCGAAAATGAAGAAGCTAAAGCACTTTGTGAGTGAAATTCAACTACAACAGCAAAACACGAAATGTACAAAACAGCGTTGCCACCTTGTTTTTAAATTAGCGCGTTCCATGTACTACCATTTATATTTTTGCTACCAACGCCCGCCCGGCCTAACTGCATATACTATATAAACTTTAATTATTCGCATACTTTACATATTTACAATATATTCGTATATATATATATATATATTTTTTACATACACATTTTTTTGCCTGCCCTTCTACCTCCCCAAACCATCGAGAACTGTACAAAAGTTAGTTTAGCTAGCGCTTTTAACGTTTTGTTTTCGTTGCCGTTACGTTTCTCCATTTCGTTTCCGTTTCCGTTTCCGTTCCCGTTTCGTTTCATTTCGTTACGTTGCGTTGCGTTACGTTGGCTGGTTGATTTTGTTGGTTGGTCCAGCGATAAACAAACTTACCAAAAAAGAAAAAAAAAAAAGAAAAACACTAAATTTTGATACCCCATGCTGTCCCTCCTGATCTGGACTGTGTTTTTTTTTTCTTAATTTTTTTTTTTTTGTGTCTCTCCATTTGTCTCAGTCTCTTTGTACATATACTTGACGTCCCCCGTCCCCACTGTTACCCCCTCCCTCGCCATTTTTGAGCATTGCAATTGCAGCTCAGCTGAACTGTCCGCAGTTGGCTGCTCTGGCTGTATCTCGTTGCTTTCTACGCAAAACTTTTGACTCGCATGTTTTGATTTTTACTTTTGTGTTCCTTTTCGTTTTCTGTACATACAACATTTTGTAAATAAATTTTGTGCATGTTTTCTTCTTTAGCATTAAGTAGTTAAAGTAGGTGTAGTTGAAGTCGTTGCACCACCAGCACCACCAGCGTCACCAGACACCAACCACCCACAAAAAAAATAAATAAATAAATAAAACAAACGCCAACAGCAACGCCGCAAACTTCATCTCAGCGGCCACGATTCGTTCTCGTTCTCGTTTTCGTTTTCGTTTCTCATTCTGTTATCATACTATTTTCTAACTTATTCTTTATGATTTTCGTACTATGTGTGTGTTTTGATCTGTTATTTTTTTTGGCAGCGTTGCCAGACTGTGAATACATTTTGTTTTTCTGTAGCGGCTGACGAATGTTGACTAAACCAAAAACAAACAAAAAAAAACAACCCACAACAATTGCAAATTGCAAATGTAATTTTGCGAATGTTCAAAGTGTTTTCACATTTTATTTTTGTGTTGCCGTGTGTAGTGTACACTTAGTTGCCTGCTCTAGACTAGTCTAAACTACAAGATACAACAACAACAAAACAAAAAATAAATAATAATAATCTGAATAACCACATTTATAATGTAGTGAGTTTTCTCTATTTTTTCCGGAGATTTTCAATAACTTTAACCACATTGTTTAAATATTATTGTTGAATTGATTTCGATTGCATGACTAATTTGACTTGACTAATTGTTGTAATTATTGCTTCTTTTTTCTCCCCGTTTTTTTCTCGCTCGCCATTCGACCATCCAACACAAAAACAAAACCGTCTAAAAACTTTCTTCATAAACAGCACAACACAAGCAACAAAGCTCAACGACCAGTGAACGCACCGAGACAAAGTCAAAGGATGGCGGCGCAGTTCTCACTACAACAACAACAAAAGGTAATTGCCCTACATAATATTGATGCAGTGATTTTCAACTAATTTCCATTTAATTTATTGCAGTTACCACACGCACTGTGAGCGGCAGCGCTGCCTCCAAAAACATTTCGCCGCTAGCCAAATTCAAGCAGCTCGATAAAGCAGCTGCCCAGCAGCAGGCTCAAAAGTAAGTAACTTGCTTTCAGCTACTCGACAACATGATTTTAGACGAATACCAATACAAAAAAAAAAAGAACAAACCTATAAATATACAATTTTTAGAGAGCGCACATTTGTCAAAGGAGAAGCAACCAAAATGCGCCATTTTTCATATTTAAATTGACAACTTGTAATTTGACCATCTGGCAACTCCGCAACTGATCAGCTGCATGCGGTCGCCTGGCAATCATTTTGTTTGCATTTCTTTTGCACACACACACACACACACACACTTACACACACATTCGGTGCAGGCTCAGAATACTGTCTCAATCACACATACACACACACACATACTGAATCACTAGTTTCGTCTCCCATTTTCTGGTGTCGGTAATTGGCAGTAAAGAGAATGTCTTGTCCTTCTTGTGCCTAGGTTTTTTTCCACTGTATATGTTTGTGAGGTAAATTGTAAAGCGTCTTGCTCTGTCTCCCTCTAGCCGACGGGCTCTCTGCTCTTGTTCTCTAACTTCTGTACACACCTGTCGTGTCTCTCTCTCTCTCTCTCTCTCTATCTCTTTCTGTCTCCCAATTAGCAACAAGAAATAAGTTAAACCAAACAAATAAAACAACAACAACAACAACAAATAAGCACATAATAATAAAACCTAAACTTAATACATTTGTTGTTGTTTCCTGCTAACAAACACACATACAAACACACGTAAACACACACACACGCATACGAGGTAAACAATTCGAACACACAAAAAAAAAGTAAAACATCTATGTAATTACAAACCAAAAACAGCATAAGAAAATACAAAAACAAAAAATAAATAAAAAAAAAACATCTTGTGTGAGATTCGCTAAAACGTCTGCCCCCTTCAACCTTGAATCATTTTGTTCAGATCATCTCCAACAACAACAAGCACACCCACGACCCCCGGCGGTTCAGCACAACCGCTGTTCAAATTTACCGATCCGGCATTAAATGCGCGCGCCGCCACTGTCAAGGATCAACTTCTACAGTGGTGTCAGCACAAAACGCAGGAGTATGAGGTATCCACCACAACCTAGAAAATACCAACAACAACAAAAATACCCAAAAAATAAAATACCAAATTGCAATGCAAGCGCAAAAGCCACAGCCAACAACGACCGTTATATTTGTTACAAGTTCCTTTTCTTTTGCATATATTTTTTTTTGTTGATTTTCATTTTTGTATTTTGCATTTGACTGCCGTTCGTTTTTGACAAAAATCTAACGCTTAGGTCCAACAACAAGCAGTAACATAATCAAAAACAAAAGTAAATCAAAGCTAATCGCCAAACTAAAAACCAAAACAACGCCTAACCTTTGGCTGAGCTTTTTTTTTTTTGTTGAGCAACTCATCTACACACGCATACACACAAACAAACACACACACACACACACACACAAACGCATAAACACAAAAACACACACACACATTTACACAAGAACGCACGCAAGCAGCTTGGCGCTAACGAAGAAGATGAAGAAGTAGAAGTAGAAGAAAAAGAAGCAAAAGCGCAGTTTTTAACTTACATGTGTTTGCCGCTTTACATTACTGTTGTTTTTGTTATTGTCGCCGATTTGCTTTTGGGGCTGGATTTTACACACACGAAACAAAAAACAAAAAAAGATAAACCGCTTAATTACCGCTGCTGCTGAAATAGAGAAACGAAAAACAAAATAAAAAGCAAGTTAGAATGCAATGCAAGCGCTGTGTTACTGTTATATTTGCCCCCGGCCCTCACCCTGCCAAGAAACTTACTTATCACAAACAAAAAAAAAAACACCCACACTTTTTGCTGTAATTCGCAGAACGTGCAAATAAGCAACTTTAGCTCGAGCTGGTCCGACGGCTTGGCCTTTTGTGCGCTGATCCATCATTTCTTGCCCGATGCATTTGATTACGCGCAACTAACCAAACAAACACGCCGACACAACTTCGAACTGGCCTTCACCGTTGCTGAGTAAGTATCGAACTAGCTGCTCAATTGTAATTATCGTTTTCGTTAATTAATCGATAACTTTCTGTAGTGAGAAGGCTGGAATTGCACCGCTACTGGATGTGGAAGACATGGTGGAGATGAGCAGGCCCGATTGGAAATGCGTCTTTGTCTATGTGCAGAGCATCTATCGTCGTTTTCGCAATTGCCAGTAAACAACAACAACAACAATAACACCAACAATAATAGCAGCAACAACTACGCATCTATTCATTACATAATAAGCTCCCTCTTCACTACTACAGACAGAATTATTATGTATACGCCTGTTGGCATTTTGTGCATCCTATATAACTACTACTATTATTTACACATTTTATAACTTATACTTACCACAAATGGCAGGCTCGTCGTCGCATTGAACAGCAAGAACATTTGTACGTTTTTTGTGTTTTTTTTTATCACATTTATTTTTTTTTTTGTAATTCTATTATAATTATTATATTATTTGTTATTGAAAAAAACTATGCAATAATTGTTGATTTTTTTTGTCATAATTTTAAATATATAAAAAACAAAAAAACAAAGAAGAAGCAGAAAGAACAACAATTGCAAGGCGCAAAACTTTACTAACCCCGCTGAAGTTGAAGATGAGAAAAACATTTATAAATACCCAACTATATGCAATATATACATATGAATGTACACACATTAAAGCGAGCGAAATTACGAGCAAAATTACTAACTCGCTGAACAAAATAAAAATGTATCTACAGCTAATATTAACATTGAACATCCAACATGTGTTTTTCTTTTTTTGTCGTGCAAATTGCATAGCATATATAAGTGGATTGGGAACACTGCACGGAGTGATCCTTTATGCCCAGCGCTGCCACTAGCTAGAAAACATTAGCTTTTTCTAAAAATGGGGCAACTTTACAGTGTTACCACAATAATAGAAAAGCGGAATGTACTTACGGATGGAGGGAACATAGTTGGCTTGGGGCGACAAATGTTGAAATTTGTTTGGCAGCAAACAGTCGAGATATTCATATACTCTCAGACATGCTGTGAAAGTCGAACGTTAAGTTTTGTGTAAAATGTCCCAAACAAAATTACGTGTGAAATTCGAACAGCCCCAAAATTGAGTTCGTTACGCGCGTAACACACAATACATAGGCTTCAAAAATTTTACCAACAAAACGATTCGCGTTACCGAAGTTGCCAAGCCTTGCCACTTTTTTTTTCTTATTTTTTTGTGGGAGAAATGTCACAGCAACCGGAGGAAACGCAGCAAATCTCCGAGGCAACGGCCCTGAGACTGTTGAACAGTGTTGTGGCCAGCACAACGCCAACCAGGCCGCCACAAACAGAAACACAAAGTGAGACGCAGCAAGACGAGCCGAACACCAGCGATCAAGCAACAGCAGCAGCATCAGCGTTGCCAGCCGGGCAGCAGTCACAGGAGAGCGTACAATCTGCCGATGTGTTTGGCAACTCGTGTCGTATCTGTCGCTGGGATCGCGTCGATATGGAGATCATCAACTGTCCCTGCAAGTGCATTGGCAGTGTGGTGAGTGACCGTTTCTATATACATTTGGTATATTTTTAGCGCGCACAAGTTGCTTTTTTTGTTCATCCTCCAAACTACTCCTCCCCAGGGCTACATACATATGACGTGCTTGAAGAGGTGGATAATGCAACGACGCGACAATCGATGTGAAATATGTCATGCACCATTCGACATCACTACCGAGCGGGCGAGTGTCAAGCAAATGGTGCGCGCCTTTTGCTGCGGACGCTGCTGTGGCATGATTGTGAAGCATGTGCTGTTCAGTGCATCGCTAATGCCCCTTGCCCATGTCATACTGCAGCAGGTGAGCGCATGCACCGACGGATTTTGCGAGCATCTCATCACGGTCACATTGCATGCTTATTTGCGAATCTTTCATTGTGTACAGGTCTTGCATTGTATGGACAACTTGAATCAGGGCAGCACCGAACAGCTAACGGTGCAGGAAGTATTCGTGGCATCATGTGCACTGCTGACATCCAGTGCGCTTTTCTTTCACTTCTTTGAGTTTGTGACGACGCGTTTTCTACTCATACGGAATATTTTGCGGCATTGGTGGATGTTTGGCAGCACCAATGATTTTGGTCTCCTCGACGTCGACGACGATACATTTGATCTCTTTTGATTAGCCAAGAAGCCTAATATAACAAGAAACACACAAAACAAAAAACGCGTAGAAACAACTAACAACAAAAATTTGTACTAGAACACAAAATTTTCGAAAGTTTTTTTTTTTCTAACTACAATAAACCGACTCCTAACGGCATTTCGTTTCACCTGCAGTCTGTAAACGCAAAAAATCAGCGCCTGTTAACTAACATTTTATCGATAAGATTCCGACAACAGTCATTAACGCAAAAAGTGACGCCTTTTAATTTATCGATAGGTGCATCGGTATACACATGATACAGAAAATTAAAGTTCTTATAGACACAAAGAACAGATTTGTTCTAATTATTGTATGTTAATAAACAGGAAAACTGCATTAAAAGTCATCCCCATTGCGAAACACTAGATTAATTACTGTTATAGTGTGACCAAAGCAAGTAAATGTAAGAGCGATATATACTACTACTATCGAGGTATAATTTTGAAATTGAATTGCGGTCACGCTGGCTGCCATCCCCAAAGACACAAATATTAATTTCTTTTTGCATAAAATCGAAGCAAAAATAAGGTACGTTTATTATATTTGGTCGATCATAAGCAATGCACAGTGGCGAACTAGACGTGCAAATCGGACGTGTTGCAGAAGTTAAATGATTTCGTTATTGTGTAAGTTCTGTGTGTATTTCAAATTGGGAACGGCAGCATACAAATAAGAAAAAAATAACTAGCAAGTTTTGGGCAGGCTTTGAACGTATGCATGAGTGTGTGTGCGAGTGTATAACAAAGAGCAGAGCAGTGAAATTGCCAGCAACAAAAACTACAGCTGCTGTTACAACAACGAAACGTATTAAGAAAAAAGAAGGGAAAGGAAAAACGAAGAACGACGACAGTGAAGAAAGTGAAGTTAGCGCAAGTCTCGTTTGCGCTATTTGAGTGTATATGCGTGTATGTATGTTGTGTGTGTGTGTGTGTGACATTGCAACCGATTGCTCAGTGTTTTTTTTTGTTTTTTTTTCTTGACGCACGTGTGGCAAGTCTAAAGCAACTCAAATAGACAAACAAGACATCAAAAAACATGTCATATTACTTTAGTTCAACATTTTATTTGTGTGTGTTTTAGGTTTTAATCTCTTTTATTTTCTAATCGAACGAAACTTGTTGCAGAGCTTCACCCGCCCCTCGCACCCGTCCTGAAGCGAGTTTTATTTTCGTTGCTGTTGCGGTTGTTGAGTTCATCAATAGACAATATTCACAACAATACGCAAAAGGAAACGCAAGAAACTTCAACAACAACAACAACAAAAGAGAGCAGAAAACAAAATGGCTGCTCAACAGCAGCAGCTATTGGCTTTGATGTCATCGGCCTCCGGTCACAACAACAACAACAGCCCCGAGCCACTGTACGATCTGGCATTGAGTGCCGTTGTCAACGGCCTGGACTGCAAAGTGCCCGCCTTGGAGCGCATCAGCAAGCTGCCGGAGTTGCCTCGTAATCTGCTCATCGATGTCTACGAGCGAGTAAGTCTAACCAGCACCCATGCCCTCCCCCCCCCCCCCCCCACACACACACACACACACACACATTCTATCTTCTAAATGCGAAAAAAAAGTGAAAACACACACATACACTTGCAGCCAAATCAGCTGCGCGCTAGGCGTGCATGTATGTGTGCGTGTGTTTTTATCGCCACGCTGTTACAGCATTTTATTTTATTTCTGCTTGTTGTTGTGTGCTTGCTGTTATCTATTTTGCTTGCCGGAGGACATTTTGTATTTGTTTTTGCGTGTTTTGTTTTCGTTTTGCATTGAATTCCAATTCGATAGAATTGAAAGCTTGGCAAGCGCAAAATGAGCTTTCCACTGTTTATGTTTACTGCTGCTAGAAGCTTCCGTTTGTCTGTCACACGAGCCCAGCTGCGAACACACACACACACTCGCACACATGAACATAGATATTAGACGCATGTGTGTGTGTGTCTGTGTCTGTGTCTTTGAAATGTAGTCTGAAAACCGCATGGCGTTATTATTTGTATATCAAACGTAATAGCTCACTTTTTGTTTTTTGCGATATGATATCTGGGAATATGGAGCTTTTGTTTATCCACTGTATCTGGGATTAAACACTAAACAGATACCAGCGAAATTAAATACATACATACATACACACACATATGAGAAAGCATCAATAGATCATCCAAACGCACACGACACATGCATACATACAAGATTGTCATAATGGCGTTGCAATTACAATAATAAATTACAAAGAGCGACAACAATGAAGAGCAGCGAGCGATGCTGTTGTTGTTCTTGTTGTTATTATTGTTGACTCTGCTAAATATAGCGCACTCTTCTCGACTAGCCGCTGTCCTGCTGTCTTCTGATCATTGATCATTGAACTTGGTCGCCAACCTTCTTCAACTCTGTCTCTCGCCCTCGGCGTGGGCTGTGAGCTTATTGTGACTCCTTTGAGCATTGCACACAGAGACAGTGTTGGGTAACGCACGCAGCACTTTTCCTATTGGTGCAGCAAGTGCAGCGATTGCACTTGATTAATCGAACACATCACTATCGATGCTACTATTGAGTTGATATCGATTTTTAAAAATAGTTTAGATCAATGCATTGCACAAGTGATTTTATTTAAGACCTAAGTCAAATCAAAAAAATAATTCCAAATTTATATATCTATCGATAGCTAACCACCTTTAAGATTATGCGTATTTAATGTGATATGCTTCGTCTCTTTGCAGATTTCGGAACGTGATGATTTGAAGGACACACTCTTGGAGGAGCTCTCCAAGCTGGTGGTATTCCGATGCCTCGTACGCTTCACATCAGCGCGCAATCAGCTGCTGCGCATTGTCGCCTCGCTGATGGCCAGCAACAAGTCGCTGACGCGCCGCCTCAGCGAGGCATACGAGCTGCACTTTGGTGTGCCGCACACAGAGCCCGAACTGGACGACCAACAGCAGGGCGACTGCAGTGATAAGTTGGACAAGGAGCTGTTCAGCGAGGAGTACAGTAAAATACAGATGGCCGAGCAACAACAACTGAATGCCGCCGCTGACGGCAGCAGCAGCGGCGCTTCACCAACAGCGACAATCGGCGACATTAACGAGCAGCAACAACAGCAACAACAACAACAACATCATCATCATCAACTGCCAACAGATACAACAAAGGACGACATGGCGGCGGAAGTGCATGAGCTGGACGATTTGGACGCACAAGATGTGCTGGCCATCGATTTGGGTCTGCGCCTCGGCAGCTTTCTGTCCGAGGCGGGCTGGATGCAGGAGAGCATCTCAGTGCTGTCGTGCCTCAACGAAAGACTGAAGCGCATGCCGCCCTTCAAGAACATGCTGGTCACGCGTCTCGATTGCCTGCAGCGGTAAGTTGAGCGATCGTTAAGCGATCGTTGAAGCGTAGACGCGTATTGCGTTCCCCTAATAATACTTTTTGGGTCCACTTTACGCAAATGCTAGCTTAACTAATTGCCATTAGTTTTATGTACGTTATGCGCTAGTATAATGTCAAATGATGAGGAACAAATTAGTGTTGATCTTGAGCGAAGCATTTAATGCCCCTAAACCTCAACAGATGAGTTAATGATTTTTTGTGTTGCGTTTCCTTTGCAGTCTACTTTATGCGGAATCATCGCACTGCAATTTCAAATTGGCGCAACAAACCTACTCGGAACTGATCAAGCTGGCGCCAATGTTTGATCGCCAAGTGCCGCCGCCATTGATAGCGATGGCCTACACACAAATCTCGTCCATGTACTTTGCCCGCAACGAGTACAACAACAGTCACATGTGGAGCGTCAAGGCGCTGCATCATCTGCACATGTCGGCGCCCACACGGTAGGTGGGCCACTTGGCTTCTCTCTTTTCTCCCTTAGATGTTGTAATTTATGCGTTGTGTTTGCTTTGCAGTGTGGCCATCGATGTGCTGCGCCAGGCGGCCAAGTCGTGTGTGGTGAAACGCGACTTTGCACGCGCCAATTTGCTCATCTGCCAGGCGGTGCGACGTGCCCGGTGAGTAGATATAGTATGCTACATATATAGTATATAACATTCAGCTAATGGCGCTTCTTTCGCTTCGCGAACAGTGAACACTTTGGTCCCACACACCAGAAATACGGCGATGCGCTGCTAGATTACGGCTTCTTTCTGCTGAACGTTGATTCGGTGTTTCAATCTGTGAATATTTACAAGGAGGCGCTCGCTGTGCGTCGCGGCATCTTTGGCAACATGAATTTCCACGTGGCCATCGCCCACGAGGATCTGTCGTATGCGTATTATGTGCACGAATACAGCACTGGGGATTTCAGTTGCGCCCAGGATCACGTCGACAAGGCGGTCAATATCATGAAGAATCTGGTGCCAAGCAATCATTTAATGTTGGCCTCCGCGAAGCGTGTGAAGGCGCTGCTGCTCGAGGAGATTGCGCTCGACAAAATCGCCGACGGCATGGATGAGGAGGATCTGCTGCTGCAGTCCGAGGAGCTGCACAATTTCGCGCTGCAACTGTCGCTGGAGGTGTTCGGCGAGGTGAATGTGCAGACGGCCAAACACTATGGCAATCTGGGGCGTTTGTATCAAACAATGAATCGTTTCGACGAGGCCGAGCGTATGCATCAGAAGGCCATCAAGATCAAGACCGATCTCCTGGGTCCCTACGACTACGAGGTGGGTCTCTCCATTGGCCACCTGGCGTCGCTCTACAACTATCAGATGAAGAAGTTTCGCCAGGCCGAAGATCTATACTTGCGCAGCATTGATATAAGTGAGACAAACAGTTAAAACTCTATATGCATCTCTTTTGAGCGATTTCTATTTGTTGTTGTATTATCGTTTAGGCTTGCGCTTGTTCGGCAGCACGTACTCTGGCTTGGAGTACGATTATCTGGGACTGTGCCATGTCTATGAGACACTCCATGAATTTGAAAAGTATTTACGCTACGCTCACATTCTCGAAAACTGGCAGCTGCTGCGCGGCCAAAATCTAACCCAAAACGTAAGTGAAATATATTTCGAATTTGATTTGAGATTACTTATTATCGATTCGAATTTGAATTTGAACTCGTGCAGAAGTCCAGTTATCCAGCCATCGAGGAGGATTACTCCATTGATCTGGTGAAGGCAAAGTTCTTCACAGACGGCAGCAAAGTGCAAAAAAATGCTGGCGCCTCCGGTTCATCGACGCCGCCCGAGCCGAGTGCTAATTGAAAGCGGACCAATCGGCAATTAAGCATTGCATTACACACACCGCAAGCTACATAAAACACACAACACACACTCTCACACACAACATACACACTAACAAAAAAAAGGAAAAAAAGAAAGAAAAGAGAAGAACTTACGTATATATAGTATATATAGCTTACACTTCCAATTTACTTAGCTTAAAGCTTAAAGCAAAATAATTTTCTTAACAAATTTGGCTAGAGAGAAATGCAATTCGCCATGACAACAGCAGCAGCAAGAACAACATCAACAAACCCCAACAATAACAACAACAGCAGCTACAACGCCAGCGGAAGCAACATTAACAACTGCAAGATGACAAACAACAACAGCAAGCAATTAAATTGGCCGAACGTTTTGCGTCTCTCAACGCCCACGTGGAATATCTTTGATTATTTTTACAAATTCTATTATTTTTCGTTTGTTTTAAATTGTCCCACAAAAAACAAAAAACAAAAAAAACAAAACATACAACGCCAAAAAGTTGAAAATGTATTCGAAGTTGTTATTAATCAATTTCCTTTGAAATTACAAAATGTAATTGAGAACTGTGTGAATTTAGCTGTCCACATTATTTTTCTGTTTATTCTATTATTACTATTATTCTGTTTCCTTTTGTTTTGGTCATCTACTTAATCGTATAACTTTATTTATTATTTGCATTATACAAAGCACACAAATTGTAAATTCTCCTTCTTTGATTTTGTTAAAAGATTCTCCGTGAGTTTAAATACAAACACGACACTCAGACAAGCAGACAGACAGACAAACGGACAGACAGACGGATAGGACAGACTATACATAAAACACGTAAAATTGGATTAGTCCAATAACCGTTCATATTTTAATCCTAAAATACGAATAAATGATGTGATTGATGTAAATGCATGCATGCGAACAGACATGCGTGTGTTCATACATAAATAATTGATAAACTGATAATCAATTATATAATATATATTGTTGTTCAATAGTTTTTTTTAGCCCAAGCAGTTGTTAAATCAATTGTTTAACAATTTGTAGCACAATTTGAATACGAATATACGATACAATATTATTGCTACACTCAACAGAAATAAAGAGCATGTATAAACAGAATTAAATGAAACGAATTAATAGTTATACACCTATATATATATATTGCATATAGTAAATGTAACTACAATTTAAATTTCTGTCGAGATGATTATTATAATTTGTTTTTTTTTTTGTCGTATGATTATTATGATTAAATATTGTAAATTGTACATGCAAAGTGGAACGAGAGACATACGTAAATGGTAATTGCTAAATGGCAAAATACTAACATTCTACCCGCTCATTCCCTTCCTTAAAGCGTAATCCTCTCAAGGTGTAAATATTGCGTGTTGAGAGCCATCCATTGAGCTGGAAAACGATTTTGTCCCCGTTTTTCGTTGCACTCTGTAATTGTTTTTCGTGAACCGTGTGTATAACATGCCCCCTCTACGCATAAGCAACAACTACTTAAGTAAGTCAAGTTTATACAACTAACGATACCTATGCATAGTATATACCTAGATATATACATATGTATATATATCTCCACACACACATCTATAGATATATATGTATATGTATGCCTAAAACAATTGTAGCTACAACATTTTGTCATGGGAACCTGTTCAAAGCGCCCAAAGCAAAAAATCATCAAATAAAATTAAAATATAAAAAATAATTGAAACGTATTATTACTCCTTTAGTGACTTAATTTACTTGTATTCTGGGAATTCTGGTCGCAATCTTACCTTGGGAATTGTTTATTGCGTTTTCATCAACTCTCGACGTGTTTTCCTTATTTTTTTTTATATTCATTAGATACTTATATCGAAGAGTCGCTGCAATGATATCGTAAAAGTCAAACGATTAAAAATTATATTACAAAGTTTTATACTTAGAAACATGATTTTCCATTAATCATTGCCTTCAGTAATAGTAATTTGAGTTAGCTAAAATTTTTATACTTTAATTTGCTATAACAAAAATTTAGAGATTCCTTGAATAAAGAATTTAACCTTTCTTTAACTGAAATACGTTAATTGCTACAAAATTGACTATAATTTTAGTTTAGTTATTTTGTCTAACTCTTTGGATTTTTTTATTGTGAAATTTCCGTTTTAACATCTCAACCGAACATCAACTCTTTTTGGGTCGTAAATAGTTTTTTATGGGTCTTTAGGTGAAGTGTGAGTTGAGATTACGATCTGTTTGTTCGAGTGTGATTTTTCTTTTTTTTTTTTTGTTTGTAGCACATTTGAAATTGTTGTGGCTGTCAGTCAAACAGTTTAACAGCATTTTTAATTGTGTTTTTACATTTGGCCCACTGTCACTTTTCTTTGGTCGCCGGCAGCAGCAGCAGCAGCAGCAACAACAACAAGCAGCACAGTGACAACAACTTCGGCGACATTGTAAAAGTTGTTTCAAGTGTTTTCACTTGGGCGCTAAGCGCGACGCAAAGGTTGACGTTGACGTAGACGTAGGCAGCGGCGGAGGCAGTGACAGCGGCAGAGCCGGCTTGCGAGCGACCGATAAACAGTCCTTTGATTGCAATGCTAGCCGCCCACATGCACGCACACACACACACGCATACACTCGAACACGCATGCAGAAGTGAAGCCAGCCGAAAACATGCAGCACTTGTTGTGTGTGTGTGTGTGTTGTCTATTCAAGCGCAGCTTTTGCTTTTGACACATTTTCGTCGTCTTTTGTCGCCGTCGTCGTCGTCAACGTCGACGTCGACGTCGTCAGCATCGGCTGCAGCTGTTCGTTCGTGGGTTCGCTTGGTGCGTTCGGCAGGGCAACTTCGTCGCAGTCTTCGGCGGCCTCGGCACTTGAAGCTTCATCGATCAGTTGCTGACTTTGCGCGGCAGCGAACGGTTTGGCGAGTTTTGCAAGAACGCACGCGCGCATGCGCTAAAGCTCAACGACGTCGCTTTTCGTTCGGTTTTCGTGCCTCTATGTGTGTGCGTGCATGTGTGTGAGTGACGTTTTTCGCTATTTTTTCTTGTTTTCTGTTTTTTTTTTGATTTTTTTGAAAAGTGAAACTGACCGACTAAGTTGGCGGGTTTGGTAAAACTAATGGCAAATATTTTATGATAATTGGCAACTAGTTCTAACAAAACGAAGTTAAAACGCGTGTTATTTGGAGCTACACAAATTGTGGTTTCTGTTGAAGATTGCTAGTTGCTGTTGTTATTGTTGTTGTTGTTGCTGTTAATTGTTGGTTGTCTTAAGTGCCAAAGTAAATTGCAAGGTCTGCAAGAGATGCAGATGGAGTTGCTGTTGTTGTTGTTGCTGCTGTTGATTGCAGCGTCTTGAGTTTCACCTACTAAAAATGCTGTTGTGAAACTGGCACAAAACTGCCGTAAAAGGAAAGACAATCAACGTACTGGGAATGGAATTGTGGGAATGCAACACAGTCAGCGACAGCGACACATCCACAACACGTTCAACTCTTGCCATCATCATCTTCATCGTCATCGTCATCGTCATCGTCATTATCATTATCTTCATTCTCAATTTCCCAATACCGAATTCGCCCCCCTCCCTATTCCCCTGATTAGCGACATTGTGCGAAGTTTCGGGCAACAACGATTCGTTAAGTACCCTATACACATAAAAATATAAAAAAAAAAAATATATAAAAATACCTTTGAAGCTGCTCGTTAAAGTTTTTTGTGTGCGTTTCCTCACCAACGCCTAACGAATTGCCGTAACGAGTTCAAGTTCAAGCGAGTGCAAACGCTCGACACTCGTTCCATTTTGTTGCAAGTTCTAACACCACTTGAACTCCAAACTCCGCGTTGAAGTGGAGTCGGCAATGTCTAGTAATTGCTGGCTTGTCAATTTGCTAACTAAATATTTGCTCAAGTGAGTGGCGAACTCAACTTGTCTCATTAATTAGTGGGCAACGCGAGTGCAAGCGAAGCGCATAAACTTCTGCATGCAGTTTGTCGGTGGCAAGTGGCAAGTTCAGTCAGTCAAGTTTACGATTGTAAATACATACATATTATTACTTCATGTGGCACTAGATGGTCTTACGATCGTAAATAAGATTAAAAGCGAGTGAGTAATAAGTTGCAACATTTGGTTATATGCTAAAGGGAGCAGCTAAAAGCTATAAACAACGAGTAAAGTACAGTCAAACATGAATCTCATTAGGAGATTGTAACGAATAACAATAGCGAGAAGCTTAACTTAGATGTGCTTCAAATAGTCAGATAAATAACGAGTTTTTAGCTAGCAAAGAAAACCAACGAGTAACAGTAGCAAATGGTCAGATAAATAACGAGTATTTAGCTAGCAAACAAAACCAGCGAGTGAATAGCGACCACACAACGCGTAAAAATAGCGAGAAGTTCTACTTGCAAGGGAATGATTAGAAAAATAACGAGTAACGAGTAACTGATAAGCAAAGCAAAGAAGCATCAAATAAAAGCCAACAAAGACTCGCTATGCAATTGCAACGAGTAAAACGACAAAAGTAGCGAATAGTCTTTAAGCATAGCAACAGATTGGCACTCAATGTCCATTCAATAGACATTTCATTGAATAAAAGCAAATAGCTTGAGAAGAAGACTTGCCATTCAATTGCAACGAGTAAAGCGACAAAAGTAGCGAGTCACAACAGATCAACACTCAATATACATAGAGTACAGCTTTCAATGGCTTCAAAATAAAAGCAAATACGTCGAAAAGAAGTCGTTAGTCATTTGGTAGCCAATGGGACGCTTCAGCGAGTTGGCCACAACGAGTAGCGTGTTGGTTTACATCATAGCGTGTTTCGACAGAGACATGCATGATTTGCATGCGCTGTTGCCAATCAGTTAAGCACGCAGCAGCCGCTTAGCCATGGCAACAACTCAACTCACAGTCGACTCGCTGCTGCTGCTGGGTGGAAGAGCATTGGGAGTGTCTGGCAAACACAAATAGAAAGAGCTGCGATAACCAGACGAACATCATCATCATCGTCGTTGGCAACTGAAAGCATCTCTCGTCGCTCATCGCTCATCGTTCATCGCTCATCGTTCATCGCTCAACGTTTTAATCGGCATTTCGTGCCGTCTGGCGTGTGTTACAAATCAAAAACTGGAGCAAATTAACCGAGATTAAAGCCCACAATTAAGCGTGCGCCCAATGTGAAAGTTAAAACCGCCAACCTGCAAACCAGTTGATAGTCGCAGCTCCCTACCTCACTCCCCTCCCCACTCCTCCTGCTCCTCATCCGTCTGGTCTTCTTCTAGTTGATGTTGTTGTTGTTGCCGCATCTGCAGCAGCTTTTCGGCCACCACTTTTACTACACATCAACTGCAAGCAACCACTTTTCAGCGGGTCAACAACTAAACGGAACGAAACGAAACGAAACCAAACCAAACGAAACCAATTTCGCCCACGGCCGACTTTTTTTAATACCACATTTTGTATCTTTCAAGCTGACCAAAAAACCTCATGCTTCACTGACCTACGCCAAAGACAACAAACAAACACTCGACTCGTCGTTCGCTGTACGTGTTGTGTTTTTGTTGTTGTTGTTCTCGGCTTTTTATTGACGGTGGTTATGCAAAGCTTTGCACTTTTGAACCCATCGGCTGAGACAACGCCAAGTTCAAGTTGGCCAAGTTTCGTTTTCGTTTTCAGTTTCTTTAAGCGCAACCGAAAATTCCCTCCCTTTACTTTTCTACTGCTCACAATATTGCGATAAATCCCCAATGAAGCGTCGTGAAAAACTTTGTGGAGTCTTGCGAAATTTCAGAAAACAGAAACCTTTAGAGTTTTAGGCTTTTAAACTTTTTTGAGAGCTCTATCTAGAATTTTAAATTGTATAAAACTTTAAATGATTTCGATTGAATTGAAGCTTAAGGAACTAAACACTTAAGACCTTTGGGGCTCTAAGCGTCTTTTTAATATAATTAGCTTATCTAGCAAATTCTAGAATGGATTTAATGGAAGCTTAGGGAACTAAGCTCTTAAGACCTTTGGGGTTCTAAGCGTCTTTATAATATAAGTAGCTTATCTATTAAATTTCAGAAATGTTTAAGAAATCTAGGAACTCTTTGCGACTCTTATTAGTTTAAAAGAATTTGTAATTAGGAAACATTATCGGGGAAAATAAATTTAGTGAATTGTATCAGAAAATTCAATAAGCGTTTGAAAGTTCCAATTGAAATTCTTTAAGACTCTAAGTAGTGTAAAGGAATTTGTAGTTTCCTGGGAAAATTAGGCAAATTTAGCTGTGAAAATAAAGTAGGTAGATGGTATCAGGGATCGTGTGGAAAGTGCTGTGAGACGCTGCTGTGAGTCTAGTTCTGAGTCTCGGGAATCTGGCCAAATGCCAGTTAGAATCTTGAGGTAGCTTCACAAGTCTTCACAAATCTCCACAAGTCTTCCGCGTTCTTCCCAGCGCAATTTGTATGCGAATTTTGCAATCGGGGCTTCGCCTTTGTGCCCACAACGATTTCCTGGCGCTGTTCTCGTTGTTGCTTTTGGTCAGACGGAAGCTTAACTACAGATCATTAAGATGCGGAGGGAGACGTCGCCGCAGTGAGCAGGAAACACAACGTAAAGTCAGTCAACTATGAACGTCCATTGTTGCATTTTATGGGTTAATGTGGGTTAAAACGAGATTATGTATGTGTTAATTATGATGTCGACTCAAAACAGAGAGCGACAGAGAGAGAGAGAAAAGAGATCATGACCAAACTGATCCCAAAAACGTTGTTCAAAAGTCAAAACAAAACTGGTCAGTTGGGTCGCATCAGCGTGTGCATCCGGTTAGTCGGTCAGACAGACACGAGTCGCAAAAACAGAAAACAAACAGAAAAATCAGAGAAAAGAAAACACATGTAAAGTGTAATAAGGTGAGCGCAAGGGCTTCACACTAAACGCTCGCAGTGCCAACAATTTCTCTACTCTTACTCTCGATCGAGCACTCGAAAAGCGGGTTAAGAATGCAGACAAGAAATGCTCAAACGCTAAACTGAGTTACGATCGCAGTGCGAGGCGATGACATCGCTGAAAGCGCATCTTGATTTATGGGGTCAGGCCAAGAAGACAAGAATTATGGTTGCGAAAACTGAAGCGATCTCTCTTCTCAGTTCTTTTGGAAGATTTGAGCGAATGACAACGAGAAGAGGCAGAGAATTCTGCAGAAAGTTGATGGTAGAAATTTGTTTGCTGTCCTGCTTGTTTGCAGAAATCAATTGAATATTAGAGACGGAAATTGTCACAAGTTTATAGTGGAAATTATTGAGACACTGCTGTCTGAAGTTTTATAGATATACCGCTGAAACTCTGCTGTTCTACAGCACTTGTTTGCAGAAATCAATTGAATATCGGAGACGGAATCTTCTGACAGAAATTGCCACAAGTTGATAGTGGAAATTATTCAGTAATATATCCCAAGAAAACTCTGTCCCGTTCCAGGACTTCTTTCAAGCTTACAACTAAATATGGGAGACTGAAAATGGAAATCATTTTGCTGTCCTGCTGTCTGAAATTATGAAGAATTGCTTCAAGCTTAAAATTGAATAGTAAAGACTGTGCTCGAGGAATTATCACAAGTTTGTCGTGGAAATTATTCAGTAATCTTGTTTAAGAAATCTTTGAGAAACTCTGTCCTGTTCCAGAATTTCTTTCAAGCTAACAACTAAATATAAGAGACGGAAACTTCGGACTTTGCTGCAGAAATTCTTACAAATTTATACTAGAAATTATTTCGCAATTCTGTTGAAGTTAACCCTAAGAAACTCTGCCCTGTTCCAGAATTTGTTTCAAGTTTACAACTGGATATTAGAGACGGAAAATTCGGACTTTGCTGCAGAAATTGTCACAAGTTGACAGTGCAAACTATTTTGCTGTCTTGCTGTCTGAAATTATGAAGTTATCCCACTGAAATTCTGCTGTTTTGCTGAACCTGCTTTCAAAATTCAAATCAATTTAAAAGATGAAAAATTCGAACAATGTTTTAGAAATTGTTACAAGTTGAAAGTGAAAATGATTTGTTGAAGTTATCCCTAAGAAACTCTGCCCTGTTCCAGAATTTGTTTCAAGTTTACAACTGAATTTTAGAGACGGAAAATTCGGACTTTGCTGCAGAAATTGTTACACTAGATGCTTGAAATTATTTCGCAATTCTGTTGAAGTTAACCCTAAGAAACTCTGCCCTGTTCCACGACTTGCTTCAAGCTTTGAGTTTAATATAATTCCATTGATTAGTTAACCATCTAATCAATTCAAGCGCATTTAAACTTGGTTGTGCTTTTTGCTAGTTTGTGGTTCGTTTTCTCTTCGCGCAGATTTTCGCTGCACAACAATTTGCGTTTTTAGCGTGCACAACGAAATCTCCCAAGCAAACAAAGCCAACTACACAACAGCATTTGAAGTACAAACGGCGCCCGAAACTCGTTTAAAGTCGGCTAACCCAAAAGCACCGTTAGCTGCAACCTTAACCCGCCAAGCGGCGCTTAGCATTGAGAGATTCGAGCCTGCAATAAAACGACTGTCATTCAATTAGCCAGCTGCTCAGTTGGTCAAATCAACGGACCACGTTTTTTTTTGGGGGGGTGTTGAATAACCGAGATTTTGGTGTGTTGCGTGGGCGATGCTTTGTGGCCAAGGTGTTGGCCAACGCTTGCCATTGCCACATACCACAAAATGTCGCATGTCTTCGTCTGCTGCTTCCTCCAACTTCCACCTCGCCGCCGACCACAAGATTTGTCATCGTCGCTCGCATGTTTTCACACAGTTTCAATTGGAGTCGCACGAAATTGCCGAAAAATGAAATGAAAACAGGCGTGTGCTCGACTGCCAGATACCCATTAGTTGCTAGCTTCTAAAATTTTTGCTTTACAAGCATGAACTCATTAAACTATAAAATTGCTTAAATTCTGCTCCTACGCTGGCGTGATGAAAATAATAGCTGTAGAAATTTTAAATAGATTTGATCTAGAGTTCAAAAAGTCGCTGAGATACAGCATAAACAAAATAACGTTAATAAATAATAATATAAAAATGTGCTATCTACATTAAGCCAATTGGTATTGCAAATTGCAATTTTATTTATGTATATTGAGCTCTTACTTTATTAATTTAGCTATAGAAAATTATAAAATAATTCTAAATTATAATTTTTTATTAAAAAGTTCAACCTTTATCTGATTTATAAAATGACAAACTAGGTTCCTCGTTATTTCGTAATGTTTCGTGTTTGAAGAGTTTCTAGAGCCAGTTAGACTTGGGTATTATCGAGTTTACTGCTCGAGAATGAACTCTATATAGACTATATCGCGTAGTTACATCAACTTTTGGTCGCCACTCTCTGGGCAATCGCACCCTTTGCGTTGTGAGCTCAATAAAATGAAATACGACGAACAATAATCACAACAACAATGCACAGTACTTTCACTTAGCAGCCCCTCCCCTCAGCTCCCCTCAGTCCCCCTCTCGGGTGACGCACACCCACGTGCCCCTTTGTGCCCCGCTTGTGGCTTGACTTGTTGACTTGGCCATTGTTCGCTTGCGTAAACTTTCGTGTTTCGTGGGCCAACCAAAAAAAAAAAAAAAACCCTAAATATATGTATATGAAAATCATACAAAAAGTAAACAATACAAATGCTTAATATAATGCATATACTTTTTATACATCTCCAAAATTTATATATATATATATATATATGCATATATTTTATGCGAATCGTAGATGGTTTGTGTGTGTGTTATACGCATAATAATCAACTCTATTTTGTTGTTTTTTTTTTTTTTTTTGTTCGGGGGCAACAAACAACATCATTTTGATTAGCATGTTTCGTGCGTACGAACAATTCATTTGGCTTCCCCCGCTTCCCCTCGCTTTTCCTGCGCCCATCCTCCATGCTTTCCACTGTGCGCCGCCCCTTTCCCTGGCGTGAAAGATTTATTAACTGGAATTGAAAACTGCGACATATCAAACAAGCCTCAAACAGTCAACACAAAAAAAAGAGGCTAGTCATGGCCCCAAAGAGTGAGGGAGAAGAAAGAAAGAGAAAGAGGGGAGAGGGGAGAGAAAAGAGGTGGAGAAAGTGGGCAGAAGAGTCGAAAATTGCGACACTCGCTAGGCGTAATCAATTCACATGTACAACACATAATAAATAAGCGAGGCCTCTGTTAACGATTCGTCACGACACGTTTTTGCCAACTGCGATTCATTCAAATTTGTTAACACTTAATGTGATTTCTGGCCTAGGAAGAAAGTAGTTTATATATGGGACTACCGACGAATTGTAAAAAGGGATTTATGCGCATTATGACAAAATAGCTGTAAGAAAAATGCATTTTGTTGCCCCCAAATGTTTTAAATACCTTGATTCAAAAGGAAACCTACTAAATGATTTTATGTGGCAAAATTCATCACAAAAAATTCATCATTAAAGAGTAGCGTCTATACTTTTGGTAGTTCTTCTTTTAAAAGGAATATTGAATGTTCAACAACACAATTTGCATAAGCACAACACTAAGAATAATTCAAGAATTCAAGAACTTAAAGCTATGCTTAACAAAAAGGTTTTAATTATAATTTCTAAAGACTGAAAAGAACTTAAAGCTATGCTTATAAATATAGTTTACGAAAGTCTTAATTACTTTTCAGTTTCAGCAGAATTTATAGCAATTTCTTGTCTATTGTTGGTTAATTTTAAGCAAGGATTTCAGGAAATTTCCAACAGTCGAGAACTGTGCATAAATAAGTCACAATAATGCGGCAATTACAGATGCTTCAAATCGTTGTATTTAACTGCGACATAATAGTCTATTTAACTGTTTGAGACATCTGCGATTTGGGCAAATGTTTCCCATTGTAGAGCAGAAAGAGGGAAAATTTACTGTGTGAAATTGGCATGCGACGTTTAATTTCAATTACGAAAATGGGAATTGGATTTGATTCGATTGTAGAGTTGTTTGCCTGAGTGCCGCAAATGGGAAACGTCAACAATATTAAGTATACGCCAAGTGGTCTGCAAACCGCAAAGAGTTCTTTTTGGAGGCAGCGAGGTGAGGCGACGAGAGCGTGGTTCAATCAACGCCAGCGTCGCACACGTGTTCGCTTGAGGAACAGCTCAGATTGGGCCAAGTCCTGTGAACAGCGTCAGCTGTTGGCTGTTGGCGGCGAGGACGTGCCTCCGTCGCGACAGCAACGGCAAATGAATAAAATATTTTGAATTTTTTAGGGGCCAAGAACAAGAAGCCGCAACAACAATAGCAACAACAACGGCAACAGCAGCGAGTGTTGCACGAACACACACGAAGCACATATTGACGATTGTGCTCATGTGAAGGTTTTATTTTGGATTTTGTGGCAGGTAATTTGTTACCGGAAATTGAGTCGCAACCAACACGTTGCTCAACGCATCACGCTCCGCAGCGCGCGTCCCAGGGACGCCGATCGATCGAGGATCTCGCCAGTAGCCTGAACAAGTCTCTAACACGCAGCAGGTTCCAGACTCCTGCTCGGAACTGTCCCGAACACTTTGCAGCTCTCTGCAGGTATTCTTCCAGAACTCTGGGAAAGTCCTCAACGCTCTGTACATCTTTAACAACTCTCGGCATACATTAGTTGAAGTCCTCACAGTTCTCTGTGACACGTAAGTTTTCAGAACGTCTTGCATAATCTTGAGACCTCTTTTAAGTTGTCTTCGCATTTTTCTAGCACGTCGGTTCTGCGCCTGAACTCCCGAGTTCCTTGGCACTCGCCCTGCATACGCTTTAGTTTAGTTCTGCAGAAGTTCACAGCTCTCGGCACAAAATGCGGCACAGTTTCGGCTTGAAGCGGCGGCGACTGCAGCTGCTCGCCTCGCTGCTGTTCTGCGCCCTCATGGGCTACCTGAGCTCATCGGTGGCGCTGGCGAAGCCGACGCTATCCTTCAGCCTGCCCCAGGGACTGCAGGGATTCCCCTCGTTCCAATCGTTCACACAGCAGATCATCGAGCAGCGCAGTCTGCGGCAAATGAAAACCTACAGGTGAGCAGCTGAGACCCTCGATCGGTGCGTTGACAGCTTTGATAGTTCGTTTCATTGCGTTGCGGCTACCATTGTCATGGACGTCACGTAGCCGCCATAAACGCGCGCCGCGTCTGGCCATGTGCCCATAAGCGTTCCCACTATTAATTCCTTCTCCTTCTCCTCTCTTCGCTCGCTTTTTGCAGCGGCAATCGCGTCAGCAACGATTCGCTCATTATGATATACTATCACGATCTGACCATTGCTGTCACCGAACTGGGACCCCAGAAGCTGTTGCTGGGCTGCGAACTAATCGAGATCTAGTAAGTATCAGCACTGCCTGCATTCCATCGCATTGAGGCAATTATTGATGCTTGTCTCGTCCGTGGTCCGTGGTGTTTAGCAACGAGAAGGAGGGGAAAATCTTGCTCAACGGCCTCGCCCAGTACAATCGCCCGCTGGAGATCAAGTTCGAGGAGATGCTCAAGCTGATGGATCAGTGCGAGCATGTGGACAAGCTCAGCTATGCGTCGAAGCACAGATCTCGCTACAGCAGCACCACCAGCAACGACGAGGGCTCCGAGCGCAGCAGCGGCGGCAGCGGCAACGGCAACAGCGAGTCGGCTGCCAATGGCAACGGCAGCGAAGCGTCCAGCCAGGATGGCGTCTCTCTCAAACTGGCTGCGAACATCTTTCCGCGCAGTCCCTTCTCGCTGCTCAGCGGCATCATACCCGGTACGTTACTCGTTACTTTCTGCACTCGTTGGACGGGTTCAGCAATTTATTTAAGTCTTAAGTAAGAAATAAGTAGAGTTTACTTGAGTCGTTAACTTCTGCAGCTTTCAGACAGTAGATTGATTTCTTCCACCACCAGCTTGCGTACTCGTTACTTTGACAACTCATTGGACAGGTTCAACAATTCATTTAAGTCTTTATTAAGTAAGAAATAAGTAGACTTTACTTGAGTCGTTAACTTCTGCAGCTTTCAGACAGTAGATTGATTTCTTAGACGCCAGATTGCGCACTCGTTACTTTCTCAACTCGTTGGTTTGGTTCAGCAACTCATTTAATTCTTCAATAAGTAAGAAATAAGTAGACTTTACTTGAGTTGTTAGGTTCTGCAGCTTTAAGACAGTAGATTGATTTCTTCCACACCAGCTTGCGTACTCGTTACTTTCTCTACTCGTTGGATGAGTTTAATTCATAGTTGGCTTGTTAAATCACATAAGTACACATTACTTAAATTGTTAGCTTATGCAACTTTCAGATTTAAGCTTGATTTCTTACTCGCCAACTAGTTTACTCGCTACTTTCTCTACTCGTTGGTTTGATTCATCAATTCAGTGGTTTGTTTGCTAACTTAAATAAGCATTTATTACTTAAGTCGTTAGCTTAACCTTTAAAACATCAGCTTGCATACTCGCTACTTTGTCTACTCGTTAGTTTAGTTGCTAGTTAGTAGATTAAACAACTATCGTAGCTTATCAGTTTTTAGTTTACCAAGTTGTTTAAACCCATCACTTGGTTGTATTACTTATTTAGTAGTTATTGCCAATAAGTTTGGCAACTCAATAACTCGTCTTTATTTGATCTTCACTGTATAAACTCGCCTGAATTTATACTCGTGGGTTAACTCCCTAATTCAACTTAAATCTAACGTTCAGTTTGCTAAATACTACTTAATAGTTTTACCCGCCAGATCTGTGCATAGACTTAGCTTATAACTAACTACTCGCTACCTTATTTACTCGCTCATTTTGCTTTGCAGGCACCAAGTGGTGCGGCACCGGCGACATCGCCGAAACGTACAGCGACTTGGGCAGCGAGATGGCCATGGATCGCTGTTGTCGCCAGCACGATCTCTGTCCGATCAAGATACGCGCATATCAAAACAAGTACGAGCTGATGAACGACTCGCTCTACACGAAGTGAGTAATGAGGCGCGTGTCTCAAGCGATTACAGCGCAACACAACACAACACACAACATAATCTTAATTGCAGATCGCACTGCATTTGCGATGATATGCTGTTCTCGTGCCTCAAGATGACCAACACGTCGGCGTCGCAGCTGATGGGCTCCATCTACTTCAATTTGGTGCAGGTGCCGTGCCTGGATGGACGCAGCAACAAATACAAGTTTCGAGCGGCCAAGGAGGGCTTCTAAGGTCGCGGACTTGGAGGCAGGCCATTGTACATAGTTGAGCGGGCGCTACTTCAATTATTTATTTGAGCTACTTACAAATGCGACTGCAAGTGCGAATTGACACACACACACACACACACACACACACAACAGATACAGATACAGACAGACGACACGTACTTGGATGGAACGCCCTTTTATTAAATATGCTTGCATGATGTTAGGTTTACATAGCTTAGTGGTAGGCGTTATGTTTCTTATATTTTATGTATAAAGTAGCCTTCGCTACGCTCTTTGTTATAAATACACATAAATATACATATTCATATCAATATTATAAATTGTCATCGGTTATTCGGTTGTCTTTATTTACTTCAATAACTACAATTCCTCCTCGCTTAGCACTTACACAACAGTTTTTCTCATTTTTAACAGGCGGAAAAAAAAACAAAAAAAAAATGCTCGACTTGTTAACTGTTAATTTGTTTTTTCTTTGTTGGGTAGTTTTATGTTATGTTTTTTGTTAGGATTTTAGGTACTTGGAAGGGTCGTGTTGCAAGTGGCCCCCGTGTCTGGCGCTTAGAAAATGCTTGCCACATTGGGTCCTGGCTGCGCATTGGTTGGTGTCGGCTGCGTGGGACGATCGATGTCCTGATAGCTGCGCTGCTGTGTGGTCGGGAACACGGAGCCACCCTGCAGGCTGCCGCCACGCGTATTAAACTCACGATACAACAGAGCCACGCTCACCGGACGCAATATCAGATTGATAATGCTAAATGCCACAGCCCAGCCATCTACATAGAGAGAGAGAGAGAGAGGGAGAGAGAGAAAGCAAAGATTAATTATATACGTGTATATAAAATTAAAGGCGACGACGCTTTACTTACTCATGTAATTGAAACTAACGATTATGCTGACTAGATCAAAGAAAATGCTCGATGCATTGATCACAAGCGCCTGCAAGATACAAGTACAACGTTCAAATACAATTCAGAGTTCCAATGCAAATGTGTTGGGTGTGAATGTGTTGGGTGTGGGTGTTGTTGGTGGTCGGTGGTCGGTGGTCGGTGAGGGGGTGATGATGATGCAAGTCTTTGGCGTTTCCGGCGAGCTGCGCTTGTCCAGCCAAATCAATTGCAGCAACCTTGAACGCCTGAACTTTCAACAGAGTGAAACACGCACACACACACTACGCTGCACTCCATTAGCTGGACACACCTTCGGGGCGCTGCCTTGACTCTAAGCTCAAGTAGAGCGCATTCCGGGTTTCCAAATCGCCAGGCGAATCTCGCCAAAAGCTTCACAAATTTATAGTTGTGTTTTTGTTTATAATCATTTTAGAAATTCACATTCCAGCATATCTGAAGTTATTTCCTTTTTTTTCGCCAATTTTGATTTCAACAATTTCACTAAATTCCGAAATGAAAGAACTTCTCCGTGGAGTAAGTTTCCTTCTTAATATTGCAGTGTTATTCAGGAATATTAGTAATCGCTCAAATATATTCAATTATATTATTTGCAATTGTTGTGGGCATACAGATTTCTTCTGTAAACATATATTTATTTTGTTGCGGTTTTGCTATTTGGCATGATAGCAATTTCAACTGAATTTCACTGCAGTTCGCAGTGAAAGAAGTTTGTTTCTTAAGCATATTTTATATATAGACGACTTAAGACGTTTGTTATGCTTACAGTTTGAGCATGTGACAAAACAGAAATAATCTACATAAAAATATAATTAGCTTCGTAAAAATTATTGAACACTATGTTCATAGTTCGTGGGCTCAAATGAAGCCGAGGAGGCTTTAGGAGGTCGGAAATACCGCCCCATTTTGGGTGCAAGTTTAACAGCCATTCTACTGTTTGGGTAAAGCGTATAAAAATCGCATTAAATTATTCATGGCTTGCCGTAGCCTACTTTTAGGCGCACCATAAAAACATCTGAACATGTTTTGCCGCGAGCAACATTCCATATTTATAAATATACCTTCTGCTTTCCGATTCTACGAATTATAGAATCCCAGAGTATTAGCTTTAGCTGCTATAAAATGTATAGAATTGACTCGCTTCAGTTTTCAGCGCAACAACCATTTCCCAAGAAGTCAGCGGCAAATGAGTGGATGAGAGATGGACTAAAGGGACGCGTTATATGGCAATACAGAATCGACCCGTTGCAATTAAAAAAGGGTCGTGTGCCTAGCTTTTGGGTCAGCGTTTGACTTTTGCATAGTTGAGTTGATTAAAAGGCGTTGCTAATGGCGCGCCAAGGCGAAGCACACACACAAAAACCCCGCGCGTCAAGTGGGCGAAGTTTTGGGTGGTAGGGTCGAAGGGTCGTAGGCTCGTAGTGGGTGGTAGGGCTGGAGGGTAGCTGTGCGTTTTCATGTGACTGACCGCTGAGGCTAAATGAATTTGTATTTCATGCTGGGTCACCTAAGGTCGGCTCGCGTGCCTTCTGGCCAAGGAGCACAAAACAGCCTCAAGCCGGCGTATTTTTAGAGGTAATGTCAAAGTTCAAATTGGGTCTTGTTGTAACTAGACTGCGGCACGCCAACAGCACCGCATGATGGGCACTCTTCCAGTTATAGACGCATACGCGATATGCATCTAACGGACTCGTTCGCCTTATACACCGAAAGTCAGAAAGTCCGAAGTTTTTTTTTTTTTTTTTTTTTTTGGTAGCTTACCAAATGCGTCTAGACTTTTAGAGCATTTCGGCATTAGCATGCCTCCACGTGTTTTACGCTTTCAACATACATATTTGTGCGAACCGGTTAGGCAAAAAATAAAATAAATAAATACAACGCAGAAAAGAAGCAAAACCACTGAGCTGAGCAACCACTGGCAAACCACCACGTATATAATCCACATATATAGCGGAGGCAGCAAACGCCTAGAACTAAATTTATATGCTCATTCGTACTAAATATAGTATAGCTATACTATATGCATTCGCAGTGCGCGAATCTATCGTCGAACCAATCTTACACCAATTGCAACATCGGGCGACCGCAGTTGAAGTTTATAAATTGTCTCGGGGAATGCGTTTTCTGTGGTTTCGCTTTCGCTGAGCATTTTTAGCGAACTTGAATCAGCAAATGCTTTGCGGCCTGATGCGAAACTTCTTAGGTTTCTATAAACTTCGCAGGCAGGCAAAAATATCATATAAACATATCGAATATTATACAAATATTGCAAGTTATTTTCTATCTTTCAACTTTAAACTAAACACAAAATTCAGTTTGGACTTCTCAAGAAAAATCGTTGGCGTAGAACATTAGGGAACTTGATCTTTTTTGCTCTGATCAATCAATGAAGACCAAAGTATTCGTTGAACTAATATGAAACATCTTAGATTTCTTTTAAAATGTGTAGACAGCGAAATGTCATATTGTAAAATCGTTAACATATCGAATATTATACAAATATTACAAGTTTTCCCTTGTGGACTTTAAACTAAACACAAAATTAAGTCGGGACTTCTCAAGAAAATCGTTTGCATAGAACATTAGTGAATTTAAACCAGAGAATGGTTTAAAGCCTGATGATTAATCATGATCATGAATAATATGAAACTTCTTGGTTTTCTTTTAAACTGTGCAGACAACGAAAATATGCAAATGTTACTAGTTATTTTCTCTCTTCGCACTTTGAAATCTATTCAAAACTAGCTATGGAAAGGATTCAACTTTTAAATATATTGAAAACTATGTGAACTGCTCACAAAGTTCAGTCGCGACTCCGCAAGGAAAATCCTAAAAGTATGCCAATTTTCTAGGCTTTGAAGTGTAGTTTTAAGTAGCTCTTAACATTTTGAAAGAGTGATAATTTCAGTTTCAAGCGGAAACTTACGCAACGTAGCTTAACACACACATTTTATTCTCCTGATTATTTCGCTTTCAGAAATTCGCTACACCCAGCATATTATTTTTCTGATCAGCTTTTCAAATGTAAATTCGTCTTTAGTAAACACTTAAATCAAGTTTCTTTCAATTTCGCATGGCTATAAGAATAATAAACTAATAACATTTGTTGGCTTGGGAAGCTCTACTGAATTTGCTGATTTTGCGTTTTTATTGCGAGATTTATGAGGCTGTAACAGCTTTTGTTTTTGCACCTCAGACATCAGACAGCTACAGCAAATCATGCAAATAGCAAATCTAAATCTGCTTTTTGTAATAAATTTTAATTAAAGCATATGCCAAAGTAAACATTTCGAATTGGACAGATAAAAACGAGTTGCTCTTAAAATCATTGTAATGCGAGAAATAATATAATGAAAAAGAGTCAACTAAAATGTGGTTACACTGTGGCAGTCTAACTTTTAACGGTGTGGATTAAATAAACCTCAACCTTTGTCTTGTTTGGCAAATTTAATCTTATCTCGATGCCATAGTTAATATCTTCAAGATAGCTGAAAAGTGGGGCAGCAATGAATCTGAACAATGGCCGAGAAACAAATCTCTGCTCGCCTGGAAAAGGGAAAATGAAAGGGAAACGCCCGGGGATGGGGGACCCCATGCAACGAGGGAACGAGGAAGCAATGAGCACATTTATTATTTATAGTATCGCGCGATGCTATTAAATAAACAAACAGACGAGACAAAATAAATGTACATAAGACAAAATTTAAAAAAATCACACAAAAAAAAGAAAAACGTAAACTCAGCGTCTATATGTTAATTGTGGGATTTCGATAGAACCGGTTCTGAGACATTTACTCTACGGTAGCACAGTGAAAACTCAATCAAAAAGAGCAGCCTAGTTTTTGGTGTAACAATTTGATATTATATTGCCATGATTGAAGGAGAAGAGTTACGTCCAAGAGTTAACACTGCATATATAAATTTCTTTATATTATATTTTAAAGGTTTTCCATTACAACTAATGCAGAAACAATTAAAACTGACCGAAGAGTGTTTCCTATATATTCTTCCTAATTAAAAGAGAGCTAAAATGGGCAATCAAAATTACAGTGTTCATGGGCATGAAGAAAGTTGTCCACTCAAGCGTGTTACTACTGTACTACTATACACAGTTATCGCCATTAGCGCAACTGAAGCGCATGCAAAGCAAATTGAAATTAATTGAAGGCTGATGAATAGTCTATTCCTAAGAGGAAAGAGCGAGACGGCAACTGTGCCGTTATCAGTCAGCGGCTTTGTAATGCAGCCAGTCAGCTGATAACTGTGTGTGTGTGCGTGCGTCGTATTATATTATTTCTTAAATAATGACTAAGAATGAATGTGTGTGATTTGTGTGTGTGTGATGCGACTTACCGTTTGCACCGCCTCAATGGAATCCTTGCTGTGTATGGTCCAGAACAAGGAGATGATGAAGAGAAAATTGTAAAACTCATAGGCGCCATGGCCCCAGCTGCCCAGCATAGCATTCGATATGAAAATGAAATGCACAAAGGCAACGACCTAAGAAAGAGAGAAGAGGTGGGAGAGAGGGTGAGACCAGAGTGTGTAGAGTTAGATAGAGTTTCGTCAAGTTTTGAGCTTTAGATATTGAGTAAGCGGCTCAAATGAAGCCCCACAGCGACCAGGGCTTCGCATGTCTCACTGAAGTTGCTAATTGGACGCCGGCTGCTGTCGGTCGACCACCGTCGCCCGCCCCCTGCCCCCCCTGCAAAGTCATCGCACGTATCGAATAGCTGTGTTTTTTGCGGTTTGACTGCAGCGTCGGCGTCGCTGCAGCAGCGCAGTAGTTTCGTTATGTGCTAATGAAAGCGCATTGAGCAACACTTGAGACAGGGCGCGGCTGCGCTGCAATTGTTTAGCGTATTATCTAACACTTGATACGGGCAGCCCACAAAGTGTTGATGGTTTACAACTTCCCCCCCATCCACTTTCACTGCCCACAACTTACCTTAACGCGCACAAAAGGCGAACCCATCAGTTCATTTAAATCGGTCATTTTGATGTTATTTATCGTTGTTGTTGTTGCTCTTCTTTTTCGCTCCTTCTTTGTTGCTTGACCCAAATTTGGAAATGCAAATGCAGTTGCGCAGCAGTCGAGTTGCCGCCCACACTCTCTCAACAACAACAAGTAAATGCCTTGTGTTGAATGCGAAAAAAAGAGACAGCTACAACAACAAGAGTGCCGTTGACTTCACTTTGCTTTTCGACAGCTGTTTTGTTATTTCGGTGTGCAAATATTTTGAATTGTTCTACTTTTAACACGACGATGTGTGTGTGTGCTTTTTTTTCGAAATCTATTTTGACTTGTAATTCACTTTCAATTGGTTGAACGCACTTTGTCACAAAGCAATAACAATATGTGAGATTGGCACACGCACACACACAGTGACATAAAGCAATTCACACAGACACGCAGACGCACAGAATCCGCAGAATGCAAAAATTTTGGAAGCCGCGACACTTGTTGGTCTTCTACTATGATGATATTTAACTTATTTAGCGCCACAAGAGCCGATTTCTGGGGCGTAAACTGCAGCAATAACAATAAACAACAACAGCAGCGCAAAACCAAAAAAAAAACACACACAAGACAATAGCGAGCGCAACACTTAATATTTCAAATTTATGTGCATGAAAGCAAAAACAACAACGGTGACGGAGCTACACACGACCAGCGAACAGCGCACGAGCGATTTCAATTTGAATCTGAATGTGAACTGTGCATGGGGCAGCGCCAATCGACTATAAAAAAAAATAAAAAAAATGCCGACACGAACGGACCCCCAGCGACGTCGACGCCGGCGTCAGCGTCGCGGTGGTGTAATCAGTTACAGTGCTGCACAGTATGCGCTAAAAATAGTGCTGCTAAACAACAGTGTGTTAGTATTTTTGATTTGGTATATTCCGCGGCCGAAAGTGGCCACGCTGCAGAACACTTAGTTAACTGCTGTTTGAATACACTAATGTTAGCTGTTGATGGCACTGAGTAAATATACATTTTTTTATTCACACGAGTATAACATTTGTGTGTTTTTAAATTGTTAGGATAAAAAGACTCATCATAATTTAACGATTGGGCAACATTGCGTGTATAACATATGCTGCCGCGATCATACTTTTTTACTGGCTTTAGCTAAATAAAAACAATTTTATTACTTACACACACACCTACATTTGCTGTACATATCAAATGCTAAACAGCAAAACACAAAACCGATAAATTTAAATACAACGATTGGGCAACACTGCATACACACATTATCAGCGGGTGCTGTAGCGATCCACTGAGCATAGCTGTTGTTGGCGAGAAAGAGAACGCCTCTATGAACGAAAACTGATAAGGCGAGCATCTTTTCGGCTGATCCATTTGGTGAACTAAGCATGGCCGATAAAGTGACGGAGGAACAGCAGCAGCAACCACACATAAATCTATCCAATCTGCCCATGCTACCAACACCAGTGATCACCTACGGCATGGTACACAAGCTGGAATGCAAGCAGGAGCGCAAGGTGACCGTAAGTAAATTGCCAATGAAAACAATAAAAAGCACATGTGTTATCTCTGTGTGCAAGTGTGTGTAAGTGCGTGTGCGTGTGTGTGTATACCCACTACTCATTGAATTGAGTGGGTATTATAGCACTGTGCCAACAGCAAATGTTAGTAACACTTCTGTGCATTTTGATATCAAGTACACTTTATGTTAGTACATTTTCGGTATATTTGCGATATACTTTAATTCACTGTTGGTCACACAAGTGTCTTTTGTACGCTTTCAAATGCCTAGCGGGTATCTCACAGTCAATCATCCACGACTACAGTCGAACTTGTTTTTTTTTTGTTGTTTTTTAGCTGCCCAGTGTTGTCGACGATGGCTCATCGTCGGCGCAGATTAACCTATCAGCGGCCTCGGTGGGCTCTAGCGAGCACAAAAAGGACGAAAAACAGCTGAATTACAGTTGGAATTCGCCGGGTCTGATGATCGTTTGCGACGGTGGCGACATCAATTCGGCGATGCACCATTTGGTCACCTCGCTGCACGATCCGTTCGCCGAGCATGCGATTGCTACGCTGCTCGTGCAGGAGAGCGTGCGTGACACGTTCATCGAGCGTGTGGTGGAGCAAATGCAGCAACTGGATCCCCAGGTGGCCAACCATCCCAGCTATGTGCGCACCCTGGCCAAGCTGCAGAAGCTCAAGGCGGAGACGATTGTGGGCAACCCGAAGCTGGTGTCGCCCAATGCCACGCCCATGCTGGTCAGCGATTTGACGCACAACTTCCTGGGCGACGGTCCGACCGGTGTGATCACCATGCACACGTTCCGCACTCCCAAGGAGGCCACCCAGGTGAACTTGAAGGAGACGCTGCAGTACAGCTCGGTGAGCATTTGGAACGAGAAGCTGGCGAGCGCCTATGAGGTGTGCGCTCTGCTCAAGGAGCACACGTTCATGCTCAACTGTCACAACGTCGACTTGACGCCCATTCTGGCGTCGCATGAGGCGAACAAGAACGATGTGAAGATCGTCAAGGGCTATCACTATGAGACGCTGACCATCAATCATCAGCGCAAGATTATTGTCTTTGCCGTGGGCACGATTTTCGCCAACTAAATATGTGTTCAACTCTCTAATGCTCAACTACAGGCCTACCTCAAGGTGCTTTTAATAGAAATTATATTCATCATATCTGTACGTGTACATCTGTTTGGATCTGTCTGTATAATCCTGTTTCCATATACTCTGCGCTGTTAATTTTTTTCCTGTTTGCAATACACACAAAACTTAAGCGCAAAACTGTCTCTTTTATTAGAAATTACTTTCATCGCTCTGTTTAAATGTAACTTTAATTCTGTTTCTATATTTTTTCTGTTTGCTTTACACTTGATCCCAAAATGGTCTCCGTAATCTAACTTATCTCCGTCTCTTCTTTTGTTGCTAAGGTCAGTTATGCATGCTCTCTCTCTCTCTCTCTCTCTCTCTCCTTCTCTCCCTCTTGCTGGCTATCTCTGTCTTTCAAAAAGGGAGGTGTGTTCCCAGCGGGTTCGTCAGCCTCAGCCACCAAAAAAAATAATGATATAGGGGCCACTCATATCATAATGCTTTTGTTTGATTAACAATCACTTGCTAATTGAGTGGAGTGTTCACTCAACTTAGAAAAATGTAGAAAGAAATGTGTAGCACATTCACCACTAACTTAATTATAATAGTAATCAGTACTCAGCTGATCTCTGGACTATTTCGATGCTAGAAACTTGTTCGTTAAACCAGTTGCCAAAAACAAAATGCAGAATTTCGCCGCAAATGTCAAAGCTAAAAAAAAAGTACAGTTTAGAGTTATCTATACAGAATTTCCGCATTAATATTAATTGGGTTTCTTCTTCAGTTATCATCTATCATCGTTATCTATGGGACATATGTAAGTACTAGAGTCCGCCTACATATCAATTTTGTTTATTATGTCGCGCGCTATTAGAACTTAATGAATCAACAGGTCTTTGCAGTGTATTCGACAAGCAATCGAGTTCTTTAGTAGCGCAAATATTTGGAATAGTTTCGACTAATGCAGTCTAAAGTAGCGTTGAGCTAATGAAATTTCGTTTTAATGATTCATTTTTTCTCAATAATCACTTAGGTTTTTAACGATTTGCTAATATATTTTGCAAGGCTCGTAAATTTTAAATAAATAATTTTCACTAAATTATTTTTTTTTTGTTTTTGCTGCTAATTTTTTTTAGAAAGGATATGCAATATAAAAGGTAGTTTAAATCAGATTGAGTATACGTCAAGTTACGTATACGTTTTATATTTAGCGAATGATTGAATATTTAATTCGTGGCGCTTGGAGAAGCGGTGGCAAACGCACTGAGCAAAGCGAATGCGCATTAGCAGTGCGGCGATATAATTTAGAGTATACGAAAATCGTTAGATTTCAAATGCGACGACAGTTTTGCAGCCCCTTTTATATTTCAAGAGCAGCGTTGTGCAGCGAATGCAATAACCAGATAAAAACATAACGATAGAAAGACTACATAATATACTATCTAAATATATATGTATATGATGTGGGAATTGCGAGCTAATCCGAACAATGGTTATTTGTAATTTACAAAACGAATTAAACACAACGCCTTCCCATTCAATTCAGCTAGTCTAGTGACGCAGAAGAGAGCGGCCATGTTGTTGTAGTTGTAGTGTTATTGTTGCTCTACTTTCACAAGCAAAGTCAGAGAGAGGGAGAGCACAAAAAGCACAAACTGTTTACCATGGGAGCGCCAACACAAAGAGAGCGACAGAGCGCGAATGAATAACAGAGAGAGAGTATGTGTGTGACTGGTTAAAGCTTCAGCAAAAGCAACAACAAATACAGTTACATAGCATTTTTTCGGCTGCTTAGACTTAGTTGTTGTTGCTATTACTGCGCTGCTGCTGCTGCTGTCGCAGTTGCTGCCTCTGTTTTGCTGTTCATAGTAATTACGACGCTTCAGTCGCAGCCCGCGCCAGCTGTTGGTGAGTTGTCTTTGCTTTCTGGGCCGCATCGCGTCATTTTGTTTGTTGCTGCTGCCTTTTATTGTGTTGTTAGGAAAAAAAAACTACTTAACACACAACAAAAGTAAAAGAGAAAATGTGCTGGCAATTGCCAATTGCACAAGAACTAGCAACAAGCGCGGTACACCAACGTCAAAAAACAAAAACAAAGAAGAAAAACAAAAAAGCTTACCCGCAAATTAAGCAGAAAGCGCACAAATTTGATTGGCATTGAATTGGCAGCATAACAGCAGGAGTTGGAAATGTGGCGTTAACTCTTTTTTTTTGTAATTGTAGTTCCTATTTGACTGGTAATTGGCATTTGGCAAGCTGGACACTGCGCTCCAATCAGACCAGCGACTGTTAAACTGGGAAGGGGAGTAACGGGAGTTCCAATTGGTGCTGCCTGCTGAGTTATCGACATGCCGCCACACCGCTGGACGGATGAATCGCGCGACGCCAGCTGCTATTACGGTAATCTGGTGGCGCGTTCCTCCTCCGATGCCGATGACGACGACACCGAGGCCGATGCCGATGACGAACGCGGCGCTCTTTGTGCCGGCGACAGGCCGCTTATACCAGGTGAATACCCCATTTAATACAAAAAAAAGACAGGGTGCGAAAAAAAATGCTGAAAAATCACATGGAATGACTTGAATTACAACTAAAGTTTATAATGACATAATATGTTAAATTTTAGATCACAATCATTATTTTTGAGCAGATATAACTCAGGTTTGAGATCGAGAATTAAGTCAATTACTTAAATCAAGCATATTAAATCATTATTCTTGAACAACATTTTGTTTTTCTGAAAATTCGTTATTTGTGTGAAATTTAAGAAAAAAACTAAATTGATATCTTTTTTTTTCATTTTAAAATAATGAGATTATAGCTGAAAGTTATTTCAATTAAACATCAGCTTTAAATTTATCAAAAATGTGTGTTTGATGTTAGATAATTAAAGGGCATAAATAATTATCATTTTTTCTGAAATGATTTCCAACCAACTTGTTGCTCCAAAATAATGTTTACGGTCTAAAAATGCGTTTGAAAATGAATGATTATGATTGATAGTTAATTACCTATAAATATATGAAAATTGAAATCTAATTCCAATTCGCTCCCTGCTTTATAAAACAATTAATAATAACAATAATTGCTGCAGGCGCCGACGCTGCCGAGGACTACAGCGATTGCCTGCAGACGCGACACATCTTCGGGCTGATGGGCTTCCTGGGCTTCGCCGTCGTCTACGCGATGCGCGTGAATCTCTCGGTGGCCATCGTGGCGATGGTCAACCAAACCGCCATACCGCACACGGACAACAGCTCGACGCACGTGAACGACACGTGTCCGATCCAGCCAACGCCCAACCACACGCTGCCCCACTACTACTGGTCACCCGCCACGCACTCACCCGCCGAGGGTGAGTTCCTCTGGGACGAGGCCACCCAGGGTCTGGTGCTGGGCAGCTTCTTCTACGGCTACGTGCTCACCCAGGTGCCCGGCGGCCGCATGGCCGAGCTGCTGGGCGGCAAACGCATCTACGGCTACGGCGTCTTGATCACGGCGCTGTTCACGCTGCTGACGCCGCTGGCGGCGCACTGGGATCTGCCGCTGCTGGTGCTGGTGCGCATACTGGAGGGCATGGGCGAGGGGGTCACGTATCCGGCGATGCATGCGATGCTGGCCCACTGGATACCGCCGCTGGAGCGCAACAAGTTTGCGGCCATCGTTTATGCCGGCTCCAACATTGGCACCGTCATCTCCATGCCCCTAACGGGCTGGCTGTGCTCGCAAACGTTTCTGGGCGGCTGGCCGTCGGCGTTCTACATCTTTGGGGTGCTGGGCATTGTGTGGTTCGGCTGCTGGATGTATCTGGTGTACGACAAGCCCAGCGAGCATCCGCGCATCTCGCGCAAGGAGCGCGCCTACATCGAGCGAGCGCTGCAGCTGCCCAAGGAGGAGGAGGAGGACGAGGAGGAGCGTGGGCGTGAGCGTGAGCTATCGCAGGACATTCCCTGGCGTGCGCTGCTGAGCAGCGTGCCGCTGTGGGCCATACTGCTGACGCAGTGCGGCCAGAGCTGGGCCTTCTACACACAGCTGACCGAGCTGCCCACGTACATGAGCAACATTCTGCACTTCGACATCCAGTCGAATGCGCTGCTCAACGCCATACCCTATCTGACGTCCTGGTTCATGGGCATCGCCTGCTCGGCCCTGGCCGATTGGCTGCTCGCCCGTCGCTACATCAGCCAGCTGAACTCGTACAAGCTGTGGAACAGCATCTCCTCGCTGGTGCCGTCGCTGGGCCTCATCGGCATCATCTACGTGGGCTGCGATTGGCTCTGGGTGACGTTCATGCTCGCCGGCGTCGGCTCCTTTGGCGGCGCCGTCTATGCGGGCAATCAGATGAATCACATTGCGCTCAGTCCACGCTTCGCGGGCACCATGTACGGCATCACGAACTCCGCTGCGAATATCTGCGGCTTCCTGGCACCGTATGTCATCGGGGTGATTATCAATCATCGCGAGACGTTGACACAGTGGCACATTGTCTTCTGGCTGGCGGTTGGCTTGAATGTCCTGGGTAATTTCATCTATTTGCTGTTCGCCAGCGCCGACGAGCAGCCGTGGTCGCTGAGGCCGAGAGCAGGCGACGTCAGGGCGGACGGAGAGGTCGGGGAGGAGGCAGCGAGTCCATCGCGTCGTGCTTTGCGCACCTAGCGCATCGAAATTAGTGCTTAAGCTTAAGTGTGTGATAATTCCGCGTGGAATGAATTTTTTTGTTTGTTGACGTTGACGACGGCCGCTTCATTTGTTGTTTTACAGTATTTCGCGCTTCCAGTTGTTTGCAGTTTACGAAACTGCGTCACCACGGTACCAAAAAGAACACAAAAGAAGAGTTAAGAACACAGAACACAGAGAACAGAGAACACAGCGCTTCCAGTGACCTTCCAGTGTAACGCGTCTTGCCCTTCCAGTGGCACTTCCACTGGCTCACTACTCATCTCATAAGTTGCTCACTTTCCAGTTGTTTCCATTATTTGCAACTTTTCCAGGCAACTTTCGGCATAGACTTACTCATAGTTTCATAAGTTTCCACTCGAATTCACTTCCAGTTTGACTTTCCAGACCGACTTTCTGACTTTCTTGTCGGACTCTCCAATCTGATTTTCCTGACCTTCCAGTCGGACTTTCCAGTCGGACTTTCCTGTCGGACTTTCCAGTCGGACTTTCCTGTCGGACTTTCCAGTCGGACTTTCCAGTCGGACTTTCCAGTCGGACTTTCCAGTCGGACTTTCCAGTCGGACTTTCCAGTCGGACTTTCCTGTCGGACTTTCCAGTCTGGCTTTCCAGTCCGTCTTTCCAGTCTGACCTTCCAGTCTGACTTTCCAGTCTGACTCGTGCCCTTCACACTCATTTGCAGGCGGCTTCCAGTAACTGCTGCTCGATGCATTTTCATAGCCCTTCCAGCGGTTTCCAGTCGACTCTGCGCCAGCCAGCGACTCTCCATTATGGCTATGAATTTGAAATTACCTTTTTTAACAGTACCAATTGTTATACTGCATGTAATTAATAGGTGCGACATCGCTTCTTTAAGAACTAACTATACGGACTGTGTTTTGCTAGACGTTTTTATATCCATATATATATATACATATATGATACGTTATGTAATAATCACGAGATACGATGAGTACAGATGACAAACTAGGGTCTCCCCAGGGTCTCCGTGGGGATCTTTAACATAGCTTTAGTGCGGCGCCTCGTTGCTGTGGTTAGCCCGAAACGAAACTTTACAAATTATATATACTATATATATACATACATACATACATACATACATGATATATCCAGTTATACATATACTCTATTATATAAGCAAACATATCATCAGCTTGATGTAACTACTATATGCAAGAATAAAATCGCACAAACATATCGTAAACTGATGCAAACCTGACTTGTTCTATATACTCTACTATAGACAGACAAGGTTGCAGGTTAGTCGAACCCTGCTCTCTAAAAATATGTATATTAAGCACTTATAAATCGTATCGTGCATCGTCTGGCTGCTACCTTATAGATTAAAGGCTTGGATCGCGCCTTATCTGCATTATTTGGGCTTTGTTTCGTTTACTTGTTACTTTATTAGGAATATTAATGCCGTTTTTCTCTCATATATGTACGAGTATGTGTGTGTGTGAGTGTGTGTGTGTGTGTGCGTGTGTGTTTGTTTGTTACTCGAGAAAAGGCAGAGAGTACCGAGATAGTGTGTGATAAAGGGTGCTTGGGGTACAGCTAGCTGTTGTTGTTCAGATAGATATGGCATTCATATTACATTTTACAAATACAAATACAATTAGTTATATATAGTATATATGTAGTATACTATGTCCGTACTATCGCGCAATATATGCTATATATATATATAAGTAAATAACTGCTATAACAAAAAAAAAAAAAAACGAGATTAGACAAACAAAAAAAAACGTATTCAAATAATAACAAAACAAAATAGACGCCCTTCATTCTTTGCCGATGTTACAGTAGTGTAGATACATATACGACATATATATATATATATATGTTTATGTATATACATATATGTATATCTGTATACATGTATATAAAAAAATAAACTTATACAAAGCGTTTTATGACGATGCGCCGTTGTGCGACTGCCGACTACCAGACGCTGCATTTGTTCGCCGGATTCATGGTGCTCCCGACGTCGCAGTTGTAGGCGTGAGCGAAGTCGCGCGAATTCGAGAGCGGCCCGAGGACACGCACAAAGCCCGGCGAGTGCACCGAGGAGCGGATCTTGGTCAGTGCGTCCTGCGGTCGCATCGAGCCACACCAGATCTGCGCATAGTTGAGAAAGAACAGTTGATCGTGCGTCATATTCAGCGCCGGCAGCTGTTGCTCGCGTCCATGCAGCTTCTCCCACTTCTTGTAAGCCTAAAAAGACGATCAAACGATCAGTCATGTGATGGAGATCACAACGCGACAACGTTTGCTCTCCCACTCACTCGGAATGCCTGCTTCAAGCCGCCGTTGTCGGCGATATTCTCGCCCTGCGTCATCCGCCCGTCCATGAACATGTCCACCTCGTTGATCTTGTAGCGCGAATACTGATCGATCACACACTGTGTGCGCTCGCGGAATGCCTCGATGGTCGCATTGTTCCACCACTGCATCATGTTGCCCTCCTTGTCGAACTGACGCCCCTTGTCATCAAAGCCGTGCGTGATCTCGTGGCCGATCACGACGCCAATGCCGCCGTAGTTCAGCGACTTGGGGAAGTGTTGGCTGTAGAACAGGGGCTGCAGGATGCCGGCCGGAAAGACTGCAAGGAAAGGGCAAGAAGAGATTAAAGAAGGCGCAATTTTAAATGCAAAGAGCTGAAGAAAATGAGTCAGAGCTCAGACGAGTTAAGTTTACAAAGATTGTGGAGCAGAGAAGTAAAGTCTGCTTGCAAGACGTAGAAAAGGTGAAGAGTAACGTTGTGGGACTAAACTCTCATAATGTGATAAATAACAAAGACTAAATGAAGAGCAGATAAGTTTAAAGAGCTGCATGTAGTCGACACTTGATTTGGTTTAAGAAATAAATCTAAATGTGACTCAAATTAGATCAAGACTTATGGGTTAGTAAAGAGATCTTCTTCTATTAAAAAATCACAAGTATAAATCCTATATTTCTAGTCTACGACAAAGATTATAGCAATCAAGTATATAGAAGCAATTGACGCATAAATTAGCAAACGTTTAAAAGGCAGCAACATAGCAGAGAAAAAATCAAGTGCGCCATATAAAAACAAATGCAAGCTGTGAATCAGCGAAGCAAGAGTTTCCAAGAAGACTAAATCAAGGTCATGACTGCGCAAAATAAAATGCTGAATCAACTCAAGCGACTTGCAGACTATGTTGATATATTAAAAAGATCGCAGCGCGCTTGAAAGTTGGCCCACCGATGTCGTTCTTGTTGGGATTGTAGAAGGCGTTGACCACCGCGGGCTCCGTTGTCCACTTCTCCTTGTCCACCGGCTGGCGCAGCAGATGCAGCAGCTTCTCCGACTCCCAGTGCAGAATGCTGAGCACATTGTCAATGAAATTGTCCGACACAATGGTGAGCTGAGCGCACAGAAAATAAGACACATATTAGAACAACGAATTAACAACTGTTCGCAATTCATTTCACACACTTACATTGACATACTCCTGCTCGAGTTCGGTGACATTGGTGAGTATCTCCGGGTAGCCGATGCGCTCGTTCATCGAGTCCGCCTTCTCCTTGGCCACCGCACGCGTCTCGTCGTCCATCCAATGGTTCTCGGCGAGCAGCTCGTTGAACGCAGCCCGTATGTTGTGTATCATTTCGAGCGCCACCTCCTTGCTGTCCTGATTGAAGTTGTCGCGTATGAACAGCGCGCCCACGGCGACGCCCAGCTTCTTGTTCGTCCACTCGACGCACTGCGACCAGCGAGTGCGCTCCGACTGGATGCCCATCAGTATCTTGCGGAACTCGACGCGCTCGCGCTGAAAGTCATCGATCATGTGCGTGACCAGCGACATCACCAGACGCCACAGCATATAGTTGTGGACGACGCGTCGATCGGTGCGCGCCAGTATGTGGCCCATCTCCTGCAGATAGGTGAGGCCGTAGGTGACCAGCGGTTCGTCCTCCTGCAGCCTGATGTCCGCGCCGAGCGCCGTCTGCAGGTACGTCGTCCAGTTGAGCTGCGGCACCAGCGTCTGCAGCTCGCGCAGCGACATCTTGCGATAGATGACGCTGGTGTCGTGCCGATCCGCCTCCGCCAGCGACACGTTCACCAGCTGCGTCTCGAACAGCACCACCTCCTGCAGCTCGGCGGCCGCCGTCGCCGGATTGCCGCCCAGCAGCAGCGCAATCTGTGTCATGTACTTGTGGTACGCCTGGCGATCGTTGTAGCTGCTCGCCTTCAGGTAATAGTCGCGCGACGGCAACGCATACTGCAGCTGGTCCATCTGCAGTATGTTCACCGAGCTGTTCTTGTCGTCGGCGCCCACGTAGAGCTCGATGAGCACCGCTTCGCTGTAGTTCAGGCGCAGCACGCCCATCAGCTGCTCGACGCTCACATCCGCCGGCGGCTGCCAGTCGTCCTCGATCACCGGCCAGCCGCCCAGGGCGCGCAGCACCTGCTCCAGTCGACCGACGCCGATCTTGCGTATCTGGGCTGCAAGCAGGCAAGAAGATTCACATGAGTTGCCGTCTTACAACAGCCTGACTAAACTTTGTGATACAGCAGTTAATTCCTAGTTACAACTGCATTGAAATTGACAATGAAAAGTCCGAAATAATTGATGGCAACAACTAACAACAATATGTTAACAATATCGCACTCCTACTTTGACTATTTAGGCTGCAAGCAGGCAAGAAGATTCACATGAGTTGCCGTCTTACAACAGCCTGACTAAACTTTGTGCTACAGCAGTTAATTCCTAGTTACAACTGCATTGAAATTGACAATGAAAAGTCCGAAATGGCAAAAACTAACAACAATATGTTAACAATATCGCACACCTTTTTGGCATATTTAGGCTGCAAGTAGACAAGAAGTCAACAGTCTAACTGCACTTTGTGCTACAGCATTTTAAAACTCAAATAGTTGGCATAATAAACTCATTGATCAATTAATTATTTAAAAAATAGCACTCCTAATTTACATATTTGGGCTGCAAGCAGAGCAGAAGTTTTTGCTTAAGTTGGTAGCGAAAACATGAATTATACATCAGTCTAACTACACATTCTGCTACTGCATTTAATTCCAAGTGATAACTGCACAATATAAAACTCAAATAGTTGGCATAATATAAAACTCATTGATCAATTAATTATTTAAAAATTAGAGCTCCAATATTGCATATTTGTGCTGCAAGCAGACAAGAAGATTCGCTTGAATTGGCATCGGACATCAGCCTGGCTACACTTTGTTTTACTGCATTTAACTCCAAGTCATAAGTGCACAATATAAAACTCAAATAGTTGGCTTCAACAACTAACAAATTCAGTTTTTATTTATTAAAAAAACACCAGTATTTTTTGTTAATGTTGGCTGTAAAATGATGAAAAAGTTTTCCCTTTAAACTGCATTCAACAAATCAAATTTCATTTTAAATTTCTGTAGTGATTCCGCTTTCCATCACTTTTCATCTAAATTCTATTGTGCTCTTTTATTATGCTATTTTATACAGCTAAAGCTGTCGAGAATTCTTAAACATAGTTTGTGATTTATGAAGATTTATGCTTCAATTTTCAATTATATTTACGCTGTCTAAGAATTATGTTGAATTTTTCTATTATTTTTATATTTCTTTTACAGTATTTTATAACTAAACTCCATAAGAAATTGATTTAATTTTTGTTTTCCAAATGTTGCAAGTATGTGTAATAAACAGCTTCCAAAAATAAGTAGAAATCAAGTTAAATTACAAATTTCTACTGCTATTTCGTCTTCCACCACATTTCTGCTAAAATCTATTACAATATTACTAATTATAGCACTTATAATTCTCATGATTTCGTGAATATTGTTTATGCATTTGCATGCTCTAAGATTTATACCGTAAATTTCTAGTATTTTTGTTCTTTTCGCAGTATTTTTACAGTATGTTATAACCAAACTCTATAGGAAATCTACTTATTTCTCAAATACTGGAAATATTTGTTATAATCGTTGCTTATTTCTTTCATTTTCTTTAGTTATTTTGCTGTGTATTACTCACGTATGTCCATGCAGCTCTTGAAGAAGGTCTTCGCCTTGATGGTAGCCTCATTGTCGCGCTCATCGATCGGTTCGTCGAGGACGCCGCGCAGCACCAGCTGCTGCTGGTCGGAGAGCACCTGACGTGCGATCGGGAAAGCTTCATTGGAGTTATATCGACGACAATTATGCACACGGCAAGCTTACCTCAAACGTGCTGATCGAGCTGCGATCCTCGGGAATGGGATGCACTTTGTTCCACGTGCCGCAGGCGAATTGAAAGAAGTCTTCGCACGGATCCGCCGTCAAGTCCATGGCCGACAGCAGAGAGGCCGCTGCAATCAGTCAGCCAAACAAGTAAGTCAGCAAGATAATCAATCCAACAGGCAGTAAATTAACAGCTTATCTGTCAGCTGTGAGCGATTGCAGCTGTTCTCGCACTCGCATGCAATGCTCAGTGTCATAATTCATATGCAGCACTCGAAACTTTTATCGGCGAATATCGCCCAAACTCTTTGGCGCACAATTTACGGCGAAAGTTTTTGGCGACAAAAGTTGTGTCCGCCATTTGTGGCGCGTATTAATTGCGCCACAAACCCGTTGAAACAAAGGCGACGACAGCCATAAATCAAGGCAACTATCCACGTTCAACACGTTTGAACTGCAGAGCTGCCAAAAACGGAGCTGTTGGGGCTCTATAAATCAGACGTGCGATAGACACAGACAATTTAACAAAACTATCTAATCTGTATGATGTGTGTAATGGCCTTTCCATGTAACTGCGACACTTTAAAACTTTGCCATCAACTTATCAATTAATGTCTCCAGCAAAAGACGCGCTCAGCTGCTTGACCCGCAAAAGTATGCTACAAATAGTTCACTTAATTGCTCTGCAAGAGTTTCGTTCAACTGCGCACAAATATAAGTGACTTTAATAGTTTTTTGCAATGATTCATTTAACATTGTAATCACTACAGCATGCTAAGAATTTAACTGCTTAATTACTTTGTTTATTGCAAGTTTTTAGTGAATTATTGAACCTAAAATTGTAGTCCTAAAAGTATTTATTCAGTCTCAAATTGTAAGTCTGAAACGTGCGCATTTAATTCGAATGCTGTTGCTATCACCGGCGTAACAGGCGTATACGTAATTTCACGAGTAAAGTGCGACACAAAGAGCCCTCTAGGCGTATACGTAATCTGGCCTTGAAAGGCCTCTCGTTGTATAAGCAACTTGGTTTCTGAAGCTTACAACATCTCTGCACAATTCTTGAGGTTTTGAGACGCAACTCATTTTCAATTCAAAGGCCACGCAGTGGGAAACCCGACTGGGAAATGGAAAAATGGGCAGCTCACGCGTCTTGAATGCTGAGCTGACTTGGCCGCCAATTAATGAGACGTCTTCGAGAGGCGTCGCGTCAATGGAGTTTGCCGCAGTTTGTGGCATAAAAGCGCGAAGCATTTACCCCAAAAAAAAAGAAGAAAACACGAGAGAAAAACAATTGGCAAGAGCAGCAAAGAGAGAGAGAGAGGGAGCATTAACTATTCTGCGGCGACTATTATGCATTTGTTATGCATGCATGCGATGTGGCATGTGGCAAGCGACATATGCCACATGTGTGGCATCAACCAAATGTCGCATTCCCAGCTCACGTTGGCGCTCTTCTCGCTCTCTCTCTCTCTCCAGTCTCTCTCTCTCTGGGGGCGACCCATAAAAAGGTCGTTAAACGCCGCCTGTCTTCCACTTGCAAGAGGGGGCGGGGGGGGGGCAACCAGGGGGCAACGAGGGCTTGAGACGCTTGATGACTTGGCAAATGCATTTGGACACATAAGCGTGGCCATATCAAAGCCATATCGTGACATATAATCAACATCAAATGGAGCCGCCAATAAACCACGTTAATTGCTAATAAATAATTGAAGAGGTGCCAACGGGGGCGTGGCACACAGCCTGATTGACGGCGTCCATTTGGCTCGCTGGCTGCCAGGAAGCGTCAGCCAAGTGCCTGCTAACGACAGCTTCAAACCTCCAACTCCTGCTCCTTATTATCATCATCATCGTCGTCGTCGTCGTTTGTTGGTCTTGGTGGTCAAGTCACTCACCTGTTCGCACGCATTCCTGCGTCATGCAGATGTTGTCCTGCCCTCCATCGCCGCCGCCTGCGCGTCCTGCGGCTGCTCCGCCGCCTCCACTCGCTGCTGCGCCTGCTGAGCTGGACTTGAACTCATCTGCAATTAGAGAAATTTGCTCAGTTAACTCGCCTTGCTAACGGTTATTCAATTGTCTCAAACACACACACACACACACATATATATATATTAAAGTCAACACACCTTTAAGCAGCTATAGAACAAATTCCCTCCTGAACTTAGCCGCTGCTTCGATTTAAAAACCACTCAGGCAAATTGAATTTGAATTTTTCATTAAAACGGATTTACACAGTTCAACCTGCAGTTAAAGGGGACGTAGTTCAATGTTGCTCGACTAGCAGACACCCTTTAATTGCGCGTTTAAAGCTGTCCTTAAAGCAGTTCACTTAAATCGTCAGTCATTAATTTGCTAAATCAAATCGAGCGAAATAATGCGCAACTACTTTGATAGATGTTCTTTGTAAGCAGCTTACGCATTTCCTATTAATGTTTGTTTACAAAAACTTTCTTTAAGCGTCTGCTTCCCCACAGCTTTGAAAAGTTCACAACTACATCTTAGAATAATTTACTTTAAAACTCTATAATACCCTGCAGCATTAACTTGAGCTTCCTTTAAATAACTAATCCAACGGTCAATCAAACTAAAAAAAAAAGATGTACTAAGAAAATCTAGGCAAATTAGTCCAGTTTTTTCAATTTGCTTTGGGTAAAAAATAACAGGAAGTGCACATTTTTTTGGGAATTACAATAGCAGCAAATGTTTAGGGGTTAAGGGGTTTGTTTCTATAAAAAACAACAAATTAATACATAAGTCTTGAATGAACAGTTGAAGTTAATAATTTGAGAATCGTCGAGGAGGGCTTCAAGTTTCAAATGAAAGTAACAAAAATATACAAATTAAATGTCAATGATATGAAGGGCGCATTTGATAATCGAAGAAAGAAATTTGAATTGAGCAATACAATTATGGGCGGATAGTAACGGAAATTAAATTCCCGATACTTTTTGTCCACATTTCTTGAGATTTTCCTAGCGAAAAATAGTAGGATTTTAAAGTCCGTAAAATCATTTTGAGCTTCCCAAAGTTCAAATTTTAAATGGCGCCAAACGCACATAAATTAATCGAACAATTTGTCTTCTAATTTGTAATCAATTCGTGGAAAATATTAGCCTTCAAACGATATGCCAAACGATAAAAGTAAATGGGACAAAGCACAATATTAAAGGCCGAAATATTTGTGGAAAATATTTGTAAATTATTCGAGTTTGCTTGACAGGAATTCAGCGCACTACGACGGGCTTTTCTAATGATTATTTCAATAGGGGGCTGGACAAGTTGCATACCAAATTGTGGTGGTTTGAAGCTCTGCAGTCGACGCGTTTAGCATGGAAAGCAAGAAAGTTGCTTGGCTTTAAGCGGGCACAACATTATTTGTGACTTGGTTGTAACATTTTGTTTTTGTTTTTCTTTTTCTTTTTTTTTTTAGTTCTTTTGGGGGTAATAACAGTGACAACCCCCTAAAAATAAATACGAGAAGGGGAGGGAGAGGGAGAGAAAGTGCTATGCTACATCGACAGCTCATTTTTTATTTAATGAACATAAAAAGTCGACGGCTCGCCTCGTCCTTTGGCTTGTTCGCGTTGTTCTCCTGCTGCTCTCCTGCCTGGTCGATAGCTCATCGATTGGGGGCACTCGGGATACACGACACATGTTGCATGTGGCCCTTTATAATTGTGGCACCCTCGTGCTCGCTGCCTTGCCCCTTCCCCCTTCCCCCTTCGCCCCTCCCGTCTTTGGCCCTTTTCGCTGTTGCGCATTTGATTCACCTGGTTGAATAACAATTTACATATTCTGCGAGTTCCTCTGGCTTCCCCCTCGCTCCGCCTCGCGTTTCCTTCCGGTGGCAAATCAAACACCTCGACACTAATACCAAACCTGACACCGGATGTTTGCCACAATGTTGCACCGACGAAGCGTCGCCCCTCGTTTCCCCCGCCACACAGGGAAGCTCGAGTAATTAGCTGAAGTGTTTATACATCTAATTGGTTCAGTTCAGCTGGGAAAAGCGAAGGAAGTTCACACAGCGCACAGCGCACAGCGAATGCGAAGGAAGTGGAAATGGCTGACGAAGCCAAAGGAAATAAGAACTGCGGCCACAGTCGAGAGAGTTCAAAAGAATTGCTGCTCAAGGAAACTAAATAACGGCTGAAGATTTCAGATTAATGCACTAAAAACATGAATCAAACTATTTGCCAATACAGCGCGAAACATTCACTTTAAGTACAATTTACAGGAATTTGCTTTGAAAACTGTTTAAGCTGCGAGCAATTAACTGTCACAAATATTTGCAATTGCAATATAAATAAAATTATTGAAATTCAAATATTTTTGAAATTTTAACGCTTCAAACGATTTGAAATCGAAAACATTTCATTTCCAACGTTCCAGCTGCACGATGCACGCTGTGTTCTCTGCAAAACAATCGCTTAAAGTGATCGCATCTTCTTGCCGATGTTGTCATCTCTAAAGATTACTCATACGCATCGCTAATGCAAAAAGTGCATGTTCACTAACTAAAAGTTGAAATGCAAGTGTGTGCAATTTGAATGAATTTAACAAAATTTATTAAGGGAATATTAAACAGTATTTTCATACAGCAGATAAGATCTGCAGCTAATAAATATACATATACATATGTATAAACATATTTTCACACAAAAATATGAAATATAATGCATATATAAAAAAAAGTGAAAGTGTTTGCCGGCAACGTGTTGCATAAGAACATGAAAAGTAAGTGATGCGGAAGTAAGTAAATAAAATCTGAATAGAATAGAATTTAGGAAGAATCCAGAGCCAGCAGACACTTTGTTGTATTTACTGCACCTGCAAATCCGTTGTACATATGTACATATGTATATATATATATATATATATATATAGTATCTATAGGATTTTTACAAGCCAGCAACTGTAACCATGTGATGCCTTTTATAGCTACTACATATGCTGCTGATTTTGTATACGTATTTTGTCAATATCAATGAAAAGTGGGCAACTGAAATTCAATGGCTCGCTCAACGTTTACACATTTTCTTCTCTTTTTTTTCATTTTTCCACGTGGTATTTATAGGTTAACACACTTATTTTTAAAGCGCCGCGTTTAGGGACTCATCATATATAGGCTTTTGATGATGATGATGATGATGATGGTGGCAGGTGGAGGATGTTGGACGAACGGGTCGCGATGAATGAATGAATTTCATGTTGTTGGTGCTAAATATGAAGAGCACGTTTTTTACAACGTTGTGTTGTTGCACGTTGTGTGTGTGTGTTGGAGTGTGTTCAATTAAATAGACTTGCGCTGGCAATCGATTGAAAGAGCGCAACAAGCGAAAATTCCGAGGGACAATTGATTGGTTTTTCCAAAATGTAAATGAGAAACGAAGGCGCAGACGAAGTCAAAGGCGGGGCAAAGGCGGGCAGATAACACAGATAATGAGAGCAGCAAAGTGCTGTTGCTGTTGCTGTTGTGTTGTGCTGTGTTGTGTTGTGTGCCTGCTATGTGAATGAATGCAAAATGCTGAGTCCAATGAGCAATGCGACAAAAGCACTTGCAAAGCCCAAGGAGGAGGAAGGGAGAGGTTGGGAGGTTGTAGCCTGGCTTGGAATGTGCGAGCCACAGAAAAGTGACACAGGAAACAGGCGCTGGCATTGTTGCTGCCTGTTGCTGCTAGTGGCTTGTTTGACATATTTTATAATTGAATTTCAAAGCGTCGCACGGGGCATTTAATGCAGGCGGAAATGAAAGGCGCCACACAGCTCGCTGTGTGGCACGTGGTGTGCGGCGTGCGGCATGCGGCATGCGGTCTGCGGTCTGCGCCACTGTCAAGTGCAAAAGCTGCCACACAAGATGCGAGCCAAGCTGCCGCCTGTTGCTGCTGCTGGCTCGCCAACTCACCGACTGACTGACTGACTGGATGAATGAATGGCTCAGTGACTCACTGAGTGACTGCCGCCTGTTGCTTGTGTTGCTTGTATTGCTGCCGCCTGTTGCTGCTGCTGCTGCTGCTGCTGCGTTGCAGCATTGAAAAGGAAATTGAGTTTTTGCAGCATTTGTGTTTTTCGAGCATTGCGAATATAGCATGTCAAAATCCCTCCCCTCCCCTCCCTGCCATCCTCCGCGCCACCGCACCTCACTGCACACGCTGCGCCAACAGAATTCACTTAACGTGCAGTGCCACAGCAAGCGGATGCCGCCGCTTGATTGCCTGCTGTTGCCGTGTTCCTGCTGACCCAATTTGGCTCGACGCTTGTTGTCCTTGCTGCAACTTGCTGGGCGAACGTTGTTGCAACTTCTGGTTGATTTCACATTTCGATTCAACGGCTGCATCTACCGAACGCTTCAGCGATTCATCTAGCAAAATCTTTATGCGATTTTCGCTGTTCAAATTTCTGTTTCATTTTCCTGTCAACCACTGCTGTTAAATTTGCTGTAAGTTCTACTGTCAAATCTACTAAAAGCTAGCAAAATCTGTTTGCGATTTACACTGTTCATATTTTTGTTTCTGTTTAATCTTCTGTTAACCCTGCTGTTAAATTTACTGTTAATCTACTTTCAGTTCTAGCAAAATCTGCTTGCGATTTATACTGTTTTTGTTTCTGTTTAATCTTCTGTTAATCCTGCTGTTAAGCTTACAGTTAATTCTGCAGTCAATTCTTCTGCTATTTCACAGTCAATTCAGCTGTTAACTTTAGTGATATTTCTACTGTTAAGCCAACTGTTAACTTTAGTCATATTTCTGCTGGTACTTCTACTGTTAATTCAACTGTTAATTCTGTTGAGCTGCTGTTAATTTTTTTTTCTTTGTTTTTGTTTCTGTTTAATCTTCTGTTAATCCTGCTGTTAAGCTTACAGTTAATTCTGCAGTCAATTCTTCTGCTATTTCACAGTCAATTCAGCTGTTAACTTTAGTGATATTTCTACTGTTAAGTCAACTGTTAACTTTAGTCATATTTCTGCTGCTATGACTACTGTTAATTCAACTGTTAATTCTGTTGAGCTGCTGTTAATTTCACTGCCATTTCTACTGCTATTTCTGTAATTTATACTACATTCAATTCTACAACAAATTTCGCTGTGAATGCTCCAGTTCAACTTAGTCTTAATGCACTTATTAACTCATATTAATTTTTGTTGTTTCAACTATTTATGCTAAAGCTAATTCTATCGTTTACTACACTCCTTTTGCTTTATCTACTTGGTTTTTTACTAAAGCTGACAATTCTGCAAATTCCCTGCTTAGTTTGCTGTTGTTTTTACAACTTGTTTGACTACTGCTTTTACGTCTCTTTCAATTAAATATTAAAGCTGCTTTCATGTACTTTGCCGCCTGCTTAAAATCACTGTCCAACTTTAATTGCAGCTTCTTTAAGCCGCCAGCTGCAGATCAATCCCACACTATTGACCAACTGTTGCATGCTGCTTTTGTCTGCGCTCACCTGCGTCCGTTAGCTCGTTACGCTGATACAGCTGACACTGCTGATGCAGGCTGGCAAAGTAAATGGCCAGCGCACCGATGGCGGCGCCGAGGACCGTGAATGCGATGGCCAGCACAAAGAGACGACGTCGCTGCTGTGTCTCCTTCAGCAGCAGCCAATCGCTGGCGACGGCCGTTGAGGCGGCAACAGTTGCATTGCGTCCACTGCCATCCGGGCTGAGAAACACAACAGTTGGCAGCTTGTGTTGTTGCTGCTGCTGTTGCTGTTGCTGCTGTTGTGGCAACTGTTGCTGCTGCTGCTGCTGTAGTTGCTGCTGCGGCTGTTGACCCAGCAGCGGCGATACGACCGTCGCATTTAGCTCATCGAGCGCATTCGACTGCAGATAACCATTGTTGAGCTTGTTGTCACTGGTGGGCGCTGCGCCGCCGCTGGGCGTGGCCAACATATCGCTGACGAGCTGCCGCTGCCGCAGTCGCTGCCGCCTTTGGCTTTTATCAGTTGCCTTTAGTTCGCTATTGATTTATTGACACCAGCGGCGGCGGCGGCTTATGAGTAATCTGCAATGATGTTCCAACTGTCCACGCTGCGGCTTTGCCAGTTAAGCTTCGCGCTCTTCACGTTGTCGGCACTGCAAAAAAAACAAAAACGCAAAAAGAGGGAAGAGAAACATATATACAAAAACGAAAATAAAGTAAAAACCAAAATAAACAACTTAAGTCACATTATCATCCAACTGCTTAAGTGCTTCGCTTGTGGTCACATGTGGCCAGCCACAAGAAGTTAAACAAAAACGAAAACAAAATAAAAAACCGCTGGTGATTTACTATTTTCAGTTGGACGGCAATGCATCCTGCGTTAAGCGTTGTCCAACACTCGCATTTCACATTTCTACTCATGCTGTAATCATTTAAGCTGCCAAGTTGGCAGCGCTTCGTTACACAAGTGGACAGCGCACAATGAATCAAGCTGTCAATTCTCTTGTGCTCTTCAGTTGGCAGCACCACAGCATCAAGTTGTCAGCGCCACTTAAGCAAGCTAAGGCACAACTACTGAACACATCATAATAAAATAGGTTTACGATATTTTTTCAAACTTAAGTCGACTGAACTATAAAAACTATTTTTCTGACGCCTGAGAAATTTACTATTCAATAATATCGTGGAAACTATAGCTACGCGACTTGACTTATATAAACTCAATGATATTCAATGTTCAATTCGTTTATCCAACTGTCAATTGCAAGTTATTTATTTATTGGTGTTTATCAATTAAAATTGCAATAAAACACAAGGTGGCGGCGTTGTCCACCAACTTAACGTCACATAATAAACATGTAAATGAACGATCTAAGCTGCTCAATAAATCACCGTGTTAAGCAAGTTAAGCATTTGTGCATTTTGACACGACTGATTGAATAGCTAAGCCGCGCAAATCTAGTTTGACAACATGTTAGGTTTGCTTATGTCTTTGCTTTTCGACAGGCCGCATATTCATATATTCGAAATTCCAAATTCCTAAACTAGAATTCCTGAGTGCAAATTGCTTGCAGTTGGTACAAAGCGTAAAGGTAACAAGAACACAAGAATAGTAAGTATAATAATAAGTTCTGTAGATATAAAGAGTTTATCTAGAACATCGAAGTATTCTTTAACTTTTCGCACTTTCATTAATTTTATATCATTATCGAAACTTTTTTAATGCTGCTTCCTTTTCTATTAACCCTATAACTTGGAAATCATTTTCGTTTTATAGTTCTGCTCAACTTTTCATATATATTCCCCAAGTATTTCATCCTTTTGCGGTCAATGAGAGACGCACAGCTCAGACACCGGGTCGTATGCGTAATATTTATTGAAACTTTGAACTCAAGACGCTGACATTACGATTATGATATGTTTGTTGATGAGACTGGCATATAAATAAAACTGGTTAGATCGAATAATGATATCATATAGCTGTCATAGGAAATATATTTAAAATAACGTGTTTCTGTCTCAAATCATTAATTCATATTCTTTTTTTGCTTAAGAAATTCTGCTTGATGAATTGAAGCCGATATGAGTTACTATGTGACAGAGATTTCGCGTGGATTATATATTTTTTTTATGAATTGTTGCTTGTCACTTGAAAACAGACAGAAACATTAATGACTTTAAATTAATTGAGGATGGGTTCTTAAAATAGTATATTTCCTTCTTTGTTATCTTCATATCTCGTTTAAACAATTTCGATTCCCTGTTTTTTTTTTTAAATCCCCCATAAAGCAGTTGCTTTAATTTGTTTTACTTGAGTTGGAGGCTCGTCGAATTTAGACTGGTTTTTTTTATTGTTTTATTTATTTTTGTTGCTCTCCGAAATCCAACCTAATTGTAAATGAATATTGCATAAAAACTGCTGTCAATTATGGCGTTTTCCTTCTCGTTCCTAGTGGCAATACCATAATTTGTTAGGCTGTCTCGACACGATCAGGGCAAACATGTCTGTGCTTGTTTGTGCTGGTCAACGGAAAGGTCACGTAAAACGCATTAGAACGAGAGATGCAAAAATAATGTGGCTCAAGTTTAAATACAACAAATTCCAAAGCTGGGGGTGAAATTTGCAAATCTGAAACTAGTTCTCAGCCATATTAAGAATCAGAAACGTAATTAAAAAAAAAGGCAAAGATCGAAGGGAGAGGGAGACGCAGCTGGAGACAAGAGCGCTGTCATTAAGCCGTCATTGGGCCGCACCTGCGCAGGCTGCCAAAAAAGTAATTTGGAGGCTTTGATGTGTTGAGACTTTGTTGAGGCTGTGAAAGAAGCCGGCAAAAGAAACAAAAAAAAAAAACGCGCACTAATTTGATCTCGCGATTAGTATTAAAAGCAAATTAACAATTTAAGCGTTTTATGCAAATTTGCTCAAAATTTGTCGCTCGTCTCCACGTGAAATCTCTTCAAATACACAACACAAAAAGGAATTGTGAAAAAAAACATCCACACAAAAAGAAACATTTGCATTTCGCATTGTATAACAAGTTAGGCACAACAATAATATTAATAATTATTAACGAATATTTGGTTCGAATTTTTTTTTTTTGCTGTTAAGTTATAGAATTATGTGCATTACTTTTGTGTTGTTGTAGCGCCTTAATTGCCTTTTAGCTTGTCTTCTATTAATATATTAATAAAGTTTTTTGTTTGTAGTTATTTTTATATGTAGTTTTTATAGCCTGCGTTGGTCGCGTTTTTATTTTTGTTTTGAACAACAGTTACATTTAGCGCTTGCTTTTGCGTGTTGCGATTAAAGTGTATGTGTGTGCCTGATTGTATGTGTGTGCGTGTGTGTGGGAATTGTTTTTGGTTGTTGTTGCCGTTTGAGTTTCTTTTTTGTGGTTGCCGCCAAACCGCGCGAAGCGACTTCTCGTTACGAACTGAACGCTGTGAACTGTCCTTTAGCTTTTCAAGCAGGCGGCGACGGCAACTGTCGCGGCGGCCAGCGGCAGCGACGCCAGCGCAGAGACAGGCAATTTTGACAGCGTGCGCCGGCAACGCGGCAACGAACGACGACATAAAAAGCTCTCTTTCCTTTCACACTGTTGTCACGCTCTCTCTTTCTCGCTCTCTCCCTCTGTGTGTTGCTTTCTCTCTCTATGTCGCAGGAGGAAGTGCATGTAAAGCAAAAACAAACACGCACGCACGCACTCACTAACACACGCACGCAAAACTAAACGCGCTATTTGCTTAGTCGACGAAAGCCATTTGGGCACACTTAAACACACTAGCTAGTAGCTACACTACTAATTCTACACACTCACACTCATCTTCTTCTCCTTCTTCTACTTCGTTTTCTTCACTCACCGCTGCCGTTATTCACTCGTCATCCTTGATTGCTCAATTTCAATTTTCGGGGGGCATTATCAATGTATGATCATCATGTTTATCATTTGTCAACAATTTTCTTATTGAAAAATAAATTACCACCGATTGAACGATAAGACGCAATGACACCAACAACGCCAACACGTTAACAATGGAAACCAACAAGATTTTGTGGTTTGGCGTAGATTAATCATACTCCAAAATTTTATATATTTGATGCTAGGCCACTTGAAGAGATACTTGAGATTTAATAACATTGATAAACAATTGTTTACACGTTTCTCACACATGCTTCTGTTCATTCTATTTACCATTATTGGCGCGAAAATGTAGTAAAAATGTACGCGGTATTTTTTTTCGTTTACTTTATCCAATTTCCTGATGCGCAACTTGCAATTGATTGCGCTAAAACGTCGAGCGTGTGCACTCAATGTCCAACCAAATCACAATTGCGTGGCTACTTTCAATTACCGTTTTACCAATCCCCCGATTGATTGTGCATTAATTTCGTTAAGTGTATTTGCTATTGATTGTCACTCAAAAAAAAGAACAATTGAAATTCAAATAGTGCATTTTGTAATTAGTGTGACTGCTTCCCTTGGCCATTGAAATATACTAGCCGGCTCAAATAAATATACTACTAATTACATTGTCCTTATCAATTCGCAACACATGCAAAATTCAAACTCGTTAAACAACGAATACCAGCACTGTTTTCAACGATCGCTTTGCTTCATTTATTGAAATACGGGAATAATGTACTCAAGAGGACAATGCAACGAGAATTTAAATTTTTTAATTTTTTTCTTAAGAAGATGTTTTGGTTAACTATGGTAAAATTAAACTCCTTGCTGTAATTTTTCAACACTTGTCACAACATGAATTGCGATCCTGCCTAACACTGCACTGAGCCTGCTATCCAATCTATGAAACTGGAACCATTGAAAGAGGGACTTTCCCTTCTTTGAGTATAGATTTTAATTTCTAATATGCGAATTTCTTTAATAAGCCTGACATTTTTTGTTCAGGTAATTAAATGAAAGAATAAGAATAAAAATATAACATTTTATACAAGTTTTTTTTTTTACTTTTCGTACTGGACCACTATTTTTACTTGAAATGAAAGCAATAAAATGTTGGCGTCAAATTTCCGCTATAAAAAGAATTCTATCTTCAAGATAATTAAATTAAAACTTCGCAAGCATATTACTATATAATTATGGACTCGCACAGAGTCAACAATATTTCACAAATATTAAACCAAGACCGTATTTAAAGATATTTGCGCGGTATTTGCAAGGCGAGCGTTCAACAACAGGTGTTGTGCCGAAGCGACCTAAGGCTTTATTGCGTGCAGCGGCGCAACAAATCACACAACAAATCCCAATTGGCAAAACAAACACACAAACTACGCAGATTATGTGCAAATGGTGGGGACAAGTTGGGGTGCAGAGTGTATGGGACAGGACAACGACCGGTGAGCATTACCTCTTATTAGTTTTTGGCGCAATAATAATCAGCTGGCACGTGCGGCGGCGCATTTTCCGGCGCCATATGCTACAGATTCCAGTGCACACAGAAGAATTTCAAAATGATTGCTAACAATCCAATTAAAACCACTAAATTCTTTAACTGTCCAATATTTACATTTATTTCACATAATCGGATTACAGAAAGAAATAAACAACTTAAATGAAATGCCTCTTTTCGATATCCTGATTTTTGAAAAAATGTTTTCTGTTAGCGAATGCGACCTTTGCTTGCTTTATGCTCGACTACGAATAACCGAATAAGATATGTTCGAGTGCGTGCACAAAGCCAACTTAATCAGACGAAATGCCAGGCGTTAAGCCAACGTCGCCAGCGACGCCAAAACTGCCCCAATCCAGAACGTGGGCCGGCCGGTCGAGAGCTTTTCGGCTGTGGCCTAAAAAGCTTGCAACTCCAATGAAAGCTTTCATATCCAGCACACACTTGTTGACATCACTGCAAGTCTATCAAATTGCGTTTGCAGTTTACATGTTCCTTTTGGCTTAAAGTTAATTAATTTGCTTAATTTGTTCACATAAATAATATATAAGAGTATAAACAAAAAAAAAAAAAACAACTAACAAAATATTTGGAATCTTCAAATTGAATTGGGAGATTGGAATAAAGATTGGGAATTTAATCTGGAAGCGTTTCCGTTGTGTGCGCACTGCAAAGAAATAAAATTAGATAGAGCGAATACGTTTAAATGAAATAAATATGTATGATTAATAGATTGCAATTACACACTCATATCGCCAGACAGATTTTACTTTATGCTCAATTAATAAAAATGTAGAAATCTAATATTGATTGGAATAATTCTTTCAAACTAACCGCGGTGTGGCGCCACGCACGACACAAAACGCAATGTAACGTTCGACCTGCAAAGTTAAAGAAGCAATATTAGTTGCAACCAGATCTAAAAGACATTGCAATACAAAACCCACCATCATGGCAAAGAAGTTGTAGTTCCGAGAAAAGCGCACAGTGCGCAATACTGTCATAAAATACTTGTGCATCTCGCTGCCTAGTTGCTTATTCCAATCGACATGAGGCCGTCGATTCTCTTGAGTATTGAGGATCAAACCAAAGCTGCGCACGAGTATAAACAGGTCGGCAACACATCCCGATGCCACGAGCTTTGTCCAGTCCACGTGCTGTGCCATCTCAAACGCTTGCTTCAGCTGCAAGTGAAGAGACAACATTAATTATCAATACGGGAGTGCAGACCTTATAAATTGCCACTCACCACATCAGTTTCAGACTCTGGAATCGGCTGTCCCGATACCTTTGAGAATGTAGCCAGCAGCATTTTCATCGCAATGCGACGATTTACATCGTCACCATTTTGTATGAACTGTACAATCGAGCAGTGTATATCGATGACACGCTCCATGCGCGCATTTCCCGTGCCCATCACAAATCGATCGCACAAGCTGATGCCAATGATGTCGGCATCTTCCAGCTGCAGTTCCGATGCCAGCCCACAGACGGCCTCCAAAAGCTGGCAACGATAGCCTATGCAATGCGTGTCCATCTGCTCGTAATGCTGCATCATGATGCACAAATGATACAAGTCAAGCAGCTGATCCAGTTGCACTTGCTCCATAGCATAAATGGTGGCAATGAAGCCACGAAATAGCTTTAAAGAAATACAATATTATTCTTAGTTAAGTATTGAAGTATTCGTTGTTTATTGAAGTCTTATAACAAACTCATCCTTTGATTTGTTGAGAGAAAAATTCAAATAAGCAGCTCACCTGACTTGTGCTTTGATGAGGCCGCAGTGCCTCTGGGAAGCTGTGGCTTAAGCTCGAGTTGAGCAGAAACTGCTTGAGCTGCTCGTGCGTGTAGCCGACTTTGGCTACCTCCGCTGGTGGCACAGCCATTGCGGCATTCAACGCCTTCAGGTCCTCCGTCTTGTACTTGACAACTCGATCATATTCTTGCTGCGCCTCTATATCAATGTAATCGCTATCATTGTTGTTGTTATTGCTGATATTTTTAATAGTTGCCAGCTTAACAATTGCTGTCTTCGGCTCCAAGTCGGATTTGTTGTTATTGTGTGGCTGCTGATTATTGGCTTCCAACAGCTCATTCCTATTATCCACGACTTTTACGGAAGGCAGGGACTTTTTCCTGTTGCGTTTACTTTTCACATGTGGCTCATGCTCCTCGGTCGATGTAGAGGATGCGCAGGACTCCTTATGTGTTCTCATTCTGCCAGCTTGCTTGCCTTTGCTTGGGTTCAGCTTGCCACCCGTTGTTGGCTGCTCATTCTCCTGCTGATCTGCTGCTATTAGCTTAACGTTAAGTTTGGTTTCCTCGTTTGACTGTTGCCGCTTTCGGGAGGGCTTGGATTTTGCTGTTGTCGCTTGATTGGCGCCTTCCTCTAAGGATTTTATACGTTGGTTCCGCAGCACGCGCTGCGGCGGCGCCGGTGATTTGAGGTCCTCTTTGGAGCGCAAATTTTGCTTGCGTTTCTCCTGCTTGCCTGCTGCTTTGGGCTCTTCTTTGGACGTAATTCTCATTATATTGGCCACGAGCGTTTTATCAATCAGCGCACTTATTTCCGCTTGTTGTTGAGAGCGCGTCTTTCGTGCCGTCTGTCGAAGCAGAGATGCTGCGCAATACGATTGGAATGTTAGTATGACTCAACTAGATTTGCTTAAATGCTTACCCATCGCGGCAAAAGCCAGTTGCTAACATCAAACAGAATTATTAGATGATTTTCAATGCAAACGACGCATTTCATTAGAAAAAGCGCGCGTTCATGAAATGCTGCAATGCAATGCGTATATTATCGTTCTAGCATCGAGTACATTAACAGTGATATCGATACTAAAGTCAGCTGTGCAGTGGCAAGACTATGCAAAAAATTGTTGATATATGGCAACACGAAAGTGTCTTGCTAAGTTCAGTATATATAATGCATGTAAGAGTGAGCAGCACAGCATTTGTATTTTGAATTCTGCTGCTCTCGTACACGTTTAAGGCGTGCGTGTGTCATTTTAGTTTAATTTCAATGTTTTGCGTTTTATTTGTTTAACAAGTTTTCTAAACACTTAAGTTTTATTTCGATATACTTGACAATCTTTTCCTATTCGGAAAAATGCTCTATTTAATGAAATTACTAATACCGCTTCTATTGATGACAACACAAACACAACTGACAGTTCCGCCAACAACAGCTGATGCGGCGGCTGAGGAGTGCAGCGGCAATCTCGGATTGGAACGCAATGCAATTGAGCGACGCTTGTCGACCAAGACACCGTACCGTGCCATTGCCAATTATAATGAAACAGCGCCAGTATACAATGGTAATAACACAATATGTTTTTACAAATAATCCAGCACAGCTGTTCTTACCTTGCATATTAATTTTGTTTTTGCTTTGCTTTGTCAAGGTTGCCACCCGACGCGCATTTGGTCGGTCATAAGACATGGCACTCGGAATCCCAGCAAATCGGTTATTGTGCATGCCAAAGCGCGGCTAGTTGAATTGCAGTCACTACTATTAAAGCAATCGAAGCCGAATTTATGTGCAGATGATCTTAAACGATTGCGTCGCTGGAACTGGGATCACATTGAGCCGGATGATGAAAAATTGCTGGTTGCTGAAGGCGAAGATGAGCTCATCGAGCTGGCAGAACGCATGCAATTGCGTTTTCCCAGCTTGCTGCCAGATCCCTATGATCCTAAATGGTATTATATTAAATATACGGCTACACAGCGTACGCTGAAGAGTGCCCAAAGTTTCGCCACTGGTTTGTTTGGCCGTCATCGCATACATACCATCAGCTATCCACAACCCTTGAAGCGAGATCCAGTACTGCGGGTAAGTAGGGATTATATATATTTATTATTTAATAATATCTCTACATATATATTAATGGCTGTCGAGCGAGCCAGCTCACCAGCCAGGCTGGTTAATCTCTTCTAAGAGTAATTTGAATTTGGCGCCATGTTTTACGTAATTGGGCAACGCTGTGGAGGCTCAGTAAAATCGATTGCAATTATATTTCTTAGTTTATTAAGGAATAGAAGAACAAATAAAATCAATGCATTTTTCTATATATAATATTAAGTTCTTATTTGTGTGCAGAGACTCAAGATGAATTGGAATGGTCTTTGGTGCGATCTGAAAAATATTTTTATTATTATGCCATGCTGAAATTGATTAGACGGTCACACTGGGTGCTCGGGTAATTCTTTCGGAATAATGTACACTTTGCGGTGATAAGAATTCATTTGATCGTGAACGAGGACTTAAAAAAAATAGAGAATTGTATTAGCTGTTAGGCAAACTATTATTAAACATAAGATATGCATCGAATTTAAATTGGCGCGGTGTCTTGCATAATGTGGCATCGCTGCTGCGGCTGGCTGCCGTGCAGAAAGAAGACAAGCGCAAAGTGTACGAGGTACCGAGGTAGGGTAGATAGAGCGAGATGGAGTGAAGGACACACAACAGCAGCAGTAGAAGAAGAACATCGCAAATGCGTATTTTGTTCGGGTGTACAGCGCGTGCGTTTTCAACGTTTTTATTTTTTTGTTGGGTGCAAATTACTCTATTTGGAAGGCATTTGTTTATTTTGTTGTTGTTTGGAAAGATATATTTGTGAAAAGCGAGAGAGTAAGGCGAATATATGTGCAAAACGAAGACGAAACACTAACATAATAAACTAATAATGAATCATTAGAGTACGCAACTCGAGGTGTATGAGTTTAACTTTAAGTTCAACTCTAAACGTCGGGTTGTTGGGTTATGTGCAGCAGCGGACGTCGACGACATCGTCTTCTTCTTCCCACGTCGTGCATACGCCATGAGCGTATGCTGCATGTGCTATTATAATGCAATAAACTGTAAATAGCCAAGATACAAGAACATAAATACATATATATTTATAAATATATGTAATTGTTATATATATATATATATATAAACACAAAGAGAGCAAGAGAGTGAGTTCACATTTAAGCGGCAACAACAGCAACAGCAACGGCAACGGCAACCAAGATGATGGATTCACTGTACAAAGAGAGCATTGCAATTGCCAGCGAAAGCAGCAATGGCAGCACTGGCAGCAGCAGCATGGGCAGCACTGTCCTCAAACGGGACTCCGAGACAGCAACGAAAAGCACAACAACAGCAACAGCTACAGGCAAGGATGCAGTCGCTCACTGCAATGCAAAAGCACGCTACACGACGCGCACCAACATGCGGCATGTGAACACATGTGGCAGCAGCGCTGGCGGCAGCGGCGACGGCGAACTTAAATTCATGCACGACCATCGCATCGCGCTGAGTTTTGCGGCGAAGCGACACCAGGAGAACATCGAGCCGCTGCACTACGAGCGCCTCTCGTGGCGCATCAGGGAGCGCATGAAGACCGCCAGTGTGGCGCTGGTGCTGTGCCTCAACATCGGCGTCGATCCCCCGGACGTGGTCAAGATACAGCCCTGCTCCCGCCTCGAGTGCTGGATCGATCCCAGCTCGGTCTCGGTGCCCAAGGCAATGGAGCTGATTGGCAGCAACCTGCAGATGCAGTACGAACGCTGGCAGCCGCGTGCACGCTACAAAAAGTGCAACGATCCCACCGTCGAGGACGTGAAGAAGCTCTGCACCTCGCTGCGCCGCAACGCCAAAGGCGAACGCATACTGTTCCACTACAACGGGCACGGCGTGCCAAAGCCGACGGCGAACGGCGAGATCTGGGTGTTCAACAAGACGTTCACCCAGTACATACCGCTGAGCGTGTTCGAGCTGATCAACTGGATGGCAGCGCCCTCGATCTACGTGTACGACTGCTCGAATGCGGGCATTATCATCAACTCGTTCCAGCCGTTTGCCGAGCAGCACGAGGAGGAGCTGGAGAAGGCGCTGGCCGCCCAAGCAGCGGGCGCAGCGCCTGCGGCTCAATTGGTCAGCTACAAGAACTGCATACACCTGGCGGCGTGCGCGGCCAACGAGATACTGCCGATGAACGCCCAGCTGCCGGCCGATCTCTTCACCAGCTGCCTGACGACGCCCATCAACATTGCGCTCAAGTGGTATGCCATGCAGGAGAAGCTGGGCATGGTGCCGCGCATCCAGAGCGAGCTGATCGACAAGATACCCGGCAAGGTGAACGATCGCCGCACCATGATGGGCGAGCTCAACTGGATCTTCACGGCCATCACGGACACCATCGCCTGGAATACGCTGCCGCGCGAGCTCTTCCAGCGCCTGTTCCGCCAGGATCTGCTGGTGGCCAGTCTGTTTCGCAACTTCCTGCTGGCCGAGCGCATTCTGCGCAGCCACGACTGCACGCCGGTGTCGTTGCCGGCGCTGCCGCCGTGCCATCGGCACGCCATGTGGAAGGCCTGGGATCTGGTGGTGGATCTGGCGCTGCAGCAGCTGCCGGACATACTGGAGCAGCAGGCGCCGTACCGCCAGCTGCCCTTCTTCGAGCACCAGCTGACCGCGTTCCAGGTGTGGCTCGACAGCGAGTCGGAGTCGCGCACACCGCCCGAACAGCTGCCGATTGTGCTGCAGGTGCTGCTGTCGCAGGTGCATCGTCTGCGCGCCCTCGAGCTGCTGGCCCGCTTCCTCGACCTCGGCCCCTGGGCCGTCAATCTGGCGCTGGGCGTCGGCATCTTTCCCTACGTGCTCAAGCTGCTGCAGAGCTCGACGCGCGAGCTGCGTCCGGTGCTGGTGTTCATCTGGGCCAAGATACTGGCGGTGGATCCCAGCTGTCAGGTGGACCTGGTCAAGGAGTACAAGTACTTTCTGTCCGTGCTGCAGGACAATGCGGTGAGCAAGCAGCACCGCACGCTCAGCGCCTTCGTGCTGGCCTCCATTGTGCACAACTTTCTGCTCGGCCAGACGAGCGCACTCCAGGGCCCGCTGCTCTCCATCTGCCTCGAGCAGCTGAACGACAGCAGCTGGCTGCTGCGCCAGTGGCTGGCCATCTGCCTGGGCATGCTGTGGCAGAACTTCGAGAAGGCGCGCTGGTCGGGCGCACGCGATCTGGCGCACGAGAAGCTCTACGTGCTGCTGCACGACGCCATTCCGGAGGTGCGGGCGGCGGCCGTGTTTGCCCTGGGCACGTTCATCAGCTCGGTGACCGATCGCAGCGAGGAGCAGGCGAACAACATTGATCGCATCATTGCCATCACGCTGCTGGAGACGGTGGGCGAGGACATGTCGCCGCTGGTGCGGCTCGAGCTGGCCGCCGCCCTGCAGTGGATGGTGCTGCTGTTCGAGACGCAGTTCGTCACCGTCTACCTCTCGGAGCAGCTGCATCACAGCCACAGTCACAGTCACAGCTCCTCGGAGCGCAGCGCCAGCATCACGCACGGCATGCCGAATGCGCCGCCCCAGTCCACGCACAGCCTGGAGCGCTTTGGGCACGTCACCATACGACGCGGCGTCAGCTCTAGCTCCATCTCGAACATGAGCAGCGCCAGCATGAGCAGCAGCATGGGCGGCACTGTGGGCGGCGCTGGCAGCGGCGGTGGCGCTGGTGGTGGCGCCGCTGCATCGGCCGCCGCCGCTGCTGCCGCCGTCTCGGCGGCCACCACCAACTTTATACCGTTTCAATCGATCTTCACACGCCTCTGGCAGGGCATCTACAACCTGGGCCAGGATCCCTATCCCCAGGTGGCGGCCACAGCGCAGAAGATCATTGCGCACGTGCGCGACGCCGCCCTCTGCATGATCACCGCCAAGGAGGCCACCAACGCCACCGCGGGCAGCAGCTGCCATGCGGCGGGCGTCGGCGCCGTGGGAGCCCGTGACCTGGAGAAGCTGAACAACAGCAGCCTGAGCGTCAGTCTGCCGCCCAGTCCCAACACGCGCTGCAACTATCTGGGCGCCAGCGGCGAGTCGCCGCCCGTCGGCCCAGCGGGCGCTGCCGGCCACGCAGGAGGCGGCGGCGGTGGCGGTGGCGGCGGCGGTGTGGGCTCCAGCCAGTGGGTGCAGAAGCTGCGGCTGTCGGGCGGCGCCAATGCGGACACGCAGCGCAAGCTGCGCACCAGCTCCATGAACGATGAGACGGATGGCGGCGCCGGTGGCGCCACAGCGCATCTGCCGCCCGGCATCAGTGGCCACATGGGCGCCGCAGCAGCAGCAGCGGCGGCGGCGGCAGCAGCAGCAGCAGCCGCAGCTGCCGGCGATGGCAGCCACTCGGCGCGCAGCAGCGGCAGCGAGACGCAGCACTTCGGCGACGGCGGCGGCAAGACGCAGACGCTGCAGCCAATCGTGCAGACGCAGTTCATCGCGTGGGCCATCTCGTACTTCACGCGGCCGGGCAATCAGCGCTACAGCAGCGCCGAGGGCGGCAGCGAGGCGGAGGAGCGTCAACAGCGCTGGCCCATCGATCGCAACTCGACCGAGCTGCGTTCGCGTCTCTATCGCTACCAGCGCAACAAGGTGATACGTGATGCGGCCGTGCGGCAGCTGCGGGAGCAGCGCGTGCCGCGCCTCGACGCCTACAACTGGGTGCGCAAGACGCAGTTCACGCCGTCGCTGGTGAAGCTGCTGCCATACGAGCCACAGATCGCTGTGGCCTACAAGGAGAAAGTGCTCGTCTACGACTTCGTGAAGAACTCGGTGCTCAGCTACGGCGGCGAGCAGCCCGTCGAGAGCACAACGAACGCCAGCCTGCCGACAGCGAGCGGCCGCAAGAGCTCACGGCACGCCAACTTTGCGCGCGTCAGCAGCTTTGAGCTGCTGAACGCGCAGGACACGGGCCTGATGCTGGTGGCGCACGAGGACGGCGTCATACGCGTCTGGCAGGCGGCGAGTGCGGCCCAGGATGAGTCGCACACGACGGCCACACGACGCCTGATCAGCGCCTGGGACGCCTTGCCACGCGCCGGCAGCGGCGTCACGGACAACGCGGGACTGACGAGCGGCCGCTCGAGCGCTGCGTTCGCGGCACTGAACAACAGCTCCTATCTGTCGCGTCTGCTGAAGGCCGATCTGCTGCTGCTGCACCACGCCGCCACCACAGGCAGCGCCGCCAGCGTCGTGGGCGGCATGGGCGTCGGCGGTGCCAGCAGCGCAGCGGGCGGCGCGGCCCTCGGCAATGCGGCGGCACAGGCGGCAGGCGCAGGCGGCGGACTGGGCAGCGGCGGCTCGCTGCACAGTGCGGGCAGCGGCGGGTCGCTGAACGGCAGCTTCCCGGGCATCGTCACCGCCTGGCAGCAGTACAGCCAGCATCTGGTGGTGGGCGGCAGTTCGCATCGCTATCTGCGCATCTGGGACGTGGAGCGTGAGCTGAAGCTGACCGATCTGCAGCTGGGACGCGACACCAGCGTGCGTGTGCTGTCGCCCTTCATGGCCAACACGCGCTGCGACATTGTGGTGGCCGGCTGTGCCGATGGCAGCGTGCGGCTGTTTGATAAACGCTGCGACCTGCGCATCGGCGTCTTGCGCGACCATGCGGCGCCCATACTGCACTGCTGTCTGCGTGCCAATGAGACAACGCTCGTCGCTGGCTGCACGGCGGGCAAGGTGTGCATCTTTGATCTGCGCATGGCCGACAACAATGGCTTGAGTGCAGCGACGGCGGCGGCGGCGGCGGCGGCTGCAGCGGCGGCGGCGGCATCATCGGCGACGACGACGACGACGGCGACGGCGACGATGGGAGCAGCAGCAGCGCCGAGTACGTGGCAGGCGGGCGGCGACATCACCGCGATGGCCACGCATCCCCTGGCGGACGCGATCGCGTGCGGGAATGCGTCCAAGATATGCATCTACTCGCTGAACGGGTCGCTGCAGAGCGTGCTGCGCAGCAACGAGGGATTCATGGGGTCGCGCAATCCCTACCCGACCTGCCTCTCCTTCCACGCGTACAATGTCCAGCTGGCGGTGGGCTTTGTGGACAATACTGTCGCTGTCTACAGTCCCACACCAGGTAAGCAGCGAGTGCTGAGCGCGGTGCAAGCTAGACGTGCGCCTGAAGCGGCACCCGTCGTAGTAAAAACCTTCTGCAGCGATTGAACACCAACTAGTGATGTTATTAGATTGCCTTTGAAATTTAGTTGAGAGCTACTCTTCATTCGCGCTACATGCACGTTGCTCTCACTCGTTACTCTTACTCGGTACTCGTCGTAGCTGTGAGGCTGTAAAAGACCTTCTGCGACGATTGAACACTACCTAGTGATATTATCAGAATAGTTGCTATCAAATTGCCTTTGAAATTGAGCTGAGAGCTATATTTAATTCGCAACACTTCATTCGCTACACATTACTCTTACTCGGTACTCGTCGTAGCTGTGAGGCTGTAAAAGACCTTCTGCAACGATTGAACACCAACTAGTGATATTATCAGAATAGTTGCTATCAAATTGCCTTTGAAATTTAGCTGAGAGCTACTCTTCATTCACGCTACATGCACGTTGCTCTTACTCGTTACTCTTACTCGGTACTCGTCGTAGCTGTGAGGCTCTAAAAGACCTTCTGCGACGATTGAACACTACCTAGTGATATTATCAGAATAGTTGCTTGCAAATTGCCATTGAAATTTAGCTGAGAGCTACACTTAATTCGCTACACTTAATTCGCTACACGTTACTCTTACTCGTTACTCTTACTCGGTACTCGTCGTAGCTGTGAGGCTGTAAAAGACCTTCTGCGACGATTGAACACTACCTAGTGATATTATCAGAATAGTTGCTATCAAATTGCCATTGAAATTTAGCTGAGAGCTACACTTAATTCGCTACACGTTACTCTTACTCGTTACTCTTACTCGGTACTCGTCGTAGCTGTGAGGCTCTAAAAGACCTTCTGCGACGATTGAACACTACCTAGTGATATTATCAGAATAGTTGCTATCAAATTGCCATTGAAATTTAGCTGAGAGCTACACTTAATTCGCTACACTTCATTCGCTACACGTTACTCTTACTCGGTACTCTAACTCGGTATTCTTACTCGGTACGCGTTGTAACTGTGAGGCTCTGTAAGAGACCTTCTGTTTTATGCTCTTTATTCATTGAATACTCGTGCTAGGAATGTGCATTTGAAATTTAGCTGAGTGCTAAACTTTATTTGCTACTCTTTACTCTTACTCGTTACTCGTTGTAGCTTCTAGCTTCTAACACTAAACGTGACTCTTACTCGTTACTCGCTGTGTGTAGCTTGCAGCTTGTTTTATGCTCTTCAGTGATAGGATATCATAATAATATTTAATATTAGTAATTGCTTAAAATTTACATTTGAAATCGAGCTTATTTATTAGTTTGAATGATCAAAATGTAAAGCTGAGAAATTATTATTTACTTAGCGGTTAGTCTTTTCAACGAGTAGCTGCGGAATTCATAAGAAACGCGTTTGCAATTACTCGATCTTATTGTCACCACAGCTTGTAGTTAAAAACTGTCACTCGCTCGATCGCCCGATCTTGGCTCGCTCAATTGCCTTATATGTATCTTATTTTTTCAATCGCTTGTTCACTAATTCGTTGCGTCTCGTTGCAGTTTTATAAACTCTGCAGCCGCTGGAAAACGGACGTCGATAAGAATCCTGAAACAATGTTTAATGCACGTAGCTTTTATGCGGAGCCAGCGATGCAGTCAGCAGTGGAGCAAGTGCGTTCGAGCACACAGTTATCGGACGACGAGTTGACCGCCGAGGATGTTCAGCTCATGTACACGGTGTGCGCCTTTGAGACGGCCTGGCAACGCCACAAATCGCCATCCGTCTGGTGTCGCTTCTTCGATGTGAACTCACTGAACGCCCTGGAGTTCGCCGAGGATCTCGAGTATTATTGGAACGATGGCTACGGCTACGAATTGACCCATCGCATTGCCTGCCCGGCAATCGCTGACATGTTTGCGACCATCGAGTGAGTTCACCTATTATTTGTTATGCAATCAGCTATAGCCTAAGTCTAATCAGCGCTCACTTTTTTACGTAGAGATTATAACAAACAGATATTAGACTGTCAAGCAGATTGCCTGAGGTCTCCAAGTACAAATGATTAAATGCTTCAAGTTTGCAAAACTTTTTATGATCCAACAAGTTCTATAATTCATTGTCAAATTCAAAATATTCAAATAGAGTGCGGCAGAAACTTTTTATGAAGAATCTTTATTATTATTTAATTGAAATGAGTCTTAATACTAAACTCAATACTTAGTATAAAATTCCATATATAAATCTTGTGAATTTTAAATGAATTTAATTATTAACTCTCCACTCAATTCATTAATACTGAATGATGAATCTTTTCTTATGTTCTATTAAATTAATTATCATTCTGCGATAATTTGCAGATTTATTGTTTGCATCATATTTAATTGCGATTAATGGATGGCAATTTAATTGAATCTATAAACTTGATTTACAACTACTTAGTAAAGAATTCTAAAAGAATTTCTTATGGATTTAAAATGAGTTGCATGGAATAATGAGTTTCTTACTCGATCTCTTTCGCTTTGCAGTACGCCAAGTGAACGCGCCAATGCCACATTCTATTTCACGCACTCGGGCACACTGCTCAAGATGTTGGCGCATCTGGGCGTGGCCCGTGACGAGGAACCGCTGACGCACAAGGATTTTGGCAAGGATCGGCTGTGGCGTACGAGTGAAATCGATGCGTTCGCAACCAATTTGGCCTTTGTGCGCTATGAGTAAGTAACTGAAATAGTCGCATTTAAAGAGATAAAGATATTAATACGATCGTTCATTGGTTGCAGTTGCATTGAGAGAGAGCCGCAAGTGCTGGTGATGCATCAGGAGCGTGTAGTTCGCCTGCCCGGCTGTCCACAGGATGACGATCTTTGTCCGCTGTCGACGCTGCGACGCAAACACGCGGCTAGCGTGGAGCGCTGTGACTTCGAGGCGCTCTGCCAAGCAGCCAACTGATGGAGCAGGAGAGACAGAGTAATGAGGGAATTGGGAGAGCGAGAGATAAACGGGAGACAAGGGAATGGAATTGGATTGGAAATAATTGCGCTGCTGCTGCTGCTGCTGACGGGAGAGAGATGAATAAGCTAACGATAATAATAATGCAAAAAAAGTTAACGATGATGATGAAGATGAGATGATGATGATGGTGCTGCTGCTGCTGCTGCTCCGCTACTGCAAAACTATGTGAAATTTAACATGACCAGAGGGATTCGTCGCAATTTTGTGAATTTTGAAATGAAACGTCGCGCACACTGAGAACAGTCGTCGCCGACAACGAGTGGAAACGAGAGAGAGACAGAGAGAGAGAGAGAGAGGGGCAAGAGATAGCTAACGATGCCGCATATAGGGATAGGGATATGGAATAGCGTTAAGTGTATTTCAAACGAAGAAAAACAAAAACAAACCACAGAACGAGAGAGTGAATGAGAGTAGAAGCGAGAATTTTTTATGTTCGAAAAAGAAAAAAAAACGGAAATTTAGAGAAGTCGAAAGTTGAGTGAAGTCAAAAATGGAATGTATATGTTTTGTATGCCTTATAATCAATGTGGACCATCCAAATCCAGAATGAAACAGCTGAATACAGAAACGAAAGAGACAGAGTGAAAGAGCACAACAAGTAAAGGAATAAGAGCGAGAGCAAGAGCGAGCAGAGACAGAGACAGAAAGAGAGATAGAGCGAGGAAGTGAGAGATTCTAGCCATGCCGCCAACCCGAGAATTGTCTATTATGCCTATATCTATATATACATATATATACACACACACACACACACACACACAGACATTTACATATAGACCCATATACAATAACGATTTGTACTTTAACTCTCAAGCTTATACTCTGCAAAATATTTACAATTTTATGATTTTTATTTTTAACAGAATATTCCTACCATTTTTTTTTGTCGTCTTTCGTTTGTTACCTTTTTGCGACACACATAACAATAACGATCTATATCTATCGAAAACTATCTAGCAATCTATATAAAGTATAAACGAAAGCGAAACAACAGCTAAACCCTTGTACATACCTAACTATATGTATATATATATATATATTAAACCACACGCATATATATATACTACTAAAAAAAAGAAGAAAAAAAAAACAATAAGAAAATGCGAAAAAACAGTTGAATACACAATTTTGTGTTAGTTTTTAAGTCTATTTTGTATGTGATTTTGTTTTGTTAGTTCATACATACTATATATACATATATATTCAACATTTATTTTTTTTTGCGCTCGTTTATCAATTGATTAAGCAAAAGTATAACAATGTGTTTAATAAACAAAAATAACAAACTGAATGTAATTGCCCCTACAATTGTAACGATTACAAAAAACAAAACAAAAAAAAAAAACAAAGAAAAAACAGACGCATCAAACAAATAGTCAAGTCATAGTTAAGCTGCTCCTTTTTCCCCTCGAAAAAAAAACAAAAATAGCAACAATTACATAACACTTCTAAGTACACACTTATATATATTCATACTATATATATATACATATATATATCTAACTATATTCACTTCTATGTTATACTTATTATTATCACAACAGCAACACGAAAAGTTCTAACAAAGACTTGAATTTCGAACCCTTTAAATTTGTTTAAAAAAAAAAAACCATAAAAAATCGAAAAAAAAATATCAAAACAAATAAAGTGAAAACTGAAAATGTAATTGCAATCTGTCGCATCATTCGCAAACATGAAATAATACCCATCGCCCTACCTCCCTGCTCCGTAGCAGACTCGAAGACTTTTGTCGACTGCTCGTTAGCAAACTTCCCGTGTGGTGTGCAAAAGCGTCGCTTGTTTGTTTTGCTTGGTTTTTTTTTTTTTGTTTTTAGAGCCTGCTAATTGGAATTCTTTTCTCATTCGGAACTATCAACTTTGGAGTGTATATAGCCGATTGACTGACGGGCGACAGTCGCGAGAGACGAGAGACGAGAGACTGCTGCCCTATTCGATATGTATGCGACGTTGCAGCGTGTTCCGTGTTTCGATCGCCCATTCGGGAGAATTGATCAGCTCCAAAAATAGAGCTCTAACACCGCGAATATAAGAACGACTTAATTATGATTTACTATTGACGCCTCGATACCCTTTCTTTCACTACATATGTATGTGTGCCATGGATATCGTTTGTTTTCTTTTTTTTTTTTGTTCTTTTGTCAACCAGTTTTAAACTATTGACTGCTCTGTTTTCGTCAGCAGTTTGAGAACGACTAAAGTTTTGATAGAACCAGTTTATCAGATCCACAGTTAGCATTTTTATTATAATTCCCTTTTGGAATCGCTTCTTACGAACCTTACAAATGCGAAATATGGCAAAACAAGTTGACTATTAAAATTCGAACTTTTTTTTTGTGCATTTTACACGTGCCGTTAGCCAAACTCGAGTGTTTTGCCAGCAACATTGGGCGGCTTAATGTGCGATTCACGATTTCATAATTTCAAAGTCAAAATTGTTGGAATTTTTTTTTAAAATCATTATCAAGCCTTTAACTAATTTGATTACAACGCTAGCCGCAAGATCTACAAAACATTTGAAAGAGTTCAAATACGAATTTTGTTAAATTTTCTATACTTCAGCTGAACACGCCTGTTTCATTTAATTTGTAGGGTATCTAATTAAAATTTCTGTAATGTAGAGCCCAAAAAAGATCTATAAATAGCACATGCTGTTGCTAGGGGTAAATTGGAATTGAGAAAAGATGAAAATACACTATAAGCAGTAGTTTGAGCTGTAAAAAAAAATGATGAGTGATCGTTACACATTTTAGAACTACATTGAACTTGAGTTTGATTATTTTCCTTGAAGAAGATTGCATTTCAAATGAGGAAATATAAATTTCTGATGAGTAATAAAAAAAAAGATATCAGTTTATTGCAAAAAACTTCAGTTGATTAATTTTCCTCAAAGACGGATTCAATTGCAATTGAAAAAGTATGAATACTAAATTGACTAATTAAAAAAGATGTCAGCTAATTACAGGAAAAGCGCTTGCAACTATCGCATTAAGCTAAAGTGCCTTTTTAATTAGATGTCATACAAAGTTATGTGGTCTTCGGTTATAGCCTCGTTTATAGGGTAGGGCGTGCCTGACTGACGCATGCTGGCTCAAAGAACAAAACGTTCTCGAGAACTTTGTATTTATTTGGATAATACTTGACAGCTGAAATCTCTGGAACGACGGCGACGGCGACGACGACGGCGACGACAACAACAAGGAACGTTTTTCGAGAGCTGATGCAATTAGCTGGCGGAAGCTGAAGCTTCAAAAGCTCTTGCCAGAAAGGCGTCAACGTCGGCAGCGGCGCTGACGGCCCAACGCTGCGACGGCAACAGGTTCAACCCTTAAAGCGCTTTGCCCACAGCAGAAGCTTTCTTGCTGTCGTTTCTTTTTCGGTGGCTGCGCTCAAAGCTTGAAAGCTCGAGGATGCCAATGAGAGAAGAAGAGAAGCAGCAACAGCCATAGCAGCAGCCACTGCTGTCGTCGTCGCGACTCGCGACAACAGCATGAAGCTCACATTCAGCGCGCAGACGTCGCCAAGTTGCAGTCGCGTCAGTCACTGCCGCTGTCGACGCCGGCGTCGACTTTGGGTTCGGTTGGTCCGGCAACAACGGCGAGCGAATTGGCCAAAAAACATTTCAGTGCGCTGTTTGCCGTTGCGGTTGTTTGGCGCGCGTTTTTTTTTTAATATATGTTTTCATTTTTTTGTGCCGCTGATAGACTCGTTGTGAAGCGTTGTCGCTGTTGTTGTTGCCGTTGTTTTTTGTGGTTGTTGTTGTTGTTGTTGTTGTTATTGCGCTGTGTGGTTGCTGCTCGCGAGAATTGCGAATTAAATTAAATTTGTCAAGTCTGCCTCACTGGCGCTCGCGTTCTGTGTGTCAACAACAATTGTTGTTGGTCTTCTGCCACTGCGCCTAACTGTGCTCTGCGCTCGCTGTCTTTGGCTTTTTCTATTGCTCGCCTGCTGTCCTTACGCCTGGACACTCGCCGCTGTTGCCGTCTCGCTCTCGCCTACTCGCCTCCTCGCGTGTGTGTGTGTTAGTGTGTTTGTGTGCGTATCACCTGATGCGGCGTCGCGGGCCAAACGTCAGCAACATGACCTAATTCCCAAAAAAGCAGCGTCAGCCTCCGTCGACAAAACAAAAGCATTTGAGCGTCTCTGCTTTAGCCAGGACATCAACCCACCAAGAAGAAGCAGAAGCAGAAAAAGCAACAGCAGCACAACTACAACGACAACAAACATTTGGCGAAACCCCACAACGAAGTCGACGCTTGCGAGGCTTCACGCAATTAAGAGGCAAAAGGAGCATCACAGGACACAAAAGGCAGGAGCTGCGGAGCACACATGGAACAGCTGTGCTATATAGCGCTCAGCTGCCTGCTGGCCATCGTCCTGCTCTATGGCCTGCTGGAGCTGCACTACTTCCTGCGCATGTGCCTCTGTGTGCTGCTGGCGCGCTTCGTCAAGCGTCGCTGCCACATACTGGAGTCCACCACAGTCAACGGTAAGTCGCTTACATAAAGCTGCAACATCCCTTAACCCACCAACCGACAACCAACGCACGCTACAAGGGTGTGATAGTTCAGTGGCCACACTTGCCACACTTCAACTGTTTCTTGCCACCGTCTGTTCGCCTCGCACTAATGACGGACAATTTGTTGGCTCAGAAAGTGGGTTTCAAGCGCCGCCAGTTGAGAGGCGGTTAGAGCTAAAGACTCGCGATTAAACATAATGAAAGACTATTATGTTTGGACACCTGAAGTTGACTGCACTTAAACTTAAAATGCATATTTTGATTTATGTGCTTTAATTCGTTCGAGGAAATTATATTACGCCTGAATCTGTTGGTTTCCAGTTGCTTCAAACTAAATGAAATTACTGATAGGCCTATTATAAATTTAATTCGAAAAACTGAATGGTTGGATTTTTAAAACTTTAGGCTTTGAGTCTAGGGAAAATGCTTGAAAATTAGTTTTTTCATAAATGCTCATATTTAGAAGATAATTATGGTTAGCAACTTGAAGTTGTTTGCCTTAAAAATTATTGTTTTAAGTAAATGTTTTAATTTGTCAGTTAGTCTATGTACATAACAACAATTTAGTTTGAATTTCAAGCGTGCGAAATTTAATTAGACAAATATATTTAGTATACAGTTCAATGGTATTTGAGGTAATTTATATTTTGTGAGTTTGAAAACATAAACTAAAATGCAATATTTTAAATACAAATTCAATTTGCAATTAATATTAAAACATGAACGAAAAGAAAAAATGCACTATTTTAAACACAAATTTAATTTACAATTAATATTAAAACATAAACGAAAAGAAAAGATGCAATATTTTAAACACAAATTTAAGTTATAATTAAAATTAGAACATAAACCAAAAGAAAGAATTAAATATTTGAAACACTAATTTAATTTACAATTAAAATGCGATGCAATAGATTTAAAAATGCAAATAATGGTTAGTAAATATAGGAAAAAAAAATATAGAATATTATTCACCGTGTGAAGAAAGGCTTCAATTTGCAATAAGTGAGTTTTTTGGGCATATGAAAACATGAGCCCTGAGTTAATGTTGTTGCTCTGGTAGCTTAATACAAAAAGGAAATAAATAAATAGTTAAATAAATCGTGAGCTAAACTCTACATTGCTTTTGTGCAGCTGTATTTGAAGATGTTCTAAATCTTCTGATAGATTTTGTAGCTGAATTTTCATATGGCTTTTGGGCATATGAAAATATGAGCCCTGAGTTAATGTTGTTGCTCTGGTAGCTTAATACAAAAAGCAAATAAATAAATAGTTAAATAAATAGTGAGCTAACCTCTACTTTGCTTTTGTGCAGTTGTATTTGAAGATGTTCTAAATCTTCTGATAGATTTTGTAGCTGAATTTTTATATGGCTTTTGGGCATATGAAAATATGAGCCCTGAGTTAATGTTGTTGCTCTGGTAGCTTAATACAAAAAGGAAATAAATAAATAGTTAAATAAATCGTGAGCTAAACTCTACTTTGCTTTTGTGCAGTTGTATTTGAAGATGTTCTAAATCTTCTGATAGATTTTGTAGCTGAATTTTCATATCGCCTACTAAGTGAAGCTCACAGCTGAGGACAGCGTAGTTGGCTGTCGAGCAGACTCTCCGCTTGTCTTGCGAGTTGTTGCGTTGTGCAACTGGCAACCGGTTCGTCGGTTGTGGCCACCGCGCTTTGGGGACGGGTCGCCTCCACCTTCACCTTCGGCTTGGTAACGTTGTATTGCTATTGACCCTGCAACCCTCTGTTCTCTTCTCTTTCTTTGTTTTTCACTCTACCCTATTGACAGGTGTCTGTCTGAGCAACGATGTGGACACGCTGCTGTATCACATGAACAACGCACGCTATTTTCGCGAATTGGATTTCGCCCGCGTCGATTTCTATGAGCGCACACAGCTGTATCGCACCATCCGACGGCTGGGCGGCTCGGTGTTCCAGGGAGCGGCTACCATACGCTATCGCCGCTTCATCCGGCCCTTTCACCGCTTCCAGATCAACTCGAGGGTGCGTAGATAGCGTAGTCGGCGTAGACGGCGTAGTAATCGTGTTCACTTCACTTCACTTGCAGATCATCTACTGGGACGAACAATCGCTGTTCATGGAGCATCGCTTTGTGCGGCCAGCGGACAAGTTTGTGCACTGCATCGTCATCTGCCGTCAGCGCGTCATCGACGTGGCCATGGAGGCCGTCATGTCGGAGCTGCTGGCCAAAACGACCAGCAGCAGCATCGCGAATGCCAGCCAGCTGCAGGCATCGCGGCACACGCTCAGCTCCACGGCGAGCCTGCAGCCGGTGGGCATGGGAACGGCGACGCCGGTGCCGGCGGTGACGCTGGAGGCGACGCAGGCGGAGAACGGACATGTGAGCACAACGACGGCGAAGCTGAAGCCGCCGCTGCCGCCGGAGCTGAGCAAGTGGATCGAGTACAATGAGATGTCCAGCAAGAATCTGCGCAGCGGCTGCTGACGACCAAAACATCGATGATGTGCGCTGACGATTGGCAAACGCTTTGCGTTGCCCATTTCCGTTTCCGCTTGTTATATTATACTAACTATTACTACATAAATGTGTGTGTCTGTGTGTGTGTGTGTGTGTGTGACTGTGTGTTTGTGTGCATGTTTGTAACTCTATTGTGTACTGTGCAAATGTTGACTTGACGCATGTTTTTACATGGGTCGAGTGCTTTAACTTTTAGCTCGTAAGACGCCTGTGTTTATTGAATGGCCTAGCCCGATAAGTGCACCACCACCTCTCTCTGTCTGTAGTCCAATCTATTTGTATGCCATCTAATAATGTCCCCATAACTGCGAAGCTACTAAACAAACCGCGCACCCACTCAAATTACCATCTAAACGACAGCATGTCAAGTAATTGCTTGCAAACCTTACATTTCATGGCTTCTGCGTTGTTTTTTTTTTTTTTTTTTTTTTTTTTTTATTTAACTTCATTCTTTACAACTCTGAAATCATCGAATCAGAGTTTTCGCCCCCAGAAAGTTTGGAATTTTCATTGGCAAGCAATTAATTGACATGCTGTCGAAATCCACGACTAACGACAACTATTGTAATGTGTACTTTAGCCTATGAATACGAATATGAATGTGTGTGTCTGCTAGTCTAGAGTAAATATGACTATGAATATGAATATGAATACGAATATGAATACGAATATGTGCTTTGATGTATTAACAGCTTTGCATGTTGCTCTTTCTTTTGGGTGCGAAAGGGTTGCGCGGCCTTCGCTTGAATGGCCAGTGTTGGTAAGCGACCGTGGCATGTGGTAGGAGCTGAGCTAACCGGAAATAACTGCAGAGAGGCAGCTTTATTTTGGGCAACAGTTCGAGCTGGTGTTCAGCTTGATGCTGAGCGAAGTATGAGAGATATTTGATATATTGGGCTAATGCAATAAAAGACCAGTGCTGTGAAGCAGTTGTTGATTGCCAATGAAGTGTGATGCACAAAGATTGTATAACTATTTTGAAATTTCACCTAGAATACGCTAGTGACAAGTAAAGTTAGCTTAAAAACTGTTTTTAGTTAGAAAGAACCAGTGTTGGTAGATGGCTGTGGTCCGCAAATGTCAAGCAGACATATCTGTAATTACCGAGCGGACATTGATTATTGAACATGCAAACTACCCTAACTAAGTATGCACACACACACACACACACATACGTCTCTTAAGTGTGTCTAAGCAAGCACTTTGCCTAAATCAACTTTACACTTGAAAGTCCAGTGCTGTAAAGTGTGTGTTTAGTGCAATTGCGTCACGACTGTGTGTGTGTGTGTGTGTGCTCAGCGCTGTGCTTTAGTTTAATACATTACGTGGAGCAGGAAATGCGAGTGAACTCAGGTGTTTATTGTGAATTTAGCTGGGGAGCTTCAGCGTTACCCATTTTGACAGACAGAAGGTGATCATGGAACATTATTTGCTTTTTTGAGATCGCACTATTGTACAACTTGCAGGATATAAAGAGAACTTATTCTAGTTGTGTGTTATGGTAAAGAAAGTTCAAAATTAGGCCGCTGTGGAAAGCGTTTTATTTAAAGTATTTCGAAGCAAGTATTTTCTATTTTTCCTGACTGTGACAAATACCTTGCAGGTAACCCACGCAAACTACGGAGTCCAGTGCTGCATAATGACGGTGCCGAGAGCATGAAATTTGATCCGAGCGAATGTGATCATCGTAGCTTTTACTTGGTTCAGCAACTGCACTCAAAGGCATGGAATTTGATCAGCCTGCCGAATGTGATCATCATCATCTCAGCTATCTCATCGTACTCGTCAACTTGTCATTGCGAATGTGGCTTGAACTGGGACGTTTTTTATTTGTACATATGTATGTGTGTATGTATTTTTTTTTGTTGTAGCCAAGTGTTTGTCGAAATGGGAACGAGACTTTGGCACTTTTAGCGGGCAGTGCTGGAAAGTGTTTGTCAACAGAGTCAAGAGTGGGAAATTTTAATTGTCATAAGTGCACTAGGGTTGAGCTGCGGGGCAAGAGCGTGACTGTACTTTAGAGTTTGTAGTGCTGGAAAGTGCGCAAAGTGGAGATCAATAACACCAATTATCGCAATTAAGAGTTACATATAGTGTCTTTGGGGAAATTATCAATGAATAATGTCTAATTACGCGCTTGAGTTCTCGATATACATGTACATATGTCTATATATAATGTTGACAATGTAAAGTTACACCCATAGCTGTTAAGTGAGTGATTAGGAAAGTGATGCCAAATACTAGACGCGACTACTAAAAGCTAAAGATAGTCGTCACCCTCTCGACTGGCGACCTGAGGTCGAAAGTATGAGATGTGTGTGTGTGTGTGTATGTGAGTGTGGGAAAGTCAGAGACTTATTAGCATAATCTCAAGTCATTGCGTGCTCAAGGCCAAGTTGTAATCAAATTGCCAACAGCTCATAAATTGTCAAAACAAATAGAAGCCAATGTAATGTTTGCTCAGAATCAATCCATTGCCAGCTGTTAACTTTCGCGCATAATACCCTGTAAATGCGGCGCATCAAGGTTGGGTGATGTGTGTTGCAGAATCGCTGATTGAAGAGTGATTGATAGAGTGAAGAAAGCGCATATCGTTATTAATTTATATAATCAGCTCGAGTATTCAGCATGTTTGTACCATGTTATTTTTGTGCATGCAAATCAGGTATTTGCGCAAGTCTAATAGAATATGTTGAAACATTTTTAAGTAATTTGCATTTCAATTCAACGCAAGCAACAAAAACCTATGCGTCGATTTCTATAGAAAAAGAAGCAAGTATTCTAGGTCGAAAGAATTAAAAAAAAAATACTCTGTGACAAGAGTGCCAACAAATGGGTTTGCACTGAACTTGCAGGAATGTGCACTAAAAAGTGTCTGATCATTTTTAATATATATTCATTGTATTAGCTTTTGCTTATCAATTAGATAATAATACTATTTGGGGCAGTTCTGCTTGCTGGACTCTCTAAAGGTTTGTGCAGAGAGAATATATTTCGAAAGCTTTTAGGTTCCTTCCGTTAGCAAGCTTTTTATACACATATGTGGCCAAAGTTTAACTTTAGGCCGCATTAACGATGTTATTACAGGGTAGTTGTTAGCACATTAGTCGTCTCTGTGGCTTGGCAAGAGTTGTCAGCTGTGTTGAGAAATTTGCATGGGTCGACCGAAGCAGTCGAAGCAAATGCAAAAGAGCCGCGACGTCGAATCGATCAAGTGCCAATGCTTAAAGCTAAGCCACACAAAATAAAAGCTAAGGTGTCGTGCATCTCGCTTGCGCTTTCACCACAACACAAAGCGCCTCCACCTGCGTCACTCTCACGTCTTATGCTTACCTGGCCGCTCTTTTGCGCTCTCTTTTGTGCGGTCACTCACTCACACGCAGTTGCGCTCTCCCGCGCTGTCCGCGTTAACTTTCGTTGTGTTGCGTTGTTGGACTTGGCAGAAGCTTTTATTACTGTCTTCGTTTCAGTTGCCGTCGATCGCTTGCCCACAGTTGTTGAGCGTTGATCGTCGCTCCTCGTGCGTCTGCTGCTCATTTTGTTGTTGTTGTTGTTGTACCGTTATCTACGAGCAGAGTCCGTTATCGCGCGTATGCAAATCAAGTAAGTACTCAATTGGATTATCGATACTCCGCCGCAATCCGCAGTGCAGTGCAGTGCAGTGCAGTGCAGTGCAATGCAGCGCTTGCAAAAGTGCCTATAAATCAAAGTCGAGTCAAACTGAAAACTTTCGCCGCTAACCAGTTTTCTCTCTCTCTCTCTATCTCTTTCACTCTTTGTCTGTCTGCCTAGCCTAACCGAAACGAAAAACCAAAGATCTTCATCTTCATCATTATCATGTCGTGGCTGGTGTTGCTGCTGATTTTGTACATCGTGTGGGATGTCAACTACTTTATACGCTGCGTCTTCACAGTCTTCGGCGGCTACCTCTTGCAGGGCAAGCGCAAGGTGACCGACACCACAACAATCTACGGCCTGTGCACCTCACAGGACGTGGACATCTTTCTGCGTCACATGAACAACGCACGCTACATCCGCGAACTGGACTTTGCCCGCTTCCATTTCTATACGCTGACCAACATCTATGCGCTGGTGCGTCAAAGGGGCGGCGGCGCCGTTCAAGGTGCCGGCAGCATGCGCTACCGTCGCACCATCCCCATTTTCAGTCCCTACAAGATCACGACGAAGCTCATCTGGTGGGACGAGAAGGCGGTGTACTTGGAGCAGCAGTTCATCACGCTCACCGACGGCTTTGTGCGCGCCATCTCCGTCTCCAAGCAGTGTATCACCAACTGCAATGTGAACGAGCTGCTCGCCACCTATCCGGAAGCGGCGCAGAAGCCGCCGATGACCGAGGAGCTCAGGTTGTGGCTTGAGTCCATCGAGGTTTCCAGCCAGAAGTTGCGCAAAAGCAAATAGTGGCAAGTCGTCGCTCTCACCCAACGCATCCTTAGCTCATTAGCATCCGCTTTATTTTTTTTTTTTTTTGTTGTCTGTCGCTTTTGCAAATTCACTTTCGTAGGTTTCTTTTTGCTTTTACATATTTTACCATAAATAAAGCAACACTTGTGTATATTTTTGTATGAGGCTCAAAAACCAAAGTTGTTTTCTGTATGCCGTTGACGGCAAAGACGTGAAATTAGTCGAAGTAAGTGATTAAGTGTTGCCATTTGAACTCTATAATGGAGGTCACATTATGAATATGTATAATATTTAATTTGCTTAACGCTTAAATGCTGCATAAAGTCAGCGCGAATATGCGAATTGTTCAGACCGAGTCAAGAGTTTACAGCCTTACTTACGTATGCATAATTTCAAAACGCACGAAAGCTCTCGACACAACAACAACTTTCAAGCTCGCCCTACCGTTCATTTGAAGCGTCTCCCTTGGCTGTAAGCTTTAAGCACAGCACGTCGCAAGCTTTTGGCGCCGGGGGTGCAAAATGTAGCTGCAATAACGAAACTGCGGACGACAACATAACATGAGGTATAAATAGAGTTTTAATCGGTTTAAACCAAAGTCATTTATTGCGCTTTCACTTTCCTTACCTAATCGATACTCAAAAGTTATCGCAACTAACTAGCATACAACAAAAGCAAGAAACCATTCATCAATATTTTACTTCCATTTAGCATGTCTCAACAAGTGTTCGAGAGGGCCGACGAAACACGGCTATGATAAGAATTTCTATCAGCGTTGCGACGAATGTAATCGCAGTTTGGTCGCCAGTTTTGGGGAAGCTTCTAAAAAGTGCACAACATTTCAAATATTTGATAAATGGTGCTTAAGGTTGGGGAATTATTAGATCAAAGCATTAACAAGAGATACTATGAAATTAGGGTTTTAATTTTAAGTATTAACTGGTGATACTATATGTAAAATAAAATAAATATAGAAAAAAGTTACATCATAATTTAATAGTGCAATGCAATTAATATATTTTACTTATTTAATATATGTGTTGCCTAAGATTAGTAATTAGTCGATAGTAAAATAGTTTTTCAATATGTTCATTGAATAAAATAATATAGAGGGTATCAGCAAGTCGTAGAATTTGTGAACTTATATACATAACATATTTTGGCCGTCCATCAGGCAGTAATCGCCCGCAGACCATAATTTAATTTGAATATTTATGCTCAGTTTAATGTGCTCTTAAGTTATGTATTAATTTATTGAATCGCTTTTGGCCGATTGCAACATCGTCAAATACGTTTTTGTGAGCATGCAACACATTACAGTTGTGTTTCCCTTTTCTCTCTTTCTCCTTGGCTGTGTGTGTGTGTGTGTGTTTGTGTTCGCTTTCTTGTTAAAGTTAATTTATGCGAATGTTTCACGTGGCGTATGAGCGATATGCGCATAAAGTATGCGCAAGGTTCTGTTCCGGGCAAATGGGGGGAATTGATCGTTTTTGTAGATCGTTTCATTATTCAGGCCTCCACTTCTGCTGTTATGCCTGTTGCTGGGTTCTGTTGCTCTTTCTTTCTGCTTGCTGAGTTTTATTTGAAAATGTGGATCAAAACGTGACACTGAAATCTAAACATAAATCTCATTCATAAAGTATGCAGGCCGCGCCGACAACACAAACACACACAGACAGAGAGTGAGAGAGTAGAGAGATTAAGAGAGAGCGCGAGATTGCAGGCCCGAACATGTTGGGGCAGCAGCTGCATGCAGACGACAGCAGCTACAGCAACAACGACAACAACGACAACAACAACAATGACAGCAACCACAACGACAACGACAACGACAACGACAATGTTTGTGCCTCTCGTTTGAGTATTCGACTGTTTCGACTGCTCGAGTGCTCGGCTCGCCGTCTTCTTGACTATTTTTAACGTCGACTGCGGAGAATTTTCAGTTTTTAGTTTTCAGTTTATTTTGAACAGCCGCTGCGAACGCATAGAACACGCGACGAGCCCCAAACCCCCCACAATACAGTAAAAATAAAAAATATATAAAAAATATATCTCAAAAGCCCCGAAAAAAAATTGCAAAAACAACGAAATAAATTTGAGAATAAATGTAAATCAAATACGATTCGAATATTTGTTGTAAATATCCAAATTTTTGTGCTTTGTTTTTTGAATGTGTTGCCGTCAGAAAAGTGTGTGAACGAATTCAAAAATACAATCCACATTAAGGATACGCCTAGTGTAACGGGATCAGAGGAGCTCGAGCAAATTGCCACTGTATGTGTAAATAAATGAATGCAAAGAATATATAGTATTATTATTTTGAATAAATATTGTGAGTAAATATGAAATAACTGCAGAAAAAATAATCGCAAATTAAATATAAATATTTTTAAACAAAATATATAAAAAACACTAATTGCAGGTATTTTATAATGCTTTTTTAAGCAGTTTTGTAGCAAACTTAAATGTCAAATGAGCAGTTATTAACTAATTTTTATTCTATTAACAAAACATTGATCTTGAGCTTCTTTAGGAACCTGCTTTGATTGGGTAACAATTAGACAGAGATTTAAATAACAAAAAAAAATTTAAATGCATCTACAAGTCAATAATATGCTTGACAATTGAGTAATTTATTATAGTATATCAGATATTAGCAAAATATGAAAATTGATTAACAAAACATGAATTTAATTAGCGCATAAATTTATAGATTTTACACCGTGACATCTGGAGAGCTAAGAAAAGTTTAGTTCCCCTCCCCTTTAGCACTGTGTTTGTTGTTATTTGATCTATACTTGAGCCTATGGATTATGGGAGTATATAGACAGATTGTGTACATATACTTGTATACATTGTGTATACGCGTATTATGCACAACAATAACAAAACAACAGCTTTGCAGTTTATTGACAGAAGCAGCAAAAAAACAACGACGACAACAAGAGCTGAACAAAACCAGATTCCAAGCAACGCAAACAGCAACAGCAACAATCACAACTTGAAGTAATTTGCAACTGAAAAGAAATGCCGCAATGGACAGCGCAGCTTGCCAAAGGGGGAGGTTGACAGGGACAGAGAAAGAGCGCGAGCGCGAGCGCGAGACGATAGAGCGAGAGAGGAAGAGGGAGTTGGGGATTATTGGCAAGCCGTCAGAGGGAGGCAGGTGAAGCAGGAGGGGATCGAGACATAGATTGGCTGCCTGGCGACCCCAACTCCCGGCTAGACGGCGAAAAAAGAGAAAACTTTTCGTAAACGCGACACTTTGTAAGAGCAACAACAGCAACAAGTAAGAAAGCAGCACACAGTGTGCTCGACTGCCAGATACGCGGTAATGCAGTTGACAATTAAGTAAGGATGGCTGTGGGCATAAAATATTACTAAGCTGTTGCAAGTGATGACAAGCTACAAATCTATAATGTAGGCATCTGCAAAGAGTCAGCAATGATGTGAAATAACGCTATGTTTTATATAAATGATCAGCAGTCTTTCAATATAAGTTGCACTATATATCAAGTATACGTAGAAGTCAAGACACTCAACTGCAGTGATTTAATTGCACTTTTTATGCGTTTTTGACAGTCAAATTTGTTTTAGAAGCAATGCTTAAAGACTTTGTCAAAATTCCATTTTTTTTACCTCTTATCTCTTATCAAATTAGGAAGATTTGTGCACAATTGCTGCAACTTTTTTGCTCTAATCATTTAAACATTTTCATGCTATGCAAAGTCTATTTTGAAGTCAGCAACTTTGTGCGCTTGCAGTTGGATATTTTGTGCTTTGCTTGCCACTTGTGGCATACCTCGTTTTCAGCCAACTGTCTGCCGGGTAAAACGTCAGCACTTGGCGGTTGGTCAAGCGTTAGTGAAAAGCGGCCAATGTTGTCTTTTGGCCAGCAACCGACAACTGTTGGCAATGAAAACGGGGCAGATGAACAACAGCAGCTACAGATGAGGCCACAGATGAGGCAGCTTAAGAAACGACGACTAGCAACAGCAAGAAGCAAGCGTGTAACTCACGGCAAGATCAGCACTTCCTCAGCTTATGCTGCGCTTCCCCCCTCCCCGCCCGGCGTTTTTACGCTCGACCTGCTTAACCCTACACTATGAGCTCGGCATTTGGGCAAATGGGCAATTTCCCTGCGCACATAAATCACTCTCGCACATCCGCACACACACACTCACACACACATGTATGTTTATAGCTAGTTTGGTGGGCGGCTGTGGTGTGTGTGTGTGTGTTGTTGTGGTGGGCGTGGTGCATAAGTAAATCGCAAATTTCCAGCGCCAAATGGCATTAAGTTCGTCGCGTTATTGAGTTAAATTGGAAAATAAGCGAGCGACAGTTGTTGCTGTTGCTGTTGCTGTTGTTGCTGTTCGCGTTGCTCTCGTTGTCGCTGCTGCTGCTGCTGCTGCTGCTGGGTAATTGTTCGCACTTGGCGAGCCTCGAACAGCCCCCCAGGGTTGAGCGCAGTTATTTTGCAACTATTTCATTATTATTTTAGCTACGCTTCATCATCTCCATCATCATTATCATTATGATCTACATCAGGGTTAGCCTGTTACTTACAATTGCTTTTTTTCCTATTGTCTTTCGCTTCACGCGAGGATCGCAGCTGTCAGCTTTTGGCTGTTGTTGGCGCGTGCTCTTCATTACACACACGCTCTGTCTGCCTCTGAAGTTGTGTCATACAGCCGAGCTCTTGTCTGCCTTGTCAGCGTGTGCGTGTCTCAAGCTGTCAGCTGTGCAGTCTTTCCTTTTTTATCCTCAGACTGGCTGCCAACATAAATCACTTGCTTTTCGCTGATATCCCCACACAACTTTCACTCCCCAAAAAAAAAAAAGTACACAAATATAATCAATTTTCATATAAACTGTTAATATATCGCCTTCGCAAAAAAAAAAAAAAAACTGGCAAATGGTTTTTGCAGCTGCAACTTAATTTGATTGCCGAGTGAAATTTGAGCAGTGTTGCAACATCTGTCGATTTGCATATGCAACATAAACATTAATGACTTATCCTATGGCAAACGGAAGTGTTATAGTTTTTATGCCATTCGTATTCCTTTCAGCACTTTTGTGCAACTCGAAATTAACATTTTGCATGCAACCCAATTTGATTCATTTTGTATATATGCTGTGCATAGCAAACAATAGATTTTCATGTTTATTACAAGGTTTATTTCCATCAAAAATAAGAAACCGACAGACAACCTGTTGACTGTCACATAGCGTGTGTTCACGACACATTTGCAATTTACATATTTTCAGCTTTTCTTTCACATGCAAAAAAAAAGCCATGAAAAGTCGCATGTCAATTTGCCATACCCTGTAATTTGCTTAAGCCAATTGCTTTTCGTATTCGCGGAATGTGTTAGGCTGCGAAACAATTGTGAATTCCAATTAAACCAATTGAAAAGCATTTCCTTAATTTCCAAAAAAAAAAAAAAAAATAAAATAATATTATTGTTTACTATCTGTAACAGTTTCAATAATCATTATATTCATTATTTCATTTTAGTAGGATATTAAGCTCTTAGCAAAATTTCATAATAATCATAATTTTGAGTATTGTTTGTAACAGTTGCAATAATCACTAAATTCATTAAATCATTGAAATAGAATATATTAAAACTCCATAATAAAAATAATTTTGGGTATTGTTTGTAACAGTTGCAATAATTATTGTATAATTGAAATATAAAATTAAGCTCATGTCAAAATTGAATTTTGTGTATCTAATGAATTATTTTTGATGATTTCTTAGAAATTATATTAAATTCTATTTTATGAAATATTTAGAAGGTATTTAAGTGCTTTTTGGCCTGCCTTAAAAAACAGCTCTAAATTGTTTTAAAGTGATTTAATACAGATACAACATCTTTAGTTCTTTTAATGGGTATCTCTCAGCCGGCCCGTGTCACAAATTGAATTTTTTTTTGGGTTGACTGAAGAGCAAATCTAATGAAAGCCAAGCAAGTCAATTCTATTGGGGTCAGCTGTGTTTTGACTGACCTACGGCACTTTTAAGGGTAAACCAGACACAGCCAGCGAGAACAAGCGAGTCAAGTGAATATCTTGACAGTTACATATTGTGTATCTCCCCGCTCCCCGCTTCCCCTTCCCCTTGGGGTAATTTGAGCCGCTGGAGAATTTCATAATAATAATCGCAGTCAGTTGTTGTTCTTGCTGTTGTCGCTTTTGGCGAGTCGTAAATTTATTAAACTATACAGAGAATATGCAGCAGCTGCAATTTCTGCGGCTAGCCAATTGCCCAACTGTACAGATATATATATATATATAAATATATATATTATATATGTGATTATACTATATCAGATATTTATACTCCCCGCTGGTGAGCAAACTTATCCAGTTACAGCGAGCAAAGGAAATGCGTTTGGAAAAACTAAAAACAACACAAAGATACGAAATAAAAACACAGAACATAGAGAGATGAAACTAATTTGTTGAAATTTATGAATTTGAATTTATTTAGACGACTATGTGTGTGTTTTTTACACGTGTGTGTGTGTGAGTGTGTTTTTGTTGTGTTTCTGTTTGTGTGATTTCCGAAAATGCGCGCATTTAATAGATACAAATGTATCTAATGAATGCAGCGCAACGTCGCGTCGCCTCGCGTCGCCTGTTGCTCTCATGATTTATCGCTGTCTCTTTGCCCAACTTTTCGCAGCACTCTATCGCTCACACTCTCTCTCTCTCTCTCTCTTTTGCAGATGGGCAACGCCGGCTACACATGCATCCGCCGCACCTTTTGCTGGCTGAACATCATACTGTGGGTGAGTTACAGTTACCGAGATGCCGCACACAGCTGTTGCATGCCCCATGGCCGGATATGCTGCAACAACAACAACAACAACAACAACAAGAACAGACGAATAACAATAGCAAATCGATGCGACGCCGGCAAAAGTTCTCAGCCTTCGTCTGCAACGGAAACGTCGAAGTTGCCTCATTGTCTCTTCTGCGCATCCGTCTTGCTCCCCCCCTCCCCCCTCCCCCCTCCCCACTCTCCCTGCCACAGCCACTGCCAGCCATCTTTTGTTGTGCCACAACACGTTGAAAGACTCCAAGCCACCACTTCAGTTTCCCATGACAACTTCCAGTCTCGAGAGCTGAATTTTTGCAATCATCGGTTAAACGGTTATCGCCTAATCGCTGCTCAATTTGCAACAAATTACAGATTTCAGCTGCTTAGCTAACCTTATACTTAGTCACATCTAATCATTAAAGTTGAGTTGCTTAACTAGAACTTGCAGTTAAGTGTAGAATTTAGCCAAGAGGAGTCTATGAAAAGTGTGCCTTAAAATTACATCAATTCTCAAACATTTGCCATGAAAAAGTTGCTGCTTTTTGTGAATCCTTGTTTTAAATATTTAAAGCTGCTTCCTCAGCATAGAGACATTATTTTAATTATACAATTATGTCTACAAAAAGCATTCTCAATAAACTGCAGTCTCATTTGCTTTGTTGCAAATCGAGTCAACTAACTAACAAAGTTCAGCATCATTGCAATTAAATTTACTACGTAACTTTTTAAATGAACATTTAAACACATTTCAAAATAAAAAGTTGCAATAATTGTCAGCATTCCCCTTTATGATCCATGCAGCTATAACGTTGATCAGCATTAAGTTCGCTCGCTGTAGAATAATAGATAGTAGACATTCCATTTAGTCCCATTTCAACTAGATTGTATTGCATGACAGCGCACACTATGAGAATTTATTACCTTCTCTCGCACTGAAAGCCATTATATTTAATCGCGACGATGCTTTATACACTTGCAGTCACTTTTGATTGAATAATCGCCAAATGCAGTGCAGAAAAGTCGCGGTTTATTACCAAATGTATTAAAATTTGTATAGAAAAATGCATTTGATCATAAATGCGATGCCCATAAAATGCAGAGTATCATAAAATTAAAGCCAGTTATCGATTTTCCCAATTGAATTTGCTGCTTGTTATGCCGCTTTCAACTTATTGATCACTGCATCGGGGTTCAATTCTAGGCTCGATTTTTATAGTTATGGCTGCTGTTGCATAACATGCATTTTCATCAAACTAATTGCTTAATTGCCGTCGAGATTACAGGGTATAAACTGGAGCAGCTGGCGTGCAATTACAACAATTTGCTGGCCACATCGAAAAGTGTTCAACTAATCGATGCAGCGACGCTTTCAACTAACTCAACAACTCAACTTCCGGCCGTTACAGCAGCCAGCTTCTGTCCATCGTCGCGCAGCCGGCAGCTTTCGTACGCGTCAGCGATGGCTGCTATGAGATTTGTTATCGATCGTGCGATGATTGTAATTGAATGCTCTTGTAATTGCAGCTTTGCAGTTGCGCTTTTCTGGGCGCCGGCCTCTGGTTGCGCCTCAGCTACGAGGGCTATGCAACGTTGCTGCCACAGCATGCGGGCTTGAGTGCGGACACCATCTTCATGTGCATCGGCGGCATTGGATTCGTGGTCAGCTTCTTTGGCTGCTGCGGCGCCTGGGTGCAATCGCGTTGTCTGCTAGTGTTGGTAAGTGCGACAAATCAAAAAATAAGCTCATTACATTTACACTAAATTTCAAATGTTTGTGGTTAGCTTTTAATATATTTTGAGAATAATTATATTTTATTTCATAGAATTGAAGCTTAATAATTGTTTATTTTTGTGTTGTTCAGACAATTTTATGCATTTATTTTCTTTGTCTAAGCCACAGCACTACACATTTCAAATGTCTCTTCTTCTGCAGTACTTCATGCTGATTGTGATGCTGTTCATGAGCGAGTTCCTCGTCGGCTCCATTGCCTTCCTCTTCCGCGGCGGCCTCGGCCGCACGCTGGCCAACGAGCTGCGCTTTGGCATTGAACGCCACTACAATGCCAGCGATCGTGGCTCGCTGGTGGCGCCCTCTGTCGCCGCCATTTGGGACAGCGTGCAGCAGTCGGTAAGTTGATGCGCGCCAGATGGCGCTGCACACTTGAGAGAGAGAGAGAGAGAGCAGCTGATCACGATACGCTCTTTATCCTGCTTGCAGTTCGAATGCTGCGGCGTCTCGTCGTACGAGGATTGGTACGACATTCAGTCGTGGAGCGGCAAGCGCTGGGTGCCCGACTCCTGCTGCCGGCAGCTGTACGACCAGCGGCAGCTGCTCACCGAGGGCTCGGGCGACGGAGTGCTGCGCGTGGACTGCGGTCGGTCGGAGAACCCGTCGCTGTGGTGGGACAAGGGCTGCGCCCATTCGCTGCAGAGTTGGTTCAACGGCCAGCTGAATGTGGTGGGCGCCATTGGGCTGGGCATTGCCTTCGTTCAGCTGTTCGGCCTGATCACATCGATGCTGTTGTTCTGCACGGTGAAGCACAAGCGCGCCTCCGACACCTACAAGTCGTATTCGCCCTCGATCGATCCACAGACGCGCACCAGCAGCTGGGAGGATTGAACGCGACTCTAGCGAGCTAGAAAGAGAGAGAGAGAGAGAGAGAGAGAGAGCGAGGAGCCGATGCAACTTTTCTAAAGCAAAACAGCGCGTTTGCAAAACTGTCTTTTAATTTGAATGATTTCTTCTGTTTTTTTTCTCTGCTGCGAAATGTGCCAAAAATTAATTTAAATGCTAGTTTCAGTATGTTTATTTTTATTGTATTTTTCGATTTACATTTTGTTTTTTTTTTTTGTTTTTTTTTGTGTTTGTGTTTGTTGTGTGTATTTTGGTTTAGTCAAGCATAATACTCGTAACATATCTGCTGAGTTTTGTCAAGACGATTCCCCCTCCACCCCACACGCCCCCCCAGCCCCAGAAAGCTAAGTTCACATCACATCACAAAAGTCGCACAATTGCAAAATGTTGTTTGCATTGTTGTTTAGTATTTCTGCAGTATTGTATTGTTGTTGTGAAGTCAGCTCCATGGGTTTTAGTTAGCAGCGCATCCATATTGTGATGTGCTTGCTCTCTTAGACAGCTGCGACAAAACGCCCCCAAAAAATAGACCTAGCGAGATATCTTTAATCCAATCCCAGAAAGAATTCTATTTTTTTTTTTGTGTTTTTTTATTGGCACCTGAAATGACAAAAACAACTGCCCACAAATAAGCGTAAAAATGTGAAAAAAGAAAATGCTAAAACTAGTTATATATCAATTTATACATATATCTAAATATATATTTAAATATACCAAGCACATTCCTAAACAACATCAATTACAACAATTGCGTGTAAGTTACAAAATAAATTAATCTATTTATTTAAATAATAAAAATTATACAAAAAATATTACAAAAAAAAAAAACAACAAAAATATATATATATGTTATAGTTGTAAATGGAAGTGTTTTGTATGTCATCGCTACGCGTCCACTTAGAGACCCACGAGTTTGCCTCCTATGATGTCCAGCTGGGCCGTGATGCCCTTTGAGACACTGCGCGCGATTTCCTTGGGTTTCTGGAAAAAATGATGAAAAAAACAACCTCGAGTAACTGAGTAAAGTGTGTAGATATTATGCTGAAATTAGCTGAATCAGCGTGGGGAATCTTCAATCTTAAGTTGAGACTTTGTAAAGCGGCTACAAAATCAACATATTAACAACGCAGTCAAGTCAATAAAATGCTAAAAACTTGCACAACTGAGTGACTAAATTATCTGCAATGTGTGTTTGTTTCTCATGCACAAAGATAACCTCAAGGAACTAAGAAATTGGTGGAGCTATAGCGCTGAAACTTTGCAGATCGATTGTTGTGCAATAGTTTTTGTGCGACTCATGATCATGTCGATAATTCGTAGATTGCAAATTGTTTGAGACGCTCTTCAGCGACGACCTTGGGGGCCAACGTGGACTACGTGGTTAATTGTCACCTATGCGGCGATAAAAATCCAACGACTTGTGCAATGTGACGTGCAAACAAATAGCGCAACCAAACAACAGCCACAGCAGCAACGACAGCGACGCGACATATTACAAATCACACTAGTTGAGTTTACCTGAATGAAGGTGTTGAGCAGATTGGAAAATGCCTCGTAACCGTTGACGAGCGAACGCGAGATGCCGTCGAACTTGTCGCCATTGTTGCCATACTTCTCATGCTCGCTGATGCTGTCCAAAATGGGCACGGGCTGCAATCAACAAAACACAAAGCAATTCAATCCACTCAACATAATCACAGACTGTGCGGTTGTGTCTCAGCATACATGCGAAATATCCGAAATCTGCTTCTGTCCATTGTCATAGACGGCCAGCACCTTCGATGGTATCGCCTCATGCTCCAGATTCACCGATTCGGCCGTCTTCGCTGGCGTCGGCAGCAGCGATATCTGCAACAGAAATCCCCACCGATTACCCACTGCAATTTGTCTGGCGATGCTGAGCCGTGAATTCACCTTGAAGCCCGCTGATTCGCTGGCTGCCGTCTCGGATGTTTCGGCGGCGTCTTCGGCGAAGGCGTCCAGGGCGCCGAAATCGGCAGCCGAGACCTGGGCGTCGATGGGCGTGGCGCCGTCTAACGTGGTGGGCGCAATCGGCAGCGATGTCGCCAGCTGCAGCAGCAGCAAAAGCGCTGACAACGTCTTCAACGGCAGCATCATTGTGTGAATGTTGTGATTGCGAAATTGAACGTTATGAAATGAAAGCAAAAGCAAAAGCAAAAGCGAAACCGATTCGCCGAGTTTCACCGAGTGATTGCGACTGCGATCGGCCAGCTCCAAGTACCAACTGAGTCTTTGCGTCTCCGCAACCATTTGAGTCTTTAACCCGTGCGCGTCGCCAGTTTCCTCTCTCTCTCTCTCTCTCGCTCTCTCTGTCTCTGTCTCTGGGCGTCTCTTTGTGTCGCTGGCGAGTGGCACTTGCTGACTACTCGATGCGCTTTTGGGCCGCAGGGTGAGGCAATAGTCGCAGCTCGAACAAGCAGAGAAAGGTCAATAATAATTCAAGTCGGAAACCCAAAATAAATCCCAGCGCGCTCGCATCTCTTAAGTCAAGGCTTACGCAACAATTACTTGGCTAACTAAAATGGTTTAACAATCGAGTGCGAATTTAATTGAAACATTTCGCAAAGCTCACTTTCGAATCCACATGTTGGGCAATATTCTATAATTTGGCTGAAAATTAATTACAAGCAATTGCTGCTCAAGTATTTTGCACAGTTTACGAAGTTATAAACTATTTAGACATTGTATATTCTCAAGTTTAAGGCACAAGTTTGACAAAAAACAGTTTAACATATTTTTTGCTAAATGTTTGTAACGATAAATACATTAAAAATCAGCACAATAAATAATATGGATTTTAATAATATACAGCGCAAAGTTGTTGTACTTCAAGCTGCTTGAAGTTTGACTGGATTACATTGCGTATACTTAACGTGCTTTAAGTTCTACCCATAGACGCGTTCATTAATGTAAATATTGAGCATTAAATTCATTAATGTGTGTTTTTTTGATTGTCAACTAACAAAATAGTGATTTAAATATATTTTGCTTTTTTGCTGAGAAACTAAGTTGAACTTATATTGTATTTAATAATACTTCTGAAAATTGCTTAAATTGACGGCTATTCAATTGAATTATGTAATTAATGCACTTAAAAAACGTAATCCAAATGATAAAGTTGCACTGCCATTATAATCAACTCAGAAATCCCTTCTCCAAATGACGCCAACAGAAAAATCTAAAAAAAAAACACAAGAAAAGAAAAATCATTTAAATATCATATAAAAAAAAAAGACTAAGAGTTTTGCAAATTCATCTAACAATCGAGCGACAAGATGAGATAATGGCAAATGTGTCGTTAGTTAACGGTCGCTGAATAGTTAACTGACAAATCGGTTATAAGACATGATGCGACAGTTTCAAGTAGAGAGGAGAGGCGTGAATGAAAAGCCAGCGAGAGACAAAGCTGGTCAGGTGGGATAAGTTGTTGTTGTTGCTGGGTCGCGCAACAGGATTTGCCAGTTCGTTGCTTATGCTTTAATGGCCGCCGTTGTGTTGCACATGGCAGATGGCAGATTGTGCAACCTGGCAGCCACAGCAGCGCCTAAAAACTTTTCACTGCACTCTTGTGGTTTATCAAAATGAATGGAGCGAGGATTGGATCAATTAGGGAGGGTGTTAAGGGGTTAGTTAATTATATATATATTTTTTTTTTTCTCTTTTTGCGATTCAGTGTTATACAAAATGTCGTCTGTGCTCCAGTTGCTGACGATACGCACAGTGGAGTGTGGAGTGTGTTGGACGGGTTTGAAGTGGTCATTGTTATAAATTTCGATTCAATTTGCGTGTCTTTTTGGTAAATGAGAGCTAGGAAATGAAGTGTTATACTGGGGAGTTGTTATATTGTTAGTTGGAGTGCTAGAAAGTCAAGTGTTATACTTCGAAGCTGTTATATTGTTAGGTGGAGAGCTAGGAAATGAAGTGTTATACTGGGCAGTTGTTATATTGTTAGGTGGAGAGCTAGAAAGTCAAGTGTTATACTGCGAAGTTGTTATATTGTTAGTTGGAGAGCTAGAAAGTCAAGTGTTATACTGGGGAGTTGTTATATTGTTAGGTGGAGAGCTAGGAAATGAAGTGTTATACTAGGAAGCTGTTATATTGTTAGGTGGAGAGCTAGAAAGTCAAGTGTTATACTGCGAAGTTGTTATATTGTTAGGTGGAGAGCTAGAAAGTCAAGTGTTATACTGGGGAGTTGTAATATTGTTAGGTGGAGAGCTAGAAAGTCAAGTGTTATACTGGGGAGTTGTTATATTGTTAGGTGGAGAGCTAGGAAATGAAGTGTTATACTAGGAAGCTGTTATATTGTTAGGTGGAGAGCTAGAAAGTCAAGTGTTATACTGCGAAGTTGTTATATTGTTAGGTGAAGAGCTAGAAGGTCAAGTGTTATACTGGGGAGTTGTTATACTGTTAGGTGTTATACTGTGCAGTGAGAAGAGTACACCAAAGTGTTATACTGTAGTGTGCAGCAAGGTGCAAAGTGTTATACGAGTCATATTGTATTGTGCATCAAGTGCAACAAAGTGTTATACGAGTCAAACTGTAATGTGTGGTGCACCAAAGTGTTATACGGTTTGGGGTTAGTTGCCTGAGTGCCTAAAGTGTTATACTGCACAGTGTGCTGCTGTCTAGCCTCAAACTGTAGCACGCTGTGAACTGTTATAAACTGTTATACTGTGCTACGTCGCAATCGTCGAGCGCCTCGCGTTACACCAAATTCCTGGCCGTGTAGCGCAGTGTTAATTGGTCTTAAATGCAGTGTTTTGGATGTTGCATGGAATGGAGTGGAATGGAATGGAAAGGAAAGGAGGTCGTGGAGTGTAGCAGCAGACTGCGTGGGATAGTGACGAGTGACGAGTGACGAGTTGTGCAGTGCAATCGCAGCCAGCGATCTAGTTGAGGTGACTGTGCGGATCGAAGGTCGAGTTGATGGGAATGTAGAGCATGTCGCAGTCGATGTCGATGTCCTCCTCCATGTAGGGGTCTTCCTTGATCGGCTGTTGGACCTCGGCCACGCTCGCGTCGGTGGTGCAATTGTATTCGCCCAACTTGACTGCCACATCGCCATCGTGCAGTTTGAGGTGCGCCAAATCGATTGACTGCAGCAACTCATCGCTGTCCTGCTTCAATTGCTGCTGCTGCTGCTGCTGTTGATGGTGGTGGTGGAGGAGGTGCTGCTGATGCTGTTGCTTCACATACCAGTCCGATTTGAACAGCTGCAGTCCATGCTGCGGCTTGTGGAACACAATGTTGCACTCCATCTGGCTGTTGTTGCTGTCGCTGTCATAGCTGCTGAGCGACTTCAGATCCTCGCCATCATCGCTCGACTCCTGCGCACTCCGTGGCCTGGGCAGCATCCTCAGGCGCTTGGCTGTCTTCGGACTCAAATGCTGCTGCTGCTGCTGCGGCTGCTGCTCCTGCGGCTGCTGCTGCGGCTGCTGCTCCTGCGGCTGCTGCTGCTGCTGCTGCCGCTGGCGTCGCAACTGCTGCTTGTGCACCAGACGCTGTGCGAGCTCGTCGCGCTGCTTGAGACGCAGCTGGAGCATCTCCTGCAGTCGAGACGACTGCTGCTCGGGCGGCATGCGCTGAAAGCCCGCCGGCATCTCGGCGAACAGACTGCGCGGCTTCATGCGTATGCCCTGCTGCTGTCGCAGCAGACGCTGCTGCTGCAGTCGCTCCTGACGCTGCTGGCGGAGACGCGACTGCTGGCGTCGCTGGTAGTGCGGTGCAAAGAAGTGTGTGCGCTGGTACCGGGCACGCTGGATGTACGACCAGCCGCGCGGCATCGAGCGCAGCTTGTCCTCGTCGCTCACAAACTGCTCGGTGTACTCATCTATGGGTGGCAAGAAAGATAGAGAGGCAGAGAGAGAGAGAAAAGAGAAGAGTGAACGAAAAGAAGAAGTTGTCTTTTACCTAGCGTTAGGTTCATGATCTCTCTGTGAGTCGGAGCCTGCGACATTTTCAATTGGCGTGCACTTCGAATCGAATCAAAAACTCTTTGCACTTTCTCCGAGCTTAGTGTGCCCCCGTTCGATAGCCTGCCTTAAAAAGAATGTGTCAGATGTCAACAGTGTTCGAGTGCATTGCGCAGTGTTGGCTAAGGCCGCAGAGCTCAGCACATTTCGGCCGGCTGGCAACGCCAAAAGCTCGACTACACACAACTACAGTCTCAACTTTCGTCTCGCTCTCTCGCTCTCTGGCTCAACAATCGATTCTCTTTGAAATGAAGCTTCCTTATCACTGCCATTTGTTGGCTTTAAATAATTTTGTTTCATCAACTTATGTTTACTGTGTCTATTATCAGTGGTATAAATCGAACCTAACCACGAAACGAACAAAAGAGAGCAAGGCGACGAGTTGCCACCTGGCGTTGCCAGATAACGACGGACAAAAGCTGCATGATTTTGACTTTGCTTAGCTTAGTGAATAATTGCAGCTTAAGCGAGCGACATAAAAATATGAATAGATAGACAGACAATATTAGTATTTTAGCATACGTTTAATTTTTATGCACATTATTTAGTTTACTGTCTAAGGTAATAACTTGAATAATAATACTCTAATACTGCTTTTTACTTGTAATATGTCATAATAACTCTATTGAATTTAATAGCCTTTATTTATATAAAGTTTTTTTTAACTGACTTAAAGTAAATTCCTGGCGCTTGTGCTGGGCTAACTACAAAAAACACTGTCGTTTCATTTACGACAAGTAGATATTCTTCTTGGCGAAGCCAGCTGTAGGTGGCCATGCAGAAAGTCACTTTAACTTTAAAATGCTGACTTCAATTCTACCTCTTTCCTTATTTCTAATAGGAACACACACAAGCACATTAATATTGGCCACTTGAAACCGTCACGAACGGCATCTGAGCTGCTGAAGCACCAGGCAAACAGAAGTCAGCAGCAAGCAACTGTCCAGAAAGTCACTTGCGCCTTGTGACGTCATTCACAGATCATACGACTTATTTCTCTCTGCATTGCTGCTCGCTACTCAATTATGTTCGCCTGGTATTTAAATTTGTGACTTGGCACTTTTTAGGCGTTTGTTGGAGGCCAACAACAACAACAACTACAACAAATCCTGCCACATTAATGTGGTTGTGTGTCGGCTAAAACACCAGGCAAACATAATTGGGCAGCAAGTGGATTTCCTGCTCTCCTCAAGCAGTAATTTCTCTTACTTCTCAATTCTCTTCGCTTAGTGCTTTGCAAGACCTTCGCGACAGTTTACAGTTCTTTCTTCTAGTCAGACTCTAACGTGATTGGCTGAAAAGTGTTATACAATTAGGTGTCTGAGCAGCGTAACGCGATTGGTTGAAAAGTGTCATACAATCAGGCGCTCAGAAGTCAGCAGCAAGTCAATGCAGAAAAAGGCAACTTGACCTGCTGCAGATTTATTTTTACCTTACTTTACTTGCAAATCTTGGCGGTTTGGCGCCTTCAATTTAAATTCAAATAGTGTCAAATTACTAAAGCCTCAAATGGGCAATTATCAGTTGAATTACATTACATTGCAGACCCCGAGCGTCAAAGGGAGGGATGGGGTTAGAGGGGGGGTAGGGCGACAAGGGCGGGGGGGGGGGGGGTGGTCTGCAGAAAGTGCTTGATCACATCATGGATGCTTAGTCATGGTCAAGCGTCATGACACAGTGACCATGCATTTTCCGCTGGCCGACAGTCCCCCTATAGAGGTTTTGTGACACGTTTTCTGCAATGCGGTCTTTTTGCGCCATGCAAAAACACATGCAAATTTGATGTTGCAAATATCTGAGGCCTTTGCTAAGCGATCCTCGCAGTTCGGGTGTCAAAGGAAGCGTCTTGGCTAGCACTGTCATCCCAACCCAAAGGATTCATTCAAATCGTCCTTGTAGTCCTTGAATTCTGATAATGTGTGCAAGCTCTACCCTTTGTGATGATGTTTCAATAAAGCCCTAAAAGTATGCAACACTTTCTGTATTGTACCCCATTAAGTTTTGAAATTTTTAACGGACGACTGCAAAATCGTTGCCTACTTTTAGGGTGTGTATTAAATTTAAAAATTATTAATCCTCTTGCTGGTCTATTATGTTCGCCTGGTATTTCACCAGATGATTTATCACTTTTGGACGGTTGCAGCGGCTTCAACCAGTCAACGACACCAACAACAACAGGAAGTGCTTATGTACCTTGTGAAACACCAGGCGAACATTGTAGTTTCGTAGCAGGCAGCTTTTTAAGCGTGTGCTCATTCTGCAAGCAGGATGAAGTGATAATGATAATGACTTTCGATTTCGTCACGCTTTTGGCAAGTCTTGCGTATTAGTTGGAATGTGACAACGACACTTGATCGCATTTAATTGAAGCATTGTTGTAGTGCTGGGTATTTGTATCGTAGCAGTTGTAGTATATTGGATAGATAGGAAATATCAATCATCAGCGTGTTGTACGACTATTTATGGCTAAAATCCAAAATGAGGCATGTTGGGCTTGTCAAGCTGTCTAATTGCGCTCTGGGTCCCCAAACGCTCTTTGCCAGTTGACGCAAGCGGCTAAATATTCTTACGGCTTATCAGACAACAGAGCATTGTTGTCATACACACATTGTAGATACCCTGTAGTCATAAAACATCACGGCATGCACGGGTATGATAACGCTAACGCGGCACGCGATATTTAAGGCCATGACAGTAATGTTCCGATATTGGAAACGTCTGGAAATGGCGTGCGCTCTAATTAGATAAGACTTTTTTGAGTATCATTATTAGAGCTGCTGTTTGCTTTAACAATTAATCAAACTTCTTAACATTCTTGTTTAACTTTCAATGTCTGCAGTAGATTTCGCTTTAGTAGCATTTCAATGTGTGGGAAAACTCCATTTTTTACAGGGTATCTGCAAGTTTCGGCACAGTTCCTTCCACAGTTTGCATTGTGCTGTCATTGTGAGTGAGTTTGTCTTTGTTTTGTTTTGTTTTGTTTTTTTTTTTGTCTGTTTGCTTTCGGCTTTTATTACAAATCGTTATTCATATATGTTTATACAATAATATATATGTAAGTATAATTAGGCATATCAAGTACGTACATTAAGTAATAGCAGCTAAACAATTAATTGTTAAATAATATTAACAAATATTCAACAAAAATGCAGGAAAAAAAATATAGTTTTCGAATGGTGAGTTGAAAAAAAAAAATACATTACAAATTATATTAATCGTAATTGTAGTGATAATAATAAAAATAATATTAACTAAACTGCCATATTGCACAAGTTTACAGTGTGTGTGTGTGTTGCACGCATCAGTTGCCAAATTTAATGGACTTTTCCGTGAGCTGCAGCTGCTGTTGCTGCCGTCCATTGCTGATGTTGTTGCTGCTGCTGCTGTTGTTGCCATTGCTGTTGTTGTTGTTGTTGCTGCTGCTGAAGTTGCTGGCAAGGCTGTTGCGATTGCTGCCATTCTTGAGTATGCCATTCGATTGTCCGCCTGCCTCGCCGCCAATCGATGGCATCTTGCGCAGCGTCTCGCGCTTGCCACGCTGCTCCCCGTACTCGCCGATGGTCACCGTGCCCAGACGCAGCGTGCGTCGCTGTTGCTGTTGTTGTTGTTGTTGACTGCCATTCGTTGTTGTTGCTGCGGCTGCATCGTAGTCCGGTTGGGGCGTGGCCGGCGCACGCAAGCCGCCCACGTGTATGCTGGGACTGCGCACTGGCGACAACAGCTGCTTACTTCTGCTGCTGTTGTTGTTGCTGCTGCTGCTGCTGCTGCCATTTGCCAGGTTCAGCTTGAGCTGCTGCTGCTGCTGCTGCGGTTGCTTCTGCTGTGGATTGGCAAACTGCGGCGGCTGCAAGCGAAAGTGAGATTTAGCATTAGGAATTAATATTCTTTCGAATCTCTATATGCATATATAAATACATCTAACATCGTTCACACAAGGCTACAGCTAAGTCATTTCAAAATTCCAACCCAAACCATCTTAAAACACGCATTAAAATAAGGATGAAAAACACTTGCTTTTGGCTCAACGCAGGCTCATCACAAAAATTAACAAACGTAGCTTTAAAACAATAATAACAAAGTAGGATGATTATAACATCATTCCATATAAACTTTGCGATTTGTGCTTCGACATAAGCTCGAGCAAGTCTTACACTGCAAAGATATTTAGCAAACTACATCAATTTCCTTTTTAATTTTAGTTGTTTTTAGAAAAAAATACGGAATGTTGTTGAAAACAAACTTAGTGAAGTATTATACAAAGTCGTAACTTCTAGTTTGACAACTAAAGTGATAATAAACAATAAATTGACTCAGTTTTTCCGAAGTTACATTATAATGAGATCCTAAAATCAGCTCAGAGATAAACAAATATTGTTGCCAGCCTGGCAATAAATTTTAATTAAATACACTCAAAAATACACTATAGATTTAATTACTTCCTGCTGTCGTTTTCCGTAGTTTATCTTCTAATGTCATTCCCCACTACGCTCTGCAAAATTTTCTAGGGAATACAGCATTGTAAATCTCAACCAATGTGATTATATTTTTGTTGTGATAATGCGATTATGATTGCGTTGTCATAGTGTCTCAAGTGAAGCGTGTTTTGTTTGGCTGCCAAATGCTCTATAATACTTTAGGCTCATAGTTGTTGATTAGAGACAATTGAATTTAGCAAATACGGCAGTCGGTGGCTTACTCAGCATTTACAGCGTGCCAAAGTCAGCACTTTTATTTATTGACGCACAATGTTTACGGCACACATATTAGTTTAATTGTAAAGTTATCATCTCTTAATCATTTGCGGTGCTTAAATTGCAGAAGCTTCTTCCTCAAGCTAGAGCTTTAAGTTGAAATTTAAGTATAATTACTTCTGCTTGTAATTTATTCTATTTAGCCTTAGACTGCAAAGCTTTTGCTTAGAAACTTTTCGTTTGCCACAAAGCGCATTACAGCTGCAATTTCTCGATATTTCTAGGCGCTTAAAGCACATTAATTTCTTGTGGAAATCCATTAATTAGTTTATATGTAAGAAGCGCATTAAAGCTGCAATTTCTCGATATTTCTAGGCGCTTAAAGCACATTAATTTCTTGTGGAAATCCATTAATTAGTTTATATGTGCATTAAAGCTGGAAATTCTTTGCTTATAAAATCGCTAAGCAGCAATTGTTGAGTCTCAAAGAAAATGCTCACTGTTTTTTTTTTGTTTTTTTCTTTCTGTTGAACCGTTGAACTAATAAAAAGTGAACCCGAAGTAAAAGCAAAAACGCTTGCATTAAATCTCGGAGCGAGCGCAGTGTAAGTAAAGTATTATCTAACGACTTATCCACGTCTATTACTTCTCTCTTTTTTAACTGCTTTGTGCAGTGGTAAAAAAAAAAAAAAAAATAAAACATTTCATGAGCAATTGCGACTGTCGTTAATTATCTCTCGTTCGAGAGGAGATACTGACGGCATTTTCGACTTTTCGTCGGGTCGGGAAGGCAAGGGAAGGGGGGAAGGGTGAAAATATGGTACTTATTTATATATGCTATCATCGCGGTGATGCCAAGCAATACTTTTGTGCTGGGCCAATTACTTACCGGCGGTGGCAATTCCGTCGATCCATTGACAATGTTATTGCTGCCGCCGTTAAGCAGCGACATGCGATTGCTTCCGTTGTTGCTTGCGTTGCTCGATTTGTTGCTGTTGTTGCCATTGTTGTTGCTGCTGCTGATGTTGTTGTTGTTGTTGCGATAGCAACTATCATCGGGCATTATCGAAGTGCGTTTCAGCGTCTCGCCGCGTTCCTGTGGAATGAACACAATTGGCAAAAACAAAATTGAGTCGAACATTGAGATGGAAAAATTGCACTAATATTGATTGATTGATTGACGCTGATTTGGCTGGCATTCTGCGTCTCTACCTGGTATGTGGACATGGTGACCAGCGGTCGACCCATGCTGACGGGTCGCATTGTGGGCATATCGCTGTCACGCCCATTGATGCCACCGCCGCCCCCAACACCGTTTTTAGCACGTAGCAAACTCATCGCCGTCGTCGTTGTCGTCGTCGTCACCGTCGCTGTGATATTCTGTACTGTATTCTGTGCGAAGCTGTGGCTGTGTTGACGCCGCCGCGTTTTTAGCCAGACTGGACGCTCGCCGAGCAGCGGAATTGCAGCAGAGTTGTCAAGCTCACCTGTTGCGCTCTATTGTAGTGCCGTCAGCTGCGACGGCGGCGCCGTCAACAGCTGATAAGATAAGAGGCAACCCATTGAGGAGCACACACAATCACACTCGCACACACACCACACCTCGGGCCTCTGTTTGCCGTCTCTTCAGTGGTGAGTCATTGTTTTGGCGGCGGGTGCCATTGTTTGAAATCACAGATAAATTATGCCCGAAAAAGGGGAAAAGCCGAGAAGAGTTAAGGTCACTGGATAAACACACGTGTCTGTCTCTGTCGCTGTCTCTTTCTCTGTGTGCTCACAACTGACAACTCACAACGCACAGTCGAAGCACTTGACGTTGTTACATCAGCTTGTGCAACTGGCTAAAAATAGTCATAGAGCCCGATCGCATAGACTTGTGGGTATAAAACATTATAAATTATATGCTTAATTAGCAATTAAACTTGAGCTATCAACCTAATCAAAACTTATATATTTCATGTTGATGCAAAGTCCAAATCAAGAAAGTTTTATTACCCAATCAATTGCAATCACTTTTGGCACTAATCAAGCGACTTCTGCTATACAATTTTAATGGCCAAATTACAGAAAAATTCGGTCACTTTTTAAGTCTGATTTGTCGCCTAGTTTTCTTGGAAATTCTAACACTAAACTTGATGTGATCACAGCGTAAAAAAGTCATCAAATACACTTCTCCAATTACTTGCATCACTAATTACAGGGCATTTTTGAGTTGAGCACTTGGTGGACGGTCGATAAAGCGCTTTATTTGGTTTTAAACGGAAAAGCAATTAAGTCATAAACTATGCACAACTTTGCCATATTTGACATTATTTATAACGCATACCCTGCACAGCTGCAGCAGCGTGGGGTATGCTCACTAACTAGCCACTAGAAAGTGCCTCAATTTGCAGACCAATAAAATGCAGTTCAAATTTCTCTACTGCACTTTTCAGCATTTTTACAGGGTATCTGACGCTGCAGGCATTTCGCTTGCTTGTCGGGCGTTTTGTGAACTTTTTGTGGTCATCCAAGTTTTGAGTTGTGAATGCGAAACAATTTCAGTTTTCAATTAGCATAAATCAGATTTCAATTGCACGACGATAAGGGCGACGAGCGATAAAGAGTGAGAGAGAGAGGGAGAGAGAGAGCGGGAGAAATGGGGCAAGGGAGACGACGCATACCCTAGAGATTAGACGGCTCAACTAGTTGGACTCGCTGCCTATCGTCACGTTCGATAAGTTGCACTTTTAATTGGCAGATTCGTGATGCTTTCGACGCGCGCTCTCTTCACACTGATACCCAGTAGTTGGGCAGGGAAAAGTGTATGCTGAGCTTGTGGAGACAACAGCAAATATGGGAGCAAAGAAATGTGTATAATATTTGCTTCATTATTATAATCAAATGGGGATAAAGACTGCGCTTCTAGCTCTGTTTATTGGCAGACTCGTGATGCTTTCGACGCGCGCTCTTTTCACACTGATACCCTGTAGTTGGGCAGGGAAAAGTGTATGCTGAGCTTGTGGAGACAACAGAAAATATGAGAGTTAAGGAATGTGTATAATATTTGCTTCATTATTATAATCAAATGGGCTTAAAGACTGCGCTTCTAGCTCTGTTTATTGGCAGATTCGTGATGCTTTCGACGCGCGCTCTCTTCACACTGATACCCTGTAGTTGAGCAGGGAAAAGTGTATGCTGAGCTTGTAGAGACAGCAGCAAATATGGGAGCAAAGAAATGTGTATAATATTTGCTTCATTATTATAATCAAATAGGCTTAAAGACTGCGCTTCTAGCTCTGTTTATTGGCAGACTCGCGATGCTTTCGACGCGCGCTCTCTTCACACTGATACCCTGTAGTTGAGCAGGGAAAAGTGTATGCTGAGTTTGTGCAGACAGCAGCAAATATGAGAGTAAAGAAATGTGTATAATATTTGCTTCATTATTATAATCAAATGGGGATAAAGACTGCGCTTCTAGCTCTGTTTATTGGCAGACTCGTGATGCTTTCGACGCGCGCTCTCTTCACACTGATACCCTGTAGTTGAGCAGGGAAAAGTGTATGCTGAGTTTGTGCAGACAGCAGCAAATATGAGAGTAAAGAAATGTGTATAATATTTGCGTCATTATTATAATCAAATGGGCTTAAAGACTGCGCTTCTAGCTCTGTCTCTTGATGTCTTCAACCGTCTGTCTGTCTGTCTGTCTGCTGCTTTAGAAGCGTCAATCTCAAGAACTAGAAGAGCTAGAGTATTCAAACTTTTTGAGTGTTTTGCTGTTTGCAATACAAAGTCGCTGTTTAATTCAAATTTCATCTGCCACGCATCCTCTTCAAGCAAAAAATGTAAAACAAATTCAAAGTTTCTTTGCTTAAACAGCAGCAGCCAATTTACCAATCTCCTTAGCTTGCCTAGTTGTTTATATTGTAAGCACAGAAGTATTATAACATATTAAGCAACAACTAGAAAATTGTTAGAGCAACTCAACTGTTGTTGCTGCTTTAGAATATATTTGCTTTATGAGCTTGGCAAATGTCATCTTCTCGCTGCTCTGAACTTTTCGCTTTTCACAAATTTAAAAGACTTTTTCGAGTAACTTTTTTTAGAGTAACTAAAATTGCAGCCTAAGCACACAATATGCTACTTTATTGCATTCACTACTAATCGCTATTAATGTCTAAATTGTTTCTTTTGCGTTGACTTTTAGGCTGCAATGTTTTACAGGGTCTTTCGTCGTCACGCCGACTTCGCGCACTTCGCTCTCTCTTTCTCTCTCACATTCCTAGCCATTAATTGATATTCTTAGCACACGTGCGCTCTCTCTCTCTCTCTCTGTCTCTCTCTCTCTCTCTGTTTGTGTGGTTGCAGTGCTGCGACTTGAGTTGCTATTGCCCCCATTCAGCTGTTGGCTGCGTCAAGTGGCTAACAAACACTTCACACGGCCAACAATAAGCGCAATAACAAAGCGCACAGCTGGAAAGCTGGCAGCAACAACAACGACAACAACACAACTCTGCACGGCTCTCTTGACCTTTGCAAGTAGCCGCCGTCGGTTGCAGGCTGCTTGCAACATCGCCGTCGCACAACAAGTTGCAGCTGCTCACCTTGTGCTCGCTCTCGTGGAACCCGTTCCTGAACATGCGCTGATGCGCACGCTTAAATTCGTCCATCAGCGCCGTGTGCTGATCGCCACTCGCTGCAGTTGCACCGCCAGCAGCAGATGTTGTGGCGCCACCCGCTGCAGCAACAGCGCCACCATTGACGCCTGCGCTGCCCGCGTTGCGTTCACGTTTGTGCAGCAGCGGCGCATTTCGAGTGCTGGGATTGTGCAGCGTCGCTCGCTCCTCGATTGCGGCGCCCGCTCGCTGTTGACTTGCTGTGCTGCGCTGTTGCACCTGCTGCAGCTTCTATGTGGCAGATTGAATGCAGATTGATTAGCTAGCTGTGTGTGTTTTGTTAGCACTGGCCAAACTCACCTCTTTGCGCTTCTTCAGCTCCTCGTTTATGGCACTCGAGAGGCTGCTGCCGCCGTTGCTGGCGGCGACTTCGCTGTGGCCAGCGCTCAGCTGCGGTGCCGCAGGCGGCGGTGGTGCAACAGCTGCGCCACGTCGCATTGTGGTGCTGCGACTAATCGATTGCTGCTCTTGCTGCTGCTGCTGCTGCTGCTGTGCGATGTACGTGTTGTTGATGGAGGTGCCGTTCTCGCTCAGCTTGATGATGGTCTTGTTGAGTTGCTGCTGCTGCTGCTGCTGCTGCTGCTGCTGCTGCTGCGGCTCCTCGCGCACCGAAGTCAAGCGCTTCGACTTGGCGTCCGCCCAGCAAGGACTCTGATCGCCCGTCACCGAGCTGGCCGAGCTGTTGTAGCCACTCGATTCGCCGGGGAAGAGATCACAGCCGGCCGCCGTTCGCACCACCATATCCAGCTTGCTGGAGCCCTTCATGACGGCGACGGCCTCGCTGAACAGCACATCGGAGAAGTCAATGCTGTTCACGCTGAGTATTTGATCGCCCGGCCGCAGCCCCGCCTCGCGTGCCACGCTGCGCTCCTTGGTGAACTGCACAAAGATGCCGGGCTTCCACTCGGGCCCCTTGCAGATGCCCAGGCCGAGCTTGGTGCGCGGCGCCACGTGCAGCACCACGTTGATGTCGCGACTGGCGACGTTGCGTCGCTCACGTTCCCGCGATCGCTCGCGTTCGCGTTCGCGTTCACGATCGCGCTCACGATCGCTGCTCGTCTTGAACGAGCTCTCCGACGGCGTGCCGCTCACGCTGGGCAGCTTCACCACGTTCCAGGACAAGCGCTCGTCGGGCTGGCTGCAGAATGCGGGAGAACACGTTTAAATTTACTGCCAATTGTTGAGAGTAGCGATAGTAATTAGTGTTGTTTGCAGAGCAGCAAGTTGTCTGCCTAATTTCAGACTGCAAGCCTTAGTAGTCGCTGGCTTAGAGATTCACGTAACAAACTCTTGATGTCTGCTGGCGGCTGAGCTTCTAAGGAGTTGTCAGTTAAGTCCGTCTGTCTGTCTATCTGCATGAACACCTCGCACTCTAAGACTAGCAAAATTAGAGCTGGCAAACTTGTCAACATTTCTGCTTAAATTTAAAACAATTTACCAAATATCTCTAACTTTAGTTGTATGCTAAACAAATACCAAAAGTCTGCTTCTAAATTCACTTTCTTGCCATCTTTTTATTGCCTTCCTACAAACCACAGTTTGTAAATTCAAATTTATGCTGCATATTTTGCATATATCCATGGTTTAAACTTATATTTTATATTAGTTGAATGACTATTTGTTGTTGGAGCATTAATTTGCTTTTTCGTTGTTGTGAAAGTCAGTTGCAGCAGTTGCTGTAAGATATTTACTGTCTGAACTTTGATTTTATGCTGCCTTTTAAAAATATCTAACTTATAGATTTTTAAGGGATTTTTGCGTCGCACACAACTTGAACAGAATTGTGTTTACTTGCCTATTTTCAGCACTTCTTGCTCTGCTTTATAAACTTTGATTTGTTGATGAAGTTGGTAAATAAATCCTGACTAAACTCACTTCACAAATTAGCCTCTTATAGTTTCTGCAACGAGTTGTAATTTCCTGACTGAGCTTCAGCTAAGTTGAGCTCCGTTTAATTTAAATTAGATGCAGTCTAAGTTGTGTCATTTCTTGCCTCAACTGCATCTAAATTTGGACTTTTTTTAAAGCAGACTTAATGCTCATAATGTTGTGTTGTGTCTTGTGGTTACCCTAAACAAATTCCCATGATTTTCTTGCCCTCATCTCCTTTTAATTCAAATTAGATGCAGCTTATGTTGTGCTTAGTGTTGTCACTACTCTTAACTAATTGTAGTGTCAGCTGCATCTAAATTTTGCTCTCTTCAACTCAAGTTGGAGGCAGCTAAAGTTGTGTTCAATGTTGTTATTACTCTAAATTAATTCATGTCACATTTCTTGGCAAAACTGCATCTGAATTTGCTCTTTTTAGCTCAGATTTACTGCTGATTATGTTGTGTGTAGTCTTGTCATTACCCACACTAATTCTAAGCTCCTTTCTTGCCTCAACTGCATCTAAATTTTGCTCTCTTCAACTCAAGTTGGAGGCAGCTAAAGTTGTGTTCAATGTTGTTATTACTCTACATTAATTCATGTCACATTTCTTGGCAAAACTTCATCTAAATTTTGTGTTTTTCGCTCAGATTTACTGCTGGTTATGTTGTGTGAAGTCTTGTCATTACCCACCCTAATTCTAAGCTCCTTTCTTGCCTCAACTGCATCTAAATTTTGCTCTCTTCAACTCAAGTTGGAGGCAGCTAAAGTTGTGTTCAATGTTGTTATTACTCTACATTAATTCATGTCACATTTCTTGGCAAAAATTCATCTGAATTTTGTCTTTTTCGCTCAGATTTACTGCTGATTATGTTGAGTGGAGTCTTGTCATTACCCACACTAATTCTAAGCTACTTTTTTGCCTCAACTGTATCTAAATTTTGCTCTCTTCAACTCAAGTTGGAGGCAGCTAAAGTTGTGTTCAATGTTGTCATTACTCTAAATTAATTCATGTCACATTTCTTGGCAAAACTTCATCTAAATTTTGTCTTTTTCGCTCAGATTTACTGCTGATTATGTTGTGTGAAGTCTTGTCATTACCCCACAGTAATTCTAAGCTCCTTTCTTGCCTAAACTTCAGCGAAGTTTAGCTCAGATTGAAGTCTAAGCTGTTCTACGAAGTCTTGTGGCTACACTAAACTAATTCTCAACACCTCTACTTCCACAGACACCTTGAGGGAATGAGAACTTACTCCTTGACTGGCAGCATGCCCACGCTGCGCACCTTGAGCGTGACACGATCCTGGCTGGCGACCAGCTGTATGAACTCCTTGTGCACCGCGTCCTCCAAGCGATAGCCGTTGATGCGCAGTATCTGATCGCCGATCTGCAGTGAAACGGGTCAAAGAAGTGTTGAGTAGTGAGAGAGAAAGTGCCAACGACATTATTGAGAATTGGGTGATCACGTCGCAGTCGCTGTCGCAGCCGCTGCAAGGTGTGGCGACTGCTTGCTACGTGCTTGACCCACTGAACCACTTACGCGCAGTCCCTTCAGCTGCGCCTCGCCGCCGTGCTCCACGTGCGAGACAAAGAAGCCGGTGCCGTGCTCCTTGCCGCCGCGCACCGCAAATCCGTAGGTGGCACTGCGCTCGGGCACCACGAGCAGACGCCGCTGATGGGGACGCACCAAGCGCACCAGGCGGAGGCGGGTGCTCGCTGGCATCGCGCACCATGAGGAGGCCGCTGTGGTGGTGAGCGTCATCACATCGCTGGAGGCCGAGCTGGCGCTTGAGCCCTGCATGCTGCTGCTGCTGCAGTCCGTCGACGCCGATGCCGATGCCGAAGCCGATGCCGATGCCGTTGACGTCGACATCATCATCATCATCATTGCGACTTTGCGATTGCCTCAGGCGCAACTGAAAAGCAGACAGAGACATAACAAAAGCGAAAGACGAGTGAGAAGGGAGTTAATTCTGTGGCGACGTGAGTTGCGTGACAAGTGGCTTGAAGCAGCCAAAAGAATTGCGGAAGAAAGCAAAGTGTGACACTTGCAGTGGAAACCGACGAATACTCTGCAAATCGTAAAGATTTTGAGCTTACATTCAACTGAGTAATACACTAAAAAATACTCTGTAAATTGTAAAGATTTGAAGCTTACATTCAACTGAGTAATACACTAACAAATACTCTGTAAATTGTAAAGATTTGAAGCTTACATTCAACTGAGTAATACACTAAAAAATACTCTGTAAATTGTAAAGATTTGAAGCTTACATTCAACTCAGAAATACACTAACAAATACTCTGCAAATCGTAGAGATTTCAAGCTTGTATTTAACTCAATGATACACTTCTTAAAGTAAACTATCGTAGGCTTCATAAATAATTAAATACACGCATCAAACTCTTTAATTTTAAAGTGTGATTAGTGCATAAAAATCGACAAGTGAATGCAGTTTAAAGTAGCGATTTAAACAACCTTTAATCTATATTCTAAGAGCACGCGAAAGTCTATAAAACGTCTAGAAATACCATACGATATCTTAAGATATTTGTCATAGATTTAGAATACTTTAAAAGCACAATAAAGTCTATTATGTGTCTAGAAATACGCTATAAATATAAGATACTTTTAAGGCACAAGAAAGTCTATAAGGTGTTTAGAAATACGATATGAAATCTTAAGATATTTGTCATAGATTTAGAATACTTTAAAAGCACAAGAAAGTCTAGAAGGTGTCTAGAAATACGCTACGAAATCTTATGATATTTCTCCATAAATATTAGATACTTTAAAAGCACAAGAAATTCTAGAAGGTGTCTAGAAATACGCTACTAAAACTTAAGATATTTGTCATAAATTTAAAATACATCTTAATCATTTTTCCTAAGATATTTGCCAAGTAAAATCAAGTAGCTGAAGCCACAAAGTGTGCTGATATATTTTTAACAAACTTAGCTTTGCTAGTCAGGTAGCTATTATTTATTTAAAGACGTAAAACAAACACTAAATTTGTATAATGTTTAGTTATATAAAACTCTATGCTGAGCAAATTATGCTTAGACTAGAAAGCTATAAATATTGTGATCCAATACAAAACTCTGCAAAATAAAGATTTCAAACTTTAATTAGATCTTAGCACATATTTCTTAACGTTTATTACTTTGAATTGCGTAACTTTGTAGACCAGCAGCTGACTCAAGTCCTATTTCATATTGACATCTCCAGCATTTCCCCCTTGTTTTTTTGTTGATCTCAAAGACAACAAAAGCGCCGCCTTCATTTGCCTAGAATTAGTTGTGACGACTTTCAAATGCTTGTGTTTTTTTCTTTCTATCTTTCTACGTAAAAAAGGCGAGTTCGTGTTGGGTTTGGTTTGGGTTTTGAGTTTGAGTCTCACGCAAAAGAGTTGTACAAATATTGGAACAATTAAGTTAACGGTGGCAAGAGTAAATAGACTGTTGACTTATCGTGACGTGTTTTTTTAATTTTGTTTTTGTTTTAGCTTTTGTTTTTCAACTATTTTTGCTGCTATTTTTAGTAATTGCATTTCACAATGTCACGCTCTAAGATAAAGAAAGAAATGCGCATGTGAAAGTAAAAAAAACGCGACACAGAACAAAACAGCAGAAGAATAAAAGATATTTTGCATTATGTCTGCGAATGTTCATGAATGAGAATTAGAAGCAAAGTCTCAAATATATAGACTTTTTACTATCAAAGCTTGCAGCGCATTATGAGCCTAAAAAACGCAGCTAAAACTAAGAAGGTTATTGTTCAAAATTATGATCGTTGTTCGAACTGCATCTGGGGCAAAGTTGCGTCGATTTATCAAAGGCATCATTAAGTTGACAAGCGAGACCCCGAGGTTACGAGTTCGTAATCGAATCGCGGTGCCGAAGTCGTCCGAGTCGAAGTCCAAATCGATGTCGCAGTCTTAGACGAAGGTCAGGGGCAACCAGTTGCATAGTTTTGTAATTGTAATCTTTAATAATAAGTCGATGGCTCGATTGCATGACACTTGAGGCTGCTACTGCAGCGGTCGCTAATTGAGCAATTAGTCATGCTCGCCGCTTAAGGCGCTTGACAGATTAAAGGGTATAACACAACGAACAAAATATAGTAAAAACTTGAACTTGCAATTCAATTTCGAAATTGGGTCGCACGCATCGAATCGAGGCGACCGACGACGTTCGTTTGTTCGTTTTGGCTGCTTTCACGCATCACCCGGGCAACAACAACAGCAACAGCAACAACAACAACAACAACAACAGCCACCACAACAACAACAACGTGAAGAAACACAGCCAGCAGCATGACAACAAGTACAGCGACAACAACTGTAACAAGTTGTTTTTGCGTTTCGCATTCGCTGCATAATTTCACTTTTCTTTCACGTAATTCTACGCTTCACTTGCAGCCAGAGACAACAACAGCAACAGCAACAACAACAACAACTGCCGACAACAACAAGCGCTGACAATCGGCAACCAAACAAGATTGAAAATTATAGAAATTTATTATTGAAATTATGCGCAATATAATTTTACGTTTTTGTTTATTTCCTTTTTTTCTCGTTGGCATTTTCTTTTTTAGCTGCAATCTGTAATCTCTCTGCTTTCCAGCAGCCATTTTTGTTTAGATGTTTTAACAGTTTTACTACAGCTAATTTTGCGGCATGTTTTCAAACGAATTTCCAATGTCATTGCGAGTGAATTTGCAAATTATTTGCTGCTAATTTTATTCAAAAAACCTTATTTAGCTTTGTTCTTCGCATTAATCTAAGACCATTTAAGCTTTGTTTTGCATTCAACATGCGCTCAGAATTGTAATTAATTTCCGATCATTTTCGCAGCACCTTAATTGCCATAAATTTCCTTTTCATTATTTGCCATCAATCAATTCAATCCATTCATTGACCATCTGTGTGCCATAAACACAATCTCACTTAATTTTCCTTTTGAATTTCATTAATTCGCAATTTCCACAGCCCTCTCGATTTCCGTCAGTTTTCCACTCACATTCCTTCAGTCAGTCGGCTTCCCTTCAATCCAACCAACCATCGATCATAAAGCAGTTTTCTGATTTACAACGTATTTATTAACTGTTTATGTAGCTCGATAAATCATTCTGCGTTCAATCTTTCATAATGCCAAAATGGAAGCCGGGCGAAAAGTTCATGCCACTTACGACCCAAGCGCGCAACATAACTTGCAACTCCCCGAGAGAGAGAGAGAGCGATAGAGAAAGAAGAAAAACGACAAAAGCAACAACAAAACAAACGTCGACATCGACAGCAGCAAACAAGCGAAAGACTTGAGCAATAAAAAAAGAGTTGAAGGGCGCTCGAGGGGGTCACAGGGGGTGTGGCATCCACTAAATGATGATAAATATCTGGCGGAAAATTGTTTTGAAATCTTCATTACACTAGAAGCGAAGGCGACGGCGGCATTTAATATAAATTCAAATGCTCTCTTTGGGCATTATTAGGCAGCATTACAAGTCATCTGAAATGTACATAAAGCACTTAATACCTCTGCACTTATTTGCATAGGCAGAGCGTCAAACCATCCACGGCTTCGCTTCAGTTGCCACCAACGAGAGTTGCGAGCGCCACACTTGACATTGTCAGCTATGTTAAGTGACTGTTACGTTACGATAAACGAGCTGATCTTACTTTAAACTAAATATTATGTAAGCTCAGCAATTAATCTGCAGCTGTTGCATAAATATGTGAATAGTTTTATGGAAGTAGAAGTAGAAATACTTATTAACATTGTCAGCTATGTTAAGTGACTGTTAAGCTGCAAATAAAGAGCTGATGTTAATATAGACTAAATAGTAGGTAAGGCTTGTAATTAATCTGCAGCTGTTGCATAAATATGTGAATAGTTTTATGGAAGTAGAAGTAGAAAAAAATATGGTGCTTCTATTAACATTGCCAACTATGTTAAGTGACTGTTAAGCTGCAAATAAAGAGCTGATGTTAATATAGACTAAATAGTAGGTAAAGCTTGTAATTAATCTGCAGCTGTTGCATAGAGAATCAAACAGTTTTCTGGAGGTAGAAGTAGAAATCATGGCCTTGCCTCTATTAACATTGTCAGCTATGTTAAGTGACTGTTAAGGTGCGAATAAAGAGCTGATAGTAATAAAAACTAAATATTATGCAATGTCTGTAATTAATCTGTAGCTGTTGCATTAAGATGTGAGTAGTTTTGTGGCAGAAGAAGTAGCAATAATAGACGTTCTTCTATTAACATAGTCAGCTATGTTAGGTGACTGTTAAGCTACATATTGAGAGCATGTTAAATAAATATTAGTTAAGGTTAAGGTGCATGTTAAATAAATATTGATTAAGGTTTACAATTAAGGAACAACTTTTTAATAATCATTGACATTTAGTTTAATAGACCAAGTAGCTATAAGTCAGGAAACTATTAAAAATCTTCAGCAACTAGCAACATTCTACAAAATGCTAGACCATTTAGTTTAATGTTAATATTCAGCAGCTTTAAATGCGCATAAAGTTCACACTTTACTGCTTCCAGCAGCGTTTAAAGACCACTCACATGCTATGTTAAATGACTGTGAATAAAAGCGACAACTAACAGCAAAATGTGTGAATTGTAATCAACGAAAAATTGTCATTTCTGTTTATTACATTTGCTTATTGGCCAAACACAGATTGTTTATAACAAAACTGAACTGTACGCCAGGAATTCTTGTAGTTGTTTGTTATTGACAGTCGGCGGAATTATCGCTATCGATAACAATAGATAACTCTGCAGATGACGGGCACATCAAGCTGATTGCCTGACATTCCAGACTTGCCTTTCATCAACATCATCATCATCATCATCAGCATCCGTCGTTGATCCATCATCCGTCATTCGTGAACCGTCATTCGCTTCCGCTGTAGTGGTTGCTGTCGTTGTCGTTGTCGGCTTCTTTGATTGCCGACTGCACGCGTTTTATCCGTTTGGCCATTCGAAGTGCATTCAGCGGAGTTTCGGCTAATCATTCGCCGCTGCTGATAATCGGTAATCAGCAGCGCTACAAATTATTTGGCAGTTACAATTACGAGCGCCGCAATTGGGGAAAGCAAAAGGGGCAACTTGGCCTTTCACCTTGGTTTTTGGTTTTTGTGTTTTCGTTTCTGGCTTTTTAGCTTTTCTCGGCAATTAGTTCTAATCACTCGCTACTTCCGGTCACGCCTACTCGCCACTCGCCACTCGTCGCCACTCGCTGCTTGGCTGTTGACATTTGCAATTGTTTTTGCTTGGCTTTTCAATTGCTTTCATTGTTGCTGCGCTCGTTGTTTATGCCTTGACCACAGCTGGTTGTCATGGCTGATGATTTTAATTTATACAAATTAAAGTCGAAATTTCCATAGAAGTCGTTAACGTGTTTTTCTCTCTGTTGCCGCCGCTTTCGGCCCCCGAGAAGAAATTGTTGAGGAACAGACGAAAACACAACGAAAAGAAAAAATAAACAAATTTTATTACAAGTAATTTTTAGCGTTGCGTGTTGTTGTTGACGTTGTTCTGCCTGTCAGTTGTTGTTGTTGTTGTTGTTGTTCTGCTGCTTCTTCGTTATCTTCTGGTCGCTGTTGTTGCTCGCTTCTCATGTTCACTGGTCGCTCTTTAAAAAAGGCGGTTGTAATTATTTTTTGCCGGTTGCCTTTTTAATCGTGACTTTCTCTGTGTATCATAACAATATACAGTATGTGGCTGCCTCTCATCGTTGTCGTTGTTGCTGTTGTTGCACATTTGTCCAGCATCCTCATAAAACTGTAACGAACCGCTCGCATACTTACAACAAGTCCAAAAGCCCAACCCAAAAGGCATTCCAATTCATTGCAATCATCAGTTCGCTTCCCTCACGTAGCACTTAACTAGTTCTCCGTGCTGTAGCTGCCACAGCTGGGCTGTTGTGGCTGCCACACAACTGCGATTATTGTTTGCTGTGCGTGACATGCGCTTCAAGCACTTGGATTTTAGTGTCACATTCAAAATATTTGCGACAAATCAAACGTATTGATAAAATTTCACTTTAAGCAGAGCGCGCTTTAACAGTGAGTTAACATTACTCGGAAATGCTGTTATTGCTATGTTAAACATAATTGCACAGAGTTCAATTCCTATCATTAATCAATACAGTTGCTAATCAAAGCGTTGGCATTTTTAATGCCACATTTTTCACTTGTGGCTAACAGCAGAGGAAAAACTATTGATGACATGTTATTAGAAATGTTAGTGAACATTGTGTTATTAACAGCTGGGGTAATGGGGTATTTAAGTGACGCAAATGGCACAGCTAACGTCAATTATGTGGCAACAAGCGTCACCGAGTAAATGAAGCATGTTGACACAAAATGTGGCAAGTGCATTAGCATGCAAGCAACTGATATTGTAATGACAAGTTGCGGGTATTATTACAGTACAGCTAATCAGGCAACAGTAAGTGAATGAAGCATGTGGCAAGTGCAGGAATATGCAACAGTTGTGTGCATAATTAAACCACTGATGAGCGCTTTTGTTGTTGCAAAGCACAGCTTTGACAAATTTCAGATGTAATTGCAACTCATGTGAAATTTGAACACAATGAATAATTAAATGTGGCTGCCACCAAATGTGGCAAGTGCAATATTTGCTGAAAATATGACAAATTTCGAACATAATCTCTGCTCATCACACAAGACACGTTGCGGCGAGTGCACCACAAAACTAGTTGCCACAAAATGTGGCAAGTGCAACGTGTGGGCAACGCAGCGCACCGCGATGCATGACAAGTGTAAGGCACAATCGTACAGCTCATTGGAAATCAAGAAACTGGTTGCCACAAAGTGTGGCAAGTGTCGAGATGCACAGCAAATCGCAAAAGTGACAAATTCGAGGCATAATAACAGCTCATCTACAAGTAAAAGCAAGCGCGTAAGTGATTAAAACTTGTTGCCATAAAATGTGGCAAGTGCAAGTTGCTGCAACACGCACACAGTGCGCCCCAAAGCAGTTGCAGATGCAGTTGACAAATTCGCGTGCAAAATGAAAATCAAGTGCAGCGAGCATAGCAAAACTAGTTGCCACAAATTGTGGCAAGAGTGAAAGAATGACAAATTTCTCGTACAATTGCAGCTCATTAGCTGGCCAACGTCGGCTGCAGCAAGCGTTCTTCACTTACGTTACTTTATGTGGCAAGTTCGTTGCCTAAGTCATTTGATTTGAAGATAAGTGAAAAAACAGAAAATCTCCGAGACAGACACACAAACGTGGCTGACTGATGTCGACTTGTTTGATTTTAATTATGAGTTTGTAACAAGCAGCGAGGGCATTTTTTAATTGCCACATAAAAAGCAACAACAACGACAACGACAACAAAATAATAAAACAATATAAAAATATATGGACGAACAGCAGCCGATGTGGCAGTGGCTGTGGCTGCAACAACAATTGAAATAGTTTTTTTACGATTATATTTTTGTTGTTTTTGTTGTTAGTTTTTTTTTTTTTTTATTATTCAATGAACGTAATTTTAATATTTGATTTTGTGTCGTGAGAGACAAAAGAAATTGCCATAAATAAAAGAGAAATTTTGCAAATACGACAATTGTCCAATTGCCACAAACACACGTGTTCACATGTGTGCAACTGGGATGCGCACCTGCAGCCAGGCTTGTTGTGGCAAGCAAACGCGACGCGACGAGACACGAAGCTTTTACTTCCGTTGAGGCCAATCAGGCATAAGCAGCGAAAAAACGACAACGCACGACTGGCCAACAACGTGACAAATTGTCGAATTTACTGCGCCCCTGAACCCGCCAGTCATTTAAAACTGAGTGCTCCTGCTGCCACCTTGCTGCCACCACAGAGCACAGAGCGCAGAGCGCATGTGGCATTTTTGTGGAGAAACTTATTTTTTGGCCAGCCGACGGATCGACGGATTTTATCGGCAAATGTGCAGCCAGCAATGTCAACGTGGGTTATGCCACAAGCCAAGCAAATAAACAGAAGACGACAGCAGACAGAGAGACGGACAGACTGTGAGAGCGTCGCTAAAGGAGGATGCAACATAATCGTGCAGCAGCCGGCAGACGTTGCGGCAAGGAAGCTGACAAACACAGGCTGCTCCTTGTCTGGCGGCCGCCGCAAGAGAAAGCTGTCTGCACTTTTACTCGATAACTGAGCAGCGTCGTCGTCGCGTCATGTTGCATGTTGCATGTTGCATGTGCCTCATTTTAATTGCAGAACATCGCCTGGGAGCGTCCTGCGCCAACGCTGCCGCCACCACAACTCGCGCCTTGTGCCACATTTGATGTTTTGAGGTTTTGCCTTTTGTTTTTTTCCGTGTTTTTTTTTTTGTTTTGTTTTTGCTGTTGACTGCTGCTTTCACCTTCAACCAATTAGCTGGGCTCACTTTGCTTATGCAACGCGCTTGGGCTCTGGGCTTGGACCTGCCTGCCTCCAACCTCCCTCCCACTCCCGTCCCCCCGAAAAACAAGGGGCAACATGCTGCGGGCCACAATTGCAAGCAGCAAAATGAAATGAGCACAAATGAAACGAAATGAAATGAGAAAAGCGAGAGCAAATTGGCCGCTTGCGCCAGCAGCTTAAATGCCTGCCTCTCATATGTGGCAATGGGGCAGCAACAAAACAGCAGCGGCAGCAACACTCAAGTGAAACGACAGCAACAACAATTTTGCGCTTCAAATCATACGACAATGATGCCGCAGCCAAAAAGGGGCAGATAGGCGGGCCAGGGGGGAGGGGGGCGTTGGCAGGTATTTGCGTGCAACTTCATCTTCAACGCTGACTGATTGCCTCTGCCGTTTGCCGTTTGCCGCCTGACGTTGCGTCAGTCAAATTACACGCAAATAGACAGCGAGGCGCGGGGCAGCTGCGGCTGTTGCTGCTGCTGCAGCTGTTGCCACCCACTCAATGTGCCGCCCATTGGCGCATCTTGCAATACACTCAACGAAATTGATTGCTAGCAGTTTACAGTCAATTTCCCATTTGCATTCAATTCAATTTCCTAGTTAATTCTTAACAATCAAGCAGAAAGTCAATTCGCAGCTTAAGATCTCAGCATTTTTGCAGCTCAATTTTGCACTATTTTGTGTAGTTTGTTGTAGCATTTAATTTAGTATTATATTGCTGCAATTAATCAACTATCGAAACTTCAAATTTTTGAATTAAAGTTGTTATTAAATAGGCTGAATTATTCCAGCAAAGTTTCCGTTCTAAATGCATAACTTTCAACTTAAAATAGTTTATATTAACTTTCAAACTTCTTGGAATATAATTCAGGTATTAAATACCTTTAAATCAGAATTGCAAAATAAAATATATGTATTATAAAAACTGTCAAATATAACTATTCAAAAGTATAACTTTAGCTAGTAAATGCACCTTAAATTACTAACTTGATGTTTTGAATATATTTTCACATGCATTTAGCATAGTTTTAAAACGTTCTCTGCATCACTTCTCGTTGCAAATGCAATTTCAATAATTTTGGAATTTTTTTGCGCTTTTTTGCAAGTGCATGCAACAGTGGCAAGCGGCAGGTTGCAGCTGTGATGCGATGCGATGCGATGCTATTGAACTTTTGCTATTTGTAAAGATTCCCACACACCTGCAGCACAGGCAACAACAGTTGCAGCTGCCACAGCAGCGGCAGATGAGACGGTAGCGGAGGCAGGGGCACAGAGGCGGTGGGGCAGAGGCAGCCTCCCACTTGCAGCAGGCAGCGGTGGCGGCGGCGGCGGCGGCAGCGTGTGAAAAGTTCGATGCGACGTTGCTTTTGAGGCGTGACATGAAACTTTGTTTCAAGTACGTTTGAAGCTGTTGCTGTTGTTGTTGTTGTTGTTGTTGCTGTAATTATTGTTGTTGCTGTTTGTTATTGTAGGTGTTGTTGTTATTATTGTTGTTGGCGTCATTGTTGCGCCCTAATGCGATTGTCAGGGTAAATGACCGACGAATGGCGGCGAAAAAAAAAAAAATTGAATTGTTTATGCATAAATTGATGTCTGCCGTTGGTTGCGTTGTGTTGTTGTTGTTGTTGTTGTTGGTGTTGTTGCCGTTTTTAATTGAAGTGCGGCAAGTTTGTTGCCCAAGTCTTTCGTTTTGCCCACGCGCACAGCTGCCACTGCGGCTGCAACTGCCCCACAACGCAGAAAGGATGGCTGCAGCCGCAGTTGCTGCCACAGCTGGCGTGCCACACAGCTGCTGGCAAAATCTGTTGCCAGCCAACTGCCAACTGGCAACTTGCAACGAACAACAACAAAAACAAAAAAAAAACTGGATTGACTGGGCGTGGCTCGTCTGATAAGACAGCTGCAAATCTTCTCTTCTCAGCGAAAGTTGCGCGCCACAAATCTCACTCAGCCTGCAACAATGTGGCAATGTCCCTAACATCGATTCGCCCATCTCAGCTCATCTCAAAAAAAAACAAAAGTAAAACAGGTTAGAACAAAATTGCACTGAGCGAAATTTAATTGCGGCGATTACAATTTAAAAGCCAGAAGTTGAAAGCCAAGTTTGTCAAATTTGCATAAAAGCAATTTCAAAATAAACTTTAGGGTTATCAGTTTGAAGAACTCTTCATGGCTGCCAATAAACAACAACAAACAAAGCAAAAATATAATATCAATTAAAAATCTGACAGAATTGAAATAACTCGCTTTGCGAGCTACCGAATTTTTGGCTTTGCTTTTTGCCATTTCCCAGTAGCCATAAATCAGTTTACTTAGCACTTTAATTAATAATTGGGGTCAACATTGTGTTGGCTTGGCTGAAAAACAGTTATTAGGCAAAGAGACGGAAAAAAGTAAAGAAAAAACAGACAGCGCCAAATTGAATTTTGATATATGATACGGGGCATGTAATATGATTTAGCTGTTGCCTAACTTGCCAATCATGCTGCACATGGATCAACTGTATGTGTGTGTTTCGAAGCGCTCTGAAGACTACAAAAAAGAGAAAAAAAACCGTGTGCTGCCCTAGTACATTAACCTCTGTCCAATAACGGGAGAAACGCCAGCAAATTGCCAAGCGAAACATACAATTTGTCGATAACAGCTGCGCATGTCTCGGAAAACTATTATTAAATCACGCAGATCAAATGTTATTAAAAGTCTGAGAACAAAATAGCTAAATGTGCTCTTCATTTGAATTAACATAAGTCTTAACAGCAACAGTAATTGTGAGTAACAGCTGTGCTAACATTAACAAAACATTTCCCTGCAATTTTTGTTCATTTGTTACTATAGAGCACGCAGATTAAATGCCATTAAAGGTCTGAGAACAAAATAGGAAGATGTGCTCTTCATTTGAATTAACATAAGTCTTAACAGCAACAGTAATTGTGAGCAACAGCAGCGCAGCATCTCAGACAGTTTAACGTTAACATTCACAGAACATTTCTTATTATAGAGCATTTGTTAAAGGTCTAAGAATAAACATGTGATAAATATATTATGTTAATGATAATTTTATTGTATGTTTTATATATAATAATTATGTTTTATTTTAAACATTATTTGCTGTGCACTTGAATTAACAGCAGCATTAAATTGAAGTATAAAACATTCAACAAGTCTGTTTATGAAGCGATGTTTCAGCGTCTGAGACTAGCATTTTCAGCAGTCAAGAACTCGTAAAGCACTTAACATAAATCGTAACAGCAGCGTAAAGGGTTTGGGGTTAACATTAACAGTGGGCAGCTCAAAGAATCGGCTGTTAAGTGAATAACAGCGCGGCATTAACAGTAGCAGCGGAATGCGAGCTAATTATGAGATACTATCGTCAACTCGTTCGCTCTTGTTCTTGCCACCAAGTGTTGCACGTTGCACGTTGCACGTTGCACCCTTGCCAGCAGAGCAGAAAATTAGTTAGTTTGTCGGCAGCGTTTTGCTTGCAGTACACAAATAGTGCAAGTATAAAAGTCGCTCGACTCAGCTGCATAAAGCTTAAGTAAATCCTACAAATGCCAATCCGTTGGGGCAAGCAAACAAGTCCGCCGTGTGTTGCACACACACTGACACACACATAGAGAGCGAGAGGAAAAATGCCGTCTGAGGCGGCCAACTGGCTGGGCAACTGGGCAAGTTGGGGATTGTGGAGTTGAGGTTTTTGGGCTGCTGGGCAGGCGGCCAAAAAAAAAAAAAAAACGAAAAATATATATAGAAAAAACAGCAACTGGTTCGTCGCGTTTTGCCGGCAGTTTTGAATTACAAAAGGAGCCTTTTTATGCGGCCGCCGTCGCCACCGCCGCCGCCTGCAACTGTGCAACATCAGCAGCGGCAGCAGCAGCGGCAACAAACATTTTTTATAATTTCAATTTTTTTCGCCGATGTTGTTTCTGTGTATCTATAAGATACGCTGCAGCAGCATGAATTGGCATTTTGTTGTACTAGTTGCTGTGTGTGTGTGAGTGTGTGTGTGTGTTTTTCGCAATTCGCAATTATTTTGCATGTGTGTGGTGCGCACTGACCAGTGTGACCAGGCGCACAACTGTCATCTGCAGTTGGTAATTAAAACACAATTAAACGCCGCAATCATCGTCATAATGTCGCGTCTATCTAATGATCATGATGTTGCTGGCCAGGCCAGGCCAGGAAATGCAATTAACCGATTGGCCCACAACTCTTTGGCTTTGCCCGATTCGAAAGTCTTTTGCCCCGCTGCACACGCCGCAAGCTCGCGAGCTCAATCTCCATCTCCATCTCCGACTCTAACTCCAACTCCATCTGCACAATTGCGGCGCAATTGCATAAGCCAAAAAAAAAAAAAAAAAAAAAAAAACACGAAAAAACAGCTGCAAGGCGTCAAGTCAATGAGCAAGTCTGTCCGTCAGTTAGTCAATCAATCCGACTGCCAGTTAGTCAGTTACTCAGTTAGGCAGTCAGCCAGCAACGTCCATCATAATCAATTAAAGCGCTTAACGGGAATCGGGCGAGACGAGAAAGTGGGCGGCGCTTTTGTCTGCTAGAACTTTCTAGGCAAACTCCAAAGTATTCAGAGCAAATCATTATTAAAGATGACAATCACAAAATTCTACGTATGTACGATATGTATGCTATATTTCTAATTGAAGGCCGCACGCAATTAACGCATTTTTTTTTGTTTATCCACAGTGCGTGCGTGCAACAACAATAAGAAATAAAAGCCCAAAAGCAGCAGCACAACAATAAAATAACGATAGAACAACAATGGGCAGAAGCAAGGCTGCAGTGGAAGTTGGACTCGATTTTAAGACATTTCTAGACTTTAAGATATCTAGTCTTTATTTTTGAGGAATAGACAATTACGAAATCTTTTTTAAAATGTGAAATAACTTCACACTTAACATAAATTTTCTGCTGATTTTTAGCAGAGTTTAATTATTGGGTATTTTTGTTATTAAATGCTATGTTTAAAAAACAAAATAGAGTTGTAAAAGTTCAGAAATAATTAATAAAATACATATCAAGTGTCCTTAAAGATCTTCAAATCAAAATATATAAACTGAAACTAAATTCAGTAAACGATTTACAAATGTGTATGAAAAAATTTGACAAATAATTAGATTAAAGAAGAAAAAACACAGAATCTATATGAAAACATGAAACTTTCTAATATTTTAGCAATAACTTAAATTTTAAATATTTATTTAAAAATGGGCAAGTTAATGGGCGAAAAAATAATTAAATATTATGCTATTATTTTAATGTATCCTTCAGTTTTGGACTGCATTTAATTTTTCTTATTTGCTTCTTGTACTAAATAACGCATATCAACAAACAAATGTCGCCAAGTGTTGGAAAATGAGTTTAGGAAACTGTGTAGACGACAGCGCCCCTTCCTTGCGGTAACTAGGCGTACTATGCATGTGTGTGTGTGTGTGTGTGTGTGTGGGCGGTAGCTTTGACTACTTTAGCATTATTTTGAAGTTTTTATGTTCATTTTGTAGCTTACCTCATTTGTGTGGGTTACCTAGACAGCAGCAGAAGAAGAAGCAGAAGGCAGCCAGCAGCGCACAGTAACAATAACAACAGCAACAGCAATTATAATGAAAATAACAACAATGGGCGCTTCTGCAATTGGAGCGCAGCGAGCGACGCGCGAAATTCTCGAGTTGCGAATTTGTTTGTGCCTTTTGTTTTCGTTGGTGTTTTATATGTCGTATTTGTTTTGCTTGCTTTTGTATTCTTTTTCGTAATGATGTTGTGCACTTTACACTTTTGTGGCTTTGGCTTTTCAGGCTTGACTGACTATGCAGACAACAACAGCAGGTGCATTACAATTTTGCGGGCTTTGAAACACTTCTATTTTGTCAACACTAGCACACAAACTCACAAAAAAAAAGGAATGCAAAAAAAAACCGAAATGAGTAATGCTCAAAGCAAATGCACATTTAGTTTAAATTTAGCTTATTTAAACAGCCGGCGCGCGTTCTTCAAAAAGCGAAACGAAACAAAAAACAAATAAGATGCAAAAAAGCTGACGACGCACAATCACTCTGCACGATTGCGCGACCAGCAACAAATTGAGCGCAACTTCTGGCCAGTGTGACTGTAGTCATGCAGTCGCCGTGGTAAAATATCGTATTTTCCTAATCTTCGATTAATCGCAGATAACAGCTTGAAAAATACCAAAAAAGCACTTTTGGTAATGTTTAGTACTTTTGTATGAAAAGTATATTACACGTCGTACGGTCTCTTTGCACTATGTGTAAGTAACTGTTAAATCCCAACTCAATAGTTAGCCGAAAATTTTGTTGTGCGAATGGAAGTGCATTAAGTTCTGATACTGCGGGCTATTAAACAAAGTGTTCAAAGTGTAATGTGATTCAAATATGCTAGTGGAGTATTAAATATGTGAAAACCAGTCCCAATAAAGTTTAAATCGCAGTTCAAAAGTTTGCCGAAAAACTTTTCGGAGTCTGTTAAGTTATGCTAGTGCGCACTGAAATGTCGTTGCAAATTGACAATAATTAAGTTTTTCAAGGCGGAATGTCATTGAAATATGATAATGGAATATTAAATTTGATCAAATATAACATCAAAAATTATTTTTAATACGATATGCATTTTTGGCGCCTTGTAGCTTAACATTAACATCTCGATAGCTAATGTTATCGATAGGCGCGAACGAGTAAACAGCTGATCGTTGCCGCTGCCGCTGCTGCACAAATTCTTGTTATTTCATAATATATTCGAGTTTAGTTAATTATTTGCGAACCACTTGCTTAAAGCTGTATTAAACTAAAATGCAAAACACGCGTAAATTAACAAGTCTGGCACGGCTTCTGCTGCGACGCACAGCGTCAACGGCGACACCGACGACAACCACGACAACGACTACGGCGGCAAGTCAAGCAACAGGCGAGGAAACTACACACTTTGGCTACCAAACGGTCAAGGAAAGTGAAAAGGAGCACAAAGGTCAGTCACTGAATTTTATTGCATATAAGTATTATTACTATCAAGCTAACATATTGCAGTGCATGAGGTGTTTGAACAGGTGGCCAAGTCCTATGATTTGATGAACGATGCCATGTCGATGGGTATTCATCGCGTGTGGAAAGACATTTTCATTGAGCGCCTGGGACCGACGCACGGCATGCGACTACTGGACATGGCGGGCGGCACGGGAGACATCAGTTTTCGCTACCTCAAGTACCTGGCCAAACAGCCAAATCCGCAGCAGCGGCGTAGTCATGTCACCGTCTCCGATATCAATCAACACATGTTAGATGTCGGCGAGGAGCGTGCTCGTCAACTGGGCTTGACCGTTGAGCAGCTGCCCAATGCCAGCATCGATTGGCAGTGTGCCGATGCCGAGAAGCTGCCATTCAACAGCGACAGCTTTACTGCCTACACCATTGCCTTTGGTATCCGCAACTGCACGCACGTCGACAAGGTGAGTTTCGGTCGTTGATGCCAACTATGGGTTTGGTAAAATGTAAAGTAAAATGCTTTTGTAAGAAGGGAGCATTGGCGTAGGCTTTAAGCTACGAAGATTGAATTAAGCTTGTCCGTCTGTCCGCGCTTATTATGAGTTGCTATTTTAAAACATGTCGAATAGAAAAAGGTTCTTGAATGAATAGTTATTCTATTTTCTACTTATTAGTCTACTTGGAGAGACTTCTAAGAATAACTTCAACCTCGAAAAACACGAATATCTAATTTAAATAAGCTTAGGTTGCAAAGATTAGGATCCTTTGTCTGTATCTCTGTTCGCCTATAGACTAGAGAGGCTGTTGAGCTTGGTTGAAACATTCGCTTAATTTTTTTTATAGTATAACTCGGTCTTCTTTTCTGTTTAATAGTAGAAGTGTTTTAAATAATAACTACAGATGCTATTAATGATTTGACTTAACTTTTATGTATAGGATATCATTTTTATAATTAATTTATAAGGTAAAAAGTTTCTTTAATTCATTTGATATCGACTTCATGTCATTGGAATACAATTATATTTATTTGTTTGCTATTCCTACGGGTCAAAACCCCAACTCTATAGAACAAAGGTCGTTGACAACTGCTACAAAACACATGTTTAAATATTGTGAATTATTATTTATGATTGTTGTTTAATGAAATCTTATTTGTGAGTTTTTTTTTTAATATTATTAAATTTATACTTTTCATCAAGAACTAATTTTAAGCAGTTTGAGCCAAAGCGATACAATATTACAATAAGTTGAGAGCTTTTTGTGCCAATAACATAAGCGAGAATTTGTCAATTTCTTGTGTACATTTGTGATGACAATTGCCAAACGCATCTACGGTATACATTTCAAACTGTAATTCAGTATAATAACCAACATATTAGGTTGACAACATTGCCAATTGTCAGCATTCAACTTTATTTACTTCCGGCACATTATTAATCGTCGTTTTCTCACTTCTTGCTTGCCAGGTGCTGAAGGAGGCGTATCGCGTGCTGCAGCCTGGTGGACGTTTCATGTGCCTGGAGTTCAGTCACTTGAACAACGAGGCCATGCAGTGGCTGTACGATCAATACTCGTTCCAAGTGATTCCACCGATGGGTCAGCTACTCGCTGGCCAGTGGCATGCGTACCAATATCTCGTGGAGAGCATACGACGCTTTCCGCGACAGGAGGAGTTCAAGAGGATGATCGAGGATGCGGGTTTCGTGCACGCCAGCTATGAGAATCTAACCTTTGGCGTTGTCAGCATACATTCGGGCTTCAAGCTGTAGACAGCCCCAATAAACACACACACACACACACAGAGACAATTCCTGTAATTTAGAAACTCTACACAATACAGTTTTTGGGGCAATCGGTTTGCAATGCACGTGCTGAAGTTTTATATGCATAAATTTTTGTTGTTTTTTTTTATGTTTCTCTCGCTTCGGTTGTTTTGTTTTATGGCTTTCTTACATGTCCACGTTGAAACTGGAAGTTTTATAAACATTGTTCAACAAAAAAAAAAAAAAATATACGTATTACCAACGCGCCAAAATTTATGAGTTTACATATTGTGCGGAGGACAGCAAGGCCGTGTGACTTGGAGAAGACCTTGAGGAATCAACAGTCCTACGGCTACACCTAAAAGACAAGCGATCCAGTCTCCATACGATATCTTTAAATTCCCCCAGCCTCAATGGAATGAAGAATGAAGAGTGGAGCGAGGAAAGTGAAAAGCAAAATGTGGGCTAATTGAATATGCATTTGTTGGTATTTGTGTGTGCGTGTGTGTGTGTGATATAATGTCGAGTATTCCCCGCCCGATTTGTTGCCCCAGTCGCCAATTGGCAGTCATCAAATTTAGTGCAAGTGAAATTTATGCGTGTGAATGTTGAATATCAACTAAACGCCATCGAAACGAAGCGAAATGAAACAAAAAACGAAAATAATAAAATCAAACTCAAAATCGAAATGCCATTAAAATAAATTGCTCGGCAAACCTAATTGACAGTTTATCAAGGTATTTAAATAACTTTTGTTTAACTTCTCGTCATCTCTCTCTCTCTCTCTCTTTCTCTCTCTCTTGCTGTCTATATTGCTGCTTTCGCTTGGCTTAGCAAGTTGGCAGCCCCAAGCGCTATAATTGGCCCAGTTTGATGGAGCTGCACTTTTTACAGCTGTGATGTAACCAGGCCATAAAAACCAATGATTTTGATTTGTACTCGCATCGAACATTAACATTAACCATTTGTGAGACGAGCAGCCGTTTATTTATTTGCATTTTATTTGGTCGAGAGGGGCGCCTGAAAGTGAAAAGTGGCCAACACCTTCTACGCCCAAAACCAACAAAGAAACAACGATCGACAACGACAATAACAACAACAACAACAACAACACGCGGAACAGGCAAGCAAATCACAGCAAATGAAATGAAAACAATACTTTGGACGTACGTGCAGAAACGTGCAACGCATGCGTAGCTGGACACAAAGCGGCAGACGCAGACAGAGGCGACGGTAGACAGAGACGGAGTCGGAGTCGGAGAGAAAGGGAGAGAGAGCAAGAGACGGAGCGGGAGCTGAGCTACCCCAGCTTAGTAGCCGCTGCACAGTGGCAACAACAAAAGATAACGAAAGTCATATTTAAAAACTAATTTCAGGAAAGTAAAAACTAATTAATAATATTCCAAAAGGAACCGAATGAAATACAATAAAAAATTCTAACAAAATGTACAACGAGGCGTAAAAATAATAATTAAAATGAATCTACAAATATAAATACAATATCCAAAGGAAGAAATAATAATGGAATGGTAAAAATTCTGTTGGAGATTGCAGTTCGCAAGTCGGTAAGTAAGAAGTTAAAAAATAAAAACACTAACCTGAAACAAATACAAAATGAAATATGAGAAAATTAAGCGCTTTATGAGAACATGAAAAACCCATCTCAATACAAATTAACAAACCGATTGAAATTACAACAAATTTGTTTGCTCATTATATAATTTTTGGCACTTTAGTTGACTTGAAAAAGCTAGATAAAGTGGAACACTTGAAACTGAAACACCCTTAATGCTTTAAATTTGAACAATGCTTCCAACAGTCACTAAAGTATAAATTATTGATGCTATGTATTATAAAATTGCCCATATGTTTTATTCCATTTGTTCCGTTTTTTTTTATCTTACTTGAAATGAAAAATTTAGATTAAACTGATTTCAAAAGAAGCGAAATCACATTTTATAAATGCTAAAGTCTTGGAAGAGTTTCATTCCATTCGTTCCTAAATTTTGAACATTCTAATTTAAACTATGCAAAGGTAAAGCAATATAACTGAATTATAACTGCTTGTGTGCGTGTTTTATTCCACTTGTTCCACTATGTAGTAGTTTCATTCCATGCGTTCCTTTATTTTACAATTTTTGGTTTGTCAATTATTGCAAAGGTAAAGCAATAACTTAATTATAAAACGTTGCGTGTGTTTCATTCCATGTGTTCCTATGCAGAATACATATGAACTTGATGAGCTTGTAAGTTTATTTAAGATAAGCTAAGTTTCAGTAAGGTAAACGAACAATTGTAAGTTGTTCTTACATATTTATTTAAACCAAACAAAGTTGTAATTAAAATAATTCGCACCACTGTGCGCATTGTACACCCTTCGAAGGGTGGGAAGGGGGATCGTGTGGTGGCGTCGGCGTCGTCGTTGGCGGTGCTTGTCGCAACATAATGAGCCGCTGTCCATTGGCGTTTGGGTCAGGTGAAATGGCCGCGTAAAAGTCATAAACTGGCCAAACGCAAGAGCCGGAGGAAGAGTTGGAAGCTACGTAGTTGCTATTTGGTATGCAAGCGATGGTGCCACGTGCTGCTGCTGTTGCTGCTGCTGCTGCAGTGGGGCACGTCGATATCCGCTTTATAAATACAACAAACACCAAGGAAGTTCATTTCATTTTCTTGGCAACAATCGACGCGTTGACATAATCTCCACCACTCAAAAAAAAAAACCAATCAAATACCGCCAGCTGTCGTCGCAAACGAAACTGAAAACGAAAGTGCCACACGGATTACAATAGACAATAGATAAATAAAACAAAAACCACAAACACACACGCACAATGAGTCGCAGGAGTAATCCACCGAATCCACCGCTGATCGCGCTCTCCCTGTCGCTGCTGCTGCTGCTGTTGTGCTGTGGCAGCCACGTTGAGGCTGCGTTGCGACTGCGGCACTCGAGTCGCCTGGTCAGCACCACGCCCACCACAACGCTGGCTACCACAAGCAGCGCCACCGCAACGACCACAACAACGTCGGCTGCCCTCGACGCCGCCAACGAGCAGCAGGCGGAGGCTGCTTTATCACCAGCAGCCACCGAGACGGCAACAGACGTTGTCGCCTCGCCGTCCTCCTCCGCTTCGGGCGCAGATCTTGCGCTGAGCAGCAACGGCAAGCAGAAGCGTGGCATTCTCCATGGCGCCTCGCTGGGCGCCGGACATTGGCCGGGTCGCACTTATGCCTCACAGTACGGCTACAGCTTGCAACTGCCTGCGGCAAGCAGCTTCCTCGCCGCTGTGCCCGCTGCCCATCATCGTCACCACGGCTTCGTCAAGTATCCCGCCGCTGCGTTGGGCGGCTTTCATCTGAAGCAATATGCGCCAGCGCCTGCTGCTGCCTTCCTGCCCGCTGGCACCGCTGTGGCTGCTGGTCCCGCTGTTGCTGCCGCTCTGCCCGCTGTCTCGGCGCTGCCTGCTGTCTCCGCGTTGTCTCCTGCCGTTGGCGGCATTGCGTCGACTGTGGCGGCGGCTCCATCGTTTGTGCTGCGTCCCGGCAACGCCGTCGTCTCCTCGTACAGCGTCAACTATCCGCATCAGCATCTGCACCGCCCAGTGAAGCCCGTGCACTTCCATCACGCCGTCCAGGTAAGTTGGGGATAATTTGGGGGTAGACTTGGACGAAGACGAATGGTGTTGATTAGACCTACAGTTGAACGGAGCGTTAGACTGTGTTTTTTGTTCAAGCTATACGTCTAGGGTGGTCTTAATTAGATCTACATTCGTACAGAGGGTCAGATCTCTTCTAAGACTATAATTTCTTTTCGGGATTTGAGTCTAGAATCGCCTTGATTAAACCTACAGTTGAACGGAGCGTTAGACTGTGTTTTTTGACAGAGATGTTAGTCTAGGATGGTTTAGATTAGACCTACTTTCGAACAGAGGTTCAGATGTATTCATAGACTATCATTTATTTCCGATATGTACGATATGTAAGTCTAGAATAGTCTTTATTAGACCTACAGTTGAACGGAGCGTCAGACTCTGTTTTTGGTCCAAGATGTTAGCTTAGGATGTTCTTGATTAGATCTACATACGTACAGAGGGTCAGATCTCTTCTAAGACTATAATTTCTTTCCGGGATTTGAGTCTAGAAGGCCCGTGATTAGACCAACAGTTGAACGGAGCGTCAGACTCTGTTTTTGGTCCAAGATGTTAGCTTAGGATGTTCTTGATTAGATCTACATACGTACAGGGGGTCAGATCTATTTTTCGACTATCATTTCTTTCCGGGATTTAAGTCTAGAATGGACTTGATTAGACCTACATTTGGAGAAAGAGTTCGACCTATTTATAGATCATGATTTTTGTTCAAGATGGACTGAGGGTTAGACCTCTTCTTGGCCTATCATTTATTTCCGAGCTGCAAGTCTAGGATGTTCTGGTTTAGATCCACAGTTAGGCAGAGATTAGACATATTTTTAGACTATGAATTTGTTTAAGTAGTAAGCCAAGGATATTCTCCGTTTATATTTACATTTAGAGTGTTACCCCTATTCATAGACTGTGATTTATTACCTAGACTAATAGATTGATCTAAGTCTAGAAATAAGTAGATAACAGATCACGCTACAGTGACAGTTGAATTAGACTCTCGATCTGGATGCACAGCAAGACGATTAGCTCACAGGAACAGCTGCAACAACCCTACGATGGAGATAAAATATCCTAGGACGAACTTAGAATAATGACTAGGTTAACACCGAATACTAGACTAACTACTGAGCTTCGTATATCAGTCAGACATCAAACTGACCACACATATAGTTCTAGGACTTTAGTTCCAACTTGCACAGGACTTAGGCTGATTCCACTCTCGACTACAATTCGTCTACAATTCACTCCGCACTAATTACCGTTCTCATGTTCTGCTGCTCTTGCAGCCCAGCTACGTGCAGTCGATTGCGCCCGTGCCCTCGGTGACGCCCATTGCGCCAGCGTTGCCCCTGCAACCTCTGCAGCCCGTGCAGCCCCTTCAACCCATTCAACCCATTCAACCCGTGCAGCCCATTCAACCCATTCAACCAGTGCAACCAATTCAACCCATTCAACCAGTGCAGCCCATTCAACCCATTCAGCCCGTGCAACCTGTGGCTAGCTTGCAACCCGGCTTGACCTTCACCGCCGTCAATCCTCCCGTTGCCGAGTTCCCCGCCGCCGGCGCCGTGCCCGTTGCACCGCAGTTCCCGGGCGCAACAGCTGTGCCCTTTGTGCCACAGTTTCCAGGCGCCCCTGCCGTGCCCGTAGCACCACAATTGCCCGGCGCTGCGGTGCCAGTGGCGCCCACTTTTGTGCCCGCCGCATCGCCAGCAACGCCCGAAGTGCCCGCCATACCACAGCTGCCGCAGGTGCCGCAAATTCCCAGCATTCCGCAAATTCCCAGCATTCCACAGATCCCGCAGATACCCGAGGTGCCGCAGGTGCCGCAAGTGCCTGAGCTGCAGTTCCCGCAGCTGCCGCAATTCCCGCAGTTCCCGCAGTTCGCCATACCGCAGTTCCCACAGTTCCCACAATTCCCCTCCGTGCCGCAATTCCCGCAAGCGCCCAGCACGCCCGCTGTGCCCGCCATTCCCTCGATTCCCTCCATTCCGTCGATTCCCGCCATTCCTGCCGTGCCCGCAACGCCAGCGTTGCCCGCCCAACCCGCTCAGCCCGCTAGTCCCGGCACACCGCCCACCAGCCAGTTCTTCCCCGGCGCCCCGCAGCCACCGCTCGCCCAGCAGCCGCCCACGTTTGTGCAGCCCGAGGCACAGTTTCCCGGCGGCATAGTGCCGCTGCCCGGCTCGTCGCCCGTGCTGCCGGAAACAGGCACCGCAATCGCCGCTCCACAGATACCCAACTCGCCCGAGGCGGAGGCCGAGCAGCCGCTGCCGTCGCCGACGCCGACGCAGCCACAGCAGCCGTGGAAGCCGGTGTTCTACCAGCCCCCAGCGACGCCCAGTCGGCCATCGATCACACTGCTGCCGCCCTATGGCAGCAGCGGCGCACCAGCAGAAGGTAAGTTGATGGTCACCACTTTCCACTCAACCTGCCATTAACGTCGGCCTCTCTCTGCGCTTTGCAGGCTATCTACCACCCGTTGGCGCATCGTCGGCTCAGCTGAGCGCTGGCAACGGCGGCTCGCAGGGCATCTTCGATCAGCTGAGCGACGCCGAGATCGAACACATCTTTGCGCAGGCAAATCTGGCGCAGCAGCAGCAGCAGCAGCAGCATCATCATCATCACAGCAGCAGCAACAGCTATCAGCACTACTGAGTGTCGTTGTCGCTCTCCACACATCTTGTCTATCATATGTCTGTTTTTTTTTTGTTTTTTTTCTCGCTGTATACTAAATTATTATTATTATTAAATAAGTTATTTATCAAACATACGCAACAATGAATGAAGCACATTAAACGATGCAGTTGTTTTCATGCACCTTTCAGCAATTGTTACAATCAACTCTCAATAAATCGCAGCCTCACACGGTGCATGCTGCGTATACGTTATATTGCGTATACATGTGAAATATTACGTATACGACGCATGCAACTGCATTGCAAGCTTAAAGTGAAGACAAATATTAACATTTTTGCAGATATCTTTCTTGGCTTTGCCCGAAATATGAATTGCTTAAATAATTAACATGAATTTCAGGCGACAAAAGTGTAAAAAGTGCATAAAAATGTTATTAAGTAAGTAAAACGCACAAATGTAAGTTAAGGCCCTATGAACGCAAATGGAATAAGTTGTTACAAACTTTATAAACATTCTAGTAACATTTAAGTAGATTAATTTTACTTCTAAATGCTTTGCTAAATTCTTCCTCAACAAGTCAGAGCATTTTGATTATGTATTTTGAATAATTTATATTATTTGCAGTGGGTTAGATGTATTTATTAAGTTTATTATTTATTTAGGTAGTTGTTTAGTCTCAAATTAATTAATTTTTACAATTGGTTTAGTTCAAGTTGTGCGCTTTAGAGTGACTAATTAATGTCTAATTGCAATTTCATACGCCCCGTTGTGCGCTCGGCTTCTAACATTCGTTTTCCGTTATTTTTGCAGAGCTTTTTGTGCACGACGAGAGCTTTTCACCTTGAACTTGGACGCTGTGCGCAGCTTTTTTCATTCATAAATTGGCCAGCTGATTTGGCTATTGAATGAATGCGAATTGCGAGTCGCGACTCGACTTCGCGCTCGTCGCACGCTTCGTGCGGTCGTTGGTCGTTGGTCGTGTGTCGTTTGTGTGTGTGTGTGTGGGTGTGTGTGTGTGCTGCCGGCAACGACGCACATGCCACATGTTGCAAGCGCCACAGTTTCAGTTCTTACCGTTAGCTACGCGAGCGCGCTGCCAATTTTGGCTGCGCGCAACGGCAACGAAAACAAAAACAAAACCAACCAATAACAACGCCAAGTCGGTTAGAAATTTTAACTTAAAAAGACGCCAAAAAAAAAAAACATTCGTGAACTGATCTCAAAAACCACACACACCCAAAGAAAATCTTAAGAAACCCAAAACAAAATATCGCGAGTGCTCTGAATTCCATCTTAAGTTTGTTGTTGATTTTTCTTTTTTTTTAAGTGTATTGCAAAATTGTTGGTGCTCTGTTTATTATTGCATTTGGATTTGGGAACACACACAGAACACAGAACACCGAAAACAAAAAAACAAAGCGCGGTCGCAGTTGCCACATCTGTCATGAGGCTAATGATGATGCGTAAGTCTTGTCCAAATATACAACTTGATCAATTCCTCGCCATTTTATTCCAATTGATTTGATTACACATTTATTGTTGATCTGTTTACGTGAGTGAGTGAGCGAGAGAGAGAGCGGCAAACCACGTGATATTCAATTATTTTATATACTCGCCATGGTTTCCAAACTGTATAAATACCAAACACCAAATACTAAATAAGTTTCAGTCCCAAACTGCCAGAGACATTGGCCATGTGCAAGAACAGGAAAGATCACACGCTGCTCTTAGCAGATGCTCAAGTCACAAGTGTATATTGGCTCTAAACGAGAACTATTCAAGTTGCAAGTGGAAAAAAACGAGCGAAAATTCACAGGAATGCAGTAAATTTCCTTCAATTAAAGTTGTTGTTCTGCTCGAACAATTGATCGCTAAGATCGCTGAACTTTGCGCGACTACTTCTAAGGTCTGTCCGAAAGAGAACTGTGTTTGTTTCTCAAAGTTGTCGTACATTTGTTTTATAAGTTATTCAACTAAAGACGAATGCTTTTTGACATCTCAAGTCCTTTAGTTCTTTCTCTATTAAAATTACTATTGAAGATGTTTTGCTCACAAAGTTTTTAATAATAAAATGATTGTTATATAAAACTAATATCATTTTTTGTCTTCGAAAACAATTATCACTTGAAATTCATATATCTCGCTTCAATACTTGAGCATCTGCTATTAAACTTTCCCATGTTTCTCAAAAGTTTATGAATTTCCTATACATTTTCTTTAATAATTAATTTAACTTTAGCTCAATTTATTTCATAAATTCCATAATTTTCCCCAAAAATCAGCGTTTATGCAACTTTGTTTGTGTTCTTTGAACCTAACAAAGACAAAAAAAAAACTATTACAAAATTAGCAAATTGAATTTGTGGTGCTCATTGTGATTTATATTTTCAGACCGCAGATATTCCGCCCAAAAACAGTGACCCAATTTTGTTTATATTCTCAGGTAGAACTCTAAATTTACCAATTCCAAACTATAGATATCATAGCCTATATATAATGGCCGACTATCGGCAGGTCTCCCCCGCCCCCTTCCCCCACAATAGAATGTCTTAAAATATGCCCAAGATCGTTAAATATGTTTTGTATAAATAGAAGTTCAACATATTTTAATGCAGGCAGCCGATTTCCGCAATAGTTTCGCTTGTGAGAGCGACTGAAGTAACAAACAATAATATTCTGTTTAGTTGTTTAACATTTGCGCTTATGGATCTGTTGAGATCTTAAATTGAAATTGGTTATTGTTCTAAATTCTTAAAGAAATACCTAAGATGCTATATAATATTCGAAGCAAACTGCTGGCTTTTCAAAACTTCTTCCAGCTGTTTGCTTTGAAACGCATCATTGGTTTCCCAGATTTCCGAAACTCGGCGAATCTTGAGCTGGTAATTTGAGTAAATTTTCAACCCTATCGCATGTGCGGCAATAAAACAGCTGTGCTGATGCTCGACAGGCAAAACGGGGGCGTGGCCGTATGATTTTCATGTATTTTGCTTATGGGTGGCCATGGAGAAAGAAGCATTTTCAATTTCCCGACATTGGATTAAATGAAAATTTGTAATTTGCATATTAATTCAAGACATTAAATGGACGATGACCGCGGCTTGAGCGGGCGAGTGGTGCTTGGCTTGGCTTATGTAGCGATTTACCGCCAGTCTATTAAATCTTTGTAATAAAATGTCATTAAGTTTGCCAAAGCGTTGTGTGGTGCGACCCGGTGGCACCTTGATTTACGGTGCCTGCAAAATGAACCGAAATGGACAGCGAGCAATGAAGTGCTCTCAGCTCTCTGTTCGCTGCTCTGCGGTGAATCGACTGTTGAAACTATGTGTATTAAGTGTGTCTGTGTGTGTGTGTGTGTGTGTTGCACTTGTGGCAACTGCGGCTGCCGCAAAACAGTGGTCCAATGTCCGTGTCCCAAAAGTTGTGTTATTAGTTGTGACCGCTTCGCAGCTTATGCTAATTCCAGCGGCAGAAGCTGAGTACACTGAGAGAAAAATTAGATTAGATTAATAAGATAAAATATAAAGATTGTCAATTATAATAAAAGTCAACACTAAGAAAAAAAATAGCTGATTTTTTTAAGAATGAAAATATATGTTACTTCATTTTGCATTTTAAATACCGAGAACTTAGTTGATTATGAATTAATATATACTGAAAATGCGAATTTCTTGCAATAAAAAATGTGCAAAATTATTTTAGAAATCAGCTTGAATTTCTCAAGCAATTTTGTGTTGATTTAAGTAATTCAGCTCTTGGTTTAATTCTGCAATTTTTTGGTCTTGCTTTAAAATTTTATGTTTTATATTAAAAATTATTTCGCTCTGTGTAAAATACTGAAAGTGTGTGTGTGTGTAAGGAAGAGAAAGTGGTGCTGATGGCGAAGGAGTGAAGGCGATGGAGCAACAGTTTATGAGCGCACCACTTGAACCACACTTCACTTAATACGGCAATCATTTCTGCACTGCGGTGGCATGAGGATTTAATGCTGTTGAGGAGCAAACAGCTGTTTGATGTTTACCAAAACCCAAAACGAGCTGAGCACAATTCTCAACTGGGGAAATCGAGAACGAAATTGAGAGATTGGCGCAGCGAAAAGCTGCTGGGCTGAAATGGTGAATGATAAATTGAGGCGACGCGTTAGGTGACAAACAAAGCAAACAAAACATCAGCAGACAATGTGGCTGTGGTCTTTGACTTTTTGAAGTCGCATTTTAATTATGAAATGGAGCCGAAAAGTGAAAAGAAGCAATGATAAAAGGAACGCAAAATGTTGTAGACAATGCGCAGACTTGATTAATATTTAATAGATTCAATAAAAAAATATGCATATCAATCAACTTTACCTTTGACAGAGGCAGACAGAACAGCCGCGTGACAGTTACAAACGGCGAGCGCTGACAACTTGCTAATGAAGTGCTGTCCACTCGCTGAGCAAGCGAAGCATTGATGACTGAAGTGAATGCATAAATTACGCACCGAAGTGTTGTTGAAGTTGTTGAGCAAATTGTTGTTTCAGTGATAAATCCTTAATGCAGTGCTGTAAGACACATCAAAAAAGAAGCAGAAAGTCAAGTACGCAATTAATTTCTTACGATATCAATTTTACATTTAATTATAAAGCAGTAAATTATGTAAATTGAAACGCCCACAATATTGTTTCGTCTGCATCTCAATTATTTACGCCAGTGTTGTGAAACACTGCGCAGACAACAGGCGATATTCTTAGCGTAAAGCAAAACATAATTAGGGGTAAATGCCAGATGCCGCTGAGGAATACACCTATTTCTTTCTTTCCAAAAATAACAAAACTTTTCTCGTTTCCTCACGCGCGCTTACATAACCTCAAAATAATGCACAAGGTGGCAAGGTGGCAAGGTGGCAACGTGGCTGCTCTCCCATCCCCTCAGCCTCTCTCAAGTCGCCTCGTGAAGTGCTCGACGCATTCAGTGAGCAACTTTTTAAGTTATCAGCTTCACACACAAATTCACCCCGTTGGCCTTTGGTTTTGTAGGACGGGGGATAATAACGACTGCTTTTGAATAACGTTACGCAGGCAGGAAAAAACAAATAAGTTGGCCAAAAAATAACTAGACCACAAGAGAAGCCGGAGTTGTAATGCGTGAACGAAGTTCACTTAGAGCTCACGTCCATTGCCTGCCACATGTGGAAAATGAAGCCGATTTTCCATTTAAGCATCTGTCGCCTGCGGCTGACAAAAGAGCGAGTGAAGCATTCGACAGTGGGGGCGGGGAGGGAGGGTAGGAGGGGCAGAGGGAGGTGTGAGTTCAACTGATGGCAATGATTCGTACTGCACTCGTTTGTAATTTGAATACGGCCATCATTATTTATGGACGCTGGTTTCACATTTATCGCCGGAGATGGCCAGCTAATGACGTTGCGCCCCAATCTCCCCCCACCCCCCTCACCCCTCGCTGTTGTCCGCTTCATGCTTGTGTGTGGCACATGCGAGTCGCGCACTAATCGACGCCACAAGTCGAGCCCAATATCAAGTGACAAGTGCCAGCGACAAGCGATGAAACGAAACAGTTTTCCAAAGCTTTTCATTCTACGCGAATACCCTGTAAATGCTGGGCTAAGATTTTGAAATAAAAAGGAGTATTAATTAACAATAATTAAAAGGAAATTGGCAATATGGCAATAAGAATTATTATTTAATCCAACAGATAAATCAATCGTGGTGCCTAATAGTTTTTAAATTAGACACTTTTATATAGCTTTATTATAGCTAATTATTATTAAAGTATTCGCTTTGAAAGCAAATTGAACTCAACTATATAAATAATGTTGAAATCTTGAGAATTATTATTAAGTCCAATATATCCAACAATCGTGTATTTTAAAGCTCAATGCTGCCAAATATTCTATAAATTAGACATTTTTATTGGGCTTTAATTAGCTAATTATTTTTAAAGTATTCTCTTTGAAATGAAATTGAACTCAACTCTTCACTTTCATAGAACCATCAAAAAGCTTTGTATGCTTGGAATAACTTGAGTTGATTAAACGCAAATTGCTGTGTAATTTAATATAACATTATAAACACTATATTAGCTATATAATATAGTGTGCAGCAAGTGTGCTAAAAAATTCCACAACATTTGCATAATAGAACTCGTAAAATTCACAGCATCTCGTTAGGCAAAGAGACATGAATTGTTATGTGCGGAATTTTAAATTACTCACATAAATATTTATTAGAAAGTGAGTTAAAAGCTTCTATAAGATATTTAATAACTGCTAGTTGTAGAATTTTTAAGTACTTGTTGTGGTAAAGTCAAGAAAATGAGTTAACGCGAATTCTTGGAAATGATTTCAAAATTATTTATCATGACTGGAAGAATAATGCAAATGATTTCAATTCACAAATATTGAATATTGTTTCTAATAAATTGTAGGATATTTGCACGCCGAGCAGCCTCTTTATGGATATGTGTGTGAACTTCTACTTTTTTTGGTAACCGGAAGCTGGCAACTTAATTGAATTGTCGCCAGGTGTAATGACAGCCTAAAAGGCTACGCATCATTAGGACAGGCCGTTGATAGGGTTCCTTAGGAGCCACGTGAGTGAAGCAAGTGTTTGGCGATGTCCCGAAGTGTAATTGAGCTAAGTGACATGAAAGGTGGCCGAGCATTCGGCTTCCAATTCCACTTCCACTTCCAATTCCAATTCGAATTGAGTGATTGTGTGTTTGAGAGGTGGTGGATGCTAAATATTTATGACTCGGCTTCGGAGAAGCAGAAGAGCGGAAAAGCGAACCCAAAGCACTTAAGACCAATGATAAGAACGTGTTTGTGTTCGTGTTCGTTTTCGCGATAAAGCCTATCGCAATCATCCTCAAGGATTGAGGAAAACTGTCAAGAGATTGCTGGGCTTAAGCCTAATACGTTCAGAAGACGCTCGACAGTCGCATCTCCTCAATTGCGGCTGCCACTAATAGTTTTTCCATGATATGTGTACCATTATATTATTTCGTTTGGGTTATTTAAACTAATGGGCGGCGCTGTCACAACATCGACAGTCGAACTTTTTGCGCAAAGGAATCGCCAAAGTTTTTGTGTCGAGCACCAAAGTTAATGACAGACAGAGAAAACGAAGTAATTAATGTGACCTTGATGAGCAAGAAAGCCAAATTGAATTTATAGGCGACACATTAGGAGATCTTGAAATTTAATAAACTGCAGACAGTGTGAATGCAAAAAACACGCAAAAAAACTATGTGGATCTTGATAAATGGATCAGTGTTGTTTGAGAGTCTGGAATTGTTATTATTTTGTATCATGACGCAGCCCAATAACGCTCTAATTATGTTTATTGACCGACCGTTACTTTATTATGCATCGTTCTCGAGCTATGTGCGAATTGCGTGAATAGCGTTGCTATTTTATAAAAACATTGGCTTCAATTTTAGTGTTTATTATGGCAAACTTTGTGGCGGCTAAAGCTGCTTTAATATAGGTCATAAGCTCTGTTTTTATTACAAAGTCAAACTGAAAACAAACAGCAAAATATTCCAGTTAGCAATATTAATTTAAGTTAATTAATTGTGGCACTTGTCGCTAGTAATTTGCTCGTGAGTTGAATAATAAAATTAATCTTGTAGCGGGTTTTTTAGAAAATAAAATTTAAGTTAATTAATTGTGGCACTTGTCGCTAGTAATTTTCTCGTTAGTTTAATGATAAAATTAATCTTTTAGCGGGTTTTTTAGAAAATAAAATTTAAGTTAATTAATTGTGGCACTTGTCGCTAGTAATTTGCTCGTTAGTTGAATGATAAAATTAATCTTTTAGCGTTTTTTTAGAAATTAAAAGTGTATTAATTTCTCTTGACTTTCAATACATTTTTTAATTTTTTAATATTTTTGTTAAGCTTTGATATTCAATGACAGTTATTTTCCCACTCTCCTTAGATCAAATTTCAACTTCTATTCACTTTTTGTTGCTGTCGCTTTTGCGATTTTCTTTTAAATTTTTTGTTTGCCAAGGATAAGTGATTTGCATGCTTAATTTTGTGTGCTGTGATCAATGAAGAAAATAGGCTTTGGATGCAAATATCGCTAAGCTGATTTTTATGGAAATAAATTAAATGAAAGAAACCGAAATCAAGCTGAGAGTGGAGTAGATATTTGCAGACACGTCAGCCGCCGGGTCACAGGGTCACTTGATGTAATTAACATGTGATTGCAGGCGGGGAGCGAGAGGGGCAGGAGGGGGGCGGGGGTCATTTCAGGCAAGGGAAAGGGGGTGGGGAGGAGTCCTTTGGCTGCCTGTCACTGTCAAAGCGGGGCGACCTCAAGACAAACACATAAAAAAAGGCCACAAAATGAATGTTTGCACAGTGGCAAATCCAGTTGATGTGTGGCATGAGAATGTGCTGCTAGTGTGTGTGTGTGTGTGTGTGTGGCATGAAAAATAGCATGCGTAATTTCTTGATTGAAGCGTAAAGGCCTCGGCATAGGCTTAAGCTAGGCTTCTCTCTCACTCTCACTCTCCCTGTGAAAGTTTAAAGGGCAGCTCTCAGCAGACTCGCTTCATTTAACGCCCCGTCCTTTGTCACTGTGTTCGTGTGGCATTTATATTCATTTGGGAACTTATTGACTTTTGTGTTTTCGTCCACGCTGACTATGATTAATACTTGTGGCATGCCACACACACACACACACACACACACAAACGCAGAGACAGAGAGACACACACACACTCCGCATGCTTTGGTTTTAGGCTCGAGAAGCAATTAAATTTGGTATTGCAAACAAATTACGCGGCCGGCATACGATTGGGGCCTTTAATGGGTTAACAATTAACCCATTGGCATGCCGTAGCATGCTGTAGCTTTGCGCTTAAGTGGCCCACTTCTATCTACCAGCGACCGTATTTCTCAAAATAAAATCAACGCCCAAATTACAGCGTATGTCGAGAAGTTGCCAAAACAGCCAAAGACAGCGAGCGAGACGCAGGGGGCGCGTTGGGCTGTGGGGCGGGGAGGCATGCCCCATTTGTGTTTATTATCAGCAGCAATTGTTTTTATTTTTGTTGTTCTTCTATGCTTTGCTTATTCTTATTTAATTTCGTGTTCCGTACTTGTTTACAGAACTTTTCCACCAAATTGCGAATTGTATTTAAAATTCCAACTGATTGTAGACTGCACACACTCCCCTCCCCTCTCCCCCTCTCTTTCTCCCTCTCTCTCTCACTCCCTCTTTCTCACCGTATGTCTCTCTTTTGAGTTGTGTTGATCTGTAGTTCGTTTAGCTGGTTTTTCGAAACATTTGAATCTAAACATCGGCGCGAAGTGAATAAAACTTTTGGAATTTCTCGACTTATTTTCATCGTTTTCTTTAATTTACCATTCAGCAAAAATAAAAGAAACACACGCAAAAATTTGCTTATCTTATTTACGTTAATTCGATCATCTGGCTGGAAGATCTTACGTCACAACTTTAGAAAATCAAGAAAGTTTGAAGAGGCCCCAGCGGAATGTTTTAATTGAGAATCGAGTCTATCGCTTATCGCGCAGCATTCGCTGTTTATACCCTGTAGCAATCGGGAGTTTAAGCTGAAATAGACGACAAGTCATTCGTTTAGTTAATATTTCAACATTAGTTTTGAATTTTTGTTCAAATATTTTTTATGCATTTTCTACTACGCTGATCTTTAATTCGCTTTTAAATTTGTATTTTTACTTTGTGTTCTGACAATTTGCTGGCGATCGCTGTCAAATCATAGAAGTTATGGCCACTAGCAGAGATTGTAGTTCAGAGCAGTTGTGAAAAATGAAAAAGTCACGTTCCGAATCCGTTTTGACAGCCTGGCAAATTTTGGGAAAATTTATGTTGCTGTTACACAGATATTATATAAAATGTATAAAATGTAAATGTAGCTTGAAGATTGTTTCCTTAAGCAACAGCTCTTTAATAAAGGCAGAATTAGCTTTAATTGCAATTTTGGATACAAACAGTCGACAAAACTCTGCGCCTCAGCCGTCACTACAGGGTATTCATTGAGTATTGCCGACTGCTTAAAGCAACGCTGTATTTTTCGAGGCTCTTAAAGGTGTAGTTAGCACCTCTTTGGCATTTGGCATGCGAATGCTGCCTCTGGGGAAAAAGGCAGCCAAAGACGTCATGCGCCCAAGCGAAAGAACTTACCCTACTTTATATATGTGTGTGTTCTATGCATGTATTTAAGAAAATATTGAACCTTTGGTGCAGGTGGAAGAGCACTCAAGCCAAGTCGTGGAATAATCGACAAGTTGTTTACATGGCCAGACCCCAAAAAGAAAAAGAAAATGAAGCACAAAAGTCCCGACACGACCCGATAACATTTACCGCAACTATTTCTGTGAATGTCAGTGTACTCGCTACAACTGTCCGTCTCTCTGTCTTGCTGTCTTGCTGTTTGTGTGCTATGGGTTGATCGTTTTTGGCTTATTCTTTATAGCCATCGGGCGCTATTTTCGTGGCGCTGGCGAGGTGCTTTAATTATTTGAAATGGGCATAAACAAAAGCGGGCAATTGACCGCCTTCAATGTAGTGGAGTGTATTTATTTTCTCTCTTTTTTTGTTTTTGGTGGTGAGGAGCACGAGTGACGGGTTGGCGGGTTGGCGGGTTGCCCACCCAAGTCGGTGTGTTGCCAAGGCAAAGTTGCAAAAGCTTTTGCGCCCCAAAAGGCCTAATGCCTCGCTGTCCCTTTCTCTCCCTCTCTCTCCCTCTGCTGCTTGGCGAGCTCATCAATCAAAGCGGCGTGTTGCCAACCAAACATTTCAATTTGCTGGCAAATGTGTTGACAAACGTCCTCAGGACACAGAGCCACGTCTCGAGCTCAGCTTGTTTACACGCAGCCACTGCAGCGTCTTCTCCCCTCCCCTCCCCTCCCCTCCCCTCCTCTCCTCGCCTCTCCCTCCCATCGTTGGCTCGTCTCCTGCACATTAGCAACACGTGTCAAGCGCCCCCACTGCTGCTGTCTCAGGCTCCTTCGCGTTCTCTGGCTCTCGCACTTAATTACACTTTTATGGAGTCGTCGTCGTCGTTGTCGTCGTCGTTGTCGTCGTCGTCGTTGTTGCCCCTTTGTGTCCTGCAATTGCTGCTGCATTCGCGCTGCTTTCATTGCTGTCACTGAGTTATGAGCTGATGCAATTTCTCCAGTTCCACTCGCCATTGTTGTCGCCCTCCTTTCCGCTTCCCCTTCCCCTTCCCCTTTTTTGTGGCTGCTTCCTTGTTTTGTTATTTATTCGCCTCTTATAACTTGTTCATGTTGTTTGCCCAGCAACTGGTTTCTATTCAGCTTAGCCTATTAATGCCCTTCTTATACACTCACAATGCTGACCGTCTCCAGTTGCCCCTCCTCCCGCCCCCCGTCCCCCGCCATTAAGCCCGCCACAGTTGCGGAATGAATAACTTGTGCAACTTTCTTAATTAAGTAGCGATTCTTGGGAAATTTTTGGGATTTGTAGTTGATATGCTTAACTAAATGTCTATGCCGAAAATTAGCGGCGCTTCTTAAAGATTGCGGCTGGAATTTGCTTTTAATGAATGTCGACAGCTTGAAGAAATTCCTAGAAAATGTGTTAGTTCATAACACTTTAAGTGATGCGCGTAATTCTTAAATAAATCAGACTATTATGTAATTATATTTCAAAATTTTAAATGAAGTTAATTCATTGTGAATCACATTGCAATTTACAATTAAATTCTGTCTACAAATTATTGCATATAATTTAACTTTCCACTTCAAACTTTATTTATATTTATGTTTAGTTCGTTTACATTTATTATTGTGTAGATATCACCAAACTTAAATGAATTTATTTTATAGCAAATTCTTGTTTTTTACAGCATATCTCATAGTCGACCCATTTTCGTTTGCGTTTTTCCCTACGCTATAGCATAATTTGATTTGTTGTTATTTGCGCTTTTTGTGCAAGTTTCATTTGACTTGTTTACCACATGAAAAGCTCATTTGTTTTTATTTTTAACGATGCGAGTTGTCTGCATTGCATAAGAAAATTCGCGCATTGTTTTTGCCAGGCCTTCAACATAATTACGAGCGCACCTTGAACTCTATAAGAAATTGTAACTTTGAAATTCATTAGCCGCATTTCACGGGCCAAAGCGACCGTAGAATATTTGTGTAATAGAACGAGTTGCAAAAAAATGAAGACAAACATTTGGTTAATTTATTTGAAAGCGAACTTTAGCTGAACCTTCAAAGGGTTTACGAGATTAACAGAGCGTCAATCTGAATTTCTTTGCGAAGAGACTTTCTTTTAAATACTGTCTGAACAGGGTATAAATATGCATGGTTTTCAGTTGATTAATTATACCCTGTATTAGCGAAACTATGCAAAGGTGTGTACTCAAAAAGAGTTGCAAATGTTGGGATCTTAAAACATGAATATACAAAATAAAGTTACTAGTTATTTATTTTAAAAATTCGCTGCTCTTAAAACAATTTTTATTGACTAGAATTTCATGAAGCAAGACTGATGATGAATGATTTAAAATAAGAGCGCATAATTAACAAACAATTGTGTTTTGTTTATGCACAAATTAAGAATATATACAATGTATCTGTAATGTGAAATGTATTTTGCCATGATTCACAGGGTATTATCGTGGTGCAGCTTAATGTCGTTGCCAGGTCGTTTTTGTTTCTGTTGCTGTTTAATTTAATTTGATTTCGTCCATTTCGCTCTTTGTTGCTGTGTTGCCTTGTGCTCTGATTTACATTTATTTGTTTACCTTTTGCTGTTTTTTATTATTTTTATAACCGAACGTTGAAATTCTCATTTGGCCGAGCAGCTGTCAGCGCAGCTATCAAAAAGTCACCCACATTGATGGCTTATCGATGAAGCGGAAAGTGTCCCCTGCACTCCGCCTCCCCCCTCCCGCTCTCCCTCCCTCCCTGGCAACCTAGTGAAACCGCTAACTTATCAGATGGAAAGCGAGCAGAAAGGTAGAGGGAGGGGTGGGGGAGGGGGAGGCCCTTTGGAGCATTTCACGCGCCATTGCGCCATGGCCCAAATGTACTGTGCATAATTTTTATTACAAGCAATTTTATTGCATATTTTACATATTCGCCTCGCATATTCGCAAATTGCGATTCGCTTTCAATGGCATTGCCCCCCTCCCCCCATCCTCCCCTCGAGAATATATAGAACTGGCCATACAGCATTCCATCATTCCCATATCCCATTCCATTTCGTTCCATCTGCCAGAATGCATCATAAAAAGTGTATGTGCATTAAATGCAATCGTTAAAAATGATAAATCGTAAATTCACATGAACTACTTATACTTATGTTCACCATAAGCCTATTGCTTTTCGATCTGCAAACTGGAACACGAAATGGAACAACTTTTATGAGTCCGTTCCACTCGATTAATCGGCGTTGTTTTCATTTGTATATGACAAGGTTGTTAAATCATCACTGTTGTATACTTTATCTTTTTGTATTAAGTTCAACATTAAATATAACTTCAAAGAAGGGAATTTTATATTGAAAAGCATCTTCAATTTTTCTCAAGTGACTTTCAATAACTCAGTAACTCTAATGTCAATTTAAATTCCTTCACATTATATTAATGCTTTTTACGTTAATGGACTAATAAATATTTTATATTTGGCTTTATTTAAAGACAAGTAAATCTCAAAGATTGCTTATTTTTACATTATTTTAAATTCAAATTCCTTCACATGCTATTTAGGTTAACGGACTAATAAATATTTTATATTTGGCTTTATTTAAAGACAACTAAATCGCAAAGATTTCTTTCCCTATTTCGATTGAAACTCCTCCGTTTTTTTTTCTTGCCTACAAACTGTTTAAGTCAAGCTACCCACTGTTCAATCGTCAGCAATTTGCCGAAAAGCTTTTAGTCAGCCACTTGTTTTGGCCTACTTGAAGCGAGATTTATTGGAGCCGAATGCTTACCATTATTTTTTCGAGTGTGTGTGTGTGTATGTGTTTTTTTTTTGTCAGAAAATCAGAAGCATTTCAACGCTCGTTGCCGAGTTGTGATCAATTTCGTCTTGATTTAGGCAAATCAATAATTTTGGATATTTTATTTGGCGAATCATAATCATTTGGCCTCCAAACGCCGATTGGCAGTTTTCTGTTTGCAATCACATCAAATATGTATACGCAGCTATTCAAAGTAATTTTTGTGTATTTTAATCCACATATACATATATGCATGGAAATGCCCAAGATATTAGCACATTTTTGCGAGGTAGGTCGAGGTTATGACTGCAACGTCGACAACTTTATATGGTGAGAGCAAAGTGTAGAAATTGGACATGTGGTGTGGCCACTTAAATGCCAATTAACAGCAGAAATTATAAATAATGAAGGTTTTATTTTATAAATCATAAATAGAAAGCGGAATTCACGGGAAAAGCGATTAGATCGGTTGGCTAAAATGCAGCAGATTTCTAGAAGTTGCTTATTAATGAATTAGCTATTATAATTAAATAAATAAAGAAAAGGTATAGGAAGAGCTAAAGGTATTTTTTGTCACCAATTATCAAGTAGTAAAAAATATTATTAATAAAAAGATCGAAGTAGATATAGTGATATTTAATAAAATAGACTAAGCGGAAGAGCTAAAAGATGTTGCTGTCATTAATTATTGAATTAAGTAGTTAAGAATTTGTATAGTAAGAATATCGAAGTGGAGAAAATTAAGTAATTAAAACATATAAATCTAATAAGCTAAAAGAATTTTATTTTTACTAATTATTAAGTAGTTAAAGATATTGATAATAAGTAGATCAAAGTTGATAAAATTAGGAATACAATTAAATCTGAAGAGTTAAGAAAATTTGCGTTTACTAATAATTATTATAACTAATTATAGAATTAACTAGTTAACGATATTACTAATCAAAAGATGTCTAGGTAAAGTAAGCTTTATATATTACTCGCACTAAATAAAATAAATTTTTATCTCTTGCTCACAAATTAACATCAAAGTTGGCATTAATTAATTGGTAAAAAAGGAACTATTTAATTTTTCTGAGCTGTTTAATTAGATAAAGAATTTCGTATTAATTACGATGAAGTAAATTCAATGCAAATGCTGTTTCAACAGATATTTCCTTTAGCAGAAAAGTAGCTGTGAGATGCACTAATATTCCAACGATTTTCCCCCTTTCGTTGCAGGTCTAGTGCTGCTCTCGCTGGCCACAATCGGTGTGGCGAGCATCACGCGAAGCGTGGAGCTCTCGAGTCTCATGCAAAGTCATGTCGTCTACATGCTGGGCGCTGGCATGACAGGCGACGATGTGGCTGCAACGGGAGCTGGAGCTGGGAATACAGTGGACAAGGAGGCGCAGGAGGCGACGGGGATTGTGGAGGATGCGGCGATACTGCTGCCCGACGAGAAGGGCAACTGCCCGACCGGCTACTTTCACTGCAACACGACGGCGCAGTGTGTGCCGCAGCGGGCGAATTGCGATGGCAGCGTCGATTGCGACGACGGCTCCGACGAGTCGAACTGTGTGAACGAGGTGGACGCCAAGTACTGGGATCACTTGTTTCGCAAGAATCCGTTTGGACGCCAGGGCATGGACGACAAGGCGATTGGCGATTGTTGTGAGTAGCGAGCGAAGAACAAGGTCAAAGCAATTAAGGCAGCGACAAAAGGCTTGCGAGTGGCGCCAGCCAGCGGATGGTGGCCGTACTATATTATGCAGAAATTCGCATGTAAATTCGCAGCATTAATTGCGAGCACAATTACGATGATTCGCAATGCGAATATCAAATATAACGAGCCACAGTAAAGACTCGTTAATGTCTCTCTCACTCTCTCTCTCTCTCTCTCTCTATCTCTTTCTCGCTCGCTCTTTGCTGCAGCCTGGCTGAATGCCAACTTCAGTTGTCCCTGTCGTGGCTACGAGATTTTGTGCCGCTTCCAGCAGCTGACGGCGCTGCCAGCGCAGCTGCCCAACAACAATCTGGTGACGCTGTAAGTATCGCAAATAGTATTTTGAGAGGTGCGTTTTAATTATGCTTCCCACTGTTGCCATGTCAGCCACCTTAAGCGCCACAGCGAGTTGAAACAAAGTTGAGGTTGCTGCAGGCGGAACTCATCACTTTAAATTGACTCGATAGCTTCCATTGTCATGACAACTATTAGTTTTAATTCAATGTCTGGCATGGCAAACTTTGCAGGTTACTCTGCACTTCACAACGACAATTCCGCTTAACTCCACTAATGATCTCGAATTAAATTGGAGCAGGAGCAGAGATTTCCCCCAATTCTATTTCCTATTTGTGTTTACTTCAAGCGCATTGATTTTTATTGTATTATGTTTTGTTTTGCTGTATTTTACCTTTACTTCTTTGAACTTCAAAACGACAATTCCGCTGAACTCCCTAATGATCTTAATTTACTTGAAGTCTGAGTAGAAATTGTCCCGATGTTAATTTCTTATTTGTGTTTTCTTCAAGCGAATTGATTTTTGTTTTATTGAATTCTCTGAACTTCAGAATTACAACTCTGCTTAACTCTTGAATTATCTTAATTTACTTTAGGCATGAGTAGAAATTGTCTCCATTTTTATTTGCGTTTCTATTGTATTAAGATTTGTATTTTACTTTTGTTTACTTTATTTTATTTTTCTACTTTCTTTTCATGCTGTTTTTATTTTATTTTACAGTGTTTGCATTTATATTTATTTTCTTTTTATTTGCTTTTTTCTATTGTATTAAAATCTGTATTTTACATAACTTTACTTTATTTTATTTTTCTATTTTATTTTCAAGCTGTTTTATGTTATTTTACAGTGCTTGCATTTATATTTATTTTCTTTTTATTTGCTTTTCTATTGTATTAAAATCTGTATTTTACATAATTTTACTTTATTTTATTTTTCAATTTTATTTTCATTCTGTTTTTTATTTTATTTTACAGTCTTGCATTTATATTTATTTTCTTTTTATTTGCTTTTTTCTATTGTATTAAAATATGTATTTTACATAACTTTACTTTATTTTATTTTTCAACTTTTTTCATGCTGTTCTATTTTATTTTACAGTGTTTGCATTTATATTTATTTTCTTTTCTATCGTATTCAAATCTTTAATTTACATAACTTTACTTTATTTTATTTTTCTACTTTTTTTTTCGTGCTGTTTTATTTTATTTTACAGTGTTTACATTTACATTAATTACTTTGTTTTATATTCTGTCTTTTTTCTCTCTTACTTTCTATTCCAATTACTCATTTCATTTGTTGCCATCCTTACTTCTTGCCTGCCTCTCTAACATTTGAAGCTTTAGGCTGTATAAATTTGTGTGTCACTTCCTAGTTTTTGCCATTTTCTTGCAGTGCATGCTATTTATAGCTGGGCATATTTATCTCATGCTAGTCTATTGATTGTTTCTAATGAGCGTTTTGTGATACAAATACACAACTACACATGCATATATTTTAATTGACTTGCAGCGACCTCACTGGCAACAGCTTTGACATCATCAACGAGACCTTCTTCAGCGCCCTGCCCGAAGTGGAGAGTCTGTGAGTAACCGAACTATTCCAGTTGTATGGCGAGTATTACGAGTTAGTTGTGCCATCTTGGCAGCTTCATTAAAATCGGCAATGGCAACCGAATGTGAATGGTTTTAGAAGCAGCGTCCCAGAAGGAGATGCGTTGCGTTGCGATGCGAGTATTAGCGTCATGCTGTGTCTCCTTTAAGCAGCCGCATGCTGGGCACCAAACAAATTACACTCACACACACATGGCAAGAGTTAAACGAAACAGAAATAGCTGTGGGGAGAAGTGTAAGGGAGAGAGAGCAGTCCTTGTGTCTTGCGGGCGATTGCAGTTTATGTGCCACTGTGGCACACGAAAAAGCAAACTCGCCCACGTCCAGGCGAAAGCCGTAAAAGTCTTTGCAACATACGAGGCAAGCGCTTCGTTAACACTGCGAGAACTTTAAATTTTCATTGAATGCGACCAGCAATAAGTGGCAAGCAGTGGTCACTGCACAGTGGAGCAAAAACGAATTGTTGGCGACAGAAAAGTTAGAGCGAAAAATAATTGAACACTAGACTGAAAAAGCAGGCAAAGTGAGGAAGCTTTCAGTTAAAGAAATGCAACTAGAGCAGGAGAAATAAATGCCTAAGAAGAATAAACAAATAGAAGGAAAACTTGGCTTAGTTAAAATAGAGCTATAGAAAAAAACGCTGTCATAAAATTGTTTTAGTTAGAAGAGAAATTCTACAGCGAATGTCACATATTAATATATTAAACATAGAAGAGAAAACATCTTCTTTGTGAGATTTAAAAGTGATTTAGCTTTCGAGTGCTTTAGTTCTAACTCAAGACTAAATGAAGTCTATAAAATCTAAAAAAAGAAAATAATTGTATGAACAGCATATTATAAAAAATTATTTAACAAAAAGGCAGCTCAGTCAGCAGATTTTAAAGTGCTTCAAAGAAGAGTCACGTTAAAGTTGAGCTACACAAATAATTTGACAGTTGTAGATAACAGAAAACAAGCTCAGCTGTTGGCTAATAGAATTAATTTAGTCAGATGCCTGGAAGTCCAGCATTAAGCTCTTGATATATCTCATTTTGAGTGCCAAATTCTGCAGCTAATTCGGCATCTTAATAGATTTAATATGGAAAAGAAAACGTGTTATAATAAGACATTGCTTTCGAGTGCTTTAGTTTTAACTCAAGACTAAATGAACTCCATAGAATTGGCCTAAGGAAAAATATATATCAACAGAATATATACAAATTTTAAAGGAGAGGAGTTTAACGGAGACTCACCTAAGACTAGAGACACACAAATAATTTGACAGTCGTAGATAATAGAAAGCAAGCTCAGCTGTCGGCTAACAGAATTAATTTAGCCCAGCATTAAGCACTTGAATTTCTCATTTTGAGTGTCAAACTCTGCAGCTGTTTTCGGCAGCATAAATCTAAACATTCAGCAACAGCTGCAACTCCGTTTTCGCGCAGTGTAGCCCAGGTCTATGCAGCAGCAACAGCAGCAGCAGCTGCCTGGTGTGGTCAGACATTGTAGTTAATGGTTTGTCAGTCTGTCCGAGAGGCTGTCGAGCAGTTGTTGTTGGCAGCTCCCGTGTCTGGCCTATTGGCGAGCGTTGCTTAAGCCTAAGCACTTGGAAATTCATCATTGCACAGCCTGCTCGACTCGAGTCGGTGAGTGATACTGGCGTCGTGTGGCACATAAGCTGGCTGTCAAGTGTTGCCATCAGTTTGCTGCTCTGGGGACGCAGCTTGTTTACGTGTCAACGTTTTTTCAAATTCACAAATTCCTGCCACGCCCTAATTGTATACGGAAACGTTGAAGATGACGCGCGCGTTCTAGCGAGCGGCGCCCAAACTCAATCGCAACATCTCGCAGCATTGCGACAAGTTGCGTAGGCAGCGCAAAACATGTGTGAAAATTAAATTGACCGCAGGCTTTCACTCGAAATGGCAAGCGTAACGCGTAATGTGGGTGTCTCAAATGGAACGCACTGAAAATATCAAATATGAGTCGGCGAGCTCAGCAACTAAATCTGCAAGGGAGCTGCAGGGGATGTGGAATGAGATTGAGGTGGAGAAACGAGCGGATAACTATCAACTACTTTGCAAACTGAGGCTGTGGCTGAAGAGCAGCTGGAAGCGAAGGCTTTAAATTTAAAAATTGAGAAAAGTATAGAATATGAAAGCGAGTAAATATGTAAAACTTCGTATTTGATAGAACAATATAATATTAAAAATTGAGAAAAGTGTAGAAAATGAAAGCGGGTAAATATGCAAAACTTCGTATTTGATAGCATATAATTTTTGAGTCGAGTAAGACAAATATTTGATTTCAATGTAATGAGAATTTGTTTATTTGAATTGCCTTTTTATTTAGTGGTCAGAATTTATTTCGGTTGAGAAATTTTTTTAGAAGATTACGAATTTACATGGAAACTTTGTATATTAAATATTTACAGAAAAATGGCGAGCGTTGTGCGTATACTTAATATTACGTATACTTGATATTGCAGTTTAGAAAATTATTAATTGTCTATTTAGAGAATTTTAACTCTGTATTACCATATATAGAAACTTTGTGTATTAAATATTTTTAGGGAAATAGCGAGCGTTGTGCGTATACTTAATATTACGTATACTTGATATTGCATCAGTATTAATTGTGACTCTTTGAGAATATAACTTTGTATACTAAATGTTTACACAAAATAGCGAGCGTAATGCGTATACTTGATATTACGTATACTTGATATTGCAGCTGTATTAATTGTGAGTTTCTCTGCGAAAATCTCTCTAATAATTGCTTAGAAAATTAGTTTGAATCAAGATTGTCTATTTAGACGATCCTAGAAACACAGTATATTCAATTTATAAAGAAAGATTGCAAATGTATTGCGTATACTTAATATTACGTATACCGCAAATTGCCACAGTACGAATTGTGAGTTTGGCTGGGTAAATATCTCTAATAATTGCTTAGAAAAAAAACCAAATTGTCCATAAAAAAGGTCTTTGTATTACCATATAGCGACAGTATGCAAAAAGTTACAATAAAAACGCGTTGCCAGCGAGAATTGAAAAGCGTTGAAACTGTGCGGGTTCCGTTCGCCGTTCGCCGTTTGCCTTGTTGTTGTCCTCTCACATGCCACAAGTGCGACGCAAAGTTACGCCCCAAGTGACGCCCCCCCAAAGAAAAAAGGGAAGGGATGCGGCACAATTCTTTGGCGCTCTTTAAGTTTATTTGCCTGTGAGCAGGCGTAAAGTTTTTGTGTGTGCGAGTTTCAACTTGGCAATTGAATTGCATATTTATTATTAAGTTTAATGCATTGTTTTGCAGTAATTCCAACTCGTGTGGCAGTCGCTGTAATTGTATCTGTATTCCATTCACAGCGTACTGAAACTTTGCTCAATCCGTGAGATTGCTCCGCATGCATTCGATAGACTGGCTGCCGTTCCACTGGAGACGCTGTAAGTTAACGTGTATAACTCATAATTAAGTCTTATTATTTATGTGCACTTAATTTATTTGTTGCTGAAATTGGCCTTCGCTGTGCCACTGCTTTCACGTTTCTTGCTTTCTTTTTCGCTCTTTCCTCTTGCAGCTATATGGACGATAATAAATTATCCCGTTTGCCCGAGCATTTCTTTGCCCCGGGCAATCAATTGAGATTGTTGTAAGTATTACTTATTGTGCGTTTCGCGCGTAATTAACGCGCGTCCAATGCCCGTTAACTGCATGCGATTTATCGATATCGATGCTCCTCCCACGCTATGCACCTAAGAGAGCGAGCGAGAGAGCAAGAAAGTCACAGTGAGTGCTTGACCTTGCTTAGCGTGAAATACTCTCACAATTATGCCAATTTTAGGACTGCGAACATATGACATTAATATACAATTGATAAAGTGCTGACTGCCGAAAAACTGTAACTATTTGCAGAGAAACTCAGTGCTGAAATTGATTGACTTTGAGTCAATTGAATACACGATTTATACTTGCATAAAACAGTAAATAAATCGCTATATTTCATGCGCATTCTATCTCTATTTTTAACTCCATTTTCATCTATTTGCCATGCATATTTAATGCCGAATTCAATTCGCAAGTCAAGTGTATAAAAGTGTTGCCTATCCCCAGGCGCACGTAGTCATAAATTGCGCATACGCCGTGTGTGCAATATTCAGGTATCGCAGGCGTTAATATGCCATTGTCTCGCTACAGATTTCTACTCACACACACACACACGTGCATTTCATTTTTTTTTTATTAACTGCCTCACTTATTTATTAGCTTTTGGTAAATTGGCAATCGCCATTTGCCAGCCAAATAAACTGCATAAAATTTAGTTGGAGCTGTTGTTGTTTTTAGCCATTAAATATTTATGCGCAACGCGCTAATAAAATTATAATAAATTCACAATTAAAAGCGACAGTTTAAGTAAGCAACTCGCTTTGAATTTAGTAACGACAATAGTTAGTTATTACCATTATTATGCTAAATGCATTGTTTATTCACTTTCCATGCAGTTTCGTATGCAAATCCAGCTAAATAAATACCGCGTGTAAATGAAAGTTAGTGTCATCGATGCTCATGTTTATAGATAGTTTGTGTGCGCTAATTAATGGCGCAACATTTGCCCAGACTCATAATGTTCACATATTAAAAGTTGCCACTAATAACTGCCTAACAAAATTGTATTTCGAAATATTTGCTTGGCAACTTTAAACTAAATGATTCATTAAAGCCCGCAGTTGATTTTAATTTCTACAGGTTCAAAACGTTGAACGTTTTTCTTTAGTATTTATAAAAAAAAAATTTTATCAAATGCTAATTAAGATCAGCAATTTTAAGATATTAAACAGTGTCAGCAACTTCTTTGTAAAATACATTAATTAGATAATTTTTTAATTTTACAAATATTATATTATTAAACAGAGTACTAAACAAATGCTGATTAAAATTGAAATTCAATATATTCAACTGCCTAATAAATATTTAAATGCTTGCAAATAGTTTCCAAAATACATTAACTTCATTGTGTTCGAAGTCTGCTTCAAATAAATAATTATTTTCATACTAAATATGAGATAGAGAGCTAGATACACATTACATTATAAATACTTAAGCATTTTTCAAAATTTTCAGTTATTAATTTGCTTAGCATTAATTTATTTTGAAAAGAATTGAAGCATTTTACAATTATGTAGCTGATGTTAATTAAATCCATTAAAATTTCTTCCTACTGTCAACAGTTTTTGCTGTTAGAAAACAAGAATTTAAGGCAATTATTCGGTTGGCTTTAAATGAACGTAACGCTTTTTCTTTCACACTCTATGGCATTGTTTGCATATTTTGCTGTCAACTTTTAGGCAAAGCGAAAACAAAACCTCCCCCCCCCCAAAAAAAAAACGGGCTTATTATCTGTTGTTCTGGATTTTGCCAGAGGTGTGTGCAATGAAAAATGCTGTAATTGCCAATAACTATAGATATATGAGCGCAGATATCGCACACACATTTACTAAGGACATTTCGCTCAGGAGCCAGAGACAGTTATGTGCACTCGCAATTGTTGATTGTATCATCGTATGGCTGTGCAATCAATGTGTGTGTGTGCAAGAGGGAGAGAGAGAGAGAGAAAAAGAGAGGGCAGTAGGAGGATTGTGCAATGAGTCCCAACTGATGATAATCTGCCCGCCTCACTCGTTGGCTGGCTGTTGTAGTTAGTACTTGTGTTGCGTATACGCATCGTATGCCAGTTGGGGTCATAAAGTGGCCCATTGTTTGGCCTGCGACCCAGGTGGAGAGGTTGAGAGGTTGAGAGGCCAGAGGTTGCCGAGCTCTCAACTTGAGCTGCCCGAGTACAATAAAAATATTAGCACACGCAGGGCAAAAACAAAAACAAAAGTTGCAGCAGGGCTGCAAGTTGTGCTCGAAAACAGCAGCAGACGGCGACAAACAAAACTAAAGCGGAAACGACAACGGCAACGACGACGAAGACAAAAAAGCAAAACAAAACAACATATAAACAACTCAGTTACACGTTGTGGCATGCGGCATGCGGCATGCGGCCTGCAGGAGGAAGAGGAAGCGAGACACTTTTTGGGCTTTTTCAAGTTTGACATTTGTCGGACTCGACTGCTGTGCTGACTTTGGGGCATGTGGCAATCTGTGGCAAGCTTTCCAGCCAGCTGCCTATGCAGATTGCATTTAATGGCTTATTAAAACACTCGCAACTCTCGTTCTCGCTCGCTCGCTCGCTCGCCTTGCGCCCATTGTTGTGTGGCACATTAAAATGACATTACGACTAATGTGGCAAGTTGTGAATTCATTTCTCTTTCCTTCATTCTTTTTGTATTCACCTGCAGAATCTTGGCACGCAATCGACTGAGCAGCTTGAGCGCCGGCGATTTTCGCTATCTGCAACTCCTGGAGGAACTGTAAGTAGCCAACACCTGACCTTGCCCCTCTCCCCCCTCCCCTTCCCCATCCCTCGGCACTCTGATTATTTCCGTCAGTGACGCGCGTTGAAAAATTCTCGTTTGGGGTCGTCGCCAGCTGGATTACCTAATTAATTTCCGATGCTCCTCGAACACTTGATACTTTTGCTTTGGTCATTTATGGAACGTGTTCTCAATTCCCCAGTCACTTTAAATGGCGAGCACTAAAGCATAAAGCATTAAGTCATCATTAGCTATCAACTTTCTCTGATTTCTAATGTCACATTAAAGTTCCCCAATTGCTTTAAATTGCGAGTCATTTGTAGACGTTTTTCTAACAATAAAATCTATTTTTTTGTCGTGTTAACAACATTTTTAAAGTACTTATTTTAAATTTGATGAGACGAATAAATTGTCTTTATGTTTTCCGATTTATGCAGACTTCTTCTTACATAATTGAGTTGAAATGTCAAATGTAAATTCCTCAGTTATTTTAAATTGCAAGCTATTTAAGGAAAAATTTCTTTTTTTAAATTTCCAGAATTTTTGTGTCACATTCTAATGCATTTTTTTTTTAAATTCAGCTTTTTTGAATGGTTTATTTATTTTAAATTGAAGACCATTTTAATATAGTTGGATATTTCTTTGATATTATCATTTATTTAAGTCTTCTATGTTTCTTGGATTTATTAATTCTATAAACTCAAACTTCCTTTCAAATAGTTTTGAAATTTTCAGAGAACGTATTTATTATAATCAATTTCTTAGTTTAATTTTGGATACCATTTGTATTATTTTTGTATTCTAATTTCTTTTATTTTATTTTATTTATTTTCTAAATTGCAAATTCCTTCCGATTAATGCCAAATTGCTACCCTAATTTCCTTCAATCATTTTAAAGGAAAGTTCACATTAAAAATCCTTCTTAGCACACATCACAATCTTCAAGTATTTTTTTTGTTTGTTGACTTGTTTGCTTAGGAGAAACTCTCTTGGCCTCGAATTTGTATTTATTTCGTCAGCTTATTGTTGGGCTCAACATCGTTGCTTGTTGCTTACTTCATCAAGCAATTAAATGCTCTTTTATCTCAATGCGGCTCAATGCGAGTATTCGTTGAAATTTAAATTGCGTAATTATTTGACATTTTCAATTTTGCCAGCCCTTGGCTAAATCAAGGGCAACCGTCTCGCTCAGTTGTGTACGCTTTGTACGCTGCGTAAATAATTCAAGTATTTTTTTGTAATTTGCTACTCCAGTTATTTCGCAAGGGGAGATTTGTGACTTAAAGTCTCTCAACTGTCACCGATAATTGCTGTGTTGTTGTTGTGCATACCTGAAAAAGCCTCGCAAGCTTTCGTTTGACCTTCAAATCAGCCGCATTTCTGCCACAGCATACATAATACATAATTGTTATTATTTTGTACAGCGACCTGCGCGGCAATCTCATCGCCGAGTTCGAGGCGAGCGTTTTCGGACAACTGCAGAGCCTGCAGGTGCTGTAAGTGAACTGCCATAAATTACGCTCAACTTGCAGCCAACTAACTGTCTGATGTCTCTGTGTTTCTGTTGTTTCATCGCTGCGTTTAGCTACCTCAACGAGAATTGCTTGCAACAGCTGCAGCCGGGCATGTTTCCCAGCAACCTGGAACATCTTCATACGCTCTCGCTGGCGCAGAACCAAATCGCCAGCATTGCGGCCAACACATTCACATTTCCGCATCTGCAACACTTGTATGTATTCGTTGTACGCTGGAGGCACGCATAGTTTGCATAGCGGCCCCCAACACGAATTCTTATACATTCTTATTCATTCATTTTGTGGGCAAACAACATTTTGTAGCAACATTTTTGCGCCTTTTTCTGCGCCCCTTTGTTCACTCTTTCTCTCTCTCTCTCTCTCCCTCTGTTTTTTTGCAGATATCTGGCCGGCAATCAATTGTCCCACATACGCGACGGAACCTTTTGCAACCTCAGCTATCTCCAAGGATTGTAAGTTCCAGCTGAAAAGCTGCAACGCCAACAATGACTGACTGACTGCTTATATACTCTGTAAAAGTGTGGCAACAAATTGGGGTAGTATTTGTAGTTAGTACCATGAAATCTGCATTCCAGGCTACACATATTTATTCGGAATTTGAAGAAGATTTTGAAGAACTTGAAGTGTAAACCCCTATGTATATAAAAAGTTGACATGTCTCGCTAAATAGTTTCATCAGCATATTTAAAATCATAGCGAATACTAAATTGAAGCTTATCATCGATAGTTTCGATAGTCTTACAATCAAGAAAATTATATTTAAAGCATATTTATTTGGTATTTACTTGACGTGTAAAGATTTGTATAAAAAGTTGACATCTCTTGCTTTCTAGTTTCATCAGATTATTTAAAATCGATGCTAATGCTAAATTAAAGCTTGTCATCGATAGTTTCGATAGTCTTACTATCGAGATAATTTCTATAAAAAAAATGATACATGATTTGCTGCTAGAGAAACTGGCAACTTAATGAGGCCAACAAAACGAACTAAATTTTTTTCAAAGCACTGCTTTAAAGCAGTAAGTTTAACGCTGCGTATGCGTAATATTGCGTATACGCCGCATACACCGCTGGCTTTGTGCTTAGTGCACAGGGTAGAGCGTAAAATATGTTGGCCACACGCAATCCCCGGACGTCTGATAGGCATATAAAAATCTGTCGCGACTTTGTTGCCCGCCGAGCGTCCTGCGTCCTGCGTCCTGCGTGTCCTGCATGTCCTGCGAGCTTTTCAATTTGCTTGGGCTTAAGCTGCGCCGAACACAATGAAGCATGGCCCGACTTCAGGAATTTCATTTATCAATAATGGCTGCGCGCCCAAAAAAAAAAAAGGAAGAAGAAAAAAAAGGGCAGCGTTTTGATTGGAATGTGGAAAACTAAACCCGAAGCGCCTGCTAAAAAATGCAGAGAGCACGAAATGAACAGTAATCTAGAAAAATTGCGAAAAAAATAAATTTCGAAAATTTTGCAAGCGAGGAAAACTAATCAAATAGGAAAACAGCCGGGCAAAAAAAAAACAGAAAGAAAAAGAGGAAAGTTGGCATAATGCATATTGAGCAGCAAAAGTTGATTTGCATGCTGTGGCATGCAACAAATGGCAGACACACACATACACACACACACATATACATCAAGCACATTACGTGCGATGGCAACTTTAATGATGAAAGTTTACCCAAAGGTGGCAGCAACGAAATGTTAATGGCAGTGAAACAACCTCAACTTTGCTGACAGAAATGTTTTTCGCTCGTGTTTTTTTTTTTTTTTTTTTAGACAACTGAATGAGAACCGCATTGAGAAATTCGATTTGCACGCCTTCGACTGTCTGGAGAATCTCAGCTCGCTGCTCCTAACCGGCAATCGCTTTAAGACACTCGATCCGGCGGTGCTGCAAAATCTGAGCAGTCTCAACTTCATGTGAGTAAATCGCGCATTTGGCAAGCCACCGGAATTCCTTGTTTGTAATTGCCAAAATCCCTTTCGCTCTCTCTCTCTCTTCCCACTGTTTTGCAGCTACTTCTCGTGGTTTTATTTGTGCCGCGCTGCGTTGCATGTTCGTGTCTGTGAGCCCCGCGGCGATGGCATCAGCAGCACCTACCATCTCCTCGATAATCAGCTGCTGCGCGGCAGGTAAGTGCCACAAACACACACACACACACACATCTTACTTCGAGGGGCAATATAATCCCCTGCTGCTGCTGTTCTTGCTGCAAGTAACGACTCCTTCTTTATGTTTATGTTTATGCTTAATGCTCGATATCGCCTCGCTTTACGACGGCTATTTTTGGCATCAAGTATTCAGCATGCAAAGGGAGATTGAATAGCTTGTTCATAGCTGTTAAAAAGAAATGTCTTTCGAGCGATTAATCCATGACAAAATCAATTACTTGACGCAATGTTGCAGATCCTAAAGAAAACCAATCGTATAATGCAAGAAGCCAACGTTGCGTTAAAGCAACTGCAATTTACTCAAAAGTCAATCTCTTGAAATTAAATACTTTAATTTTTTGTGAGGAATAATAATAATAATATTGTCTTAAATTGTATTTATTTTAGAGCGATGAAATAATGTTCTTTTATCAACTTTATGAATAATTTTTGTACTTTTGTGTCAGGAATATTATTATTATTATAACGTCCTGAATTGTGGTTATTTCTTGAACGATGAAATAATGCAATTCAAACTGTTATTTTATCTACCTTATAAATCATTTTTTTTAATTAATTTCCACAACTTTCAAAGATACCAAAACTTTACTTTTCTTTGCTCGGAAACCTTGCAATTAAAATGCAACTTGTTGTATTTGCAAAATCACTTTGGAAATAGTTAATTGGGCAGTGCGAAGAAAGTGTAATTGCAGCGCTAAGCTGGGCTGTTAAATTGCGTGACTTGCAAACCCAATGGGCAGCACTTAATTACCGTTAGCAGCGGAAGTCGGCCATTCATTACAACTCAATTGAATCCATTGCAATGCACTCAACTTGAGCACTGCACAGCATAACAACAACAACATATATTCATATGCCGCAGGCAATTGTTGAGAACGTAGACAGACAGACAGACAGACAGACATTGATAGTGAAGTCTCTAATAAGCACAATGAACTAACTACGAATTTAAATTGTAGCGAGCGCAACAGGAGCGGAGTTAATAGCGAAGAGTTGCAAGCGTTAAAATTGCTGAGCGGAATTGCAATTTTGTATAGGGAATAATGATAATAACAATCACATTATGCAATTGAAAAACACAACTAAAAGATGATAGCAAATAAAGTATTTTGCAGCACACTTGATTAAAATGAAAAACCTTAAACTACAAAATTTTGGCAAGAATTTGTGGAATTTGATGCATAAATATGATTATATATATATTATATTAAAAAATTCGCAAGCTAAACATACAATAACTTTGTCTTTAAATGACGTCAAACATCTTTCGAAATTTTAAGACTTAACTCTCCAGCTATTTCATTGTTAATTATCACGAAATTCGCAGAATTGCAAGCTTAAAAAGAAAATTGATGTCTTGCGAATTAATGTTGAAAATCACAAGGAACTATTCAGAAATTATATTTAAAAACAAACTGCGCCTGCTTGAGTCAATGCTAACAATCTGTAGGACATTTGCAGCTACTTCTTTTTTAAGCTAAATTATGAGAAAGATCTGGAAATTAACGTTAAATATCAATCAAAAGCAAATATGCAAAAATTAGATATAAAATCAAAAGACATCTTGAATCAATGCTAACATTTTTTAGAACATTTTAGGCTACTTCTTTCCCGTGTTAAACTATCAGCAATATCCGAGAATTTGCAGAGCTTCAAGCTAAAACAGAAAATTAATTTCTTGCGAACTAACGTTGAAAATCACATGGAAATATGCTTGAATCAATGCTAACAATCTAAAGGATATTTTAAGCTACTTCTTTTCTAAGCTAAATTATTAGGAATATCGGGAAATTCGCAGAACTTCAAGCATAAAAATCAAACTCAAAGCCAGCGAGCAAAGCTCTAATTTTGAGCCTCACGCAGCCCATAGAATAATAGAGACAGTGAGGTAAATGCAGCGCCTTTAATATAGTTGAATGGCTTGGAGTATATATTTGAAATTGTGGACGTGTCTGGTGAATCATCACTGAGCTCAGTTGTAGAGAGCACGACGCAGTCGCTCGCGTAGCACCAGCAAACGCATTTGATGCTGATGATCCGTGCTGCCCAGTGGAGATGTTGCAGCTGCTGCTGCTGCTGCTGCTGCTCCTCCTCCAACTGGTGCTGCCCCCGTTGCTCCAGCTGGCACCGCGCCGACGCCGGTTGATGCTATGATCGCGGCAGCTGGCAGCTGTGATTCAATCATCAGGCCATTGCGGCTCACACATGGAACGCCGCCGCCTCGATTGCGCACAAGTTCGAGATCCAGATCGAGTTCGGCGACGTCGCTCGAGCTGCTCGTCTGGCATTGACGTTCATATTCGAAATGCATCCCCAAAAAAATAAAACACTTTGCAGAGTTGTGCTAATTTGAAAATTTTGATAGGATTTGTCTTTTTTTTTTGGTCTTTTTTTTTTTTTTTTTTTTTAGTTTAGTTTGTGTAACGTTTCGATTGCGGCAGAGTTCAGATTTTATATTGTTTGACTGCCTTGAGTGCTGGCACAATCGAGGCTTACTGGGAAGCCAACTTGAACTCCCCAAATTCTGGATTGATTTTGACTTTTACAAGCTGGGTTGCATTAGAATTTGTCTGAATTTGTGGAGCATAAAATTAGTTAAATTAACCTTTATTGAATTCTGATTTTATCAATGATGTCTGATTTATTTATATATTTTTGCTTGAAAGTTTTCATCTTTGCAATGATATTTTATTCATTTAGTTCCTTGTGCTTTAGAGTATTATAATAATTAGTTTAAGATATTTTAAATGGCATTAATTTTTTGTATTTGTTGCAACGTTTTATTTCTATAAATTTGTAGACAATTCTTCTTTTTTTATAATTTTAATGAAGCACTTTCAAACACATTACTTTTAGGTCATCATAAACTGCTTACTTATTTATTTATTTGTAATCTACGAGGCGTAGAAAATTATGTCTGTATAATTTATACATTTTTACATGAAAGTTTTAACTTTTAAATGCCAATTTATTCATTTCTTTCGTGGCAAATATGCCTCAAAGTTTGAGATTTTAAAGCGGCATTAATTTATTGCATATGTTGTATTTTATTTTATATACTCATGTTCTTGTTTATAATTTGAATTTCAACATATTTGGGGCACTTTCAAACACATTACTTTTAGGCCATCATAAACTGCTAACTTATTTACTTATTATTTACTATTTAAGAGAGTTGCTGGCTGTGATTATTGTGTATTTATTGTTGAGACATCAAGTTTGGTACTGCTTCAAAGTGATTGTGCATGTGAAATCGAGAAGATGCCATCGAGCTTGTAAATTTTGCGAGCCCTTGTCTGACGCACGTTGGGCGCCAGCCGCTCTTGGCAAAGCACTTGCAACGCTGCACCTTGAGGCAGTGGCAAGTTTTTGGCAAATGCTGCCTTTGCATTCGGCATTTTCATTTGCCAAGAAAGCGAGCAAGTTGCAGGCAGTGAGGACTTGTCATCAGCCAACAGAGCTGAGTGATTATCTGACTGCCAGCCACATAGACGAGAGACAGAGAGGGGGCAAGAGAGAGAGAGAGCGAGAGGGAGAGAGGGAGGCAGACCCTAGAGCCACTGAACTAACATACAACGGTTGCTCCTTCGATGGAATTTTCATGAGAATGAAAATGAAAATGAAAATTACGTTTTTCCTAGTTGTTTGTTTGTTTACGTACATTTACATGCTCGCCTCGCTTTCCGTTTCTCTCACTGCTTCCAACCCTTGGCAAGTGCCTAATGTGAGTTTGAGTGTGTGCACTGAGTGAGTGCACTCATACTACACTCATTGGCAAAGCAAACATCGCACACGTGTGCGTGGCAACAAGGCGTCGGATGCCAGCACGTTGCGGCATGCTTTGCTGCATGCCACACGCCGCATGCGGCGCCAGGCGGCGAGTTGACGTTTTCATAAAAATTAAATACTTTGGCATTGTTTTCGCAGCTTTTGCTGCTTCGTCTTCGTCTTCGCTTGCGCTTGTTCTGCTTGTTTCCTCTAAATCCAAGTCAAATTTCAACTCGTTGCAACTTTTGCAGTTGCTAACAGCTTTCTAATCACATATGCACACTGCTCTAAACTACACCACATACATATTACTTTCGCTGCAGAGTCTACAGTTTCAACAGATCAAAACTTTAGCAAACTTTTATCAACGCCTTCCCCTCGTCGCCAGTGCCAGAGGCATTAGCTATTCATGCGCAAAGTCAGCAGCAGCTGCCAAACAGTGTTGCCTTACAATTAATATAAATAGAGTTGTCGCACAGACGACAACTGTGCTTTCAACTAAAAGCTTTCTGAGGGCAAAAGTTTTCTTTTTTTTTGGGCATCGTTCGAAATAAACAAATGTTGCTATTGTGAATTTAAAATCTAATTAAAACTCTGCAAATACTTCTACAAAGCTTAAAGTTGTTTATTTAATAATCATAGAGCATTAAACAACATTAGAAAAACTCAAAGCTTCTTAAACTTAAATGCGTCGTTTTTAATGCCTGAAGCTGCTTTATTATTAATAGCCTGAGGTTAATCAATTAAAAGAAAGCATAAAGCCTTTTGAATTTGCTACAAATACCTTTTTCAAATTACAAAATTCAATAAAAGTGCTGAAGTAATCAATGAACTTTGACGAAAAAACGCTAAGCAATCAAATGTGTTGAATTATTTCAGAGCATTCATTCAAATAAATTCACTACAAGCTTAATATTCATAAATAAATCAAAAGTACGAATCATACGCTTAAAGCTTAAACTTTGAGTGATTTGATTTTGCATGAAGCACAAATTTTCAATCAGCTTAAAGCTGTAAAATCGCTTAAAGTTTATAAATGCATAGAAACCATGAAGCTACTGAAAAATCATTTTCAAATACGCAGAGAAGTTCGACGTGAATTGAGAGCTGATTTTAGAGCTCTTTCGCTTTTTATAAAGTTTAATGCTAGTCTGCTTGCCAACAGAGCTGTAAAAAGGCTGCGTTTAAGCTGTAAGTTAAAGCGAAATGGAAATTCGTGCTCGCCACTCGTAACCTAGTCGAGCTCGACCTTCGCCATGCTGAACATGTGGAGTACGTGTTTATTTGTATATTTACATTTCGTAAGTAGAAGGAAATGCGCGTAAAGCAAATTAATAGATTGTAGCGCCACACACTTGAAGGCGCTCATAAATTATAGTTCAAACACTTGCAGAGGCCGCCGTGACTCGCAGGCAAAGTGGCAAGTGGCGAGTGCCAAGTGGCAAGGCGGCAGCGACAATTGTTGGACTGCGCCGTGTCCTGGCAACCGAATCATAATTTCAGCAACAACTTCTACACAGTGAGTGCAATAATGAGGCGCCCAGGCAGTTGACAATTGTATGCCACACACACACACACACACACACACACACTCGCACACACATAAGTGAGTATGTGTTTGAGTCCCACACAAAGGCTTCGCTTTTGTTTGCACCTAATTGGCCATAGGAGGAAGCCTCAAAGGGAGGCAGCAAGTTGGCAATTGCTGCAGCAGAAGCAAAGGGGGCGGAGGGGGCTGGGGACGAGGCCATTTTGGGCGGGGGCAGCTACTTAAATTTGCTTTAATTGCTCGAATTTATGGCAATTGATATTCCGTGTGCATACAATGAGCTCTCGGCTCATCAGCGCTGTCAATTTAGCTAATTCCCCGCTAAATTTAGCGCCCAATGACATTTAGCGACTGCCTGTAAATATAGTTAGTTATGAATGTTTTTATAGCATTTTTTTTTGTGGGCCACAAAAATGTAGTCGCATTAGCAACCTTCAATTTATGTAGAACACTTTTTTGCTAGATTGAAATAAGCGAGTGGAAATTAATAATAGAGCCACAAATTGCTTAATTAAATTCAACAAAAATAATTGTATTATCACTAACAACTCTTTTTAAGAACATCTACAAACGCAAATAATTATTTTATAGTTTTAAAGATATTTTTATAAGGCATCATTGTGCAAGATTGAGAGTTAATTTTATAAGATAAAAAAAACATCTCATTAATTTCTTTCAATGAAACTTTATGAATACCTATTTTCATAAAATGTATTTTTATAACTTCTCTTTTGTAGGTTTCGAATAAATTTTAATTTTAATTATGAATAGTCTTATCTCTTATTTAACGTCTGTATTTATGATCAGAGTATTTTTAAAAGCAATCTCAGCTTTTTTCAGCTTTTGTCAGCACTGTCTCTAACACTCTTTTTTTATTCCTCTCGCTCTTTCAGTGTTTGGGTCATGGCCTCTATTGCTGTTGTGGGAAATATGCTGGTGCTGTTGGGTCGTTATTTCTACAAGTCGCGCAGCAATGTGGAGCATTCGCTTTACTTGCGCCACCTGGCGGCCAGTGACTTTCTCATGGGCATCTACCTGACACTCATCGCCTGCGCCGATATCAATTTTCGTGGTCAGTACATTATACACGAGGAGTCCTGGCGTCACAGCAGCCTTTGCGCCTTCGCTGGTAAGCTGCATTTTCCGCACTCGATTTCTTCGCTGCCTCACTGCTCACTGCTCGCTTTTCCATTGCTCTAGGCTTTCTGAGCACCTTCAGCTGTCAGTCGTCGACGCTGCTGCTCACACTCGTCACCTGGGATCGTCTGATGTCCGTGACGCGGCCGCTAAAACCGCGTGATTCAGAGAAGTTTCGGTAAGCTTCAGAAAATTCATATTTTCGCAATTACCTTGCTTAAAACGAAGCAAATTATTTTTAAATTATCGCTTATGATATAAAAGTATTTGAGCTCAATTAAGTTTTGTTGCACATAACCTCATTTTTTTCAACTTAACCTCACTTTTTATTAATTTGACCTCACTTACAGAATTGTGCTGCGTTTGCTGCTCGTGTGGGGCATGAGTTTTATCCTAGCTGCCGCGCCTTTGATGCCCAACGATTATTTTGGCGAACATTTCTACGGCAACAACGGCGTCTGCCTTTCACTCCACATTCACGATCCGTACGCCAAGGTAAGCAGAAAATAAATTTCAAATAAATACAAAAACTAAAAAAAAAAACTTAAAAAATATATAATTAAAAAACGAACGGGTAAAATTGATATTCTCACTTGAATTGTGAAACGAAGTAAAATAATTATATTAAACTCTGCTAATTAATTACAAATCATTGAAATACAATAAAAAAATATTTATAATTTGTTAAATAACACTTGAAAAAAACAAACAAAAATAAACAGTGAACCATCATTAAACAAACGCATAAATAATCAGCAAATATAAAATAGCAATAAATAAAAAAAATAAAATATGCAATAACATTTAACCAATAACAATAAAAAAAAATGAAAAGAATAAATTATTTTAAGCAGCACAAAAGAATACAATTTTAAAGAAAAGTTAGGTATTAAAAAAATAAAGATTATAAAAGTTGAATAAATACAAATGACAGTAGTAAACAAATTATAAAAATAATTGAAATATACTAAGGAAAGAAGTAAAAAACAAAATGATAATAATTGAATTATAATAATGAAATAAATAGAAAAAGAAGTAGCAAAAAAATGGTAACTATAATTGACATATGATAGTGAAATAATAAATACGACAAGAGGTAAAAACCTCACAAAGTGCAAAGCTGCTTAAATTAATAAAGTATAGAATACAACATTTATAAAAAAAAGAATAACTATTAAACATAAATGCAACGCTTTTCATGTTTGTCCTCTTTAAGAAGTCAGCTTTACATAAAGAGTTGCATTAGCTGAAAGTGAATTGAAAACACAAATAGTTGAAGGTCGATGCTAAGCAGTGTTTAATGCGTTGCAGGGCTGGGAGTACTCGGCGCTGTTGTTCATCTGCATCAACACGATGTCGCTGGTGTTCATACTGTTCTCGTATGTGCGCATGTTGCAAGCGATACGTGACTCTGGCGGCGGCATGCGTAGCACGCACAGCGGACGCGAGAGTGTCGTGGCCACGCGGTAAGTGCAGCAATGTTGCAGCAACGAAGCGAGCTAACTAACTGAATGTGAGTGCCTCTTGCAGCTTTGCCATCATTGTGACCACAGACTGCGCCTGCTGGCTGCCCATCATTGTGGTCAAGATTGCCGCTCTCTCCGGTGAGTAAACATCTCGCTCGCTCTCCCTTCCTTTCTCCCTCTCACTCATGCTGCACTCTTCTAGGTTGTGTTATATCGCCCGATTTGTATGCCTGGCTGGCGGTGCTGGTGCTGCCGGTGAATTCGGCGCTCAACCCGGTGCTCTACACGCTGACGACGGCGGCATTCAAGCAGCAGCTGCGTCGCTATTGCCACACGCTGCCCAGCTGCTCGCTGGGCAACAATGAGACGCGCTCGCAAACACAGACCGCCTACGAGTCCGGCCTGAGCGTTAGTCTGGGGCATTTGGGCGGCGGTGGAGGCGGCGGCGTCGGCATCGGGGGCATCGGTGGCGGCTCGGGACGCAAACACATGTCCCATCGACACATGAGCTATCTGTAGACGTGACTGTGATGATGTGATTGATCTAAATCGTTATTTTTATTTGTAATGCTATAACTATCATATACTCTATATGTTATATATAGTGGGAGCTAAATACGCCAATTCAATTTCTAGTTGCTACCCTCGGTGGCGATGCTCACTTGAGCGGGCACATAGTAGGGTCCCTCCTTCACGTAGGCGGTGAAGCGCACAATTTCGCTGGGCGAGAAGGCGGCGCTCACCGACAGCAGCTCCATCACCTGCCACTTCAGGTACTTCACATTGTTCTCCAGCTGCTGTTGGCGCGACAGCAGAAACTCAATGGCCCCCGCCGTCGCCTGCACAGCTTTGACGCCCCATTCGAACTGGCAGATGGTCTTCAGGTAGCCCAGTGCGGCGATCTGCAGGTCGGGGAACGGAGTGTTCATCAGCTTCAGCAGGTGATCGATCTGCAGGCCGCCAGCAATGATTTCATACCAGCCGCCCAGCAGCGAGCTAAAAAGGAAGAAGTTATTAGTTATATAAATTAAGTTTGGTAAGAGACGAAGAGTAGACAAAAGCAGCCATAAGCGAGCACATAAAGCATAAGAATTCCTGCTTAATTACACAAATTTTCCTAAGAGATTTCGGTGTGCAATAATGCTCTAAAGTCACTGCGTGATATCTTCATAATTCGCAGGTAATGTAAATGTTTAGAGTAGCAACACAAACTCCAGCTTATTTAAACAGCAAGATGGATGGTCGCATATCTCATAATTAAACAGACTTTTTTCGTAGCTGGCAAATGAGAGTTTTTAGCCATAATTAAGACTAGGGTTTATGGCGTGTTTGCCAGTGATCTTGAGCGACCTTTGCTAAACAATGTTGCGCCATTTGCGGCGCATAAATAGACGTGACAGATGAGCAAATATAATAAGTTAGCTAGCCAGGCTGCAGCTGATGCACAGACAGAAAAGACTTGCACAATGCTGCAATGCTGCTTTTAGAGGGTCCCCGACGTGCTGCACTCACATGATCTCATTGCTGGGCTTGCCGTCTGTGGTGTAGATGACGTCCAGCGACTCGAGCAGTCGCACCTTGAGCGGCGCCGTGGAATGTTCCAGATACTCGCCATATCGGGCGAACAGCTGCGGCAGCTGCGCCGACAACTGGGCCTGCAACAAGGTTTTGCCCTGAGCGGAGCTCAACAGATTCGCAATCGTCTCCATGCCAATGGGCAGCATGTCCAGCTCGTCGCCCAGCAGCAGCTGCACCAGGCAGTTCAGCAAATACGGATAGCCCTGGATCACCTTTTGGGGCTGCACCACGCCCACCTTGCCGAAGAACTTCATGATGCCCGGCAAGAGCAGAGTGCTGTTGATGGAGCCCTCGCGATAGTTCTCCACATGCTTGCCGATGGTTTCGAGCACACCGCGACGCTCCATGAAGCTGAGGCCGTGATTCTGCTCGGCCAGCGGCACCAGGATCTCCATGACGCTGCACATCAGTAGGACATCGCTGCTGCCCAGCAGTTCGGTGAGGCCGGCATCCAAAATGAACTCGACGGCCTCCAGGGCGGCGGGACTGTGCTTGGCCAGCATCACGCCCAGCTCGTAGACGCGACAGCGCGTCACATCGTTCTGCTGCAATAGGTTCACCAGCTGATCGAGCACCTGGCTGTCGGTGAGCCACGGCAGCAGCTGGGTGTCCAGTATCTGCATCACCAGGCCACTGGCTCGGCTCTCCTGCTGCTGCAGCTCGTCGAGCACCAGCAGCAGCAGCTCGTTGTTGGGCAGCGGCTTGGATTGCTGTTGCAGCTGGTCTTTCACATAGCGCAACACAGTGCTGCGTATGGCGGCATTGGGATGAGCTATGGCCTTGCCCAGCAGCTTGGGGAAGCCAATGTCATAGACGCTGGGCAAGAGGCGATCCAGGCACACGCGCACCATTTCAACGGCCTTGTCCGTGACGTCATTGTAGGGCACACCGTCTGGCGCAACGCCGCAATCGTAGAGAGCCTGCGATTGCAGCAGTGCGGCGAGAATTTGTGGAGTCACTGGGGCATTTTCGTCCAACTGTGCATACATGGAGCCCATGGTCTCGAGGGGCTTGCTTGGCAGCTCCTGCAACTTTGTTTGCCACCAACCGTCATCCATTGTAATTCACGAAATTTTACAAATTCAACGGAGCAGCGTCAAACGTTACCAATTTGTTTGTTGTGCTGTGACAAGTGAACCGCTTTTTTTGTTTGTCACGGCACTACGTTTGGTGTGACCGTTTGCTATGGAACATATGATTCGATTTTGAAGCTGGCGATGTTATGTTACAGCGCTTGCTCCGTTTTGCGTCAGCGCCGATGTATATACTAAAAATGCGAGAATATATCGGCGTGTTATCGACTAGCGCATTCTCGGTATTGCGTTGTGGTATTTTTTGCAGACGCCTTGTGTGCGTTAGGGTCGTACATATTTTGTTGGCATATTATGCTCTGTTAACTAGTATACTTGCCATATATTCTAGTATGTTTTCACTGTCGACTGGTATATTAGTGCATTGAGTTTACGGTCACGCTTTTGACGCCATTTTACACAGTCGAATTTTTTTTTTGTGACGCAGCGTTTGTTGTAATAATTCGCCAAGAAAATTGTGTGTGCGTGTGTAATTTGATAAAGTTTTTTGCAAACACAAGGGCAAGATGTCGCAACGCTTTGCGCCGGGCCAAGCGCCGGTGCAATCGCGCTACCAGCCACCGCCACAAGCCCCCGGCATGCGTCCCTATCCGCCAGGCACCGGCGCCACTTTCCCGGTAAGTGGAATTTGCATTAATGAAGTATGATTATCGTTCTAAACATGTGGTGATTTGCAGCCGCGCGGCTTTCCGCTGCATCCGAACACAACACAACCGGTGCCCGGCAGCGCCGCCGCACCCGTTGGTCCCGGCCCCTCGCTGCTGCAGCGCGCCTCGCAGCCCACTTTTCAAAGCGGACTGCGCGGCAGCAGCGCTGCTGGCGGCGGCGGCGGCGGTGGCAGTAAACGTGCTGCCGAGGCACGCAGCGGCCTGAACAGTGGGGCACCGAACAAGGGCGACTTTGTGACTGGCGCCACGAACAAGAAGAAGAAGAAACTCGCTGACAAAATCTTACCGCAAAAGGTGCGTGATCTGGTGCCGGAATCGCAGGCGTACATGGATCTGTTGACGTTCGAACGCAAACTGGACGCGACCATAATGCGCAAACGCCTGGACATACAGGAGGCACTGAAGCGTCCCATGAAACAGAAGCGCAAGCTGCGCATCTTCATTTCGAATACATTCTACCCCAGCAAGGAGCCCAGCAACGACGGCGACGAGGGCGCCGTTGCCTCGTGGGAGCTGCGTGTCGAGGGACGCTTGCTAGAGGATGGCAAGGGCGATCCCAATACGAAGGGCAAACGTAAGTTCTCGTCGTTCTTCAAGTCGCTGGTCATTGAGCTCGATAAGGAGTTGTATGGGCCTGATAATCATCTGGTCGAATGGCATCGCACGTTGACCACACAGGAGACGGATGGGTTCCAGGTGAAGCGACCCGGTGATCGTAATGTCCGGTGCACCATCTTGCTGCTGCTGGACTATCAGCCGTTGCAGTTCAAGCTGGATCCACGTCTCGCTCGCCTGCTGGGCGTGCACACGCAAACGCGTCCGGTGATTATATCGGCGTTGTGGCAATACATTAAGACGCACAAGCTGCAGGATGCGCACGAGCGCGAGTACATCAATTGCGATAAGTATTTGGAGCAGATCTTCAGTTGTCAGCGCATGAAATTCGCCGAGATACCGCAGAGACTCAATCCGCTGTTGCATCCGCCCGATCCGATTGTCATCAATCATTTCATTGAGAGCGGCGCGGAGAATAAACAGACGGCATGCTACGACATCGATGTGGAGGTCGATGATACGCTCAAGACGCAGATGAGCAACTTTCTGTCGAGCACGGCGAGCCAACAGGAGATCCAGGGTCTCGATATGAAGATACACGAGACGGTCGACACGATCAATCAAATGAAAACGAATCGTGAGTTCTTTCTCAGCTTCGCCAAGGATCCGCAAATGTTCATACATCGCTGGATCATCAGTCAGACGCGGGATCTAAAAGTAGTTGCCATCGCATTCACTATTCACTGAACTTCTAACTTAAAATGCTCTTTTTGCAGTTGATGACCGATGTGGTCGGCAATCCGGAGGAGGAGCGACGTGCCGAGTTCTACTATCAGCCCTGGACGCATGAGGCTGTCTCGCGCTATTTCTTCACCAAGGTCAATCAGAAGCGCGCCGAATTGGAGCAGGCGTTGGGCATACGCAATGGCTAAGCGTGCTGACGATCGTCAGAGAGATCTTGATCGGATTGTAGTCGGTTATTATGCGATAATGCGATTGTGCGCACGGCAAACTCTTATTTCCTTCCTCTCGGCAGTTTAGTTTAAGCTACTACCACAGGCTCTATATAGATATATATAATTACAACATTTTTTTGCCAACAACAACTACAACAAGAACAAACCACACACAACACCAATCCAAAACAAAACACAACACAACAACAACATCAACATCAGAATAACACAACAATCACCAAAACAGAACCACATCAACATTAGCAACAACATGAAGCAAGCTCAGCTCCAGCTGCTAAAAATAATAAAAATCATCAATACAAATATATAAATGCTACAAATGGAGTCACTCTCAACTCTTTCAACCTTCCCCCTGCAGCTGATTAAATCACATTTCACATTCAAATCCATCATATTCATCGGATCCAATTCATCATTGTCTTGGAGACTGCGAATTGTGATGGTAAGTTCTCCATATTTTTTTTTTCTTTAATAAGCGCTGATTACGATGATATCAAATGAATTGATAGCAATGCATTTAAAGCACTTCTATTTGCCAAAAATTAAGATTGATAATTGAGAAACTGAAAGCAATTTAAATATTTGAATTCGTCTTCAACTGCAAAGTTTGAGACAGTTCAATTTTGTATGAATTTGTAGGCAAAACAATTACTTTAAAAAGAAATTGGAAAGCTGATTTGAGTTGTCCGAAATAAAAACAAAATTTGTCCGATTGCAAGTGAATATTGAAATTAAATTTACAACTGAATGTCCTATTATGAATAATATAGGAATTATTTGGTGGGCTTGATATCAGGCAAAAGTTGTTTTTGGGAATGCAATTTATCAGAATCTCTTTTGTATTCCTCGAGTTTAACAAGTCATTGTTTTTATTCACTGTTCTTAATTATATTTTCGCAAGTTTCTCAAATTGATGGCAATGAGTCTTTTTCTCTGCCTTTTCCTATCTCGTAACTAGTCTTGATTATTGTATCAAATCAAATGTTTCACTAGAAATTGTATCGACCTTCTCTCTCCACAAACTTTCGGTCTTAAGTTGTTTTAATGACTGCTTGGGGTACAATTAACTCTTCCACTGTCGATCAATTAAAGCCAAGCCAAAGGTCGTCGACGACATTGCTGCGCTCTATGAAGAAGAGAAAGAAAAGCAATGTTTTTTTTTTTTTGGGGAAAATCGTTTGCATTTTGCTACATTAAACAATTACATTTAAAATGGGCGCTAGGGGATTACAGTCTATGCTTGAGACTAATTGCTAAACAAATCGACGGAATGTGTGTGTGTGTGTGTGCATAATATCTACTGTGATGCATTTCCCCAAACTCTAATCGCGCTTCTGGCGACCGCCGGCACTTGGAGCAGCTGCGGGCGCCGAAGGCGTCTCGGTGATGGCGACGCCCGTGTCGACACGTGACTTGTCCACGGGATAGAGCCAACGCTGGTACAGATAGATGACGAAGACGATGTCGTCGCGCAAACAGGCGACACGATGCGCCGTCGGCATGGTGATGATAAAGGCGAAGAAGTCATCGATGAACGTGTTGAACGCCTTGTACATGAAGGCGCGCCACGGCAGCGCAGCCACGGATTTCAGCTTGTAGTTGACAAATAGCTGCGGCAGCATGAAGAGGAAACCGAAGGCATAGACGCCGTTCACCAGCGAATTGAGGGTCCACGAGTACCACGACCGATGCGGCTGATAGATCAGCGAATAGACGGCGCCGCCCACACACAACGGATACAGCAAATAGCTGAGATAACGCATGCCCTCGCGATCAAATTGTTGCGTCCGCTGCTCGGCCAGTTGGCCGGGCTCCTGATCGGCTGGGTTCGCGTTGCCGTTGCGTCGATCCACCTGCTCCAGTTTGCGGCGTATGAAACCGCTGAACGTCAGCTCGATGCGCAGTATCTTTTTGCACTTCCACAGCTCGATCAGCGTCCCGAGGGCGACGGGGACAAGCACCAGGTACGATGTCTGCTCGTCCAGCAGATACATGAAGATGATGATCTGCGAGAACGTGCGCCACAGTATCGTGCGCGTCGACAGACCCTCGTAGGAGGTCTTCTTGGCCCAGAAGGCCACATCGTTCTTGAAGCTCAGGAAGTCGAAGAGCATCTGCGGGGGAAGAGAAAGAAAAAGGGTTAGCAAATTTAGAGAGTATGCGTGGAATCCTTTTGTACGTTTAACGAGCTAGTGAGCTGCTAGTTTAGATTGTTCGATTCGTGTAGCATTAGCGTAAATATGTTTGTGGGTTCAACCACATTTATAGCTCTGTCTGTCTGCTTGTAACATAGCATAGACGATGAAGGGTAGGCATAAAATGTAGTGTCAATACTCTTGTCTTAAAGTTGATTTCATTTAGCTGCCTTGTCGATATGTTTATACATTTAACTGCATGAAAGATGATTGCATTCAGCTGCCCTGTCTATGCAAAGTTGGCAGGTTTATATATTTAACTATCATCTGAGTCTACGTTACTAGATCTTTGAGCATATTAAATACGATTCCATTCAGCTGCCTTCTCTACTCGTAGTCTTTCTATCATCTGAGTCTACGTTACTAGATCTTTGAGCATATTAAATACGATTCCATTCAGCTGCCTTCTCTACTCGTAGTCTTTCTATCATCTGAGTCTACGTTACTAGATCTTTGAGCATATTAAATGCGATTCCATTCAGCTGCCTTCTCTACCCATAGTCTCTGTTTAGATATTTAGTTGTGTTCATTTCTATGCCACATTTTGAATCAGCTATAACTCTAGCAACAATTTGCAGTTAATATTTCTGTATTGTAGTGCAGTTAAACCTAGCTAACTTTATGTATTCGTTGTTCTGTCTGTTCGTTGGCTAATCACCCAAGTCTTGTAGAATATGTGAGCTGAAGAGGCAGCTAATTTGCTGGCAATGTGCCAAAGCAAGATTCCCTCGTTTGTCGTGCTGTCTGTCTGCCGATTTAAGCGCTTTTAGCTCTTATGAACATCTGAGCCACGTCTCCACAATTAGCTCTACTCACGTGCACGCTGGAGATGAAGATGGTGCCGCACAGCAGATACACGTTCGTGTCGGAGAAGACGCCCTTCACCTCGTCGATGTCCTTGGTGGCAAAGCCAATAACCAGCAGCGCCTGCGTGGCATGCTCCATGAGCAGCTGCAGCCGCAACTTGCCGACGCCGACGGGCTTGTAATGGAAGCTGAACGTGAATTCGGTGGTATTCCGCGTCACTGGCACCAGGTGCTTCAGCCGCGTGTTGAACGTGTCCGTCTGCAGTATGGGCAGGATTTGTTGCTTCCGATTGATGCGTATCAGCTGCGCCATCTCCGGCGGCACATCCGACTGCGACACCGAGAACATGTCGGTCAGCAGCGACACGTACACATCGGAGCGTATGTGTGTGGTGGGCAGCTCTTGGGCATTGCCAGGCGACTTCTTCGACGCGCTCCGCTTTGGCTGCTGCGGCTTCTCGCCCGTCTCGCCGAGCAGATTGAAGGCCTCGGCACGCGGCAACATGTAGTCGCAGAGACTGAGCGTGTGCACCACGGTGGGACCGTCGCGACGCAGCGTGCGCCACTCGAGCGGCTCGCCGTCGAGGGCGAGCACCACATGCAGGTAGAGGGTGCCGTTGCGACGCGTCTTGAGCGGCACATCCAACTCGAAGTCGTGATCGAACGGCTGCGTGTAGTCGAAGCGCTGTTGCGTGTGCAGCGTCTGCACCTCGCTGGCGATGGGATTGCGGGTCAGCGAGCTGAACAGCGCCAGCTGCATGGGCGGCTGCTCGGCGAGGAACGATGTGTAGCAGGGTGTGTCGCTGCACTGGAGCGTCGTGAAGATCTGCGACATCTGGTAGATGGAGTGCATGATGTAGGCCAAGAAGGCCACGCCCACCAGCGTTGAGATCGACGGCATCGCCATGTTGATTTCTGGCGCCTCCGACTGTTTTTATGAATGGGAACTGTGAATTTAAGTGCGCGTGTGTTGGACGAGGATGGATGGATGGAAGGATGAGTGGATGTTTGGATGGTTGGATGGATGATGCTGCTAGTGATGCTGCTGCTGCTTCTTCCTCGTCCTCTGCGGCGTCCTCGTTGTCGTCGTGGCGACAACAGCAATCAACAAATACTAAGAGTTATTGCAATTAGTGTGCATCGCTATGCGATAATTGCCGGCGTATCTAACAATATGTGGCCAGTGTTGTATAACGCCACGCTACCTCAGTGGTCAGTGTTGTAGAACGCCACGCTACCTCAGTGGCCAGTGTTGTGAATTGCGCGCTTTTTGGGAGCTTTCTTGACCAGGGTTCGTGGTGTTTCTTTCGTTGTACATAAAATACATGTTAATATTCGATTGTTGAAATAGATTGTTGTGATTAAAAGCGTTTATACAACTAATCTTTTTATAAAATATTTTTCTGAATTAGTTATCTATTTATGTTCATCTCTTTTGCTTCCTGGCACTTGTCTTTAATTTATTATATAATATGCTTTGAAAAATTCGCTAAAAATTCTTTATTGATGGCTTTTTTGTTGACTTCGTATTTAATTGCTATAAACGTTTTGAATTCTTTGGTGGGCAAAACATCGATGCATCGTGAAATCGATATTTGCTCAACGTTTCGATTATTCGCAAGTGCTGAATCGAATTTGAAATGCAGATTATTTGTTTGATTATTGAATTTGATGAAGCAGATTATTTGTTGCATTCATTTTTTCTAGCTTTGAATTTAAATACACTTAAATAAAAGTAGCTAATTTTATTTGGTAGTGACAGTTGTTCACAGATTTGTATTATAAAATGCTAAAATATGCAGTTTAACTTTAGCGCAAATGATTTTTGGGTGATGCATTAAAATATTTGGCGTCTCAATTCCCTCAGTTCCCATCAAATTGAATTCGATTAGACAGCTTTTTATTTGGTAGCAGTTTTATTTAAAAGTTTATACACATTACATATATAGTATACATATATACAACATGAATTTATAAAATTAGGTACTAGAGTTGCATGTTTTTTTTTGATGTTTGTTTTGTTTTTTAATTATGTATATATATATATATAATTATAACTATTAAGTACTATTACGTTTTCGTCACGCACAAAATTTCCAAACCTTTGGAATAAATTAAACGACTAAAATGTACACATTACGAAACACAAAAAAGGGTATTTTTTTCGTATAAAAAAAAGTTCGATGAAACAAATAACGAAGCTATGGATGGAATGTGTGTGTGTGTGTGTGTGTGGACAAAACAGTGAGAAAAAGGGCGAGAAAGATGTGAAAGGGCGAGCAAGAGAGAAAGGGGGATCGATGTTATGTATGTATAAATATGTGGACATTGTTTGCTTGGTGCGAAAACGTGAAACGAAAATGGAAAAAATAGTCTCGAAAGACTCGAAGAAATGTGTCTTGTTGTATGTTCGACTGGAAGGGCTGATGATGATGGTAATGATGATGATGATGTGGTGATATGACAGTGTGGATGATAGCTCTTTATAGTAAACGCATAAATAGACAAGTGCGGTGTGTGAGGTGTCGCCCAAGTTAGGCGAGACGCTTTTTTCGACTAGGTGACAAGATTTTCAGCATTGTGACAACGGGCGCCTCGAACGACATCGAGACGACAAAGGCCAGGAAGTAGGAAGCGACCGTCAGACCGAAGAACATGACGACCTGAAAGTACACAAAGCAATAGCTATAAATATCGCATTCTTATTGATTAACATATTTTACTTCTGCGAAAGTGAAACATTTTTGCAATTGTGAAGTATTTTTGAGCAAAAAGTCTACATTTAAATTAATTGAAAATATTTTATGGGATTGGAAAAGAATATTGGAGAAAAATAGAAATAGAAGTTGTAGAAGATTCTACTAATTATTAAATTACTTAAAATTGAATATGAAATGTAGGGGAATTGATCAATCAAATTAGGTTGTACTTAATTATAACAACTGGTTTTAAGTCATAAAACTTAATAAGCATAATTTAGTTTCAATTCATTCGGTTCTAAGCCAAGAGTAGTCTCTTTAAATTATAAAAAAAACTCATCTTCGGTAGCTGTATAACATTAGAAGAGTTCGTTAAGCAGTTCAGAGTCCAGACTCACCATTAGGTCACCTCCCAGGTGGAGCGGCGCATCCGAATTGAGCGCCATGGAGCGTATGACGATGGGATGGACGAGATAGGCGCAGTAGGTGACACGCGAGAAGGGATAGAGGCAGGGGGCGGAGAGCAGGGAGTTGATGTAGCCGCCATAGCCGGTGGAGCAAGCGATCGTTATCCAGGCCAAGGACAGTGCCCACGCCGAGTGACTCAGCGAGCTGTAGGCGGCCGCTGTGAACTGCGACAGGTCCGTCTGGTAGAGGCCAAAGACGAGCACAAAGAGATTGAGCATGGCCAGGAACCAGGCGGTGGCCACCGTCAGCTTGGGCAGACGAATCTTGCAGTTGCTGCGGAACAATATCCAGCCGACGGCCATGCCAATGAGATAGGGACCCAGACGCGTCCAGGGCTTGTCGTAGATCTTGTCGAAGAGCGCCAGGGGATCGTCGGTGTTCGGGCGATGATTGTTCGTAAAGGCCACAACGGCCGTCGTTATCCAGGAGAGCACGAGGAAGACCAGCGTCGTGATCGCCGAGAGCTTGAAATGGCGCACGCCCACAATGAGAATGATGGCGCCAATCATGTAGAACTGCGTGTCGTTGGCCAGGTACCAGCTCCACAACATGCACTAGACAGATAGAGAAAGGTGGAGGATTAAAGGGGCAATCAAAAAGGGTTCAGAGGGGGGCTTAAACTAGGATTGAAACAAGCTTTGTTTTGGCCACGAAAAGTGCAATTATTCACAGCATTGTATTTGCTTTTCTTCTTGGCAAATAACAACTAAATTATTTCCAGCGATTTTTGCCGTTTAATTTGAAATACGAAACATTTTTGTGCGAATTCTGCTGAAGTTGCAAATATTGCTGCAAGCTGCATCATAAAATCAAATGTCTTAAAGTTTTCCTGTTTGATATTTTATTTAAATTTGACTAGAAGTTTTGATTGAAAGACAAAGTTAGTTACATGATTTAAAGCACGCCAAATGCGAATCAAAATTCCCCTGAATACAGCATGAGATTTTGAGTTAAACTCTTAAAAGTCTTTTTACTTTTCTTCTTTTGTCGTTTAATTGAAAATCTGAAACATCTTTCTGTGATTTCTGCTGAAGTTGCAAATATTGCTGCAAGCTGCATCATAAAATCAAATGTCTTCAAGTTTCCCTGTTTGGCATTTTATTTAAATTTGACTAGAAGTTTTGATTGAAAGACAAAGTTAGTTACATGATTTAAAGCACGCCAAATGCGAATCAAAATTCCTCTTAATACAGCATAAGATTTTGAGTTAAAGTCTTAAAAGTCTTTTTGCTTTTCTTCTTGGCAAATAACAACTAAATTATTTATAGCGATTTTTGTAGTTTAATTGAAAATCTGAAACATCTTTGTGCGATGTCTGCTGAAGTTGCAAATATTGCTGCAAGCTGCATCATAAAATCAAATGTCTTCAAGTTTCGCTCTTTGCCATTTTATTTAAATTTGACTAGAAGTTTTGATTGAAAGACAAAGTTAGTTACATGATTTAAAAAATGCGAATCAAAATTCCCCTTAATACAGCATAAGATTTTGAGTTAAAGTCTTAAAAGTCTTTTTGCTTTTCTTCTTGGCAAATAACAACTAAATTATTTATAGCGATTTTTGTAGTTTAATTGAAAATCTGAAACATCTTTCTGTGATTTCTGCTGAAGTTGCAAATATTGCTGCAAGCTGCATCATAAAATCAAATGTCTTCAAGTTTCCCTGTTTGACATTTTATTTAAATTTGACTAGAAGTTTTGATTGAAAGACAAAGTTAATTACATCATTTAAATGCGAATCAAAATTCCCCGTAATACAGCAGAAGATTTTGAGTCAAAGCCTTTGAAGTCTTTGCTTGCCACCCTAAGTTTTTTTGGGTTAAGAACTCACCATCTCATCAACGGGGAAGAGCGTGTTGATGTAGAGTATGTTGCGCCACCAGTAGTCAGGGCACGTGACGTGGTCCATGGTGGGCGGATCGAAGATGGAATAGGCAGCCAGATACTTCATGGTGACCTGCACCACGCCGAGCACAAACAAATAGGGCGCTGTGAGGCGCATGAAGCGATAAGCGACGAGGCCAAAGAAGTGAGCGGTGCCGGCGGTGAATTCGTTGGCGCCCTTGCTCAGCTTGTTCAGCTTGCCCTTGGCATTGGTGCGGAAATACAGATAGGAGATGAGGAAGCCGCTGATGAAGAAGAACGTGTCGACGCTGAACGGACCGTTTGTGATGGCCTGGAAGAAGAAGTTCTGCTCGACCTCCTTGCGCATCTCCATGTTGTCCGAGTACTTGAAGACGACGATGCACGTGTGCCCCAGGATCACCCAGGCCATGCTGAAGGCGCGCAGTCCGTGGATGCAGGGAATGGTGTCGGCGCCGACGTTGCGATCACAGATGGCATTGAAATTGGTGATGGCCGAGAACGAGAGCAGCAGCTCCGAGTAGATGCTCAGCTTCTCCGGTTCGTGCAGATGTCCCTCCAGATGCTCGTCGGAAGTGCTGTTGTTGTTGTTGTTGCTGCTGCCGTTGCCGGTGGCGCGACGACTGCTGCTGTTGCTGCTGCTGCCACTCGCATGGCTGCCGGCGCGATGGTGCTGCAGGTGATTCAAGTGATCCTCGTCGTGATGATGCCCGTTGCCGCTGTCGTTGTCGCCGCCCGTCAGCGTCGGCGGCAGGTTGAGCACCAGCTGATTGAGTTGCTTCAGCGAATCGGATTGATTCGATTGCTTGAGGGCCTCGTCGTGGGCGGTCATCGTGTCGCTGTAGTCGGAGGAGGCGCAACCGATGCCGGAGCTCGTTTCGCTGTTGTTCATCATCTCCTTGTCCTGCAGTCGCAGCGCCTCCTGCAGCTGACGTGTCAAATAGATTTCGTAGAGCGTGCCACAGCAGATCAATGCGAGCACAATGCAAGAAACCAGTCTAAAAAGTCGTAGGGAGAGACAGAGAGAGAGAGGGGAGAGAGAGGGGAGAGAGCTCGTTAATTGACTGCACAAACTTTGGCTGGGCGTGGCAGGCAGACACATGGATAGTTTCGCTTTTTTTTCTTTCGGGCTTCCACTTCACACAACTTCGGCTAATGCTAATGGCTAAAGCCAACTAACTATCCGCCGTAGTTTCGGGCTCTGCTTTTTTATTTGTGCTCGCCATTAGCAACTTGAAATCGATTTTGAATTTTTGTAAATTTGAAAGTGAATTTTTGTTTTTTTTTTTTTTGTGGTGCTTTTGCTTTACTCACATCAGCAGGCAGAATGTCTTGTCCGACCATATGTTGAATTCCTTGTCTGTCGGCACTCGTATGTCCAGCACACGCAGCTCACGGCTGGGCAGCTCCAAGCGGGCGAAGCCGCTCATCTGGTCCACGTCCGCAATGCTGCAGCTCGAGGGCAGACACATGCCCGTGTAGATTGTGCGCAGCTGTCGAGTGGGGAGAGGAAAGCAGCTTGATTAGCGAGGCTCCAAAGCGGTGAAAAATTCAAAGATGATTGTGAGTAGTGGAGAGAGAAGCCCAAGAACTGTCTAAAGAAGTCATTTTTGTAGCAGCTTCTATGCTACTTAATTATGTTTTATGCAACTTTTTCATTTAAAAAATATTTAAGTCTATTATGTAATATCTAAAATTCACTTCAGCGAGTGGAGAAATTTATGGATATATCTAAAGAATTTGTTGTTTATGCTTCTGAGAAACTTTTAATACTACCTGCAAACTTCTGTTTATTTAGTAGCAAGTGTTGTTCCTTTTATACTTCTCTAATAATTCTTGTGCTCCTAAAGCTGTAAAACATCGATTTTGAAGAGAGCGAAGGGGAGAAATTTAGGAAATGTCTAAAGAATTTATTGTTTTATTATTACTTAGGAACTTCTGAGTATTTAAAAGCAAGTAATGCCTTCTTGTACTTCTCTTATAAGTTTTGTGCTTCCAAAGCTGTAAAACATCGCGATGTTGAAGACAACAAGGGGAGAAATGTAGGAATATATCTAAAGAATTTGTTGTTTATGCTTCTGAGAAACTTTTAATACTACCTGCCAACTTCTGATTATTTAAAAGCAAGTATTACTCCATTGTACTTCTCTAATAATTGTTGTGCTCCTAAAGCTGTAAAACATCGATTTTGAAGAGAGCGAAGGGGAGAACTTTAGGAAATGTCTAAAGAATTTATTGTTTTAATATTACTTAGGAACTTCTGAGTATTTAAAAGCAAGTAATGCTTTCTTGTACTTCTCTAATAAGTTTTGTGCTTCCAAAGCTTGAAAACATTGCGATGTTGAAGAAAACAAGGGGAGCATTTAGGAATTTATCTAAAGTATTTATCGCTTATGCTTTTGATAAACATTTAATCTTATTTAGGAGCTTCCGAGTATTTAAAAGCAAGTAATGCTTCCTTCTATTGCCCTAATGCTCATTACAATTTAATGACATTCATTACAACTCAAAGTTGTTATACTTCATTGCTGCAAACATTTACAAATTATCCTCATAATTGCATCTACTGTATTTATTGCCCTTCTTATTTGCTTTTGTAGCTTACATTTATTTATATAATTCGCCAAAAGTTTCTTTAATCGCCACACAACTTGATTTGATTTTTGCTCTGATCGTTTTTCTAATTGTCTCTCATTTCCTTTAGCTTTAGAATTCCCATTTGCTGTAGCAAAATACTTGTCAGTTTTATGTGATTTATTTTGTTTTCCTACGTCAGATTAACTTCTTTGTTTGCTTATAAATATGTTCTTTGTCTTGCCTATCAGCGAAAAACTTTTGGTAGTTGTTATTAAACATATTTTTATGCTGCTCTAGGCATTTCTCATTTTCGTTAAACACTTTTGTGACATTTCCGCATAATTAGCTAAGTTAACAAATTGAAGTTGTTGTTTAAACGTTTTGCTTGCTGTCTGTCGTCTTGTTCCCTAAACACAATCGTTGGCTCAGCTTTTCTAGTTGCTGCTCCTTTCCTAACTGCCTTCTTCTCTATCGTGCGTTTAATCTCTAAACACTTTCGCTTTCTAGTTTCTTTTCTTTTATTTCTGTTACTTCCTGTCCTAGCCAATTAACGCTTAGCGCTACAAATCACTTCTCACTTGCCTAATGACTTCTCTAATCGCCGCTCGCTTTGCCACTTACCACCTCTGTTGGCAGCGTCTCGTTCAGCTGCAACTTGATCACATAGAATCCGGGCTGAAACGGCGGCGGCGCATTTTGGACGCTGCTGTAGGTCTTTGAGAATGCGGCGGCAAATGGCAGACCGCTGTCCTTGTTCCCATCCTTATCCTTGCCACTGTTGCTTGACTTAGTGTCGCTGTTGTTGTTGTTGGTGTTGTTGCTGTTGCCATTGGCGCCTTCGTAGATGGCCTCGCAAAGGGCCAATGAACCCATCCAATAGTTGTTGCCATAGAAGAAACCGGATGTGTAATGACCGGAAGCATCGTCCACTGTGCAAACCGAGAGAGAGAGAGAGGGAGAGAAGGGCAATTTAATGTGCGAACTGCTGAGATAATGCCATAACAACTATTTGCTGCCGCATGTGGCATGCGCCTATTAGCATTGCCTCAAATCTGCAAATCTGCAGATCTGAAACGCTTTTTTTTTGAGCGCTTTCTTTCACGTTTTGTTTTGTGTGGCTCGTTTGGCTGGTTTGGCTTATTATATAATGTTGTTGCCCCCGTCATATGGCTTGCCACATGTTGCCACACACTGTTTTTGTTCGCTGTGTGTGTCAGTCGCTGCATTGGCGTCCAGTTTTTTTTTTTTTTCTTCTTTTTTGCCAACTTGTTGATCTTCTGCCGCCGCTTGCTGCTGCAACCCGTTTGCAGCTGCAACAGGTTTCTTGCGTTGCCTCTTAAAAATCAATCACAGAGGGTAGATTAAGTGCTAAGCAGGGTTTCGTTTGTAGTTTATTGAATCAACCTTTAAATATGTTTAGAAGCCAGTGTTGGTTTGTGTCTACGCTAAGCACTGGTTGAAGTACTTGCTACGATTTGTGTCCTGGCTAAACGCAGGAATCACGAACCAATTTAAATTTATATTTTAACGTAGTTAATGTAGAAATTTAACTTATAAAGTTATAATTTATTGTCTTTAGTTATCTTCTGGTTGTTCACAGGGTAACATTTAGTTGGCATATTAAGTAAAGCGCTTTATTTGCGTTTCCTTTTGTTGCAGTTGTAACTGAAGCTGTAACTGCAGCTGCCCAGCGACTGCGCAACACTTTGTTGTTGCCATTTCGCTTGCTGTTGTTAGTTTGTGGTCAGCAACAATTGTTGTTGTTGTCGTCGTTGTAGACATTTTGACACTTTTGCTTGACAAAACAACTTCCTGCTGGTCAAAAAGCGCCTTGCGTTTGCCTTGACCAAAAGCCGGGAGAGTTATGACTGCCGCTTAAAGGGGCAAGAGTGGCGTGGAGAGAGGGAGGGGAGGGTAGACGAGGGGAGGGGAGGCTGTGGCTGTTGCTTTTGCCAGTTTATTAAGTGTCGTGTTGCGTGCAGCATAAGTGGCCCTGACCATGAGCAGGTTGTTTAATCTGTTGTGCATTTGGGATGTCGGACAGCGGGAAAAACACACACACAACCGAAGGGGGGATGGGGCGAGGGGAGACAGAGAGAGAGAGAGAGGGAGAGGGAGATTTATTTAGCTGGGCTGTCGAAAAATCACTTAGCGCCTTGGTAATTGCATTGCAGCGCATCATTAGCCAATATTATTAATTAATTAGGCCAATTAACTGCGGCCTAATCACTGACCCATTTTACAGTTTCGCCCCCCGTTCCCCGTTGCCCGTTCCCCCCGCGCTCTCCTCCCCGCTCGCTGCTAACTCAACTCTCTCGCGCTGTAATGTTTAAACATGTTTTCAATTTAATTTGCGATTGAGGTCATTTGATTTTGCTTTGTGCCGAGCGTTTCTTTTTCGTTTTATTTTTTCTTGGGTATTTTTTATGTAATTGTTGGCTATCAGCTGATCAGTTGCTGGCCCCTCTCTCTGCCGCACCGTCATCATCAAAAGTCAAATTTCAGCATAACTTTGTGTTGTGCTGTGTTGTGTTATGCTTTATTTGTTCATCATTTCTGATGTCTCATGTTCAATTGAACGTGTCATTCAAGCGTTTAACGTCTTCCGAAAAAACGGAAAACCTAAGAAACGAGACAATAGCATCACCACGATCCAACATTTTGTGTATATGGTATAGTAATAATATTAAAAACTGATGAAACAGACCCCGAGACAGCGATTCGCATCCAAGGTGACGACTCTACGACTCTACGACTCTGCAATGTACATGACAATGCTTTGATCACTCACCCGGAGACTGAGACCAAGATCAAGCCACACAGCTGCCGGAAAGCGGCTCCCTCCACTCACTTCACTCTCTCTCTCTCTCTCTCGCTGTGTGTTAAGCGCCAACCAGGTAGTTAAATTGTGAGCTGAACTTGGCTACCGTTTAAATAAATCTTAACTACAGTTGATTTGCGTTTTTTTTTGGCGTCTTCATGTTCAAAACATGTACGAGTACAAGTTGCACCTCGTACAACTCGCTACCCATATCAATTCTTGTCTGTTCGCAAGGTCGTCGCTGCAGACGCGTCTGCTGAAAAAGTCACATCAGGGTTGCAGCGTCGGGGAAGGGAAGCAAAGTCAAGTGAATGTGGCAAAAACTATCGATTGAGACGTGCTGAAAGTCTCAAGATGTGCGCTCGATAAGCTTCCCTACTTTAGGCCAAGCTGCAGTTTTATTATGGGCAGCTAACAGAATTTGAATATAGTGAAGTTGAGCGAAGATTTGCTATTAAACTTATTTGATAAAGTGGTTTATGTCAAGTGTTTAAAACCTCTTGTTTGTAGAGTGATTTTAATCTCAATGTGCAACTTAAGTTCAATTTTATGTTTCAAGCTTATTTATGAAAATGTTAACAGAATTGTTGTAAGCGTTGTGGAAGTCTAATTGGCTACAAGCTAAACAAAGTTGAGTACAAGCAATGTGCGCATTTAAAGTGCTCAAGTCGTATGGTAATATTTCTATACACATTCGATTTCCGCCCAATTTTTGTCAAACTAATTACATATTATGGCAATTTAATATTCAAGGGATGTATTTGATATGCGTAGTTACAGTCACATAACTTCGGTCAGATGATTTTACAAGTGTTAATGCTAAAAGACTGAAACACCCTGGACAACAACTTGTGAATGATTTTTTACGATTTAGCAGTTGATGTAATTCGCATAGCAAAAGCGCGTAGCTCAGCAAAAGTTGCATGAAGCCAGCTTTAAATTCGAGTGACTGCAAAGGCAGAAAAAAAAAAACTGACGAATAAATATGTTTAGATCGAGTGTGGAATGTTGTGGCGCTGTTGACTTAGCTGTTGGTTCTGATTGATAAGCAAACACTAAATTACATTTGTTGTTTAGCAACAAATTTCCAGGGTATCAAAAGCGTGCCTCATGGCAGCGAGTTGCCAGCCAACGTTTATTAGGCTAAATAATTCTCAACTAGCTGAGAATCAATACTGTGCATAGGAAGCCACCAGCCACTGAAGTGAAGTGCGGTCCATTGATTTGTTTGGGGCTTTTTGGCTACCTGCTGCTGCTGATGGCCGATTATTATCTGTAGTTTTTATTTTATGCTGTTGTCATTGTCACTTGAGTGTCAATGGAATCGCCAATTGCGCTCTTGAAAACAATCAGCGAATTGTCAGTTGAGTTTGCCAAGTGGGGGGCGAGTTAGATATTGTATATATATATACATATATTTCTGTCTTTGTGTGTGTTTATATAGAGAGGGGTTTAGCTTGGAGGTTGTTGCAGACACTGCGTTGGAGGTTGGGCCCGACAAACTAGGTCTTTGGGTTTATCTGGAGAGCGGGGACAAACAAAGGTGTTAACACTAAAACCGATTACAGCACAAGACCACAAAGAGGGCGGCGCGGGGGCGACGCGACACACCCAACAGAAAGAGACAGAGAGAGAGAGAGAGAGAGCGAGAAAAAAGCTGTTGAAATTTGGTTTGATTGATGAAACGTTGGCCCAACAAGTAATCATAAATAATGTGCTTAACACACAACACAACACACAACAACAACAACAACAAAATCGAATTGTTGTATTTCACTTATTTTTGGAGTTGCGAAAGATTGGCAAAGCGCAAATAAATCCAAATGAAACGTTTTGTTTTGTTTTTTATATTTATTTTGCGTTTCTTTTTGTTTTCTGCGACGCGCTTTAAATTTAAACAGTGCAATTAAAGCAACAACAAACGTGCGTCAGAACCATTAAAATAAATTATTTAATATATTTCGCTGTTTTTTTTTTCGATGTTTGCAATAATCATTTGTTAACCAAAAGCAAAACAACAACAACAACAACAACAACAACAAAGTCCGTTTACATGTCATAATTCGCCGTCTCCCAAACGATTGTGTTTAATGGCTTTTACGTGTTGTTCTTGCAGCGACAAACACTTCTAACATGTCCAAATACGACAATCAATTGCGTAGTTTCAAATTGTTAATATCAATAGACAACAGAACACAATTTATACACATTCGTTTTGTCAAGCAAGTTGTGCAAATAGAACCCCTAGAGATTCTCTTTCCCAAAAGGTGGCAAAAGTTTCTACGAGCATCAATTTCTGCAGATATTGCAAAATAAATTCTAGGTGTTAAAATTCGTTGTAATGTAAACCCTGAAATCTTCACGAAATTTAAACAAATCCCAAGTAAATTCCTACGGCGGCAAATATTTGCAAAAGATGGTGTTAAGAGAACTTAATTATCTGAAGAAGTAATCAGCAAAAGCTCTTTATTTATTTTTCTGATTCGTTGAAGAAATTCACTGCGAAACTTTGTAGGATTTGTCAACTAAAAGGTGTGAAAATCGTTGCTCAATTCCTGGTTAGTTTGTCAAGTTAAGGAAGAGCCGAAATAACAGCTAAAGTATCCAATAATTCTTGTGAATTGCCCTTAATATAATGTTATAAAGTTTATGAACTTTTTTTTCCACCCAAACAAAGTAAGCTACTCTTGTTTATTGCACAGTAAGTTATATGCACACATATATCTTATATATTCGCGCCCATTTGAACTGCACATTTTTGACTTGATTGCTTGGCGTCTTTTTTTTGTTTTTTGGTAGGTTGTTTGATTTGAATTTCGTCATTGTTGTGTTGATCAGTTGAGATAGTTGGGCAAATATTTTATGCGGTTTATGGCCAACACCTTGGACAACTTGGCGCTGTTGACAATCGAATCATCGTCAACTTTGGCAAATACTCAACAATACTCAAGAGGTCGCCTTATAAAAATATCGCTGTCCTCTCTCTCTTTCTTAATCACATCTTCGTTGTTTTATAGTTTGATAAACGTTCTCTAATTATAGTCGATAAAGTAAATTTGCTTCAATGCTTCTCTCTGCCCACTTTAAATGCCAAGTGCACTAAGATCATTGATTGTTTATCTAACTGCTAATATGGTTTCGTTTTGTTGATAGTCGTCGTCAACAAAGAATAGCGTAGATTCTGCCAGTCACGTAGTTAGCTGTGTAGAACCCTTTGGAATTTCGAGACATTAAGTTTATTTAGCTATAGCTTTATTAGAGGCGTACACGCAATCCACCCCTCGACTGTAAAAAACTGCGTAGAATTGCGCTCATTAATTTAACTGGCGGCTAACATGCTTAGCCAAATTTCAACGCTCAAAGTCGCTGATCTGTCTAGCCGTCTGTCTGTTGCTCATTTATTTTAATACGCTGAGCGAGTCTCTAATTGCTTTCTTCGGCCTAAGCACAATTTCAAAAGTTATCCGTTTTTCCACAGAATTTGACAAGAGCATTTAACTGATGGTATCTTGAAAGTGTTAAAGTGTAATAATTATTTAGTTAAAGATATGGGAAATGAAGATGGTAGAAAATATGAAAGCTTAGTAGAACAAAGACCACAATATGAAAGTAAATAAAGAAGATATTTAGTATTCAAATGTAATAAAATAGTTGTTGAACCTTTTTGTATTCATTGGAATTAAGGTTTATATTTGTGCTCCACGTTTATTTCATCTTGAATAAAAGAGAAAATTTATAGTAAATACAAAAGCTCCCCCAAAAAAAAATAGAGACAACTCTGAGTTACAGCCTGAAATTGTGACAGTGTTGTAGTTTCAGTGTGTGAATATGAGAGTGTTGACAAACTTGGCTTGTTGTATTGTGGCCATAAGCAGTTGGCGAATTTCATAAGGGCCACAAAGCTGAAACTGAAGCTGAGACGAAGACAGAGACTGAGACTGGGACTGAGATTGAAACTGTTGACGCGTTGATCAAGCTGAGTTGCCGAAATATCTCGACGAATTCATCTGCAGCCCAATTCACATTCATGAATGATAATTGTTTGTTGTCAGTTATTGTTGTTGTCAGCTGTTAGTTTTTAGTTGTTGCTTAATTGAGTCACATCGTGAGCAAAGCACGCATTTTGTAAGGCAATTTAATGCTTGGCGACGCTCCCAAAGATCGTTAGAGCCTTGATATGACAACGCTGCATGCCCCGAAAAAGAAAAAAAAAGTGGGGGATAAAATGCAGGCACAATCTGCAAAGTCGCATCTTCCAGCTAAAGTCTTCGTTTCCTCAACGAGAGCAGCACAATTGTTATTCAGGTCGTCGCTGTTGTTTTGGGCGACAATTTCAATGTCAATGTTGTGTTGCTGTTGTTGCTACACTATTTGCTGTGTTTTCTGCTGGGGGTTCAAGTGCAATACTTGCTGCTGTTGCTGGCTGTTGATGTTGCTGCTGTTTTCGCCCACAGACGCCTGACGACGACATTGAAATCGTTTTGCAAACAATTGACAATTGACTGACTGACGCTGTCATCATCAAAGCATAACAGTCACAGTCACAGCGACAGCGACAGCAACAACAATTTTTTGCCGTTGGCACTTTCGCCAGAGCTGCGAGCTTGGAGCATTGACAGCAATTTGTGCTCCACTTTGCGTAATGGACCGCCAAACAGCATTTGGCCAGGGGCCAAGCCGAAGCGAGAAGCAGCGGGCGAGGAAAGAGTAAAAGAGACCTGTGAGGCATTAAGGAAAGGGCAGAGAGAGAGAGAGAGAGAGAAGCAGAGAGCAGCAAAAAACGCTGTCATAACCAGCTGAGCAAAGTGAAATAATTCGAATTCAAACTCTTAGAGTTGGCTTACAATGGGTAAATAATGTTTTTATATAATTTATAGAGCGTACTTATATTTAATAAATTGAAGTAGCTATAGGATAGAAGAGTCTAAGAGCTTAAAGCTTATATTGCATTATACTTGACGTAGAAATTGGTTTGAGAAAACAGCACAAAAGAATATATTGTTATATTGCTCAGTTAACAACTTTTAAAGCCAATAAACCTTAGACTTTTAAGCAAATTAAGTTATTCTATTTTTGTATTCGCTGTTTTTCCTTTTCAATTGTTAGGCAAAAGTGTGACTCCAATTTTTACTTTTTATAAGGGGAGCAATTTTTATGAAGTTGTGTTTATATTTATTGTTGATTTGCCTGTTTTTCGTCACGCGTCCAGCGCTAGAAATCAGCTCGAGAAACTGAATTTGTCTTCGATTTCGATTTCGTTTGCCTTTTAGACTTCAGTCTTCAGTTTTTTTTTTAATTTTGAGTTTTTGGGTATTTTGTGATTTGTTTGGTTTCTCGGATCTTTCGCTTCAATTTGTGGCTCGTATCTCTCTACAGAGATTCAGCACAAGGTCGTCAGCTGCATCTTCAGTCACAGATATCGAGCGTCAGCTCTTGTTCAGTTTCAGTTTCAGTCTTCACAGCCATCGGCAAGCGCCATTGCCATTGTGCGACCCGTTTTGTGGTAGTGCTGATGACTAACTGGTATTTCACCTGGCCCCAAACTGGACCAACCGACTGACCAACAAATGTCGTTGCTCGCCGCAACACGTGGCAGTCGATTGAAGATTTGCGTAATATGCGTGCCAGATTTGTTGTTTTTGGAAGCAAGCCATCTCAGGGCTGCATTTTGCATAAGTCAAGTCGCAAATGAGTCAAGTGCTATTAATAACACTAGTATTAAGTCGACAATCTCATGAATGCACTCGCAATTAGCTATCTTGATGAACTTGCAACTGGCCGAAAAAAACAAAAACAAAAATGCCAAATGTCATCATGAAAACGCACTAAAAACTATTCATAACTTGGCCAAGACATGCCAAGCAATTTGTACAGGTTTCTAATTCGCCAGACTCACGGTCCATTCATTATTCATTAATGTAATGGGCACTCGCACTCACACTCGCAATCGCAATCGCACTCAAACTCATGCACTCGTTCAATTTACACTCGGCTTATTGAGTCTCTTTTTCAAGCGATTCACGTTGGGCTAATCAATTGATCAATAACTCTGATACCACAATCATTAAGCCAAGGCAGCGCTTCTGTTTGCTATTTGCTTTGATCTAACTACACAGATTACAGATTGTGGAATCATCACAGAAGGCATTTCAAGCATTACTTCTACACTTTGTGCTTGATTAACTTTGAAACTGATGACAGCTGAGTACAGCTTCACTTTTGGAATTCCCAGGCATTTGCTAAAGATCATTATTTCATTTGTTTTTATTGATATTTTTGTTGATTTCTTTCTTTTTTTCTTAATGCACAACAATTCACGGTATTTTAATGAAACGTTTGGGATATTTAAGGTCACTGACAAAGGTGCAATTAATTGAAAGTAGAAATTGCAAATTTGTTTAGTTTATGATTTGCAAATTTTTATTTAGCGCATTATTTCGCTATTTATTTAAATGCATTCCACATGAAAATAGGATGCGTTTTATTAGTTGATGCTTTTTCAATTTAAGTGCACATTATTACAATATTTTATTGTTATTGTTTCGCAATGAATTAAACAGCTTTTGTTAGCATCACTCGTTGGCTGTGAGGGCTTTTGGTTAACTAAACTAAACTAAACTAAACTAAACTAAATATTTATTTATTTAAATTAATGCACCATTATCCATGCCGGATTTGTCTTAATATTTCGCTTGTTTTTTGCCAATTTGCGCGTTGTATAAATAGTCACGCCCACGTCTACGTCCACGTCTGTCTGTCTGTCTGTCTGTCCGCTTGTGTCGGCATCCTCCACGGCTGGAAAGGCAGCCCATTTGGTTGCCCTAAAAAGCATGTGTGTGGCGGGCAGCTCGGCAAGTGCGCAATAGACAAATGTGCAAATGGCGAATACGATTGGGCTGCCGGCAATTATGGTCAATAACCCCAAATCGAGGGGCATGCAAATGGCTTGAAAATCGATTTCATAATCGATCACAAATGCCCGGCACGTGCGTCTCTCATTTAGCCGAGACTTTTACCTAACGGAAATGGAAATGCTTTTCAGCACGGACTTTTACCCAGCGTCTCACTCAGTCTCAGCGAATCGGGGCCGAGTCTGGCATTCGATGCACCCGATTGCGATTGGCCAAGGGAGCGGAGGAGCGGAGCGGCTTTTGTTCACCTTGCAGCGAATGCAACGGGCGAGCAATAGAAATCGTCTGATTAAAACCAAGTCCAACTGACGCATTAAACTTGAGCAAACGATTGCGATAACGATAACTGATTGCACGATTGCGCCAACAATTCCCATTTCAATTTCGGTTTCAATTCAATTTATTATGGGCTATGACAAACAGCCATAAACATGAAGCGCCATCTCATGATGAGACGCCGCCTTCGCCTGCACTAAACTCTCGCACACTCGCAATCAGCACACGGCAAGTACTGAGTACTGAGTACTCTGAGTATTTTGAGTACTTTGGCAGCACACACAAATTTGTGAGGCGCAATTCGTGTAGTAATTTCTAGCATTGCGATCGTCTGCCAAATGTGCAAGTCAAGTGCAAATATCGTAATTGCTTGAGTGCGAATGCATTCGTTAGCTGCTCGTGATTTAGAAATCCAGCCAGCGAAGAAGTTTGAAAGTTCGAGTCGAAAAGATTGCAACTTTATTCAAACTAATTGCAACTGAAGTGCTCGAAAATATGAACTCAAGTTTGCCAAAATAACTGTTGCAATGTCATGCAACAAAACTGAAATAGTACAATGAAGGAAATATTAATAATATCATAAAGTCTTGCGATTTTTTTCGACATTTTTGTCTGCAACTCATTTTAATCATCTTAATGCACTTTTAATTATTCCAATTAGATTTTTGTTAAGGCACAATTCACATTTCAAGTATATTCACATAATGGCTGTATTTATGTTTGCTTTTAATTTGCAAATTTAATATGTCAAAGTTAATAAAAGTATTTATGTGATTTGGAATATATTTTGCTGCTCCTTTCTATAAACGATATTTTATTTTAATTTACCAATTATAACAGAGATATTTAACATTAACGACATTTTTTTCGTTGCTTCATAAATATTTCATGGCATTTGCATTGCCTTTTGATTGTTTTGCAAATACATTTTTTTATGAACTCTCGGGTCTCAGTTGTTAAGTAGTCAGGTTTCAATGACAACAGCTCGTTAAAGGATCGGTGTTGCTGTTGCAATTAACAAGTATCTTCTTCTTCAAAGTGGCAAGTCACTCTAACAATGCCTTTCACAGGCCAATTCCCTTGGGAATTTCACAGACAGCAGCAACTTGTTGTTGACCCCCTGGAGCCGCAAGCGGTATTCAGCTTGATTGCAGCCGAAGATAATGGCGCCCCTCTGGCCAAGGGGGAGGCGACGAAGAGTATGGCAGGGAGTATTATGCTCAATTCACGATCAAGTGCAAAAGTTGCATAATTCAAAATTACGTATGAAGTTGACTTCGACAGCAAGTTCGTTGCCTAAGTCTTTCGTTTGGCAGGTGGAAAAGCAAGGGAAAAAAATTGTGGAGAGCGAAAGAAAGAGAGAGAGAGAGAGAAGAGAGGGAGAAATATGTCGGTCAAAGTTGAAAGTGTTGCACAAAGAGTGACCGTTATATGAGACAAGGCCTGGCCATAATTTCGTTTTCGCCAAGCGAAGCGACAGAAAGCGAAAGAGAGAGAGAGAGAGAGTGAGAGTGAGAGTGAGAGTGAGAGTGAGAGAGACTGCGAAAGAGCGTAAGAGGAGTAGAGAGTGAGAGTGCGCGAATGGTAGTGAGAGAGAGAGCGCAAAAACTGCAAGACATTGCAACAATCAAATTAAAGTTGAATTACATAAGCTGCGCGCTGACCGCGGCGTCGACAGCGACGGCGACGGCGACGGCGGCAACTGACTTGGCGTGTTTATTTGTTGTGCAATTCGTGGTGTGCGTGTCTCCCTCTCTATGTGTGTGTGTGTGTGTAGTCTGCTTCTTCAGTTTGTTATTGCTTTATTACTATTGCTATTTACAACAAGCTGCAGCAACAACAACAACTGGGAAAGCAGTAGAAATTATGTTGCGTGACGTTTCATTTTGCACAAAGGCTGTAATTGGTTGTACCCCTTCCCCTTCCCCTTCGCCTGCCCCTCTGAAAAGTCGGCTAAGTATATTGGCCTAAAAATTGCGGCTAATGACCAACAAAAATATGTGTGTGGATATATATATATGGATATATATATATGGATATATATAGCAAAAAAACAATAACAAAAAGAGGCCACAACAGGCACGACTTTGCTTGGCAATTTGGGAAGTTGGTCAACGGACAAGTTGCAGCAGATTTTATTGTTGTTGTTATCGTTGTTATTGTTGTTATTGTTGTGCGCTTACTCAATCGCGCAGCCAGGTGAAATGCACGCGAAGACGAGGTCAGAAAAAACGATGTACAAAACGCTGCAAATTGGCCAAAAGGGGCGAGGTCGTTGAGCGCGTTGTTACCTTTCTTGGAATCAGACGCCAATTTCACGAGGAAGTTTGCCCAGAGCCCAGGGGGAAAGCGAGGGGGAAATGTTTGGTTGGGCCTCAAGCTAAAAGCCAAGTTCGATCGATCTGCGTTCACAGCAAACATTTGCATTTCCTCTTTTCGTTTTTGAAACGCAAACGTGAAACAAGTAAGTCAACAGAGCGGCTTTTTCACTTTGCTGTTTTTTGCCAACTATTTGCTGTTTACAGCCAATTCATTGCCAGGATTTCTACACATGCCATGGCCCAGAACCAGAATCAGCCAAGCTGAGCCAAGTCAACTTGTAGCCAAGCTCGAGCTTGAGTCTCTAGTTTTTTTTGTGTTGAGCTAAGCTGTGAGTTGTTGGCAACAACTTTGGCCTTCAACTACGGCAATTTTACAGCTGTTGTTTGGCAGCTCGCTTGGCCTGCAAATCGATTAAAAGAATCGGCCAAGCAAAGCTAGCAAACAATACGGTGGCATTAGAATCACGTCTAAACGCTGAAGCATACTCGACGCTAAAGATACCCGAACAAGACGCGCAGATAGCATCAAAGTCAGGCGAACATTTCAGAGTCCACACAACTTGAACTTGACAATAATGCTGGGTAAAGACAATAAGTATGCATTAAGTTGCTAACTATTGGCAAAGAACTTGAACTCTTGCAGATTTACAAAGCTGCAAATGGCTCTTTTTTTCTTAGTCGTCGCTTACTTCTACAATTATCACTCGTGCAGCTTGTGGTGTGGTTTTTTTTATTGTGCATAATATATTGCAGTTTCATGCTAACGTTCTCAACTTTAAACATTTTTTATTGGTTTCTGCCAATAATATTTGAATATGTTGCTAAAAAAATAAAACTTTGATGCGTTTTCAAAGTTTTTCATTTACTTTTTTCAACATAAATTTGTATATTCCTCAGCAGTTCGAATTATAATCTCAAACATTTACAATAAGCTACTGCTGAGCAGTCAAAATTACGTTTAATTTATCCGAAAGTAGTCGTTCATTGCCCATCCACAAAGTACGTTATTTATTCAATAAATATAATGAAGCAAATGCGCGAAAATGAAACTTTTGACTGACGAAATTTTTTGTTGATTTCTCAAGTTAATTGTTTAATAAGTATTAATAAGTGTTATTTTTTTTTTGCGTTTATTTATAGCTCGTTCTTTACTTAAGCCCAATCAGCCAACTAGGCACACAATGAGCTGCTAATGTAGCTAAAAATAACGCTTTCATACTGAGTTTTGTTTGTGGAAAAATACTAGAAAGTGGATTAGATAATGTGTGTAGATATTGCAATGAATTGAAAAAGAATTTATGAAGTTTATTTACTAATGATGGCTGAAAGAAACTGTACAAAGTTTGAAGATATTTCTTGTGAAGATATAGTTTTCAAAAATTGATTTAATAAATGCACTAAATTCTTTAGAATATAACTCATAATTAGAACAGTAACTGTTAAACAGCATTCACCATTATTTACATTCGTTTTATAGCAAATTATTTAACTTTTTATATAAATATGATAAGGTGAATAAAAAAAATACTTTTAGGGGCTTCTCAATGGCGTTTAAGAATATTATGGCAGTTTCTGTTTGAAATATGTTGATTGTGTTTTAATGCTACACTAGCATTGACTTTAAAGCTGTGGCTTTGCATGTTTTGCTCATAAATATGTCGATGTAAATATCTTGAAAATGAATGTCGTAAATTTCTGGTCTTATATAGACCCATTTTGCGAGCTGCAACGAGCGGCTATTTGCTGTCGCAGAAAAAATGAAAAACATAAGAAAAATAAAAGGTAATGCGGCCACATCGATTAGCCATTGATCTTGGCCATCGGAGGCTGCTGGCAGATAAGTTGGCATCGATTCTCTTGGTCACAAGGCGGCGCACGAAATGAATGGGATAATGCATGAATAGAGCGGCGGGTTGAACTGTTGAATAAGCGGATGAATGGGCAAAAGGTAGTAACTAATAGAATAAGCGTTAACTTTTAACTTGAAATGATTATTTAAAAGGTTTTGTTTGTTGTTGTGCGCGCGGCGCTGTTTTAGTGAAACTTTTGGAAAGAGACCGACAAAAAAGAAAAGAAATAAAATAAAATTTTGGTTGGTTTCTTCTTTGGAATTGTTGTTGTTGTTGGTGTTGTTGTTGTCGTTGGTGTTGCGTTTCGTTTCGTATCGCTTCGTCTTGACGGCATTTGGTGTGTTAATTGATTGCATAACCGTCACAAAGAGTGGCAGCGACAACAACTCACTTGGACACTCATTCACTCAGTCAGTTAGTCAGTCAGTCAGTTGGTCAGTGGGACGGACAGTGGGCCGACAGGCAGTCGGCCAAAAGGGGGCGTGCTCTTTACACACGGCTGGCGCAACCGAACCAAACTCAAATCCAAACTCAAACCCCTAAAAAAAAAAACCAAAACGCAAGCCAAAAACTGAAACTGAAAACTCGTCGCACAACATTTATTCATAATTTGTTGTTGTTGTTGTGTGTTGCCTGTTGCTTTTGGCTGTTGCAGCTGCTGCTGAGGCTGCTGCATGTGTTGAATTTTAGCAAGCAGTTTTGCACATGCAGCAAGCAGTACAAAATCAAGCATATCCCATTTCATTCTCAAGCGAAGCTCTAAAAATAACGCCACGTTACATTTGCTTTTCCATAACCGGTTCTCTATTCCTTTTTGCAAAATCGAATAACATAAATTATTTTCCAATGCAGATGTCAAAAGAATGCCGTGAATATTTACAATTGATTTCATTGCCACTCTGGCAGAATTTAATCTCAACATGAAATTCATTTTTATTTATTTAGAAATACTAAACTCAAGGAAACTAAAGACAAGTGCAATTTCTTGGTCTTAATTTGAGAGTAGTCGAGAAATATGCTGTAGTTTTGCCTATTATACAAGACTTTTGTTAAAAACTTGTTCGAAATCGTTGTAATTTGTGTTTGTGTTGGGAGAATCGTTGCTGTTGTAATACCTCATTTGGTGTGTTTTCAACAATGCATTTCTGTAGCTGACATAATGACCAAACAATTTGCCAAAAGTTGAGCATGCACACGCTTTACACAGACCGACTGGACTGTGCTGGAAATCAAAATCCGAAAATCACAATTGAGCTGTAGTTGTAGCTGTTGTTGCAAAGCTGTTGTGGTCTGGCAAGAACTAATTGCGACCTTGGGTCTCTATAGCAAACGAGCGACGGCGACGGCGGCGCATGCATTTATGTAGATTGTCGACTCGAAATCTTGAGAATGCGCCGGTTAAAGCAGCCCACTGCAAACGGCACGTTCACATGCAGCACCCAAGCCAAGCAAGCGGCCAAGCAACGAGTCGAAAAATCATGCAGCAGCAGCAGCAGCGGCAGCGGCAGCGGCAACGCAAACGACAACATGCAAAACCTATCAATGCATAATTCTTAATCGAAAATGATGTTGTTTGAGTCAGATATCAGCATTTAATAATAGCCCGCCGATTGCCCAATAAATGTCGAGTAATACTCGCGTCTAAGAGGCCACTCGAGCAGATAAGACAACTTGCGCATGATACTTGAACCAAGCTGATCGCCAACTTGGCCAATTTATCAATTGGATGAAAAGGCTCAAAGCTGAAACCCGCCAAGCTGTCTTAAAGCAACGCGCGTTCAAAAGCAATACATCAGCGTCAAGCAATTGTAGTTATGCAAGTAAATGAAAAATAAGTCAGCTTCTATAAATGCAATTTATATTTTAAAACAAACTATTGGCAATTTTATATTTTTTCCACACTTTTACAAATCCTATAATTTTCAAATTGTTTTTATTGGACATCTGAATTATTTTTCTTCAAGTCAACTATTAGAAATAGTTTATATTCACTTAATTGTGAGTTGTTAATACAGCAAACTACTACTTATGGTTTTTTGTTGACACAGATTTAGTTGATATTTCACTTATTTCATTCATTTTGATTTGGTGTGGTTGCCAGCATTATAAGTGGCAACTGTGTCAAATTTTGAGCTGCTGAACTCAAGAAATAAACATTTTTTAATAGAGACATTGAAATAGTCGAGGTGTTTGACTGCTTGAATTGCTCTACAAAGTTTTAAGTTTTATGAACCACAATTGTTTGTTATTGAAAGCGGGCAACACCATAACTACAATATTTTACAATTTGCTGCGCTGCAGATTTGTAATATAATCTTTATTATGTGTCTATTTTTGACATATGTAGTTGACATAAATTTTCCATGATTTCCAGGACTATGTTTAGCATGTTTATGCAAAAATAAAAAGCAGGCAGTGCAGCGATGTACTTCGATTATTACAAGTTCAGTTGACTTGTGTACAATATGTGTTTAAGAGGTGACTTTGATTTCAATTAGTTAAGATCTAGTTATGTCTTGTAATTTTAATTGATTCCGTAGTATTCTGTATTATTTTACGAGCCTAAGCTTAAGCTCGATTTCTTATTTTTATTCATTAATTATTTATGAATTATTTTGTATTATTTTCTTGTTTATTTCCTTGTCTGTTTTAGGGGTGTGGCCCCTCCATTTATGCGTAGATTTGCGTATGTTCATGAGGGGATCATAAGCAGGCTATGCGTCGAGCTTCAATCTGCTAGCCAAATCAGAAGCTGACTTCGCATAGCTATAATTGCAGTGCAAAGACTGACTTTGAGCTGCTCTTATGCAAGGTAATTGTAATAATCATGCACAATTACGCTACACTTTACAAAAGGTTGCAACGCACCGCGAAGATGCTGGGCATGATTATGATAATGACTGACGGGGATTGAGAGAATGACGGACTTACTTTTGACTGCCCACATTGTGGCGTCGGTCAGACCGCGCAGGTAGCTGCGCATGTCCTTCGTGCAGTTGACGCTCAGCGTGCGCGCGGCCTCGACGCGCTGCCACTGCGCAGCCAGCAGCGACAGATCGAAGACGTTGAGTGAGTCGCGCAGTCGCTGCGTTCGCGTCAGATCAAAGTCGACGTCGCTGTCGCTTCCGCTGCTGCTGTTGTTGTTGATTTCTGTGTGCAGACGCAAGTTGATGATGTTGTGCTGATTGACGTCACCGACGGCGGCGACCGAGGACTTGTTGTTGTCCTTGTCGATGGCCGCCTCGCCAATCGTTGTTGCCACCAGCAACAGCAGCGCCAGCACTTGATGTAAGTGCATGATTCCGCCGCCTCGAGCTTCTTACTTGGGAGCAAAACAGGCGCACAACAAAAAAAATATATATATGAAATTGAAACGATAACAACGCAAAGATCCCACAAATTGGCTGGGCACGTTCGTGTTGTAGCGTCGCTTGGCCTGCTTCACTTTCACTCAAAACTCAACAAAAGCACCGAAAAAAAAATAATATAAAATCCAAGCTTTACGAACTATATTAAAATTCCAAAAATATGCATAAAAAAAATCCAAAGTGTGTCGTCTCGTATTTCCTTTTATTTGATTTGATGTGGCTTGATTTTTTCGTATTCTTTTTATTTATCGACTTTTTACGTATTTTTGTTGCACGAAAAAAAAAATTAATTATCACACACACAAGATAAAAAACTCTTCTCTGATTCTCTTTTGCAGGCGTCGTCGATGTCGGTCGGTTGTGTAATAACCGTTAGAATTTCGCAGTTGTATTTCTTTCGTTGAGTATTTTTTATTTTTTAGCACTTTTACTTTCGTTGCGCACGCGCGTTGGCCACACTGTGCTGCGCCTCTGTGTGTTTGTGTGTGGCAGCGTGAGAGGGGACGGACGGTGGAGAAGGAAGCCGAGTACTTTTCGTTTTTTGTTTTTTTTTTTTTTTGTGTTTTTGGGGAGCTGCGACAAGCGACGACCGCTTGGCATGAACGCACGTCAACGAATTGCGGCTGCGCGTCTTGGACAGCTATAAAAATATGCTAACAATTTCAAAAACGCAGCTCAAAAAGTTCGCAGTCGACAGTGGCAGCGGCAGCAGCAGCGGCAGCGGCAGCGACGTCGTGCGAGAGTCGCGAAGCAACAAGCAACAACTGAAAATCTGAGCTGAGTAGACGACGAAGCTGTTGTTGCTGCTGCGACTGCGACGTCAGCTCAAGCGCAGTGCGAGCATGAAAGCGCAAGTAAGAGACTAGAGTGCAAATTTGTACCGTTAACCCAACGAAAGCATTGCAGACGCCGAGAGAGAGAGACGGAGAGAGAGAGCGCGCGTCAACTGCTGAGCGAGCGAGCGAGAGAAACGAGCACGGCGCGAATGAGAGCGAGAGTGCAGTAGCAGGCAAAAGAGTGAAAAAAATACAAAATAAAATAAAATAAATACAAATAAAATAAAAAATACAAGAAATCCCTGCGTCATCGGCGATGTTGTAATAGGCAAAAGCATTTTGTTAAACGAATGTCGTTGTCGTTGTCGTTGTCGTTGTTGTTATTGTTGCTGCTTCGTGTTTGATGTTATGCGACCGCAAAAACCAAAAATAAAAAGAAGACAGCGCAAAAAAAAAAAAAAACAAAATTAATCGCAACGAAAGAAAGACACAAAGAAGAAAAAGAAATGAGTTCAACTTGGAGCGTTGCAGCTCAACAATTGAGCGATCTTCAAGTGATTTCACTCGCAATCGAGCCAGATTACGAGATCGAGGAACTAATAAGTGAAATGAGTGATAATGCATTTTAGGGCAGATGAGTCCCGGAAAAAATACGGTGATTAAATACGTGATGGGCATGCAAAAATTAAAATCAAAAAGAAAATAAATTAATAGCAGTGAGTGACAACAGCCGTGTTCCTGTAATGAATAATGAATACATCAATTGCTAAACGAATAACAAAAGTATTCATGTCAACGCAAATGGGCGAACAAATAATTAATTAGTTAAAGTAATTACAAGCCAAGAAATTAACTTGACTTAAATACGCAATCAACGAACATTTAGCAAATGTGTCTAAATTACTTAAACGCTCCCTAAGAATACAAATAATATAACTTACCAAACGCGCTGCAAATTGTTGACTAAATATGTATTTACTGCGAAGAATACAACGATTTAAGCCGCGAAACAAATAAAAAGTGAGTGCTGAGTGAATAATTATTTTGAGTGTGCCAAGAGAGCAAATTTAAAAAAAATATATATTTTATTTGTAATGTCATCAAGTGAAACGTGAAGTGAGAAATTAAGCAAGGTCAATAATTAAATAATGAAAGTGTATAATCCCAAAAATTATATTTATGCTTTCACTTATTCCATCAATTTTACTTATTTTTTGTTTCATTGATTAATTAATATTTTTTATTTCCTTATTTTCTTTTAAGTGATCAAGAGGTTATTTATATTTTTGTTTCCTTTATTATCATTTTATTTATTCTAATTTTAAACTATTCTTTTTTTAAGTGAGCAAGATAAAAGCAATTATTTTTTTCAATCTTTTTTTTTAAGTGAGAAAGTTATAAAAATTATTAAAAAAAAAGTGTTAATAAAAAGCTAAGAATCATTTTTTTTTGTACGAAAAAGTGTTTAAAAATTTTTTATAAAATGTGTAAATGGAAAAATGTTAAGAATATTTTTTTTTGCTATTAATGTGAAAATTTTGAGAATAATTTTTTTTTCTTTTATTTTTAAGTGAAAAATGCTAGCTACAGCGAATAGAGCTCAAGTGAAGTGAAAAGTGAGTGAAGTGAATGAAAGAATATAGTGAATAAACAAGCGAATGCTGAATAAAGTTGAAGGCCAGGTGAGTGCACACTTAATTTGAATTTATGTTCATATTATCACTCGAATATAGACATATAACTGGAAAAGTCAGTTTAGGGCGCATAGAGATAAGTTGAATAAGCGAATAAACAAGCCACAGATCGCATCAATCATGGCCCAAAAGGGGCTCAATACTGTGACAAATGAATGATCTCTTAATTAGCGTGTTTAACACACCGTTAAGATCATTAATCTAATATTTATGCGCCTTTAATATTTTGGTAATTAATTTAGTTGTTGCTGTTGGGGCTGTTGCTTGAATGCATTCATTTGCGGTTAAACGAAACATTCAAGAAAAGCCAACACAATGTGGCAACTTGCCTGGGCTTGCTTTACTGTTGCGCTTTATTGTTGTTGACCCGTTTACACTCACACTCACACACACACACAACTGTGCATCGGCTTTTGCTGCAAGTTGCAAGCTTGAATCCCAGTTCCCAATTCGAGCAGAGCTGCCAACAACCACAACAAACAGCGACAAAGTTGTCATATCACATCTGTCTCTTTTGTTGTTGTCGTTGTTGTTCCTCTCTCTCTCTCTTTTGCACACACACACACATAGACACGCACACTCCGTGTCTCTCGCTCTTTTCGAAAACATTGTGTAATTTGTCGTTAGAGAAAAAACAACAAAATCTCCAAATGTCGTGCAATGCTTTTTCAATTTTCCAAATTACATGAAAAGCTTGGAAAAGCCATCAAGTTAAGTTAAGGCACATGCAACTGTGCAACTCGCTGTGCTTTAACTTTACCGTTAGCTTTTGTGGCAGTTGTCGCTTCGCCTAACCGACGACGATCACAAAACCCAAAGACAAAAAAAAAACCAGTTCTTAAGATCGCCCGTTCAAAAAATACTACCGAACAACAACGAGAAAATGCTGCCAAAAACTGCAGCATGAATGTTGGAATTCTCTCAACAAAATTGAGATGAGTGCGACTGCCTGCATTGTGAATGGCGCTGTGTGAGTGTATTCACAATGTCTGTGTGTGCGCCTTTTTTTTTTTCTTGTGTAGGAAGATGTTACCCGAATCGAAGCAGTTCGACAGCAGAGTGCAGTGACGGGCTGATCGTGAACTAAATTCAGATGTGAAACAGGTTTGCAGTTCATTATTACAGCCGGGGAAAATGTAGCGAAAATTATAAATACAACTACTGAATTGTATAATTAATAGAATTCTTACATTTATGCAGTCAACAGGAAGCCCTGAAGTTTCTGTTTTCGGAAATATTTTAAATAGCACATTTTAAAATTATTCAATTTCTTGCTTGCATTTTTCACTCCTCTATTTTTCAATTTGTATAGTCAACAGGAAACCCTGAAGTTTCCTTTTTTGAGAAAAACGATTTGAAATATTTAAACAGCACATTTTAAAATTATTAAATTTCTTGCATTTTTTAGTCCTATGTTTTGAAATTTGTTTAGTCAACAGGAAACCCCGAAGTTGCTTTTTTGCAAAACAGTTTAAAATAATTTATGCAGCACATTTTGAAATTATTCAATTTCTTACTTGCATTTTTTACTCCGATATTTTTAAATTTATTGAATCATCAGGAAACCCTAAAGTTTCTTTTTTGAAAAATAATTGAAAACAATTTAAGCAGCACACATTTAAATTATCAAATTTTTTACTCCATTTTCTTACTGCTTAAGCCTGAATATATTATTTTTCTTAAGTTTGTACAAGATGAATAACTTATATTTGCAAATTCTGTCAGAAATCAGATCTGAATCCAATAACTCACTCGTCAAACTTCCTTTTTGTACAATTTCAAAAATCATTCAGTACTGCGCACATTTTTCAATTAATATTCGTTCTACTTTTGTGCATAATATGGCGTGGGGATTTCATCAAATTGACTGAATGCATAATTTAACCGAGCGAAAGAAGGAGAGTGGGAGAGAGAGAGAGAGAGGAGTGCGAGAAGAGATGGCCAGCAAAGTAACGGCGAATTATTCAATATCAGGCAGACTGAAAGATGGGCTGAGCTTGGAGCTGAAGGTGTGTGAATGAGGAGAGATACAAATGAAATCTCGAAAGACATATGTAAATGGGTATGTAAGTGATTTTGAGGTTAGGGCACAACGTCGAGCGGTTCACGGACTGTCATGTCATATACATTCGTAGTCGTATTCGTATTCGTATTCGTATTCATTTACGTATATTCGTGTATTGTAATGCTGTCAGCGGCGGCAAACCTGTCGTTGGACCCAGCGTCTTGGGCCCGGTCTCATATTTTAATGAGAAAAGTGAAAGTGTCAAGAAAAAAGAAGAAATAAAAAACAAAATAAAAAATAAAAATAAAAGCAGCCAAAAGCCGACAGCGAGAAGAAATATTTAACTTAACAGTGAATAAATAATAAAGTGCTACTAAAAAACCCAAATACACAACTTGGGTCGCACATTCAGCGCTCAAATCGGAATCGCATCGGAATCATTGTAAATGACATCGGGATGCGTTTCTTGCAGCTCACTGTGCACTGTGCACAGTGGTTGGAAGCCGATTTGAAAGTGTGTCAGTAAGTTGACACTGTTTAGTTTATCTTAAGTGATGAAACGATGTGATGCCTTAATTTGTATAAATTATTTTGGGTTGAAATTTAAGTCCGAATTGAGTTTGGATTTAAATAATATTTTTAAGTTATTGCCGTCGTTTAACATCGCATAGCTTATGAATGAATAGCATGACTTTTAATCACGCTAATTTATTTAATCATTATAGTTTATATCGCCGATTATTCATGTTCTTTTGTTCACCAGCTTTATATCATAAATAAACGAAGACTCTCTCCTTTCTAAATCGAGGTTTCCGACTATTTAGGTTAGGTTCAAGCTCAACTCAAGTTATATAATTCAAATTAAATACAGATATATAAATATATATATTCACATATTTTCGAGTCGTCTGCTTTGAGCAAACTTTACGTTTAGTTTGCGTTTAATTTCAAGCTTCGCATAGAAGAGAAATCTTTTATTTTATTTAAATATTACATAGCAGTCTTACATTTATGTGAGTGTGTTTTTATCGCTGTTTATTGAATGTTTTTTGTTTTTATGAATGAATGAAATTTATTTAGTCAGGATCTGCAGCATCATGATGATTCGAACTATGCACAAGGTGTTGATATGAAAATGGTAGAGAAAAAGAGAGAGAAGTGTATTGGAAAATAGTTAAGCTAAATTCTTTCATAACTGATTAATTAATTTTGTATCTTTTGAGTTGCAAAAAAAAAGTTAAATTGTCATAAACTAAATAAACTTATCGATTAAGAGCAACAGTTTTGTAGGCACTTTGCATGCACGGAACAGTTGCGACACAGGTCAAAGTACACGACGCTCGAGTGCGATGGGGTCATCGCATAACGGTTACATCAGGTTTTCACACATTGACCATGAACGCATTTCACGTCAAGGAGAAAACAACAACAGCAACGACAACAACAACAACAACAAAACACGCTGTGTGCAATGTTACAACGACGCGTTGAACTCAAACTGAAGTTAAAACTGAAACTGAAACTGAAACTGAACTAAATGCCGTTGATTTTTCTTTCGTCGTAACAGATTTTTATGATTATTATAGTTTTTTTTTTTTTTTTTTGATAATTACTTCATTTGCAATCTTCATGTGAAGCAATAGAAGAAACCACCGTTAATTAAAAACGCAAACGCGAACGCGAACAGTGAGAAGCAAATGAGCGCAGATTGCTTCAAATCCCGCTGACGGATGAAGTTGGGTTGAGGGAGGGAGGCTGGGTGGCGGTTGTGGGGTGGAAAGGTAAGCCGAGGAGGAAGCTGTGCCGGGTCGAGGTCAGCGGGAAAAGGGGGGAGAGGGAGAGGGAGGCTGGACTGTGTGTTACAACAGCGGCGCCAAAAATGATATTTTCACTTGACTTTTGTGGGATGCGATGTCGTCTGTTTTGTTTTTTTTTTTTGTATTTTAATGGCCCCACGCGAAGTTCACATCGGCGTCTGTTTTGGGAGGGAGGTAAATGCTTATGCAACAAAGAGAAAATTGACAATAAGACAAAGCGCAAGAAAACCCAGGCGAAAAATGCAATGTCACTTACCCATTAATAACCCAAGGCAGCTGTAAAAAAAACTAGCGCACGACTCGCAGCACGTCCAACGAGATAACACCGGGGACGGGGGCAGCAGAGTTTTGATGCCATTATTGACTAATGCGGCCAGGAAACTCTTTCAAAATCGTTAACCGTTTAAGCTTTGAATTTGGCACATCGAAACTGCTTGCAAGCAGTTGAGCGCGCGTGCCGCCAGTCCATTGAGGGCGCCAGCTGTCAAGAACATTAGAGTCGCTGAAAGATGGCGCTAGCGTCAGAATGCAACTACTGCCGCAGAGATGGCGCCACTATAACGAAAGGGAAACAGCTTCGCATTCTTTTCAAAATTTCTGTTTAATTCATAATGCTCTTTGTTTTTGCTTATATACATATTGAAGTACATACATACATATATATTGAGATATATGTATTGTGTATATCTGTGGGCGTACGTAGAGCGGTTTTCTATGGTAGTTTTCAAACCAATGTACATACATATTTAATGCATTTCTTTCAACGCAAAAGGTACGCAACGAAATGTTTACAACGTTCTGTTTTACTTTTTATTCTTTTGTTGTAATTTATGTAATTACCGTTAGTAGATGTGTGTGTGTGTGTTTGTTTGTTGTTAGTTAGCTAGTTTTAGAGACAGCTGGAAATAGTGCTCAATTTCTTTGTAGTTATTCTTATCAATATTATTATTATTATTATTAATATTCTCGTACATAATTACTTTCGTTTTTCTTTCCGTTTCTTGGCTAAAAGCAAAATTTATGTTTTATCTGTTCAAATTGCTATATAATTGTTTTGTTATTTTTTTTTTGTCGTATTTTTCTTTTTCATGCAACTTCGGCAACTCGTTTATTTTGTCTAATTTTTTATTTTTGTTTTGTTTTGTTTTTTTTTTTTAATTAACTTATGTTTTGTAGCCCTTTTTACCTAATTATTAATCAACAAGAAAAAAACTCACTTTATATATGTTTTTGTTGTTGTAATTTTTCGTTTAATAGTGCGGGGTCTTACATGCTCTCAAAAAAGTGTATTCGTTTTCCATATCCAAGCAGCTAAGTTTAAAAAATTACAAAAAAAAAATGCATTCGAAACTACCAGCGCATTAACCTATAAAGATGTTACGTGTAGGGTTTTATTCACTTTTATTAGTAGCCTTAAGTAAATATCATTTAATTATTATTATTATGTAGTTTCATCAAGTGTTTGCTATTTGTATATATATATATATATATATATATATATATATATATATATATATATATGTGTAAGTGTGTGTTTTTGTGTGAGTTGTTGGTTTAATTCATAAATTATTCGTTTTTCCATTTGCTTTTATTGCTTGCTCTGTTTCCTCTGCTTTTCTCAAACTGTTCTTCAGATGAGCACAATTTTGTAAATTTGAAATTACCTTTTAAAAATGTTTAAAAGATCACATACAGTTTTATATACGGCAGCTTGAAATATGCTTTGAAATACAGATACTTTAAATTTTCATTTATTTAATTTGTCTATTATGAAGTCGCTGACATATAGTAAATAGTTTAAAGTTTGTAAAATCTTGTAATAGTTTTGTTTTAAGATTCAAAATGTTGCATTCGCTTTTATAAATTTGTCAAATATATTTTAAATAAAGGTTTAGCTGCTCATCTGTTTGGTGAAGACAGAGAAACTGCTAGAGCGGGATGGGACTATTGAGAGTTTAATTTGTGTGCTGCACTGCTTGATACTGCTTGAGAGTTTGATAGTTTGGCCTACTGCTTGGCTGGCAAGCAGTTGCTGCGTTACGTTTAACGTGTTGATGAGTGTGTACGCAGAGTCACAAAGTGATCGATAAGTATCGATAAATGGCAAAATCTTTAAATATCTAAAAACGTCAGCAAATCGATTGAATTTCTAAGATTATTGCAATGCAAACGGTTGCTATCGACAGATAGAAAGAGAGAGAGAGAGAGAGGTACTGAGAATGTGTGTCAGATTGAGAGAGATATTTTAAAAAGATTTGATGTGTGTGTGTGTGTGTGTGTGTGTGTGTGTGTATAAAGAGAAGAGCACATGTGAAGTAGTATAAAGTAGTTCATAAGTATATTTCTATATATATCGTAATTTGTTTTTATGTATATATATAGATCGTATATTCGTAGAGAAAGGCACAGATGAAATTATTACATAATAATTAAATTTGTTTCAATTTGTTTGTTGTCCTTGTTCTTGTTTTTGTTTTGTTGTCTTGTAGTTGTATAAATGTGTTCTCGGTTGCACGTAACGCCCGACATCGGCCCCGATTCGTAATTTAGCAAAAAAGTTTCTAAGTTCGATTTGTTGCTTGTTGTGTGTGTGTGTGTGTATGAGTGTCTATGTGTGTGTGTTGTCAAAAGTTTATCTAAATTTGGGTATGCTATCGTTATCGTTATAGTAAGCTTTATCGATAGTTCTTGTCGATCTACAAAGAGTGTAAAAAATGCCTTGTCATTTTTCGAAATATTTTCTTTAGACCATGTTGAGAAATTGACAGTGTTTTTTTGTTGTTTTTGTTTTGTTTTTTTCTTTCATCTTCTCATTCTTCTTCATCATCTAGCGCTTTTATCGATAGCGCTCGATAGATTTCCCATTTTGTGCTGACTTGTTAGGTTAGCTATTGTAATTCGTTGATAGTTTCATATATACATATACAATTATATATATATAGTATATTTAGTATATAGTATAGTATATATACTCTATAAGTTAGTTTATAAATTTCTCTAATACTTGTTTCTGGTTTAGATATATATAAATGCTACGACATCAAGTTGTTCCGGGGTTCCGTCAATTTGTAGAGCTCTCAAGGAGTGTTGGGAGGGTAGGGGAGAGTTATAGTTTGCAGTTAAGTATGTATATATGTATGTATATTATTGGTATATCTCAACTATCCATTAAAAGTTCTTTGACTACGTATGCTACATTTAAACACTAGAATGTACTTTAGTATTTTCGGTATTTTGCCCGTTTGCCCGTTAGTTTGTTTTTCATCGTTTTTCCCGTTATCTATATAAAAATAAACCTTTGGGTGGAGAGTGTGGGCGCCTTTATCTCAATCAATTAATTCAAGTAATTCTGCATTAATATTGTTTTGTTTTACTACACAAAAAAGTTAACATACTCTAATTACCCTTACTTTCTGTGTGTGCCTATGTTAGAGAGAGAGAGAGAGAGAGAGAGAGACTGTGAAGACTGACAGAGAAGGACGACAGCGGGCGGTTTTTTTTGGCACAATTTTATTGAAATGAGCGAGACAACGAGCGCGTTAGAAAGAGAGCGCGCTCTAGACGAAAGATTGTCCAGTTGTTAGTGAGAGAGAAAGTAAGAGAAAGAGTGTGTGTAAAAAAGAGCGAAGGGGAGAGTGAGTGTCTCTTGTTAAGTAACTATGTAAATTCGTTTCATAAATGTTGTTTTTGGTTACGTTTTGTTTTCCATACTCTTTTCGGCTTTTTTTTTTCTCATGAAAAGTGGCAACAACGCAGGTTTCCTTTTGGTATTTTGTTGGTAGTACTTTGGTATTTTCTTGTTTGTTTAGTATTAGTGTTGTATCTTGTATCTTAACGAGCTAAAATAGCTATTGCTTATCAATGTGTGAATACTGCATCAGCTTTAATCGTTAATCATTTTCATCTTGACTAGACTACATAAAATACAATACAATACAATACAATACAATACGATCCAATACAATACAATACAATACAATACAATACAATACTTTTCAATACAATACAATACAGTACAATGCAATACACAGATGCCCTATATATACAAATTGTAGAGGTTGCGTGTAGTGTAGATACATTTAGTGTTTGGCTTCTGTTTTCTTTTCGCTTTGTCGTTTTTCATCTTCTTCTTTTGTTTTTTGTATATAGTTTATATAAATGTTTAAACTTTAAGAGCTAATCACAGAGTTGATGATTTTTTTTTGTTCACAATTTCCATCATGTATGCATGTACTCTCCTATATGTATATGTATATATTTTAATATATATATATATATAGATCTGGTATATATGTATATTATTATGTATATATTTATATCGCATATAACATTTGTGTTGGTTTTGTTTTTGTTTCTTCATCTTTTGTATACATATATCAGCTGCATTTATCGATATTGGTTTGAAACGGAAAACGCTCTAAACAACATTTTGTTTTTTGGTTTTTTTGTTTTTCTGCTTCGTATGTGTTGTGTGTTATCGATAAGAGTTTGATACCATTTCGCATTGTTTGCTAAACTTATGAAAACCGTAGATTGCACTAAAAACAGTTGACATTTTGTTGTTGTTGTAATTTTATTTAGGTAATTACCACTTTAGTTGTTTTGGGGATTTTTCTTTGTTTGTTTTGTTGTTAGAGAACGCTCTAGTTTCGAGTAGTTATCGTTATCGTTATTGTTACGTTACGTTACGTTACGTTAATCGTTAATTGTTAATTGTTTTTATCGTTACAGTTTACAGTTATACAGTTTACAGTTTTACAATTACAGTTTTACAGTTAACGCCCTAACGCTAGTGAGTAATGTTTTTCTTGTTGTTTATCGTTAATCGTTTATCGTTACCATTAATTGCCTATGAACTAACGGGTTTTGTTTTTAGTTTTGCTTTCTTCAAACGGAGCACTTGGAAAATTCCCTAAAGTTAGCACAGGCTACAGTTACATGTGTGTATGAGAGAGTGTGTATTTGTGTGTGTGTGTGTGTGCCTCGTTTGCTTCTCTAAACGTTATCGATAACACATTTATTTTTTGGCAATTCAGTTTTCGTTAGGACGCGACAAACTTGGAAATCGAATATAGGATAGTGTGAAAAGGTTTTAAGCTTACGTTGTGAATTTATCGTTATCGATAACAGCTTGTTAGGCGAATATTGTGCCGCCGATTAAATCAAACCTCTTGAGTAGGGTAATTAATTATGGTCGCAGCTTGACGCTAAGACTTTTAGAGCTTTTCGGGGTCTGCTTGATGGTTATCGATAACAGTTTGACACAGAAGCAAGCTCAGCACTGAAGAGAACGTGTGTGTAGAAGAGATGGCGATAGCTTAAGTTTAGTCCGTTGAGGACTGCGGCGACTTGACGAGCAACAGCTCGTTGTAGTCGCTGTCCTCGTTGCCGCACTGATCCCGCTGATCCATGCGACGACGCTCGCTGATGATGCGCAGGATGTCCGCGGAGTCCGACTTGCTTAGCGTCGGAGCGTCGCCGACTGCGGCGATGCCGCTGCTGCTGCCCGAGACGTTCAGCGAACCCGACGCTGAAGCCGAAGCCGAAGCCGAAGCAGAGCCGGAAGCTGAGGCCGACTGCGAGCCCGAGCCGCTTGTGGTGGCGGCGTTGCCGGCGACGGCGGGCAACAGCAGCGAATTCTCATCCATGAGGTCGGCGTCCTCGTCGAGGGCCTGCTGCTTGAACAGCTGCTTGGTGCTGCCGCTGCGACTGCGCGGCGGCATCGCGCGTGGCACGGACAACAGCAGACTGCTGCGACCGCCCAGCAGGCAGCCCTGATCGACGGACTGGGACCAGCCGAAGGGACGACGCGACTGCGGCGTCACGGTGGGCAATGCCAACGGCGTCATGTTGATGGCGGTGCACGGCGTCGATGTGATGGGCGTGGGCATGGGCATGGGCGTCGGTGTGTGCGGTGGCAGGGGCAGGGGCTGGGATTGGGGCTGCAGTTGGGGCTCTGCATCGTGGTCGGCATCGAGATCGACCACGAGCTCGACATCGAGATCAACGTCGCCATCGACATCTGCATCTGCATCCACATCGGCATCGGCATCGGCATCGGCATCGATGCCATCGATGCCGTCAATGCCATCGATGGGCCGACAGCGCGGCACCTCGGCGCTGCGTATGCTGCGCACATCATCCAGGTCGTAGCTGGAGAGCGTGCCCTGATTGTTGGCAGCCCCAGCGTTGCCGCCTCCATCCGATTCGAGGCTCTCGAAGATGGTGCCGCGCCGATAGTCGAGCGCATCGCCGCCCCACGGCAGCGAGTCGCAGCTGGTGCGTTTCGCCTCCAGGTTGCGACGCCTGATCGCCTGCTCGTCGAGCGAACGCTCCTTGGACAATACGCCGCGCTTGCGGAAGCCGGCGGCAGCCGAGGCGCGTCTTCCCCGCCGGCCCAGTGGCGGCAGCTGCAAGCCATGCCCCTCCGAACCGGAGGCGGTAATTGCCGCTGCCGTCACGGCGCCAGCGTTGCCAAACGGCTCCAAAGCGCCCAGCCGAGCGCCCAGCGCCTGAGGCGTCAGCGCATTGCCCATCTCGGCCAGACTCAGCCCCAAGCCACTGTGCTGCTGCTGCTGATACTGCTGCTGTTGCTGCTGCTGCTGCTGCAGCTGTTGCAGCTGATGTTGCTGTTGATGCTGGTGTTGCTGCTGCTGCTGCTGCTGCTGCTGGAAATATTGTATCGTCTGACGGCGTCCGCCCGCTGCAGCTGCGGCTGCGGCTGCTGCTGCCACCGGCGCGGTGGCGGCGAGCGCCAGCTGATTGCCGCTATTGAGGCTGGCGGGACTGGGGAACTTTTTGTCCAGCGACGGTGTGCTGTAGATGAAGTTCTTGGGCAGCGATTTGACCTTGGCCAATGGCCGCGGCGTTGCGGCCGCCTTGCTTTGCGCCTCCGCCAGCTGCTGGCACAGTTTCTGCTCCTGGGCGAACTCCTGTTCGCGGACCAGCTCACGCTCCAGCTCGACCTCCATGTCGAGCTCATCTTCCATTTGCTTGTGGCTCTCCTCGAGGTGTTTCATCAGTACAGCCACGACGACGTTCACTAAAACGAATTGCGCCATAAGAACGAATATCACAAAGAATATGGGAGCAATAACCGAGCTGACGCAACAGTTGCGCACGCAATCTGCGGCGTCATCGCAATTATCTCTCAGCGTGTCCTTCATGATGCCGTTCCAGTTGTCGCCAGTCGCTACGCGAAACAATGTGAGGAAAGCCATGCCAAAGTTGGCGAAGTGCGCGTGCTCCCCCAGCCCCTGGCACGGTATCTCATCGGAGCACTCCAGCCGCCCGAACAGCTCCACGCCCAGCGCCGCAAAGATGAAGAACAGCAGAAAGAATAACAGTCCCAGATTGCCCACCTGCGGCAGCGCCTGCATCACGGTGTCGAGCAGCGCTCGTATCCCTTTCGCCATCTTGAGCAGCTTGAGGACGCGTGCGATGCGCAGGACGCGCATCACACGTATTATGGTCGGATTGATGGGTATTATGTTCGTTTCCAGTTCCTCCAGCACAATGCCGACAATCGAGAGCAGCACAATGCCGACGTCCAGTTGATTCCAGCGATCCTTGAGATACAAACGCCAGCCGAGCGCCACCAGTTTCATGTTCGCCTCCAGTATGAAGACGGCGGTGAAGAAATAGTTGAAGATCTTCAGCGCATACTGCAACGGCTTGGGCATCATATAGTACTCCATGGCCATGGTCACCACATTCAGCCCGATGACGGCGGCAATCGCCAGATCAAAGTACTTCGAGGTGACCACGTTGTGCACAAACATTCGTGTCGGCGAATAGTTGGTATAATACGGCGGCTCGTGCATGCGTCGGCGTTTCTTCTCCATTTGGAGGGCGCGCTTTGCGGCGCGTCGTATCTTCTCCTCCTTCTCCTGCTCCTCGCGACACCGATGGAAATTCTCGACGACGACGCCCACAAACATGTTCAGCACAAAGAAGCCGACGAGCAGTATGAACGCAATGAAGTAGAGCAGTCGCCACTCGTTGTAGTTGACAATCGGCTGCTGATCGACGCCGACGGCATCGAGGCCGGTGTACATGATGTTCACCCAGCCGTCGCGGGAGCTGAGCACGAAGAGCGACATCAGGGCCTTGCCGAGATCATCGAAATTGTATTTGCGATTGGTCCAGACGTTGCCGGGTATGCGACGGCACTCGTCGGCGTTCCGAACGTTCTTGATGTTCTCGCCCTCGCAGTAGAAGAAGGTGCCCTTGAAGAGTTGAACGCCCAGGATGCCGAAGATGATGAAGAAGGTGCAACAGATGAGCACAATGTTGCCAATGGGACGCAGGGACGATAAGAGCGTTTGCACGACTAGTTTCAGACCCGGGGCGCGGTTAATCACACGCAGCGGCCTCAGGGAACGAAGTAGCCGAAACACCTGCGAAACAAGAGTTGCGAGACCCGAATCAGTCGTGTGTAAAACAAGGCTTTATCATATCATTTCATATCGGATATATAGAGAGTATATATATATATATAAGTCCTCAACGATATCGCCAGTGGTGGTAAACTGAAACTGAAACAATATCTTTTTTTTTTTTTGATTTTTTTTTTTTGCTTTTGGAAACTGAAACAGCAACGGAACGTGACAATTAAGCATTTAGCCAAAATATTATTAACGAAATGTTAACGACAAAACAAATGGGAATGAACTAGATGCATGTGGAGAGCGAGCAAGGTGATTGGGTTGTAAGCGGGGCGGGGGGAAAGGGGGCGGAGCTTCTAAAACGGAACGGGGGTCTTTCAAAACGATTATACAGATTGCTCAACGGGGCATTACGATTACGAATACGATTACGAGTATGCAAGTGCGGATGTGTAAGCATTTTGGCGATTCCTTGAAACTTTGGTTGGAGCTGCTGGTGGAACAAATGGAACTGGAACATTGTACTCCAAATGTGTTGTGGAGTGTGCGGATGTTATTTCCCAACAAAATGGTTAAAAAGCTGAGAGTGGAACGTGTGGAATCGGAACAAACAGCGGAACGTGTGGAATCGGAACAGTTAAAATTCTGCTCACGTTAATTGGACTAACTTACAGCAGACAAGAAGGAATAACTATAATTTCCTTGCGGAACAGATGGAATGGGAACACGCAAAATGTCGCTGTTCTCCAATGTTTTACATTGACTGTACAAAATTGAAAAATCTTTAGAAAGTTATGGAATCGCAAATAAGTTTTCGTTCTTACAGATCCGTGAAATGTGTCTATAGCAAATTATGGGGTTCGATTATAAAGGGAAGTGATTGTATAGATATAGATGTATGCAATAACTGATTACAAATGTTAATTGATAGAATATACTTATAATTCATATAGAGTTTATATACAAACGAGATGAGGGTGAGACAACAAATTACTTTGGATATATATTTGTGGAAAAGGGAAACTTTCAACACTTTCAAATTGAATCTTAGGGGGGCTCTACGCACACACAAAAACATACACACTGAGAGACAGAGAGAAAGCGAGTGAATTAGAGCGATAGCGACAGATAGTAAGAGATAGATAGCTTGAGAGATAAAAGCGTTACGAGTAATTTGTTATTTTTTTTTGCCATTACATGAGATATAGCACGAGAATTTACCTGCAGATCGGTTTGGTTAAGTTTTAATTGAGTTTTAGTTTATGTTATGGTTAATATGGAATGCCCGATTCAGACACAATATATAATATATATCATAGAGAGATAGAGAGAGAGAGAGCGAGAGAGATCAAGTGTGAAAGAGACAGAGTGTCAAAGAGAGAAAGAGACAGAGCTAAGTAGAGCTTATTTGAAGTCAAAGTCGCGAACAGTTTTAATTTGTGTTTTTTTTTTATATATATTTTGACGATGAGATGTGTGCATTAGAAAGAAAGAGATAGCATTGTAGATAGAGAGAGAGATACACAGAGTAGCCAATAGAGTAGCGGTGTGTTGAGTTATAGAAAGAGATAGTGTTAGAGCTAAAATAGAGAGAGAAAGATAGAGAGCGAAGGAGCGAGCGAGCGAGCAATAGCTAGAGTTTTTTTCTTTCTTGTGTTTTCTTTTTTTTTTGCTTTCTGAGCCGCATACGCAATCGATTATAATAGCTGCATTTTCATATCGAGCTTTTCATTGAGTGAGACGTGGTTATTTTGTTTTGTGGTGAAGTCGAGACGTGACGCTGTTGTTGTTGTTCTTGTTCTTTGTTGTTGTTGTTGTTGTACGAGTTGGTTTAATTGCTGATTAGTTGAGCTGGCCCCAGCTTTGCTTGCGATTGTTTGCGATTGTGTTGCGTTTGTGTTTTTGTGGACCAAACTTACCCTTAAAATCCCAAATATCCGGGGACTCGATTCGCTAATCAATGACATTAACAAATCAATTATCGATATTGTAACCAAAGATCCATCCATGATATTCCAGCCGGATGTGAAATATGCATCCGGGCCATAAAACATGCCCGTGGCAACTACCTAAAATTGGATGGGTCAATTAGAAGCTGGCATAAATGTACTCAATGTATGCTGATTTATTCACGATGACGATGGAGCACCGACCTTAATGAACATTTCGACAGTGAAGACGACGGTGAACACGTAATTGGCTGTTGACAGGAACAATCTTTCGGTGCTGCTTGGAGGGATGTTTGGTCTTTCCATGGCCAAAGTAATGCAATTGAGTGCGATGAACAATAGGACAACATTGTCGAACCATTTCTGGTTCACAAACCACGTGCAAACCTGCCGGAATCTGTCAAACACACACATATACACACACAAAATAGTTTAATGATTGCAATCACGAGCACGGAGAAGAAGGCAGTAGAATGCCGAATGGAGAGAATGGAAATCGCAAAACGAGAAATGAAAATTGTAAATGAAAACGGTCAGGTGGACAATTGCAACAATGTGGCAATTGAATTACCCTCGCTGCGAGTATCAAAATCAAATTGAAAAACTGCCAAGCGTATAACCAAAAAAAAAAAAAGTGTGCAAGAATGAAAGAAAACCAAAATGAAAAACGTAAATGTGAACGTAAATGAAAATGAAATGCGACTGTAAAAATAGCTGCAAGTCTGTTGCAAAAGTCATGAGAATCGTTTACAATATCCCTTAATGGCCGATTGCAATCTATCGCAAAATACTTGCTGACAGTTGATAAATGAAAAGCCGGCAGACAGCAAAGCTGTTGCTTGTGGCTACAGATTAATCTTAAGCGGTCTGAATTAACTCAGCGACAATTTCAGTTTTATCTGCGCTCAAGTTTATGCAAATGCTGATTTTGCCAACGAAATGCTGTTAAAAAACAAAGCTGTTATTATTGTAACTCTAAAAAATAATTAGAAAATATAATAGGAATCTTATGGATATGATTTTTAAAAGTATTTTAAAGCAAAGCTTAGGAGCTGGAAAAGCTGTTTAAAAATTGTGCTTTTAAACCTAGTTTCACAGCAAAGTCTTGTTTAAAGATGTGAAATACTAAGTCAATGGTAGTTTTTATTAAAGCAGTTTGATTGCTTTTGTTTCTTATATCTTAACTATTTTTTCTCGTGCTCAAAAGAACAAACTTGTACTTGATTTTTTAGATTCAAGCTTTGGAGCTGAAAAAGTTATTTAAATTATGCATCTTTAACGCACTTTGAAGTGTTAATTTATTACAGCAAAGTCTTGTTTCAAAATGAGAAATAGTAAATCAAAAATAGTTTTTATTAATGGAGTTCAAATGCTCATATTTTTTATTTTAAAAATAAAATAGATTCCAAGTCCTGTTTTAATATAGGAAATACTAAATCAGCGATAGTTTGTTTTTGCAAAAGACGATGTTTATTTGCCTGATTAAAGCCCTGAATTGACTAGGATAAATGTTATATTGAAAATTCTAGCTATCATAGCAGTGGATATCTATTAAAAATTCTCGCTAGCATCGAAAGCTCTTGAGCAAGTTTTTCTGAGAAGTTTTTAGTATGGAAAAATAAGCATGGAAATATGCAAATATTCCTCTTGTTTATTTGCCTGATTAATCCCTGAACTGACTTGGATATATATTACAAAATCTCTCTAGCATCTAAAGCTCTTGAGCATATTTTTCTTAGAAGTTTCAAGTATGAAAAAATGAGCATGGAAATAAGCAATTTGCTCTTGTTTCATGAGCACGTTTTTCTTAAAAGTTTTTAGCATGGAAATAAGCAATTTCCTCTTGTTTATTTGCCCGATTAATCCATGAGTTGCCTTGGTGATTTACTCACCGATTCTCCTCCGGAAAGATGTACATGGAGTAGGACTCACGCTCGATGGTGAAGTGCTTGGGCGTGAGTCGCTGGATGAGCATCTTCAGCTTGGACATGTGCTCTCCGCAGGGCACCATGGAGTGTTGTTGTTGCTGCTGCTGTTGCTGTTGCAACGACAGCTGTTGCAGCTCCTTGCTCAGCTGCTGCGGCGGCAGCTGCGAGTGCTGCAAGTCAGCGAGCTGCTGCTGGTGTTGCTGTTGCAACTGTTGCTGGTGCAGCTGCTGCAACTGTTGCAGCTCCTTCTCCTCGAGACGTTTCTTCAGGTTGTAGTGACTGATGGAGTTCTTGCGCTTATCCCGCGCCTCCATATACTGTTGCAGCATGTCGGGTTCGTTGAGATTCGTGTAGGACTTTTGCCACTTGTCCAGATCGATTTTCGAATTGGTGTACGACAGCGACTTGCGATTCGCTTCCAGATTGTGCAGATTTAAATGCGATGTCTTGCTAAACGCCAGCTCAATGGAGCTCATGCGTCGCTGGCCGGCGCCCGGCCTCAACTTGGGCGGCTGATTCAGATTCTGATAGACCTGTGAGTTGAAAATGCAGGCGGAGGCGCGACGACTGCCCGGGCCGCCGACGCTGCCAATGCTCAGCGTGTTGGACAGGCGGCGTATCGAGTTCTGTGGACTCAGACGATTCGTGTCCTTGTGCCGCTGCTCGGCGACTGTTGTTGCTGCTGCCGAAGTTGTCGGTGCTGTGGCAGCTCCTGCTGCTGCTGCTGCTGCTGCCGCTGCGGCGGTTGTTGAGCGCAGCAGGCAACTGTTGTCGCTGCCGTTGTTGAGCTGTTGCTCCTCCTCCGCGTCGACGGCTCCCACGCCGACCAACAGGTGATCATCGCTCGTGCCACGCAACTGTCGCTTCTTGGAGCTGCTGCGACGGAAGCGTTGCTTGAAACTGCTCGCCGGCGCCAGCGGCAAACGTTCGCTGGACGAGCTGCCGCTGGTCGAGGCGCTGCCTCCGCCTCCGCCTCCACCTCTTTCGCCAGCTGCAGCTCCAATGCCGCCCATGGGTGAGCTGAGGGAGCCCGTCAGCGACAGATCGGACAGGTTGAGGCTGTGACTGTGACTCTCAGCGGGCGGTGGCTGCAATGTGGCTGCCGCAGTGCTCGATGAAATGGTGGGCACATAAATGGGCGTGGCAGCGGCCGTTGGGCCCGAATGCTTCGAGATGTCGTCGATGATGACGCTGTGCATGCTGCTGGCCAAGGCGCTGGGCAGCAAACTGCTCAACTGATTGCTGCTGCAACTGGCTGTGGCTGCCACACCAGCCGCCGCGGCTGCCCCCGTGTGGCCCGCATGGCCCTGCAGCTGGCTGGCATTCAGTATGTTGAGCGGCTTGTGCGCCAGCACCGGCGACGGCGGTATGAGATCGATGGCTGGAATGCCCTCGTCCAGTGTCCGCTGGCCGCCGCTGAAGATGTTCGGCGGCTTCAGCAGCGACGGCGATGGCGACGCGGGCGGCTGTGTGAAGGTGGAATAAGATTTTAGTTAATAGAGTGCAAAACACAATTTTTAAGCGCTGCAAGGGTTTAAGGTTAACGAGCGAAAGCGAAGTTCAAGGAGGAGAGAAGAGAGAAGTGTTGGAAAATTCAGGGATCCATTTGAGTAGCGACAAAGACAAGGAGGAAATAGCATTAATCTAGTGTCGACATTGAGAGAAGAGAAGGAAAATACAACGATAGTTTCTAGAGAAGTCATGGGAAGAAGGTTTCTTCTGCAGATACTTGATGAGCTGACGATAGCTGATTTAAAATGTTAGGGAGCACTTGAGATCAAGGCAGCAAGAATGTATGAACAAGTTGAGAATCAATTTCTTAGGTCTGCCAAAAGGTCAGGAGAGAATATAGATGAGACAATGCAGACAATATTTGGCGACATTTATTGCCTAAACCATGCGAAACAATGTGAAAGCTAAACACAAAACAGACACAAGTTTTAGTGGAAAGAAAAAGCGTCTTTCAAAGGCTGTTAAACAGAGTTAGCAAATTGAGGCTGTAGTCTTCTAAAGATAATCAAAGATTCATCACAGCTTTAGATAGCACCCAATAAAAGGAAATTTTAAAATTCAAAATATACAACTGTGGGCAGAAAGTACCGGGAATTTGTTATTGAATCAAGAAATGTGACATATCTCAAAGATGTTGACTTTGACGAGTTTGTGCAGCTATTATTCAAAGGCTGTTAAACAGAGTTAGCAAATTGAGGCTGTAGTCTTCTAAAGATAATCAAAGATTCATCACAGCTTGAGATAGCACCCAATAAAAGGAAATTTTAAAATTCAAAATATACAACTGTGGGCAGAAAGTACCGGGAATTTGTTATTGAATCAAGAAATGTGACATATCTCAAAGATGTTGACTTTGACGAGTTTGTGCAGCTATTACTGGCAGTGTTAACAACAAATTCAAATCAACAGGAACAGTTTCCCGGTACTTTTTGCCCATCGTAGCCAAGTCGATAAAGCAATAGAAAAGAGCTGTTGAAATGGCTGCTAGATTTGACTTCTGTCTGCTCACCTCAACGTCGCCCCACTGGCGGAAGCTCATGCCCGATTCCATGGTGGTGCTGGGCGAATCCTGCGGTGTGGCCGCCGTTGTGGTGATCAGCGGCGGATCGCGTATCAGCCGCATCTTGGAGAGACGCGCCGCCTCGCTGCGTCGATCCTTGATCGAGTATGTCTATAGAGGTTTTTTTTTTTTTTTTTGGTTCAAGGAGGGCGGATATCGTGCAGAAAACCATAATAAAACAAATGTGTGTAAATTAAAAGGGTGCGGTGTGAGGGTGCACAAGATGTTGAGGTACCTTTTTGAGACCGCCACGTGGTGGCTTCGAGTCGTCGTGTGGCAAGAGCTTCGAGCTGCTGCTGCCAATGCCGCCCTCCTTGTCGCCGGCCGGGGAGGCGGCGGCTGCCTCCGCTGAGGGCAGCTCGTTGATCTGATAGTCTTGGATGGGCTGCAGCAGGCGCTGGCGGTGCATGTTCGACTTGCCCTCAATGATCAGCTCGGCGGAGTCCTGCAGCTGCTGAGGCGATGATATAGATACGTGGGATAATACTACATACGTTGCGATACATACCGTGACACGACTCTTTCACATGCACGCACACACGCACGCACACACACACACACACACACACACACACTCACACACACATTCAGGCAGAGTCTAGAGGCGAGGCTCGCTCTCTCTGTCTCTGTGTCTCGCACTCTTCGCTCTCTCTGCAGCTGTTACTTACCTTGCGCATATCCTCAGCGCTGCGCCAGCGATTGCGTACCTCGTAGTAACTATCGTTAGTGGTGGATGAATCCGCTTCGCTGCGTGATTCATCGTACATACCATCGCTATAATTTTCGGCCAATGTCTCTTCGCGCAGTTTCTTAACCAATTCGCGCTGTTCGCGCTCGCGACGTTCATTTCGCTGAGGGAATCAAAATTTCAAAATTAGACTTTTATTCGTCAACGTGGACGTCGTAGGACTGCCGCAGAAACGCGCGTTACTATCGATTGTTAGTCATTAATTTGTTTGCTTGCCGACAGTCACACGCAATGTTTCAACGAACGTTAATCGCGAGCGTTTAATTGACAATTTACTGTTTTTTTTTTGGGTAGTATTTAAACCAAAATACTGGCAGTAACTTATTTAGGATTTTCTATAGGTTTCTTTTCCAATCTTAAATTGTTATTGCATAAAAAATCGTTAGGCAATATTACACTCAGTTTTATAAAATATATTTTACATTAAATTTATACCAAAATTATGATATTTAAATTTATTTATATAATTATCTCTCGACTTTTTTTATTAGTTGAAACATTGTTTATGTGAGCTTTCGGCTTTCGGCTTGGGAATCAAATGCCAATTCGTTGTTCTAGTTTGGCTAGGAAGACGTCTCAGCTTTCGAATCGTTTTGGGTCGAAGTGAAACGTCTTCCCCAATTGGCAGACGTGTTGTCGTTGTTATGGGGCTTTAAAGGTTATTTTCTTATTGTGATCTGAATTGAATTTCGTTGGGTGTTGGCAAAACTCTACCTCTGAACTGAATCCCTCAACCAAAATGGCGACCAATAAATTAAACAGCACATAATTGCCGAAGGTCATTAGAGCCACAAAGTACAATGCGGCCCAATGACTTGTCTTTTCCATGCCATTGAATAGGACGACGTTCCAATCCTCTTGCGTCAGTATCTAAAAACATTTTTGTTGTTGTTTTTTTTTTTGGTTTTGGTTTTGGTTTGACCATGAAAGTTGTTGTAGTTGTTGATGTTGGTTGTAGTATCGGTGGAAGTTGTTGTTGGTTGTTGGTTGTTGTAGTTGTTGGTTGGTATTGATGGTTGATTTTGGTTGGTTGCAGTTGCAGGTGGCGGGCGGCAAACGTGGTGCAGTTTATTTTTATATTGATATATATATATATATTTTGGGATATATATATGTTGATATATTGGATATATTTGGAAAAAGCACATAAAAAAAAAAATAGAACAAATACCAATAAACATATTGTGTGGGATAAGAAAGAATGTAAGAAAAAAGAGAGCACAAAGAAAACAGATCATGTTGGAGAAGCAAAACGCCAAAAAAAGTGTTAGATATATTATCATTAATATTATTATGATTATTAGATGGATATATATATATATTGTATATTGTATATTATATATATAGATTAGATATATATATGTTAGCTTTGCTTTTGTTTGTTTTTTGTTTTATATATTCTTTTTTTTTCTTTTAATTTGTATTTGTCTCATACCAACTATTCTTGTGGCTTACAAAAATGAAAAGCATAGAAAGCAATCCTTTTCCGATATTCGAATAAAATTATAAGGCAAATGATGAGCCTAGTTAAAACCCACTTGTTGATGTTGCTGTTAGATTTAAACCATTCTTAAGTTTTCGTAACACACATTCAACGGAAAACAGTTGCCAAAGCGCACTAAAAGCAATTGGCAAATCAAAACGGAAACGAAAACGAAAACAGAAAATCAACTTAAAATTGGAAAAAATAAGAAAATCTACGAAATGATTTAAAAATATATATACTCATAATTCGTAGTTAATTCGTGGTGTGGTTCAAAAAAAAAAAACAGAAACGACGAACGCTTCAAAAACAAGACAAAGCGCTGGAACTTCTAACTGAAGAACGTAACGCCAAAAAAGTCCAGAGATTAACTCAAATTTGAAATGAAGTTGTTAAAGCGCGCAAAAATCTTGCATATAAATTCAAATCTAATAAAAAATATTTATATATATAATTTTTTTTTTTTTGATTTTGTCTTTGTTTTTTTTTTTTACACGACGTGCCAATAAATATTTCTTGCTATATTTTTTTGATATATATTGAACAATACGATTATATATAGTTATTTTTTGTTGTTTTTTTGGCGTGGCTGTACATAAATTATATGCTTTTCGTTTTTTTTTTTTTTTTGTGTGTTTGGCAATGCGCAAAAAGCAAATGAGAAGTTTGTAGCAAACATAAGAAATATATTTATGTAAATAAGAAACGCAGAAAGAAGACAAAGCAGCAGCATATTTGGAAGGAAGGAGAAACAAGCCAAACGAAGCCAACAAACGAAGCGTTTTCCAATGCCTATACATAAGTTTCTTTTATATATATGTATATATATATATATGTATCGTATATATCGTTAATTGTTTTTTTTTTTAATATATGTATATTTCTTCTTATTTATATAAATAGTAGTTTGGTTTATGTATAGAGTAGTGTTAGGTGTATGTATATATATATAGAACAAAACGTAACGGCATTATAATTATATATCACTTAATTGAACTGACATTGGTTTTGATTTCATACAAAAGTAAGGCACGGAATGTGAGGAGAAAAACGAAACAATATTTATTCAAATTCAAGGAAATCATGCAAACAAATGAATGGAGCATATGTTACAAATGAGTACAGAACGTGTATGAGTGTGTGTGTTTTTAGGTGTGAGCGGGAGATAAAGAGAGAACAGAGAGAGAGAGAGAGAGAGGGGGAGAAAGAGAACAAGAGAGGTAGAGAAAGAGAGAGAAAACACAAGAGCTAGAAAGAAAGTTTGTTTGAATTGTGAGCTGTGTAGAGATGCGACTTTTAAATTATTGGCTTGTTATGTGCATATCGATAAACATATATCGATATGTGTTCAACGTTAAGCGTGGACCGATATGAATATATCGTTAAATCGAAACGGAAAATTTAAAGCAGGCTTTCAAGCCTAAATGATCTCTCAGCAATTTGTAGCGGTGTTTTTTTTTAATATTTTGTTTGTCGATAATTTATGATATCTGTTCAAATGAAGCAGTGAAGTTGACATCTCTGTTGAGCTACATTTTTGAAAAAGTTTGTTTGATTCTTTGCAATCTAATTTAAGCTCTTGCTGAGATAGATTTAAAATATATATTCGAATGAGAAAGATTGATATGTCTGTGTCTGTGTGTGTGTGTGGTGTGAGTGTTTAGATGTATATAAAGTTATCTAAATCTACTTACGGATTAAAAAGGTAATTGAAACTAGGCAAAAACAAAGTAGTGAGAGAAGACGGAAAAATAAACCGAAAATACATATGAGAAAACATACTGAGGCAAAAACTAAATTTGATCTCTAGAAGACTGAATAAAAGATATGTATATAGGATATTCGGATAAACTATAGTAAAACTAAAACTAAACGGAATGTACGCAAAAACTAGAGTTATAGAAAAGGTTTAAGAGAGCTGCACTTTTGTTTTATTTCATATATGATTTTCTCTTTTTTTGTTTCTGTAATATTTTGGACGTTTGCTGTTGTTGTTGATTTTTAAGGGGAGAGTTACTTTGATATAGTATCGATAGGGGGTAAATAGGTAAATAGTTGGATAGGTATATTTTTGTTGTATATATATATATATATATATATAAAGGTTTGTTTTGATTTTCTTTGATATGGTTTTATTTTTGGTGTTTTTTTTTTTTTTGATTGTTGAGATTGTTATTGTTCTTACTTGAAAAACTGTGACAGTGGCCCACAAAATGTTGTTGAAGTGTTTGCGATCGCATTCACATTGCGGATGTCGGCTGATTATTTCGGGACACGTGCATTCACGTTCGACTCCGGATTCGTCCAAAAATTTACAAAACTTACCGCCAAACAGATACATGCCGAGTATGCTGTAGGTTTATACGTATATATGTTTTATATATGTATATATATCTCATATATATATAGAGTTATATAAAGGATTTTTCGTGTGTATTCATATATGTATATATATAAATATAAAATCATAGGGCTATATAGTATATATATTATATATATATATATATATATATATATATATATATAGATATAGTAAGTATGTAGATATATGCAGTTGCGATTACGAGAATATAGAGATATTTTGATAAACAAGTAAATATATTCATCAATTGATCGATATTGACATCGATTGAAAAAAAAATTAAATATTTTTATGTATATATATATATATATATATAGGCATATATAAACTATATTGTGTATATATATATATCGATGTGTGTATGTTTGTGCGTATATATGTGTATAAAGACGGTTCTGTATAATACGTAAATAAAGTTTAAGTTTATTGCAGCTGATCTATGTTGTCATAATTTTTTGTTTGGCCTCAATTTAGAATGGGAAGTTTTTCTTTCTTTATGTACAGTGTGTGTTTTTTTGGAGGTTTCTTTTTTCTTGGGGTTCTTTCATCTTCATTATTACTATTATTATACACATTATAACTGTTTTGTATTTGGTTTGTTGTTGTTGTTGTTGTTATTGTAGTTTCTCATGTTTAATTATTATTCATATATATTAAAAAAGTTGAGAGAGAGAGTAAAGCAAAAACTGTTTTATTTTACAGAGTTTTTTTCTATGGGGATCCTCGAAATAATATGAGCTGACAAACTCTAGAGACTGTTCTAGTATGTGTGTGTGTGTGTGTGTGTATGTATAATATGGCTGTATTTTATATATGTGTGTATGTGCGTGGTTAAAAGTTTAGAGGGCCAGAGTTGAGTTGGTTGACATAGTTTACAGTTAAGAGAGTCGAGTTGAGCTGAGTTGAGTTGAGTTGAGTTTGTTATGCGTGTTTGAGAGTGGAGAGTGGTGGGTAGGTTTTTATTTTCTCTTTTTGTGGGTTGGTGGGGGGAGGGGAGGTAATCAAATACTAAACAGCTTAGAGGCTAGTTTTAGCATACATTAGTACCATATATATACATAGATAAAGACATAGAAATACTTAGAGATAGCATAAAGAGAGAGAAAGAGAGATATGTACAGTAAACCATAACAAAATGGAAGAATATGTGTGTGAATGAGTCTGAGTTCGTTGTATGTTGGTTAAATCAAAGTGAACAGAGAGCGAGCAAGAGAGCGAGATTCAAAGTGTCTAAAGTACACTGTGTGTATGTGATCGTATTCTTATCGCTTATCGCTTATCGATAACATGCAAATGCAAACTGCAAGACAAAGGCAAGGCAAGATCAATATCTAACAAGTCCAAGAACAACTCGTTTCGTTTCGTTTTGTATTTTTAATTTTTTGTTTGTTTTTTTTTTTATTTGTTTTTGTTTTTTGGGGCGATTCTTCAAACTGTTATGCTTACCTGTGCAATGTTATGATTATTATTGTATAACTGCCTTAAGAACTAACGCTAGTCGATCAACGGTAATCGAGTATCGATAATTTACACATACAAATAACTTGAGCTTCACACTACTGAACGATCGAACGAACGAACGACATGCGAATGCGCGCTGCTTGCTACAAAACTGAACTGAACTGAACTGAACTCAACTCAAATAAATCGATAACACATGCGTCGAAACATTTTTGTCTCTCTTCGTAATGCTGGAAGAACGGCAGGCAAAAGCAATTCGAAACGAATTGGAGAAAAATCGGAAACACAATGAACATAAAAAGAAGAAAGAAATTAAGAAAGCACCACACCGAAGGTATTGAAAGTATACACACCACAAATTAGTGCGAGCGAGTGAGCAATCGATAAATCTATCGAAATTAGTTGGAACACAAAAACCATAAACGCATAATAAAAGCAGAAAGCCAAACAGAAGAGCAAAGTTATCGATTACATAATGAGAGAAAAGAGTGCGATTTTCGTTCACAGACAGACAGAGACAAAGACAGAGCTAAAGACGGAGAAGACGAGAAAGTGGCGAGTGACAGAGAGACAGAGAGCGAGCGAGCGAACGAGCGAGCGAGAGAGAAAGAGAGAAATAGAGGTAGCTAGATAGAGACGTTGAGAGCGAGTGGGAACACAAAAGTTGCACAACAATTATAATTAAAAACTTTTATCGTTATCGTAAACGTAATGGTAATCGTTAATCGTAATTTGTTATTATTATCGTTATGGCAAGCCTAGCACATTATCGATTGTCCACAAACAAACAAACGAACCAACAAAAAAGTCAAAAATCAACTTAAACAAAATGCTTACATTTTGTATCTCTTTTTTCTCAATATTATTCTTTTCGGTTTTTTTTTTTGTAACAATTAGTGTTAGTTATCGACAGCAGATTATATGGCATAAGATTAGGTGGTATATATGTATATATATATTTATATTTGTTAAGCATATTGTAGTGTTTTTTTTTTTTTTTTTTTTTTTTAAATAATATAAATATATAAGTTTTGGTAAATGCTGATAGCAATAGGTCTACCTGAAACACTGTGACGAGCGCCCAAAGCAGGCTGTCGAAATTCTTACGATCGCAAATCTTCTCTCCGTTAACTTTCTCGCAGAATTTACATCCGAACAGATTCATGCCGAGTATACTAAAGTGATGGTATTGTTGGTATTGTTGATATATAATATGGTATACATATATATATTTCGATAATATAATATTCTTATAAATTTTTATTATATATGTATTATTATTATTAATTTGTTGTAGTTTTTTTGCGAGTTGTGTATTTTGGTATTTGGATGTATATTTTTGTTGTGTTTTTTTTTTAGCATACAATATTCGATTAGTTAATTTTGATTATAGATCAGTGTTTTTTTTTTAGATAGTAACAATTAATTGGTATTACAATTGTGTGATCAAAGAGAGAGAGAGAAAGAGAGAAATAGAGATAAAAGAGAGAGAGAGAGAGAAAGACAGTTAAGGAAGAAAAAGAGTTGAGAGAGAGAGAGAGATAGACACAGATAGATAGAGAGCATGTGTCTGTAAGTGAGCAACAAGCGAGCGAGAAAAAAAAACTAACACAACGAAATTAAAAACTAAGAAGACGAAACTAGATTGCAAATGAAATAAATCCATAATTGCTGAGGAATCGAAGTTTCAGTCGAATTGGCAATCAAAATTGGACATCGGACTTTTGGTGAAGCTTTTATATTTTAGGATCGATGATTGAAACAGCATTGAAATTGGACTCTTAAATCGAATTGAAAATGGAGCGAATAAGCAGTTTGAACATCGATCACAGCAGACAACAACAGAATAATAGAGCGGAAACTAAAGTAAAAATCGGTAAATAATGAAAGACAACTAACGTCGCTCAAGAGCTGAAAGAAGTTTTTAGAGCTGAAGCCTAAAAAAATGGAGTTGTAGAAAAAGATTTGGTATTATTCAATTTGATAATTAGAAGTGACATTTTCATTTTTTTTTTATGTTTGATTTATATTTTGGGGAGCATTAAGTTAATAGTTTCATTTAGTTATCGTAGTGTGTACCTGTGTGTGTGTATGTTTTGTTTCTGTGTGTGAGTGTATCGTATATGTGTGTGTGTGTGTGGGGACACTGACTTTATCAAGTATACGCCGTGTGTTTGGTGTGTATTTTTTTTTTTTTTTAATATTTATTTGTTGTATTTGGACTAACTACACAAACGTTTACGTTTACGACTTTAGTTCAAGAACAGAGCAACTAATCTAACTAAGCTGGTAGTGTAAATGAATTCATTTAAGTTAGTTGCTGTTAAATGTATTGATTGTTTGTATTATAATAATAACATTTTATTTATTTGTTGTTGGTCAAATGAAGAGAATAAATCAAATATTTAGAGCAAGTAGTAGATATATATATATATATATAGCATGTAGTACGAGTAGTTATATATATATATAAATTATATATATTGTATATGGTAAGTACGGTTATGTATCAAACTGGAGCGACTGCAACTACACAATAAGCGTACGACTTTTGAGTACTTTTTTTGTTGTTGTTGTTGTCTTATTTGGTTGTTTTTTGAATACGTGTTTTTCGTTGTGTTGTTCTGATTGGTTCCGATAGATTTCAGATTCAATTGACTAAACCAAAAACGTGATCGCAAACAAAAAGCATTTGTTGTGAGCTTTAAACTTTGTGTGAATTTTCTGTTGAGCTTGTGTGTTTGTTCTTTGTGTGTGTGTGTGTGAGTGTTGGTAAACGCTAAGAAGCTAAGACACACACATTTAGTTAATTTAATTGAATTAAGCTTTTGGCTAACTAACTAATTGTTGAAATTGTTGTTTTGTTTATCTTGTTGCATTTCTCTGTGTGTCTGTGTTTGTGTGTGTTTTGCTGAATCATAAGAAACTTAATTGAAATTGAATTGAAGTGGATTGAATTGAATTGAATTGAATTGAATTGGAAAGTAAGAAGGAGAGTGACGAGTAGCGAGTAACGAGTGACCAGCTAAAAAAATAGAAACGAGTTCAAAGTATGCAACGACTTTGCAGTCGGTGCTCGAATTCAAATTGAATTTCGTGTATGGAAGAGAGAGAGAGGTAGAGATTTAGAGAAAGTGAGAGAGACAGAGCCAAAATATGAGAAAGTCACTCGAATAATAAGTAAATGTAAGTGTGTTGTTGGAGTGTTTTCCATTACTGAGTATATTTTGAATGCAAAGTGAGCGAGCGAGCGAGTCAAAGTGTACGACAACTTACGGCAGTAAAGGATTGTGTAAGATAAAGTCAGAGCGAGAGAGAGAGAGAGAGAGAGAGGGATGGAGAAATTGGGTTCGAAAGAGAACGAAAGTGTGTGAGAATGGGGAGGGTTGATAAGTAGCAAAAGAGCTGAAAGATCAAAGACAAATTGATTTCAACTTGGACGTACGATTTGATTCGATAAAACTCTAACTACGATTCTGTATTACGAGAGTACACTTAAGTTAAATGAGAGAGAGCGAAAGAGAGAGTGAGAGAGAAATAGAGCAAGAGACAGAGCAAGAGAGAGAGAGAGAGAGAGATATGGAAAGTCTTACGCAATCGTTTACTTAAATGGTACGCAGGATTTTTGTGTAAGAGCATAAAAACGAGTACAGTTATGATGATTACCAGGGCAATATTATTAGTATTATTATTGTTATTATTACTGTTTTTTTTTTTTTTTTTTTTTGGTTTATTTTGTTTAATTGGGCTTTTTGGTTTGGTTTGGTTTGGGACGAGTGTTCAGTGTTGTAGAACGCATAATAGAGAGATAGAAAAGACAGTGAGAAAAGGAGGGAGAGAGAAATATCTGCTCTGGTCACAGAAATATGAAGTGAATACGCTTCTCGTGGAAGCAAGCTGAAACATTATTCGCCAATTCTCTTGGATGTGAGTAACGAGAATTAGGCTCGTTTTTGTGTAGTGTTGGAAAGTGTTGTGATGTTGTTTTTCTTGAAAGGCCAAGTGATCAGAACATGATATAATTTGTTGGCAATTGGGAGAAGAGTGTGATGTTAGAAGACAACTGAAGAGTCAGCAGCAGAAATAGTTGAATGGGTAGCTGGGTTCAGAGATTTGGAGGGCTATAAGGCCTTAGAAGTATGAAGGGAGAAGAGAGAGGGCAGCACTTTGATGAATGCATAGAGATGTGCTTGAAGTTAATGGTAGCGAGAGATAGCTAAACATTAAGAAAGATGTGGACAAATAGTTGTGAGTTAAGATCACGAGGTCGACAAATCAGTGCTGTAAAACACTTGTTTGTCGATTGGCAAATGGAGAGACAGAGCGAGAGAGAGAGAGAGGGACTGCAATGTATCATGAAAGAGGCAGGAGAACGAGAGCAATAGAGAGAAAGATAGAGTAAAGAATAGAAAGATAGAGATAGGAAACACAGCTCTATATTAATGGGAGACTTTGCGGCTTCACCACATATAGAGCCATTTGAATGTTTGTGGAAGTAGGTGTTCAATGTATTGTGTTATGATCATAGAGTGAGTAAGCAGGCGAACTGTTCTATTTTCCTCTCTGACTTTTGAGAGCTAAATGTTTAAAATCTCAGTTGGTCGATGGGTGGTAAAAATTGCTTTAACTGCTTTTGTTTTGTTGTCGCTCCAAAAATACTATCAAATCAAGCTATATTTCATAGAAACTATTCAGAGACATCATTTAACATTGCTTGTTGCTGAATTTATCGCCTTGATTTCCCTTGTAATATACACATTACGTATACGCAGCGTTGTATGCGAATAAATGTGCAATTGCTCACAGCTGTTAGCAAAAAAACAAGCTCAAAACTATTTAGACCTCTTTATTTCAGCAGCTATTTAAATACACAATCTATTATTGCTATATTTTATTTTTCTAACAAGTGAAATTCTTTCTTTTTTTCAGATGGCCAAAGATTTTATTGGAAATATTTCAAAGGTATGTGCCGCTAACTTATAAAGATTTATCACTGCAAGTTGCAGTCTAAACTCAATCCGATGCTGAATCGATGTAAAACTGTCTGTCTGTTGATTTTTAATCAGTTTTTAAAGACACTTGAAGTATATATGAACTTTTGGCTATATCACAGAACTGTTGTCAGGCTAATGCAGTAAGCATCAGGCTATATTGTTAAGCAACTTCTCTGCTAAGCATTTTAGTTTGGGTGCTTTAATATTTTTAGGTTTTTTTACTTTTTGCTCTCAGTTTTCGCAAAAATTGTAGGCGCGCAGTCATTGTTCTCAATCTTGTTGTTGTTGTTGTTATTGCAGATGACATCGTTGAGTTTGAGGTTAGTTTTGTTTGCCCCTCAAAGGGCAATTTGAATAGTTGTTGTACTGGTATTAAATTAGTTGTTGTTGTTGTTGTAGTTGTTGCTATTGTTAGTTGGCATACACAGACATATGCATATGTATAATAAGGTGTCAGTGTGTGTGTTTGAGTATGTGTGTGTGTGTGTGTGTGTGTATTTATGTGTGCATGTGTGTGTGTGTTGGTGTGTTGGTGTGTTGTTATTGCTCGAGATGTGGCAACTGCGGAACTCACCTGAATATGAAGATAAAGAGCACGAGCAGCGAGAAGAAGACTGCGACATTGTCCATGGTGCGCAGCATGACAAATAATTGACGCCTCAAATTGGGCATGAACCGGACGAGCTTAAGGATGCGCAGCAGACGGAACGTGCGAAGCACTGACAAACCCGAGCCGCCGCCACCGGTGCCGTTGCCCCTAAACTGCTGGCAAATCTCAATGGCGCTGCAAGAGACGAGTGCGAAGAGAGGCAGTGAAAATGTGAGTTGTGGGCAATTAGCAAAGAGCCATTAAACAAACAACTAAAAAGCTACCAACTGAGTTTAGCATTCGATCGCAGTGAAGTTCTTAGAAAGCACTTGGCATGTGTTTAGAGTGCTGTGTCCTTAAATTCTAGACGCTGACTTTAAAACTACTTAGAAACAAGTAATAAAGCTACAGTCGAGTGTGCTCGACTGTGATATACCCGCTACCCAGCTCAAAGATACTAAAATATACCGAAAAGTATTTTTGGTATTTTTGGTATATTTGGTATATTTGTACATTCATATTCCATCACATCCTAAATGTCGCATAAAGTATAAAATATACCATACAAAACTGTTTTCTGAATAACTTCCAAGTTTTCATTTGATCACATACATTTCCTGAAGTCACAAAGTTATAATACCCTTCTACCCTATGGGTAGCGGGTATAAAAATAGCATCATAGCTAATAACTCGAGTAGCTTAAGTTCTCATGCTCTCTGAAAGTTTTGTATGATGCAAACCATTTTAGAAAAGGACTTAAAAAATGCAGACAATTTCGCTCTTTCTGTTTCTTAGTTTGCACAACGAATAGGATTGCAAACTCACCTGAGTATGACAATGATGCCGTCAAAGACATTGAACCCGTTGGCAATGTAGCGAAACGGACCCTCGGCAATCACCTTGAGCAACATTTCGACGGCAAAGATGCCGGAGAAGACAACATTGCTGGTCTCCACAATGGCCGTCAGCTCCTCGGGCTGATTGTGGTACTCGATGCCCATCGACAGCGTGTTGATCAGAATGGCCAGCAGAATGCCCTGCTGAAAGTATTTGTGCTCCACCAGGCGCTTAATGTAGCGTCGTATCCAGCTGCAGACACGCATCAAGCAGCGATAGACGGCGATCAGCAGACGCAAGCCCGCCGACCTCGGACGTCGCCGTCGCTCGTCGAGCGGCGACAGCGCGTTCTGATAGAGATCGTAGCAGCAGGCATAGTCCTCCATATAGTTGCCGGTGGGGGCGTGGCTGCGAGAGCCGCCTCGCTGTCCGTTGTTGTTGCGGCTGTGGCTGTTGTTGTTGTTGTTGTTGTTGTAGTTGTTGTTGCGGTGCTCCTTGCGTGTGCGTTGCGGCGCCTCGCCCTGTGGCAGCGGCAAAGGCAGCGGCAAGGGGACCGCAGCCGAGACTGCCGACAGTTCCAGGCTCATGGACGCAGCTCCAGCTGCTGGCGATGTTGTGGCTGATGTTCCTGCTGCCGCTGTCGCTGCTGCTGCTGTTGTGGTTGTTGCCTCTGCTGTTGTTGCGGCTGTGGCGGCGGCTGCTGCCGCTGCCGCTGCGGTTGTGGCAAGGCCGCCTTCGGCATCGCCCGTAGCGGTGGCACGCTTCAGTGCCTCGACTGTGTGGGGATCGCAGCGAGCGAGCGACGTGTAAAACGATTCGAGGGTGCTCTGACCCGTCGGCAGGGCCGCTGAAAATGCCACAGAGAATGCTAAGAGCTCTTGACAAGTCATCGCGTCGTGTATACCCAATTCAGAGCAGTCCGCATACGGATTGGCAATGGTGCCAATGGTCTGCGGCAAATTCACCTGCAGGAAGTAGAGAGAGAAATTGCATTAAGTATATTTACTTTGAAGTCTCACAAGTTACATTGTATCATCATCTATATTTTTGTGTCTCTTCTCTACGATTCATGGGTGTGATTTAGTACAATGCATTTAATTTAAGTGGCTTAAGCAATTTTTGACTCTTGAGTCCTTTTTTTTGCATACTCAATAATAATGTTTGTGATGTGAAATTGTTTAAACCACATTGTAAATAATAACTAAGTAATAATTAAGAATCTTAAATTGAATCAACACTGTTGATGAAAATATTAAGAAAACATAGATAACTTGGAGTGTTGATTTTTTGGAATCCATTGCGCATAAATTGGAAATTGCAAATAAGAGTTCTACAAAGTTAACTCCAGTAAACTAAAGAGTGTGTTGAAAATAGAGATTTAGAATAAACTCTGCTCTGTTTACTATATGAGCATTCGTAGCTAGAATAAATAAAAGTTGGTCACATTGAATTAAAATAACTCTAATATTATTATTACATTTTTTAGAGCCTAAACTTAGTCAATTTTATAGTTTTTAGAGACTATTCTTGCTGTCTGTCTCCATCACATTTCAAGTTGATTTTAGTTACCTGCCAGATGCTGCCATCGCCAACTTGTGTCATCTTCTCGGTGCAATGAATGTTGCTGCTCTTGTCCAGGTTGTTGCTGCTGTTGCTGCCACTGCCACTTGCTGTTCCCGTCGCCGACGCCGACGCCGCCGCTGCCGCTGCTGCTGCAGCTGCCATCGATGTGGTTGCTGTTGTTGTTAGTGGCGAGGGCGCCGCAGTGGGAACCGTTGTTGGCTCGCCACTCAACGCTGGCGGCGTATGCAACAGCACATACTCATTGAACATCACCGAGGGACGGCGACTGGCCGATGTCGGCGGACTGAGGAAGCCCGAGGTGCAGGGATGACTCTAAAGGGCGGCAGACATATCGAGCATTAGTTGTGTCAATGGGAACATAATTGAATTGCAATTTGCAGAGGGTCTATTTACAGTGGGGGAGGCGGGGGGCAACAGTGGGCAGAACGTAGAACACTAAAGCTTAACTTCAACAGTCTAGAAGGAGCGTATTCTATTTGATTTGGATTGCTTCAATTTGGGCTTCTAACTTGTGTTCTTGGGGAGCGGTAAATTGCGTGCGAATAAATATTGCAATTATTTTCACAACTGGAAATCCATGGAAATCCATTCTGTATTTTTGCAGCGAAAATATTTGGATTTTGCTTTTCAACCGTAATTAATGGCATCTGCTTTATGTCTGTATTCATATTTAGATTTCAATGCAATTAAATGAATGCAGCAGGTATTTTTGCCAGTATTAATTTGCATCATTTTTGTGCATTTGTTTAGCGTTTTTGTCGAATTTTTCTCCGAACAACTGTGCAATGAAATACTTCATTATTTTAATTAGAAACTGCAAACAGTATTCGAGTATTCTCTAATTAATTTCTTTCAAAGTTCATCGCTCATGTGACGGCCAAATTTGGTCGAAAGTGTAGTCGTAAAATTTTGAAATGCGAATTTCATGCGCCTATTTTTCTATCCAAATTAAAATGTTCTGCTCATATCCTATTCAGCTTTATAAATCTCTCTCTGTATTTTGCTCGCTCCCACCGTGTCAATTGCTCTGCCCAGCGAATATATTCTAATCAATATAGTATTTACATATCAAATGAAATTAAACAAATATTTAAATATTTAATTGGCACTTCAACAATGGGCATTCACAACAATACAGGCTACAGGCAACAATCGAATGTGGGCGGCGGGGCGATTGACGGGACAAATATTGTACATATTATATATATATATATATGTATGTATATTGTTTGATTTTTGCTTTTGGGCTTTTGTTTATTTTAATTGTCTCCATTTTCGTTAATCGACTTGTTGATGTGGTATTGTTATTATAATTTATTGCATATTGTATACAATAAGTGCAGTTTATTTTGTCGTTTGCCCGCGCAGAAAATGCTATAAAATGTTTTCGCCAATACGTCAATGACAATGCAATTTGTCGTGACAAAAGCGTTGAATAATTATCACGTTTCGAATATAAAATACGACCACATTCATTGTCATTTCATGAAGTTTATAGCAAAACAAAATTTATACTTAAAATGCATCATTTTTCGAACATTTCTGCTTGGGCCACTTCGAAGAGCCGAAGAAGAACTTTTATTGCTTTTAAGAATTGGCTTTAAAGTACTTTGTGGTATAATGGATTTGAGATATATTTTGCAATACCTTGCCTAAATTTCCCAACTGCAGCTACAAGTTGTGCAACGTTGTTGTGGCAAATATGAAAGATCATTATTAGTGATATTACATTGAATATGGTTTTGTTTTCGTTCTCATGCTAATATCGAACAAATTGTTAAATCGTAATATTGTCTGTTTGTGGTTGTATTGATTGAATTTGGCAGAACGCAAATTGTTTGTCTGTGATGCGATTTGAATTAGTTCAAAATTAATTAAATCAAATACAAAATGTTTTTGGAATTCCAATGTCAAAATTGAGTTTCATAAATTAGTTGAGGGCTTTTTGTGTGCTGAATTTGAAATGGAATTTTCATTGAACTGTAATTGCTTGGCTTGTTGTTGAATTTTGCATTGTTTTGGGAATATTGTAAGTGTTGTAAAATGATCTGGAATTTTCATAGTGCATTTCTGTAGGCAATTTAGTATATGAAATGTCGTTAAACATAAGAATTTCAATGTTGTCTATGTTGAAGTGCGAATATCGTATTTTGTGTATCGTAAATTTTCTTTCGAATTGATTTATGGGCAATTTTGTCTAGTTTGTTTATAGAATATCGTATTGTGATATATGATATATTTTGGCGAATCGTGTATAGTGCGCTTTGAATTTAACTCTCAGCAGTTTTTCAATTGGACGAGTTTATAACTGGACGATTTTAGAGTGAATATCGTAAAACGTTTATTGTGGATGGTAAATTGGACAGTAAAGTGTGGAATTTGCTTGTATTGTAGCTGGCAAATCGTATTTATTTTATATTTTTTTTGAGAATCAATATCGTAAGCATCGAATATCGTATTTGGTATGTTGAATATCGTATGCGAATATCGTATTTGGTAAGTGGCAAATCGTTATAATTGGACAGTTTTAGAGTATCAAATCAACATCGTATTATATCGAATATCGTATTTTGTAAGTGCCAAATCGATATAATTGGACATTTTTTAAGAGTATTGGAATATAAAATGATTATCGTCAGGATCGAATATCGTAGTTCGTAAGTGTGAAATCGTATATCTTTGAAGAGTTTTAAAATATTAAATCAGTATCGTATAAAATCGAATGTCGTATTTGGTATGTGACAAATCGTAAACCTTTGTAGAGTTTTGGAGTATCGAATCAATATCGTATGTTATCGAATATCGTATTTGGTAAGTGGCAAGTCGTATATCTCTGGAGAGTTTTAGAATATCAAATCATTATCGTATCAAACTGAATAACGTATTTCGCAAGTGGCAAATCGTATAACTTTGTAGAGTTTTAGAGTATCAAATCAATATCGTATGTAATCGAATATCGTATTTGGTAAGTGGCAAGTCGTATATCTCTGGAGAGTTTTAGAATATCAAATCATTATCGTATCAAACTGAATATCGTATTTCGCAAGTGACTAATCGTATAACTTTGTAGAGTTTTAGAGTATCAAATCAGTATCGTATCAAATCGAATTGCGTATTTGTATATCTTTGGATAGTTTTGGAAATTGTTTTCGTGTTTCAACTTGCTAAACGAATACTTACAATCAACTGATCCGAGTCGATGACCTGCTGCGGCAACTTGAGCAGAATCGTCTTCTGCTCGCCACCAGCGCCAGCGGCGTCCGGCTTGAGTTGCATGTTGTGATGGTGTCCGCTGCCCGTGGCCTTCTTCAGCGAGGAGCTGCGACGAGCGACGCCCGAGTGGTTGCTGCCCTCGCCCAGCGATTGCTCCGTGTTGTCCGACGAGGACAGTTGGCCGCCAGCCAGACTTGAGCTGCCCGCTGCCTGCTGATGGTGATGGGTGGCGGCATGTGGATGTGGATGGTGAAGCAGATGGTGTTGCTGGTGTGCCATGGTCACACTGGCGGTGCTGCCATTGATGCCATTCACGAGAGCGACTGTCGTGTGATTGCCGTTGTTGATGTTGTTGATGTTGTTGTTGTTGTTGGTGTTGTTGTTGTTGTTGCCGCTGTTGGCGCTGCCGTTGTTGCTGTTGCTGTTGCTGTTGCTATTGTTGTTGCTGTTGTTGTGGTGGCTGTTGTTGTTGTTATTGTTGTTGCTGTTGCTGTTGTTGTTGTTGGAGTTGAGGGGCACCATGACGGTAATCATCTGATCCTGTATGCTGGACGGCTTGCGATTACTGTACTTGGGACAATTGGGATGATGGCATTTGATGCGCGACGGCGAAAACGTCAAATTATCCGCATTTGGCAGCAGACCCTCGCGACGCTGTTGCCGCTGATACCTGTGGAGGGGAGAGCGGCGGAGTGGAGTGGAGGGAAGGAGAATATACACAGATAGAAATGATTAGCGTGTTGTTGCTGCAATCACATTACACACTCACGCACACACACACACACACACACACATCACGTATATTATATATATATATATATGCATGTCGACTAAACATTGTATTATCTGTGTGGCTGTAATGCGTGCGGTGGGTGGGACAGTGGAAAGTGGAAAGTGGATTCTATAGTGTGTCTCTTTGGTGTCATTAGTTCTTGTCTAACTTGTGTATGCGGGTCGCGTGTTTGTTTGTTTGTGTGCCTGTGTGTGTGTGCGTGTGTGTGTGTGCTTAACAATTAGACAACAATTACATAATTCAATCAAATGAACAACGCAAATAAGCACAAAAACAACAGCAGACAGCAACAACAAACAAACAACCAAACAAACGAACCAACCAACGAGACGCACACATTATTAAATGAATAAAACTTTACGAGAGTCTCGCAACAAGACCGAATATCAAATTAAAATAATTTACACATTTCTCAACATTTCCTAGGGGGGTTGGGCTGGCGCAGGGGATCGCGGGGTGGCTAAAAACGGCGATTGAAGCTACAAATATTAATTATGCATTTATTTCTCAGTGTTCAGAGTTCTCAGAGAGAGACGAGGCACGTTATCGCTGTGCAAACACGGCGCTTGAAAGTCCCGGACAAAACGGAATTATAAACGTTAATGACACTGGCTTAAATTGGCATCTCAATATAGCAGATAAACAGCAAACGGCAGCGTGCTGCAAATAATTCCAAATCTATGGCAATTGCCCGATTTTTGTAGTTTCTGAAATGAGGTCTTTGAAAAAAAATGTCATTTGACTTTTATTTAAACTGTGCCTGAGTTTACGATGTTGTAGGCTTGAAATTGAATGCTTAAAATATAGGGAATTCAATTGAATCTATTACTATTTGCATTTATTGTCTCATGGATGCAAATGCTGCTTAAAGTGTCTCAGCCAAGTAGTTTTTTGCTCAAGCACATTAGTGCTTTGCAAAGCTTTTTAAAGCACTTGAAAGAAGTCTAAGACTTTGAATTGAATTTGAGTTGATCTTATATTGAATTGCCATTAGCGAGTAATCTTTGTTTTAAGCTGTAATCATGCGCATTGCAATTTAATTTACTTTCGCTATTCTCTGCTGTCTAAAACTAAAGCAAAAGTCTCGCTCTCGAGGCACTTGCGGCCACACTTGTTATATTCATATAACACATATTCACATATTCACACATTGATATTCATGACTAAGCCAACTAGCACTAGTCTATGTATGTATCGTATATATGCAATATTCTATTGTACGAGCATTGTTCCTTTATACTTTTTTCGCTGTATAACACGACCAGATGCAAGTGCAAATAATTGAAAAGCAAAAGCCATAAAAAATGCAAACCCAATAGTTGACAACTGTAATCGGAACAAACGGAAAAATAACGCAAAAACAAAAAAAAAAAAAAAATAAAACCAAAATCGAACAAAGAATTCAAGACAATTGAAATAACAAAAATAAAGAAAACGAAATATAGAACAAAAATAAAAAACACGAACGCGGAACGTGAGAAGCGAACGCATGTTGAATGCATTTTTAATAAATCAAATAGAAAATAAATAAAGGGAACGGAGCCCGTAACCCATTCGGTAGATGGCGAAGACAACGCCAAGTGGGGCGCAGGCCATGGAAATGCCACAAAATGTGGCACACACACAAATATGTGTGTTTTGTGCAACTCTATTGCAATTAAAAAGGGCTTCAAATGGGCAGAATTAGAACAAACTTGATTTGCGGTTGTCAAAAAGCTATAATCTTCATAGCATTTTGCTATATTGATTTAGGTTTGAAAGCCAGAGTTGATGCTCTACTTTTGCATACTTTAAAATGCGTCTCAGACCTTTTGGGATTGGTGCAGAAAAGTTTGCGACATGAAAGTGCTTGCAGCAAACACTTGTTGAGTGGCAACTTTTATGGGATTTACTTGCGAAAAATCCACTCAAGCACTCAAGTATTATTGTTAAAAGTTCACAATAAAATAGCTAAAGCCTTTGAAAGAGAAATTTTTCATTTTGTTATGACAAACAATTTAGAAAAGATTTGAAATATTTGAAATAGCCAATTAATTCATTGATCTGATCTTCTGAAAGTTCACAGCGAAAATTTTATTCTCCAACAGGGATTTAGTGGCTTGGAAACCTTTAAAAAAGGCGACACAGAAAGCCAACTTTAGTATTTCACAAGTAGCTAAATAATTTACACGTTGTTTGGTCTCAGCAAAGATTTTAATTGCTGAAATGTCTGCAGAACATAAAACTATAAATTAAGGGCTTAAGAGGGGTTTATTTATTGAGCGCGCTGGACAGCAAATCAGTTTTGCCAGCAGACTTCAAATAGATTCAAGAGTTGACTGAAGTGAATCCCTTGAAGCAAGTTCAAAGGATTTTTCCCTTGTAGTTTTTACGCAGCAGATTGCAAAATTCAGATGCGTTGGCTCGCATAATAAATGGAAAGAGCAAGCAAAATTTGTTTGCCATCAAGGTGCAGAAGTTCTTAAGTAATCAACGTGAAGAGCAAGTGAGAGAGGGAGAGAAAGTTAAGTGTAAAAAGCAAGTGCTTTTTCGCTTGAGTGAAAAGCCAAGAAGGTATTTGTTTTCAGCGCTTTTCTGCTAATGAACAACGGCAGGAAGCAGCATCGATTAGAGCAGAAACAACAATATTTAAGGCCATTTTGGAGTGTGGAAGGATTAGTGCGTGGATTAGTCCTTGAATCTGGTTTGCCGTCAAACTCAAAGTCAAAGTCAAAAAGGATGACGACGCCACAGACCGCTTTCGTTGTTTCAGTTGCAGTTGATGTTCAGAGAGCGGCATGAGCAGCAATTGTACTGTAACGAGTACGAGGCACTTTAGATGTCAAGTGCTTAATTTCGTTCATAAAACGCGACGTGAGCACCAAGAATATTTTATATACAGGGCAAAGAGAGAGCGTGAGGTTGTTTGGGGTGGCGAGAAACGAGTAAACGAGTGAACATAAAACGTAATTGAATGAAATCAAAAGGACAAGCAGCATACTTATATAATCTGTACTTCTTTAACATTCGTCTCTTGAAGCGTCGCCACAGATGGGCGATGTATTTGACAATCTCCGCATAACAAGTCGCCGGCTCCGAGTTGTTTGTGCTGCTCGCCAGCGTCGATGTCGATGTGTAGCGCGCTCGCTCCTGTCGCATTCGCTCCATTTCCCTCTTCTTTGTCTCCGAGAACTGTGTGGCAATGACGACCAGGCACAGGTTGATCATGAAGAATGAGCCAATCTGCAACAAGAAGTTGAGCAAGAAAAAACAGCTGTACAAGGATTCTAAACTATTTGGTCGACTGTAAGATACTTAAGACTTAAATTTATAGTGCCTGGAAAGTAAATTAAAACTAATAGCTTAAGGTTGACGCTTTCTACTCAATATAGTTATGGGAATATAAGAGGTTCCTTAAATGGCTTCTACAAAATGTTTTGACAAAATTATGCCACTGTGCAAAAAGTAAAATAAAACTTAGAGCTTCGTTCTATTGTTTCCCAATGCTTTCCTATTACTTTCATGCCCAACCACATATTAATAAAATATTGTAGATTTTTTAGATCGCTTATTCATGCCAAAAGTCTTGCCAAAAATTATGCTACTCTTTTGGCAATTTAAATTTATATTCGCTTGAGCATCGCACATAACCGACACTTCATTAAAATGCTGTAGTCTAAACAACAGTTGAGATTCTCGCACTCAAGCAGCAAAGTCAGACAGACAGAAGCCATAAAATGTGTAAATGAATATTCATACTGCTGAATATTAAATGTCTGCATAAGATTTTACAATCGCTCGTCAAGCTGCTGCTGCTGCTGCTGTTGCTGCATGAAAGAAAGCCTTGCAAGTAATCACATCCCCCACAGCGCGCTGTTGAAAGTAAAGGGTATGCGAGTTGAGAAAAGTTTTTCGCATTGGCGCAGCCAAAGTTGCAGGCAACAGGCGGCGAGCAGCAATCTTGAATTAGCTCGAGACGCAGCAGCTTGTGGCAAACTTTTCGATTTGTTGTCGTTCACTGCATTGGCATTGAATGGCTTTTGCTACAAATTAGCTGAGCTGTCAATTTGCTATCGTAGTTTCGCCCTCTCTCTCTCTCTCTCTCTCTCACTCTTTGGCTGTGTGCGGCATCCATTAGTTGCTGTTGCATTTTAATAGCTTTCTGGCAAAACAAATTTGCCAACTTTAAATTGAAAACATATTTCAACTACAGCAACATCCGAAGCAAATGTGAAAAATGTTTCTAATTTTGCATTTGTGTGTGTGTGTGTGTGTGTGTGCTACTAAAAACATAAATATGCAATTTCCTTAGCTAACTTTCAATACAGCACACACACTTGCCTATAAACGAGCCATGGAGTGGCGAGGGGGGAGGGACGGGGGCTATTTGTTTGCCACAGACTGCAACCTATTTGCATATCAAAAGTTTTGCTCTCTAGTTGTTGTTATGCTTGTTGCTGGGCAATAGCCAAAATCATTTTGCACATCAAATGAGCAGCAGCTAAAAACAAAAGCGGCGCAAAAGAGACAGCACACAGTGTGCAAGAGAGAGAGAGAGAGAGAGAGAGAGAGAGAGAACGATGGATAAACGAGAGGCAGACATGTGAGCCGAAACTTCAAACATAAATAATGAAATCGTAGACACACAGGCAACTACAACAGCCTCTCCTTCTCCTTCTCCTTCTCCCTCTGCCTCCCCCTCTGTCTCTCTGTCTGTCTCTTTGTGTGCCTAAGCCATTTAATTAGACCAAGGACACCTTTGCCGCTCCCAAGACGCAACTGGCGAGCTGAGAGAATAGAGTAGCTGAGAGCTGTTGAAGCACTTTTGGAGCAGGCAGCTTGAGATTGTTGCAACATGTTGCATGGCCAGTGCAGCAGCAAAACTGTAACTGTGCAACTGCAACTGCAGTCAACACGCCATTTTTCGTTGGACTAACTTTTGCGGCATGCAACCTAACGTTCTCTGTGTGCAGACCGGTCAGTTGTGTGTGATTACAGTTTGGAAAAGTAATTTACTTATTTACATTGGCAAATTGCTGCTGCTGCTGCTGCTGCTGCTGCCTCGACTCCGTCGCTCGACTCATTCGTCTCCACTCCGAAAAAAACTAAATAAACCAAACAATGCAAAGTGCTCTGCGTCTGTCCACAGCTGCAGCTAAGCTGCACCTTAAATACACTCTAACCGATTGCCACAAACCGCATTGTGTTGCTCTCATAAATGATCAAGTTGCGATTTGATACAGATATCTACTTGAGACGAGCTTTAGTATGAGTATGAGTTACAAGTATAAATATCACGTATACGCAGCTTGCAGTAGGCAGCGAAAAATATATTAATTATTGTGCAATTTAGAAATCTACTAGGCTATTACGATTCCAAAAGCAAGTCAAGCTAGTAAATTTTGTTCTTGCATACACATCGTGAGCTAACATAAAATATTACGTATACGTAATATTATCATATTTGATTTTATGCAGAAAAAAGGCTTGAAATTTTAGCTATAGATTTAAATTCAATTGAGTTGAAAGAAAACTTGTATTTTTGCGAGCAGACTCGTAAGATTTGTCAATATATTACGTATACGCAATGTAAAATAAATAAATATATTTTTTTTAATATATTGAAGAAGATGTAATTAATATTTAATTTCAGATAAATTTATGCAACTAACTCGTTTGCTTCACCAGCTGTCTGTTAAGTTTTATTTTTTAAATATTACGTATACGAAGATATTACGTATACGTATCATAGAAACTACAGAAGTTGTGTTTATCAAATGGAAATAGCTGAGTTAACAAAAATGGAATAAAATATTTATAAGACGAGTCTGCAATACGTTAATTAACTTCTCAATTACAACGAAATGTAATTCTAAAAATCTATAGAATACTTTTCAGCTGGTACTGAAAAAACGTTTTTAAATGATTAAAATGCGCTTTGCTAAGCTCTGTAAATCCAACCACAGACAGCAATGTGCAGCAAATGTCTGTAAGCTGAGCTGAGACACGAGTGAATCTTATGTAGTGTTGTATTTTCGCACTTACCACAATTAGCAGAACAAAGTAGATCCAATCCCAGAAGCTGTGCGCGTCCTGCACGTAATACATAATGTCCGTCCAGCCCTCCAGCGAGATGACCTGCAGGAAACAAAGCGAAACACACAAAAACAAAAAAAGCAAGAAGAAATGAGAAGAAAAGTAATCAAAATCATTTTGAGCGTAATTAGCAGCGAATCAGGCACAAAGGTCAAACGGATATTTGTCCGATTGTAGCACGTCACGTATGCGTGATATTTCGCTTTGTCCAGTCGGTATGTGTGTGTGTGTGGTTGTGTTTTGTGCGTCGCAGCTGGTTTAATGCGTATTTGATTTGTGTTTAATTGCACAGCCTTTGACCGGCCACGCCCACCACTTTAAGGCCGAGCACTGCGAAGCATGCCTTTGGCAAGCCAACAAACATAAATGCTCATATCAAATTCAGAAATCAAAGGAGACCACAAAATGCTGACAGCGACAAGCGAGAGTGACAGAGAAAGCGCTAGAGATAGAGAGAGAGAGAGAGGGGGAGAGGGAGAGTTGTATGGCATATGTATTTAAATCTACATTTGCTGCATCTGTAATTAAGCCACACACACAAGTGCAACCAATGTAGCTGTGTGCCTGAGAAATGCGTTTCGAAATATGTATCTATATTCTGTTTGTTTGCTGCTTGCATCTGTGTCTCGACTGCTCGACAACAGCACATTTTTTATAGTGCATCTATCTAGCTAAGCATGTGGTTTAAATGTGCAGCAGCTGTGGTTAACTCATAAGTTTATTCTCTATCTACATATGTATTCTACAAATTTATTTCCTTCGCTTGCTGCACATTTATTTTGTTGTAAACAAATTGCAGTTTTAAGTGCAATAGTTCTGACTTTTCCTACAGTTTATCGTATGAACATCTTTATCTGTTCTGTGTGGTTGTCCTTGTGCCCCTCAAATAAATACCGAAATAACTATTAGATTATGTGCAACTTGATAAACATTGTACCTTAACAACAATTGTCTAAAAGTGCTTTTAAATTGGCTCGCTTTATTTCCGGCTTTATTTAACTAACAATTGTGGAGCTTCATCTTTTATAGCTTATTTTATCATGACGAATTTACTGATTTACATATGAATTATATGCTGTTGAATAGCTGATATTTTATGCTTAAGAACTACATTCAACCTTTCCATAATTATTCGCATTCTATGGTTATTAATTTGCACTAAACTAGCACCATTATTGCACATTTATTATTGATGCAATCGATAATACTTTGAGCGCTTCTAAACTAGTGCACCCTTCAAAATATTTGCAATAGCATCGAATATTTATCGTCTCTTAATACACATGCCATTTGTCATATTTTTTCAACACACTCCATCTTCTATGCCACCACAAAACGCTGTCCTCTGTCCCCTATCGATAGATGAATGGCTCTCTCTCTCTCTCTTTCGATTAGCGCAGATAGAGGAGGAGAGAATGTTGGGGCGAATGTGTGGAGGAAAATAATGCAATTAGGCGGGGAGAATTCCCAAGTAATTTCTTAATTTTGCAAAGTGATTAAATCAATCAATAATGTTGTTTGGCCCAATAAGCTGTAGGCGAGACATGTCACCGACTAATCGCTACATTGCGCATACGCCGCATCGTCTGTCTATGGGTAGCAGCGACGATGTGGAGCGAGGAAAAGGGGAAGGGGACGCCGCTCTCATAGTCACGAGGTGCTGCTGTCAGAATCTGCTGCCCTATGCAAATTGGCAGCTGTTTGTCGCTGTTGTTGTTTTAATGAAAGCGATGCCAAAAGTGGCAGATGCCACCGCATTTGACAGCAGCAGCTGAGCAGCAAATTAACATGCAACTTTGTCACTGTCACGACTGCGAATGGGATAAAGGGGGACAAGCGACGAAGGGACGACGCCACAGCGACAGCGACACAGACCTGAGGCCATAGATGCTGGACAGTGTTTTGTGTGTCAATTTGTTGCCATTGTTTTATTTGTCGAACGAAAGTTGTCAGCTAATTGGTAAACGGTAAACAATAAATGGTCTTACCAGAAATATGGCCACCCAGGCCATGCCAATGTTGTCGAACGATATTGTGCCCTGAAACGGATTCTCGCCCTTTTGCCGGCACGTCGTGTAATACTGATTCCAGTTCACGCACGATGTGTTCGTTGGCTCGTTCAGGTCCAGTAGCTTGGCCTCCTCTGTGGAAGACAAGATTAGTTTAGGTTCAAGTTGAGCACAGTTAGATCAGGTGTGATTCATCGGGGATTTCCTATGGACAAGTTGCCAAACTCGTCGATAAGTGTATTTGACAAAAAAATAAATAAAATGTTGTGTGATATTTTTCGTCCGTGCAATTTAAATGTATTGCAGTTTTATATCTCTATAACTTCAAGCATAACAGAAGACATTTAATACATTTTTACTGCTTCGCCATCCCAATTATTGTAAACTATACAATTTCTCTAATTTTGATGTTACAATTAAACAAATCTGCATTGTTTATCAACAATTTGGTGTCGAAGCTAGAAACAGCTTTTTGGCGTTGTCATTTGCAACGCCATTTAGTATAGTTAGCAGCTTTTAATATCTTAATGTTTCGAGTTAGGCAACTGCGACTGTATAATGGAGAAAATTGCGGAAGGCAGCCAAGCCAAGTGGGCGACAGTCCGGAGAGTGGTGGGAGTGATAGGAGGGAGGGAGAGGGAGAGAGTGTCGCTTAATAAGTTGTAAAGTCAAGTGGCGCGCGCGAAAGCAATTAAAAGTGCCATCAAAATTTGATTAACACGCGCCGTTTGCACTTCATTTTGCTTGGCAAGTGAGGCAAAAGTTTTTTGGCATGAAGCAGGAGTTTGAGGGATTGGCTTGGATGGTTTGTTTGTTTGTTGGGTTGTTTGTTGGTTGCTGGTCACTTACCGTTGCAAATGAGTGAGCCGATGCGATACGGTGGAAAATTGCCGCAGAGATGCATTCCCGAATCCTCGGGCGTTGAGCAGATGTAGTCTTGATCCTTAGAGAATTCATAATATTGCGAGAGGCTGCGCAATATGCGATTCAAATCATACAATCGAGAAGAGAATATGTTGGCGGGATGCGTTTGATTAAAATCAAGTTACCATCCACACAGACAGACAGACAGATAGTTTCAAAAAGAACGAGATTCAATTTGTTACAAGTTTGAGTGTGTGGGAAAAAAAGAGAGAGATACATAGAGCGTAGACAGTGAGAGAGGAGAGAGAGAGAGAACAGAGAGAGAGAGAAAGAGAGAGAGCACAAAAAGAGTATTTTTTGTTGTTTTAATTAACCATATTCATATAGTAATATCATATAATATTTATACGTAGAGTAAATGCCATTATGCGTACGAATATTGTAACATTTACATACATGGACAATTTGAGAAAGAGAGAGAGAGAGAGAGATAGATAGATAGCAAGTGAGACAGAGAGTGAGAAATAATTTGGAATTTCTTTATTTCGAATGAATAATTTTTGTGCGGAATTTTTTTTTTTTTTTTTGGTGTACGAGTTGAATTTAACCACTAATTAGACAGAGAAAGAGAGATCTTGTGAGAACGAGTTAATGTGTGTGTGATAAAGACAGCCGATCGATCAACTAATGTGAGAGAGACGCTGAGTGTGAGACACGTTCTGCCAATCATACATAACCAATACCAGAGTGAAGGAAAGAGTGAACAACATAGCACGAGGAAGAGAAAGAGAGAGAGAGAGCGAGAGCGATTGGCGAGTAGCGTGAGAGTAAGCAGTGAGCAACATAGAGCGAGATAGATAGATTGTTAGTCAATCAGTGAGAAGCGAGTGTGAGTTAGTGAGAGCGTGAGCTGCAGAGCGACAGAGAAAGCGATAGACAACAAGCTGTGAAGCTTGCGAAAGCTTTGCGCTGATGTTGAGCTTGCAAGCGAAGAGAGCGTCAAGCAAAGCTGCTGTCTGCTGAAGAATTGAAAGCAAAGCTTTGAAAGAAAGCGCAAATGAGAGAAAGCGACTTTGGCACTGAAGTTTGGATTGAAGCCGAAGCTTTAGCCTAGATCAGAGACAGATAGAAAGTGTAAGAGAGAAGCAGAGAGAGAGAGAGAGAGAGAGAGAGAGAGAGAGAAGAGAGACGAGCTGAGGCGGCTTGAGACGCGCGCTAACACAATTAATGCACACAATCAAAGCGAGTGCGAGCAGGAGAGAGATAGAGCAAGAGCGAGAGAGTAGACAAAATGGCGACTAAGCCGGAGCGAGATAACGGTAAAACATGGAGAGGTGTGTGCGCACTCAAAAGAAAGCAGCCACAAAATTAAGCCGTAATACTTTTCCAAATTAAGAAAGATGAACAAACAACAACAACAAAATGAAATCAACAGAATGAAAAAGAACAGGAATAAAAAGAACCGAAAATGCAAGAAGAAAGCTGTTGTCGAAGGAGAAGAAGAAGCAGCAGCAGCAGTAGAAGCGGCAAAGCAATTTAAATTAAACGCACAGCCCGCAAAATGGACGCCAAAGACGCGAGCGCGGCACAAAAAAGCACCGCAAAAATGTCAACGTAAATGTCTCTGTGTGTGTGTGTGTGTGTGTATGTGTGTGTGTGACAATAAAATGTGTTTAATATGCACGTGCGCGCACCAGCAAAATCCCCCCCCGAAAAAAGTAAAGTGAAATTAAAAAAGAAGAAAAAAAAAAGAACACTTGCAACAATTCGCGCGCGCTTAAAAATATGCAAAACTTTTTATGAAGCTGCGTCTGTGTGTGTGTGTGTATAAGCATGTATGTGTGTGTGTGTGTGTGTGTGTGATGTATGTAATGCGAGTTTAATTTTGATTATTGTGGTAGCCTTCCCATTTTCGAGCGATGCTCGCGGCTTTAACGCTTGTTGAAACATGGAGTGGATAAAGGGAGATCGACGGAGGGCGGAGAACGTTGGGAGCTTGTGGTGGGGGGAATGAGGAGCGTGGAGCTTGAAGTTTGGGAGCAGATTCGGGTCTGTGTGTGTGTGTGTGTTCGTGTGCTTGTGGAATGGGCAGCTTTAAATACCTTTGCAATAGAAACTGATGGTTTTTCCTGTAAAAAGAGTTGAGCTTACAAGAGAATACACACACACACAAAGGGGCGGGGTGCCTGTGTGTGTGTGTGTGTGTAGAGTTCACGTTGCTGTGTGTGTGTGTGTGTGTGTGTAGAATCAAAACACAACAAAATTTGCTTGCCAGGGAACTGCTTGAGCTTAGTTTTGTACGCTACGAAAACGCTAAAAGTGTGTAACAAAAACTACGTACAAATAGAAATACATGTGTATGCGTGTGTGTGTGTGTGTGTGTGTGTGAGTTGCGGCTAATTGGTGTGCTTGTTGCCCAGTTTTATGCCTATGTGGGTGTTTGTGGCGCTTCTTTGGGGTCAGTTCAGTTCCGAAAAACACAAACACAAAACGAGAAACACAACACAACAAAAAAAAAAAACAAGACTTGAGTGAAAAATGAAACAACGAGAGCAACACACACACACATACGCACATTGATATACACACACGTACACATAAAAACACACTCACAATACATCAACGTCTAGAAAAAGACATTTGAAAAACTATGAAAACGCAAATAAGAACAACAAAACCAGAAACAAGAGTTGCAAACACTTTCGTGTTTACCTGTGTACAGGTGTCTGTGTGTGTGTTGGTGTGTGTGTGTGTGTGGAGGCGGGGAAAGGCTGACAAACTGTTGCTAAAAACATTTACGAGTACGGGGCGAAAAAGACACGCTACGGAACAGGACGACACACACACGTCAGCTAAAAACAACGGGGCGAAAGGACAAAACATAAAATAAAAACAACATTACGAATAACTAGTATCTGAGCAGGTGTGCAAGTGTGAGTGTGAGTAAAGTTGCTGTGTGTGGGGTTTGTGTTTCAAAGTCTGTTGTACTTTCGCACAGAGCATTAAATTCGCTTTTGGGTGTTGTGTGGCAGCTTGTTGTGGCACTGACCGCAGCAGCAGTACAGAAGAAACCTACAACTGGCGAGATAAAATCTAAGTAGTATTTATTTGGCTCGTGGCTTAATGCATTTTTATACTCCCCAAGAACAAAGCACACAATTGTAATCTCAGTTGCAGAACTTGCATAAAAATAAAGTTCAAAGTCGATATAATTATTATTTTCATGTTCTCGCTTTTCATTTTTTAAGTTTCTGACATTTATTAAAGCAACTTTTTCAAATTGTAGGTTTTTTTTATTCATGGCAGTTTTTATATTTTTTCTTGTCTCTATGCTTAACTTGTTTCTGTTTTTTTTTTTTTGTTCATTTAATCGTCGATCTTTTTCCTTTCGCTTGCTCTGCATTTTTAGCTTCTTTTGTTCACTGCGTTATCTTGCTGTGCTTTGCTTATTGCCCTACTTGATAGTTTTCTACTTGCTTTACTACATTATTTACTTTTTTCACTGCTTCTTGCTGCACTTTCTAACTTTTCAGTAGTTGCCCAAAATATCTATTTTTTCGCCTGCTGCGCTTGCTTTGCCATCAACTGCACTGTGTAGAGGTTATGTTAAGTTTCCAGTGTTGCAGAATGTGTAAAGAGCCAATGGTTGAGGAATTGAGTGTTGGGCAACTGTTAATTGAGCTGTTTAGTAGTTGTTGTTGTTGTTGTTGTAGATGTTGTAGTTGTTGCTGCTAAAGTTAGAGTTAAGGGCTAGTTTATCAAGTCTAGATATATATATATATATATAGTTATATATTGTAGTTTACGTATATTTATATAAATGTAGTATTAAAAGTATTAAGAAGGTATTTAAGGTTTGGTATATATTTCATATATCTGCAAATATTACTTATAAAGTGTACGAAAGAGACGAAGAGAGTTAGAGATTGAAAAATAGGAAAATTTGAGATACAGAGAGATTCAATTTGTTAACTTGGAGTTATGTTTACATATTAACATTTATGTATAAATCTTTGGGAGCAGCTAAGACAGAGACAGCAAGAGAGAGAGAGAGAGATAGAGAAAGGGGCGGGGGGTTGTGAGGGATGTAGAAAGAGCGTCCAGCCCTAGAGCTGAGCAAAAGATTAGTGCTAGCGATGTAAGCAGCCATCGCTCTGGAGATTAACGCGCTAGCGTTAGATACAGAGAGACAGAGAGAGAGAGAGCGCTAGAGTTAAAGTTAGATAGAGAGAGAGAGAGAGATAGCGAGCTAGTAGACGACTAAGGTTCGTTTACGTGTGTGTTTTCTATGTATTGTTGTTGTTGTTGTTGTGTTCTGTTAAGCAACATTTTACGTTTAGTATTTTGTTTTGGTATTTTTTGGTTGGTAGATTTTAAAGATCGTTTTAAATAGTTTTTGGTTTTTTTCATTTGTTTGGCGTGTGTTTGTGGGAAGAGGGTAGAGTATTTAAGAGGGGGGAAAAATAAATCATTTTATCTTACGAGTTAACACGGACTCGAACTCTGTACACTTCAGGTAGTCCCCTGTAAACAAAAAATTTGTTCGCGGTATGATTTTTGTTTTGTTTAGGTATTTTCTTTTTTTTTTTTTTTTTGGTATTTTCATTTGAAATGAAGAAAACGAAAAAACAGAAAATACTAAAATGTGAAACCCAAAATTGAATTTGTTAAACATTTTTCGAAACAAAAAAAAAACAATATTAATCAAGTATAAAAAGGAAATTTGAGTATTTTTTTGAAGAGTGGTTTTTTGTAAGTTTCTTTAATTGTTTGCATTTCATCTTTCACTCGGCTGCCAATTTATCAATTCAAATTGTTAACTAAGGTAGTTTTAGTGATTTTTCGTAAAGTTTTTCGATTGGTTTTTTTTGTTGAGCTACAACGGAAAAAAAGTAAACAACAGAAAAAAAATAGACGAACAGAAAATGAAAGTATGAAAAGTAAAAAGGAAAAATGTTGTAGAGAACTGGAAAAGAGTTTTTTTTTCATATACATTGTATATATAAATATGTAGTATATTTGTAAAATTGTTGTTTCTGTTGTTACTGTTAGCTGTTGTTGTTGTTGTTGTTGTTGTTTTTGTTGTTGTTTTGGTTGTTCTTTGGGTTGTTGTTGTTGGTCTGTTGTCTGCGCATCATAACAAAAAATGAATAATAGAAGTTGAGAAAGCAAGTAAGAGAGAGAACTCGCTTGCCCTTTGTATGTTGAATGACGTGTTGTTGCTACAGCTGTTGCATGTGACTGTACACGAGGCTCGCAGGTGAATGTGGGTGTATGTGTGTGTGTGTGTGTGTGTGCTGCTAAAAAAACTTGCATTTAATGCAAAACTGCGTACGCAAAATTCGCGACAAAAAATAAAACGTACATCAAAATAAACATTAAAAACTCACGCGCACTTGGGCGACACCTAGATACCCTGCAAATACATGAAACTTGGCCAGCAACAAGGATTTCTTATGTCTATCAATGATGCCAAACAAAAGAGTTGAAGTCAAAACTCTTTGTTACGTATACGCAATGTGCGCTTGGCCAGCGAATAATGCTTGAAAATAGCATTGAAATGCTCTAAAATAATCGGATGAATGTATGCGACACAACTTTGCTCGACTGTTCATTTAAAAACCAATAAATTACTAAAGGGATTTGTTTTGCATTTTTTGTCCGAACATTCGCGAAGGCATGTGAAATTCACACCATGAACAGCGTGCTGTCCATTTCAATCATCGAAAAACAGCCGTGAAAGAGACAGTGACAGACAGAGAGAGAAAGTAACAGACGTTGTGTGAGAGAGAAAGAGAGAGAGAGAGAGAGAGAGAGAGAGACAGACAGAGAGCAAGAACGAGAACGAACACAAATTTAATGCAGCAATCGGAAATACAATAAAAAAAAAAGAATTGGTTCGGCATAAAAATTTGCATAGCCGTCGCGAATTATTTACAATAATTATGCAAATCAGTTGGTGACTATCACCAAAAAAAAAAAAAAAAAAAAAAACAACAGAAGTACAACAAGAGAAAAGAATAATATGAGAGGAAAACGTAAAACGGGGCATAAAATTAACACCTAAAAGTGTGGCCTATTTTCCGGTAAATGCGAAATGGCAAAATTATTTTCGATTTCCATAAATTTAATATATATTTATATATATATATATATTGTATGTACAGTTTTGCGTGGCATGCAGAACCATCGATTAACGATAACACAACAAAACAAAGAGCAAAAACGAGTAAACTGCATCAAAAAACAAAGTTGCAAAAAATCAAAAATTTATGTTGCCTACTTTGAGGGGCACTTAGTGTAAGCGCGCGTGTGTGAGTGTGTGAATAGGTGTGCGTGTGTGTGTGTGTGTGTGAGAGTGTTTATTCGCTGCTGCTGACGTCATTGACAGATGGACAGCCAGATGACCGTGATAAATGATTGTTGTTTGGCCCAACTTTGGCCACAGATAAAAACGCAGCGAGCTCAAATCGCTGCAAGTGACAACGTCGACACTCGAGCACTCTGTGTCCTCCATTGTCGCTTTAAATGAACTGTCAATGCCTTGCACACACAATATCTTAACCTTTTTATGTGCCCTTTGTGCGTTTCGCATCGCAATGCAAGCCCAAAACCAGTTTATGGCTTGTGGCCTCCATGGCCGATATAGTTATTTAAAACTCATCTCTATGCGAGCTGAAGATTGGTTTAATATGCTAGCTATCAGAACGTTTGTTGTTCTTGCTATCAACTTAAAAAATATGCTTTGTTTTTGAAGCGAATGACGCACAGTTTATATATTTATTTCATAGTGCTGTGTTTACCAAACGATTGAGCATAAGCTAGATTAAAAGACTGAGCTTTCAACCTTTTTTTGCAGTCACTTTGACACTTGCTTGGTTTTTTTCTTGTGAAAATTACAGGATTTCATGTGATTTGTTTGCCAAAGCAAGCAAAATAAATGAAACTCCATGGAGGCACAGTTGATATCCAATCACTCTCTGCTTGGCATATTTAATTTAGTTGCATAAAGCAAACAATTGGTCAGCTTTTGCAAGCAGAGAAACAGTAGGTAATCTTGTGAAGAAGTCGAAGGCATTTTCTAACGACAACGACAAGTGCTGAAGACGAAAAATGCATAAAGAACTGTCCAAGGCAGAGCTGCAATTTCATCAAAATTGACGAGCAGTCATTGCATTTGCTATGCAAATTGTCAGCAGTTTCACCTCTATGTGTGTGCGTGTATAAGTGTGTGTGTGTGTGTGTGTGTGTTTATGAGAATGTGGGCTGTAAGCTGTCAGCTGTGAGTGGCGTTGGTCGAAAAACCAAAAGCAAAGCCAACGCAAAAAGCAAAAATAACATAAGAATCAGCAGCCAGGCAGCCCAGAGATACAAAGAGAGTGAGCAGGTTCTTGGACAGGGGGACAGTGGGGAGAGCTATATTTATAGAAGATACAGACAGAGAGAGAGAGAGAGAGAGAGAGAGAGAGAGAGAGAGCGATAGAGGGGAAAGAGAGGAACGCTCAAAGCCTTAAAAACGATCTAAGCAGCTATCAAAAATCAAAGCCAAAAATCAAAAACATAATTACAACACAACAGAAAAATCAAAAACGAAGAAAAACAAAGCATGAAATGCAACAGAAAATCTCAAAAATTATTGATATATCTTGATATATATATAGTAAATATATATGCATGTATTTTGATATATATATATATATGTGTATATATAGGCAATGCGATGATCAAAATTATCCTTTGCGTCGCCTGCAGACATTTGCGACAGACTCAGATACAGACTCGTTGCAGATTTGCGTTGTCATCTCTCAGTGGATCGTCCGTTTGCCCCGCCCATTTCAGTGCCCTCTCGTTCAAGTCCAAGTCTACTTACGTTATGGGATATATCATGCCATCGGGTCGTTCCAAAGTGCAGCGCTGTCGCAATATGCCCTCCCACAGCTGCACCCCGATGATGCCAAAGATAAAGAACACAAAGAAGCAGAGCAATAGAACATTTCCCAACATGGGCAGGGTGTCCAGCAAAAGCATCACCAAGATACGCATACCTAAAAGAAAGAAAGTTAGTTATATTGTATCTCTATAAAAAACTGTGTCCTCACTGGTGGACTGAACTATCAATGCAAAGCCTGGAATATAAATAGGCAAATCAGAGCTCTCTAAAATTCTTACTCTAACCACACTTAATCACGCATTGAAATTAGTATGAAAAACCTTTGTTTTTAATATTCATATATAAACAACTGCATCCAAGTTGAGAGACAAACTGGATTCTTTCGTATAAAACCCGAGCGATTTATTAAAAATCGTGTATATTTCGATAACTTACTGGGTATGCGATTGATTGCTCTCAGCGGTCGAAGCACGCGAATTGTTCGAATTGCCGTCAAATTGAGATTCTCCACTTGCATCACATACTCGGGCAACCCAGCGAGCACGATAAAGAAGTCGAGTCGATTCCACGAGTCTGCCATATATGTGTTCTTGCCACAAAAGCCCATGGCCACCATTTTGATGATCATCTCCAGGGCGAAAAACATAAAGATGATGTCGTCGAAGATCTGTGAAGCAGAGTAAAAGAAATTAAAAACAAGTGGCAAATTAATTGTAGTTTGCAATGAAGTTGCTTAATAATTTAAGCCGTCTGAATGCAGATTGTTTGGACTCGAACTATATTTAATTACTTTATGTACCGCCTTTTGAAATTTACGTTTCCTCGCTACATTTTCTTGACCCCCCAATTACTCGTCGCTTTATTAATTTATTGGCATTTCATTTATTTATTTTCAATTACAAAATTTCCTATACTCTTATAAATAAAATACCATTTTTGCGCAATTAATTTCTGCACTCAGTGTCATTTATTATGGCCAGATTTGGAAAGATTTAACTTCACCCTCTCGACTGCAGTCTACCGCCCATTCAACGACTTTGCCCCATGTATTATATCATTTTGCAAAAGCAGTTAATTTATAGACTAACATAACATTAGCCGCACTCAGCTGGCTTATCGTCCAGCTCCACGATGGTCACTAGTCTATTAATGTGTCACTGTTTCTTTGGGGTTAGCCGAGATAGAGACGCAAGAGAGAGAGAGAGAGATTGTGTGTGTGTGGGTTATTTGTAGTTGTATCAACACTTTCGCAACGCATTTAACTAATTCAATGGGCTTTCTCGCACTGTCCATTTAACCATTTTGCTGTTTGTCTCCCGTTGCCTCAGCACAATCGCTGTGTTGAGCTAAACTGACTGGCGAAAGTGCGAGAACTCAGTGGAGAGCTTAAAGAAAAGTGCAAATGACAGTTGTCAAAATGAGCTCACTTCATAGCTTGCTAGTTGCTCTAAGACTACGTGTTGCTACAAAATATGCGTCTACGCCCACACACACACACACACACACACACAAACAATGTGGCAAGACCTCGTGTACATACACTGAGAGAAACAGTTTGTACCAAGCTCAATTCAAAGTGCTCAAGTTGAAAGACAGAAAATTCTTGTGCTGATTTTATAATACATTCAATTGAAAGTAATTGTAAAGAACCTCAAATGAAAGCTTGTAAATTAGTTTTTAGAAAAGCAATATAATCAAAATAATGATTTATTGCCTTTTAGAAAACTATTTAAAGTAAAAATGTCTTGCAAAAAGACAAGTCGAGTAATTATTGTTTATAAAATAGGTTATTGCAATAAGAATGTTTATTTTTTTACTTTATTTTATGAATTTCAGTACAAGATTTTGTCAACTTTTGAGCTGCATAATTGAATTGAGAAAGATTCAAGTATAGACTAATCTAATATTTCTTTCCCTAATATTGCCCTACTTGATTTTCTCGCCGTGCACTGAAACATCGCACTGTGCAGCAGGTCAGAAGGGAAGAGAGAGAGAGCAGAGGGAGGGCGGGGAGAGTGGGAATGTAGGCGAAACAACTCTCAGCAATTTGGGCGCCACTTATGTCCTTGTCGTGCTCGATTCCCATTCTCATTCCAATTCTTATGTTGTGCCCAGCTACGCTGGCTGCCCCTCCCCCTCTCCCCGCCCACTCTTGGTTAGCAATGTTGCCAATTTGGCGCTGTCGCTGTTGGCCCAGTGTCTCTGGGTCGTGTGCTTTACACTTGGCTGCGGCCAAAAATGTGTCTCTCTCTCTCTCTCTCTCTCTCTCTGCTGCTGGCTTCCATATCATTTACAAACATTTTCGCACGTTGCGCTTCACATTTTCTATATACGCTGTCGCTCTGTAATTGCCTCGAAAAACCCGCCCCCGCCCCCGCCCCCGCCCCCTGACAGTCCAAACCATCCCCCCCCTCCCCCCTCGGCCCGTGTGCGTTGCCTAATGAGCCGAAGTGCCTGTTTGATGTCATCAGCAGCAAGGCAGCAAGGCAGACGACACAGGAAGTGAGCCAAAAAATTGCTTAAATAAATGACAGTTAATGTGACGCCAGCGGTGACAGCTTGTCGGCGCATGAAGAGCAGTGCGGGCAGAAAGCAGAGTAGATAGATATTTGGTTACTTACCTGCAGTATCCTGCAGCGCGGCTTGAGGCACGTATCATCCACACAGGGCTGATACATGCCCAGCGTTATGCAGTTCAACAATATGACCAGAATCGAGATGCGCTCAAACCACGTGCACGGAAAAAAAAATATGGTTACATAGTTAACAAGTTAAGGAGCTCAACCAGCACAAAACAGAGTGTGAATAAATGTAAATGCTGTGAAGAAAAAGAAAAAACAAGCGACATATTTGGAGCAGACGCTTGAAATGCCAGCGCATTTAGATAGCAGTCAATAATGCCTTAATCAAGTAATTATGGCCAAGATGTTTAGCAGATTTTTGCTGACAACTAAATTGAGTTGATTAGATTACGTTGGGGAAATCTAGTTTAGGTTAATCTAAGAAGAAGTGCGACTAATATAATTATCTATATCTATGATATTTCCTTAACAGATCCCGCTGAAATTTTCAGGATTGCTACAACTCATTAGCTATTTGCCATGCGTAAGTTTTCATTACGAACTTTAATACAAAATGGCTCTAAATATAAACTGAAAACATTTGCTAAACGACTGACGTAAATGCGTTTGCAAATAAATCGAATAGACGCCTAACTGCGACTGCTGTTGTTACTGTAGATGCTTTTTTGATCCAAGCGCTTCAAGGACGAACGGCAACAAAATGCAGACGACGAGGAAATAAGCCAGCTGAGCTGTAGGTAGATGCAACACAGATACTCGCTGGCTGTTTACCAACGCGACTAATGCGCACTCAAGTACTTGTCAACTTGGTTGCATTTCGTGCTCGACGTGCTTCGTCTCTCTCTCTCTCACTCTCTCTCACTCTCACTCTCGCTCTGTTGGTCGTTAGTCGGTTGCGGTTGTTGGTCGTTGCGGGTTTGCTGCTTGGCTTCGCTTTGAGCAAACTGGCACAGAAATGGCACAAATTGATGACAGTTACTCACTCTCTCTTGCTCGCACTCAGTCAGTCAGTCAGTCAGTCAGTCAGTCATCTCAGTGCAGATAATGCAATGAAGCAGTCGCAGAAGAAAGAGACGAAGTTGGTGAGCCTTTTAGCCAGTCTCTGCATCTCGGGCACTCGCTTTGTGATTATGCACAGACCTTAAGCCACTCGCTCACTGACTGACTGACTAAATGACTGACTGACTGACTGCTCAAGCAAATAACTGTTAATATTGCCAAGTGAATCTGTATGGAAATATTAGAGTTGTCTGATTGATTGCCTCAAGTGGTTGCTTGTTGAGAAACTCAAAGGACCAGATGTGGAAGCACAGCGAGAAGTAACGAATATGTTACTGCAGTAAACGAAACTAGAGAAAAGCAGTTAAAATTAAAGTTGAAATAGAAAAGCAAAAGCGTGAAACATTCTAAACGCTATAAAGTTGCATGACAACAGAGACTGAGCATGAATAGAGCGAAGCTCACAACTTTGTGAGAAGCACTGCGAAAGGCAACAAACAGAGCAAGAAGTAGAAAGCAGATGAGGACAATGATGATGAAACAAGTTGCTCGAAATTGTGATACATATTAGAGACGTTAAATCAGTTGAATTTTGGAGTCAATGTCAATTATTAGAGAAGCTGCTGAACATGAAAGAGAAATGAGCTTGAATCTATATGATTTTACAACACGATTTATTTGCAAAGAAGCTGCAAGTTTTAGAGAAATTGCTTGGCAGCGAGACGAGAGTTTAAAGTATATATTTTTACATTTGCAAATTTATTGTAATTTTCAAAGAAGCTGCAAGATCTTGAGAAGCAGCTAAGCAGCAAAAAGAGAGTTTAAAATATATATTTTTACATTGCAAATTTATTTATAGACGCTCGCTAAGCAGCGAGAAGAGAGTTTGAAATATAAACTTTAACATTTCCAAATTTAGTGTAAGCTGCCAATTGCACTGGTTAAAGTTTGACGCTCGTCATTTCAATCTTTCCTTCTCTTTCTCTCTCTCTCTCTCTGTCTCTCTCTTTGTGTTTCTTGCACATTCTGCTTCGCCATGGCGCATTTTTTGTTGTACGTTTCACTGCCACATGAATAGCCCGCAAGTTTGTGATATTTTTGCATTAAAACAACAATCTGTGGCCAGCCGCGAGCATTCAATACACAAGCCAAGGCCAGAGGAGAGGAGAGAGAGCCGGGAGTGAGGCGGGAGGTCGCGCAGGACGCACATCGAAGGACTGTGGACTGCGGGTTTAATGCATGCCAAATGCGCACCAAGGACCCATTTTTTATGAGGCGCGCAATTACGAGAAGGCAGCGAGAAGAGAGAGCGAGGAGAGCGAGGAAGGCAGAGGGGGAGGGGGGAGGCAAAATGCGCGCATAAAAACAATGCTGGGGAAATGTTTACGCTATTAACGCACAATTAAAGATAAAAACGGACACAACACAATGGGCAGTGCCCCAAAAAGGACAATCGTCCGTCCTTGCAATTCATTAGGAGAACGTGTGCGGCGCGAACGCGAAAGAGAGAGGGAGAGAGAGTGAGAGAGACGGGGGCAAAGCGGTCGAGCGGTTAAATGGACAGCATATGCAGGTCAGGTCGGCAGTGTCATAAAAACAAATGTGAAAAGCGTCGACGACACACACGCAGAGAAAGAGAGGGAGAGAGAGAGAGAGAGAGGGGGTGGGAGAGCTAGAGAGAGTCGTGGCGGGGCGTGAATGGGAAAGGCAAGCGGAATCGGGGCTGTATAAATATTGCAACAGCTCAAATATGCGGCACTAGCAAAGCGAGAGCGAGAGGCAGATGCTAGAGAGAGAGAGAGCGAGAGAGAGAGGGGCACAACGAGTGGGAAGCTGGGGACGGCGAGGGGGCATCCATTATTTTTGATTTGGCGCGCAGCGGCAAAGGCCACGAAACCAACAGTAAACAAATTAAGTCGAGCGTAAAGTCGGCCAACGAAGGCGCCAAATGGGGGCGTGGCAACAGCCCCCGAAAACCGTGCGTGGCCGGGGCCGAGCAGGGGGAAATGGCGACTCATGCGAGCGTGCAAAAATCGCAACAAATTAAAAGCGACTGACAAACAAAAAGCGACCGTGAAGCCGACTCAGATGAATGGACACGAATATTTCTGAATGCGCGCGGCCAAAGGCAGTCTAGGAAAAAGCGAACAAAACTTGAGATAATTGGCAAAAGTATATATGTATATATACCGCTACATATACATCTATATATCTGTATAGATATTGGCTATTGAAAGCCAATGCTTTCCACTTGAAACCGACAAACAAGCTGCGCATTCTTCTGAACAAATCAGAAAATCTGGGCAAAAAAACGACGCAAAATAGAATCAAATGCCATCGAATCGCATAAAATGTGTAGCACAAAAAGGTAGCGACTGAGTGGATTACAATGCAAAGTGCTTTAGTTGCTGCTCTCGTGTCATGCGCTGAGCTCAATTAAAAGCTGAATAGAATAAAGTTTGGCTTGAATTTTAAATACTTTTCTGAATGCTTTGTCTCAATTCATTGTCCAGAAATTGCAGCTAATCTGCTCGCACATATATTCAATATACTTGTGGAGTTTTTAGGCTTCTATTCTTGTGTTTGGTTGTCAACTTGCTGTCGTTATATCGTCGTATTCCTGACAATAACATATAGGAAAAATCAATATAAATAGCAGCTGACTTTATAAATATAACAACTCACAATTCATGTTCTAAGCAATTTCGATGTAGTTTTGTTTCTAGCGGCAAATGAAGAGTTAAAAGCAGAGATTAATAACTCAAAATTAACTCTTCAATTGTCATGCATCAATTTAAAGAATATTTAGATAATGAAATCGCATCTTCGCAACAATTTGTGGCAATCATCCTAAAGAAAGCTAACTTGAAAACTTGAAGTTTACGCAATCATTGCAGTGAAAGTGCGTTGTTGAGTTGAGCCATCGATTACCAGCATTAATGTTGAAGTGAAAATGATGCCCGGTTGCGTTAATTAAGGTCCTGTGCAATAATTGATGCATCGCTGGCAATGAAAGCGCATATCGTTTGCCTATCGATTTCAAGTGCAGCCTGCATTATTCACGACGTCGACGACGACGACGACGACGACCTCGAGATAACTTGCAGAGTGTTGCCAGGCGACGACCTGTTGCAACACGAAGGCGTTTGCTAATGCAGCCGTGCAGCTGTGAAGGAATGCAATGCATGCCAAGCACGTGGTAATCAGAGTCAGTGAGTTGTTCAAGGCACTCCGAAGGGGGGGAATTTCCGCTAATGGGGTCGCAGTAATTCAGCGCATCGCCGAGTGGCCGAAGTAGATGCCATAATTAGTGAGTGTTGACGTGGGCGTATCGCATTACCGCCCCCCTCCCTGCTGCCTCCCCCTGCTTCCCCCATTAAGCTGACATGCTAATGATGTAAATGGCTGAGCGGGGATGGAAGTCAGCGTAGTGCTTGTTGTCCTTGGTCGCGTCGTTAAAAAGCAGAACAGCAGTAACTTCTCTTCCCTTCTTCTTCTTCTCTGGCATGTTGCATGCATGACACAAGCGGCGTCGCACTGCCGACTTGGTTTGCCAAAAAAAAAAAAAGAAGAAAAATGCTTGCAACTCACGTGTGGCATTGAGTTGTTTGCAAGTTCTTCGCCTTAGCTGAAATTAGTTTCGTTTTCCTTCGCAGCAGGGGAGGGCAGCCAAAAGTCAATTACAATTGGTTAAATTGAATTGTGGCAGCGGCGCCAAAAGTTGCAGCAAAGCGCAAGCGATAAACAATAATTGCAAAGCGGGCAAGTCTCTGAGTTGTGTGTTTGTCTGTTTGTTGCAGCAACTCGTAAACTCGCCGAAAACTCATAAAATCGTGTCGAGATGTATAGAAAATATTACCGACTCCCCCCCAAAGCTGGGAATAAGTGTTGGCAAATCAAAATTTATGGCAAACAATTAAGTGCGGGAGGAGCAAAGAAAGAGAGCGAGAGAGTCAGTGAGTGAGAGAGAAAGTTAGATTATCTCTCTGGCTTGACTGTCGTATCAGATGACAGGACACAGGAAATGGCAACAAGACTTTGCCCCACATGCAACGGAGCGGAAACATAACGGGAAATTGCTGCAAATAGTTGCCAGTCAAATTATTGCCGCACTCCGATTTCCAAAACTCGACAGCTCAATTGCGAGCTTCCTGTGCCAGCCAGCAAAATAAGGAAATGCCAACGACGACGACTCGGCTCAAGATGCAGATGAATTTGCAGATAAAGCTACTTAGCTACAGATTGACAGCAACAGCAGCAGCAAGAAGAAGAACTTGACGCTACTTAAATATGCACAACAATAAATTGGATTTTATGACAACGCATTTCTAATTCGAAGCTGCTCTTCAACGACATCCTGTCTACAATAGTATTTGATTTCATTTGGAATTTTAAGCAGCATTCATTAGAAAGCTGCAGCGTTGTCTACCAAAAGTTAATTACCATTTAAAACAACTTGCTTCAATATTCTACTCTAAGTTTCCCTATGAGAAACGTTATTTACTCAACGTTTTATTTTTAAAGTAAACCTTTTGCAAATAGAAAAATCGCACAATTTGAACATTCAAATTTTTATCTAGAAGCAGACAATATTTCTCAAAGAAGAATAATTTTTAATGTCTAATGTGAACAACTATTTATTTAACTACAAAGTTTGTTGCCTGAATAGAGCACAGCAATTTAATTAGATGAGTGTTTAATTGCAGCTAAGTTTTGCTCTAAATATGCAACCATATCGATGTGAAAAAATGTTTATTAGAATCTCAATTTTATTGCGACTAAATTGGATTGATAATTTCATGCCAAATGCATTTACTTGGAGAAACTATGGTTTCTGCCAGTTAATTATGGAATTGTATTGAAATAATATTTTCGCATGTTTCTTTGATTGAAGCTTGCAGAAGTGAAGCAAAGAGCGCTGACTGCTTGTCCTTGATGGACACAGAGACAGAGAGAGAGCGAGAGAGAGAGAGAGAGAGAGAGAGAGAGAGCGAGAGTTTGCGCTGTCATTCGCATTATATTTACTTGAGTTGAGCTTGAGTTGCCACAGCAGCTCGGTATCTGTTTGTGTGTTGTTTGCGTTGTTCTGATGCGTCCTTAAATATCAACGTCAGTCAATTTTAATTTCAGTTTAAATTAAATGTGAAGTGCGCCCAAAAGTATGCAAAGCGATTTTTCATGCACATGCCACAGGACGTGTGCGTCTCTGAGTCGCACAGTCAGCGACAGGCCAGAGGAGATTGCCGTCGATGTCGATGTCAGCCGGGAGGGTGGAGAGTGGAGGGGAGGCTGGCAGTGTTGCTTCACTGATTGGCGCACATTATCCCCAGCGACAGACAGAACAACAACAACAGCAGCAACAACAGCAACGAGAAATGACAGCGCAAAAAGAGAAACGGGGCGAACGGAAGCAGCCACTGCGAATGCTGAATGCCAACGATGCTGGCAGCGTCTTCCGACGATGAGCCGCTGCGCTCCGATACCTGTTATTTATGCGACATGGCCACCAACACACACACAGACACAGAGAGTCGAAGTACACGCATAAATTTTGCATGTGCACAAAGCAAAATATACAAAAAAATAAAACGCGAAACGGAAAGCGCTGCAAATATTTCAAGGCTCAACAACTGCGCCATTTACAGCACTCCGCACAGCAGCTTAACTAGCATCTGCTCGGCATCCTGTCGCCTTGCACTGCAAGACACTGCCAAAAACTTTCCACCCCCCCATTTGAAGTGAAGCAAAGCAAAGCAAAGCAATTATTGTGGATGATTGCAAATGAATTGCAATAAGTTTTCATTCCTGTCATTTGCTTGAGCAACAGCCAACAAATTGGATTAAAGTGACTGCGCCATTGCAAGACATTTGTCTGTCATTTTTTAGCCAGCTCAACACGAAAGAAAGGCAACCGCACTTTGAACTGACGCAGGAAATTTATTTGCAAATTCATCTCAAATCGAGCTGCAAACGAAATGAAATAGTTTTCAATATGTTGGCAAGAGAATCTGCTTAGATGAAAATAGCAGAAACTATTTCTAATTAAAACTAAATAAATTGCTTTTCAAAAACGTTGGCATGGGACAAATATTGGCATAATCAAAAAATGTGTAGTTGAAGTTAAATTCATGTATATCAAGAACAAAGTGCTTATTAATCAGTTGATAAAAATAAATAGTTTGTCAAGGAATTGCACTAAAATAAGGCAATAAGTTGAGAAGCGAAAGTAATTAGAAATCATAGGCGAGATGTAGGAATGTTTTTGCAGTCAATCAGCCACACAGAAAAGTGGCATAAAATGTCGAAAGTTAAACTCTGAGTCTATGCAAAAGTCATTGTAAATTCAGTTGACTTGTGTCACTCGAAGTTTAATAAAATATAAATATATATATTTGGCAATAAGACCACTAAACTATGGTCTCTTTTAATAAGTTTAGAAAGCGTTGTTTAAAAATAAAGGCACAAAGATAGATTATGAGAAGGCTATAGAAATTAAAAGTAGAGAGGCAAGTGAAGCAGATATACAACTAAGCTAATGGAACGCTGACTCGTTGTGTTGTGTCACTCAAATCGCGCGTTTTTCAATGTGGACAGTCGCGAGACTTGGGCCACTGAACAAGCGAGAAGGACACGTGAAAATCAATAGAGCGCTCAGGGAGAATGCGTCAAGGACGCGTCGCAGCGAAACCTGTAAAGCTGAAGGACACCGCTGTGTTATTGTTTTGTTAAAAAAAAGGATATGGATTGGTGATGAGCATGAGGCACCAGTTGCGTGGTCGCGTATACTGCGTCAGCGCTATGATGGCAATCTCGGGGAAGCCGGGATACGGCAAGTTCGGCTCGCCCGACGAGCTCGACGACGAGGACGAGGACGTGTGCGACGAGTCGCCGTCATCGGAGCTGCAGCTGCCGTTGCAGCTGGAGGCGGTCGATGAGCTGCCCGCCGATGTGGCGCCACCGCCACCGCGTGTGGCGACGCGTGCGACGCTGAGCGAGGAGGCGCCGCTGTGGCGACGTGCGGCGCGACGTCGTGTCGTCTCCTGGCGATCCTGACGATCCTGACGATCCGGGCGCTCGTGACGCTCGTGACGATCCTGTCGCTCTTTGCTGCCACCGCGACTCGAGTGCTGATAGCGACGATGTTGCTGCTGCTGCTGCTGCTGCTGCTGTTGTTGCTTGTGTTGCATGCTGTCGGAGGCATTCGAGTGCTGACGATGCGTGCGTCGCGTCGCCTGTGGCGTCGTCTCTTTGGCATTGGGGTTGCTGGCGCTGCAGGAACTCGTTTTACGCGTCAGCCGCTGTTGGCTGCCGCCGGCACTTGCGCTGCCACTGCGCCGCAACTTAGCTGGTTGCGGCTGTGTTTGTGGCTGCGATTGTGGTTGCGTTTGCTGTGGCATATTGTGGCCACCAGCGTCCACAATCACCGACATGGGCGGCTCCTCGTTGGAATGCATTTGTTGTTGTGCCTTCAATTTGCTGTTGCTGCTGCTGCTGCTTCTGCTTCTGCTGTCGTTTGCCACGCGACGTCGCTGGCCATTGTTCGACTGTCTAGTTGCTGCTGCTGCTGCTGCTGCGCCGGAGTCTGTTGCAGGGGCAGCTGGCTGCTGCAGCATCTTCGACGATGACTTGTGTGGCCACCAATGGCAGCTCTGGTCATTCCATCTTGACGCTGCCTCTACTGCTGTCTGCAATTAGAGAAGTGTGCGAAAATGTTGTTGAATCAGCGAGTGAAAGATCAAAGAAGAAAGCATTAAAGTGCGGCAAAGATTACAGCACTTATTTATTGCATTGAGTCGAGTATTAAAATTAGTTGTAAATGAAAAAGTAAAAGTATTTTGAAGCATATATTACGATTGAAAACACGCTTTGTTTCTTGATTTTATTAGTCTACTGAAAGAAGTCAAGTTTGTATTAAAAATTTAAGATGTTTCTTAGTAACTTATGAATTGAAACGAACATTTTTTTTTGTCATGGGCAATAAATTGATTTTTTCAATACATCTAGCTTAACAGTCCCAAAATCACTAGCTCAGAGTTTATTCAAATATGCTGCAGCTTTGTGCAGCTCAGTAACATCAAATTAAAACGTTTATTTTGAACTTGATTTCTTGATTTTAATTTCGCAATTTGCTTGCAATTTAATATCAGTTTTATTAGTCTACTGAAAGAAGTCAAGTTAAAGATTTGCAAGAGTAATGCTTAAATTTAAACGTGTCATGGGCAACAAATTGATTTTTTTCAACATAACTAGTCCCAGAAGAGTTCATTCAAATAGGCTGCAGCTTTGAGCTGCTCAATAGAATAAGTATAATATCAAATTAAAACGTATATTTTGAAATACAAATTACAATTGAAAAACACGCTTTGTTTCTTGATTTTAATTTCGCAATTTGCTTGCAATTTAATATCAGTTTTATTAGTCAACTGAAAGAAGTCAAGTTAAAGATTTGCAAGAGTAATGCTTAAATTTAAACGTGTCTTAGGCAACAAATTGATTTTTCTCAACATATCTAGTCCCAAAATCCCCTGCTCAGAGTTCATTCAAATAGGCTGCAGCTTTGAGCTGCTCAATGAAATAAGTATTAGCAGTTGTATTATTGATATTGCCTAGTGGGGATTAGAGAGTTAAGCCAAAGTGACTTTGATTAGGCGGCGTCGCGGCGACTTCATCAAAGGCGCATAAAAAAGCGCTGTTGCTGTTGCTCTTGCTTTTGCTCTTGCGGTCACACGCGGCGTATGCGCAATATACGACGCACAAATACACACACACAGACACACACATGGTTTAGACATTCACCTACATACTTGCGCCCACAACAAGCACTTCACGCTGAGGTACGTGCAAAGTTTGTGAATTGATTTTTAATGCGACGCCTTGAAGCGCGTCCCAAAACGCACAACCCCAACGACCACGCCTCCCTCCCGCCCCTCGCTCTGCTCTGCGGCCCTCCAGCCATAAAAGCAACCCGTATAATGAAGCCCAAACATAATTTATATACGCACGTGTGTGTGCTGCGTGTGTGAGTGTATTTGGGGCTGTAAAAATAATGAGCAGCATATTTTGGGCCGACGAACGAAAAGTGTAGCATACTTTTTGGGGCGAGCTGCGTTTTCACTCGCACTCTGCTGTGTGTGTGCGTGTGTGTGTGTGTGTGTGTTCAATCATTAATTACGCCAGCTCCATGTGCGAATGCGAGTGTGCGTCCTAAGTATAACACATTAACTTGCCAAAAAGTGCCACGTTGTGGTTTCTGCCGCACACTCGCACACACACATCTACTGCAATTGTGCGAAAATTGGTTTATTGATAGGCAACAACAGCAACAGCAACAGCAACAAAACCTGGGCAAACTTTTGCATAGTTGGCAACAAAGGCAAACAAATTACAATGCCAATTACAACAACAATGTGTGTATTGTGCGTGTGTGTGTGTGTGTGTGAAAGCATCTCAACTGGGCCAAGGAGAGCAGCTGAGTTGGAGCTCAACCTCGGGCTGCCTTTGCTTCACATTAGCATGGAAGCTGCTTAAGCGATAAATTATCGATAAATTATGCTTAGCAAGTTGCCGCTAAATGAGATGTAAATTTAAGCGTCAATATTTTTAAAGCTCAGTCACACAGACATAGCGTCTGCTTGCACAGCTAATGACTGTTATCGATTAATGAGCTGTTATCGGGTAATAGTGCGGAACTGTGGTGTGATGCAGCAGTTGTTTGTCTTATTTAACGATGAATTGTAGCTTAGTTTAATCGTAGAAAATACACATTTGATTGAAAAGCTACTTATCGATTGCCACATGTTATCGATAAATTGCGAAAAAGTGTGGGAAAGCAAGTATTCACGCTATATGTTTCAGTATAAGCAAAAATATTTTTGGTTATCGTTTATCGATATGTTATCGATAAACTAAAAATGGCAAATATATTAGGAGAATCGTTAGAAAAACGAATTAGCATATAGTATTCTACTAATTAATCATTTTCACTGTGTTATCGATAAGTAGGTCAGGTGAACAAACGGTAGCCGCTGTCAAGCTTCCACGACTGCCTGCAAATTTAATGCCCAACTTTAATGGCAGTGACACAATGAGCCAAACATGCAATTCGTTGTGTAATAATAAAGTGGAGATTATCGATAAATCGATAGGTTCACAAAGGCCCGTCTGATGGCCATAAGCGTGTGCCTTAACAACTATTTCAAATATTTATCAAACGATTAATCAGTTGTAATCCACGGGTTTGTTTGTGTAGCCAAACGTCCACCTCAAAAAGGCGACAGTCCCAAACGGGGGAGGAGCAAGCGGCGAGTTTGCCAGGGAATGGGGTGTGGCTGCTTGTGAGTGTGTCTGTGTGTATAAGTGTGTGTTTGTGTGTGTGTTGGTGTGTTTGTGTGCGTTGGCAATGGCGTTGACGGCGGCACGTGTCCTGCCAGAGACACGACACACAAAAGCAGGCCTAGAAATCAACAATAATTAATCGTTGGCTGGCGCCATTTGTTTACAAACCGGAAACGGAAGTCAGCGCTAAGACAAACAACAATAACAACAACAAGAGCAGTCGAAAAAAAAGACTTGTGTACCATAAATGTAGCCGAGCTTGGCTCACAATGTGGCAAGAACAGGGGGGGGGGAAAGTGGGGAAGCGTCCAACTATTTAAAGCATAATCCAGCAGCAGACCAATAACAGGCGTAAACAAGAACAAGGAGGCAGCAGTAACGAGTAGAACGATGTGTAAGCGGCTTGTATAATAACACATCGCGCATATGTAAACACGCAGCAAACACACACACACACACACAGACATTTATAATTAAACACAAACAGCGTGGAAAAGCAAGGCATGAAATGGAAAACGCGCAGCAGTCGGAAAGGAGACGAGCAGCAGCGGCAAAAATACAACACACACACAACGCGGCTAACCAAACATCCCAACAACCAACACTCAGCACACACACAACACACACACACACAGAGAGAAGCGTCTACTGCGCACAGTGGTGTGAAATAATGCGATTATTGTCGCGCTGCCAATTGACAGATTTAGACATTCAAATGTCTCGACAGCAGCCTTTTGTGAAATGGGTCATTTGAGCTGCAAGCCAAGAACTCAACTGTAAATTTGCGATTGAACAATCAGACACAATCGCCCAACAATCAAAGTCACTGAGAATCTGGCGAATCTGCTTTGTGCAAATTCAATTTGTATTCACATATTGCGTATTAAGCTCGGCAAACGTGTCCTGAATTTATCACAATATATATTTATTTTTATTTATTGCACACAGCTCTACGCTGATTGACTGATCAATCAGTGTTGCAGTATTTTATAAGCATTGAATTGACAAGTATTTAAGCTGCAACAATGCTAGATTGATTGAGGTTTTTAATTAAACCGATTTCGTTTTTCTGACACTTTTCTCAACAAATTCGTATCTTTCTTTTTCAGAACTCCACTTGGATGGCAAAAGGTGAGCATTTAATTAAAAACAAATTGATTTTTATTTTCTACCAATTGATATGCATTTAATTAAGTTCAGTATCGAGAGAAAAATGACAACAACAAATTGCTAGATCGCTGCACATATCAATAGCTAATTAATTTAAGCACAAGACACGAAGATAGCTGCGCTGTCTAATTGATTTAGAAGTCGCAGAATAAGTTGAACGTGTTTAATTCAGTTAAGAGTTTGCCAAGTTCCACGCACGTCACAAGGTTCGCAGCAGCTCTTAAAGATGAATAAAATACAATTTTATACATAGCCTCAAACCATCAACCCACAACATGATTGCACGCTCTTTTAACCCTTCTTTTTTTGTTTTGTTGATGTTGTTGTTGTGGTTGGTTGGGCTGCGAGTTTTATTTATAACAGTTGCCGCTTGGACACGCAAACTTTTTTGCTTTTCCCTAATCATATTGCTTACAATGTTTGTGACTTGTTATTTGCATAACAAGCGATTGACTTTTGCCCCAACGTGCAGTCACCAAAAATGACTTATAAAAGTAGATTTAAATCCGCCGTTTGCCTCGGATCTGGGGGCCAGCTCAGCTCAGCTCAGCCTTACACAACTGATTATCCAAGCTATTGTTGCTGCGTTAGTTTTGTTAGCCCCCCCAAAACGAAAAAAACTAAAGGGAGACTGTGGAGTTGCCACGTCACATTAGCCAGTAAAATTATGCAAATAGATGTGTGTGTGTATCGTTGTTGTTGTTGTTGTTGTTGTTGTTGCGGCCTGTCTGGGGCAGGCAGGAAAGTGAAAAGCTTCAGTTGAAAATAAATAACGCATGAAAGGAGAGCGAAGAGGTTGGGCATAAGACGAAGAAACTGTGGTGGGGCATAATTTACTTTTAAATGTAAAATCGAGTCGAGAGTTGCTGTCATTGATATGAGGCTGCCTGTCGCAGCCAGACAGCGAGCCCAGATTAAAATGAAAGCAGGGAGCGGCAGAGAACAAAAAAAAAAATGTGGAAGCTACGAAAAAATACGCATACGCAGCGTTGTGCACGGTGAAAAATAAATCAAAGCAAGCACAGCGACGACGACGCGGCGCCGACTTGTGTCCCCCCTCCCCCTCCTCCTTCTCCTTCTCCTTCTCCAGCTGCTCTGCTCTGTCTGTGGCATGCTGAGATTTATGCTTCACGTTGTTTATGCGACTGGCGCCCGCTCCCCTCGACTACCTCTAACTGCCACACATTAGCATAAATCCAAGCACTTTTCAGCAGCCCTCTCGCTCTGTCTCTGTCTCTATCTCTATCTCTATCTCTGTCTCTGTTGGCTTGGCATAGTTTTGATCATTGTTTCAAAATGCTATGCGTCGTTATTATTGCCATTCCATTAGGCAGTGACACGCGCCATCATCAAAAGTCGCAAGTCCCGAAACAGCAACAACAGCAACAACAACAACAACAACAGCAAAATAAATAAACAAAAAATCTCAGTGTCCAGCTCTCAGTTCCCAGTTGAGCTGCCGATGTATTTAGCATTAATATTTATGATTGCTCATCTGTGTATACGGCTGCCGATGTTGATGCCTCCCCGCATTCGCATTCGCATTCGCATTCTCGTTTTCATTGCGCTGATTTTATTACGAATATTATTTCCTTTTTCTCGCCCCTAAAACTGTCGGGGGCGGGCATGATGAGCGACTGATACCGTGAAGTGAACTAAAGAAATCACACTCTAGCTTTGAAATTCTATTTTAACTAAGCTGCTGTCCGCTTGTCAAAGCACATCAATCTCAATAACTCTGTAAGTCAGCTACTGCACAATGCCAGAAGTTGGCTGCCCTTTGAAAGACATAACATTTATTTATAGTTTCAAAGACTTTGCATATTTAGCGACTCCACAGTTTAATATATTATTTGCTGTTCAATGCATATAATTTATTAATATATTTAGCTGCAACTGCTGTCCGTCTGCTCTTTCAAGATCTGCAAACTATTTGTCTGTCTTATACACAATTTAATGCTTTAAAAACATGGCAATATTTAAGGAGTATCTCGCTGTCGGGCAGCCGCTCAACTAGTGCGGCACATTCTCAGTTTGGCTTTTGTTTTTTTATTTAGCTGGGGCGCATAAAAATACAAAAGCTCATTTTCATGCTCAGCAGCTGCCAAACGCACAGCAAAATCTTCTTTACCTTAACGCACACACACACACAGACACAGTTACAGCTATACACACCACTAAAACTCCCACACACACACACACACCGAGAGAGAGACCCAGAAACAGTTGAAGTTTTTTTTCCATTTCATTTTGCAATTTCATTGGCTTTCGCTGTTGCTGTTGCTTTTCAGCTTCATTGAGCGCATTTGTTACTTTGCTTTAGCTCTGACCGCTTTTGGTTTTCACATTTATGCTTTAAGAACTTCTCGCCCTTTCTCCTCTTCCTTCCACTCTGTGTGTGTGTGTGTGTGTGTGGGTTGTGTATGTGCTTATTGTCGTTTTAAATACACAGCCGTAAAATTCATATTTTTATGCCATGGCTTTTATTGGCCATTCGCTGGAGCACCTTGCAGTCAAGTGGCCCAAAAGTACATATATCTCATGCCATCTGCAACTGTAACCGCTGCTCCAAATGTATCTGTATCTGTAGCTGTTGCTGTATCTTCAGCTGGGCATCTTTTGTGTCTGTTTCTGTTTCTGTTTCTGTTTGGCCGACATCAATTCGATTACTTGTGCTAATGCAATATATGCCCAACAGCATCGCTCTTCGCATAAGTATCTGTATTTCAGTATTTCCGTGTATTTCAGCATTAAGATTCAGTTATGCTGCTGACTGAATATTAATGCCGTTACTCCCAATGGCTCAGCTCGACGGCCATAGACCGTAAACTCTTCCCGGGCAATCCCAGCGTTGCCAATGCTAAATATAAATTACAATTTTATTATTGCAAATTAGTTGCTTAGCTTATGCTTCATTTCAAGGCGTTCTTCGCTGCAGGAAGGGATTGTGAGAGAGAGCGCAATATAAAAGTTTGTTTCAATTTGAAGCACGTTGAATAAATATTCCATTTTAGTTCATTGCAATGTGTGACTAATTGTGCTACAATAAAGACTAACACATAGAATTGTTTTGTGTTTTACAAGCACTCAACGAATATTTGAAACATATTCTATGAAATTAATTTATTTCTTGTAGCCTTTTTATACGATCTAAGCTTGCTCTATAACAATTTGTATTGGGGAACTATTCATCTTATTTCTTTGCTATGTTTGCAACTCACTTAGGCTTAAATAAGTGCTATAATTGTAATGACTTTATGCTTATATGTTCGCAACGATTCCTCTATGATTTGCTATCCTATCTCGTAGTTCTTATAAATTTGAGTTGTGGCACTTAATGATGCATAATGTGAGAAGTGGACGAGTTTGTTGCAAGCGATATTTGTGCACAGGTTACGAGTTGTTGTCGTTGAAAGCGTCACACTTGCTTACAGTCATGTGCTTTGCTCAGAGATTCCCTTTTTCAATGCCAGCCGACAAGTAATTTACAATATCGATGCGATACGATGCGATGCGATGCGATGCGATGTGGTGCGATAGAATGCGATGGCTGGAGACGGTTGGGAGGAGGTGGCGTTGAGTTTATTCGTTACGCGATTGGGAGTTGCGGCCGCAGCCTTGACTTGGCTCGGCTTAAGATTGAGATTATCATGAAGCTGGCAGCTTTTAGCTGCTTTTTTATTATTTAACAGCTGCAGCTGACGCCAACGCGACCGACGCAGGTGAGTGTAAGTAAGTGAAATAAGCAAACGGCAAGACGGCAGCTCAGCTCAACTCGAAGCCAAAGATGCAGAAGGGATAGCAAAATAAGCGACGTGGCGACGGAGGAGCAACGGATGTGGCGGCAACGTTCGTCGTGGCTGGCGACGTCGTTGTCCTCATTACTTAAAAGCGCGCCAACGCCAAAGCGCGTTGCCAACTTGATTGAATGAGTTGGGCGTGGGTGGGCGTGGCAATATGACGTGACTGCCAAGATGGCAAAGCAACAGAGAGAGAGAGAGAGAGAGGGAGAGAGAGCGCGTGAGGATGCTAAAATGCCAACGAGCAGCTAAAAACACGTAGCTCAAGACCAGATTGTGGCTACCTGGCGTATGCGTAATATGCGCATTTGTAAACAATTTGCAGCTGAAATTACGATTGCAATTCGCATAATTAAAACCAAACTTGAATTTATCAGCTAACGCAGCACAAAGCAGAGCATTGAAAACCACTAGAAATAAGATTTTAAGTTACATTCAAGGAAAAAATTGCAAACCCTGACATCATTTAGGTTAAAAGAACTCTGCAAGAAACTCCAATAAACCTTAACACATTTCCAGGCTAACTTAGAGGCATTAAAACCGCTGTCGAAGCGCAAATTAATAGTGTTTAAATATAGCTGTTATAATGAGAAAAGCATAGAACAAAACGTAAAGTTAAACTTGGAAAAAGGAAGAAAAAATATTTGTGAAGCAACAGAAATTTCTTATATTAAAATAATTATAATATATATGAATTTGAAATTAGGCTAACAATATGGCTTTGTTTTTCCCACAATCTACAGTCAATCAAGTAGCAGGATTTAGTTTACATCATTTTTTTACAGTCGCAAGGCTTAAAAAAGGCTTCCACTAGATTTAATTTTAATTTCACTCTGCCAAATGCAAATTAAAACCGAAATGAGTTAAGCTTCAGTTCCCAGAAACCAAAAAATATAAAAATATCTAAGCCTAAAATGGAGTTTGATATTATGCAAAAGAACAAAAAGAAATCACAGTATTTTGTTGATTTAATGCGTCCAGCTGAGTCCCAGAAGCTCCCAGCAGAGGGCAGAGTTCGAACAGCGAGTAGTGCTGTAAATCCTGACAGCGATAGCACGAATTGGGCTCAAGTGTGTGTGAGTGTGTGGGTGGCATTATAGATGGGTCCTTTCGGGACGATGCTGCTACGCACTTTTGCCTGCAGTTTGTTGCCTTTGTTGTGCCATGCGGCCAAGCCAATGAATTTTTATGCAAATTCTTTTTTGCTAGCCACTGCAAAAGCAACGACAACAACAACGACAACGACAACGACAACTTGTTGCCACATTCCGTATCGTAAGGGTTTCTCTTGTCGTTGTTGGTTTTTGTGCGGTTTTGCGGGCGAGGGTGCGAGGGGGATTGTTTCTCGGTGTTGTTCCTGACGGGGACGGGGGCAGGGGGTCGTGGGGCGCAGAGCTCTCGAATTCGCCCGTCTCTCTGTTGTCAGTCGACAAGGGAGCAAGTGCGGTCGGTGTGGTTTCGTTTGGTTTGGGACGCCAGCCGCCTGCCAGCAGCGTTGACAAATTAAACAAATAAGACAACAGCAACAACAAGCACAACACACACACACACACACACAATACACACAACACATGCACACAACACACATAACACAGGCAGGCAACTCGTAATTCGATTTCAGCTCGCTCTTTCTCTGTCTTTTTGGAAATGACAACGACATGTAAATACTTTTTGGTCCCCATCGCCCAACCAAACGGAAATGCTTAGAATTTTGTTGACAACAGCAGCAGCAACAAATAACAAGCCAAGAAAAGCAGCAGCAACAACGATACAACGATACAACGAAAAGAAGGCAAGCAAAACCAAAACTTTTTGGCCCAAATCGAAAAGCACACGAATGAATTTTCATTCAATTATCCTGAACATTTGCCTGCCTGACTGCCTGCCTGCCTGCCGTTGTCCTGGATCCTGCTTCATTCGGCTGCTGCTGCAGGAACAGGTCTTCAGTGCTCGTCCTTTGCTGCTTGTTCTTGTTGTTTGTTTGTTTGTTTTATTTGTCTGGGGACTGAAACTAGCCCCAAACTGCTCAAGGGACTTCACTCGCCGGCGCTCGCTCTTTCAGCTTTCTCTGACATTGTTTTGGGGCCACGTTAAGGCCATTGTCTTAGTGCCGTGCAGTGTTGACTGAAAATTCATAGCCGCTCTGTTTCAATTTTGGCCTCTGCTGCTCTCCGTTATCCTGTGTGTCCGTGTGTGTGCCGTGCTGCGCTGTGTCCTGCCGCCAGCGATGCTGCCCCACATCACCTCGTCTCCCCGCCAAGTTTTGGCCATAAAATTTCATTTTATCAAACAATGAAAACGTGTCGGACGCGCGCACCAAGACACACCGGGGCACCAGGATAGGACAGGACAGCAGGCACTCAAGGTGCGCCTAGCAGCGTGTTTTAGACTCTTGAAGAAATCATATTGACTGTGCCGCGTTCGTTATCCTCTTTATCGTTAAGTGCTTTAAGTGTGCTAAGCACTTGTCGCAGCCTCAAAGCCTCTCTCTCATTTTCATTTGCCAGCTATTGTCGCAACGTTCACGAAAGTGACGCAAAAGAGAATGGCAAAAAATGCTCGCTCACGAGAGCGCAAGCGATCGAACTGAAACTTTAAAGTTTCTCACATAAGTGAATGCAAATAAATATTGCGCAAAGAATTTTTTCGACCGACTTTTCAACGCTAATACTATAAAAGGTTAGTCATTTTCTTTTCTTTTCTTTTTTTTTTTTTTTTGGTGGCCCGTTTTCTTGGGAAAACAAGTTTTGCACTCAAGTTTTAAGCTGCTTACCAAGTTGCCGCATTTTCTGCTGTCCTACTCGATCTCGACCGTCCTCATTTTGCATTTGCCCTTCCACTCTATTGCGTTCTTCTCGCTTGCCCTTGTCCCATTCGAAATGTTCTTTACTTTTTGCTTTAATTGAGTTCCATATTCCTTTGTGTAATTATGTATGCTTTACTTATAATTACAAAGGCAGGGATACCAGGCGCACAGCTCTTATAACGTCTTTGGCTTACCAAAAAAAAAGTTCCCAGTTCTCTGCCTACTTTTAATGTTTGTTCCTACATCCTCCTCCCCCCCAGGAGCGGGGATAATTTACTTTTGTAATGGGATATGCTTCGAAGGGGAAGTGGATTTTATTTTATTTTTTAAGTATGCCATGTGAGCTGAGCTCGGCAAGCTCCTTAGGCGCCACAACTTGTGGTTAATGTCAATTTTGGGGACATTGAGACGAATTGATATTTGAGAGCGCATTTTCCTTCATTAATTTTCATTCGAAAATGTGGTGATTACGAGAATGAGAGCAATTTTTCTTATTTATTTTAAATGAGGTCGCAGAGCATTTTCTATTTAATTTTTAGTTCGTTTCACCTCACGAAATTCAAGCATTTCAAATTACATTTTCACTCGGCTTTTGATTAAAACTTTAGTTGCTTCTTCCCACAGGAACAAAATGAATTTTGTTGTTAAGATTTCGCAGCTAACAATTTGTTCAAACTAAAACTAAAATATTCAAATTATTGTACATCAGAGAGCTAGCAAAAATATTCGCTAAGGCTGCCAAGATTTTTGCTTTTGTTGCCTTAATTTAAGGTATTTTTTTTAAAACAGATCTTTTCTTTTCTATGTAATTTTTCCGCTTAATTAGAGTAATTTAAATTTCGTCTTTGTATAATCTTCAAAACCTTTGCTATTAATTTCTTTCAACTTTTAGTTATTAACTTGTTCTCTTGCCGTTATTTGCATTGCAATTAAACTCTCCGCCAATGATTTCCATCTGTGCTTTCCGCAGTCTGTCAGTTTTGCGGCAAATTTTCAATTTTGGGGATTTTAATTGGCTGCCAGGTCAACGGCAAGCAAACGGAATTGCCAAATAATTTACTACCAACATTGTTGTTGCTGTTGTTGCTGTTGTTGTTAGAGCTCTGGCTGATTAGGCCAATGTCCTGCACACAAAAGGCGACCATTAAGTGGCATAAGGCGCGCCTTAAAACTTGCCTAATTGGCCACTGCTTCGGCCTCGTTCGCCGCCCCTTCCACCGTCTCTGACTTTGCCTCTGCCGCACTGTGTGCCGCCTCCGTTGTGGGGCATCCACGCAAAAAACTTTTTACGCAAAGTTGGCCACAAAAATTGTGTTTCGCCCGCTTTTGTGGGCGTCATAAAAAGTAAAAATGAAATAAAAAAAAAGCAAAAAATACGCCCAGAGTAAAATAGCTGCCGAAAATATGTCAGCTATGAATTTGTAAGTAGAGAGCACAACCTGTGTTCACGTTCATGTTCATGTTCATGGACCAGAAGCGGCCTGGACCACGTTCAGGTTGTGGTCCAGCAAACTGTTATACAGCCGGGATGGCTGGCTATATCATTAAGCAATTTGCCCACACAAATTGCGCATTCCAGCGCTCGACTTTTATGCTAAATTGTTAAAGCAGTCGGCAGTCGACAGTCGGCATTTTACTACTTGTAGTTGTGCGTAATTTAATTTTTTAGCTGTTATATTAGCAGCTGTAACCGAAAGCTACTGCGACAGCGACATAATTTATTGAGGCTTAGCTTGCAAACTGCGCTCGGCGCATTTAATGCTTTTGGCTTCGAAATGTTCTGCATAAATGTAATTAACGTTCACTGCATTACAGTCGTATTGTTATATAGTTCAACGGCTGCAGATCTTGGTCATGAATAATGTAAACTACACTTTAACTACTGTTATATTTGCAGGGCGAAAAGCGGCGAGAATTTTGGGGAAAACAATTAAGACGAAATTTCCTAGAAGAAATCTAAGTAAGTTGCAATAATATTATCTAAAGAATAGCTTCATATCTCAAATTTCCTTTTAGGAATAGGAAAAGAATATTGTATAATTAAAACTATTTTATTTTCAAGTATTGTTTCTAAGTGTTTGAATAACTGTTATACAGTAATACTGTTATACATCTGAAATGCTTCCTTCAAAAGTCTCTTGAATTGTGTACAATGCAACATTCAGTGATTTCTCCGCCAGTTTCCACCTTACTCTAAATGCAAACTGTTATACAGAATAGCTTGATTTCTCAAATATAATTTTAGGAATAGAAGAAGAATGTAGAAGAATTAAAACTATTTTATTTTCAAGTATAGTTTCTGGAAAAGTCTTAAAATAGCTGTTATACAATCTTACTGTTATACAACTAAAATGTTTTACTGTTATACAACTGAAATGTTTCCTTCAAAAGTCTCTTGAATTGTGTGATATGCAACATTCAGTGATTTCTCCGCCAGTTTCCACCTTACTCTAAATGCAAACTGTTATACAGAATAATTTAATTTCTCAAATATAATTTTAGGAATAGAAGAAGAATGTAGAAGAATTAAAACTATTTTATTTTCAAGTATAGTGTCTGGAAAAGTCTTTAAATAGCTGTTATACAATCTTACTGTTATACAACTAAAATGTTTTACTGTTATACAACTGAAATGTTTCCTTCAAAAGTCTCTTGAATTGTGTGATATGCAACATTCAGTGATTTCTCCGCCTGTTTTCGTTCGCACTCTAAATGCAAACTGTTATACAGCTGCCTCTCGACAAAATGCAGCCTAATCAGCGCCAAAGTTCTTATCTACAGCGAAAAGCAGACAGTGCTTGTAAGCCTGAAACGTGGTTTGCGGCGTGTGGCATGTGGCGTGTGGCAGTGCTTAGCCTTGGTGCACCTGCAAATGCAACTTGTCGCCGTGTTCTGTGTCCACTCGTGAGTCAGCGACAGTCAGCTTTGCTGCTAAGCTCGCGCCCGAGAGTCCGAACGAAGCCTAAGGCTCAAGTTGGCAGTCACCTTGAGATCTATGTAGTAAAAGCAGCAGCAGCAGCAGCAGCTGGGTGAGAAGAGGGACAAGGCCAAGCCACAACATGGGCAACTGTCGGCCTATGGACTCGCAATTTGACCTGGTCCTAAGACTAAGACTCGGCTTGCACAACAACTGAATAAGAAGAGCAAAGAAAGAAAAAAAGCTGTTGACCTTTGCCTGCCACGCACACACACAGCAAGCAAAGAAAGTGGGAGAGGGAGAGCGAGAGAGAGGCAGAGAGTGGGCAGTTAGAGGCGCCAGCAGAGCACTTGTCTACCCTTTGGCCTCGTCATTGTTTGCCCCAAAGCCCCAAACTGGCAATAAACTTGTCTATTTTAGCACACAAAACTATGCCAAGTTATTTGTTGCCATTGTGTTCGTCGTGCTCTTGTTGTTGCTGTTGCTGTTATGAGGCTGCCACTTTTTTTTACTTGTTCCTTCTTTTTTGGTTGCCCTTAGCCGAGCCGCTTTTTGTGGCAGCGGCTCAATTTGAATTAAATTCAATTTCGTTGTTGTTGCTGTGCGCTCTTCTTGCGTTTTTGCCTGCTTTTTCTTGTGCCGAGTCTTTTTTTTTCAAGGTTGCAACATTTGCCACACTGCAACTGCAACCAGCTGAGTCCGAGGCAGCAGCAACAGCAGCAGCCCAGCGGCCATTAAGCACTATGAAAAGCAGCCGCCGCCCCCGCCCCCGTCCTCGAAACTCACGCCGCACTCTGCCGCTCAACTGCATTCGCATTTTCTGTCATTTCAGCTGTCGACTGCCTTTGGCCTGATTTTTTCGCTTTTATGCAAACCGAAAGATAGAGAGACTGGGCAAAAAATATAGGTAAAGCAAGCCACAGATAGACAGAGAGAGGGAGAGAGAACGAGGTGAGGTGGTGAGGTGGTGAGGGGTGAAGTATACGCAGAAGGGTGGCCGAAATGAGACTAAAAACTGTAAAAGCAGCTTTTCATTTGGCCAGCAACAGAATTTCCGACCCTTACTCTGCTGCCTGGCTGACTTGCAATTAAGAAAATTTGTCAGTTTGCTGCCGTCGTCGTCGCCGTCGTCGTCGTTGTCGTTACGAATGAAATGAGATGCATTCAATTGAACAAAATTCAAACAAACCTGCCCCAAATGGGATGCATAATTAAACAACTAAGGAACACAAATACAACACGCACACACAATAATCCCAAAGTACTTCTCTCATTTCAGAAATCTCTTTCAATTGCTTTTGCATAAGTGGCACACAATCAAAGCAATTCTTTTCAAATGTTAGACGCACTTATTTTCAACGTGCCACACAAAAGAAAGTTGAGGCAAGGGTTGTGTCTAATTAATTCGCAATGCAAATTAAATATGCAAATTAAATTGAAGTAAAGTAGGTACTTAAAAAAAAAAAAGAAAAAAAAACGCTTGTCAATCTCAAGTGATTTACTTTAGATTGATATTTTCTATGTAATTTGTAAATTAAGACAGAGATTTGTTGACAGTATTAAATGAAGAGCGCGTTGAAAGGTGCTGAGAAAAACAGCAGTTACTCTAGAAACTATATCCATGTCTTTTCTGTGTACTTTCAAGCATTTATAAGCTACTTAGACGCAAATGAAGCGTCGCCAAGTGGGTTGTCACCTTAACTGGCAGCTTGCATAAATTTTAGCTGGCAAACTACTCAAACTTTTGTCGCCATCTCGCTTTTATTGAATAGCAGCAGCAAGTGCATCGCTCTGACTGATTCGCTTAGCGTTTTGGGGCCAACTGCTCGCAACTCAAGGCGAAAGTTTGGCCGAAACCGATATTAGACGCAAATTGTGTGAAGCAAAAATATGCTCGTATTTTTGAGCAAAGAAAGAATGTATCTATATATATATTTATGCTGAAAATGATTGCGACTTGTCTTGACTGTGTGTGTGTGTGCCACTTACTAGTCGACAGAGTCAACTTTTTCCTTCGCTTTGCTTTTGCTTGCCTCTGCTATCTGCCGCACTTCCGGTTTCCGGCGACACTTCCCCTCACCTCCGCCCCCCTGCTGCCCCGCCTGCTGCTCGACCGCCTGGAGCAACAACAAGAGACGCTTCCTGCACGTCGTCGTCTATGCCATTATGGGCACTTGAGCCGCTGCCAGCAGCTGCCATTTGTTTTGGCCATAAATGTTTTGCAGCTTTACCTACCTACCCCACAACTCAACTGCTTGTCTCCCATTCTCTTTCTCTGTCGCTGTTTCTATCTCTCTCTCTCTCTCTCTGTGTGTGCACTTTGCTCGTATTTTTTGGCTCTTCGAACATAACGCACGAAACTTTTGGCACGATTTATGCAGTTAGCAAGCAGCCAGCAGCCAAAGTAGCGACTACTCAGCTAGCCAAACTGCCTGGCTAACAGCGTGCAGGCTGCCTGCCAGCCAACCAACATGTTTTAACCGACTCGACCAGCTTCCAGAGCTCAACTAGAGATGGATGCGTGAAAGCACGAGATGTGCTTAACAACGACAACTCTCTAAGACAAATTGAAGTGACTCAAACTTAGATTATTGCATAGTTAGCACACTTAAATTGAACAACATTTTACATATTTGAAATCCGTATTAACTATCATTAATTTGCAAATATTTGTAGCAAATAATCTAGTGAAGAAAGTGTGGTAAAGTAAATGATGTAAAAAATGTATATGATTTCTATATTTACAAATCATATTTTTCATATGTTTTATTTGCAATAATTTTAATTTATTCTCAATCTCATTTTCAATGAATTTTTAAAATATTTTCAATGTGCAACTAGTTTCAAGAATATCATGACTGTAAGAGCAGTACTTATTACTAAAAATATACTGTTTGCGCCATAAAATACCGCAGTATTTGTTGCCAACATATACTGCTTTCTAGAATAAAATACTACATGAACACAAAGTAAGTTTAGTGGCTGTGAAAATATATTGCTCGCTGCCATTAAATAAAGCGTGCGTCAAAGTTGCTTTATTTGCCACAAAAATATTAAATGTTCCACCATTAAATACTGTGCAGGTAAAAAGAGTTTTTACTTCTGCAAACTGCACCAAATCTTCTACTGCTAAAGTACAGAGAGTTTACTTAGGTTAACATGCAATAAAATTTGATTTCTTCAACTCTTCAAATGCAGATTTATGCGCAATTGAATGGCTACTAAATTAGAAATTTATTGATTGCTGCTAGACAATAGAATATTACTCTGCTTTTATTCCCACATAACTTGTGTGTGTTTCAAATCAATGGCTCGACTTGGACACGCACAAGGCACGCACGTGCCACAAATGAAAGCACTCTGCGGACTTTGCGTCGAACGACAACAACTGCAACAACAACAACAACAACAACAACTCAGCAATAAGTGCATTTTGCCATTTGGCCATTTGGCAGTGCCTTTAAATGGCCTTATCGTCCCCTCACATTCCCCCGCTTGCCAACTACTTTGGCAGTGGGCAGACGACACCTGTGACGTTGTCGTTGCGTTTTGCTGGTCATTGCGTTGGCTGGCAGTTGGTGGCTTTTGCAGCTTGTTGCATTTTTGGTTGCGCGTTTCCTGCTGTTGCCCGCCATTTGCTGTTGCTGCTTACCGCTGCTTAAATTACACACTTCCGTCTTCCTTCCTGCAGCAGCGGCAACAGCTCCTATGCTCTTGCAAACAGCAGCAGCAGCAACAGCGACGACGGCAGCTGCGTTTTGTTTGCCCGGCCCATTCGGCTTCCTAAACGGGTTTTGTCAAATTGTAACCGGGGCAATTCTCTGAATTTCTAACCGAGCCCACGCGCATTCACATTCTCCGGGGCGGCACTTCACTTCACAATTCAGCGTGTATGTGTGTTGCTATTTAAACGTACCTCCCAGACTGTTATACGTGCAATTTGAGTGCTGAAAAATATTCAATACATCCAATTTGGCAACAAACACCAATAATCAGTTGTAATAGCAGCATTAAACAAGTGTTATACGACTGTTATACGACTGTTATACAACTGTTATACACCTGTTATACGACTGTTATACGACTGTTATACACATGTTATACTTCCATTTGTTGCATCTTTAGATATGCAGTCTGGTTTTAGCCGCTTTTGCATTGCATTTATTAAATGCGACAACTGTTATACTCCTACATAAATAAAATAAACCATATTATGCACTTTATAATCAATCAACTTTTATGCTCCCTCTCAACAAGAGTCGCCCAATCAATCAGCCAATCAATTAGCTGTTCTAATTGAACTAGATTTCGCGCGAATCTCACTTAAACGCCCTCAGGGCATGCAACAGTTATACAACGTTATTGTGCGCGAATGCCACAAATTTGCAAGCACCGCAAAAGTTGTACATTTAATTACCGTCGTACTAAATGCATTCCCGTGTCTGAGGTTTTTCGCCTGCTGCATTCCGCTGGATTCCGCGGCATTCGCCTCACGGCGCTGCCAGCTGCTTTTTTGGGGGGCGTGGAGGCGGGGGAGGGGGGCAGGAAACTTTTCGTAGGCAACAACTCGAAACGCATTAAGTGCCAGCTCATCCGCGGGCGATGCTGTTGTGATACTGTTTAGTGTGCTCGCAGTTTGCCGGAAGTTCTGCTTCTGCAGCTGTTTGCTTTATCGTTATTATTATTATCATTTATTATTATTTATTATTATTATTGTTATCATTGTGTGTTGTTTTCATTATTTTTTGTTTTTCGTTTTTGTCGTTGCCAACAATAAGGAAAAAAACAAAACAACACACAAAAAAACGAAGAAAAATTAATTAGACTAATTAAAACGCTGGCAGCCAGCGTGAAAGTTCCAAGTTCAAAGTTATTTCGTAGTTGATTGAATGAAAACTTTGCCAGGTGGCAGCGGTGGCGTAAGGTGGACGTCGAGCTTGGAGCGTGGAGGCGTTGGGGATGTTGCAGCAAAGAGCGAAAATTAATTAACTTGGCCTTGATGGGGCCAATGCCAAACAAATGGAAGAGCAGTGCCAAAGCTGTTTTTGGCAAATGGCAAACAATTGGCAAAACTCAAAACATAATTAAGACGCCGAGTCTCTTACTTTTTCCCTCTCATAACCCTCCCTCCCACCTCTGTGCCTTGTCTTTGTCCTTAGCTTGCCACACTTTGTCCCATGCTAGGTTTTTTTTTTTCTTTTTTAATGGCCCTCGAGTCTTGAAATCAATTAGCGCACATCACTCGAGCGCTGCGTAGGAATTGGGCTTGGATTGAGGTCAGCGCTGCCTGCGGGCTGTCACAAAAAACAAAAAAAAGTACCCCAGTTAAAAGTGAGTACCAGAAGTGTGGGAAAGTGGTTGGAGAAGGAGGAGGAGATGGGTAGGAAAGCAGAATGTCTGTCGCTCATGTTAATATCCACAGCGCCGCAAAGTAGGCTTTGCTTGCGTCTCTTTGCTCAGCTTAAAATTGCGAGCAGAGAACTTAAAGCTGTCTTCTTTTTGCCAACCTCTTGTTCTTCTTCACTTCACTTCACTTCACCCATCCCCGCAGCTGCGTTGGCAGCGCTTTTTGCGCGTGTCAGTGTCAGCGACACTGGCGACTGTCGCCGTCTCTATCTCTGCCTCTGCCTCTGCCTCTGCCTCTGTTTCTGTAGCTGTAGCTGAAGCTGTCATGTGCAGCGGCCCATGAGTGTCATATTCGTATACTTGGCCGTGTGTGTGTGTGTGTGTGTGTGCGAAAGTAACTACGAGTGTGCATGTCTTTTCATGGGTCAGCACGTCGCCAACACTTTTTGGTTGAAACGTGGCTGGGGCAGCGACTAAAGCGCACATAAATGAGAATGAGTGACAAGCCCTGCTGCTGTATAACAGTTTGCGCTTGGCAAATAAGTTGGTCGCATTGCAGCTAATCGTAAAAGTATTTTATAATAAACGTAGCACACTGTTATAACAGTTACAAAGAACGTGAAAATACTTCAATTAACAATCAACAAAGAAGATGAAAATTATATAAATATAGTAATAATATGTATTACAGCTTCAATAGGGAATGCTGAAGAAAGCTTAGCCGAAGTTTTATGCAAATGTATAAAGATTTTAAGGCACTTCTATACTTATATTGACAGCAAGTTATACAAAGTGCAAGTAGTTGAAAGGAATTCATTAAATAATTAGGGAAATATCATAGTGTTATTATATTTTATTTGCCTGTGAATTGTGCGCCATAATGTAGGCCAGTATAACAGTTGTAAAGTGCGCTGCTACAGCTGCAGTCATAGTCTGTGACTTTTATTATCGTGCGCCGACTTGCGCTGTCAAATCAGCGAGGCTTTTAGTTGTTCCAGCGCTGACAGGTTTAGCCTTCGATAGCAGAGCTTGGTAGCTGTGTCTGTGTGTGTGTGTATGTGTGTGTGTATAACAGTGTGCGCGTATCAACAGATGGCAGGGCCAAGCTGACTTACGAAACAACAACAGCAACACAACATTGCCTAGTTCTGTGCTGCGTTTGTGAATTGCCCGTGCAAAGCACTTGATGTTGTCAGTGGGGAAAATGCACGAAAGGCCAAAGTGAAAAGCCATGACGGAGCAACAGCAACAGCCACAGCAACAGGGGTTGAGATAGAGGGAGCACAACAACTGGAAACTGCAAACTGCAAACAGCAACGCTTTGAGTGAACGTCGACGACGTCGACGACGAACCTGCAAAACTACAACTACAACTGCAACTATACTCAGTCACATGCATCGCAGACTAATGCACACCTGGGGGCTCTCTGCATGCGCTGAAGCACTTTTCGCAGTACCTTTGTGCCGCTCGTGTGCTTTGTTCCACGTGGAAAGGTCGCCATCGCCATCGTCATCGCCATCTGCTGGGGCAGCGGCTGCGACGCGTTTTTGGCAGTTGCTGCCGTTGTGCACTTTTCGCATTTAATGAAGGCATTTAGCACTGCGCTGTCGATGTCGATGTCGACGTCGACGTCGAACGACGCGTTCTAGTTGACGTCGTCAATGACGATGGCATTGCCAATGCTGATGGAGAAAATCCAAGCATGCAAATTGAACAGAAACGCAGCGAATCGGAATTGACCTTTGACGCGGCGCGCCGTTTGAGGTCTTTCAATTGCGTTGCGGTACCAGCTCGCAGCTGGCAGCTGGCATTGATACAATTTGACGAAATAGTAAATTTGCGAGACTGTTATACGACTGTTATACTGGTGTATGAAGTGTGTGTGCCCACACATTACACATTAAATCTACTAAATTATATCTAGTAAATTTGCAAAACTGTTATACAACTGTTATACTGGTGTATGAAGTGTGTGTGCCCACAAATGCGTTAGTAAGCTGTTTAGAGAAGGACTTTCCAGCAATTTATGCCATACTATAACTGTTATACAACTGTTATACTAGTGTAAAACAAACATTTCCTTGCCATTTAAATCTAGTTTGCCTTAGTAGACTGGTTTTTAACTCTTCTATTAGTGTTAAACACGCATATGCTTGTTAATTTAATCCAATTTGGCGTGTTATACTCATTCAACTGTTATACTACTGCAGAATATGCATTTCCTTACACATGATATCTATTTTGATTTGTTGCAACCGTTACATAAATGAAACAAGCAATTGGCTCACAACTCTACTGTTATACTGCCGTATTAAAGCACTTAAATGTGAAGACACTTGTGGTCGACTCTTGTGCAGAGCTGCATATTGCATGAATAAACTCACAACTAATGCCATCGTATATATTGTGCTGCACAAAAGCTGTGGCAATCAAAGTTCTGCTGTTAATTGGACAGCAGTTGTAGCGTTCTCCAGCAGTCCGTGCAACTGTTATACACGTGACCTTCACATTGCAATTGAATTAGAAGCAACTGCAATCGAATCAATCGAACAAATGCCCCAGAACAATGCAAAGATGCAGACAAAAAGAGATCGAGAGCGAGAGCGAGAGCGAGAGCGAGAAAGGAGATTATAATCCCTGTGTCGAGAGCGAGGGCGAGAGGCAATCAGTGTCGGGCTACATTTATCAATTTAGTTGCGCCCTGCAGCGCAAATGGCAACAAAGGAGCCATGAGACAAGATATGACACGACCGATGCCCAGTTTAGGGGCAAACAATGATGGCCTAACAAACTGAAGACAGACATGCAACACGGAGCACGGAGCACGGAGCACGGCACACGGTGACGTGCAACGTGCAGCGTGCAGCTGCAGCACTTGTCACTCGCCCGCCGGGCAAGTTAAACGAAAAGTGAATTGAGTAAGGGACAGAGAGCGAGAGAGAGGGGAAGAGAGAGAGAGGGAAGAGAACTACAAATGCTGGTAGAGAGGCAACACTTCCGGCAGTTTAGAGGCAGCGCCAGCTAAGGCCAGTTGCAGCAATTGTGTGTGTGTGTGTGTGTGTGTGTGGCACAACAATGCCTCCTGATGCGGCTGCCACTCGACAGGTGCACAGACAATGGCCAATTGAAGCTGCCGCCCGCTCTCCGCGCCCCCCGCTTGCCACGCCCCGTGTTCGCAGTCGTCGAGGAAACGTTGTAATTACAACCGCAGGCCATGCCGGCCGAGGTGCGCTTTGTTTGCCCCAAAACAAAGCGCTTCTCCCTGCAACAGATTCCTCCCGCAGCTGCAGCCAAACACAACTGAGATACGGCCATGGCCTTAAACAAGACGACAAGACGACAAGACAACAAAACTGAGAGCTTGCAACTTTTGGCAGCAGCGAGCAACATCGACAGCACAATCATTCATTCAGAAGCCGCCTGCAACTGCAACTTAAGATGATGTTGTATGAGAAACTCGTGAGCATATTATAAATCATAAGTCTATGCAAATGCTGCACGACCGCTTGAAGGTGCATCTGCCACAGACATAGCGCCTCCTGCCTCGCCGCACACTCGCATTGAATGCGTTGCATATGCTGCGGTTGTTGCACGTTGATACATGACCATGTGCGGCAAGCAGCTTAAGGACGACGTTGCCAACTATTTGCAACAGACCAAAGCAGCCATAAACCGAGACTTGAAACTAAAGGCGACTCTCTGATGCTCTAAGCAAAAAATAAACCAAAGAATTGGAAACATTTTTAACAGTACTCGGCCAACACATAAATTTCCATTTTATTTTTTTATTTACTCAAAATATTTCTGCAAGAAATTCAATAACTATTTCTGCCCAACTCTGCAACCACATTTAACGTAATTTAAATATGTAAATTAGTTCAGAAAATGTGCTTAAATTATGCAAATACATTCATTTGTCTTGTGTTGTTTTATGTCATGCAGTTTATTTCACTAGCATTAATTACCACATTGCATTTTAGCAGCCGCAAAACTCTTCAATTGAAATAATACAAATTTGCTCAATATTTGTGCTTTGCTCTTAGTTTTGATGAGCCTAATTAATGCCTCAAGTCATCGTCGGCCCTTTATTAAGCAGCACAAATACTATGCTAATTCAAGCAGTTGGTTGACTTTTGTTTCACCAAAACGTCACTTGATTATTTCGCACAAATTGAATAAATGTTGCGCTTTAAGCGTTTGCCCGACATTCCGCAAGTGGAGTGAACTGCATTAGTCACATAACATAATTGAATATGAAATAACTACTACTTTGGGGCGCCAGCTGTGCTTGTCCTTCACATTTGGCATTATTGAAGTCCCGCACTTCTCCAGCATAAACATTGTCTTTTTGTGCGAAAGGAATTTCAGTTGATTGCATAGCATGCCAATCATTTGTCATAAGGGCCGAGCGAGCATCGCATTCTATTTTGAGGTTATCACACAATTTGCAAATGCTTTTTTCTGCTATCAGTGGCGGTGGCGGTGGCATGTTGCAAGGACCTTGGAGTGCATATTAGAATTCCGTTTGCCTCCCTCTTAACTCTAATTTGCGTGCAAGGTCAGTTTCAGTTTCTAATTTTGGTTTTTGCTACTTGATTCACTTTTGACTTTTGCCAGCACTATGCAAGGTCATGCTCGTTGCATGCCACAGCAGACAGCTGCTGTTCAACACACACACTCATTGCTCTTCTGCGCTGTCATCTCCACCCACCTGCTGCAGAGATATGAGTGTGTGTCCCCATTTATAACTGTCTGTTTTGTCAGTTTTATTTCCTCTGCGCGCATTTCTCGTTTTGCAACTGTTTTTTCTTTTTTTTTTTATGTGTGGCACTCACAGCCACTCTACTATATATATAGAGAGAGAGAGCTAGCTTCATTTCGCATTTTTTCATTATTATTTTTGTGCAGCCACGAAAAACAAAATCGATTATTAGCGGCGATAGACGCATCATAAACACGCATCACGCATACGACGCGTTGGCTGCTGAGCGCAAATCAAAATTGCATTTCGATGCGCAAACACATCGACAATGGGCCACGATTCACACAATTAAGACGAGTTGAGTAATTTTTAAACCATTAATTTATACATAATGTTATTAATGACTTCAATTCAATGTGAACAACAATTGAGTTTGCGTAAATTTTTCTTTGAAATCTTTAAACCACTCAACTCGATTTTTGTCAGCTATTCTGGCGTTTTGCTCGCTTGTGCTGTGCGGGATAATAACATAGATGATTGGTTATTGCATATTTAAACTGGTTGCATTATAATGAAATTATTTAATGCTAATTACAGCTAAGTAAACAAATAGCGCGCAACGAGCCCAAACAAACAATGACAGCAATCGCGACAACAAATAGACAACAACAGCAGCAACAACAACAACAAATAACTGTCGACAGCTGCCTGCTGAATTATTCAAATTTTTGGGCTAAAAGCGTATTTTGTATGTTCGGCGCATAATGTCTGACATCGGCTTAGGCGCGTATTTTGCGCTTTGCATTCAATAAATTTAATGAAATTTCCCGCAATCGCTCTGACTGAATTTCTCAATTGCCATTTTTGGGGGGTGGCTGAGAATCTCTATATCTGTCTCTGTGTCTGTCTCTGTTTCTGTGTTTGTGCGTGTGCTCAAAGTGTCAGTCAAATCTTCGGGGCATTGCAAAAGCCTTTTGGCTTAGCATGCAATTCAATTAATGTTGCATAAGAGCCACTTGCCACTCGACGCACAGTCTAAAAAAGCCAATGTCAATGAACAATGCCTTCGTTTTCCTCCTGCTTTCTTCTTCTTTTTTTTTTTGGGTGGGGGCCACAAAGTGAGAAAATCTTTTAGCGAACAATGTGACGACGACCTTGGACCGGACATGGTTACAAAGCAAACACGAAGACTGCAAATGCCCAACTAATGAGAGTGCTTGAGACTTGAGGCTATCCTGTAACGAGTGAATTTCATAGGCCAACAGCGCTCCTCCAGTTTGCCTGCTTATCGATTTGCTGGCGGGGACTTTTCGTTAAATCTGAAGGTCCTTGCCAAGTTTCAAGGCGTTGAGATCGTTTTGAATTAATAGAAGAGCTCCTAAAGCTGTGATCTCAGCTGCTTTAAGTTCTCTCATTTAGCAGAACTTATTAAAAATATTTCTAGAGTCTGAAATCACAGAGCAGATTTAATATAACATATTCACAAATAAAACACTTTATTTGATCAATTTAACTATTTAGATTGTCACGAAAGACTTTCATTTATATATTTATGTGGAGAATTTAGCTAAATCTCGATGTAAAGCACAATTTCTGGAGCACGTATTTTGTATTTGCACGCTTCACATAACTTTATAAGCACAAAAATAAAATAGTTGTCTTAAAATGTTCTAAGTCGCAGCTTATTTTCTACTTTACTTAAAAACGCTTTCTTAGAGAATCTTGTTCTATATGTGGCAGCAAGTTTACATAGATCTAATAACTTATCTAAGTTCTTAACTCCATTAACGTTGAAGCTAAAATTTCGTTTACTTTAAATTAAAATTGCTCATATAATTAATTTAGCATATCGTCCATTTAGTTTTGCGTTTTGAATTGTGTTCCTAACTTTGCAGTGAAGAGTTCTCGTTAATGAAAATTAGATAATAGAATCTCCCCAAAGAACTTTTCAACAGTTCAACTACAACTCGTCTAATATGTAAAATTGCAAACGAGCATCAAAAGTTAAAGAACCCAAAGATGCGAAGCATTGATAGCTGAAATACTCAGTGTATCGAATTTGCATTTATTCCGCAATTAAGTTGAGAGTATTAACATATTTTACAGTAGCCTATTGCTGCCCTAATTAATAACTTATATCAGGCAACGCTATTGAGTAGCGCAAATCGTTTAGAATGCCAGCCAAATGGTTTTCGTCTGCTGCCAGTGAAGCAGAAACCTTTTGGGCGAGTTGTGTTGACGCCTACAGGGTATTTGTCGAATTCCAGGCATAGCGGGCGTATTAAATTACAGAATGCTCAGCATCCGTTACAAGTCAATTGGCAAAAAGAGGCTTCTACAACTTCTACGACTTCCACGCGTCGTCCTTCGTCTGTTTTCCCTCGCTCAGCAGCTCAGCAGGCAACAACGAACAGCCAACAGCTGTCAAGTTAAATGAAGTCAAAAATGTAAATTTCATTTGGCGCCCACGCCAAAAGACTCGAGACTCGAGACTCGAGACTCAAGGCTCCAGAGACGAGAGCGAGACTTAAGACTCGGAAACTCGTAGCCGCAACGACTTGTAAGTCAGCCCCCAAAATATACGCAATTAGGCGAGGCACGAGGCACGAGGCAAGAGGCAAGATGTGGCAACATTGTGGGGCTGGTAAATTACCGCAAGCAGGCGGAGCTGTTGCGCGTTGTTCAGCCAGGACTGAAGGACATGCGTTTGCTCTGTTGGTTTGCCTAGCTTCCTTCCTGCTTGCCACACACACACAGCAACATGTGTTTCCCCTCCTCTCTCTCTCTCTCTCTCTCTCTCTCTCTCTCTCTCTTCCTTGCTCTTTGTTAGGTGTGCGTTTGATGGCAATTGTTGCCAGTTTTTTGTTGACTCCCTTCGTGCCAAAACTTTGCATACAAATGAAATGAAAATATATGTTCTATGTGATGAGAGAGCGCACAGTTAATTGAGAGTGCTGCAAAAAAAATACCAAGTAAATGGAAAAGTTGCAGCAACAATGACAGCAACAAAAGCCAAAAGAAATCCAAATGCGATGTGATTACATTAGTCTAATGAGCTAATGTGCCACCCTCTCTGCCTCTCTTCGTGTCGCTGGAGAGGGGAGGGGAGTGAGGGGGGCAATTAGAGGCGCCTGTCGATTAGTCATTATCATCATGAATGTCTAATGAATGATTCATTTCAATGAGTGTCTTGAGTGCCACTCAATTCGTCAAGCAAACAATACAACAGCTCAAACAGCTCAAACTGAACGGCACTAAATCGTTGCGAGTGGGTGGCAGAGAAAAAAACGTATTAATAGAAAATTGAGAGATGCGCCAAAGTGCTTAAATAAAGCAGCAGCTATTAATACGACTTATGCTTAAAAGATCATCTTACAAAGGAAATTCCTTAATTATTATTTCAGCTAAAGTGAAACAACTATTGTTTATTGTATTTGCAGAAGCTTTAGATGTTTTCAAATAGTTTTGTTTTAATAAATATTTACTTAGCACTTTTTAGTTTGCCATAAAAAAGATTTAACAAATATCTACTTGAAATGTTGGCATATTTTAGTTTAGTTTTGCTTACTTTATAAGGCATAATTTATAGTCAAACATTCGGTCATGTAAATAATTCATATAAAAATAAAATTCTCACTTAGTTACCAGTATTGCAAAATGTGTGTAGTGTTGTTAAACGTCGAGTAACCAACCTGTAAAGAAACAAGAGTTGAACCAGATTATTTTGGGCATTCAAAACACTCTGAAAGTTGTGATTAAAATATAAATTATGGTGAATTAAACCTAATGAATTTATTTAAACTGTTGCCGCTCTTTAGGCAGCAAACTGTAAGTCGCTTTGCAACACTTCAGTTGACTTCACTCAATCATAAGCCACAGCATTAGCATCTCATTAAGTCGAGAAAGTCGCTGTTATTAAGCACATGCCAGGCCTAATGTCAGCCAACAATCAATAAAATGCTCAAGCCTACAAACTCTCCCTCTCTCTCTCTGCGTATCTCTCCATCTCTGTCTCCGTCTCTTAGTGTAGAACACACGCATTTCAGCTGTAGCTCGCTGTCTCTGTTATTGGCTTATCAGTTCATTCATTCACTCTAATTGCAGCTAATTGTGGCACAAAGGAACTAACAAATTTATTCTGCCGCAAATTGAGTTGTTCTGGTAGCAAAGTGCCACCTCGCTACACTAACCAATTGCGGCATATTGAATTACAAGTGCAGTTGGTTGCAAGCGTGGCAAAGCGCAGCGAAACACTAAATTTAGACAGCGATCAAAGTACTCAATAATAATAGTATTAAAGGCAAACTTGTTGGCAATCATAGTCAAAGAGTATTTGCTGTGTTCGGTGTGCTGAGAGCAGCGCAATATTTTATGTTTTTATTGCGCTGTGTCCAGTGGCAAATGCCCAATAAATTTGAACTGAAACTCCGAGCACCCAAACTCTGGTTACAAACATGCATAGTCGAGGTGCTCTTCATATACAAGCGCTCTGTGTTTCTGTTTTTGTCGCTTGTTTTTTGGCAGCAGGTTGTCGCAGAGGGAGGAGGGGGCAGGAGGCAGGAGTAGGGAGTACATGTGGCAGCTGCGTCATGGAAAAACTCGCGTCATTGGCATTGGCAATAAGTAAATAAATAAATAAATCATTTGTGTGCATAGCCAGCGATATACATCGATAGATACGACGATAGATACAGTTTGCTATATGTGTGTGTGTGTGTGTGTGTTGCCTTCTGGGTGGCAACAACAACAGCAACAACAACAACATGTGTTATACACACCACTTGAACAGCGAAATTGAACTTGGGCAAACGCTTCGTTTGGTTTCGTTTCGTTTGTTTCGATTCGTTGCGTTGCCGTTGCCGTTGCCGTTGACGTTGGCGCCTTTTGGGCTCTGCCCCGTAACACATGGTGCATACTTGATATTGTGATATTGTAGCTATACACACACACACACACATATACATAGCATATGCATGTCATATCTGCTGTCTTTTATGACTCACACACAGACACAGACAGAGAGCAGAGTGCAGAGCAGGCCGTCAACTATTTTTAGGCAAAAGCCGAAAGCATTTAACAAAAGGAGCCCAAAGCGAAACGCAACGAAAAATCAACGGCGCACCAAACGAAACGAAACGAATCGAGACGAGACGAGACGAAACGAAACGTTTATAAAAAGAATTTCCATTTTGATTCTCCATGCAACTGAAAACTGAACTGAACTTTTTAGCAAGCATTCTCAAACAATACCCCAACCTTCTGCAAATGCATTTGCGCCAGCGATGGGGCGACTGTGAGATACCCTGTAAGCAGAACAAGTTGGAGATTGTTTCAAATGCTTTTACAAAGACTATAGTTGATAGTGAGAGCTCACATCAAGATGGAATATAACGTAATAATTTGCTGAAGAAAACATTGATTGTAGCATATTTGTAGCAGCTATTGAAATGCTTGAAAAACTGCAAAACTGTCGCCTAAAATATTAGCAGAAATTATGTATTTTCAGATTGCTCAAAAGTGAGTTACTTGTCGTTTACTTTTTAGAAACTACGAGCATTAATTAGTCTTTAACGACAACTCAACGAGCCGTCGCCACTCGTTGTTGTTGCCATATTTTGTGGAGGGTATTTTGCGTGAAAGCTGAAGCTGAAAAATAAAAATGTGTATTTTGAAAAGCAATTTGGCTTTTTGGCATGCCGGGCTTTTGGCTGTCTCTCGCTCGTCTTGTCGTCTTGTCGTTGTTGCTTTCGCCAGCCTTTTTGCCGTTCGCCTTTCAAGTGTCCATCAACATATTTGACAAGTGCGCTGATTTTACTTCCCCTTCCCCGCCCTCCACGTTGCTGCGGCCATCAGTGGCAAAGTCTCCCTACTTACCACGAACGTTGCAGCACCTTTGCCTTCCCAATTTTGTGCCATAATGCTTTGCTTTTGCTCTGCTTTCTGCCTCACCCTCATCCTCATCCCCTCCCTGTGTGTGTGTGTGTGTGTGTGTTTGAGTCATTATTTGGTCATGCTTGCAATTTCCGTTGCCCGCTCGCTTCCCACTCGGTCGCCTCGTCTGCTTTTCGGACATCCATCTAGTCGACTGTACCGGAAGTTGTTGCCTCGCCTGCCCGTGGCATTGAGCGCTCTCCACTCTCCGCTCTCCACTCTCCACTCTCCACTCAGGTGCCCGCTGTTCTAATGAATAATGCAGCAGGGCAGCGGGAGCGAGAGAGACAGATGAGCAGCCAGCGGATCCCAAAAACTTTGGCCAATGAAATATTTAAATCGAAATACTCGTGCCGCTTTGCCATGTTGTGTATTTGAGTGTGTGTGTGTGTGTGTGTGTGTGTGTGTGTGCCAAGTCCAACAGCAATAAAAGGTAAAAGAAACTAACGGCAACTGACGCTCAACAGGCCACACAGCTGCCTCTCTAGGCGATTCTCAGCGGTTCTCAGTTGCGGCTTCTGATCGTTGCGTGGCAATAGCGATAACGATTCGCTTGCCCCGACAACAACATCAATAAAATTGGTGTGTAATAATTCGCAAACACTTCAAAGCGAATGCGAAGCGAGACAGCACAAAAATTGTGTCTTACAAATAAATATAGTTCGATTTGTGACGCTAAATAAAATATGGACAGCGTAGAGATTGAATTATGCGTTTAGCAACAAGTTAGTTAAATAAAATATAGTGGAGAGACTTTAAGCAACATTTGTAGTACATAATCTTGTCATAATTTTCTTTCAAAATCATAATAGATACATAAAATATGCTTAGAGTGTGAATAATTCTTTGAGCAGCATCTTTGCCTCGTAAACTTTGCGCTTGTTCAGCTTTTAAATTTGTTGTGTTTTTCTCGACTACTGCTTTATTATTTACTACTTATTTTTATTAAATACATTCAGCATAAAGCAAATTACAACAATTTGCGGCATTAATCAACTAAATAACTCGAGTTTACTACAATGCGATTGATTTGTGCTGAATTAATAAAGTGACAATTTGGCAAGATTTCAATGAGTAGAATTGCAGAGTGCGAATAGTTTGCTTAATGGTTTCATAAGTGGCATAGCTTTAAATCTCTCTCTCTCTCTCTATCTCTCAGTTGTTCACTCTATCAATCTCTCTCTTTATCTGTGTGTGTGTGTGAAATTGGTAAGCTAAAACTATGCAAACATTGTGCATTTTGCACAATTAATCAAATATTTTTATTGAATTTTGTGTGCGTCAGGCAAACAGACAACAAAACCAGAGACAACGACAGCGACACCAACGGCCAGGAGAGACAAATGTTGGGTTAAGCCGTTGCGCAAGCTACACACCGCGAAAGGGAGGGGGAATGACGGGGGGCAGAGTGGGGGGTGGGGGGTTGAGTCTAGTGGGGCCTTGGGCGCGTTAATGGCCCAGCTGACAGCGTGCCAAACAAGCAAATGCCCAGCAAAATGATGAATGACGACGAAATGAGTGTGTTGCCGACTGCCAGACTGCCAGACTGACTGAGTGTGTGACTGTGTGTGTGTGTGTGTGTGTGTGTGCTGCTCTAGTGTAAATGTTTGTTAGCCAGACATTGAGAGTGACTAGAACAAGGCCTGGCGCGCGTTTCCTTCGCAAAATGTTGTCATAAATCGCATTTGTGCATTTGCATTAGACGCAGCTCGTTGGCCGCAATGAGCAACACAATGTTGCAACAACAACAACAACAACAACAGCAACTTGCAACGGCAACAGCTACGCAAACGAAATGCAAATGCTGCGCTGCCTGAGCCTTTATGCAAATGTTATTCGTGTCTGCAACCCTGAATAAAGCTACGAATATGACTACAGCAACAACAACAACGAAGAAACACAACAACATTGTCTGTGTGTGTGTGTGTGCAGCATGCAGCATGTGGCATGTGGCATGAGGCATGCATATTGCATTGGCTTCGCTTCTCTGAGTCAAGCTCGCTGCTCTGCGTCTTTTTTCGTATTTTGATTTTATGGCATAATGCGGACATAAAATATGAACAGATTAACACACACAACACTCACACACTCTCTTAAACAACTCAGAGATGCTCGCAAAACATTCATGTCCGCACTCGCGATACATGAATCCATTCGGTTGCCTTTGTGGCAAGCAGGCGACACTCGCCAAGCAAACGATTTCAATGCAATAAACATGCTTATTTACACAACTAGAAAACTTCGACTGTTGTACCAGAAATGTAGGCATAAACATTTGCTTAAAATTCCAATAGCCACAACAATATTTATTGTTTTAGGTTGTCACTAATATCTTTGCAAAATGACAAGTCAAAAAAGTTATGAGCTTCTGCAAAACGCGTCTTTCTATTTAGCATTTCTCAGTGACCAAAAAGTCGCAAATATTGCGCTCAGAATTCGCTCAAACATCGCCAGGAAATAGAGAGCAAAGAGAAAGAGTCAAGAAGTGAAATGAAGTAGAGATTGAGGCTGTTGTCAGGACTACTTAAAGAAATCTAGAATTTACTTGGGAGAAGAAGTAAACAAATTTTGATATTTAAGACAAATTTCCTTAACTTCTTCACTTCTACTTTGTCGTCAGCAATATATAAATCCTTCATTATATATTTGCAAAAAACTAATCTGCTTAATTTTTGGCATTTACTTAGCTGAATTTCATCTAGAGCTATCCAAATATATCAAACATTCAGCATTAAAACGCAAACTGCTTTAGTAGAAACGAAAGTTGCTTTGATCAAATGTTTTCTCTTTTAATAATATGCAAATTTCTAGCGTTATAAAACTGCAGTGATATTGAAATTGTTTCAAAATCTTACTGAAAATATTGCGAAGAGTTTTGAATTTAGTTGTTCATACAAATTAAGCGCACACATTTAAATATAATGTGCATTGTCTGCTCGTTAAAGCGACTTTTTGTTCACGCTAAGCTGTAAATCGATAGCTGCGATATCGTCTTAAATGCCAATTAATGCTGGACATCGTTGTCTCTGTCGCTGTCGCTGTCGCTGTCACTCTGATCAACGATAACGAAGCTGCAGCTTTTGTCGCCAGTCGCCGCTGAAGATGTCGACGTCGTGTTCTTGCCTTATTCGTGTCACTTTGTGTGTGTGTGAGGAAGACATCGTTGTTGCTGTTGCTGTTGCTGTTGCGCCTTGGCGTCTGCAACGCTTCGCTAAGCCTTTTGTTCGCCTCTTTGGCTTACAAGTGCAATAGTTATCAGTGTGCAAGAGTCTGTGAGAGGCCGCTGCCATTCTATGTGTCTCTGTCTGTCTCTCTGTCTGTATCATTGAGGCCGCTTGTCATTTGTTTGTTTATGGCGCAGCGCTTCGTGTGACATCATTCAATTGAGACGACGACATCACTTTGATGTCGAGTTCTTAACAACTGCCTAAGCAAACACGGCGGCTGCAGTCGTGTTCTGTCGTGTCGTGTCAAGTCGTGTCGTGTTGAGTCGTGTCGTGTCGCGTCACATAAAGACTGCAGATAATTCAACTAGATAATGATGCTTAGAAGCTCCACAGCTTATTGCTTTGCAAATAAATAAACTACAATTACTATCAGCCTTACTATCGATAACAATTGGTGTACCAGCTATCGAAACAAGTCTATGATTGCAAAACACAACAATCAAATACGTGAAATACACAAATATAAAATATATAGTATTTCCCTAGCATCGTCTCCATAAACTACAATTACTATCGATAACAATCGTTTGACTTGTTTTACCATCTATCGCAACAAGTTTGTGATTGCGAAAAACAACAATCAAATACGTGAAATACACAAATATAAAATATATATTATTTGCCTAGCATCGTCTCCATAAACTACAATTACTATCGATAACAATCGTTTGACTTGTTTTACCATCTATTGCAACAAGTTTATGATTGCGAAAAACAACAGTCAAATACGTAAAATACACAAATTTAAATACATAAATAAATCACTGAAGTAAAATCCATATTTTATACAATTTGAGCATTATAAATATTTCGATAGCATCGTGTGAATTATCAGCATATTGTTGATGCACTTGTTTTTCACACGTTTGTTTTCTGCCATTTTTTCTGGCAGGGGTTTTTTGTTCTTATCGCGGTTTTGTCAGACCACATGCCCCGTTTACAGTTGACAGTTCATGTTCATGTTCAAATATTTTCACACTGACCCAACTCGCTGCCGTCTCCCATCTCTCTCGCTTTCTCTCTCTCTCTCTCGCTCTCGTTCTCTCTATTTATCGCTATCTCCGTGCTTACCTTTAACTGAACCGTGTTTTTTCGGCGCTTCTGTTTGTTTATAGACAAACGTCGCGTTCTTTTTTGCCGCTTTCCCCTCTCTGCGTTTTTTTTTTTTTTAGGTTAACGCCTTGAGCGAGCTGTAAACAAAACCTCAGCTACTCTGTAACTTTCTCTCTCTCCCTCTCTCTCGTGTTTATTTGTCGGCGCTTTTGAAACATATTTAGCTGGAAATTGGCCTGTTGGCGCCACCTGGCGTTCATATGCTAATTGCCTTTTGGTTAAGTTCATCAAATGGCCATAACTCGCACATGTGTCTGTGTGTGTGCGGAGGGGGCTGGGGGCGTGGCAGCTGCGCGCTGTAGGCGCTGCACTGCACTGCATAAATCAACAAAGCGCAACAAAAACATTTCGCAACGATTCACAAAATAATAAAAAAAAAACTGCAGCTTTTCGCAAACATTTTCTTCTATTTTTTTTTTTGCAGAGTTTCATTGTTTGATTTGTGGGCAGGCAGTTAGAGGGCGGTGGGGGCGTGAGGGACGTGAGGCTGGCGGCGGGGGAAGAGACCCAGTTTGAAAAGTAAACAAACGGCAAATGAAACGACGTCGACGTCGACGACGATGGCGACGGCGACGGCGGCTGAAAACTATTAAAAATGAAATGGGCTGTGCGACCAGTTAGGCAGTGTCTAAGGGCGCTAAAGAGGAGGGGCGATAGGGGGCGTGGCGCAGGCAGACAGCAGCAGAAATCTAAAGAAAAACGAGAGAGCGAGAGGAAGGGGGAAGGCAGCAACAACAGGAGCAGCAGCCGATGGCCGGCGGCCTTTTCATGTATTATGCATATGCACAAACACATGCAAATACAAACACACACACACATACACACACAGGCACGCAGGATTGATGTGTGTACAGAGACACCAAGTGAAATGGCAGCAGCAGCAACAGCAACAGCAACAAACGGGTTAAAAGTCAAGGCTGACGCGACTAGCAATTTACCCAGCATGCAGCAGCGCCATCTACGGGCGAGCAGCGCAAGCAGCCCCTAAACAGCAACTGCAAACCATAAGAAAACTAAACTAAAAGCAAGCCAAATTATATTAATAAATAATATAAAATCTTGCAAATCTTTCACATAATTTTTAAAGTATTTTACTGTTTGATATGCGGAAATATTCGACATTAAATTGGCTTAATTTGCTGCGCTATTGGCTGCAAACGTTGCCCTCAATTTGGCTACCCACATTGGCAAATTACTTCCACGCTGCAACATTTGTAGCTTTTAATTGAACAACATTAACGTGGCACAACTGCAAACAATGAAATGAAATTATGCGTCTGCCGTAATTGTCAAATATTTATCGTTAGTGATAGTTAGTAATTAATAAATGTAAATTGGAATTTAAGAGTTCAATATTGAACAGCAGCGTCAATTATTTGTATTTGTTTTTGAAACATATGTACCAGCTGATATACCCCATGTCGAAGGCGACACGGCGAGGGGTAAACGTAAAAAATGTTCTGGTCATTGCGTGCAGGAAATAAAAAGAAAAAAAAAAGCGTATACGCAGCGTAACACATAAAGGTGAAGAGCAAAGCTATAGAGCGCTATATAGCATATGTACAGATGTGTGTGTGTGTGTGTGTGTTGGCAGCTACACAGATGAGTCTGCAGATTGTGTGTGTGTGTGTGACGCACTTAACGCAGTGCTCAACTCGTTTCGCCAGGAATTTCTTTCTATATATGACCCATATATACATATGTGTGTACGTTCATCTCCCTCTCGCTCTCTACGCTGCATGCACTTGACACACACGACAATAACTGAAGCTTCAAAGTGTCTATGCAGACAGCCAACGACGCGTCGCTGATCAACTATGCAAACGACACACATTCGCTTCTTCGCGACGCCGCCTTTCACACCTTTTGCCCTTTTCACGATTGACAAACAACAATTCAGCTGGGATTGTCCATTGATTTTTTTCTATTGACAGCAGAAATGCCATAAATTGTAATAGAAACTGTTTGCAGCGCAAAGTTTTATTAATGAAATTCAATAATTGCCCACTAAAAATTGCAGCATTAATTGCAATTTATATATTTATATTTAATACCATTCAAAAGTATTAATTTTTGTCTATTTTTCCCGCACAATTCAGGTTTTAATCAGCTTTTAGTTTTACAAATACAAATAATTCTTGCAACAGCTTTAAAATAATTTTTTGGCAAATGAAATTTCAGCTTTCTAACTTGTTTTTCGCTTAGTTTATGCAAACTAAAAAGTTTGCCAAGAAATTGGCAAGCAAAAAACCAAGTTTTACTTTATTTAAGAGAGCATAGTGCTAATAACAGATAAAATATATATATTTTAATTAGCTAAGTTCACTTTGGCAGCTTGCAACTATTTGTAGAATAATTGAAAACATTCGAAGTCTTTGATCCGCAGCTGCAAGTAAATAAATCGTTGGCAAGCAGGATGGCAAAATTAGCATTTTGTATAAACACTCGTTTAATAGTCGCGCATAGAACAGAGAGAGAGAGAGAGACAGAGAGATGGAGAGAGAAGGAGAAGAGAAAGTGGACATTTAGCATGACAAATCTGAGGACACTTTATATTAAAGCGTTTGAAGTGCGGCACATTAAGTTCTTGCAACGAACCATGCGACAAGTTGAACGGCCACTTGCTGTGCCCCAGACCCACTACACTCTCCATTTCCCCCCTCCCTCCCCCTCCCCCCTCTCTCTTTGGCTCGCTGGCTGCAAAGCAAACAACAAGCAGCAGACAAATGCGTTGTCCGGTGGCGCCTAATTTGTTTTTCTTTCGAGTTTAATTTGAAACCTGCACAACGAATTCAACGTCCACGTGCAGGCGGCAACAACACGCGTTCCTGCCCCTCTCCCTGCCACAGTCTAGAGAGGGGTGCGGGGGGATGTGGGGAGCACATTGGTCGCATCAGCAACAGTTTGTTTAGTGCCAAAGAGCAAAAGCAAATTTTGTTGTTGTCCTTCTCCTTGTTGTTGTGCAAGTGAATTGGCTGCGTGGGCTGTGGGCGGGAAGGGAAAGTGGAAGGGGAAGGGGAAGGGAAGCGAATACAAAACAAGAAGAGAAAAAAAAACAACAACAACAGAGAAAGCGCTGAGCTTGGAAAATGTGTTTATTTAGGATAAGTTGACTGCTTCTTCTTCAGCCTCGCTGCGTCTCGTTGTTGTTCAGCCAGTTGACAATTGTTGCCAGCGCGGTGGGGAGGGGGAGGGGAGTTGCGGGCTTAAGCCGAGGTAGGCGCTGCTCTGCTCTGCTCTGCTGTGCAGACACAATGGGCACTCGAATGCGCGCACCGTGGACACAAAGCGCATTACGAGCGCCCAAAAAAGAAAAAAAAAGCAGAAAAAAAACACACACACAGAAATGAATGAAAAGGGAGCGAAGAGAAAAGTCGCGGCTCCCTCTCTATAAACTTCCCCCCTTCCCGCTCACCTCGCCACACTCAAAAAATAAAAAACGAAAACGAAAACGAACCCAAGCAAAGCCGCTTCAAGCAAATTGCGCGACCTTTGCTTTTGTTGCCGCCATCTTGTTGATGTTGTCGTTGTTGTTGCTGCAGTTATTGTTGTGGCAAATTAATAAGCAGCTTGCGTCGCCGTCGCCGTCGGCAGCGCAGCCGCTTCGCATAAATCAACAACAAAATAAAAGTGGAACAAAAAATGCGCCGCTAAAAGAAATCACAGTAATTAATTAATGTGCGTGTGTTTGTGTGTGTGTGTGTGTGTGTGTGTGTGTTTGAGGGGGGTGCGAAGGGGCAAGCGCACTTTTAGCTGTAGGTTGTTGCCTCATAAATTAATTGCTGCCTCTGGGCGCCACGCCCCCCGCCCCCCACACACACACAGCAAAGCAGCCACTTAATCAGAGATTTTTCGCATTGCGCTTGTAAAACGCCTTTTATTTCATTTGCTCGCTGTATGCTCTGTGTGTGTTTGTGTTTCTGTGCGTATTTAATTTTATTTGCAGCTGTTTTTTTTGTGCGCACTGACATTATGTTTATATGCTCGGTGGCCAAACATTAATTAAAGTCTAGCTTGCAGCAGGCAGCAGGACAGAAAGACAGACAGACAGACAGCGACCCTTTTCATAGCTGCCTGCTATGAGACACGTTCAACTTCAACTTCAACTTGACACAATTCGCACACAAAAAAGTGCAATAGCATCCAGCTCAGTCTGCTCGACTTAATGCTGACTTTCATTTAAACTTCTATAGATTTTTACTGCCTTCGAAGCGCTTTTAGTTAAACTAATTCTCAATTGCCAATGCATTTAATTCTTTACAGCATTATCAAACATGCCTGCTTTGATTGCTATTAAAAACGTAGTCAATTACATGAGTTTAAATTTGTTGCTAATATTTTTACATACCTTTAGCTATATGAATAAATTGTATATATTTTGAAATATATAAAACAGAAGTATTATAGCTATGAGCAATCATTCAAGGTTTATTGTAGTTCATTTTATGCTCAAACTACGAAATGAAAATTTGCCATAATTTATATTTTTATATTCAAATGATGATAACAGAAAAAATTGCATTTGACAGAGATCAAAAGCAAATAAAAAATAAAGTATTAACCATTTTTTAATATAATCAAAATTGATTAATAAGTCACGTAACAAAGCATTTACAAATTTTATAGAATGAAAATAAACCTTTGAATTGCGCAATAATTTAGGGATTTTAATTTTTAAGCAGCCCAAATGTGAATAGTTTAAAAGCTTGTTTAAAAACTTGTACTTATTGCTGACTTTATTTGGTCGATACAAGCAATAAGTGAGGCCAGCTTTGCAGTAAAACTAACTAGAAAGTAGAGAGAGCACAAAAAAGAGAGAGAAAACATAAGAGGAGCGTAGGGAGATCATTAGTAGCAAACTAATTGGGCAGCTTTTTGGAGGTTTAAGCCTAAATCATCGGCAGCTTTATACAGTTGCCGTGGTGCCACCGGTGGCAAGTGGCAACTGGCATGCGGCAGGTGGCAGGTGGCAGGTGGCAGGCAGCTCTGAGTTATGGCACACAGGTGGCAGCTGCTGGCCCCGCCCGCTTTCGGTGGCTTGAGCGACTCCAACTGCTTCATCTCCATTTCCTGCATCTGCGATTCCTTCGCTGTCCGACGGCAAGAGTTGCGTGTGTGTCCATGAAAATCTGGCACGCATAAATTCTCTCGCTCTGGCTCATGGTGGCACATGTGTGTGGCAACAACGAGAAACAGTGGCAAGCCCCACACAGTGTATGCGGAAGCAGCAGCGGAAGCGGAAACAGCGTAAACGGAAGCGCATGTCTAACAAGTTGCTGAAAGCGATTTCAGTTGGCGGCGACTGGCGGCAAATGTGATTAGTCCACACGGCAAGTGACCATCAGTTTTCTACAGCGACGCGACGCGACTCGAACTTGCCACATGCCACACGTGGAGGGGCAAAGGCAAAGAATCCATATGCTACACGGATGATTTGGCCTTTGGATTGCGTTTATGGCACAACTCTCGACCGACCGACTTGCCACAAAATGTTGCCAAGACGTCGCCAGCTCAGTTTCAGTTTCAGCTTCAATTTCTTTTGCTGCCCTGCACACGCAACTATCGCATTGGGTGGCTTAAGTGCTTAGTGCCAAAGTAAGCTGAGCTTAGCTTAGCTCTCATATCTTCAATTTTGTGCATAAATATATAAATTTGTGCAATACCGATTATTCTATTTTAAGTATATTAAATATTGACACTCGAAATACAGAATTTGCAAGTTATTTATTTGCACATTGTTTTTACACGCAGCGCAAAAAAATAAAAATCTTAAGCAAACAAGATTTTCAAGCTTTATTTTGTTTGCTCAAAATTTATATTTGTGTTTCAAAACCAGCTAATTTGTTTGAAATTGTTCATTATTGTTGAAAATTATGAACTTCTAAACATGACTGATGTTTATAGTTCTTTTACAGTCTATTCCAAGCTCAGCAAATAAACAAAATTAATTATTATTCTCGTTCCATGTTTATTCAAGGCACTTAATTCTTTAATTGCTGAAATTGTTAAGGATAAAACCTTAACCTTGTTAAGGATAAACCTTACAGTCTATGGGCAGAATCCTCAAGTTTTAGACTTTGACTTTAACTAAAATATATTTTATCTACAACATTTACTTATCCATCTAGTTACCATCTATAAATTTCTTTAATTTTTTTCCTCAACCCCTTGATAACCAGAAAATTCTTGAGGTGATATGAAAAACTCAATTAATACAAACTAACTGCAGGGTATCTGTTAGTCGCAACTGCTGATTAGTTGTCGCTGCGACTTGTCGCATCCTTCGAACTGTCGTTGTCCTGCTCTGTGTTGTTGTTGTTGCCGTTGTTTTGCCTACTTTCGCAGTGTTTAGCCAACGTCGCATAAAAATAGCACAGCAGCAAACGCTGTCGCTGTCGCTGTCGACGCCGCCGTCGCTGTCGCTGTCGACGCCGCCGTCGCTGTCGCTGTCGCCGTCAGCGTCGCAGTCGCGCCATTGCATTATGCGGCTGTCGCCTGCGGTCTGTTGACGTCTTCTCTCTCACTCGCTCTGCTGCACTCTAGCCTTGTGGTTGCCGTCTGCGTAAAGGCTTAAAGTATTACAGTTACAGTTACTGTGAGTAGCCCTCTTCCCCTCTCTTGTACCCCCCACCGTTCTCTTGCCCTGCGCTAGGTAAGCCAAATGTTGACGACAACGTTTTTGCAGCTGCTTTTGGATTTCGCTCTCGCTTTGGTCTTCGCTTTTACCGTTTTGTGTCGTTCGCTTTGCTCAGCGCAATATGAGCAACTTTTTGTTGTGTGTGTTCGCAACAAATTGCTGTAAGCTGTGAAACTAATCCGAGCAGTTCTTTTTGCCCTCCCCTTTTCCTCCCCGCTCCCCATCCCCATCCCCGTTCTAACTCGCAGTTGACTGCTGAAACTACTTTAGCGGATTACTTTCGGATATTTTTGTTGTTTGGCAACAGGCGACCATTTGACTTGCTTATAAATAGTTTGCTCTTTCCTCCCTCTCTCCCTCTCGCTCCCACTCGCTCTGCTCGCCATGCGCCGCCTCGTTTCGTGCAATTTTCGTTGCATACTTTTTAGCGGCTGCTAATAAGCACCTAAGCGATTTCTTTCTCGTTCGCCCGCTGCAATTTACACACAAAAGGCGGTCACACTGCACTCGCTTAAATACCGTTTTCCCTTTGTGCAATTTGCGTGCCTTCTCTTTCTCTCCACATTCTTTATTTCTATTTTTTTAGTTTACTTCCAAGTGCTGAAAATGTAAATTATAGAAATTGTTTGACCGCTTTCTTTTCTTTTTTTTTTTTTTGTTCTTGCTGCTGTTGCGGCATGTTGAGCGTGTTTTGCCGCTGGCCAAAATTAGCTCGGGAATTACAGTCAAAGTCCGCTCTAAGCACAACAACAACAGCAACAACAACTCGCCTTTGTCGTTGTGCAATGTGTGCGGGGAAAGCACAAGTTATTGTCCCAAAGAGTCAAAGAGCTGTTTATTTTGAAAGTGAAGGATTTTAAAGTAGTTACAAGCTAACGAAAATATTTGCTTGGGTTTAAATATAAAGAAAAGGAGATTTGAAAAAGTCACCATACCCTTAAGCACAAATAATTGTGAATATTACAGAAAAAAATTGCAGTAGAATGAAATAAATAATTATGAAAATTTGAAAGGAGAGAATTAAATACTTCGCAGAGTTTTCTACTAGAAGAAATAATTTTGAATAGAGCGGAGAAAAGTTAGCATAAGGGAATAATAACTTTCCTCAACTTAATAAATATGTGTTTAATGTAAAAAATATGCGAAATTATGTAAGAAAAAAAACCGAAACACTAAAAACTAAACACCTCTTAATTTTTGTCATTAAAAAAAGCAAATGTTGAATTTTAATAAAAATTTAATTGTAGAAATCCTTAGCAAATATTAAAGGCCTCAAATGTCTTCGGACAAAACTCTTAAATATTTCTATATAAAAAATTAATAAACTATAAACTGAAATGAGAGCTGTTTTAATTCTCATAACAGAGTTTGCACCACACCGAAATTATGTTGCATAAAAAACTAGAATGTTTAATAAGAAGCTCAAAATTCTGCTTTAGAATTACAGCTAAATAAAAGTTTTTATTATGTGCTTTCTGCTGTCAGTATTTATTTTACAGGGTAGCGCGACAGCGAGTTGCTGCAAACGCTGCTGGCAGTTGGCATTTGTTGGCTTTGGGTTTATCAAGTTGGCCACAAATTGTGTAAATAGCGCAAAAGGAGGTCGGTCGCCTTATCGCTTTGACTGTCAATGCCAAAAAGCGGCAAAATGCAGCCACAACAAGCGCCGCAACAAGCCGCAGGTAAAGAGGGAGGGACGAACTTGCAACAGTGGGCGGCACGCTCGGGTTTCGTTTTGTTGTGTGTGTGTGTGTGTGTTTTTTTTTTAACTGTTATCCATGTGATGATGACAGCTCAAGTTGTTGTCGTTGCCATTGTCGTTGGCGTTGTTGCTGTTTGTTGTGAGCTTTCCGCCACGCCCCCTCCCTGCCGCTGCCCCCGCGCCCCCCTTTTGAGCGGGCGACAAACGTGAAGCGACGCTTTTGCCGTTTCGCGTTTGCTTTCAATTTCATTTTGTGCATTTCCGTCAAGCGGAAATTCGCGTAAATTTGCCGGCATGTCCAATGGGGCTATCATGCTGTGTAGATGTGTGTGTGTGTGTGTGTGTGTGTGAATGTGGGTGTGTGGAGCAGCCGTCGTTGTTGCTGCTGCTGCCGGAAGCTGTTGCAAGTCTAGAAACAAGTGCCAAACGCCGGAAGCTCATGGCATACTTGGACCTGGGCGACAATTGTTGAAACAGTCACAAAGCGACGAGGAGAGTGCGAGAGAGTGAGAGAGAGAGAGAGCAGGCGAGAGAAAAAACAGTTTTGCAATGAACGGCAGACAAATGCAATTTAAAACACCGCCTAGGGAGGCCAACAGCGGGGTGGGGAAGCGAGGGGGAGAACAAGAAAGACAGGCAAAGCAAAGGCTGGACAGCAGTAATGTAAATGCTCGAGCTTGATGCTGATGTTGATGCTGCTGCTGCTGCTGATGACGATGATGTGCTCGTCCCTTTTGCGGGTTCAATGAACCGCATCTAATATTGTTTGCTTGATTGGACAGCTGGCGTTGGAGTTGGCGCAGAAGCTGGAGCAGAAGCTGGAGCAGATCGTAAGTTTGGCGAACGCTGTAAGCTGCTTTGTTCAGCGGTGTTGCAAAGTGCCAGCAGTTGAGATTTTTCAAGTGCAATTTGTCGTTTGGAATGTCTTCAAATGGTTTGTGGCGTGCCCCAAATTCGTCTGAGCTTTCAATTTGAACGTTTATTGTCTTGAGTTTTTTTTTTACAACATTTTAGTTTTCTTATCTTCATTTCACGCTCACTTTCCCATCTTTCTTATTCAGAAATATAGCTTGCAATAAAATAGCCTTTTTATATAAAACATTTTCTTGTTTATTTTATTTGAATTTCATATCTTGTGGTTTTGATCAAGAAATATTGTTTTCGAATTCTCGAATTTATGCATTTCTTTGCTCTTGAGCTTTTTATATCTTTTCCTGCCTTTTCCTCAGCATTATTCTTGTTTTGTTCTCTAGTTTCCAGTGTATTAATTAATTTTCTATGCTGTACTTTTCTCTAAATTATTCTTTTCATGAAAATACTTTAGCTATTGTTACTAATTTTCATTGCATATTATTTCTTCTCCCTTTCTAACTTATTGTCACTAAATTCACATTTTTCTGCTTGATTTTTACTGCTATTTTTTCAATCTTTTGTTCAGTCATTTCCCTCACCTTTACTTCCCCTTCTCTCCCTCTCTCTCTCTACTCATTTTCTCTTTTAGCCGCTACTGCAATCTTGCCATTCTAACAGCTTTTTTCGAGCTTATTAGATTAGATTTTTCGTTACATATCGTTTAGCTGCGATTTCGAATCGTTTTTCAGCGCCAACAAGTCGCATTCATATGCGCTTCTCACTCCTTTCATGAGCTGATGGATGTTTTACACAGACCCTTTCTATGCTCCTTCTCTTTATTTTTTCTTTTTTTGTGTTGGATCTGTGTTCATTGATTCCTTTGTGATTCCCCTGACTTTAGCCTAACTAGCCTCAGTTTCTCACTCTATTTCCACCTGCTTTTTTTTTTCTCTGTTCCCTTCCAACTTCCACCCTCCACCGCCAACTGAAACTCAACTCTTTTTGTTGCTGTTGCTCCAGTTGTTTGCGGGAATCGCCCCGCAGGACGATGTTTCCATCTTTTGCTACCTTTGGTCCGGCAATCCACTCAGTTTTTATTCGTTATTTTGCTGTTAGCCCAAGTAATCGAGTCTCGTTCTCTGCGCCTCCGCTTCTCTGCCTCCCCTAAGCACTTCCTAAGCTCTGTTTCTGCTGCTGCTGCTGCTCGTCTTTATCCATTTCTGCCCAATTTCATTTGCGTATTTCCATTTTGCGTTTTTATGCCGTCTACGTTTTTACTGAACGCGGGTTATGATGAAGTGATTGAAGTGGCAGCCACCTCGTGTCCACTTCAATGGCCCCCAGGCATGCAACACTGCCCGCTGTCGACGTGTTGCTATTTGCTTATTTCTATTTTCGGTATTGTTTTCCTTTCGGCTTCCCCCTTTTATTTTTTATTTGTTCTTTTTTTATGCCCATTGCGTGCTAATTGGCCACGTGATGGCGACAAATCGAGTTTAAGTGGCCGACGACCTTATTCGCATGCAATTAAATTCTATTCCTGTTTGCCTAGTTACCCCTCGACGTCCCAACTTCCCAACTTCCCTATTTCCTTGCTTCCAACTGCTGCTGCTGCTGCTTCCTGCTTCCTGGTTTTCATTGCCAATTATTGCAGCTCCCTTGTGATTTCCACAATTCCAAATACTCTACATAGATTTCGTGCTGCGCGTATTTCGAGCTTATGCCAAGATCCTTGACTTGGTTCCTCAGCTTTTCAGCCTGCAGTGATATATTTGCGTAGTTTGCTCTATTAGCCCAATGTGCTCATTTATTTTTCATCGTTTAATAATTAAAAATCGAAGCAAAAGTAGTTTAATGGAGAAGTTAATAAGAGCAGTTCAGGCGGGAGTGAAAGAAATGACTGAAAGTAGAAGCGGAAGCCCAAAATTGAAATGAGAAGTTAAAGTGAGAACTTAAAAGAAGAAGCTGTAGAAAAAAGTTGACATAGTTTAAGGAAGAAGCTAAAGATGATGATAACTTAAAATAAAAACACTGAATTGACAAAATGGAGAGTGATTTAATTGAGAAGCTAAATGAAGAAGTTAAAAGCAGAAACTAGAAAAATCGAAGAGTTGAAGTCAAAGTGAGAATCAAATAAGAGCAAAGCAAAAAGCAAAAGAAAAGCAAATCGAGAAGCAAATTGAGAAGCAAATCGAGAAGCAAACGACATTGAAATGACAGCAGAATGTCAAGCAATAAGGTGAGAATAAAAAGTAAAAAGCAAAGCGAAAGCAAAGAGTACAGTTGGAAGCATATAAGCACAGTAAAAAGCTGAAAAAGCATGAAGATTAATAAGGAACTGAAGAAGAAAGCGAAGCAAGAAATCAAGTGAGAAGCAAAGTGAGAAGCGCGGTAAGAACCAAAGCAGCAACGAATCAAAAACCAAGCAGGACAGAATATAAAAAGCAAAGAGCAAATTAGAACGAGGAACTTTAAGCAAAAACAGAGCGAAAAGCGATCAAAAGAATTTAACTGAAATGTAGATCAAGAATTATAGCTACGAATCGAAATAAAAAGCTGCTTTTCTTCTCTTTCTTCGCCTCCTACTCATTACTTTTGAGTTTACTGCTCGCTTTAATCAAGCAGACGCTTTTTGGCATTGCTGTCCAACGCTGACCTCTCAGTCTTTCAGTCTCTCAGTCTCTCAGCGCTCGGCGTTCGAGTTTCCGTTTCGTTGACTTTTCCGCCCTCCCCCTTTTGGCCTGCAAGCAGCAACTATTTCTATCTAACTAAGTGTGTGTGTGTGTGTGTGTGTTGTGGCTTTTTTTAAATGTATGCCAAGTGGCAAAGCCGCGGAGGCTTCGCATAATGAGCCACTGACTGCGCTCCATGGCCGACAATTGTGTTGACCTTGCTTGCCAGCTAAAACTGTGTGTGAGCTGCAAATGAGACAGCAGCAGAAGCAGAAGCAGCAGCAGCAGCAACACAAACAGTAACAGTAACAGTTGCTGTTGAGGCTCAACACCGTCGGCCCCTTGAGAGATGTGGCACACATTCGTTTTTATGTGGCTGCCCCATAACGAAAGGAAACAAACAGGGAATGGCATGGAATGGGGGGAATGGGGGGAATGGTGGGAATGGGAATGGGAATGGGAATGTAATGGGAATGGTACGTCAACGATGCTATCATTAAGAGCTTTACGCCAAGCGCCGACAATAAAATTAATTAAAATTCAATAAATTGACGCTGCAAACGAAACTGAGCCTAACGCTTGAGCGAAGTTTGGCGGCGGGCAAAATTGTTGGCTTTCAATGCCCCCCCAACGGGATGCTGCAAGGGGGTGGAGGTGGGGGAAGGGGATGGCAAACGTAGTCGCGACTGCTGGGTGTCAGCTTATGTTAATGCTCAATTACAATTGTTGTCCTTGTTTGAGTTTCCGCTGAAAATTGTATTCCCAGCGCGGCCAAAGGGGAGCGGAAAAGAGGGGGGCAGGAGAAGATTTGTCAGCAGGGGGAGCAGCGAGCGGAATTTGGAGGTGCAAATTCATTTACATTTGCGCTGAAAGCGAATCCGATTGGGGACATTCATTTATTGCCATGGCGAGAGCAGCAGCGACAGCGACAGCGACAGCGAAAGGCGCCTAATTGGCTTTGGTTATTAAACTCGGAAATGGCTTTTCATTTATTCGTGTTGATCAATGATTGAACCAATAATGCGCCTCCCCCTCGCAGAAGAAAAGTCTAATTACAATATACAAAATATATACATATGTATATTCGAGTCGATTGCAAATTCAATTACGTTAAATAGACGCATTGCTGTTGATTTAACGGCGAAATCGTAAATTTATGCGCATTGGATATTGAGAATGCAATTAATTAACTGATATTGCACATCCACCGCAAATTGCCATCATTTTCGCATAAAATGCTTCATAAATATATTGGCATTTATTTTATCGAGCCAGCCTCTGATAGATTTTCTTTTGGTCTAGCAAATTGAGCTCGGTTTCACTTGATTGAGGCTCGATTGAAACATTTCTAAGCTGGCAAAATTAAATCTATTCGAGGGAAAACTTAGAACAGCTTAAACTACTTCACTTTAAGACAATTTTTGAGAGCGAAAGCTAACAAAGACAAACTGATTGTTTTCTAAGAATATCTCGATTAAATTCCAAGTTATACACAGCAACATATTAAAGTTAAGGGCTTAAAACTTAGATTATAACAATGTGTTAAATAATTAGTCAAACAAATATAAGCAAAATATTTATACTAAATTAAGTTGTGAAACACTTTGCTTGCTTATTTATTTCTACTATGATTTAATTTTCGAAAAATTTTAGAGAACTTTGCTTTACTATCTTTTAAGTTTAGTATTTTATTTTCTATATTTCATTAATATTCTTTTCCCTTCCTTTCAGCAAACATCGTGAATTTAGTAAGTTCAACAAACAGACTTTTTTTTAGACATTGTAAAACTATTTGTTGTTTAAATAGCGGTAACTTTTTATTATTTTATGCCATGTCACTTGCATTTTCTAAAAATTTCAAAAAAGTTTCGTTCGATTGACAATTTAATGCACTGCGAAACTTTTGCTTAAGCAAAGTTTTCGCTTTGCCAAAGCGAATTCTTGAAACTATTTGTTGATTAGTCGACGTTCTTTTGTTCTCTTTGCTGCCTGCGCCCTTTGCCCCTTTACACATTTCATTGCGGCCCGTTTATCTGTCTCCGCCCTCGTTCCCCCCCTCGACCCTTCGATATTTCGCACACAGTCCTCTCTTTTTTTTTTCTTTTGCATAGTTGCGCTAGTTCATTGTTATTTATAAATTACGCCCGTCGCCCAATAAATTCACAACGTCATAGACACTACAGGCTAACATTTTGCCTCCCCCGCCCCCCCCTTCAGCCCCCTTGACGCCGAGACTTGTGCCGCAATTGCGGGCAATAAACAAAACACTCAGCAATGCACAGGTAATAAACAATACGAGCAACAACAACAAAGAGTTGAGCTGATAGCAACAAATTATTATTTTGACGGCTGGCGACGCAAGCGGAGGCAGGAGGGGGGGGCATATTAAAGCAGAGCAAAAACTGCATTTAAGTAGAGCTTAGCAGGCGTGTCAGCGACAAGGTGAGTTACATATTCTTGTTGTTGTTGTTGTTGTTGCAGACATTGCTAGCAAATTGAATTGTTTGTCGTAGGGCAAAAATAGAGACAGCGACAAAGAGGGGAGAGAGAGAGAGACGGGAGCGTGGGGAAGACGAAATCAACAAGCAAGCAAAAAGAGACGAACGGAATGCGAGGCAAGTTGTGTGAGTGTGTGGCAATCTGAAGGAATGTGCGTGGGAGCGTGTCCTTGTGGCAACAGTTGGCCCAACGAGCCAACAGTGTTTGCCTCACATTTCGCTACACACTCCCCCCTTCCCCCCCTCACTCTGCCCCTCTGTGCCCCGGCGTGCCCAGTCTTTCCCCTACGACCAACAAAGTTAGCAAAACCAAAACAAAGCACGCAGCACAAAAAAGAATGAGGGAGGAAAAAAACAAAAAAAAATACTTTGACAACAACAAGGAAAAAGGAAATTGAAAAGCCTGCAAATGGTGACTGTGTGTGTGTGTCTGTGTGTGTGTGTATAATATTGTCACACACACTGCCACATATATGTATGTGAGCTGATTGTGGCACATATTGCTGCAGCAGCCTCGTCTCAGTTTCGATTTGCGAGTTTCAAAAAAAAAACAATTGTTGCTACAAACGCTTCTTTGGGAATACCCTGTAACTCAGATAGCGGGTGGTTGCAGCAGCTAATAGAATATAAAGAAATGTGGGGGAGAAGCTTTCAAAGTTATGCAGCTTTAGCTTCATTATTTGCTACACTTAGACACTTCTGCTAAATAAAAACAGAATGTGAATCCCTAAGGCTCTTATTAATTTATGCGTTTCTTAAACTAAATATTCTTTTAAATACTATTTCCTTATTGCATTACGCTTTGATGAGCCTAAACTTTCTTTTGCTTGCAAGCAACTTGTGCCATCATAAATTATTAAGTACACGCCTCAATGTGTGCCCGAAATTATCAAGTATACGCCCAGTGATGCAGGGCATTTGCTAGTCCAGCACACTCGACTGCAGCGCGTTGAGTTGTGTTTTTTGCTTGGCATTGTTTCGAATCAAATTTGTTGGCCAGCAGCGAGCGAATCAGTTTCCACGCTTGCTAATTTCAAGCTAGCAGCGCGCCCGAAAGTAGGCAACGATTTTTTGTTTGCCATTCGCCAAACAGAATCCAACTCTGTGCACTTAAAGCCAGCATTTGTTTGGCTCTATGTGTGTTTATCTGTGTGTGTGTGTGTGTGTGTGGGTGTCATTCATATGCTGGCCAAGGATTTGCAGCCACACACACACACACACACACACACACAAACACAGAGACACATTAGCGCTGGTTAAAATAACAGAAAGCAAGTGGCGGCGGCAAGTACGCAAAAAGCAAAAGTTCTGACAACAATAACCACAAGTGGATGCCACAGCTGGCCAGCACATTTTTTGCCGCCTGCTCGCTTCCTCTCTCTCTCTCTCTCTCTCTCTCTCTCGCTTGCCCCTTTTGTTGTTGCTTTTGTGTGGCAGTCACCACGTTTTTTATGGCATTTTTAGTTCTATTTGTTTTTGCGGTAACAGTTGTCAAAATATGGCCAACCATGATGCAGATAAAGCGAGGCAAGTGCAACGCTTTGCGGCATGTGGCGTGTGGAATTCGCAAAACGTTTTTCATGTTTCGCTTCGCTTCGCCTCGCTCTTTTGCTTTTCGAACTCGCTTTAAGCTTGAATTTACCACATTTATTATTAATGAGCACACACACACACACACACACACACACATTTCATTTGGATATTGAATGTGTTTCACTTATTCCCAACTGTTTCACACGCACAAATGTCTTAGGAGTGCGTCAATTGATTGTGTTTCAACACGTGCTTTGATTAAAGCAGACAAATGACCTTGTAGTTTATCTGCACATGTTCGATTGGAACGATGGAATTGGAAACAGTGGGGAATAGCACGTTTATCTCGAAGGGCGATAACAGTGTTGGCTAATAAAGTCGATAAATTTAAACGATATGCGAGGGGATAAGCATAGAAAGTACGTAAGGAACAGTGGAATGAAACGTAAAAATGCTGATAAAGTGAAAGTATAGCGTTGCTTCTAAAAGTTTTAAAATGCAGCAGCAACCTTAAGCATTGGAACAGTGGAAATGGAACAGTGATAGTTACACAAATGTGAAACACAAATAAGAAAGCCTTAGAAATAGAAAGAGGAATAGCGGAAATGGAACAGTGGAAATGGAACAGTGGAAATGGAACAGTGGAAATGGAACACAAATATATTTATGATGCAATCATAAATATGGAAGCAAATGAGGAGAAAATAAACACTAAATTCGAAACAATGGAAAGAACGGAAGTGTGGAACACAAACATACACATACATAATGGAAACATAAATATTTAAGGAGAACAATCAAAGCGAGAAGAGCGTAATTCAAAACTGTGGCACTGGAACAATGGAACATGGCACACAGCAAATGGGAAATGAAACAAGATATTTATAGAAATCATTTGATATGCAAAGTTTGTGCTCGACGGGGCAACTGTAACTGCTGAAGACAGCGGCAGCGGCTGCAGACGCGAGGCAGCAGACACGAGGCACATGCCACGTACGAACTTGGAAAGCAGCAGCTGACAGCTGAAATATCTTTTGCCCAAGATGTCGGCTAGATATAGAATGAATATGAATATGTGAATGTGAATGTGAATGTGAATGTGAATGCGAATGCGAGTGTGAGTTACGGTCGCACGTGTCACCTACAGCGACGCGGCTTTAATGCGAATCCTTTGCGCTGAATTGCCATTCAACTCGCCGCGTAATATCATTTTAATTTAGTCTGTCCAACTGCAGACTAAGCTGACTGCCTGTCTGTGCATTAAGCATACGCCATGTGAGCCACACAGCGATGCAATTCGCCGCGTCTGTTCCGCTTTACCACCGCATATCATTTACATTTGTATAATTAATCAGATTTTATGCGTTTGCCAACGCATTATCCATTACGCGACGACTGAACGACACAGAGAGAGAGTGAGAGAGTGAGAGGGGAGAGAGGGAGAAGGGGAGGTGAGCGAGACGGTTGCTGCACAATTATGGAAAATGCTCTCGCATCTCGCTCGCTCGCTCGCTTGTGTTTGAAATTTAATTAACAGTCTACAAAACGAAAAGTTTTCGCACTTTTCTCCGACTTCCGTTGCGAAGTTACCTGAGAAATCGACACACGAACGAACGACGAACAGTGGCTGCTGAAAGTTTTGTATCTGCGGTATCTGGTATCTGTGGCCATTTCCTGAAATAGTTGCTTAAATATGTTTGCGCATTTTGTTTGATCTGCGGCGCAAAAGTTTTGCGCCCCAAAACAAAACGAAAAGTTTTGCTCGATGTTTTCGTTTTCAGTTTCGCAGTTTTGCAGTTCCCAGTTTTTCGGTTTTCATTTTCCAATTTTTGTTTTATTTTTTTTCGTTTTGTGCTTTTTGGTTTTTCAGTTTCTTTTTTTTTTTTGCTTTTCTTTTCGCCCAAGCGAAAACATTTCAATAAAATCGTCGTCGGCGTCGTCCCTGAGAAATGCAAATTAAAATTCATGAGGCTGCTGCTCGCTGCTCGCTGCTGTCTGCCAAGTGGCGCCACCTATTGTATGGCGACTCTGACTTTAAACATTTCGCTGACATATTTCCAAAGCATGTTGAAGCGAGACAGCTGCACTGAACAAGCGGGGGGGGAGAGGGAGAGAGAGAGAGAGAGTCGCCCTCTAAAGAGTCATGCTTGAAAAATTCATAGCCCATGTTTGATGGGCGGGGACGAGGGGAAGCAGGCTAAACTTTTCCACATTGGCGCACAAAACAAACACAAAACACATATACACACACACAGGTGTAGTTGTGGTGGGCGAGGCGAGTGGGGCGACGGGGGGGGAGACGTGGGGGATTCCCCCCGGGCAAAGGCCAATTTTGAGTTTGAATATTTTAGCTGCTAATTAAAATGTATTCGCGGTTAACAAAACGCGTGCGCGTTACGTCTCCTCACCCCCCCCCACACGCCCCCTCCGCATACACAGCATCGCAGCCGACCCCGCGATGCTGCCACTGTTGCTGCCGCTGTTGCTACACGCGGCAACAGGCAAGAAAATTAGCTTAGCAAAAGTTTTGCAGGAGCCGCAAATAAACACAAAATGTAATTGCACACGCTCTGGAGGAGAAGTGTGTGTTTGTTGGGGTGGGGGGGGTCAGAGTGCGTCCAAGGGGGCGGAGGAGGAGAGGAGGGTGGGGGGCAGAGCTGTGAGCTGTAGCTCTGACCAATGCCAAGCATTTGCAGTTACAATTACAGTTGCCGTTGCAGTTGCAGCCAGAGCTGCAGTCACACATGGCTGCACATGCAACGGCAAACAACAAACAAGAAAATGCCAATGCAGCAAGCAGCGTGGGCCATGTGGCATGGGGCAGAGGCGGGGGCGGGGCAAGCAGCAGCTGTCCACATGCTGTCCGAGAGTGCGAGAGTTGAGCACAACAATGCACAACATGGCGATGGACATGGACATGAACAGGACTAAAAGACAGAGACAGAAGGAGACAGCAGGAGGGCGAGTGAAAGAGGGAAGTGGACGAAAGAGAGAGAGGGAGGGAGGGAGAGCGACTGCTGCCTGCTGCATCATTTAACTACAAGCGGAAATGCGATGCCATATTGAATTTGCTAAGACAAAATGTCGTCCTGGCTGAGCACAATACCAAACACACACACACTCACACACACCCCCATACACACACTGAGATTACAAGCAACAACTCGTTGCTGGTCAGCAAGGTGAGATGGAGGCAGCGTCTCGTTTCTGTGCGCAGCTTTATGATTCTCTGTCCGTCCGCAATGATTATCAGAGTGTAAGCGAGTGCAAAGCTCAAGTGGAGCAGACAAATGCTTGCGGCATTGTTGCACAACGAGTATCGAGCACCGACCACCGATACGATAATCGACACAGACGCAGACACAGCACAGTAATTATTTGCGCACGCTGCACGCACCGAAGAAAGCTAATCAATGCAGCAGGCAGCAACTGATTAAACTCTTTAATTACGTTAGTTACCCAAATAACGGCAACGAGTGGAAAACTAATTAAATTTGGGTCTGCGCACAAAAAGCTAGATGAACAGCAAAAGCAGAAGTCTTAAATGCAAAACGAGTCGAGAGCTAATGAGCGATCGAGTTATTGGTATTTCATCTAAAATAACTAACAAATATTCCACAATTGTCAGCATTGAAGTGAAGTCATAGTCAAATTAGTTCTTGGTATTCAACACTCAACAGCCAACAAATATATCAGCATTATCTGGGCCAAAACAAAGTATAAAAAGCTTATGAATATTTGCAAAACTAAGTCGCATTTAAATGAGTTGCAAATATGTGAAACAATAATTTAAAAACAAACGAGTAAAGTCGTGTAACGAGTTGATAAAACACGGGAAAATTAAAGAAATGGCTGAATAATTAATGTGCTATATTAGAGATATTTTTACAGCATTAACATTAAGTATGTATATTGCTAAAACGGCTAAAAAAGAAGTTACAACATAAGTAGACAACTGACAAAAAGGTTAGTTACCTTTCGTATTTTAGAGCTACAAGTTTTGTGTTTTAAAACCTAATAGTTTAAATTATAATCGCCACTAGAAATTCGATTTTTAATTAGACAAACAAGGAGCGAAATAAAGTTAAACGAGTAAAGTTATCTTTCTCAAATTCAACTGCGCTTAAATTACAAATAGTTCAGAGTAAAAATATGCGCCTCAATTTCGTTAGTTGCTCGAAGCAAAGCGACAAATGCCTCAACATAAAGCGGCTAATCCAGCTTAACTTGTGAGCGTACAATGTGAAAAGATTGAAGCGTATCTTTCGGCTCAGAAGAACCTAACGACTGGCGAAAACCAATAAAGCAGCAAATTAATACAACGGACGCACAATTCAATCAAGTGAATATATCGCAAAGCACTCGCGCTTAACGTGCAACAAAGGAGCGCGTGTTGTTAAGCAGCCGAATTAGCAGCGAGTGGCAGCGAATTGATGTGCACATGACAAAAACTCCCATTTCAATTCGCATCCGCAGCGGTGACGTGACAGCTGCTGCACGCTTGCAACCAACTTGCCACAAAGTAGCCAACGTTATTGTTGTTGTTGTTGTTCGCCTGCGAATGAGCTGAATGAGTTTTCGAAACTGACTCGTCCAGCTGCAACTCGATTGTCAGTCAGTCAGTCAGTCGGGCAGCTCCATGGAGTATTATTCAACTTGTCTCAATTGCACGCAGATTGACAGAGCGGGGGAAGGGGAAGGAGGGGCAAGTACACGGTGTAGTACTCGCAAAATGACATGGCATATTTCAAGGCAAACATTGTGAATTTTGCATGCCAACAAAAAAGCAAAAAACGATGCCATCAACTCGGACACCAAAACAAACAAAAAAAAACACCGAAAAGAAAAGAAAAGCTGAGCGCCCTAAAATACATAACCTTTTACACGAATTGCAGCTGCGTCGAATCCCTTGCCGCACTCCCCCCGCTTTTATTTCACTTTTTTCTCTGTTTTTCTTGCTTTTTTTTTTGGTTTTTTTCTTTTTTTTGCCCACCCCGCCCATTGAATGCAAGTTCTAATTGTGTAATTAATGAATTGCCTCTCGGGCAACCTCATGCAATGCACAGTTTCCTCTCCCCCTCCCCGCCTCTCTCTCTCTCCCCATCGGCGACCCACATGGGACGTTAATTGAAATGCACGTGGGCTGGCAGCGTCCTTGAGATCGTCGGTTTTCCAAAAACACACACACAAAACCAAAACCAAAAAAAAAAACCAAAAAAAAAGCACTCTACAAAAATCGAAACAAAGCAAATTAGTTGAAATTGATAAGCGCGACTAGCAAATGCCCTTTTGATCTAGTCAAATTCAACTATTAATGAGACTTGCTGCTAGAAATATACCCTGTAATTCGATGAATTTCAGTGAGCTGTGCGCTTAACATTTCGCTTGCTTACAAATAGAAAACTTCTAGCAACAAAATGTTTTGCGCAGTGTAGCGAACTACAGAAAAAATACGCAACATTTTGGAAAACCGCTTAGAACCGCTTGGAACTAAAATCGCTGCAGTTGCAGGCGGACGCAACGCGAGGGCAGCTTCAAAAGTACTTGAAAAAGAGCCACATTTATATATATTAGAACCAATTATAAGAATTAATTAAAGACAAACTTTTCACTTACTACATTTCGATGCCTTGATTGTAGTTTTAATTGTTATAAATTTGCGAAACATATTTAGTTTAATTTCTTTTTAAATACTTGTTATAGATGATTTAATTTTTTGTAGGCAAAGCTTTAGCAAAATCCAAATTGTTAGCTGAGAAACTCGTTTTACTTTTCAAGTGTCTTTTTTGATTTTTAATTATAAAGAATTTTGATTTTGATTGATATAATTCTGGAGTTTCATATCTAATTCGTTATATTTTATTTGTAGTTACATTTGTTATTAACTATGCACATTATTCATATTTAACACTTGTGATTTGCAAGCTTTTAGTTGTTGCACTGTTCAAAGATTCTTTTTTACCTACACCTAATTGCATCTAATATGCATATTATTTATTATTTGTGTTTTTCACTGCATTCTGCGCCCGTTTCTAGTTGCTTTCCACCAATTACAGCTATTTTATCTTATTGCCTGCACATTTGCCACGCTCTCTCTCTCTCTCTCTCGCTCTCTCCTTTTCTCTCTCTCTCTCTAATACATATGTAGATGTATATAGTATACAAAATATGAAACGTGTTTGCTGCGTAAGCTCAGTGCAGAGTTTACTCCTAGAGTTTATGTCTGTGTCTGTGTCTGTGTGTCTGTGTGTGTGTGTGAACTTTGCATACGACTGGACACTAATACACTCGCATTCAGCATTACTTGGCAGGATTCTGATTGTCTGCATGAGTTTTATTTTTGCCATTTTTCTTATTCGTTGCCTGTGTTGTAAAAATGCGATTTATTCCCTTTGATGGGTTTTATAATGTGCAAAGTGAAGTGCTGAATAGATGAAATGAATCATAATTCTCTCGCCACTTTCCTTCAATGGAAAACTGCATTTTCATTTCGGGGAAAATTAATGAGTATTTTGGTACAGTGGCTGCTGCTGTTCTACATATAATTTCTTTACCAAACGACGTAATTTTTTGGTTAAAAATTAAGCCAAAAAGTGCTCAAAGCACATATTTGAATATAGAAAAAACAACATTAATGAATTCCTTAGCTGCTTTTAATATATTCAGCAGTGCAGTACAGTAAAAACTTGAAATATTGGAAACATTGTTGAAAAATCGAAGATTGTGTAAGTGAAAAACAGAGAGATCTAAAATAGAAACGATTCCTTTCCTTAATTTGCTTTCTTTATTCAGTAAAACGGTTACTTGCATCTCTAACCAAGTAAAGATTCAATTAAACTACCTCAAAATGATTTGAATTTCAGCAAACTTTCACTGTAGTTGCAAAGAGGTTTCGCATATTTATTCCACGTAAAATTGTCTGCTCAGCGCTCATACAGAAAGATCATAGGAATAATTGATTGGCAGTTCAGCTGTTTGGGCGATTTCCGAAAAAATATTTGCGAATTACCTTAATAATATACGAGTATTTGAGCATCGCTTGTCAAATGGGCGATGGCTGCAGCGAATGATGATGAAGTCAACCCACGTGTATCCAGCTATAACCAGTGCAATGCACTTTCTCTCACACTCACACTCACACTCCTCATCTCACACTCGTGTCTCTGTCTCTGTCTCTGTCTGCCTCTCTGCTCGCCGTGTAGGTGACTGTTGCTCTCTGTTTACAATTTGCTGGCCGCTAATTTATTTGAAAAGCCATTTGTTACCTTTGGCTTGCTTCTGTTTACATGGCTCGAGGCTCGAGGCTGGACGCTTGAGGCTCTCGTGGTGTGGGCGACGGGGGGAGGGGCAGTGGGGGCCAATCAGAGCAATAAGCAAGTCCGACCATCGACAAAATATACCAACAATCCAAATTTACGTGTACTATATACACATATATATATACAATTGAATACACAATTCTTGGCATTTCTTCTATATAGATTTTCCGTGCTTTTCTTCGTCTACTTCTCCGCTTTGCTGGTGCGTATTACATTTACTGTTAATTCAATTTGCCGTCGTCGTTGCCGTCGTCGTTGCTGTTTTCCGTTTTCTCCCATTGCCGTGAAAAATTCTGCGCTACGCACGTTTTTTTAGCCCCCTCCCCCACCCCCCCGAAATTCTCCAATGCTTTGTTGGTCAGATTTAAAGTTCGTTGCGTACAGAGCGTGTTCATAACAATTAGTTAATTGTTTATGTAAATATGCTGGCGGTCTTTGGGCCGCATTCTAATCAATTTCATTTGCCCGCATACAATGTCGATATTTTTAATATAAATATTCGATATACATATTTTTAGCTGCGAGGGTCGCCACCAAAATAAATCGAATTCATTGATAGCATGTAATTAAATTGAGCAAATACTGCGTTCGTGTTTAATGTGTTGATTTGTTTAGAGACACATAGGAAATCAGCAATTAAACGCATGCAAAAATGTGTTAAATATTTACTGTTGAAATGCCGCAAACTATGCTGCTATTGACAACTAATAAAAATAGTTTCTTTCCTCATGAATATTTCCCGTTTCCTTTTTCTGGTTTAAGCATAAATTGGCCTCGTAATAAAACAACAAACAGCAAATCAATTAATAAAGTGACCTGAGACTTTACAACATAAAACGACTGAGATTCTAAAAAAAAAGTGATATATTATTGTAAAATAGTTTCTTTCTATTTTTCAACTTTGTCTTTTCTCATTAAAATTACAAGTTCAATTTTTTATGATGAATTGATTAAATTTTCAATTCAATTACAGTTGTCTATTTTTGCGTGAATATTCTAAAACTTCTAGAGCCTTTGGCTTTATTATTATTATATTATATCATTGTGAATATTACTTCATTGATAGTGAAGCATTTTCGTTTTCCAATCTGTCACTTTTTCCATTGACATTTGTGAGTACCACTTTTGAGTTAGGCGCTGGGTTAATAGTAAATATTTTGATAAGCAAGTTGCGTTGAAATGTTTTGTAAATATTAGTAAATAATAGTAGATATCAAGCTCTTGCTAAAGACATTTTCAAAGCCATCCACTGCTTCATGAATAAATTGAGCTTCAAAGGCCATAAAGATTTATTCCACACACAGAACTTTTGTGGCTGCCCTCGGGCAAGTGTATTGAGACATGTACGTGAAACGGGCAATTGGCAAATGTCTTGCAGTTTGAAATGTATACAGATATACTATGTACAACATGCATATATATTTATACATATGTATGTATATATAAATTGCTGGAGACGCGCTCTATATCGCCGATCGACTGGCACATGGTTCACTTACACACACACACAGACAGTGTGTAGAGCAAATACACAACACGTCTGTAGCACAACAGTTGCCGTAGTTTGAGTTTATTTAGTGAATTATCGCGAAAATCCCCAAAAATCAACGAACAACAGCAACAATTTTTTCCACAACACTTTTAGTGTGTTTGTGTGTGTATTTGTTGTTTGTGTTTTGTTTAGCTTCAGTAAATACTTGAAAATTTAATGCCGTTTGGCCAATAATTAAGGCGCAAACAATGAGCTAAACTAGAGGTGCCTCCCAGCCGCGTTTTCCGCCTTGACCAAATGACCAATTGACTGACCGACCAACTGACTGCAGTCTGCTCGCATTTGGGGCTGATAAGTTCTACATTTTGGCCAGATAGATTTGTGCTTTGTGCATATTTGCAAATATTAATCATACGCACAGTTGGCGAGTGCACATAAATTATTGACTCGCCTGCCAATTGAAATATTGAGCACAAGCTGCGGGCACCAAATGGAAAAACAGACTGCAGAGTGCACAGTGCGCCACCCTCAGCAGAAATGAATAATATGAGAATCGCAAAATCGCCAAAGTCGCAAATATTTTGTTCAAAATTGTGCGTTCACCAAATGCCAGCAACAGATGACGCCAGCGGCCGTTAAGCAGCTGCTGGGAGGGGGGGTGAACAACAAGCGAAAACCCTTGATGAATCATCCAAACGACAGCCAAGCATTCAAACCGGAAGTGTCCCCGAAAATCAAAAAAAAAAAAAAAACAAAATAAAAAATGATAAAAGGTCACCTAAGTTCTGGGCGAGGGGCGGCAGCAGATTGTTCGCGGAGTGGCTAGCAAAATGTTAAAAGGCAAGATGTGAAAACACATTGAGTGGAAAATGAGACCCTTGTGTTCTGCGTTCTTTTCCTTTTCTGCTTTTTTGTGTTTTTTTTTTTTTTTTGTATTTCGTGTAAGCCAAACTAATGAGGATAATGAAGTAATGTTTCAAATTGATGAACAAACTTTTGCTTGACACAATTTCAACGAATTTGACAGCGAAAGAGAGATGTCAACTTTTCATTTTGCGAAAGTATTGCCGGACACACAATATTGAGGAAACGCCGGAAATATGCCGAAGAGACAGAAACATTAAACAGGAAATTGGTGTCAACTAGTTATGCTAAACAGCATTTAATTATTTAAAGCACAACGACCAAAGAGAAGCGTCGGCAGTATTAAAGTAATCGAGTAGTCGACTTAAGAAATAGTTAGAAATATTTGCTATAGTTCTATAATAATCAAAACAAATGTATTACGGTAGCAGCTACATTTCCTAACTTATATTCTATTCTATGTTCAACTAGAAATAGTCTAAACTAAATAGCGATTCACTAGCGAAAAGCTAACAAATCAAGTTTGTGTATTGAATAATAATTTGCTGCAAACAGCCATATAAATAAAACCAGTGACATCTCAACTTTAGATAATCAATCAACTGCGAAACTATTGAGAAAAACGAAGTTTCGATAACTTCAGATAATCAATCACACTTACAAGAATCTTGCAAAGAAGCGAAACTATTCATGACGTAAAGATTTAAACGCAAACTTTAGATAATCAATCACAAACATTATATACAAGTGGATCGAATAAATTGCAGCCAAAAAAGACACTTACAGAGTTTTCTGGAACAACCCAAAAACCAAGGTAACCAAGTCGTATACTTAACGCCTAAGCAAAATACACTTGAGATGAACACAGCTTTAATTGCAACTTAAGCACACACACACACACACACACAGAAACACACACACACACATGTAATGACACTTGAGCTAAAAGCCAAAGCGAAAGGAATCTCAATCGCACGCTTTCAAAAGAAATCCGCGCATCAATAACTCGCTCGAAAATGCTGCTCAAGGACTTAAAAAAGAAAATCAGAAAACAAAAAAAAAATAATGTGGAGAAAGCGAAGCACTTAAAATCGCATTAAATCTGGGGCAAATTAAAGCAGCTTCCTGAAAGTTGATTAAAGCTCTCTCTCACTCTTTATCTTTCCTTCTGTCTCTGTCTCCTTTGAAGCACATTTTTCAACTCTGACTGGGGAATTAATTTTTAATTAGTTTCACACATTTGCACACCTTCCAACACTGACCTTCAACGGCTACGCTGAATACATTGTAAACGCGTTGCACGGGATCATTTCATTCACACTCCAAATATTGTAAATATTGTAAATATTGAAAGAATTGCAATTTACCTTTTTGCTCTGTTTTTCCTTTGGTCTTCGCTGCAGTTGCACTACTCTTCTGTCTCTTTCTGTTTTACCTTAATTATTTTCACACACTCTCTTTCTCCTGCTCTCGCTCTCCGTCAATAACAGGAAAAATTTTAATTTTTGTGGAATTTTTCAATTTTTCAATATTTTTTCTTTTTACTTTGTATATCTTTTTCAATAATAATTTTCGAATTTTTTTTTTTTTGCACCAGAAACAAACAACAAAAAAGACAACAACAAAAAAAAAATGCGCACAAAATTTCAATTTGAATTTTTGCTAAAGTTTTCCTTTTATTTTTTAAACACGCGACACGAACAAATTTCAAAACACAATTTGTATTTTTTTGAATTCTTTTTTTTTTTGTAAATCTCTTGAAGGTCTATATAGCTGTCTCACTCTGTCGATAATTAAGCGATTTTCAAATGTATCGATCTCGGGCAGATCAGAAGAAGAACAGAAAAAAAAAACAATCGAATCGAATCGCAACGGAATCGAAACTGAATTTTGAATTGTATTGTACTGAGGAGGCAATTGTTGAGTTGATTTCTTTGGCTTGGACTCCAAGAATCACAAACAACGCAATGTTATCCGCTCGGAGGCTGAACGCCTACTGGATATTAAACGCGCGCCGAAAGCTGTCGCAGAATGCGACGACGACGACAGCGACGACGACGACCACGCAACGCGTCGACAGCGACAGTGACAACGGCAGCGACGGCGACGGTGACGTCGACAGCATTTTTACCGAAGTTCAATCCAAAGCTCTTCGTGCATGCGTCGCCTGCCGCTGTCGACGTCGCTGCCGACTGACAGCCGACTGAGAGCCGAGTGCTGCCGACTGCGGCTGCTGCTGCTGCTGCGCTTTTTAATTGCATTTCAGCTGGCAAAAGCGCAGCAGCAGCTCTGTCTACGCTACATAAAACATTTTGCTCTTGAATAATTCAATGCAAATATAACGCAGTCTACACACACACACACGCACACATGTACGCCAAAAAATACAACAATAACAACTCTACAGCGAGCAGCGCTCGCTAAAGTCTCCAAAGCTTGGAAGCTCTCACGACGCCGTCGTGTTTCCAGGTTCTCGCCTTCGTTACCGTTGTCGTTGTCGTTGTCGTTGTCGCTGTCGCTGTAGCTTTCGCTGTCGGTGTCGTCGTTATCGCTGTCGTCGTTATCGCAGTCGTGTGCAAACAAGTGGGCAGCAACAGTTGAATGAAATTTTTCCCTGCACGACCAACTTGGGCAGCGCCGTCGGCAGCGCAGTCAGCGTTCATGTGTTGCGCCTGTTATACCTGGCAAGTTGTGTGTGTATGCGTATGCGTGTATTTGTGTTTGTGTGCTTGGGTGAGCAGCTGTCGCAGTAGCGTCTGCCAGCTTTCCAGTCACACACACAGACTGTTGCGCTCTCGCACGTGTATGTGTGCATGCGTACATGCGTGTGTGTGTGTGTCCGTTAAGCAGCAACTAATTTTTGTTAATCACACCTTAATGACATGAACTTGACACCATTCTCCCCACGCCGCCCTCGCCATCATACATTTAACATCAATTTCGGCCAACCAAATTGACTGAGTGTGCGAGAGTGTGTTTGTGTGTGTGTGTGTGTGTGTGTGTGTGTGTGTGCTTGTTTGCCTGCCACTTAATTACAATTTGCTAACAGCTTAGGAGCAACAACAATAAGAGCGAAAGCTAAAGCAACAGCAGCAAGAACATTGAAAGCTGCTTCACTTGCACTCACTTCAACACACACACACACACACTCACTCTCTCACTCAAAAAGAATGCAGCTGCGCATCTCATTTAATGAACTGCCAGGCGACAAATAAAACACAATCGTTTTCGCAGCAACAGCAGCAACAAAATACGCGTAAATCATAAAAGCGCACAACGCACATAAATCACGTATACGTTTAACAACATTATTTGCATGTTGCTTCTACTACAGTGAGGTTTGCCTAGCGTGAACGAGGAGGTGAAATTGTTAACTGTTAAAGTGGGGAATGTCCGCTGAATAGAGGTGTCCGTTAAATGAGTTTACACTATAAACAAGTGAGAAAGCTACAGTCGAGTGTGCTCGACTGTGATATTCCCGCTACCCAGCTGAAATATACTAAATTTTGGTATATTGGGTATATTTGTACATTCATTTTCCGTCACATCCTAAATATCGCATAAAGTATAAAATATACCAAGCACGGTCACATTGTTCACCAGAAACAAACCACGTGCAGCTGCCTATGGATTTTTCCATACAAAACTGTTTCTTGAATAACGTCGAAGTTTTTCATCCGATCGCAACCAAATTCTCGGGAATCATGGAGACTGTTATTATGTTCGAATGTTCCAAAACGAAACTCTATCTTTAAAATTGCGCTAGTAAATCGTTTTTTTTTTTTATTTTAGGGGGTGGAAAGGGGTGTGGCAAAAATCTAAAATAAACTTGATCTGCGTAGGACATACACCAATACTGGTACCAAGTTTGAAATCTCTAGTTCCTATAGTCTCTGAGATCTAGATGTTCATACAGACAGACGGACAGACGACAGACGGACATGGCTATATCGACTCGGCTGGTGACCCTGACCAAGAATATATATACTTTATGGGGCCGGAGATGCTTCCTTCTGCCTGTTACATACATTTCCTGAAGTCACAAAGCTATAATACCCTTCTACCCTATGGGTAGCGGGTCTAAAAATGTCACACAGGGCAGCATAGTTTAAATAGTTTAAATAAAAAGTAAATGATTTATTCTCTTAAAAACTCTTAAGCTTAAGGAGAAAATAATGAATTTTTCATTGCATTTTTAAAGCAAATTAAGCGAGTTAAATTAAAGAAATTTTTTTTTTTTTGTGAATTATTTTATTTTATTTTATTAAGTGTAGAATTTGTAGAGCAAAGTTATAGTACCCTAACAACACATGTATCGAAAATGAAAAAGAAACCAAACCTCATCGCAAGTATGAGGCCTTCACATATGAGTATCAGCCTTATTGGCGCCTGATTGTTTTCGCAAAGCCTTGCCGTTTGGTTAGTAGGCTGCGGTGTCTTAAAATCTTGTCATTATTTAATTTACTACATTTAATTTACTAATAATAAATAATTATAATAATTCTGCTGTCAAATTAATAAAGTGTGCAGCTAATTATTCGCAACAAGTTAATATTAATGAGATGGAATTCAAATAAAGCTAAAAATCATAATTTCGTTGCGCCAGTTCTTGCAAATTTTGAACGCATTACAAGAATCTGGTGATACAAAACATTTCAATTTCTTTACTTTAACTTATTACTTATTGTTTACTGCCTATCAGTCGACTTTTGATTATAAACTTTCACAGTGACATAAATATTGGCAACACTAAGACAACACTGTCGGGCTTTAGGCTTTAGGCTTTAGGCTTTAGGCAATAGGACATATGTAAATGCAGGCAGCTGCCACGACCATGAGAAAGGTTATGCCACCGCTTGGGTTGCCACTGCCTGGTGTCGGCTCTTCCTTGGACCCATCGTCCTCGATGACATCGTCGAAATAGTTGCCGTAGATGGCGCAGGTCAGCAGCTGGGAGTGCGGTTTCAGCAGCTGCAGCTGCACCAAAGTGCCATCTGCCCCATCGCCAGACTGCGGCAAGGACCAGAGCAGCTCGCTGGGCTGCAGCGCATACAGCGACACGCTCAGCGTGCTGGGCATCAGTTGGCGTCGCGGGCGCCGCACAAACTGGCCGCTCACACGCAGCCTGTTGAAACGCGGCAGTTGCAACGGCTTCGCCAGCTCGCCAGCTGGACGCAGCTGGCCGCAGCTCTCGACGCTGGCGTTGCGGCACGCAAACACGCCGCACAAACGTATGGCGCTGTGTTGCGCCTCCTCGTAGCGTCGCTGGCCCACAAACACGCCCATTCGATACACGTAATCATAGCGCTGCGTTGGCAGCTCGTCGTCCAGCCGCAAGCTCACTTCGAAGTCACAGCACAGGTCCTTGTGGCACAGTTTTCGCTGCTGCAGGCTGCCATTGTGCAGGGCCAGCGGCCAACTGTTGAAGTCCTCCAACTGCGGCTGCTGCAGCATTCGCAGCTCAAGCTGTTCGGGACCCGGTCGCTCCACGTCCACGCGCATCTTCACAGCGGCCACCGTGTCGGGCTTGTGTGGCACACGTGCAAGGAGCAGCTGGCGCACGCCCAACGTTGCATTGCTGCCGACCATGAGACGCGTCAGAGCGCCGCGTTTGCCTGCATAGATGCCGCTGCCGGTGATGCCGCCGTGTGGCAAGCTCGCGCCTGCTGCCAGCAGATTCACGTTGTTCGACCACGCCCAACCCTGCTGCAGCTGGCTGGCTGCAAAAGACAACAAAAAAAAATTAAATAACGCAGTTGCGAGGGCAGATGTCAAATGTCATGCTTACCCGTTAAGAAGGGCAGCTCGGAGTTGAACATTTTGGTTACAATCACATTGCGTATGTTGAAGCGATCGATCAGCTCCTGCGCTGGCGTATAGAAAAGCATGTCGAAGCACACAAAGTGGCCGAAGGTTACGTTAAAGTCCGTCTCAAAGATGCCGAACTCGGGCGTGGCCGTGCGATTGACCAATGGCTCGAGGTAGAGATTCCACTTCCGGTAGCGGGAGATGAGGGCGCCATTGCGATCGATAACCGCATTCGTGTTGAACACACGATAACCACGCGCCGGGCAATCGGAATCGACGGAGTCTTCGCAATCCTCACGCTCCTTCACATTGAACAGCAGATAGGTGCGCGCTGCGACAGCGGCGCATGCAAGTTCCTGTATAAACGCAGAGGTGCTTGCAACTGCAGTGTTGTTGCACAAACTGTCCTTTAAGTTCGGCGCCGGCAACGTTGTCAGCTGCAGCAGACTGTTGAGGGTTGCCTCCGGAAACACAATGATGTCAGCATCGGCCACCTTGATCATCTCTAGATACGCGTTCAGATTCTCCTCGAGCAGCTGCGGTGAGCTTGACCCAGCAATATCCGGCCGAAATTCCACAACACCAGCTTTGTAGAAATCCTCGGTTGCGGCCATTGCCAATGCCAATTCAATCAGAAAAATAGCGAACGCACTCGACTTGCTGCGCATGTCTAAAAACTACACGTGACTATTTTATTTTGCGGTAGCTCAGCTGTTATCTCTCTCTTTGGTTTACAATCAGTGACGCCAACCTTTCTCAACAAGCACCAGTGAATAAATAATAGCGCTAATTAAATGAAGCGCACGCACTCAACGCGAGAAAAGAAGTGAGCGAGAGTGTGGCCAGGTCTGTGTAAAAATCAACAGCTAAGTTTGCGATCGATAAGTTTTGGCTGCAGCTCACTTGTAGCATTGCATATTTTAAACGCATTAACAAGAATCTGATGATACAAAACATTTGAATTTCACTTTAACTTATTGCTAATAAAGATAATCATTCGACTCTAGAATAAAAAAAATTTCAAAGTGGCATAAATATTGGCAACACTGGGATCTCGATCCCAATTGAATTTGTTGGGCTTTTCACTCGACGCTTTCATCATACTAATTAATACTACTATTAATCGAGTGACTACTACTATATATCGCTACTTGACTATTAATCGTATGCATTTTCACTGGACTGAGCAGTTTCACAATGCATGGATATTAAGTGTTTAAATATATTGAGATTTAATTTGTTTTTTTTTTTAATAAGTGATCCCGGTGCCTTATCAGCGATTGCTGTACCACATATTCGGTCACTGCAAATTGGTTGCTTAACGATAAACACACACGAATTGTTGCCTGGGTCACAGCCACAAAACACGTGGCTTACTAGTGAAAAATTACAGACCGCGTATGTTTGAAGGCAACGCTTAGTTTCGTGCTATTTGACTTAGGTTTATTTTAATATATATGACAATGTAAAGCTTCGCGCCTTAAAATGGATATGTAATTAATTAGATACTTCACTGTGCATAAATGAATTGCTTCACATTAATACTCACTCAGTAGATTCATTTAAAGGTTCAAAAAAAAAAATACATATTTATATATAATAGTTTGTTGCGAGGCTAGAGAAGCTTCGTGAGCAGCGTCGATATCGAGGGCAGCGCAAGCAGCAGCAAGCTGTAGACTTGCAACGCGGCAGCGCCGTCACCTTTGGGCTTGAAGCCGCACTCCAGATCCTGCTGCTCAGAGCCAGTGCCGAAGGTGCACTCATCGTCATAGTAGTTGCCATAGATGGCGAACGTCAGCAGATTCGACAGCTCCAGCGCTGGGGCGAGTTGTAAGCGCAGCTGCAGCTGATTTCTGTGTGGCAAGAGCAGAGAATTAATTACATTTGATGGAAATACTGGCAACAATGCTCGCCACTCACTGATTATCCAGCTCCTCGACGGACCACACGAATTGATGCGGCTCCAGGGGCAGCAGCGTGTCCAGCACACTGTTGGGCATCAGGAGAAACTCCTGCGACTTGGGGTACGTGGCCCGGACGAGAAGTCGCGTGAATGCCACACGTGGCTGCAGCGCATGCACCAGTTTGCCACAATCCGTCACATTCGGTCCGGTGCAGGCAAAAATGCCACAATTCCGCACATAGTTGTTGTCCACCTCTGCCTCATTGCGCCAGCCATCAAAGGCGCCCAATCGATAGCTGTGATAGCCGCCGTTTGTCGCACTCAGCAAACGCCACTCGAGCTCAAAGTGGCAACACAGCTGGCCGTGGCAAACATCCTCCGTTAGCGTTGCCCCATCTGCCACAGCCAGCGACACGGTCTCGTAGCGCTCCACATTGTCCTGTTTCATCTGGAAGCCGGCCGTGTTTCGTGGCTGCGTTTGCTCCTCAGCCGCTCGCCTCACTCTTCGCGGCGCGCTTTTGCCGTTGCGCGTTGTCGGATACTTGGGCACCTGGGCGACGTAGATGCGACGCTGTCCCTCGGCCAGCGCCATCACGCTGTGGATGGTGCCGTTGCGGCCGTGGAAGATGCCGCTGCCGCTCGAGCCGAACTCGGGGCGACTGGCGCCGGCGGCCAAGAGATTCACATCGTTGCTGTACGCCCAACCCTGCTGCACCTGCACAGCTGAGTGGAAATGGGTTGAAGAAGATGGGAGAGAAGATAAATAAGCTAATTTATTGTCAAAGCGCTTGAACCGGTTCGCAGTGTTTAAGTGACCTTAACATAGTCAAGGAATGTTGCACAGCTTAAGAGCTCACTTGAATCGATTCAGCATAATAAATATGTGCTTGGTAGTTGCAAATCTTCATCAAAGCAGTGTGCACAGACTGAAGACTGACTTGAACCACTCAAAATCATGCACAGAACCGGTTCACAATAAATTCCACTTAAGTTAAGCTCGCTAAATAATGTTTGTCTAATGTTTACCTACGATAAATTGCACAATTATGAAAACTGTACTTTGAACCGTGCGCTGAACCGGTTCAGCAAAAATTGCATTTAAGTTAAGCTCGCTAAATAATGCGTGTCTGAGATTTAGTCACGGTAAAATAGAGAAATTATGAAAACTGTACTTTGAACCATGCGCTGAACCGATTCAGCAAAAATTGCATTTAAGTTAAGCTCGCTAAATAATGCGTGTCTGAGATTTAGTCACGGTAAAATAGAGAAATTATGAAAACTGTACTTTGAACCATGCGCTGAACCGGTTCAGCAAAAATTGCATTTAAGTTAAGCTCGCTAAATAATCCGTGTCTGAGATTTAGTCACGGTAAAATAGAGAAATTATGAAAACTGTACTTTGAACCATGCGCCGAACCGGTTCAGAAAAAATTGCAATTAAGTTAAGCTCGCAAAATAATGCGTGTCTGAGATTTAGTTACGGTAAAATAGAGAAATTATGAAAACTGTACTTTGAACCATGCGCTGAACCGGTTCAGCAAAAATTGCATTTAAGTTAAGCTCGCTAAATAATGCGTGTCTGAGATTTAGTCACGGTAAAATAGAGAAATTATGAAAACTGTACTTTGAACCATGCGCCGAACCGGTTCAGAAAAAATTGCAATTAAGTTAAGCTCGCAAAATAATGCGTGTCTGAGATTTAGTTACGGTAAAATAGAGAAATTATGAAAACTGTACTTTGAACCATGCGCTGAACCGGTTCAGCAAAAATTGCATTTAAGTTAAGCTCGCTAAATAATGCGTGTCTAAGATTTAGTTACGGTAAAATAGAGAAATTATGAAAACTGTACTTTGAACCATGCGCTGAACCGGTTCAGCAAAAATTGCAGTTAAGTTAAGCTCGCTAAATAATGTTTGTCTAATGCTTAATCACGCTTGATAGCTCAACGTAATGCTTGTTTGCAAAAACTTTGCCTTGAATCACGCGCTGAACCGGTTCAGACAAAGTGCTACTTTAAAGATGACAGCAATACTTGCCAAAATCGAAGCTAGCGCTTGATTTCAATACAGTTCCCCAATAGTTCAATGCTTCAATTCCAAATCCTTTTAAACGCGCTTTAAGCCCGCGATTTACCTGTGAGAAACGGCAGCTGCGAGAACCACATGGTGGGGAACACAAAGTCGCGCACGCCCTGCTCCAGAATGAGCCGCACGCCGGGCGTGAAGAACATGATGTCGAAGCAGATCATATGCCCGAACGTCACACCAAAGTCCGTCTCGAACGTGCTCAGCTCCGGCCGCAGCGTCGTGTTCCGCGGCTCCCCATACAGATGCACCTTGCGGTAGCGCGAGATGACGGTGCCGTTGCGATCGAAGACGACGTTCGTGTTGTAGACATTGAAGCCGTCGGCGGCGCAGGGACGCGTATCCTCGGGCACGTCGGAGCAGAGTTCATGCTCGGGCACATTGATCACCACATATTTGCTGGCATTGCGCGCTGCACAGGAGAGTGTGACCAGGTATTCGGCATAGTACGAGGCCTCGGGATCGGCCAGACACGGCGTCACCTTTCGCTGGGGTGCGGGCACAAAATCGTAGCGATGGAAGTTGCTGAGCGTCGCCTCGGGAAAGACAATGATGTCGGTGTCGCTGGCATTTGGCGAGCTGATGATCTCCAAATAGCCGGCCAAATTATCGCGCCATCCCTCGCCGTTCTCATGACGAAATTCCACAACGCCGGCCGTATAAAAGTTCGCCTTATCGATGGCCGCCTGTAACCAATTGGCGATTAGCCAGCTTATCGGGGAACTGTGTCATCGAGCTACCTACCTGCTGAGTCATCGCGATGGCCGCGATGATCCACAACAGCAACAAGGCCGGGCAACAAGGCCGGCTTAAGGTTAAGGTTAAACTTGCTCCACCTAAGGTCATCTTTCTGCCAAACCAGCCGCTTGTTGCCGGCGCACGTTTAACTGCGGCACATGCGCCTGTACGATGACTCTTTATAGGTGCGGCAAAGGCCGAATAAAAAAAAAATAACAAAATTGCCAATTGATTGTTATCTTATCATCATCCAGCGGCTACTGTGGCGCGACTAGTTTCTCCGAGCCGCTAGCCGCTGATCGCTGCCCAGACGCACAGTGGTGCGAAAGGTGCGAAAATGCCACAAAAAATATGCACTTGAAAACCGCGACCAAGACTTAAAACAGCACATTTAAGCCATCGAAATGGTTGCTTCATAGAATATGATAAGAGAGATCTAAGCAGAAATATAGTTACACTTTAAAGAATTAATGAACGCAGTTTCAAAATTGTGGTTGTGATTTCCACATATAGATATATGTATAAAAGTACAATTGCGAACAATAGTGTGGGCAGATATTTAAATAGTTCCGATCACAGTATGATGCCTTCATTTTGATGCAGCAATAAGCTGAGCAAACGTAGATGTTGTTCACTTTTGCAAACTGGAAAATTCTGCCCTGTTTTCTGGCGAAAAACGCGATTTAATCTCTAACATTGCAACGCATGTCTGGCCTGCCCTGTCAATCAAAGCAATGAAGTCTGCCAAGTTCAGTGGGCTCAAAGCTTTCATTTGGTCGACAGTGAATTTAACCTGAGGACAATCGATTGCTAACCACTGCAACGGCAGTGTTCAACTCGATTAGCCACTTAAGTGCTAATTAGTAATCAAATTTAATTAGCAGCACTCGCAGGGACTTTGAGTTATATCCGTTTTACGCTCTGTGTTTTTTTCCGATCGGGTTTTCATCGTATATCATGTTCGTGCTGAATGTGCAAATTGTTGTATGGTGGCGGTTTTTGTTTATTTCTTGTTTTTTTTCGGGCCTTGCACATTGGACGAGCGTACAAAAAACTATTGAAGAATTATAACGCAACTTTTGATTTTGATTGTGATATATTGGCATGTGAGCGCTATCAGGCTACTGGCAAGTATCCGATATACTTACGACCGTTGCTCCATTTATTAATAGACAACATTGGCAGCAAATATTTTTGCTACATTCGCGCGCTTATCTCGCACAGCACAATGGATGTTATTATCATTAATTTGAACTGCGTTTTTTTTTTTTTTTTTTTATCTGGCACTTCATCATTTTATCTGCACATTTTTACTATCGCTCGCTCGTATATCCGAGTATCTCTGATCACATTTAACACACAGTGTTACAGTGTTGATTTAGTTTATCTACACATTGAGCACATTCCCTTTATGTCTAGCATAAATCCATAAGGTTTATCTTGCGCCTTATCGCATTTTGATCTCTCGATTACATTTTATGCCCGGCAAAGAACATGAATCGAGCGCACAATGTTCAGAAATGAAATTTATAAAACTTAAAACTCAAGACGGCGAAGCGTTAAACGAAATATAGCTCGTTTCCTCTCCGTCTATATATATATATCTCTATGTACCTGTAGATCGCAAATACTAGAAGTTTAACACTTTATTTGGCCCCAAAACCAACCCCACCCCACCCCCCGCCTCAAAAGCGGAAAAATGTATACAATTTTATACTTGCATGAAATTTAAAAATAATACTTGAGAATTTCATGGTCATATATGTTAAATACGAAAATTTACCCAAGGGAGACGAGGCGTATACACCTTAGCCTCCCCTGCCTCCCCAACGCCCCCGACTTCCTACAACACACACACACACACACATTCGTACACACTTTAGCGGAGACTTTGGCTGCTCATTTTATGCGAAGGCTGCCATAAAGAAGAAACGAACGGTAAAACACGTTAAAAGGTAAGACGTGAAACAACAACAGCAACAAATGAGTCGACTTAACGACAAACAGGCTCGACTTGCAAACACCCTGTGGCTTAGAACACCACATTTTCAGCTTAGCGCGAATCGTAGAAACGTGGAAGGAAATATTTGGGATGCACAACAGATACGCAGCGATATTTAGTTAAAAAAGAATGTAAACAGTTAGAACAGAACAAAAGTTAAATGAAAATAAATTTAATTGAAATACAATTAAAGAATAGAATATTAAAAATAAATATAAAATAATAGTAATAATACTTTTTGGGTAATAGAAATAGTTATAATATTAAAATAGTTATTGATTATAAGCAGCAGACTGTGAGTTGTAAGCCGAGACATTCGAGATGGAGCAGCAATATTTAATGCAGGGCAAGGAAAAATGTCTGCTCAATTTATTTCAATATATTTATGTAGAATACTAAGAAAATATGCAAGCTAACAAAAGACTTAAGAAGCCGATACATTTATGGCACAATTTTAACACGAAGACAGTCGAACATTTCAGTTTTGGATAAAGATAAGGAGATCCATATATATATTCTAATCAGGCATATTGCTTGGCATTTTATAGTTCATCCGTGTGGCATGCCCGCTTTTGTGGGCGACTGTGAAGGGTATCTGTATGGGGTATAAAAAAAGGCAAACGAAGGCAGCTTCATTTAGCTTTGGCCTGCCTAAGTCCCTGCTCCACATATGCATAAACGTGTGTGTGTGTGTGTGTGTGTGTGTGTGTGTGTGGTTGACTGCCGGGTCAGCTATGTGTGTGTGTGTGTGTGTGAATGTCTATGTGTGCTCCCTGCTACTTATGTTTAAGCTTTGTATTTAAGCTTTTTGCACGATTTCCTCTAACAAATGGATTTTCACTTGTTGCCCCCATATGTGTGCGTGTGCGTGTGTGTGTGTGTGTGTGTGTATTATGTAATCTGTATGTCCTTGTTGTCATGCTCGTTTTTCTAGATGCCCTTCATGGGCTCCAGCAACGTCCCAACACTCGCCGCCACTCGTCGCCACCGCCCCCTGCGCTGTTGTCCCCTCCAAACGTTTTGCTGCTAACAAATAATTTAATTTCTTAGGGGCATCTTGCCTCAGCGTGTGTGTGAGTGTGTGGCAGGATATATATATGTGTTTGTGTAGTTGTGTCTAAGAACTTGGCCAACAACTTTAAGCACCGACTTGTTGTATATTGCGGCTGTCTGGGAGCCCATCGATGGCCACAGCCTGCCAACCATGTGCTCCAAAAAAAAAAAGAATGAAAGAAATAGAGGAGAAACAAAATAAACGTAGAAAATAAGAAAGAAGCAATAAAACATGGCTGAACTGAAAACGAATTTCGCAATTTCTATTTTCAGTTAATAATCTATTTATATGAATAAATAATGGCATGCGTAGAACATGCCACACACAGACATACAGACACACAGACACACAGCCTCAAATGCCACTTGCGAACGTAATTTCTGCAATTTTATTTTCCAACATCATCAAAATGCAGTAAATTTTGATTTGAGGCTCAACGTTTTTAGCCCAATAGATTGCACATAATTGAGTTATGCGCCCGAATACCCAAAGCATTCATATGCCATTCAACATCATTGATGTACATTCATTATTCAAGCCGGCGGCGCTTCGCCTTCTAATAAAAGCCACAAATGGAGCACAATGAGCTCGCATCAAAACTGAAGATTCGAGCTGAATTGAGGGACGCTAACATTAAAATACAAGTGTATGATTAAAGGACGAAGGCTAGAACACGGATTAGGCATAGAAATAGTAAAGTGTGGAGGAGATTTTAGAAAAAGGGATTTCAAAGGGAGAGAAAGAGAAAGAGTTGAGAACTCTTCAGCTGCTAATTGTTAGGGCTTGACTTGAAGATCACGACATTATTGGAGCAAATAATTGGATTGATAAAAGTCTAAGGGATGCAACCAAACTAGCAAACTAAAGCGGCTAGAAGAATGCCGAAGACGCAGCTACTAAAATGAAAAGTAAGCGGCTTATTTGCTGATGAAAACAGCTTTCTAAATAACTTGAATTTATAGCGATTTTTTGTAAACATTTGTCGGCAAAGTCATACGTGCCCAGACAAATCAAAATTTAAGACGATATGCCACAATATCCCACAGCTTTTGTCTGCAGATTTCAGCCACATTTTTAACAGCGAGCTGCAATTTTTAAACGATTGGTTCAGTTGCCTTTTCGATGGTCTCTCGTGCTTTTAACACCAATTAAATGAGGGCCAACAAAATCAAAAGAAACATGTGTTTAAAAAAGAATACTTTATTCCAATAATTTCAATTATTATATTGTCTACAGATTTCAGACACATTTTTAACAGCGAGCTGCAATTTTTAAACGATTGGTTCAGTTGTCTTTTCGATGGTCTCTCGTTCTTTTGACACCAAATAAATGATGGCCAACAAAATCAAAAGAAACATGTGTTTAAAAAAGAATACGTTATTCCAATAATTTCAATTATTATATTGAAATTTAGCCGTCCAAAAAGGCAAAAAGTCTTGCGTACTTAAAGAACCTAGACACTGAGAATTCTGGCACCGCAAAACGAAATTGTGCGACACTTAAGATAAGTTGAATTTGATACAAGTAATAAAAAATATGGTGACTGCAGGCGCAGGACCAACAAGCTAGAAGAAGCGCCGTCTCAGCCAAAGTGACAGCATTTTGCATGTTACAAACTGAAGGTGACATAATACACAACACAGCCCCAGCCATCATCATTAGCATCATTATGGCTGGCCGTGGTTATCAACAGAGCAACAACATCGTCATCATCATCGTGAACGTATCGAATTGCAGCAAATGGCGGGCATGTCAACCCTGGCCGCAGGCACTGCCAGATTTCTGTTGTCTGCTTGATTAATTGCAAGATGAACGACGGGAGCTTCGGACTCGTTTGTAAAGTGCGGGGAGCGGGAAGCGGTGAAAGGGGGAGAGAGAGGGAGAGGGGGAGGGGGAGGGGTAACCACTTGAAGCGCATGCAGGCTAAACTAAAAATATTATTAATGATGGCAACTCTGGCGTTCGTTCGTTCGCCCAGTCTGCATTTAACATAACTCATACGACGCGTTGTCTCTGCGTCGAGCGAGTGAGATTTATGCGTATGCCTGCGACTGAACGGGTAGAGACTGAGGGTGGGATGGGGGGTTGGAGTAAAGGGGGGTTTGCCACTCGTATCTTATGCTGCATATTGACTGATTAATTAGCAGCTCTTAATGCCAGCAGCAAAACGAATTGCCGAATTATGAAGCTCCTGCTTCTATCCACGTATCTCTTTCTGTTTCTGTATCTGTGTGTCTGTGTGTGTGTGTGTGTGTGTTTCTCTCTTTAATCCTTGCGCTTAAGCTCTGTCTTGCCAGAGACTTTAAGCCACTTGACATGCGTTTACATGTGCGTGTTAAGACGCATCCTCAACTCTGCCACCTCGCCGCCTGAAAATGCCGCAGTCACAGTGGGTCAACTTGTTCCCACTGCCTAACTCTATTTATTATCCTCGCATCGACAGCTTAAACGTCTACTTTATACGCTCAGCTCCACACAAATTATGGAGCCGCTTTAACAATTCACATGCGAATACATTCAGCATGACAGCTAACTTTAATTCTTCCTGGATATTTGAGCCGAAAGCATATTTTCTGTTTCCATTTTAGTTAGGCATAAGCTGAAATTAATTAATTCATTCAAGTTTGGCTTGAGATTAATTGCGATTTAAATAGCAAGCAACATGTAAATTATAAAGCAATATATACAAAATTCTGTTAATTATTAGATGAACTACATTTCCACATTTCATACTAAAATTTCAATATTCTTTTTGCAGGCTCTTCTCGCTTGATCTTCGCTGCTTCTCTGGGTAAGTTTTCTAGCTCAACATTTCGTAATTAAATCCTTAGCAGCTTTCTAGCTTTAATCCTCAATACACTATATAGCGTTTAAGCTTTCAAGTGCTCTGATTTATGTCTATTCTCCTGCTCTTTGTCTGTCGCTATTTTTGACCTGTCTGCTCTCATCGAGTTATTTAATTAAACTTTGCGTAAATCTATTGCATGTTTGCCAGCGCGCCTTTATTTAATGTTGATTATTAATTTGGTCAGGCATTTTTGATACTCGAAACACACACACAGCGTTAACAATTGTCTGTCTATCCCACACACACACACACATGAGGGGCGAGTTCATAGCTCGGTCGGGAGCCTGATTTATAGGCATGTCCCTTCAAGCGCTGACCTGACCCGACCCGACCCGACCCAAGCCAAGCCGACCTGACCTGACCTCAACTGACTTGCCACCAGCTGAGGAACGAGAACCTGGACTAGAACTAGCGGCTCTCTGGTCGGTTAATAAGTTTCCACTTAAGACGGCAAGCGTGGCCAGTCGCAAAGCCCAACGAATCGCGTTTGCCTTTTGCTCTTTGAGATTTATTGACATATAAATTTAATACATCTACGTCTGCCCCTCACAAGCCCCGCGCCACGCAGCTGGTTGCCGGATGAGCAAAGTTTAGGAGCAGTTGATTGAATGCGCTTTACTGCTTGGATTTCCGCTAGTAAATTGGAAAAAATCCGAGAGACAGAGACGGCAAACAACGGCGAACGGGAGAGCGCAAGCAAGAGAGAGAGAGAGAGAGAACGAATGAGGAAAACAAATTTCGTATTTAGTTTAGGCAACTCTTTTAATTTCCAATTTCCCAGCATTATTGAATATAGCGACATGAGGACGTCAGAACACCAGGATACCAGATACCAGATAACGACAGCGACATCGTTCTGCATATTCGGACAATTTAGCGAGCAATCACAAGCGAAAAAAGCACAGGAAAATTTGTAACAAAAAACTACTAGGAATTGAACTAAAAACTGCAATGATGGCCTAACAATTGCCCAGCAAATTTTAGTCGGTACTGCAGCTACTACCTTGTGGAAAACAGAAGGCTGCTGCAGACCAGGCGGAGAAAAATAAAAATTATTGTCTTTGTTACCCTGTAAGAATCCACTAGTCAAACATTAAAACGTTTACATATTTTATTAGCCGCTGACAAAGGTTGAAAGTGCTGCCGGTAGTGCAACTGCAGCCTTCTTGCATAGAGAAGGTTGTGGTGCAACTGCAGCCTTCTTGCATAGAGAAGGTTGCGTGCTACCGCAAGGCTGTGCTAGATGTCAATAAGCTAATAAGCTAACAGTAGCTCCTATTAACAAATATTTTCTATTTTTATTATTCTAAACTTTAAGACCTTCTGCGGAAGGTCGCACAAAACGTAGACAGTACTTCATAACTAAAACTTTCTGTGGTGATATAAATAAAATCAGTCTGTCTTTATACTTTTTAACTAGTAGCTGATCTTGCACAATTAGTCTACAACTATTTGCAACTCAAACAACTTGTGTTCATTGAGCATACCCGGTTGGGCTATTTAAATGCGTGCAGGATAGAAAAACGACTGCAATTTCCTGTAGAACAGGTTTCAGCTGAGCTTTATACATTTCGCTCTTCCCTTTTGCTTTTTTCGTTTGATTTTCTTTTTTTTTTTTGCTTTTTATCCCGACTCCATTTACAGATATCTATTTTTTTTTTTTTTTTGATTAGCATCAAATTATGGGCCATTCATTCATTGATTCCTGTGATTTTGAGGCATCGAGTTGGACATTGGTAACACGAGCAGCAAATGGAGCCGAGTCGAGAAGCTGAAGCCATTGTCATCATTTTCATCCTTGTCGTCGACGTCGTCGTCGTTGTCGGTGTGCAGTTTCTCAATGTCAGGCATAATGAAAAAGTTTTGCACTTGCAATTTCTCTCTTTTTTTTTGCGGAATATTACGTTTCGTTATTGGACTTTACCTTGGAAGTATTGAGCTGTCGCTGAATAGACAGAATCAGACACAGAATCCGACAGTGAGAATCGAATCTTACGACATTAGTTCAACTAAATTTTGCAGCTCACATCTCTGCCTCTCTCCCTCTCCTCCTCTCTTTCTCTCTCTCTTTCTCTAGCTCTCTACCTTGCTGTCACACCTCATTCCAATCGTACGGCATCGAGTGGAATGATTTGCTGTGTGGGCTGTGGCACGGTATGAAATACTTTACCATAGAGCGCGTGACAATGTCAACCTCATCTATGAGATGCCTGGCTTCAGGTTCGCACAAAAAACAACAGGAGCGCATTTGAGCTACATAGACAAAAGCTGGCTGCTACGAGAGAGAGCGTAAGAAGAGAGCAAGTCCAATGAGTTTACTCAATTTTATGCAAAGCTGAATGCTATAGAAAAAGAAAAGCTTGTAAATAAAGAGAAAAAGCTGCGAAATTAAAGGAAGTTAACAAGCAAGATGTTGAGAAAAATGAATAATATCAACAAGTAGCATATGTATTATTCACAATATCAAGCTGAGAAAATAATGCGAAGAAATAAATAATAATCCACAACAGCAGCTACCAAATTGCATAGGAAAATCAGTTTCTAAAGAGAAAATTGAAATAGATTCTCACAAACTAAAATCAGCTTTGCAAAATGATTTGAGTAGTTTTATTTTATCAACTATTTTCACAACTTACAACGTAGTTTCAAGTTTATTCTCTATTCATTTTTGTAGATATAACTTTTGTTTTTTTTTCATACTCTATTTGTCTCTACAGTTGTCTTCCAAACAAAGCATAGATTTGACTTTAAAATGTGGCTGCTCTAAATAGAATTTAGACTTTTTATTTCGTTGTTTTTATATTACAAGCCAATTTCACAACTTATGCAACTTTTGCTTAAAGTTTATCAAATATTTTTGTAGAAAGCGCCTTGGAGCAGTTCCTCAATTGGTTGCTGTTTATAGCCAAGTCTGTAAGCAGTCTATAAACTGTAGCTCAAGGCTCAATCCGCTCCTGTTTTGTGCTGCCTGCACAGCGCCATAAGTCAAGACAGACGGACAGAGCGGCAGACAGCGAGACAGACAAGGACAACGGCAAACGGCAGCGACAACGGCGACGACGACAACGAGAACGACTTGAAATCCAATTCCATTTCTTAGCTCATGAAACGCCGCCAATGTCGCGACTTTGCCAGCTGCTTTGGTCTACCGCTCAACTCTTACTCTTGCTCTTGCCCCACTTGCCCCACATGCCACGCTGCTGGTTTACGTAGTTGCCCCGAAACGGTTCAATGCAGTTCAGTTCAGTAAATATTATGCTAAATTGAGATAATTTGTTGCCTGATACTCGCTACAGCGCAGCCACTGAAGGCGCCTATTTTCCCCTCCCCCTCTCTCTCCCCTCCCCCCAAACACACGTTTGTGTGTCCTTTCAACGCGCAACGCGGGACAGACAGATTTGCATGTAAATTTGCTCGCGTTTTATAGTCGCAAATTTTTGCTCGATTTTGCACATTTTCTAGATTTCTATCGTAATTGGCGGCTTGTTGTGGCCCATTCACAATGCCGTCCTTCTCCTCCTTCTCTCCCCCCCTCCACACTCCACACTCCGCTGCGCGCCACAACAATTTTGCCATCAGCATTATTCCAGCAACCGGAACTACGAGTATCCGCATCCGTATCCCTTATACCCATATATATATATATACATATATAGCTATATAGCTAGACTTTAACTATCCCCACTAAACGCCATGACGATTGTGGCTTTTCAGCCACACACGATGAGTAGAGAGGAGGGGGGAGAAGCGGAGCGGGGAAGTGTAGAATGGAGTGAGAAGAGAAAGCTTCCACGCTGTTGCATGCTCTGTGAGCTGCAGTTATGGGGCAGCATGTTTTACAACACTGGCTTGCAATGTTCACTGAAACTACGACGCACTAAAAAGTTATCGATGTGCTTTAGAGATGCACTAAAAAGTTATCGATGCGCTTTAGAGATGCACTAAAAAGTTATCGATGCGCTTTAGAGATGCACTCAGTAAGTAGGGAAGAGAGCTAAAGTTATCGAACAGAACTGAGCAACAGCGAAGAACTTAGATTTGTGTTCATTTGACTACCTAGTAAAATGCATAAGACAATTTATGCTTGGGAATAATGTGAGTAATTAATACAGATAATCTTTAAAGTAATAGTATTTAATAAAGACGTTGTTAATTTAGTTTATTTCTTTATAACATTATCATATTCTCAAAATTCAAAGAAGATGCAAATTATTTACTAAATATCAAGTTTATTTATCTTATTTAGAAATAATTCATGCAGCTGCAGAAGAATACAGAAAAAACACGATTAAAACTTGATATTGGAAGACTTGAAAAACTATTGAATAAAGAAGAAGTTTTTTTTTTATACAATTCTCATTTTCTGAAAATTCACGGAAGATCCAAATTATTTACCAAATACAGCTCCAGAGGAATACAGAATAAACATGATTCAAACTTGATATTGGAAGCCTTGAAAAACTATTGAAATGTTGCTTTAAGATAAGCAAACGAAAGCCAGTTTTGTGTAGGCAGAAAACTATTGACTAAAGAAGTTTATTTTTTATACTATTCTTATTTTCTGATAATTCAAAGAAGATGCAAATTATTAACCAAATACAGCTGCAGAAGAATACAGAATAAACATGATTTAAACTTGATATTGGAAGCCTTGAAAACTATTGAAATGTTGCTTTAAGATAAGCAAACGAAAGCCAGTTTTGTTTAGGCAGAAAACTAGAAGAACTCAAGAGGAGAAAAGAAAAGAAACATAGTTTATGCACATTAAGCACCCAAGAGCACGGAGTGAAGTCAATCTCGTTGGGCTTGTTGTTCAACTGACTCAGCTGGCAATCAAATGGCTTTCCATTAGCATGATGCCAATGCCGACTTGGAGTGCACTATGGAGCTTGGAGTGCGGAGTGCGGAGTGTGGAGTGTGGAGAAGCGAGTCAAGTTTGGATAACTCAATAACACTTTGTCAACACTTTACATGTTTCGTTGCATACTTTATGGTGCGACAACACAAGCAACAGCAACAGCAACAGCAACAACGTCAAGTCGATTGCAAACGTTGCATATTTCGTAGCATACTTTTGTGGGCCACGCACACTTGTACACAATATGTGGCTGCATAGTTTGAGGCGTTTAAACGGCTGTTGTCGTCCTCGTTGCTCCCCAACTCGACGCCAAAGGAAGCGGCAAGAAGAGATAGAGTGAAATGGGGGGCACAGAGGGTAGGACGACGACGTCTCGCAAGTCAGTGACCGAAAAGTGTGCCAAAGCGTACGTAAAGCCCACACAATCATAATAAATTGTATGCCCAGCGTCAGTCGTGTGTATAAAATAGTCATTAAAAAGGACATGGGCCGCACAGGGTTCGCAATTTGGGGGCCACAGCAGTGACCAGGACTCCGGCCAGGACTCCGGCCAGGACTCTGACCGGTGTCTGTGTTTCTGCTTGTCTTACACACAATGCAATTAATTGTTTTGTTTATCGGGTTTATCTGTCTGTTTACGCTTGATTTGACCAACAAAAAGGCTAGTTATTAGTGTCATTACTTATAGACCTTCCAATAAAATCAACTCCCCTCGCCCCGCCTCTCCCATCAAGATGTGCAAGTTGCTGGCTTATTCGATTAAATTACTCATCACCGCGCTGCTTCGTTGAATATTCACTTTTGATTTGGGTTACAGCTCCGTTTCTGTTTCTCTCACATCTCATTTCGTTTCGTTACTTTCCTTCTTTTTTTTTTTTGCGTGTTCAAGCTGAAATTGAAATTGGAAATTGTGCATATTGAGACGATTTAGGCATCGCTTTCTTTCAGCTCATTCTCGTTTTTCCCAATAGCTTCGATTCAATCGCTTTGGCAAAAAATAGTTGCTATGGTTCAAGCATTTTGAGCACTAATTGTTTCATATTTATTTCCTACTGTACTTTCAATGTAAATTTGGAAAATAGTGAATTTAAGCTAGCTTAGATTAAAAGCAAAAGAAGTAAAGCAACAATTGTTATTAGTTATTCGTTGCTGAGCGAGAATTCAGTTTATCACAGTTCTGAGCGGATTCCTTAACTTCTATAGTTTGTTCATTTTCTATTCAATTTATTTGCCTACATTTATTCTTGCACTGTCTGACAGTAATCACTTTTAGCTTACGCTTTTTATTTTAAGCTAAAAATCATCTGCAATTTTGTTCGTGTATTGAGTATTTGTGAATCTAGCAAACTCGTCTTATGACAGCCTCAAACATATTTAGTTAAATCTCACGGGTTTAATTAATTAAGGGCAAGTTACCAGATGGCTTCACAGCATGAATTCACATTCAACTTCTCTGCATAAACTAAACAAAAAATTAGTCAAAGTTTATGTTTTGTTTAATTTTTTCTAACTCACAGTTTATATTCTTAATTTCTAAATGCCATAAACTATTAGAAAAATGGAATTTTATATCATTTGATTTCTTATAAATGTTTGCATTATATAGTCATTATTTGAAATAACTTGAATTACATTTCTTATGATTACTTTACAACTATCTGCCTTTGAGCCCCTTAAAGCTGATTTCTTTCGCTTTACAGAGTGCTTTGCAGTCGAGCACGCTGCTTCTGTTTGCTCTCTTATTTACGGCATTCGCAATTATTTGCCATTTGTGCGGCCATTTGTTGTTGTTGTTGTTGTTGTGCGTCCAATAATTCTGCGCCTCTCACAGTTGGTGAAATGGCGGCGAAAGAGATTTCACAGCGAGATTTGTTGCTGCTGTTGCTGTTGTTGTGGCAGCTGTGGCATATTGAACACATTACGTCCGTCGCGTTGCACAAATCGCTTGCAACGCGAACGCATCTTTTGCATGCAAATTTCGAGCGCGCCGCTCGCTGTGGACAAATGTGGACAATAATGGCGGCCATTATATGCCCACTCACACACACACACAGCAGGCACACACACACACACAAACACACACACACAAACACAAGTAATGCGCTTTTGAAAACTAATATCGAAATAATCGCAGTGCATGTGTGTGTAGCGTGAATATATCGAGTTCGCTGTGAGTGCGAGCAGTCTAAGTGTGTGTGTGTGTGTGTGTGTGTGTAGTTGTGGGTGCTGACTGTGTGTGTGTGTCTGTGTGTGTGTGTGTTTCGAGGCATGCCAGAGTCAATGCGATGCCATCAATGCCAACTGCCAGAGCAAGGACACAACTTGCCTTTTGTTGTTTGTTATTTCTCTCGCAGTCCCCCGCCTCAAAATCGTGTTGCAACAACAACGACGACAACAAAAACAACGGCAAATGCAACAGGAAATGAATGAAATACTTATGAAGCATTGCCGATTGACTATATATACAGCAAATAGCACAAAACTCGCTTCACATTTGCGACGCATTTCAACTCTGGCAAAGCTGGGACTAGTTTCAAGCTAAAATACCCTATTTAATATACAACATTAATTACTTTTTCTACTTAATCTTATGCAAGTTTCATTAAATTTACCTATATGAAAAAAGAAATAAATATTATTAGCTCTGCAAGGTCTTAAGTCTCTATTTACTTCTCTAATATCAGACGCTTCTAAAATATATAAATTTACTCAAATAAAGTGTTGTTTATATTTTTAAAAAATGACACAATATTATTGCATTTGCCGTTATTCTTCAAAGTGTTTTTATTTTGAAGAGCTATTCATTAATTTCATAATTTGAAACTCAAAAAATGAAGAATTTATACCAATTCAGCAAATTATAAAAATCTATATATCTGCTTAAATTGTCTTAAAATTTATTTGATGATCAATGAGGATAATAACGATAACAATAATCAATTAAATTTCCAATTTGTAACCTAATCTAGACGTTTTTATATTTAAAGCAACAAATAATTGCCTTATAATAAAAGGCATATTATATTACTTTTAATTTCTTTCTTGTTTGCTTTAAAAAGTCAAGAATTACATTTGATTTAATTGGCATAATTTATTTTATTTGATTTGATTTCAATTTTGTTCTTAGGCTGCCCTAAAATGATTTCACGTTGCTGCCAAATTTTGCACTAATTAGCAAAACTCTCGGAACTTTTTTGGTTCTCCCATCGCATTAATTTGCACATATTAATTGCAAGTTGAGTTTTAACTAGCTCCAAACTTGTTTACAACTAAATTCTAGTTAACAAAAGAATTTTGCTGCGCTCTAAAATTTTCGTCTGCATTAACTTGGCAAATATTCTGGAGTAAGTTGGAAATTGTTGCGTGCTTTAGAGCAGCAGCGATTAAGTGTTGCAAGGGCGATGGAATAGTTGGCATCGCCATAGACCTGCAGCTGCATGTTGTTGTTGCAGTTGCAAGTTGTTGTTGGTGATGCCCAGAAAATGTGCACCACAAAATTGTCAGCGTCAGCGGTAACACGTCGCACATACGTGTGGCAAATGCTGTGTGTGTGTGTGTGTGTAGGCAGACATTTAAGGTGTGTGTGGAGAGAGAGGGGGGGGTGAAGGGTGGCGAGGTTGCAGCACGTGCGGTTATTGCGTTGGCAATAAAATGATTTTCAATTGAATTTTGCACAGTTGCCGTTGGACGACAACAACAGAATTTATGATTAACTTTAATAACATTTTTCACAATTTTTGTCATTGCCGTTGTTGTTGTTGTTGTTGTTTTTGTTGTTGGGGTTGGCACCTTGTGCGTGTGCATAAAAATAAAGATTTGACTTCATTTGGTTAGCATAAAAAACGCGTAAAAGACGCGCGCGGTCAGCGAGCTCAAGCTGCGTCTCTCTCACACACACTCCCCCCTCTCTCTCTCTCTTCCACTCGCACGTTTACCTGACGTGTCGCGCGCTTGGCCCTAAAAAGTATGCAATATAAAGTTAAAATCTTAAAAGGCCCATATTGTATGCACAATACAACGCACACAAAAGTTAACAAACAAACAAACGAAAAGAAAGAAAGAGAGAGAGAGAGAGGGACAGAGGGACAGAGAGACAGAGAGAGAAAGAGCGAGAGAAAGGAAAAGGAAAAGCAAAGCGAAGCGAAGCGAAGAAAGCGAACAAGAAATGCGGCAAAGGAAATGAAGAAAAACTTGATTTATTTTTATGTGCTCAACGAGCTGACTTGGGTGCCCATCGAGGGGCGCGACGGGGGGGCAGGGGGCGTGGCAGGTGGCCATTCATACAAGTGGTACGTGCGTAATGACCAGGCACACACACACACACACACACGCCACACACACACGCGCGCACTTGAACTTTAAGAAGTTTGCACGTTGCGTATACGTAATCATATTCTGCTGTTGCCCTCGCTCGCGCTAAATTATACATCTGCATGCCATTATACACACACACACACACACACACACACACACAGAGAGAGACTGGCTAAGCTGGGCAAGACATTTTTGGCGGCCTGTGCGTGGACAAGTGGCCGACGAGCGACAACAGCCAAAGTGAGAGAGGCAGACAGCGAGACAGACAGCGAGACAGAGAAGCTGGCGAAGCGAACCCAGCGAACTTGAAAGCAATTGCAAAAAGGAATTGGTATATATCGAGGCGAACGCCATCAAAAGCCAATAAACGTTGCAAAATTACCGAAATTACTAAACCCGCATTCGAATTGCTTCGCATCAATCGACGACGACCTCTCGACAAATTCGACCTCTGCCTCCCACCCCAGCTGGCAACTAAATTTTCAGCATATCTGCATCTTATTGGAAAATTGTTTGGCCAGAAGGCGAGAGGCGGCGAGAGGCGGCGAGCGGCGGCAAAGCGAAGCAGAAACAACAAACAAACAAAAAGAATTTCCATTAATAACAAGTGCAAAACACGTGAGAAAATTAGAAAGCATTCTCAACTTTCTCGCTACTCGTTTCAGCGCCCATAAAACACACAAAAAAAGAAAGGAAAACAAACAAAACGTCGTAGATCAGGCCAAGGAGCAGCTAAAGAAGACTTAAGGCTAATTTAAATGCGACTAGATAGATAGATAGATTTAGAACACAAGCTTGAACAAAATGATGCCAAACAAAAGACGGAAGTAAGAAAGAAAGAAGAGCAATTAAACTCAGCCAAATTTATAGCTAGAGAGGCAATCAATTGAATAGAAAACATATCAAAAAAAAAGAACTATAAATAACTATAATAGTTTTAAGCTTTACTAAACTATCGTCATCCTTAACTAAACCCATTCAAGCTACAGACACGAGAAGCGTTTAGTATGCAAAGTATAAAATAACTTCGCTTTGTCAAGCGCATTTTTGGCCGACGGATGTTTTAATTGCGCTGTGCTTAAGTACACACAATCAAAAGCAGTCGAGTAAATAATGCTGAAAATTTCAGAAGGATTGCCCGCCAAACGCCAGAGTTACCTGAGGTAACGATGGCAATGCGAAACAATTAATAAATGGCAAATGCATTAACAAGCTGTTTGCCAACAATGCCAAATATTATTATCGCAGATTTTTCACATTGCCAGCGCCAATGCTAAAAATAAAACAAAGAGGGACACGAGGAGGAGAACAAGAACAGGAGCTTAGAAGGAACGACGATGCGACGTGGCGAATGCCTGGGAGCATAATAAAAATATGAAAATCAAGTAAAATCATTTCCATTCAAATTCAAATGGCAGCCAAGCGTTGAGAACGCCGCGCTTGTCGCCAGCGGCATCAAATGAAAAACTGAAACTGAAGTGCAAAAAAAAAAAAATAAAAAAAAATGCAAAAACGAAAACTGAGAAAACTGCACAAAAAAGATGAGAACGTGAAAGACGTGAAAATCTGGAACACAAAAAAAAAACAAAAAAAAAATAACCTGAAAACTGATATTCAATTCAATCAGTTGTTGCCCCTCGAAGCCAGCGGGCAACAATGCCCAGCTGTGAATGCTGCTGCTTGTGGACAGCCGGGGGCGCAGTAGAAGGGGGAGGAGCGGGGTGGGGGGAGGCAAGGGGCAGGGGTTGGTTTTGCTTGAATGGATTGTCAGACTTTTTGATTTTGTGGTCGCCGACATTCGTAGACGTCTTCCTCTTGTTTCTCTGCGGCAAGTGTTGAGCACTTCGCTCGCTTCCAGACTCTGACTCAAATCACTACCTCCACACATACTTACTTACTTATATGCATTGTATGTATCCACCCAACATCTCTCACACCGCTTGCAAAAAAAATCAAACCTCCCTCTTGGTGAGCGCAAGCCAAAAAAAGGAAAAAAGTACGAAAACGAAAGCGAAAAAAAAATACATTTCACTTTGGCAACTGGGGGCAACTTTACAATAAATTTCAGCAAATAAATCAAAATGTAACAGAAGCCGTGTGGAATTTTCAAGCGGCAGGTGCCGCTGCAAAACCGACAAAACGTTCCAGAAGTAGCTAGAAGAAGCAACAGCGCAGAGCGCGCAGCTGGCAGCTGAAGCAACGACCAGTAGATACCCTGTAATCAAGAGTGTGTGCTGAAATATTTAGACAACAAGAAATGTATTATTTTTGATGTTTGCAAACTAGAAGAAATATTATTTTGCATATATAAATAAGAGATTTTAATTGAACTCACTTTAAATTAGAATTTTAATTGAAAATAAGCTTCATATTAAAAAAAAGAGTATACTTTAAAACTTAATTTCTAAAATAAATAAATATATGATAATTATAATTTAGCTTAAACATGTGTTTAATTATTCTTTATTTTATTTGCAGCAGTTTGGACAACGCCGCGAAGCTTCACTGTAAGTGCAATTTTTCTAGTTTCTTCTTTCTACAACTTGTGCAATTTCAAGCTACCCTCTTGGCAGCTGTGGGCGCCCTACAGGGTGTCTCAGCTGCCACAAAATGAAGCTGAGACACTGCTGAAGGCGGCTACGTAGTCGTGGTAGGCGTGGCAGCCAGCCGCAAAAGTGAACCCTGACCCCCCGTCACCGCATCACCGCAGAGCGCGCAAACAAAACGTGGACACCAAAAAAAAAAAAAAAAAAAAACAGAAAAAAACAACGACGAAGAGAAGAAAGTTTTTTTGATTTTTGTGAAAAATGTTTTTGCGTTTTTGTTTTCGTTGTGTGAAAAATGAAAATGCGAAACGAGAGGGGGGAGGGGGGAGACGAGGGCAGCCTTCAACAGGGCCACAATGAATGAAATGTTGGCGCCGACAGACGGGCAGTCAGAATACCAACTAATGGGCGTGGCAGACGGACGGACAGACGGACAGACGGACTGGCTATGAAGTTTGTTGTTTGCCCGCCAGCTGCTCAAAAGCTGCGCTTGAGCAGCGCTAAAAAGGACGAGAGAGCGAGAGGAAGGGAGCAAGCAAGGGGCATGGGGCATGGGGCATGGGGCAAGAGGCGTGTGCTGTTTTGGAGCATTTTTTGGGCGCACTAATTGACTTTTTATGCTGTGCGTCGCTCGCTGGCGTTTGATAAGGACATCAGACAAGTGCGAGCAGCAGATAGCCAAAAAGCAGGCGGAGAGCGAGAGCTGAAAGACAAACAAAACGAATCAGAGGTCAAGGTGAGGGGGGAGCATAGGGGGGAGCTCTGATCTCGGGGCTGTTTGGCGGCGTCTAGACAAACAAACATTCATTCAACGCACGCTTGTTTTTTTCCTTTTGTGTTATTGTGTGGCGCCTTCAACTAGCGCTGAACTTGGCTCCATTGGCTCCACATGCAACCACAAGCAAAAGAAGGCGAAAGAATGGAGGACGAAGCGAGGAAGCAGAGAAAAAAAAACAAGAGCAGCAACAGAAGAAGTATGACCCAAGTTTCGACACCACAAAGTCGAGGAGCGAGATAATCAAAAACTTCTGCTATCGAGCAGAGGCAGAAATTTTGAACTTATGCTGCTTTTAATAAGCCAAATATAGCAGATAAAATAGAGAGAGAGGGAGAGAGAGAGACAACAAAATAAGACATCAAAATGATTTAGGACATTTCTAAATAATTTCATTTATAATCACTTTAACATCTTAAATCCCGCCGGATTTTAATGTGCAAACAGCTTAGGATTTCACATCGATTTAAATTATCACAACAAGTTGGACACGTAATCAAATTGAGGTGGAGAAACTCTCTCTGATATTTCAACTAAATTTTATTGCGACTTTTAACCTTTGTTTTACTTGCGCTCATATATTTGGGGTGCATTTTAAATCGAGTATTAGATGTTACTTTAAGCAACGAAATGTTTCGCAACATTGGCATGCACAAGTTTTGCCAAAAGGATTATTCGCTCAGCCAGTTAGTTTAACATAAAACGTAATTGCGGCCAACTTCATGCGCCTCGTTAAGTTGGCTGCAGCACTGCGAAATGGTTTGGGCAGCATTGGCAGCATTGGCAGCAGTTAACAAATCTCTTGCTCAATAGCAGCACAGTTGTGTTGAACATATTGGCAATTATTTCGCTTGATTGCATTTTAAATGCGCACAACAGAAACAAGGCTGTGTTTCAGCTGAGAAAAAGCCAAACGCAAAAACTAACGACTAATCAAATCACTATTTGCACATTAGCAAAAGGCATGAAATAAACTCATTTGCGATGCACAAAGAACGTCGACTTTCACAATATTCAATTAATAGTTTTAGCCAAACGATTATTTCAATTAAAGACTAAGAACGAAATTTCTTGACGTAGTTCAGCTTAACAAATATTAATGCTGTGAGGAATGATAGCTTCTACTTTTTAGAAATTAAGGAGATAATTTAAGGAGTCGCAATACAATATATGAAGCAGAAAATTAAATTTAAGACAGAAATTTTTGCAAATAAATGAAGAAAATTATAATTGAGAATTATTTTAAGCTACCTTGGGGAATTTAACTTCATGACTAAACGAAATCTTGTCCAAAATACACAAAGTACATTTCAAATAGCCAAATTAACAATTAAATGAATCAAGTCTGAGAATTTGAAGTTCAAGCCAGAGATTCCATTGTTTATCTACTGAATTCCAGCAGCTGCTTTTCCTCCTGCTGTGACTTAAGCCGTCGAATGCATTCGCAAATCCTTTCAATCAATTGTGAGGGATTAAGTGGGGCCCAAACGCTGCGGAAAATGCGTGGCAGGGACAGCGCAATTTTCACTCTAACATTTTCAAGTCGAAATCTTCAGATGGATTAAAGACGCTGCAGCAACAGGGAGCAGAGCAGCAATTGAGGCAACAAACTCAGCGACTTGAATGTTATTTTTCCCCCTTTTTTTTGAGGGTATCGTCTTCAATTGGCAATGCCGCAAATGCGGCGCAGCATGAGGTCGTGTTTTTTGTTTAGTTGTTTAGTTGCTTTCGCTTGGGTTTGTTGTAGCACGCTGCCACCTGATGAGGAGTGTGTGGCATGCTTAAGGATGCCAGGCAAATGAAGTTAAATCGGCAGCTCTGTGGCGCTGCCTCAGTTTCAGTTTCAGAGCACTCTCCATTCAAATGACTGCCGCTGTGTTGGTGTGTGTGTGTGTGTGTGTGTGTGTGTGTGGGGCATGTAGCTTGTGCCATGTGGCGTGTGGCGTGTAGCATATAGCCGGGCACACGCTGCCCTCGCTTTGCTTCGCTTCGTTTCGTTCCGTAGCTTTCGCTTTGGCTGGCCTTGTGCAACAGCCTCATTATAAATAGCGGCCCGACTGTTGCACGGCAGCGCAGTCGACGTCAACGTCAACGTCGACTGCGACGGCGACGTCGATGTCACGGCTACCTGTTGGAAATGCAAACAGCCGACGCGTCGTCGGCGTCTGCCGCTGTTTCTCCTTCTCACGCCAACGCCTCGCAGCGTCGACGTCGACAGCGCGCGTTTTGCGCTTGCGCTGGAAGCAATTCTCCACTCCATTCCACTCCGCTCGCCAGCTTCTCGTCTCTGCCTCGCTTTCGTCCCCCGTTTAAACTCTACACTTTCTAGTGCTGTTCGCTTGGCGCCAACGTTCGAATTGTGCCGAATGCCCAAAAACCGTTACGAGTCCGCGAAAAGGGAAATCACACGAAAGCAAAAGTTGCGCAATTTCAATTGGCAGCCTAAACAACTGCTTGCGAAAACAAGTGTCTCAAATCGAAAATATATAGAACAACTATTTTGCTCTTCAAAGAAATCACGATTGTCATAAAAGCAAAAGTATTTTATTTAAAAAAAAGACAAAATCAATTTATGCCAAAATATTGCACTACAAAATTGCAAATGTCTAAAATCAAAAACCTTAAACAAATATAATTTTTAAATTAAGCCACTTTGCTCTTTTATTAAGAATAGAGAGAACATCTATTAAATGTATAGATATATTTATTTGCTATTTAAAAGTTGAAAAGTTTATCGTCCTTTTTTTTACGGCTTCGTTCGTAAACTTTTCAAACGTGTTTAACTACTCAACTCTGAAATGCATTATTAAAAATGTATCAGTTGCTTTAAGAAATATTTTCATTACTTCGCGCATTAAATAATTTCATAGTTTCTTGCCTTTGATTCAACATTTTGTTTCTTTCTTTCTTTTCTTTGAAATTATTGGTATAGTTAAAGAACTATATTAATTTATAAATATGATTAGGTGCATTATATGGCAATATATTGAAACAATTAAAAATAATTAAATGATATTGAATTACATTAAAGTAAAAATAAAAAAGTTTAAAATTAATGTAAATAAAAAATGTTTCAAGTTAAGACAAAAGCGGAGTCAAAATAAATCACAAAACTGCCTAAAACGAAATACAAAAAGTAAATTCAAAATAAAAACCAAAGAAATAAATTATCGGCAATTTGTGCAAATTAATTTAAATCAGCATATTTTATTTACATAAAAAGGAAAAACATATAAGGAAAAACAAGTTAAAAAAAAACAACAACAAAATTAAAAGTCACAATAAATAAATTGCTAAAAAAAACAATACAAAGCACCAATTTAAATAGAGTTGAAAAAAGGGTAAAACACAAGAATTTGCCAACTCAGGCCTGCAGAGCAACTGTCAGCAGCAGGAGCCACAAACAGGAGACAGCGGCACAGAGCGAGGAAGCAGCAGCGTTGTTGGAGCTGCTGCCAGGCACCAAAGGCGCCACAGGAGCAACGGGAACAACAGGCGACGGCTGCAAGTGATCCAAGTTGTGGCTGCTGGGCAGCTCGGTGAAGTAATTGGCCCAGATGCCAAAGGTGAGCAAATCATTCTTGGGCGACGTCAGCTCGATGCTGATCAGCGAGTCCTGCAGCTGCCGCTGCGGCGGCGACTCGGTCCAATTGTACTGTGCCACATCCAGGGGCAGCATCAGACCATCCACGCTGCTGGGCATAATCAGACGCCGCTTGGCGGCGGGAAAAACGCCCGCGATGCGAATGCGCTCGAAGTAATGCTGATTGGCGACCGACGTCGTGGCTGGAAAGATGCGTCCGCAGCTGAACAGCGAGTCCGAGGTGCAGGCAAACAGCGCACACACCGCCTGCTCGCTGCGATCGACGCGTATGAAACTGGTCTCGTTGCCACGATAGACGCCCAGGCGATAGCGATAGGCAGCAAAGTCTGCGGAGCTGCCGATGAGGCGACGCAGCACCTCGAAGTCACAGCAGAAGTCCCCATGACACAGACGCTGTGTGGCATTCACAAAGTCCGCAGCCAGCAGCTGCGTCTCAAAGATGTCCACATTGTAGTCCCGGAACGTGTCCAGAGCCGTCAGACGTGGCGTCACCAGCTGTGCACTGAACGCTGGCAACACTTTGGGCGGCAGCTCAAATCCGGCGCCATGCTTCGGCACCCGAGCCTTGAACAGACGCCGCGTGGGCGTCTCAAAGATGCCCCCCGCCAGGCGTCCGGCGCGGCCTGCATAGATGCCAGAGCCGCTGGTTTTGCCCGCCGGATCGCTGCCGTCGGCGGCCAGCAGATTGACGTCGTTGGCAAACGCCCAGCCCTCCTGGAGCTGGAGGGCGCCCAGGAAGGGAAGCTCCGAGAACCAGTAGGTGGGATAGATGATGTCGGTGATGTTGCGCTCGAGCAGCAGCCGCATGGCGGGCGCATAGAACAGCATGTCGAAGCAGATGAAGTGGCCAAAGGTGACGCCAAAGTCCGTCTCGAAGGTGGACAATTCGGGCTGACGCAGCACCGCATGACTGCGGTACTCGTGGCGCCACAAATGCGATTTGCGGTAACGCGACACGACGCGTCCATCGCGGTCCAGCACCACATTGGTGTTGAAATAACGCACGCCGTCGGCGGGACACGGATTCCAGGTGTTCGAGCCGTAATTGACGCCGCACAGCTCCTTCTCAATGACGTTGAGCACCACGTAGAGACGACGGGCGCGCACAGCGCACGAGATCTCGACGAGGAAGAGCTCGTAGTCGGGCTCGAAGCAGGGTGTAACGTTGAGCTGCGGATGCGGCACAAAGGTGGCGAAATCGCGATTGTTCAGCACATACTCGGGGAACACTAGGATGTCCAGGTCGCTGGTATCATTCGACTCGATAATGCTAATATAGACCTCGTTGGCGGCACTCATGCGCTCTCTGGGCGTTCCCACTTGGACAGGGAGCTCTACAACGCCAGCATGATAGCTGGGGTCGCTGGGCAGCGACGCCTGTAAAGTAGCAGAGTTACAAATTAGTTGAAATACACGAATTACGTGAATGCAAATATTCGTATTTGAATTTGAATTTGCAGCGCACTGCAATGAAGTCTGGTAACGCTGTGTTTACCTGCTCTGTGGTGTGCAGCGCAACGGCGGCCAACAGCAACAGCAGCCGCAAGACTTTGGCGTTCATCTTGTGGCAATGGGCGGCACTCAACTGAGAAATGGTCTTAACTTGAGTTGACCATGAAGACTGCAACCAGATCATTTGTTGGTTCAGTCATATACATATTATTGGATGTCATCAGATTATTGCTAGCCCGCTGATAAGATTAAGCCACAAATTGCAGCTGTGTCATCAACGGCCATAAAACCATAATGGCATAAAAGTGCTCAAATTTGTTTGCTTAACATAACACGCCATACACACATTTGAATTTGGCGCACAGCGCAAACAACTGTGTGCATGCATCTGGCAACGCCAGCAGTGCGCAAATTGCGCGTTTGCGCTCATTTCTGCGCTCACTCGCCGATAACGATGACGGCAGTGATAACGATTAATCGGCATAAATTAGCAGCAGCTGTTCGGCAGCCAAAACACAAACACAACCAGCAAAACAGCAGCCGCGCAGTAAGTGCTTTGCTCGGAGTTAGAATCAACAAGAAATAATCGTAAAGCCAACAGAAACCAGCGAAGCTGTAACAAACGATTTAGCAAAGCGCTGAGAAATAGTTTAATCGCTTTTTTTTTTGTAAATTGCCAGCAAGGTGTGCTAAAACTGAAGGTCAATTTGTATTTAAATGCTGTAACTGTGCGAGACAGAGACAGCACGACGTTTTGGGGAGCAACAACAACAACAACAACACAAACAAGTCAACGGGCAAGCGGTTATTTTTTTGCAGGTTTGTCCAGCACGTGTGTGTGCATGTGTGTGCGTGTGTTTGAATTTTCATGCTATTATATGATAATTAATTCTTTTAAATATGAAACGCGTCATGACACGACAGAACTTATTACGAAGCTGGCGAACAACGACAACAACAAGAACAACGAGGAGGGAAGCAACTGAATTCGAATTTCAACACAAATTATTTAATGCGGTAAGTTGAGTTTATCACATTTGTTGATAGTGTTGGTCGCGTCCTTCACGCACACGATACGCACACACACACACACTCACACGCACACATGCACACACACACACACGCACACATGCACACACATTCTCGCACGTAGCGGCTTATCAGTGACCTGCACAGCCAATCACAACTCAGCAACTTTTGGCTAATCGGCTCCCCTCTCCTCTCTAGCTAACAGAACAACAACAACAAAAACATGGCATTCAACATGAAAGCGCTGCTCGCAATGATCTGCGTCTTTATCGGCTGCTGCAGCAACGTCGTCTTCCTCGAGCTGATCATTCAAATCGATCCCGGCGCCGGTAATCTGATCACCTTCCTGCAATTCCTCTTCATCGCCCTCGAGGGCCTCATCTTCACCTCCAAATTCTTCACGGTCAAACCAAAGATCCCCTTAAAGGATTACTTGATGCTCGTGGTGCTGTTCTTCGGCGCCAACGTCTGCAACAACTACGCCTTCAACTTCAACATCTCGATGCCCCTGCACATGATCTTTCGCAGCGGCTCGCTGATGGCCAACATGATCATGGGCATCATACTGCTCAAGAAGCGCTACAATCTGCGACAGTACAGCTCTGTGGCCATGATCACCATTGGCATCATACTCTGCACGCTGGTGTCCAGCGGCGACGTCAAGGACAACACACATCACTCCCTGAAGGTGGACACTTCGTACTCCGATTTCTTCTGGTGGGGCGTCGGCATTGCGCTGCTCACCATCGCTCTGCTGGTGACCGCCTACATGGGCATCTACCAGGAGGTGATCTACAAGCGTCACGGCAAGCATCCGAATGAGGCGCTCTTCTACACACACATGCTGCCGCTGCCCGGCTTCCTGGTGATGGCCAGCAACATAGCGCAGCACTGGAGCATCGCCGTCAACACCGAAGCGATTGCGCTGCCCGTTCCCGGACTGAATTGGTCGCTGTCGTTCCCGCTGATATTGTTCTATCTGCTGTGCAACGTGGTCACGCAATACATCTGCATCAGCGCCGTCTACGTGCTGACCACGGAGTGCGCTTCGCTCACCGTCACCTTGGTGGTGACGCTGAGGAAGTTCGTGTCGCTGCTGTTCTCGATCATGTACTTCAGGAATCCGTTCACGCTCAGCCACTGGGTGGGCACGGTGCTCGTCTTCTTTGGCACGATACTGTTTGCGAATGTGATCAACCAGGTGAAGGAGGCGTATCAGGCGCGTGTGCAGCGGCAGCAGAAGCTCAAGACGGGCTAGACAGCGTAAATTGCAATCAAATTGTGTCCACTGCTCGTGTCTATGATTTGCTGTGCTGCTCTCTTTCGTGTCGTGTTTCATGTTTCTCGATGCTGTTGCGCATCTCTTTTAATTTGTATATGTTGTAAATACGCTTAGTTAAGCTAACTTCTTACTCTGCTTTGTATTTGTTTTCTGTTTTCTGCGCAACTCTTGCAGCCTTTTTCACAGACTTTCTTTATTCCTTTCCCCCCACCCCCTGCCAAGTATCTTACCATGTGCCGTTATGCTCCTTTTTTTGTACTCAAAGTATTCTTAGCGAATTTTTTAACAAATCTAATAAATAACATGATACAACAAATAACACTTGTTTCTGTGTCCCCTCTGACTGTCTTTAACTTTTATTCTATAAAAACTATCTAACAATTTCGCATCACTCTCATAAACTAGACGTTAATCTAAGTATAACAAGAATTCTGCTTATATCTTTTTCTAATTGTTAATTATTTAATACAAATAATCGTTTTGTATTATTGTTTACAAATTCTTGTAAATATCATAAATTTAATGTTTACCTTTATCGCCTTTGATAATTTAGTTTTGGTCGCACTTGCTTTATTAATATATCTAAGAATTATGCACTCAATTGACAATTGAATCCACTTCGCTTTTTTCTATCATTGATCACCTAAAATTCTATTTCTTACTCTCTTGTCTTTTATTTCTTTCTTTAAATCAGCCTCGTATTTTCATTATTTTTCTATGCACACTATTTCGCTTCAATTTCACCTTTTCCCAGCGCATTCCAGCTTTGAAAATCTCCCAGAATTTCTATTGCCAGCTCTAGGTATCTATCTCAAAGCTTCTTCTATTGTCTTTCTGGAGTCGAGCAGCTGTTTCAACAGCTGAACGTAATATTCAAAAAGCGAGTATACTTTAGTCACATGCTCAACTATTAATACTCTGTAATTAATGTGAAACTAACATAAAATCAAGATAATTAATTGACAATTTGATATTAGTGAATATTACAATTAAATTACAACATATGCTAAATAAATTGAATGTAGATGATTAATTTGAATTATGACATAACCTCAAAATCATTATTGATCTAATCCCTGTACTTTCGAAATTCCTTCACTTCGTTGACTTTTTATACCCTCAGTAATATATTTAGGCTTTACAGGGTATAATTACAGGCGTCTTTTAATCAACGAACGTCATACGATTTCCCAAAAAAAAAAAACAAAAATGTCTAGAATATAATAGACACATGCTGCGTTGTTTGCGGAACAAATTTAGTTGAACCTCAAGTCAGTCCCCTTTTTTTGGGGGGGTTTGTTTAGCTAACGTATTTAAAATTTAGTTGAAATCGAGCATTAGAAGTGGTATAATAACGATTGACAAGCGCTGTTCCCAAAAATAAACGCGTGGCCTAAAAAAAATAACGTTATAAACTTTGGTAAACTTTTTGAGTTTTCTAAAAAATTCGAAAATTTAGTTTGAATTCACAAAGCTCTAATATCTTAAAGTTCTTTTTAAAATTGTTTTATTTTATTTTTGTCATATTCTGTCTCTTCTATTTCCTTGCTTCGGTTTCTTTGGCTGTCTCAAAACTTCAGGTTTTTTACAAATTCCACAACTCACTTTTTAGGTTTACGACTTACAGTTAATGAACAGTCCCGACCTTCCTCAAAAGATAACGATTTTCCGATTTCCTTTCGCATCTAGCATCGATCAACTCGAGACACATTTTCAGTAATAAACATTTTCATAATCACCTAGAACGGCAGTTGACAAAGTTGGCAAACAAGAGGCCAGACAGTAAACTACTTAGACTGAAGTCGACACATCTCTGCAGACAGGCGGATACTCGTTACAGCTGTTTCAATATCTACAAATAGTTCAGTTCTTTCCCTGTTGGGTCTTGGGTCTGCCTTTGACGTTTGTGCGCCACTCGCATTTGAACGAGGATCGTCGTTAGGCGCAGAGCGTTCTCAGTGCTCCAGTGATAAAAGTACGCGGCCTCCCAAAAGCGAGAGCACTTTGTTTAATTAATACGAGTTGCATTTTTTTTTTTATAACTATTAACATCTGTTGTCACATTGTAATAGTCTAAAACAAACATTGGATGCTTTTAATAACTTCACTGTATCCAGTTTTTTCCTAAAGTATGTGTTTTTTTATAATAGTATTTAAATTGTTTTTTTTTTTATGTGAATAGTGTTGGAGAGACTTTATTGTCTCTATGAACTGTGCATATTGTTGAAATATAGCGAATTTTTTTTTAAGTTCAAAGATAGCTGCAAAATTGTTGGATTTGAAATATCTTATTATATTCGGATTTCTATGCTTCATGAAGTTTTCCCTCAATTAGCTGCAAATCTTCTAGTGAAACTTACTCGCTATTTCAACACAATGTTATATTAAATTAAATTAAAAAAAAAACAACTTATAGAGAGATCCGAGTGTTCTCGTATCTTCAGCTGCTACGTGACACAATTGGTAAATCTCTCGTGGGGCTAAAGGCAACGTACGCGTCTTCTGCCAAACATCGAGAAACTGAAGATTGTTTGCTGCACACGTTGTGCTTGGGGCAAACTTTTGTTTGGCGCCACAAACACTTACCAGGCGACAACAGCCTCAGAGAGAGAATCTCATTGGGTGGCAATAGCACGAAGTGTTTAAACGTTCTTCAGTTGCACTTCGATTGCAGAACGAAGAGATTCGCGTTTCAAAAGTGAGTCCAAGTGTCATTTAAACAAAAAAAAAAAAAAACATTTTTACAGTGAACCAATAAAAAAAAGTCTTTCAGTTGTTTACTTTTATGCTCGCAATTCTCAACTTGCTAGAACGAATGCTTGCCACAAATTGAGCGTGCAACTGTCAATATTTGAATATAGTTTAGAGCACTACGTGGAATTATTACTCAACGACCCAGATTCGTGAAGCTTTTGGATAAGCTTTTGCCAGATAGTCAGACATATCTAGTGACTGCCATTGAGGAAACTAATTTGGAAAGGTGCAAGGTTCTTTAATCTGTCTCGAAAGAAATAAAAATATAGATAGCTGCTTCTTCATAATCATATCACATCATTATCAGCACTCCAAAAAAGACAATTATTATTATAAGTCCCAAAAAAAATACCCAGCGATCATAAGAATGGAATCTTAAAGGAATCGCAGTGTGATACCATTTAAAAAACAATTAGTTGAAATTTTGAAACAAGGGAATAAAGATAAATTTTGTAATATTGGAAAATGTAGAAAATTTCAGCTAAGACTTTTAGTTTTATCGCAAGTTACAGTGCTGTTTTTGTGTGATTATTATAAGTTGAATAGTCAGATAGTTTTTCTATAATGTTGATGGAACTAATTTTAGTTTAATATTGGCTTCATATTCTGAAATCTTCAGCTGCATCGCTTGAGAATTGAGTGACTTACAGGATACTTCTTCTACTATTATTATTAAATTGTTGAGGAAGTTTTAGTTTAGTGTTCACCAAATATTCTGAAATCTTCAGCTGCATCGCTTGAGAATTGAGTGACTTACAGGGTACTTCCTAGATCGTTTCATAGTTGTGCTGTCTTTCAAGATTCTGCATTGCTAGCAGTTTTCATTTTAGTATTAGATCAACATTGTTTGCACTGTTCTTGCTCCGCTATAACTGACTATTTTGCGCAGAAATCGAGGAAACCTTGGCAACAATCTGCTGTTGATAATAAATTAATAACTTTCTGCTGGCAAATGCAGCATGTTCAACACAAAGTGATAGCGTTAGGAATGATAAATTGATTAACCGCAAACACAGATCAAAGCAGAGCGACGTCGTCTAATTGCCCGAGTACTCACAGCACAAACTCTATTATTCACGTTTCACCCTTTCACGGTGCAGACAGCAGACAGCGACACCTGAGAGCGACACCTGAGAGCGAGAGAGGGCGCTAAACGAGAGACGGCGGCAACATGTCCTCATTCAATGTGAAGGCTTTCCTGGCGATGATCTGCGTCTTCCTCGGCTGCTGCAGCAACGTCGTCTTCCTCGAGCTGATCATCAAAATCGATCCCGGCGCCGGCAATCTGATCACCTTCCTCCAATTCCTCTTCATCGCCCTCGAGGGTCTCGTCTTCACCTCCAAATTCTTCACGGTGCGCCCCAAGATCAGCATGCGCGACTACGTGATGCTCGTGGTGCTGTTCTTCGGCGCCAACGTCTGCAACAACTACGCCTTCAACTTCAATATTCCCATGCCCCTGCACATGATCTTTCGCAGCGGTTCGCTGATGGCCAACATGATCATGGGCATCATACTGCTCAAGAAGCGCTACAATCTGCGACAGTACAGCTCTGTGGCCATGATCACCATTGGCATCATACTCTGCACGCTGGTGTCCAGCGGCGATGTGAAGGACAACACACATCACTCCCTGAAGGTGGAGACGTCGTACTCGGATTTCTTCTGGTGGTGCGTGGGCATCGCTTTGTTGGCAATCGCTCTGCTGGTCACCGCCTACATGGGCATCTACCAGGAGGTGATCTTCAAGCGTCACGGCAAGCATCCCAACGAGGCGCTCTTCTACACACACATGCTGCCGCTGCCCGGCTTCCTGGTGATGGCCAGCAACATAGCGCAGCACTGGAGCATCGCCGTCAATTCGGAGACGCTGGCGGTGCCGCTGCCCGGCACCAATTGGAGCCTCACGTTTCCGCTGATGTTCTTCTATCTGCTGTGCAACGTGGTCACGCAATACATCTGCATATCCTCCGTCTACGTGCTGACCACGGAGTGCGCTTCGCTCACCGTCACCTTGGTGGTGACGCTGAGGAAGTTCGTGTCGCTGCTGTTCTCGATCATGTACTTCAGGAATCCGTTCACGTTCAGCCACTGGGTGGGCACGGTGCTCGTCTTCTTTGGCACGATACTGTTTGCGGATGTGCTCAATCAGCTGCTGGACGCTTACAAGGTGCGTGTGCAGCGACGCTACGACGCGACGCCGCCGACGAGCGTCGAGTACAGTCGACTTTAGGGGCGTTGAGGACAGATGTAAAAATGTGTATATTAAAGGCTAACGATGACGTTGTAGAAAGTTAACAAAATAGTAAGCGTTTACAATGGGCAATGTATTTTGTATTTAGGTATGTATACGTTTTTCATATTTATATATATATATAATAATAATATATGTATATAGTAGATGAGTTAATACTTATGCGAATCGGGAAAGAAATCATTGCGCATTGATCAAATATTGTAATGTATATGTATAGAAATGCGGGAGCACAAAAAAGTTATATGTAAATGTGTAGATGATTAATTCATAGGAGTGGAGTTGTTGGCAATAATAATATTAATATATATCCAAAAAAAAAAAAAAGTACACGATTCGTCTGACAGTTTTGTTGTTGTTGTTGTTTTTTCTCTGTGTTGTGGACAGTATTATTAGCCGGCTGGGCAGCTTGGAAGTGTGGTGGGCGCCAGACCGGAAGCTGGAATCATTTCTTCATTCAGCAAAAAAGACGAAAAATAAAAGAGACTACACGTTTTGCAAGACATCCTATTGCTCATCCTTGTCCTTGGCGCCGTGCTTGAGAATGCGTGTGAATTCGAGATAATCAAACAGACCGTTCTTGATCGGCGCCTCGCGGTACATTTCATCCACCTACAAATTAGATGCGTCAATCAATCATGAATATATACATATATATATATAATTGAAATTTGCCACTGCCACTCACATCTTCGTCTGTGAAACGATCGCCCATTGTGGTGAGCAGCTCACGCAAACGATCCTCGGGCAGGACGCCCATGTTCTCCTCATCGAAGCAGCCGAAGGCATTCTTGATCACATCCTCGGGATCGGTGCCCTGCAAACGTTCGCCAAACAGCGTGAGGAACATGGTAAAGTTAATGGGACCGGGCGCCTCATTCATCATGCCATCCAAATAATCATCGGTGGGATTTTTGCCCAGCGACGCCAGCATATCGTGCAAATCCTCCTTCTCCACGAACCCGTCACGATTCTGGTCGATCATGTTGAAGGCCTCCTTGAACTCGGCGATCTGCGCCTGATCGAACATGGCGAACACATTGGAGGTGGCGCGTTGGGCGCGTTTCTTGGTGGTGGCGCGACGTCCGGCGGTTTTGCGTGAAGACATCTTGAGGGTGCTGTTTTGTGTGGTTGCTGCTGTTGTTGTTGTTGTTGTTGGTGGTGATGTGGTGCGCTGCTGTGCTCGCTACTGTGTGCGTGGTGGGGTATAGAAACGTAAAAACATTATTAGTTGTTGCAAGCAAAATACACAAGCTACAACATATCTCTGCCTCTCTGTCTTGTGCTCTGACTGTGCATGGCTATATATAGACATATAGCAGTGCTGCAGCGGCGGCAAGTTCAGCCAAAGCTTCATAAACTGTGTCAACATTAAACACACACAGAGCGCGCACCAAATGGAAACGTCTGTGAGTCACGGATGGCAAAAATGACAACGTCAACTGCTCCAAGCAATGCTGTCACTTTGGCCAGTTTCTGGCCAAATCTAGCTATTGAATGTGTTTCTTCAATCATTATTTTTAGCCAATTTTTGTAAAAGAAAAATCATGTTTTCGGTCCTTGCTTAAAAAAAACATTCTTTAGCTGTTTTTAGCTATAGCTTTTTTTTGTTACATATACATTTTGTTTGTAGTTTTAGCCATTTTTAGCCACTGCTTAAGTCTTGCTTCCAAAATGCTGGCAGCACTGTTTCCATAAGTGCGCGCATATGTGTGAGTGTGTGCGTGTGTGCGTGTGTCTCCAAATATTTAACTCAATGAAAAAAACAAAACTGACAAGCACTCAACACACACACATGCACACATATGGTGAAGCTTAATTGAAAGCCCATAAAAGGAATGAAAACAGCAGCCAAAGCTCGACTTTGGCTTATCGCTGCATCATTTCTTTGTATTGGTGTGTGTGTGTGTGGCTGTGTAAGACAGCTGCATGCAAACTTCTGCTTTAGTTATGACCAATAACCGCGCCCCATTTTATTTGAGCCCCAAAATGCGCTGCTATCACGAATTCCACGTAAAAAAAAGAGCGCACACATAAATATACATGTCTTGTTGTTGTTTTTCTTGAGTACGACGCTGACTCATACACACACACACAAACGCACACAATCAAATAAGAGAGCCAAGTCTTTGCCGATCACCGCTCAATGGCTGCTTGTCTTTTGTTATTCCCTCTTTGTTTTTGGTTTTGTTGATTTTGTTTTTTCTTTTTTTTGTAACTGATATACTTACAGCTGCCGTTGCGAACGTCTTGTTTTTAATACACGAGTCTTAACAATAAATTAAACTGTTGCTTGCAGCGGTTTATTTGTTGTGTTAGTTGTTCGCTGTTTGCACAGATGACAAATGTGGCCAAATGTGACCGCAACTGACATTTCTAAAAAATGTCACAAATATACCAACGAATATACGAACATTGAAAAGTGAATTGCGTGGTCACATTCAATTTACGTTTCGCGCAATTGTTTCAACATCTTTCTGTTACACTGTAGATCGTAAAGGAAGTCATTTTAAATGTCTGGCAAAGGCCACGTTATAAATATTATGAAACTAAAAGCAAGCAAATTATAAAAATTATAAAATTTAAAACAAATATCACCATTTAATTTCGTGCAATAGACGGCACTTGTTACCTTTTATCGATAATAGTGTATGCAGTATTTACATATATGTTTTGGCAAATTGTTCAAGTTAAAATTAGAAGATTGCTGCAGAACTTGTATTAATACTTTTGGCTGGACAATGACTTTACTATTAGTCATTTAGAAATTAATTATTAATTACTTTTGCAACTTAATCTATCAAAACATGCTGCACGCAAGTTATCGCCGGCAACTGTTAAGATGCATCGATAATTTCGTAATAGTGCAATTTGATTTCCCAGCAAAACGTAAATAAAGTGATTATGTATTTTCTGCAAATAAGTAACAGTAAGTATAAAAAATATGTGTTTATTAATTAAAGTGATGCAAATAAAATGAAATGCCAAATTTGATGGCATTGCTGCCAACTTGCTGAAACTCCTGGGGACCAGGTTGCCAGCTTTGCGAAACATAGCTTTCACAGAGTGACCAAAGCGCATGCAAACTTGTCCATGCAGTCGGCTTATTTGAAACGACAGTTCACTGTCACACTGGCGGCGAGACAGTGGCTGAAATTCGAAGCGCAGCAAAAAACACGGCAATCGCAAGAACACCAAATAAACAGCAACAGGAACAAGTCAAAAGAACCAAAAAGAAAACGAAACGGTTTTATTAAAAATGCACATGCATATCTAGCATATTTATTTATAAACGTGTCGCAGTCACAGTCGCAGCCGCATTTCGCGTTGTGTTTAGTGCCAAGTGCAATTATCGAGCGTCGTTCGTCGTTTTGCATCTCACTCCCCCACCCCGCCCCCGCTCGCGCCTGCACGTTGTGTATTGTTGTTGTTTTGGGTGCTGCTAAATAAATTTTGGCGTGTGTGTGTGGAAATTCAAAAGTCTATTCAATTTTGTTGCGGAAATTAAGTTCGTTTATCTCTCTTATGTGTGTGTGTGTGCATATCTCCTCTATGTGTGTGTATGAAAGAAAAAGGTGATACAAAAAGGCGCAGTAGCAGCAGCGGCCACAAAGCAGAGAGGCAGCGACGCATTCGTATGCAAGAATTGTCGTTGTCGTTGTCATTATAACGTTAACGTCGACGGCGACGTTGCCGCGCTGCGTCCGGTTTAAATTCAATCAAGCGGCAACCGAGCGAAGAGAGCGCAGAAATAAAGCACAACAACTGTGAAACGGTTGCTGCCAACGTCGCATTGCCGTTCTTTTTATTTTTTGGTTTTGAGTGTGTGTGTGTTTTTTTTTTATGTTTTGTTTTGTGTGCTTTGCCTAACTACCTCGCTTAGTACGTGATCGTGAGTGATTGTGATCATCGGTTAAGGTGTGAGTGCATTCAACTCACGCACGACACAACAAAATGATACAGTGGCGCCATCTCTGAATCTGCATAGACAACATCATCAGCATTAACAACAACACCGCAACGGCAATTGAATCTCATCGCTATAGACGAAAGCTAGCTATAAAGCAAAGCTCAACTTAACCGCAGCAATGCTCGCCAACGTGCCGTCAACATCGACGTCAACGTCAACATCGAGTGCAGTCGACGTCGCTGCTGCCACGGCGACGGCGAGTTGCGACGATGAGCGGACTAGGCTGCTGGGCAGCACGACGCCGACGTCGACGTCGCCGCCAACGTCGCTGTCATTGCCACTTGTGCACACCACAATGCATCCGTCCCGCCAACCACAACAGCAACAACAACAACAGAATCAGAATCAAAACGAGAGCATGAATATTAATAACAATAATAACGATAACAACGATCAACATCAGCTGCTGCTGTTGGAGAGCAGCAGCAACAATAATTACAACAACAACGACAGCAACCGAAGCGACATTGAGGACTTATCCGAAGAGACGGCGACAACGGTCGGCGCAGCTGATTCCAGCGATCAAAGTGATAAATTCAACCGCCCGCCAACCACAACAACAACCAATCAGAAAAAGCCCAAGCTCAGCAAGCTGGGCACCAAAAGCGTCGGCCTCAAACGGTAAATGCAAAAGCTCCCAATTACGCACTTTCCTTTTTTTTGCACCTAATTACGCACTCTCTTGTTGCTCTCTTGTTCTTTTTTGCGCCTAACTAACTGCAACACTATCTTTCGCTCTCCCTCTCTCTCTCTCTCTCTCTCTACAGCGTTTCGTTTGGCTCGTCGAAGGGCTCCATGGTTGAGACGCTGGTATTTGAGACGCCGACGCCGCTGTCCGAGCACGTGGAGCCAAGCTTTGGTTTCGATGCTGCCGACGCTGCTGCTCAGTCGCAGCATGCGCTAAACTGCGCCACAGCAGCAGCGGGGACTGCAACAACAATAATAGCAGCAGCGCCAGCGACGCTTAATAGCAACAACGGCGGCAGCAGTTATGGTGACTATGCGAAACTCAATATGGACGACAGCGGCATCGAAGTGCAAGAAGAGTAAGTGCAAGAAAACAACACAATACACAATATGTAGGTGAGGGAGATATAAAACAAAATGGCAGAAGCCTTGATCAGCAGCTGTTAGGAAGATGGCACGACGTCGCTCTGACGTCACAGATTGCATGCCACAAGGCAGTAAACAAGAAGAAACGAAACAAACCGTAAAAACGCATTTAACTAATATGGCAAATTTGATTAGTTTTTCTTTTTTATGTTGATTGGTTTTTCTCACAGCAACTATTAATATAGACTTTAATAATAATGAGATGTGAGTGAAAGCTCCTGCTGTCTTGCAAGTTTAACTCTCATATCTAGTCAAATCTAGCCGCAAAAGTTAACAAACCCTTTAATTGTTTGCAGCTTTGCTGAGTAGTCTAGCTATTTTTAAATTAATTTTGATAACAAAAAATGCTGGCTGCGTTAGCTACAGTAATTGTTGTAGTCTAGATCTAAACAGCTTTTTAGGTAATCACCCATTTTCATGTCATTTCTAGCTACTTTGTTTATTTATTCAGGCAACACTGGCTGCATTTATCTTTTTGTTTGTACTGCCGAAATTAGGTCTACAAAGATGATGGGATAAAACAAAAAAAAAAGTAATCAGAGTACACTTTTTGACAGCTTTCACTTTTTTTGGGGCACTTCATAACCCCAAGCTATAAATAAGCTCATCTCTGTCTAAGCTCAAAAACACACAGACACTTAAGCACACACACACATGCAAGCATGAAATAGTCGTGCCAAATTGCATGCAATGAACTTTTTGCAGCGCATTGGCCCCGTAAAACAAACAACAGCAGCACCAGCAGCAGCAAATCCCTCCTCCTCCCCCGCCCCCTTCAGCATACAACTTTTAATCGATAATTACGTTTTGCATTTTAAAACTTCCTTTTGCGATAACATACTTTAGGGGAGAGTGAGAGAGCGAGCGAGCGAGCAAGCGGGAGACATGAAAGATAGCAGGATGCTTCGCTCTGTTTACCAATGTTTATTCGTCGCTCTCTTTGGAGCTGCTTCCGCTCTCTCGCTCGCTTAACCATTCCAATTTGAACTCCAATTGGAGTCGCTAACTGTTTTCTTTTTATTCTTTCTGTTGCTGTTTGCGCCGGCGCTGCAGTTGAACGTTCTCAGCAGCAGCGACAGCAATGAATACCGTTAAACTGCGCTGCCAGCGTCGTCATTTATTACATAATGCTTCGCATTATGCTTGTATGTGTGTGTGTGTATGTGTGTGCATTTTAAAGCATGATGTAGGTCAACTCCATTTGGTGGTTGTTGACCCACATCTTTTTCGGGTGCATACCGAATGTGTGTGGTTTGCGTGTGCGTTTGCGTTGTCTAATCAACTTGCCACACCCACGCGACCGCCTACAAATAATTAAGCTGCCCATCGATAAACGCACACACACACAGCTTTGTTTACCTTTTGTGCTGTGTTCATCGATAGCGTGCTCTCGCTCGCTTATCGATAACTTGCACATGGAGCTGCCAAGCTGCTTTTAATTTTTGACCTTTGCTGCCATATGAGTGCGTGTGCGTGTGTTTGTGTGTGTGTCATACGTGTGTGTGAGCTTTAATTTGCCGGTTGGCCGCTTTAAGCGCAACGTGATGTCATCCCATAGAACGAACTTTCTACACAATGCTGCTAAAGATGGAATGAAAGATGAAGAACATGGAACAAAGCGTTTTGCTGTTATTATCGATTATATTTATGATGAGATGAATGGCAGCTGTTGTTGTTAGGCAAGGTGCCATAGATGTGATGAGGTGTGGTGAGATGAGGGTAGGCGAGGTGATCTGCAGTGATGCCAAAGCAGCTTTTTTCCGCTAGACCAAAAGCAAATCTGGCTTTATTTTGTTTTCTTTGCGTAAAGTATCAAAGCAAAAGGTCAGAGAAGACGGAGGGATTAGGATCTACTAACTTCGCTGTTCGTATTTCAATTGATCCTTTGACCCAATCTCAATCAAGTATTAAGCAGTTTTTTTAATCTAGCTTAAATAGCTCACAAGCGTAAAAGCGCAACTTTGTAATTAATTGTATATATGCTATAATTACATGAAAATTGGTGTATAAAATGGGGCCGCCTTCTCGTACTAATTTTCTAGTTACATTTTAGCTTTATTTAACTTTAAATTGTTGTCAACACTGGTGGTGATCTGTGGGCTGTGAACGGAGGTGAGATGAGGCGAGACCGTTGAATTTCCCCCCCACTCCACAACTCACCACCGTGTTGGTTATTTTAAAGTGAATGTCTTGAAATTCGAGCAGCTCTATTGTGAAAGTAGTGTGCGTGAGTGTGTGTGTGAGAGTTTGAGTGCATGTGTGTGTGTATTTGAACTGTCAGCCAGGCGATTGATTTTCCGGTAGCCACACTTGACATGCATAGCAGCAAGAAGAAGCACCAGCAAAGTGTATTGGGGATGGGGAAGGGGAAGGGGTCGACGAGTGGACATTGTCACATATGACATGTGTAATTGTGTCGATGTTGTCTGGCAGCCCTGTTACCTACATTAAAGCATTCTCTGCGTGCTTGTGCTTGTGCATGTTTGCTCTGAATAGTTTGCGACAACAATAGAAAGAAACAGAGACACGCAGACGGACAACGTTCCCAATTGCCATCATCGAGCAACAAGAGCGTCGCTCTGTCTGTCGCTGACCAGTGGCAACGCTGTTTATTAACTGTCAACGCAACCCACAAGCCGCCTCCAACCCCTCCCCTCCCCTCCCCCCACAAATACACACAAACAAATAATACCAATGAAAAAACAGAAAGAAAGAAAAAAGAATTCATGTTGCTCCCGTTTTCAATTTTGTGTGTTACGCGCTCGTCTCTCACCCCTCCCAACTCCCCACTCCCCACTTCTTCTTCATTGGCTGCTCTGCATTTATCAGCCAGCTTCCTCGAGTACCTTTTATATAGTTACGTGTTTATGTTATTCTTGTGTTATTATTTTTATTTTCGTTGCTCGCACTGTCCGCTGTCGTCGCTCTGCCGCTGCTGCTGCTGCTGTTATACACAGCAATAGCAGAGCGAGAGAGCGCGTGATAGAGAGCGCAAAGCATTTAACGGAGAGCGAGCTTGCTCTCTTATTGGATCGCTCTCTTTTGCTCCCTCCACATTACTTTGCATTTTTGTGAGTGCGCAAAAAAAGTGATGTCATGTTTGTTGGTTTAATAGCGTTGCCAGATGTGGCGCATTTGCCGTTTTTGTTTGTTTTCATTATTTTACAATGTGCGTTGTGTTGTTGCCGCTTTCTTGTTGTTATTGCGCAGCTTGACAACAACAAAAGATAGAAATTGAAAAAAGAAAAGAATAAATAGAAGACGTAAATACGGCAATTGGCGCAGTTTGTTGGCCTCTCTCGCATTGTTGTTTTGTTGTTGCAACAGCTGCCAAATTTCGTGTTTGTTTTTGTTTGGCCAAATTGCGCGATTTTTGCGCGTTGCCAAAATAGCAGAAATATAGAAATTCCTCCAGGCAGGCAGTGTTTAATTAGCACAAAACATTCTAAATTTGGCTAGTATGGAATTTTTGTAATGCGCTGTAAATTACACCATACGGAGTCCAATAAGAACTCAACAACAGGTTTCGAAATTTAGTGTCAATTGGATGACAGTTATCTGCGATTCCTATAAGAACAACATACTTATTGGATAATCGCAAAAATATCCAAAAATTCTTGTAATCTTTTTTTTATTGTTTGTGACACATTTTGCATGTTTTATTCACTTGCAATACAAATGTTTGTTAAAATGCAGTCAAATAGTTTTGGCTAGCACAGTAAATAGAAATTTAAAATGCCATCGGGTGGCAACGCTCGGCGTGTGAACTTCACCAGAGAGCGCACTTTTGCTCTCTCAGCGGCTCAAGAGCGTCGTGTGCTCCTGCAAACATTTGTGTACGTGTGTGTGTGTGTGTGTGTGTGTTGTATCTTTTACTTTTTAGCAGCGAGCTTGCAAGTTTAGCTAGGCAAACGCAGCGACAACGCCAAACAGCCAACAACAAAAACGGGAATATTACTTGCGGGGCGCTTAAAACTACGCTCAGTTCAAATTGTACGCTACTATATTATTATTCGTATTGTTGCTGTTTCAAACAACCCCAGCAGTAGCAACAACACCAGCAGACGTCGCGTCGCAGCAGCAGAAGTAGTGAGTACGCGCTTTACTCTGCGAGAGTCGTTGAGCCAAAGGGCAGAGAGTGAGAGAGAGAGAGGATAAGACGAACGACGAACGAACGGTGGTCGCAAAAGTAAAACGCGCGTAGAATCGCAAAAGAGGAAGCAGAACGTTGAAAAACACAGCAGAAGAAGCAGCAGCAGCTGTCCGTCGAAATCGAAATTGAATTTTTTTTGTCAAGTGCGTGAAAATTAGTTGTTAACAAATATACAGAAATAGTACAGCAAGTGATAGCATTAAGTGCATAAACCACAACAGTAACAACAACGTCGACGTCAACTGCAAAAGTCAATCGTGCGTGCCAAAGAGGGACACAAACACACGCGCATACGAAACATGCACAAACACACAACACACACACACACATATGCATGCAAGCAGCGCAGTCATTGAGTGCAAGTGGTTGAGATAGTGGGAGTGATGGGAGGAGGGAAGGTTGTACTCCCACAACAGTGTTGGTAAATGCGCACAGTGGGGAAAAAAAGCAATTAAAATGGCCTGGCGAATAAATGAACAGCCAGCAAATAACAATGTGAAAGTAATTTGTGTGTTGTGCACACTACACTACACACACACACACACTAACACACTCGAACACACTGTGTTACGCTTTGCTGCTGTTGTATTTATTTGTTGTTGTCCATGGTGGGATGCGCGCAGTGAGTTCATCGCAAAAAATAATACACACGAGTCCGATTGCCAATCCCCCTCCCATCCCCGCTCAGCGCACACACCTACGCCGCTTCACCTCCCCCCAGCTGCCACTCCCCACGCGGGTGAGCGCGCCCGCTCGCTCGCTCTCTCTCTCTTACACTCTCATACTTACTCGCTGACGCTCTCAGCGTTGCTGCTGCTCTGCTAATGCTCTGTGAACGCAATTAAAATACACTGCCCGACTAGCAGCAAGTGTACGCATGTGTGTGTGTGTGTGTGTGTTGTGTGATGTATCGACTTAACAGTGTGTGTGTTAAAATATAGTGCCTTGTTTGTACATAAATTAGACATAGCTTTAAGTTTAGACGCTGTGTTCGTGCCTGCTGCGACGTTGTTATTTCTATATATATACACTTGTATGTGCGTGTCTGTGTGTGTGTGTCTGTCTGATTGTCTCTGTTTGTGCACATAATATAAATGCTATAATATAAGCACATGTGATGATGATGTGTGGTGTGTGTGTGTATATGTGTATATGTTTTAAAATTTTCAAAAATCAAATGCCGACCGACTGCTGGGCAGGCAGCAATAACGGCAAAACAACAACAGGAGCAATAACAGCAGCAACAACAACAACAGTACCAATAGCAGCAGCAAACAGCAAGCAGCAATAACAGTAACAACAACAGCAGCCAAGTTCGCGCCGTAATGCAGCGCTGTTTTTATCGCATGCAAAAACAAATTGCAGGCGTTTCTTTTGGATTCTTTTTTCGTTGTTGTTTTTCCCCCCCATTGGCATGCAAATAAATGGCTGCTTGTGTTGTGGTTGCTGCTGTCGTTTGACGTCAAGTGCAAAAATATTCAATTAACATTTAATTTCATTATTTTTTTTGGTTAAAATGCGGCCAACGGGTGGGGCACACACATACATACATACACATATATGTACATATATACTTGTTGTGTATATACATGTGTAATTTGTTAAATTAATTTACTGCTGCTCTCATTGCGTGCGCTGCTTCGCTGCCTCTGCTGCTGCTGCTGCTACTGCGTACGTGTGTATGTGCATGTGTGTTTGTGTATGCGTGTTGCTGTGACGTCTTCGGACTAATTGAAAGCTTTGCTGAGCTGCGCTGCGCTGCTTTGCCGCCAAAGCCGATGCGCTCATCGCGAAGAACTGTTATAATGGGAAGAAGCAGCAGCTTCAAGTTCGCGCTGCATTTCGTCTGCCAACACCTCTCTTGCTGTCTCCCTCCCTCCCACACACACACACACACAAGTACAAAATGGGCAACAAGTTTTTGTAGTTTTCATTTTTGTTGCTGTTTTGTTTTTCTCGTGTTTCGTGTTCAAACACTTCAAAGGAAGTTTCTGATGAGAAACACGACAGTAAGCAGAACCCCCGCTCACCTTCCTTCCCCCCCATCCACCCCCCCTCTGCCAGCGAGGCCAAACGCCAAACGCGAAAAGCACTCGAAAAACATTTTAAAAACTTGTTTTTATTTCGTTGTTTGCCGTTGTTATTGTTGTTGTTGTTGTGCTTGTAAGTTCTTGTCGCTGAGCTTGTTACAGTTATTGTTTTTGTTGTTGTTATTGCTGCTGTCGCATTCGCGCATATCAATTTCGGCACATGACGTAATCTTCACATGCTCAATGAGCTGACAACACTAGACTACATAACACCGACTAGTTATTTATGAAGTGTACTTCGTATTTGTAGACAGATAAAAAAAAACAACGAAGAATATCGTTGATCGTCGATTATTGACCGTTGAAATTGCTGTTTTCCAGACGATTCGATGTGGTATTAAAAGTTTTCAATGTTTTTCTATTTTTCTACTACAACAAAAGTGAAAAATGACTGGCAAAATGAGCTGAGAAGAACAGCCTAAAACGGACAGACAAAAGATCAGCAGATAAATGATGGAGAGCATTGAAATAGGCGGGGGCATAGAAGAAGAAGAAGAAGAAGCAGAATAGAAGATCGTTTGATAGAAACACACACAGAAATGGAGCTGGAGCTTAGAAGCTAGTATATCGGTTCTTAACTTCTTTCTAGGAACGCAACGAAACAGCCAAAAAAAAAAAAAAGAAAGCCAAAAAAACGCTATAAGAAACAAAAAAAAAAAGAATAGAGCATTAAAAAAAGAAACTTAAATTGTTAAAGTTCTTATGCCAGCTGAAAAGGAAAGATAGAAAAGAAGGTCGTAAATTGAGTTACCTTTCAAAATGTTCTTTATTTTTTTTTTTGCGAGAACAGAACCAGTTGTGAATTATAGCGTGATTGGACCAAGCAGATAGATAGATCGTTTCGTAGATCATAGGAGTGAAAGAACTGGAGCTGAGAAGAATACATATTGGTTCTTAACTCGGGTTCTGGGAAGCCAACAAAATAGAGGAGCGCGGAGCATTAAAAAAAACTACTTAAATTGTTTCACTTCTTTTGCTAGCCAGCAGCTAGAAGCGAAAAAAAAAAAGAAGAGTGGTAACCCAGAGGCCGTAAAGTGAGTTACTTTTCCGCCTTTCAAATTGCCCCTTTTTTGCGCCAGCACAAAACTAGAACCAGTTGTCAATTATAGCGTGTGATTGACGTGCAAAAAACGCAAGTAATTAACATAAAAGGGGAGACAACGACGGCAACTGAGTTATGCAATCGAGATGATAAAATCACAGCAGGAGGATTCACACGACCCTTGGAGAATTTAGAATGGAGAATGACTCACAACTGTGTCGCCTTTTGTTTATTTTCCCTTTTCTATCTTCTAACTTTTATATGCACTAGTGTGGATGATGGGGAGGGCAACTTGACTTGACTTGCGACACAACCCTTTTTTTAACTTTCTAGCCAACTGTGTAGTCGTCACCTTGCGCTGCCCTTTTTTTTTTTGTTAACCTTTCCTACCTTTCTCTTAATGACAGCTCTGATATCATAATACAACTTTCAGAGCGCATTTTTTGCACTCATAATTCGCAGTTGCTTTTCACTTTCTTATCTAGACATGTTATATTAAAATATTGCGGTACAATATTAATAGTATTTAACCAAACTGTGAAAATCCACGTTTAAATATTTCTAAATGAATGTATGTATATAAAAAGCAGCCATAAATATGGTTGAACTGTATTTGCTTTTAGTTTTCAAAACTATTTGTTAGGTTTAACTAATTCCAAAACGCCACGAAGAAATCTGTTTTTAGATTCTTCACGCCGCTTTCATCTATTTTTGAAATCTGGAATTCCAGCTTCCCAACTACTTGTTAATGTGAATTGCCTTCAAAATCTGTTTAAATGCTATTCGAGAGAATAGTTGAGATATATATTGCAAAACAACGATGATAAGATAATTTGATCGTGTGTTAAAATTACTAATTAGTCGTCTACTTGTTGGCTTTGATCTCAAATGTAAAATTAGTTAAATGTTAATTGATTGATTTTATAAAAATAGCCACAAGCTTGCCTACTAAATTTTCAGAGTGATTCTTGTTTGTTAAACTATAAACATTGCGCAAATCAATCAAAATTTCAATACGTACATTTAATTTGCAATGTCGCTGATCAGTTTTGACAGCAGTGCTGCCCATTTGTTAAAAGAGGAGTTGGCAGCACTGAAAAAAACCTGCTGAATTGGCTGCACTTTTGTGCCAAATTGGGGGGATTTTTCATTGCCGCATTTCCAATTAGAGACGACTGAACTGAGCGATTGGAAGACGGTGTCGGCTTCCAGGTTGATTGACACTGTGCCTAGATGGCGTTGCGGCATGCGGCATGCGGCATGCGGCATGTGGCAGTTATGGAGCGGCTCTCAGGGGCGTTATATAACGTTGTGGCACGCGCTGCCTGAGCGTGTTGCAAGTTGGAGGCTGGTCGAGATTTGCGGTCGGAGACTTGTCAATTTCCATTTGTGAAATGAAACGAATTGAAAATTGAATTGAAAAGTTCAAATCGCTGGCGACGCGCAATTGGCAAATGACTTAATTTAATTGACATTGAATGAGGTGAGGGGTTGGTGGAGGGGGAGGGGGAGGTATGGAAGTCGAGGGGAAGCTAAAACAAAATGACGAAGCTGCTCAGGAATGTGATGTATGTGTGTGTGTGTGTGTGTGTGTTGGCGTCGAAAACGCAATAGTTGTAGCTGTAGCTTCGTTTGTCTTGCGTCTCCTCTAATTTGATATTTCATTTCGCTTTTCGTCTCGTTTCAGATCGGAACGTTCGATAGTTCGCGTTTCAATTTACCAAAGCAGTCAACCGCAACAGATTTGTCCACCAAGCAACGACTACTCGTTGGCGAGTTTCGCGGATAATTTAGATAATACGTTTAGTAGCTACAATTGTAACTTAGACTATACAACAATGGCGACGGCGACGATGCAGCCGACTGGCGGCCTAGGACCAGCCTACGACAGACAGCAGAGGTGAGTTGCCCACCTGCTTGCAACACACGCATTTACCAACACTGTTAACACTGGTTTTTATTTATTTATCGCAGCACTGATTCCGGCTGGGATAATCCTTTTCGTCCAGGCGGCGATCTATCCAGAGAGGCTGATGAAATTGTTAGCATGATACGTGGTAAGCCTTGTGCTCTTCTCTCTCTCTATGATCACTTGCTCACCTCGTTTGCGTTTCAGGTGGCAAACCCATCACGCCCACAGAGGATCGTACAATAGGCAATGGCAACGCACAGCATGGCGATGATAACTGCAACGGCGCAACAACTGCAATAGGCGAGAGCGTAACCAAAACAAATGTAAGCAAGCGTAGCTGAAAGCTGAAAGGCAGAGCGAGCAGGCGTGCAACTGACACCTGAAAAGACTAGTGACCAGCGAAGGCAACTAATCATCACCCAGTTTAAGCATTTGTGAAGCTTTTTCTTTTGAAGGCGAGCAACGGACACCTGAAAAGACTAGTGCGCAGCGAAGGCAACTAATCAGCAGTTAGTTTAAACATTTGAGAAGCCTTTTCTTTTGAAGTACCTAAGCAGAAGGTTTGAGACTGAGTGTCTGTTAGCTTATGAATCGTCTGATTGATTTCTCTATGTAATACTCAACTACAAAGGAAGCGCAGTAGGCGAAAGACTCATCTGTGAGTTGTCTAAGTGCATTATGCTTATGCATTTTTGTCAGACTCTTCAGTTTAGGTAAATTTGCCTAGTCTCTACTTAAGTGTTGTGTTATTTGTGTAGCAAAAGTCAACAGCAAGTTGACACGTCTAAACATAACTTTGTATTTAGATACGTGTTCTATAATAGTTGAGTCATTTCTCTATTCTTAACTACTATTGCGTATTTTGTTGTTCTATATTTAAAAATACCTTAAGCGATGTTACGAATGTCCACAACTTACAAAGATTAGATTATTTAGTCAAGTTTAAAGATTAAGGCAAATAATCTATTAGCTGCAACTTATAAAGTGCTCGTTGAGAGTGTTTAGTCTTTATTTAAAATGCATAAAGTGGAAGCTGGTAATAGTTAGAGTGGCGTTCGTTGGTAAAGTACTCGCTGAAGGCTGCTCGCTGCTAGATTTACTCGTTGAAGTGAATTCGTCGAAAGATGTTAGCTGTTTCTTTTGTTAGCTATATATTAATCACTTCAATTCTCTTGCAGCTCTCGCAGAATCAAGCGACAGCACAAAATGGTACAAATTCCCACGGCAGCAAGGTGGAAGGCTCGGCAGGCGGTGCAGCTGGTGGCAAGTCGGCGGCGGCAGCGACTGGCAACGGCAAAGGCGGCGGCGGAGGAGGAGAGGGCAACAATGGCGTCACTTCGCTAGCTCAAGTCTCAAAGCAAGTGGTACCTGGACCAACTTCGGCTAGTCACGTGGTTATCGACGAGAAGAAGAACAAGAAAAAGGGCTGCTGTGTGGTGCAATAATCATCAACGAGACGAAGCAGAGAGAGGCAACAACAACAACAACAGCGAAACAAAACAGAGGCAGAACAAACAGATCGGGAACGAGAAGGAGCAGAAGACAAGAGATTGAAGACGATGAGAGGATTGAAAGAAGCCAAGCGAGTTCAGGCGAAAAGTCAAAGGAGCCAAGCAGCTAGCTGGACACTTGGATGGGGGGCGTCGTGTGGACGAATCATATTTAATGTTAATGTTAAATGCTAGAAACTGCAACTGAAGAAGCTGTTGATATTTGAATGCTGTTGCATTAATCGCTTGCTTTCTACACACACCAACACAAACACACACCAACACCAACAACAACAACAACAACAAATAGCAAAAACGATAAGCAAACAAATTGATGAAGACGAAAAAGTAGCAAGGAAATGAAACGCAAGCTCTCTGAACAGAACCAACAACAACAAAAAGCAAAACCCAACAAACGTATAAACGAAATAGCAACAGAAGCAGTAACAGTAGCAGTAGCAGTAACAGTAGCGGTAACAGCGGCATAACAGTGGGCTGTTAAAGGCGGCTGTAGCTGTTGCTGTTGCTGTTGCTATTGCCGACTCACTCTAAACTCAATGCGCGCTATAGCTGTCGCTGTCGAACCCACGTTGCAGTCGCAGCCTAAATTTAATGAAATTGTAACTATAATAAATGCATAATATATATATATACATATATATATTCCCATGTATGTATATATATATACTGTGCATATATATATGTATACATACATATATATATATATATATATTTGTTAGTCTGGATTTAAGTGTAAAGCCGATGCTAGCAGTTGAGACATCATAACGAACATGAGAGATCAGCTGTTAATTATTATGATGCTGATTATATAGCGTATATATATGCATGTATATGCGCGTATATATATTTTTTTCCTTTTTTTTTTTGTAATGTGACTCGACTTTATATACATACATACATATATATAATATATATTTTTTTCGTATTTGTAAAATTAGTGCAGCTTTTTAAAGGAAATTTAAAAAGTCGATAAAAAAAAACAAACGATGAACAGAAAAAAAAGAAAACAAAACAAAATCAGAAAAAAAAAACAAACAAAAAGTTTTGCCTGCATGCATAATGAGAACAAGAAACAAAAAAAAAAAAACAAAAAGAAAGAAAAACAAAAAATGTATTTATTTTTTATTTATATGACGATGAAAGTAAAGAAATTAAATTAAATGTTAAACCTTAAACAAAATATACAAAACCACACACACACAAACACAAGAATACATATATATAAACACACACACACACATATACATAGCTGAAATGCAGTTTTGCATTTGTATTAAAAGCAAGAAGAAAACAAACAATATGAAACCTTAAACAGCTTAAACGCTCTATATCTCAGCATCTGTCTGTCCTGAACTTCGGTTACCCCAGTTGAAATATTGTCACGCATGAAAAACGCACAGAAATCAATGCACTTTTTGCGTTCTCAATTCCCGTTTTCTTGCTTCCGTTTTGTGCTTTGTCCTTGCCGCCGCCGTCGTGTTGTGAAAAGTTCGCAGTCTTTTTCCTGCAGCATTTCAAGTGTGCTCGAGATTTAATTCATTCTGTGTCTATTTTGTAATTTCCATTCTACTATGTTTGCAGATAATTATGTGTGTATGTATGTCACATCAACCCACCCACCCACACACACAAACAAACACACACACACACATACGTGTCGCGCTTAAAATTACAGAAAGCTAAACCAAATAGTTGAAAACAGATTCAAACACACACACACACACACACACATAGAACACAGAGAACACACACACACACACACTCAGCCTAAGCATTAAAGTGCTGCATTTGATAAATGTAATAATAATTATTAAAGAAACAATACAAGAAAAGCAAAATAAGAAAACGAGAATATATGTAATAGCAATCCCCGAAATATGTGCTAATTAAATTTCGAATACAAAATCAAGAACACGAGAACATCAAATCAAAAAATGTGAAACCAGAAGCAAAAGATAAAAAGTATAAAAAGCAAATCAACAACAACAAAAAAAAAACAAGAAATCAGTGAACTAAACAAAATAATAAATGCAACAAGAAATCAATATTTAATATTGTATATTTCCAGATTCCAAAAGCAAAACAAATGTTAAGTTATTGTATAAATCCTAAATAAAAACAAAAAAAAAAAACAAAAATACAAAAATGAAACAAAAAAAAAAACACAGAAAGTAAAACAATTTGTACAGCGTGCTTTTCAGCGCACTTTTAATATCAAAGTGTAAAAATTGTAGCATGCTTTTGGGCTGCAGCTAAAATGTTAAACTCCCGCAATCGCAAGGAAACTCTAATGAGGCGATCATCACTTCCGCATTTGTTCAGAGGAGCAGCATCAACGAGGGGAGGAGTACTGGAGGCGGTAATAGTGACTGCGCAATACCCTTTCACCTTTTGCACAATCGTGTCAATTAGGCGAACACAAATGCACATAAATCGCCGAGTGCTGCGAGCGACATGCATAAATTGAGTTTAATTCATTAATCTTCTGGCTTGAAGGCGGCACCTTAAAACCGCTCAACGAACATGGAATACACTAACCTAAGCAATGGAAAGTCCATGAATATATCTTGCTGTGCACCGTTATTTTTAATCATTAGAAAAGGCGGTAAGTTGTATCCTATTTTTTTTTTAAATAATGTAAGTATGACCCACTATAAATACGCTTTGCAAATAAAAAGCATGCGATCGTGTCTAAGAAGCTGAAAATGTAGTAGTGGAATGTCCAACGTCACGAGCCGCAGAATTTGTCAGTTTCCTGATGCCACCACAAAAAAAAAAAAAACAACCAAATCGAAACAGAAATAAAAATAAAACCTCTCAGCACACAACTTTCAACTATTGGAACAGAGTAAAATTTATGGCTGACATTTCGTATTTTGTTTTTTTTTTCTCGTAGCTGCGATTTAATTTATGAACTTAATTCGTAAAGACATTTATAACAATTTATCTGGATTTGGATATTCGATTTGTATTTTTATTTTTATTAGTGTCGGTTGTTTTTTTTTTATTGTTATTCGCATTTTTATGTTAGATTAATTGGTAGATCTGCTGTCACTTCTTAAATTGCTGCGCCTAAGCAGCAGCAGGCGGAAATGTCGAATATTTCGTTACGAATCCAATCGATTTGAAACGTTCCGAATCGATTTGGTTTGTGGGTCCATTAAGGTGGCAATCCGTCACCACGACGATGATCACGATTGTGCTGCAGATGATGATGATGACGATGATGATGAAGGCAATCTAATGATGTATTACTCATGGGGTCATAGTTAGTGGTGGAAGAAGTGTGTCTTGATTTGGTTATCCATCTGGCGGGTACACACACACACACACACACACACACTTACACAGAGATTTCGCGTTCTAATGGGCAAACTTGTTTTGCCATATGGCATGACATGAGACAACCGCACAGTCTATACGCAAAGTTAATAAACAGCAAAGCGGATCTACTAAGCTACCAATTATAAACCGATCCCAAACAAATCACAAAACGAACAACCACCAAAACAAAAAAAAAAGGTTAAAGCAAACACATCTTCAATCATTGCTCGATTGAAACCAGTCATGTGTAGCGCTGTGAACCCAATGAACTCGCTGTCGACCAACGCCAGACAACTGGCAACTATCCAAATACTCTACCCAAATTAAGAGCTTTTAATTTGCTGGCAAATTGAATGGAATCGTCGATTAGTTTAATATTTTTAGTTTGTCATTTTACTCGACCAACGCCAGACAACTGGCAACTATCCAAATACTCTACCCAAATTAAGAGCTTTTAATTTGCTGGCAAATTGAATGAAATCGTCGATTAGTTTAATATTTTTAGTTTGTCATTTTACCACCTCCTTTTCTCATTTACATTCCAAATGAAATTTATTTAGTTTTTTTTTTTGCTAACGCAGCTATTGACTTTTTGCAGCCACTGTGCCACCTGCCGCGCCTTAATGAACCTAATTTGCGAGTGCGGTTTCTCGTGCAGGTGCAAATTATGATAAAGCTCAACACACACGCACACATAGGAAGAGCGGCTAAACAAGAACGATAAAATGACCATAATTTAGCTATAGCGAAATGCGCGCGCTGCACAAAGAAAGCAAACAAAGCTAAAGCGCTGCCAAAAAAAAAGGCTAAATGCGACATGTGTAAGATATAAAAGCAAATCAAGCAACACGAACAGCATCAACAACAACAACAACGCAAACAAAATGCCAAAAGCAAATAAATAATTGAGTGTAAGCTGCGCATGCGGCGCACGCGTCGCTGGGCCACACACAAGCACACATACAAACACACACACACACATACAGCCGCTGTCATAACTAACTGTAAGCCCGCTTCCTCGCGCTCTCTAAACTGAAGCCGCTGCTGCTGTCAAAACGGCGCACGCGCTGTCGCTGTTTCCGTCTCGTTCACGCGCTCGCGAACTCGAGGGTATTGTAAATGTATGTGTGTGTGTGTGTGAGAGAGCTTTTGGAGTCGCGCTGTCTGGCAGTGTAAACCTTTCCGAAGTGGAGCAAGTGTCTTCAGCTGTGTTTCTTTTTTTTTTCGGTGCGTTCTGTGATACGTGTTTTTGTTGTTTTTTTTTTTTTTTTTGTGAATATTGAGTGACTTCTCTGCGACTTCCGCACAAAAGGGTGTGACGAACGTTTTGCATGTGCAGCGCTGCCCTTGGAAAGTCGAGAAGCTCGAGTGATAAATTGAGTGGTAATGGCAACAAATTAATGGAAAGCTGTGCGCGCGCCGTTTAAAAGCTTCTCAAGTTTGCGGAAATGTGCGTTACAAGCCCGCGTCGTGAGTGCTCCCCGTGGTTCTGGCTAATTTGTGGCTGCTTTATCGGTTTGGGTATCGGATGATTGAGTGACAATTGAAGTCAAGTGGAATGATTGATTGACTCGTCGTTTGCTTTGAAGTGCGCGATACAATCACTTTAATAGCTCGATTGATTGATGGATCAGTGAATTGGCAGCAGAAGTCGCACTTTGAATCTATTACGAATTGTTTATTTAAACACTAATTGCGGGTAAGTTAATATTTGATTGTTTCCTTGATTGATGAATATACACACACATGGGATTGATTGAATTTATACCTGTTAGTACTCGAAGGATTTATTAGCAATTTTTTTGAATTTCTTTGTATGATGTATGTGAATTTATGGCTTGATTGATTGATGATTGAAGTGCTGCGAAATTATAATAGTTTCGGTATTTGATAAATAGGAAGAAGGTAAAGCAAGAAATCACTTGGTAATGTGTATAGTGCTTGATTCCATCGAATAGCGCGTTGGGCTAAAGCTATAGCCTAGAATATTTATTGGATCTTGTGACTTGCATCTTATTTGAAGCTAATCTTTATAGCTTTTGACTTGGTTATTTTTAGAACCCGCTCACACCGAAATTAACGAGCCATAGACTGCTGTCGCAAAACCCGATTTCGTTTTAGTCTCAGGCTAAGTTTATTTATTTTTTTTATTCTGTTTTTCAGTGGGGGGTGCGTTGAGCGTTGCGGAAAAGTGAAATAAATTTAAATATTGTTTAATAAACAACTCATAAAATCCTATGCAAATTGCACACCTGAATTGATCACGATTGTTGTAGCAGTAGTAATATCATTTATAAACACTTCATTTATCCGCTGAGGCGGAGGTGGGAATCGTCCCATGTGGTTTCTTTGCTTTCTGTGCGTTTTCTACATGCAACACAATCGCACATCAAATTGAATTTACTAGCCAATGAAGACTTTTAATATAATTAGTATTCAAATTATAATGAAAAGATAAAACAACCAGACAAGTCACGCACACAATGACACATACATCATAAACATAATGAACAGTTTTATGGCATCGACCCCTCCCCCCTCTCAACCCTCCTCCACGCCTCGGACGTCATTGTCTTGGATACCCTCTAGCCATAAAATTGATAAATAAGGGTATAATTAAATTGCGATCTTCCCATTCTTCCCACTTCCCACTTTTTTTTTTTGGCCATAAACGCAGACGCGATTTCGCTGCGAAATGTCTTTGTTCCGTGTCATTTTAATTCGCTAGCTGGATTTGGCAAAATTTATGGGGTATACTTATAAATAAAAAAGGAAAAATTCATAATTTTTGCTCTTTTGTTTTTGGTATTTGTTTATTCTTGAAATTAGAACATTTTTGGCATGAAATTTAAATTAAATTATTGGCTTTATTAAAATAGTTGTTTCACTTCATGTTTGCTGATGCGCAAAAGAAGATGTGTGAAATGATCTCCTTAAACTTAGACACTTATGTCACTCCCAACTTTCAATTATCACCGCTTTGTTAAAACTAAAAACTGCATTTCATTTTGGGTGTAATTTAATTTGAAACTATTAAGTGTTTGGTGTGTGGAGAACAGGGTGTTTTTTAGTCGTTCAGTCGCTGCACTGCCGAATTTTACATTTTATTTTATCGCGTGTTAATTTGAATTGGCGATCGGCGCAGAGACAACCGAAGAAGAGGAAGAAAAAGGTGTTTCTTGAGCAGTTTTTTCTTTTTTTTTTTTTTTTTTTGTGTTACCAGGCTGAATTGTGTCCGCTTTTGTGTGTGTGTGAGTGTGTGTGTGTGTGCTTGTTGCACCTGTCGGCACGCCTCAAATGCGTTGAGATCATTGATTGAAGCGAACGATCAAACGAGATGACGATTCAAGAACTTTAGCGTCTTCAGAACTGGTTCGCATGGATAAATTATGATGTGTTCCTGGCGACAAAACGAAACGAAACGAAACCAAAAAAATAATATTATGAAAATATCATAGATTTGCACAATGAACGCACGTTGCCTACGTACTACGATCCACCTACCCAAATATCACAATCCACACACAAAAAAAAAATACTATAAACTATAAAGCAAAAACAAAAACTTTACGTTTCGGGGTAAAAGCAAAACGTGTTTAGCTTTCTATTTAGCTTATGCAAATTTCGATCGGTTATTTATTTGTAAGGCATTATAAATATATGCGAAAAAAAAACAAAACAACAACAACAACAACGAAAATAAAATGAGTAGAAAACACACGGCGTACATAAAAACAGTCATAAAAAGGAGCAAACAGTGGTGGAGAAGGAGAGATGAGATTGAGACGAGCAGAAAAAGCAAAAAGCAAAAAGCCAAAAAAAAAAAAAAAAAATTATGGTTAATATGCATAACCGGTCAAAGACCACAGAGAACCAGAACCAATACCCAAAATCAATATCTAAATCAAAACCTGATTCCAATTCGGATTCGGATTCAGATTCTGATTCTAATGCTGCTGTTGCCGTTTGCCAAAAATCAACAGTTTGTTTCTATTTTTGCCGTTTTTTCGCCGTTCTAATTGGTGTTGCCCTGCGTATTTCCTTGAGCTGTCTCTAGTCGCCCGAAACATACCTGCACCTGATGCACAAATTCGCTTCCCCTTGGAACTAGTTTACATTTATTTGCTGCTTGAAAAGTTCACGGGTTTTTTATGCTGCAATCTGAAATGAGTTGTTGCTTTGTGGTATTTTTTATTTTCCTTGATTTCCATCGTCCTGCCAACATAGTCTACATTTATATAGCACATTTCATGGGGTCTTGCTTAAATAACTCTGCCCTAAGCTACCCAATTAAGTACAGTGGCTGCCGGGTAGACAAATTATATAGCCAGTTAGATATTATTTATGACTCGAAACTGTCGACAAAAGGCATAACAACAACATTGACCAGTTTATCAAATTTCAAGAGCCTGGATCGTATTCTTTTTTTTTTTTTTTTGGATGGGGGAATTGTGAATAAATGAGCCGGCACATGGCGTGCAAATGCAGCCATAAAATATCAATTATAATAATTTAAATTAATAAGCCACAAAATGCTCCAAATCTGACAGCTGGAGCCAGATCTGGAATGCCGGGTTCGGTCCGTCCGGGAGCTAACTAACTAACGCTGCTCATAGATTGGCGTGATCTCGTGAGGCGTTTGAATAATACCAATTTAGTGCCGAAATAAAGCAATCTTCGCAGCAGTAGCGAGTGACGACTTTTTGAATAATTATAATTCACCTAATTGAGTACAATACTATATATTCAATTCGAAATCTGGTTTTGGGTAATTTCGAGTATGTACCGTTAAAGTGCAGGCACTTAATTGACTTACTTGATGCTAAGTAGGGAATGTGTGATCTAAATGTGCTAAAAACAATATTAAGATCTAAAGTGCAGGTACTTAATTGACTTACTTGCTGCTGAGCGGGGAGTGTGTGATCTAAATGTGCTAAAAACAAAATGAAGATCTAATGGCGCTTGAAATGCTTGCATGTCAGCAGTGTCTTAGCAGGCAGCTTTTCTGCAGTCATTGCAGCGTAGTTGAGTTACACAGCAGGCAGCTTTGCATACAGGAAGTAAACGCGAGTCTTTCTTTTACCTTGACTTACACAATTGAGCTTTGATCTGCGTGGTATGTAAAATATACAAATATGTTTATGTGTATGTGTGTGTATATACTGTGTAAATGTAAATGTGGCGAATCACATTAATCTACGCTTAGTTAGTGCGGGGTTAGTCACGGCTTACAAATATAGCGAATGATTCCATGCCACAAATCATCCACGCCTTGAACTTTACATAATTTTACATACGCGTCGCAAAGAATAAGAGAGACGCTGGCTTTTAATGGCGAGCTTCTTGGAAATCTCGTTTCTGTGTATCATCAGTCTGTCTCGCTCTCGCGCAGTCTCTTCACATAATTGCTAATTTATCGATCCGCGCTTTTAATTGCCTTCTTTATTATCTATCGAAAGACAACAGCAGCAGCAACAGCAACAACAATCATCAAATAAGAAAAATAAATAAAATGAACTTCGAATTCGGCGCATTTCAAAGGCGATGCGTAACAAGTTGTTGTTGTTGTTGTTGTGGTTGTGGTTGTGGTTGTTGCTATCGATGTCGCTGGTGTTGATGATGATGTTGTTGTTTTCATTGGAATATCTGTTAATTTGCCAAAGCATATTAATACGAAATAAGAAACACTTTCTTTTCGCGTTGTCGAGCTGCGCATTAACATTGCAAATTAGCTGAAAACAGAGCAATAATTGTTATGTTATCGATAATGTATCGATATTTGCATTTTAACAAATGCGCATACATATCGCCGACTTTTAAGCAAATTCCACACTCACACACACTCTTAACTTTCAAGTGAGTCAGTTTCCTGGCCATCAACTCTGCAAACTCTGCATATGGGGGAATTACTTGCATCGGAATGAATCAGGCTAAATACATTTTTGTCTTTAGTTAAGATCGTAAAAAATACACACAAACATAGATCCACAAATAGAAGTGACATTATTCTGTGTCTGACTAAAGGGAAACTTTAATTTAGCCGGGGAATATAATGGGATGATCTCAGTTTGGGGCAATTAACATTTTGTGGATGGATCGGAAAGAGTTTAAACTACAGCAAACTTGAATTGACCATCGCTGATCGATCGCTGGTTGGCTAAGTGGATTTTTAAATGCAAGCGTCAGTCAGTCTGGCATTAAAATAAAATAAAATAAAATGAGGCTTGTATTCAAACCATATCCGATTCCGATCTTTAATTTCTTTGCAGCTTTATTGTTCTCTAGTTGCTTTACAGCTTTTTGCCATCAGTCGGTTTGACATTTATCTAAAATTATTCCATTTAATTGACATATAATGTATTCTTGAGCATAGTTCGAAAGTGAGTTCTCAGCTCTTCAATGCAATCACAATAAAATCAAGTCTAGTGTTAAATCAAAAGTCGCTAAAGCATAAATCTTGTATGTCATTAAAGCTATATTCTTGTCCAACTTCTTAACAGCTATTGTATTAATTGAGTTTACAGGCTTAACAAAACTTTGATTAAAATATTGTATGATAATAAAATGTGCATTAAAGCAATATTCTTGTCCAACTTCTTAGCAGCTGATAATAAAATGTGCATTAAAGCTATATTCTTGCCCAACTTCTTAGCAGCTATTGTATTCATTGAGTTTACAGGCTTAACCAAACTTTGATTAAAATATTGTATGATAATAAAATGTGCATTAAAGCTATATTCTTGTCCAACTTCTTAGTAACTGTTTTATTATTTGAGTTTAAAGCATCAACAAAAATTTGATTAAAATATTATATGATAATAAAATGTGCATTAAGGCTATATTCTTGTCTAACTTCTCAGCAGGTGTTGTATTAATTGAGTTTACAGACTCAACAAAAAGTTGATGTAAATAATATATGATATTTAAATATCTATTAATGTTCTCCTCTAACTTCTCAGCAGCCGTTGTATTAATTGAGTTTAATGAGTCAACAATGATATTTAAATATCTTTTAAAGCTATGTTCTCCTCCAACATCTTTTCTTGATTGATTTTACAGACTCAGCAGAAATTCGATTGAATTATAAAACAATATTTTCCTTAGCATAGCCGAAGTTTTGCTTTTAAAAAACTCCTTTTCCCTAATCTAGTCTCTTCTAGTAGCTGTCATCTTTAATTGTCTGCTCTTCTAAGTAGCGCCCTGCAGTCTCTCCGTCTCCAATTTGCCTAATCTTTGACATTGGAAATGGAAATGAGTCAGTCGGATGTGTGTGTGAAGTGTTGTGAGTGACCAATTGACACGGAGAGGAGTCGTAAGTTCGTAAACCCGTTTCTAGTTAAGACATCACTCCATAACTGTCAATGGGGCGTGTCAAATAAATCAGTTTTGGAAGCGTTTAGGCATCGATCGTTAGTTTTCATGTTCATCAAGCGATGTTTTGGGGCGTTAAGTTGTCTGTAGTCTGTTGGCAGCCAAGCTTTCGGCGCGACTTTGTTATGCAGACAAATCAAATAGCAACCACGACAGCAACAACAAATGATGTCCAAGGCAATGGACACGATGATCGTGAAGAAGAAACAACATGATGATTATCATTATCACAGCATCCGAGACAAATTTTGAGCAACTCTTCTGACAAGCTGCTGAAAGCGCTTAACGTTTTCATTAATTCTGAAATTACCAGCAAATATCATTTGTCAGTTGGAATCGTGCTGCTCGAATCTATTGCTAGTCGTGTTAGTCCAACCAACTATCTACAGTCGCATCTCGACAATCATGCTGTCATGTTGTTTGGAGTTTATTGAGAAACCTGACCAATAGCATAAAGATTAAAGCCATACGATTCTTGTGATTCTTGAAATATGAATGCCAAGCGGCATTCGTTTAGGTTATTAAGCATAAACGAGCATTAAAAGCAGCATCATCATCATCATCATCAGCAGCAGCAGCAGCATTTTATGATTTCCATTCGCTGTGTGTCCGGTCTGATCAGTTCACTTCACTTCACTTCTCTAAGCTTATCTCTGGGTCTTTGCATAGCATTTTTTTTTATCGACTCTATCTAAATTTTATTGCACATTAGGCGTAATCTATACAATTTGCAATTGTTTAGCCCTTTTGTGCATAAATCAAACATCATGAAATTTGGCAACAAGGCTAGATTGAAATCTAGCCCAGTTTTGAATAGAATTTGTTGTCAACACACACACGATTCATAGCGGACGACATTCGATACTGACAAACGATGCGAATTATTGTCAATGCTGAAGTTTGACAGCAACGCGCCTTCAATCAGCAATGCAAATTGGCAACAGTGTTTGTTATTCGATAGTGAGTGACAATGTTGTTAAGTGTTTTTAATGATGAAATTTAGCAATAATATTTGCGCTTATTAGACTTGATTTAAATGCCCCGCACAGCCTCGGACGACGGGGGACCATTTAGCTATAGCCGACAGATATCTGCATTAAAAATTAACCATTCCGTTGCCCTCTGATCGGATCAACGAGCGGCGGCGTTGATAAATGTGATAAGGCCCCAAAACGGAACGGAACGGAACGGAATGATGCGAAGCGAGGCGAAGTGAAGCGAAGCGAGCGGACTAATTAACCGAAGGTTAAACGAGACATGAATTAACATACGAACTGAACTATCTGGGAAATACAGACAAGCACACACACACACACACACACACGCACATGCATTCTATAGATTCAACAGAAGAAGAACGAACCAGCGATAGAATATTTCAATAATCGAGGCACATTTATCAATTTCATTTCCATTTACCATCTACGATTCCCTTTCCCAGCTCAGTTTAGTCGAGTTGAGCTGAGTTCAGTTCATCATTCATTCAGTATTTTGGATGGAATGAAGCCATAGTCGTAATAATTTGATTAACTCTCGCGATCGCTGTGAGCTGTTATGTGATTCGTATTCGATGCGATGCGATGCCATACGATGCGATTTGATTTGATTTGATGATACTATTCAATTCAGTTTTCGCAGCACAACAAAACACACAGAAGAACACTTTAGCTGGCTTTAGGTTTGGCTTCAACTTCAGCCACCTCTTAAACTGGTCTTCCAAATGGACTCCCAAATCGAACGTATCGAACTTAACATCTCCGCATATATTAGCGCCTCCTCACACATCCCCCCTCCCTCTCCGCCGCCCCCCTCTCCGCACCGTCTCTAGAAGAAGAAAAAAAAAATTGTACGCTTTATAAAAAATGAATGCTAGCCAAAAATATATAGACATATGTATATGAGACACTCACACACACACACACACACACACAGATCGTATAAAAATCATTAAACTTAAACGCGTATGCTAATTTGATGATGGCGGTTTTCTAATTTGTTGTTTTCTACACACACACACACGCACTTTTGGGCTGGAAACCAGATTTGTATATAGTAAAACAGCCGCCCTACCACAAACGACCTCCCGTCCGTACCGCCCCACCGGCCCAACCGTCTGCAGCCTCTCACGCCTCGCTGATACAGTTACATCTATGCAGACTCTGCTCGAAGCTGCGACCCAACAACCCATCAACCCAGCAACCCAACAACCCATAGCTGGTAACAGCTACCAAAGTGTCTGTGTAGTCGCATAGCAAATACCCTTTATCAGCTAAAACATTCGCTCAACATTGAAGGTTTCTGTCATAATATATTTTTGAATAAGCTCTAAATCGACACTGAATTCTCGCTTGAGATCCATAAAGACTGCATACAAACTTTGATATTTTATATTGATTTATTTATTCCTTTTAAATATATTATGCAAATGCACTTCCGATTAAGCTGAAATCTGTGCAGCATATGGAGTGAATTATTGCTATTTTTATTTAATTATAATATGCAGTAAATTTTCGAGTGAAACGAGTGATTTATGCAATTAATTAGGGAACTCCGCTATATATATATTGAATGTGTGCCATAAGTATGTTGGCAGAAATATGAATATATTTAATCAGCCACAACCATGCATATTTTCGAATTACATATTTCAATTCAAGCATATGTTTAGCTACCCTATCGCGATAAGGCATGATCGACGCAACGCGCAACACGTTGACAAACTGTGCGTCGTTCTCGCAATGATGTCCGCATCGGTTCGTTGTCCGGTTCGGTTAGGTCTTGTTTTTCTTCAACGACGTCGCGTTTTTTTTTTTTTTTTTTTTTGGTTTTTTTAAGCGCGCTTGCGACGCCGGCAGCGTTATTTCTTTTTTTTTTTCTTTTGTGACTGTGGGATTTATGAAAAGACGATATATAAGGAAACAAGAAGTAGCAGCGTTTGTATTTATTTGTTAGAACCTGTGCGCAACGCACGTCTCTCGCTGCGAAACTCCCAGTTTGAGTTTAAGTTCCAGTTCCGATCCCCAGCACAACTTAGGATATTTTTTTGAAACGCTCTACGCAAAAAGCAACACAGAAACATAAACATGAAGAGTTTTGTAAGTTCCCCCAAAGTGCAAAGTGTGTTGAACAAACTTCCAAAAAGAAAATCTACAAATCTAAATCATATATTTGATATGACAATAATCCTGTGAGAACTAATTTTTTTTTTTCAAACAAAAATGTGTGTGATTTTGTGTGAATTTTTTTTCCAATATGCAACAGCAACAGTTATTTCAGAAAGTTACAAATTAAAGAGGTGCAAAAAGTGCTTGAAATGTGAGAAAAATGAGATTCAGAAAATAATTGATTTATTTTGAAAGAGCTGCCAACATTTATATATAATAAGAGAATCCTTAACGGAGCTGCATAACTGTTGTTTCAACGCAGATAAGATCAACGTTGACGGAACTGTAGAGTTCTGGGTTGATATCTACTTGAATTTTGCCGGTATGCTAATTGACAGTTGTGTGGGGTATTCCGCAAGGAATACGAGTTCTTCGAGTGATTAAGCTATTGGCATATACAATTTTAGATTTGCAAATGTATATTTTGAGTTGAATTATCACCTGCAGCGTGAAACACAAGCCAACCTAACCTCTCAAGGCATGCGCGCATAAATGCAAATACCGTAACTTATGCAAAAAGCGAATGGCGCAAATGCCAAAAATGCTGCCGCCTGACTAAGAGAAAGCTTCGACGCTCTCTTGTAAGCAGAGTCAGAAGGAGACAACAGCAGTACAATTAGCAGGCGCAAGCTGCAAAAGCTGCCCAAGATACAGCTCTCTCTCTCTCCCTCTTTGACGCAGGCGCAGGCGCAGGCAGCGCAGTTAATAGAAATGTCAACAAGCCAGAAGGAGACAAAAGCAACACAATTAGTAAAGTACTTAAGAGCAAGTCGAGGCTGCGGCTTTGATTTGATGTGTGACAGAGAGCGAAGGGGTAAAAATAAGAAGAAAAAAAAAAGCAAAACGACAAACATTGAAACGGTTTAAGCTCAAATCAAATAAATCAAAACGCATTAGCAGCAACAACACATTAACGAGCAGCAAGCGAACGACCAACGAACGAACGAACGAAATGTGCGAGACAAAGCGACGCTGTGGTCGCGTTTAAAGACGCCAGCAAAACGCCAGAAAAACGCGTGCGAAGCGTTTGATTAATGAGGCTGCTTATTGCAGCTGAACAGACTTCTCGTACACAAAACAACCGAAAAATGCAAAATGGCAACATTAAAACATTAAACTCGTGTGACACTTGGCACAGACCACTAGCCACTTTTGCCTGTGATTTATGATTCGACTCGTAAAAATAATAACACTAAAGAAGCTACAAAAAAAAAGAAAAAAAAACGCGACACACATTTCCATAAACCGTTGCCGCTGCTGCCGTTGCTGCTTCTTCATGCATTTGGCTTTTTTATATTCTTTTGTTGCTCGCTGCTTCGCTCTTAAGTGACAGCTTCGTTTATGGCGCGTGCATAATAAATGTGAACACACACACAAACACACACACACACACGACACAGAGACAAATCAAGCGATCGATCGATCAACTAATCATCTTCCGCTCTCCCTCTCTTCCTACCTCCTCGCCCCCTCCCCACAGCTGATTTTGTGCTTTGTGGCGCTCGCGATGGCCGATGTGAAGCATTTGACAGATCGCAATCTGGATCTGTTCAAATACAATCCAAGCGACATTTACACGCTGCCCGAGGACATCGATGACGACAAGCCTGCGGTGCACTTCTCAGGCGACGTCATGAAGGCCAAGACCGAGAAGCTGCAGAACTTCAATGCGGGCAAAAAGTTCAAGCTGGAGTAAGTGACAACAACAACCAAAACACAACACAAAATATGTTAAGTCAAGTGCATTGCCATCAATAAGGACGCGCAGCGATAAACGATGACGATAACAATAACAATTGCGATAACAACTGCAAGTTATAGGCTAGGCAAACAGTAATCGATTCAACAATTTAAATAGGATATCGTTATTTACAACAAAATTAGTACTATACAAAAAAGCATTGAAGGAGCCCAACAGAAAAAGAATAACAAATAATAATTGACATGTTTCTCATAATGCTTTCGGGCAACAAAGTGAATTTAGAACTAGAAGATTGATAGGAAATAGCAATCAAGACATCAGGGCAGTTTAACTCAAAGTGATGGCAAACCAAAATTATTGAGACTAAGGAGAATCGAGAAAGAAAAACATCAACTTACGCTCTCTACTTTTCTCTGCGGCCTACGAACAGACTGAAGACGCAGAACGGCATCGAGGTGAGCAGCGTGGGCAAGCTGAAGGACGACAAGACGTTCGTGGTCAGCGGCTCGTATTCGTTCACGGGCGCCGATGGCAAACGCTACAAGACACGCTACACCGCCGATGAGTTCGGCTATCATCCCATCACCGAGCTGGATCTCGATATACCCGAGTAAGTGTGCGATCGATGAGTGAACGCGTCCAGAGATTGATTGAATCCCCTCCTGCCTTGACAGACCTCAGCCTCTGGCGGCGGCCAATCAGCGTCCAAGCGTCGACCCCAGCAGCCTGTTGGGCAACAAGAATCGCTTCCAGTTCCTGCAGCAGAGCCTCAATCCCGACCAGGCCAACGGCCCGTTGCGCGGCAGCGGCCAAAGCGGCGATGATTACAGCTACTCGGCCCCCGGACCCCAGCTGGGCTACAACCTCAATGCGTATGGCAACGGCAACGGCAACGGCGATGGCGCTGAGAACGCGGGCTTTGGCGGCAACACCGGCTTCGGAGCGGGCAATCCTTTCGGTCCTGGCAGCGCCTCGGCTGGCGGCGATGGCAACGGCATCGGCAATGGGTACAACTATCAGCCCCCCGCGGAGCCTTCTCGCTTGTACCTGCCGGTGGCATAAGTTTTCGCGCGCCCGCTACCGCCCCCTGCCCTGTACCTACTCTCTCCTGTCCCCAAAAAACCCCAAATTAATGACCCTAAGCTGCAAGTATTTAGTTTGTAAGCGCAAGCGCAAAGCAACAACAACAACAAGAACAACAACAACAAACAGGCAACACCAACACACACACACTAACAAATAGCGCAATTTTTTTTTATCATCTTATAGTGTTTATATTGTATATGTATTCCTCTTTAACAAAACACCCCGCCCCACCTGAACCTCCCCCCGTAACCCTAGACCTCGAATCTCCCTTTCCACTACAAGAGAAAACACTACGCAAATTGCCAGACAAGATACGAAAAGACGCAACATGAACTTGACCATGAATCTATATATATGAATATATATATGTATATACACTGAGTGATATTAGTAGTAAATAAAATGGCTAAACTAAACATTTCTCACGATTTTATTCCCTTCTTTTTATTGCTGAATAGTTTTCACATCGCTAGCGAGCATTTAAGTCTTACAACATGCAGCGCCATCTATTGACAGATTGCAGCATTTCTTATTTTTTTATCCTCGTTCAAACGCAGCTAACTTCACGTAATCGCATGACAGTGTTTTAACGGTAAAATACGTTTTATTATTTATTTTTGGGACGCACTGTGCATATTACAATGTTGCAGCCATTGAAATTGAAATTGTTGCCTAAAAGCACGCAATCAATTAAATGCGGTGGGGTCCACATTAAGAACTTTGATTTTATTTTGCTCGAATTTGAATTTAGAATAGAAATTGAGAGTGAGAAAACTTGCGGATTTTTGCAGGATGCTATTTCGGCTTTATTTCTGGTTAAGATACAGCGCATTTTTTCTGTCTGTCGCGTCCCCCGCTCCGTTCCAACAAAATCGAAGATTAAAGAAAAAACAAACTTGCGATCGCGCTTCTGGTGGTGTAATTGTGATCATCGTTATCGTGATCCGGAACGTGATCATGATCGTGATCGTATTTGTGGTGCTGTTTTTCGTTTGTGATTTAGTGTACAAAGGCAGTATTTGATAAGTTCTGGGATGACTTCATGTCTGTGGAGGAATGTGGAAGCAGCGCACAGGGATGCAAGAATGTATCTGAGACCATGCTTCTCCGCTTGTGAAAAATTCAACTGTAAAATGCAAAAATATTTATGTAAAAAAAAAAAAAAAAACCGGTCTTCTTCTTCATGTTGCAAAGCCCATTTAAGTTATCATTGTGTAATTATTTGTGCTTTCTTGGTTGTTGTAATTTTATCGGAATTGCACTCATCGCTAGGTGCTCGATGAAATTCCGACCTTATAAAGTCACGTGTTGAGGGAGCAAACTCAAGAACTGTAAACATTCTCGGACCATGCTCCACATCAACCGCATTGTAATCGTCCTGGGCGTTCCATGCTGTGATTGAGGCACACACAAATTTATTACAAAATGTTCTCCTTTTTTTCTTGTTTTGATGGTGCTCACCATATTTCAACGCCCCATTTTTTTTAGGTCGAGAAAAAAAATGCTAACTAAAAATTTGGAATTTTGATGTTGCTAGGCCGAAATCTGAGAACAGAATGAGCTCTAGAAATGCCGAGACTTGGGCAGGTCGACTAAATCAATTCCAGTGCCTGCTACGAGACACGAAAATTGACAGCGGAATTCTAGGAGTTATTCAGTTTTGTCAAAGGTTTCTAAAATGAGAAAATAACTTCAAAGACTTGTAAATTATGTACTGTGTACTTTACACAAAACTATAGTCTAGCCAATTACTCTACAGTTGCGCCTATAAGTATGCAGCCAGTTTATATATGCTGCCAAATTCATCTCAATTTTGTCTATTTTCTTGGCTTGACGAATTTCTTCTCAATGTTGATTATTACTGTTGTCTTTACTTAATGTTGTTTTTTGTTTGTGCTACTATTTTATTTTGTTTGTAAGGATTCTTTTCAATGAGAGTTATTTATTTGTGGTGCTATTTTCTTTTGTTGCACAGCTTCTTCGCTACATAATTAAAAGAAACAACTCAAGTTATCTGTGCACTTTTATTGTCTCTTGTTTAAAATTGTTGTTACAAGTTTAGTCTTATATATGCTTGAAAGTCTAATTCGTTAATCTAATAGATTTAATAGATCGCTAGCTCTCTACTTAAATTAAGATTTAAAAGCACTTTTAGGTGGCATTGGCTTTTCATACAAAGTTTCTTTCATAGAGAGATAATGAACTTTCGATTCAAAACTAAATCATGCATTTAAGTTGTAAATTCTTTACTTAAACGAAGTTATAAATACAATTAGCGGGTTGAACAGTCTTTTAATAAAAAGTTCGTTTCCTTAAAAGTTGCTGATTTCACAAGCTTAACTTAATTTCGAACTGATTACAAACTTAAACTAGTTTAAGATCTGTGCCTTAGCATATTTTAGATGAAGATTCGCAGTGGTTACAAAGCTCAACTAAATAGCCGCCGCGTGTCCGAGCAGCGCCTCGATGCGTTCCCGCGCCTCCACGTAGGCGGCGAGCACCTCGTCGAGCGTCGAGGAGGCGCCCTTGTGGCGCCTCGCCAGGCTGACGGCGTCCTCGTCCTCGTCGTCGTCGTCGTCGTCGTCCTCGTCGTCGAGGCCGTCGCCAATCAGCTGGTAGCCCAGTGGTAGCTGTCGCTGCTGCAACTTGCGCATGCTGAACAGGATGCTGCCGGTGCTGCGCATGCCACACGCGGTGCTCGGCTCGTAGCGACTGTGGAGCCGCGACTTGAGGTGCGCCTGCGAGCTGAAGTAGCCGACAAAGTCGAACAGCTTGCGGCCGCCAATGAAGTAGCGATTGAGCGCGTCCAGCCAGCTGCCAAGCGGTCGCATGCACTGCAGTCGCATGCCTGCCACAGCTGTGGCGGGCAGCGGCGCCAGCAGCGAGCAGGCGAAGTGGGCGTAGCCCTCGCAGCGTTCGCGCTGCCAGCCATCGATGCTGATCACCTCGAAGTAGATGTGCAGCAGCTGCTCGGAGGCCAGCGAGCCCGCAAACTGCTCCTCGCAGAGCAGCGTCAGTTGCCAGCAGTGCGAGAAGCTGGCGGAGCGCTGAGCGCCGCCGGCGAGGCAGGTGGCGGTGGCGCCACGCAGCGGGAAGGGTTCGTCGATGTGGCCGGGCTCGAGCAGCGTGTGCGGCGGCGGATTCACGTAGTAGCGCACATGGATGTTGGCGTGCTCGAAGTGCTGCGCCTCGTGCAGCTGCAGCAGCAGCGTGACGCGTCGCATGCGCTTCGGGGGCAGCGCGAACTGCAGCAGACGCCGCCGCTCGGCGGCCAGTTGGCGCTGCTGCTGGTAGTGCGTCAGCAGCTGGGTGGCTGTGGCGTCTGCCGGTGGCAGCGACAGTGAGAGCGTCTCCCAGCTGGGCGTGGCGGGCTGTCTGCTGGTTGCACGCTGCTTGCAGCGCTGCAGCAGCGGCGTCGTCACGTTCTCCAGCCCGTAGGCGAACAGTTGGCGGCAGTCGTTGTCGATCTCCAGCGAGTATTCCATGTCGTCGGCGCTCAGATTGAAGTCGGGGTAGACGTAGAGCAGGCCATCTGTCGGCGAGTAGCGCAAGCTGAAGAGCAGCGTATCGCGCTGCAGCTGCGCATAAATGCGCATCAGCTGATAGCCGCCTCGCTCCGTCTCGCTCGCACTCTCCTGCAGCTCGGCATCGATCAGCGTGTGTATGAGACAGGTGCGCGCCGCGAAATTGGGATCGTCGGGCAGCAGCGGCGCCTCCGCCTGCGAGTTGCGTTTGCGGCGACGTCGCTGTCGCGTGCTCAGCTGCTCCTCGTAGGCGGCCTGATGGTAGGCGAGCTGCTGCTTGTAGCGCAGCTGCAGCTCAATCGTTTGCTTCGTCCAGCGATGGTAGCGACGCTGCAGCGTCGTCTGGCACTGGGCGGCGTCGCCGTAGCGCTGCAGCTCGGCGCGACTGAAGTGCTTCTGCTGCCAGCCAATGCAGATGTTCGCCGTGGCGCCGTTACACAGCTCGCGATTGTGCGCCTGGTAGTCATCGAGATTCGACTGCTGTTCGAAGTGCGTGGCCAGCTCCGAGCTGGGCACACTGCGTGTCTCCGTGCTGCCAGTCGACGTTGTGGTCGCCGTTGCCGTTGCGGTCGCTGTCGTCGTCGCTGTCGCCGTCGCCGTCGCAGTCGCCGCCGTTGCGGGCGTGTGGTGGCCAGTGCTGCCCATGCTGCTGCGACTCGCGTAGCTGTCGCGACTTGTGTAGCTGCTACGCGGCTGATACTCGCTGCTGGGATTGTAGTAGTCGTAGTAGTTGCAGTAGTTGCCGTTGTGATCGTCGTGCGGCACATAGATGAAGAAGTCGCCAAAGCTGCTGCTCATCGGACTCTCCGGATAGTGGTCGGCATGATGGCCGGTCGCATTGGCGCCCGTGTATTCGAATTTCGGCACTGGCAGCCACTCGCTGATGTGGCGCAGTCGCAGCTCCATCTGCAGGTCGGCCATGTTGCCGCACACGCGGTAGATGCCGGTGCGTTTCGGTGCGCTGCTGCGAAACATCCTCGTCTTGTCTATATTTACCAATTTGTTCAATTTGCTGTTTGGCGTTTGTTTGCAGTTGCCGTTGAATTTGCAGTCGTTATGACAACGATAAGTTCGGAACGATAAATCGATAGTTTGGTATTTTTACGATGGCGCGCTTTTATCCATTCAAAATTGTGATCGCTTCTTCGGCAGTTCAAGTTGCCAATTATTATCATTACTACTTTGTGAATTGCAATTTTAATAATTTATGTATCTTTCTTACATCACATCTTCATTTCTTTGCCATTCATTTAATTTAAGCTATTTTGCGCCACAGTTTTAGATTCACTTTTGGTATTTTTGTTAGCAGCCAGCTGTTAACTGCCAACATTAAGCATGACCACTTTTGCCGCTGGGCCCAACTGGTATTTTTTGAAGTATATTGTGCGGTCACGCTGCAGCACACAACTGCGCGCGCCTTCTGTGCTGCTCTGCTGCTGTTTTGCTTCGCTGAGCGTGCGTGTGCTTAAGTGTGTGTGTGTTGAAGCTTTTCCACTGCGCTTGCCTGCAGTTGCTTTTTCGTGCGGTGCCGTCGTCGTCAGTTGTTATTTTGTAGCGCTGCGTGCTGGTCGTCGTGCATTACGCGTTCTTTTGTCACCTCGCTCACTCACGCATTATATACGAGTATTATAATTTGTCTATTACGTTTCGTTTGGTTTCGTTTCGTTTCGTTTCGTTTCGTTTCGGTCTTTTCAGTCTGTCTTAGCATTTTCAATTTTGTTTTGTGTCTCGTGCTGCGCGCGCGCAATAAATACGAAAACCCCGAAAAAAATTCAACAAGCAAATAAACAAAACGGCGGCTGCAACTGTTTAACAATAACAATTGTAATAATTGCATTATTATTATTTCTATTATTGTAACGCTGCTGTTCTGTTTTTCAGCAGTGAAAGTGTTTTTCTTTTGTCGTTTTTTTTTTTAATTTTTGTCGTCGTCGTCGTGAATTGTTTTCTGTTTGTTTTGTTTATGTTTAATATACATACATATATATTTTTTTTGCGACTACAGTGTTTTCTAATTTGCCATAAATACTATTTTTACAGCACACACAACACACACACACAACGATATCAACAACAAAATGCAGCAGAAAGCCGATGAGGTGAGTACCAAAAAAAAAGAAGAATAGCAATAAGAATCGCGAAATAGAACAAGAACAACAATAGAATGTTGGAATGTTGAGAAGCTGCGCAGCCGTTGTTGTTGTTGTTGCTGCTATTGCTGGTGACTTTACGCTGTCCTAGGCCAGCAACATTGCTGCCGACGACATCATCCTGGGCAACATTGTTGCCGAACTTCAATTTCTGCAGTCATGTTGCTATTGCTGGTGACTTTGTTGCTTGTTGCTGATCACATCCTGGGCAACTTTGTTGCTGAACTTCAATTTCTTTGACTTGCTGCTGTGCGTTGAACTCTTTTTGCTGTCTCTTCTTATTGCGGCTGCTGCTTGTAGCTGTAGCTTCAGTTGGAGTTGTAGTTGTTGCTATTGCTGTTGCTGTTGCTGGTTCTTGTGCCGTGACGTTCCATTGACTGATTCTCGACTATCATCCACCGCCACCAGCACCACCACCGCAGCAGCAGCAACAACGGCCTCATTGTAAACGCTTTTTTGTTTGGCTTTTCATTTAAATTTGGCTTCATTTATTGTTTCGCTTGTTTTGTTCGACTCGTTTTTTGACTTGTTGCCTTGTTGCCGTTTCACGCGTGTTTATTTGTTAGTGTCTCCTCCGCCGCCACCATCGCCCCCGCCCCCCCTCTCCATCGCCCTTCTCTTTGTTGTTGTCCTCGCACTATTTGCACAGTTGCCAAAGCTCGTTGCTCTCAGTGCTTTGGTTATTCTTTCAGCTGAATGAAGCTTTGGCCTCCGTTTTAGCTTCGACTTTGACTTTAGCTTCAATTTGAGTTTGGCTTTTTTTGCCGTTTTTTTTTTTCGTTTTTGTTTTGTGTGTGGCCACAAAGTCAAAGTCATGGCAACATTTTGATGGTGTTGTTGTTGTTGTTGTTGCTGCTGCTGCGGCTGCTTTTGCAGTGAAATTTCTTTAGCGGCGATTTCTTTGCCCGAAAACTTCTATTGTTTGCTTTGGGGAGCTGTTGTTGTTATTGCTAAGCAGATCTGGAGACGCTCTGTAAGCGCAGCAAGCAAGCAAGTGTGCCACAAGTGCTGCCAAGTTCGATAAACAAAAACTGTCGACCCAAAAGTAAGACGACGACGACGACGACGGCGACAACAGCAGCAACAACAACAACACGCATAAATCAACAGCTGTTTTTACAACTCATTTAACGCGCAGGCGAAAGACAATAAAAACATAAATTGCCCCGAAACCAAAACGACGAATAACCAAAAACGAACTCGAACCCGAACTTAAACCTGAGCGAAATGATCACGTCGTGAGACGGAACCAACCAAAAAAAAATAAAAAAAAATTACAAAAATAAAATAATAAACTGTTTGTTGCCTGTCCCGGGACTGGCTTTTTAGCCTTGCCTCGCGTGCTGCAGTTGCAAGCAAGTAAAAGTCGAAAAACCTGTAGAAGCAGCTCGTGGGCGGCTCAGCGGGGAAGGGGACGGAGGCGGGGACGCAGATGGGGATGGGGATGGGGACGGGGCCAAGCGATCGGGGGGAATTTATCAACCGAAGATGACTGTCCGTGACCCAAATAAATGCAACTAAATGAAAAATGTTTCAAGAATTACACGATCCACTAGAGAGAGAGAGAGACAGCGTGAAGAGGGGAAGACGGATTGAAGACGGAGCTAAAACGACGACGAGCTGATTGCTCATTTGAGGCTGAGAGAATGTGCCACATTAAGCGCCTGCTGACACATTCCTGACTATCTGCCTGACTGACTGACTGGCTGACTGAGTGAGCAGTGTTATAGTCATATTCTCGTAAAAATCACAGACCACTTGTCAATTCATCTGCAAACTCTGCGAACATAAACAACTTAGAACTGAGCAGATTTCGAAGTGACTCTTCTTAAGCTTAAGTCATGCATCTGCACTGCGCCTGCTTCTAAACAGCTTCCAATTTAGCGTTCCGCATAGCGATTTGCTTCTGTCGATTCCAGCAGCTTTTCTCGCTCCACTTCACTGACTTTGTCAGGTGAAATAGTTTCAATTCTACAAGCAAGTAGCTATGACTATGAATATTAAGGAATTTACATAGTCAACAGATTTTTCAATAATTTGGTTTTCCATATCGTTTTGCTTTTTCAAGTTTTATTACAATTTTGATTCTGAAATCTATCGTTTATATTGATTAGCGATTTTAGCAAGTATAAAAATTCAAATTTTTCTTTAAACTCTTCAATACAATTTTACACTTTTTCTTGTGAAAATCTTTAAATTTCCACTATGATTTAGTTGAATATAAACCTTAGTTCTGTAGCAATTTTTTTCACTTTAGCCACTTGATAATTGTAGATTGGTAACTTATATTCATTAACCATAATAACAGAGATTTCATCCTTGTGTCCCATTTGAATTGTCGGCTTGTAAATGTTGCGAAAAACCGGTCAGAATTAACAGCTTTTTGTTTGTGTCTCTCCACATTCTCCGCGCCTGTCGCGACTTGTTTGCGAGGCTGTTAAAATTTCGCTTTCAGACTGGCGACAAATTTGACCAGTCAAAGTAAATTTTCTTGTTTATTTTTGTTTTTTTTTGCCACTTTTTTTGTGTGTGTTGTTGCCTCGGTGTTGTCCGTTTTCTCGGTGTGTGCAATTGAAAGTAAAAATGCCGAAAACCGGTCAAGCGAAATGATGCAGGCGCCACATGATGCGATCCCAGCTAAAATCGCGCTGATCTCGGACATTATTGTGGTCGTAAAAAGAATGTAAATTAAATATTAGGCGGCGGAGGAGGAGGAGGGACAAAGAAGATACCAAAAAAACTACGTAAAATCATCATAATTAAATGTAAGCAACGCATAGAGAGTGCGGGGGAATGTGGGGAACGCGGATGCGGCAACTGTGGTCAGCTACCTGGTCTTGTTAGCCCAGAGCAAGTTGGAACACAAAAAGTTTGAAGATGGTAATAGAGAGTGACAGCTGGCAGGGGGAGGGAGGGGCAATCAAAGAAGCAGCCCGAAGCCAGAGGCGCGTATCGTCGGACCAAAGAACTCAAACTGTAATTACGACAATCTCGAGGAGGAAGGAGGGGGAGGGGGAGTGTGTGGGGGGCGCAGCAGCAGCAACAACAAACAACAACAAACAGAGGCAAATGAAAAACGCAAACAACAAACGACGACAACCACCGCAGCAAGAGCGACAACAACAAACAGAAAATGCGCCAAACTTGAAACTTGTCGCGGGCAGCGGGGGAGACTGGAGGGTGCTGCGTGGAGTGGAGAGCGCTGGAGCAGCGAGTGGGAAGGTGGGGGTCAATGCCTGGGTCGATGACTTTTGACCCTTTTGCCAGACGCTCAAGAAAACACACAACTGAAATTGAAACAATCGCAAATCGAGGGGAGCGCACAGTGAGGAGCAGAAGCAAGGGGACGAACGAGTGGCAAGATCAAGGCAAACACAACCACAAACACAAACACAAACAGAATCACAAAAAGGGGAGCATGAAATTGGAGCAGCACTTAAAACAGGAGACGCCAAATGGCGTTTAGCCAGCGACAGAGACTGAGACAACAAACAGCGTCAAAGCTGCGGCCCAAACGACGCTGTAAATCAACTGAAGCCAAAAGGTTGCAGATTTGCTTGCCTAATTGTGGTCGAGACGAAACGAATGCTAGAAAAGGTTTAACAATAGATCTAGAATAGAGATGCGCCATGAAAGCGGAGCGAGGAGTTAATGAGAATGACGATCTTCTATCTATTCAGAACATGAACGTTTAAGAGCACTTTTAATAGAGTCTCCCAAGTTCTCAGATATTTTGCTTAAATGTGCCCCTAAGGAAGTATTAAAAAGAACTCTTTTTAAAGTTGCAGACAGCAGAAGTTGCTTCTTCAAATTAGAACTAAAAGAGAAGAAAATTTTGCAATAGGTTTCGAATTTTGCAAATATGTTTATTGTCTTCATCCTACAATCGCCTATTTGTGAAAAAAGTACCTCGTTTTCATGCCTAGATCTTGAATGGCAAGTTTATTGAAATAGACTCATTTTCTTCAAGGAGTTTTCAAATTTGATGGGCTGATTGGAACTAATATAGTTTAATCAGTGGGTTTTGCAATCAATTTGTGACGCTTGCACTGTGAATCACAACGAAGCACAAAACAGTTAAGACAACTAACATACTTATCAGTGATTCCCCGTGGAATGCTCATAGCTAAATTTAAAATTTCCTCCAAACTTCGGTGCGTTTAGTATAGATTTCCGCTGCAGTCGCCTGGGAATCACGGAGTGTTGCGGACCACGCTCAGGTTGGTGAGAAAGAAGAAGCTTCCGGGAATTTCGGGTCTGGGGGCTTTTAACTTTCGACTGCATTTCTCGGGTGCACTGAGATCGTTTTGCCTATGATCGTGAACAATGGCGAATAAAAACGAATAACTCTAAAAACTCTTAAAGCGTATGCCTCATAAATTTCACCGCAAACAATAAAGAAGGAAATTGAGATAGAAAGAAAGAAAGAAAGATGGAAAGAAAGAAAGAAAAAAACCGGCTTCAGTTCTGACAATGAACTCAATTTGAGGGACGGCCGCTTGAAGATCGAGATCCCAAGCTGCAGAGGTGTAAAAGCGAAAGATTACGAAATCTCCAAGAAATGGGAAAAAGATCATCGCAATAGTCATGATAATAATAATAAAAATAAAAATGATATCGTTAAACATGCGCTACACACAACATTGACTTACTAACTAAAGTCTCAAGCTATTCAAAATGTGTCTTTTGAAAAGTGAATGTTATGAATGCCTTGAATGCCATGCTGTTTACCGTTAGCCCCACAACAGAGGGGAGTATAACAATGCAATTTTTTGAAAGTCTTCAGTTGTCTGAACTACATATAGCATTAATATATCATCTACTGCTTTTGCTGCTGCTGCTGCTGCCGCTGCTGCTTCTTCATTCAGATAAATATGATGCAGTCGCGTATCAAATTAATTGACCGCTTTACCGTTGTCCCAGCTCACAGAGTCACGGACTGACCACTGACCTAACAGTCCAGTGCAGAGCTCCCCAGCCCGATGTGTCGATTTTATAATACCGAAATCAATTTGCCATAAACCTAAAAAGCATGTCAACTCAATCAAAGTGAAAGAAGACCAAACGATTATCTCATGCTGACGACAATTTCAGATACCGATTCCAACTTCGGTTCGGTTCGGTTCGGTTCGATTGCGATTTGAAGGAGGCGTCGAGCCGAAGGAGGGGGGAGGGGGATTTTCACTGATTGCTTCAAAGCATAATTGCTAATAAATAGACTGCAATTAGAAAATGATTTGATTTGAGCTCCATGTTTTGTAAGACTTATCTCTATGCCATAATTTCTGTGTTTTTCTCTTTCCACCATTTTGTTGTTGTTGCTGTTATTTTATTGATCCACGACGTGCGATTACTTTGTTGTTTTTTGGAGGCGAAGAGACAGAGAAAAAAACAACACAATTTGATTGACGCAATCGCTATAAAACCGAAACAGCAAATGAGACACTTCATGAGTTGATAACTTCAGAGTGTAGTCTATTTTTTTTTTCTTTTACCCAACAGCAATTTCCACAGAACGTGCTGGAAAATGTTAAGAACATTTTCTTTTTATCGCAGCCTCTGCGCTAGAAAGTTTGTTTCTTCTGCGATGGGCTTTGTTTGTTTTTATAGACATATGACTTATAGACTATAATTAATGGATTTTCTTGTTGTTGTTTTTGCTGTGTTGTGGCTGAGATTGTTGCGAGCTTCCCAAGTGAATCTATTCGAATCGAATCGCAAAAGCGGCGACTTTCTTTCGCGTATTGTATGCAAAGCGACCTGCCTCAAGTTGCGCCGCGTATAACAGTAGTATAACAGATCTATTGTGCGCGCACATATTTGCATTTGCTACTCTAACCCATTGGCTCAGATGTGTGCAAATACCCAGTAATTACGCAGCCCCTTGCGACCCCCCTTGGCCCCCCTCTCGCTCTCCCACTCGCTGTGTCTGTTTCAATTAGTTATGGGCAGCACCTGCGCCTTTTCCCTGGGCTGATTGCAGTGCCACACATATGGTAAAAGTATCAATTAGTCGGAATGCACCAACAATTTGTTAGCAGCGTGGGCGTGGGTGGAGGGGGGGGGGGGGGGCTAAGGGGGAGAGCCAGTTGCCCAAAGTTAGTTGTAGTTTTTGCTGGGCCCCAGCGCATACAAAAGATGCATTGTTGATGGGCTTTTACTTTTCGCACAGTTGTCTTCAGTCTTCACCGCCGCCGCCGCCGCCGCCGTCTCGAGGGGCAATTTCTATTGACAAGGCGCAGGGTTGCCACTTAATTGCAATTTGAAATTTGAATGAAAGTGACAGGCGCAAATGTCAATGGCAGACGACAAAGCAAAAGCCAAAAGGCAAAGTCAACGGCAACGACGACGACGACGACGACGACGACGACAACGACGACACCAAAGTCACAATCAAAAGCGTGTCACATTTTCCATCATCAAATGCCTAACAATGCGACCGGCAGCGACGTCGACGACGACGACGACGACGACTCTCTGCACTTTCTCCAATTGAATGGAATGATATGATATGATATGATATGGTGTGTGCTATCGAATCGATCGTGTAGAGCATGGCATGCAGTTTGTATTCGTTGACACCCCATTCGATGTGATTGCTTATTGCTTATTGCCTATTGCTTATGGCTTATTAGAGAGCGATTTGTCAGGCTGGCTGCTTTTTGTGCTCTTGTGTGTTGGCTTAAATGCGACGCAGCACAATCGTAAATAACTTCTAGATACACTCCACCAAACTGGCATACACACCATGCATATAAGTCAAGGCTCTCTCAATCGAATGCGATAAGCACTATCAAGTGTATTAGCCGCAAGCAACTCCAAATATATGGCACAGCACAATGATAGCGACCCAAACATACGCCGCTGTTCGCGCTGTTCTAATGCAACTCATTGCAATCCATCGCATTCATCAATGTCAAGGGCTTTTGGGGGCATTTCGCTAATTAGCAATTGGTGGGGGAGTGAGTGTTGAGTTGGCATGGGATTGCGAAACTCGTGAGTCGATTGGCTGCCAAATTTCGACTGTTATACAACTGTTATACGACTGTTATACGACTGTTATACAGCTGTTATACGCATAGAAAGCATTCAACTACATCTGTTTTACGCATATTTGCTGTCAATTGGCATTGAAACAGCAATGTGACTAAAATGGGGGCTTTTTATCTAATCACAGGTGCCATTAGTCGAAGTCACTTCCACTTATAGTATATACACACACACACACACACATACCTATACATTTACTTGGAAATGCAGACTTCGATTGATTTTATAGAGCGAGCGAGTATAAATATTTATTTATTATAGATATGATTATCTCTGCTAGTCAGTGACTAAGACTCGGACCTTCGGCCCAGTGGGATGAGTTCATGTCTTTGGTAATTTGTGGTGTAATGCTTCTATAATTTAACTTCTTTAGCGTTCCACTGCAAAAGATAAGCGTCGAAAGCGTCGAAAGCGTCGCATGGTGACTCAGTTAGCTGAACTTGAAAGCCACGAATGAGAGCCATGAGACCATTATTTGCCACAACCATCCGTGTGTGTTTATCGATAACAAAATGATAGCTGATAGCACATCGTTATCAGGCGTAGATTTCCACACACACACTGCTGCACACTGTTATTTGATCAGTGCGGCGCCCAAAGCCAAATGCCAAAACAGTTGACACTGTCCTACACCGTGTATACTAACTGAACTTTATATACAACTTTCGACTGTGATAATGGTGCAGCAGAGCCATGTAATACAGCGCACCTGTAGGGCGAAGAGGAAACCAACTCGAGTCGAGTGGTGGCAAGTGGACGACGAGGAGGGGAGGGGTATGAAGTGTGCGGCAGTTGGCAAAAGGAAACCAGATAAGATACTTCTGACTGTTGTTATTGGTTCGAAGCATTTTTAGCAGTTTTGGCCCTCGCACACAAAAAGTAATTGAAATGCCAGCACTAATTATAAAGCAACAACAACAATGAAGCGACTCTCCACATGAGTCAGCCGACAAAATTTCATTACGAACATGCATTCAATTTGCCTGATCGACTCGCGGGGAGTTTCTAGTCAAAGAAAATAGAGAAAATAACACAATACAAATAGCAATACAATTCATTGATTCGTGATGAACGCATCTATTTCGGGCCCCAAAGTTGACAATGACGATAAGCATGCTTCAAGTATCGACAGACTGAGAAAGAGAGAGAAAGAGAGAGAGGAAGATTCACAATTCACCTCCAAAGATATTAACTTTATTTATCAGTACATTTGAAAGTTGATTCTATTTAATTGCAACTTCAAAGTCATGTGGACTTTGAGTTCTTGCCAATATGAAGATAGCAAACTGAAATTATAAATATTAAAAGCAGAGAATCGAAGCAGCGAAGAGTTCAATTAATTATTATGCTAAGCAATAATAATGGTCGCAAGCAATTTCCGCACTTTTCTGGCATTTGCAGTCAAGACTGTATAATTATTTGCATACAACATTTGATGTCGGCTTAGTTTAATTAATTCCACTTCATTTTCTAGCAATATGCACGCTTCTTTTGAGTTATTAGCTGGCATTATTTGCAAGTGAAATCGTAGCAAATTCATTCTCAGTGGAAAAGCACTCGACTTGGGCAATCAATAAATGGAAATTTCCCAGTGAAAGATGCATTATTCTGATTTGCAATCAAGCAGTGTTTGAAAGTGGAATTGATTTGGAATGGCGTGAGGAAGTTAATTTGTTGCATGCGACTGCCAAGAAGTTGGTGTCTTGTTTGCCGCTTGCAAATGCAAAGTATTTAGCGGTCTATTACACACACACACACACACACACAGACACACACACGTCTCACTGTGAAGCCATTGCTGTGGTGTATTTGCGCAGCACTTCCGCTGCTCGAGGTGGCAAGTTGCTGGTCACTCTGTGAATGTCTTCACCTGCTGCCCGCTGGCTGTCGTAACTGTCTGACTGTCTATTGTTTTGCTTAACGGTCTTTGGCGTTATGTACACTAAGTAGCGCCATCGTCATGATCGTCGTCGTCAGCAGCAGTAGCAGCAGCTGCAACATCAACGTTGCCATCATCATCGTCATATAAACACAGTAACATAAATAAGACAACTGCGACAGTTGGACACTCCGTTGTTCGCTTGACAGCAAAAACTGCAACTGGCGAGTTGCAATTTCCACATGCAACATTCACATTTACATACAGATATGTCCAACTGTCTGTCCGTCTGTCTGTCTGTCTGTCCATCTGTCGCTTTGCCCATTTTACTCAATTGCATTTGCATTTTCATTTTGGTCTTGCGTTATTTTGTTTATTTACTAGCCTCTCCCTCCCGCCTTCTGTCATTTCAGCGTCTAGTTCGTAAATCTTCTAGTAGATCCCCATTGTCATCAGCTGTCGCCATTTTGCTTCTAAAGCTAAAGCGTGGGAAACTCCACTGAGAAATATATAGCTAGCTATTATACTCGTAAATTTGACTACATTTGTTTAAATTAGCAAAGCCACAAAGCAGCAACAACAACGCTCTTAACTTAAACTAAGCTAAGCTAAATTATTAGCATTGCTGGCGCGCTTTATTTGAAGTCATGCTAAATTGAAATTTTTGCTAATTTGGATTTCTTCGCTTCGAGTGTTAAGTAGAGTGTAACTCTCAACTCGCCGCTAGCTGTTGTTACATGCTAAACGATTAACTGACTGTACTACGGGCGCTTTGTATGCCACATTTAAGTGCACCTTTCGCGATCCGAGTAGCCAATTATAATTGTTTCAGATGTGTGTTATACAATCACTAAAATGCGTTATGCTTAGCCTGCTGTAATATCGACTTTCTTGCTGGACGCTGGTTGGGCGCTTGGTCAACTGTTATACGGCTTGCAGAAATCTGCTGCCAAACTGACTGTTATACAACTGTTATACTGTTCAACATAGCTAACAAGGGTTGGAAAACCATCGCCCAATAAATATGACGCTTTCCAATAACTGTTATACATGCGACAACTGTTATACAGCTTGCAAAAATCTTTTATACTTTTACTTTTATACTGTCCAATAATAGTGCCACAATCATCGCAGAATAAATATGACGCTGCACAGTAACTGTTATACATGCGGAAACTGTTATACCGCTTGTCAAATTCTGTGTCCTGTATTTAATTTGTGTTTATTTTAATCACCGCTCTAATATAAGACTTGCATGCCACTGTTATACTGTTATACGACTGTGATACACGTCGAACTTTAGCATTTAGCACAGCAGACGAGCCATTAAGCAAGCAAACACCACTTACTTAGTACCTCATTACAACGTGCCGACGACGTGGGTGAAAGGCAATTCCCCAGTCTGTCTGTCCATCTATTTGTCTATCCGTCTGTCCGTTTGTCCGTCTGTCAGCTAGCCACACACATGACAAATTCCCAACGATGTGTTTGGCTTACGGCTCGTGTGTATGCACAGCCTTTCACAAAGCCCAGCCATGCTAACGATAATGATAATGATTATGATAATGATAATTTTTACGATCATGCCAAAGAAAACAGCGAGCAGCGAATAGAATAGGTGGGCAGCCAGACTGACAGGCAGACAGGTAGAGAGTAGACGAGTGGCCAAACACAGAGCGAGACAGTGCAGACAAAATATGCAGTTAGCATGTGTTAAAGACGTCTAAACACTTTACCGTTGCCCACAGCCGCTTAACGTACCGCTAAATGTCATAAAAGCGCACTTCAAACCTCACAGCTTACAACTCACAGCTCACAGTTTACACCTTAGACATGAGAGAGACCTTGCAGCAGCTGAGCCACAAACGCCGCCATCTTCAGGGCGATCAGTCGACGGCTGCTGACCGTGGGCAACCGGCATTTTCATTCATGGAAAACCCATTCACACATGCCGGCCAGCTACTCTTTTTTCTTGCTTGGATTTCGGGGGTGGAGTCGGAACAGTTGAGCAGTTGAGCAGTTGAACAGTTAAGACAGCCTGGTGGTAAATTGCTGAAACCGTTTGGTTTGGTTTGGCTTGGTCAGCGCTTTAATAGCTGGGCATTATGCTGGCATTAAGGCCGACGCTAACATCATTGTCACTCCACCGCACTCTACACTCCACACTCCACACTCCACACTCCACGCCAGAGGAGTCCGGCACTTTCCCAGCGAGCTCTTGATGGATAACTGTGGATGATACTTGGGGGATCACTCGAGTGCCACGCTCAAGTGGTTTCACTTTTTGCGCTGCATTCAATTGGCCGCATCGCGCTGTGGGGGTTACTGGGCCAAAGCATTTCCCTCTCCACATTGTTATGGTTAGTCGTCGGTCGTCTTCTGAGTGTCGGCTGCCCAAAATGCTTTCTTCTTTAAATGCCCTGGACATTACGAACTAGATTGTTATAAGCATATTAGTTGTGTACAATTGGAGAGACAGAGCGCTTCTGTAAATGAAGAGGCTTTCGGCAATTTAAAAGCTTTAAGGGAAGTCTTTTCAAAAGTATTCGCACTATTCTGCAGTCTTCATTTAGACATGGGCCGTCATTAGTCGTTGTTGAGCAACACTTGTGATCAAAAACTGGAATCATTAAGTGTATCACAAATTGCAGCAGTTGGCTGAGTCGAAGTGTGTTCAACACACATCACTTATTTGCTTCCGCTTTGCGATCTGCAGCATCTTCAAGGCGAGCAATAGTAACGCCATGCAAAGCTAGACAAACTATTTGAACCAACGATCGATCTAAAGATTGCGCTGCTTCCACGTGTGTGACATCATCGCATGGAGTAGCCCATAGACCATATATATATATATATATATATTGATCTACAGTGAAAACTTGGCTGTAACCCCATTTCGAGATCCGTCAATACTCAAGGGCCGCTGTTAGGTTGTGTGTTGTGCGCTGTTTATCTTGCTTCGCCTATTTGCACTGTGGAACAAAGCAACTCAATTAAAAGCGTCTGAGGCATGGCAGAGGGGAGCGAGAGGTGCGCGTTCAATATAGTTTTGTAGTTGTAGCTGCGAGCCGACAAACGTTCCGCAAATATTTGCCATTGTTGTTGTTGTTTCATTTTCATTTTGGCTCTACACATTTCAATCAGCAGCGGAGAAGGCAGTAGAAGGAGTGGGCGGCGGGGGCAGGGGGGAGGTGAAGGCGTAGGAGGGGGGCTAAAGAAGAGCAACGTTTTAATTACAAGACAAACAAGAAGCGATCCAAAACATGGCAATTACCAAAGAAACGTCTCTACATCCAGAGTGGAGTAGAGTATCTCTATCTATGGCTTGTATCTGCATCTACGCTTGTATCTGTATCTTTTACGTGCTCCATGTAGCGTGGCAGTTGCCATAGCTCGCTGGCAGCTGTGGCAAATAATAATAATGAAAACAAAAAACAACGAGAGCCAAGCGCGCTTCAAGTTCACAAACCCAAGCGTCAGACAGACGGACAGACAGACAGAGACACAGACACGCAATCGCCATCGCCATCGCCATCGCCATCAGCATTAACATCGCAAGCGCAATGTGCATTCGCAAGCGTCGCTCAGAGATGCAGATACAAATGTATCTACTAGCTGCGTTTTCAAGCCGCCTTTTTTAGTTTTAGCTGCAGCTCTGGCTTCTTCTGCTGTTTTATTGTTGCTGTCGTTGCCCAGTTTTGTTCTCGCATGTCAATGGCCCAGGGCAAAAGCAGCTGCAGTTGCTGCGGCTCTTGTTATACTTGTTGCACTGCTGTTATACATGACATAATGTGAGCGACGCTTCTTCTGCTTTTTTCTTTCGCTTCAACTCTTTTTTTTTGTCGCTGCCTTACGAATGCCGCGCACGTTTTGTGGGGCATTGGCATGCGGTGAATGTGGCAGCGCTCTTCAGTGAGATGGGTGACATAATTTGGATTAAAATTTGCATGGAAATATCTGCAGTTTTGTGTCGCTTGTCTATTGACTATTTTGGCTGTTATACAACGATTCAATGCCTGACAATTGTCTGCTGATCGGACGAATGCAAATGCTGGCTAATTTTTGGCAAGTCTTTTACGACTGTTATACAATGGCAATAACGTTAAGTGACTTCATCGCAAGCGTTCTGTGCGAGTGCAATGGCTATTAATACACCATAATTCCGGCAAAACAAAGGCTTTACAGCTGTTAAACACTCGACAGGCGCGCCTCGTGCTCTGTTTGTGTTTTATGGTTCTTTAGAAAAATCACAAACGCCTGCAGTGCCCGAAAAGACACTGAAATGAGACTGCAACACACCCACAATTGACAGACAGCCGCAATTGCCGCATTGATGCGAATCGCGCGTCAGCGAGCACTTAACCTGATGACCTAAGCGACCAATAAATTTGGTGAGCAGGCCCAAGAGGGCAGCAAACAAGCAGCCCAGTGATTTGGCCAGGTCACGCAGGACCCCAAATCGATGCAGTGTGAAGTTGTGGTTGCCTTTATCGCTCTTGGCAGTTGGCAGTTGGCCCTGAGTTTACCCCCCCCCCCCATTTGGCGCTTATCGCGAATTCATTTCGGTAAATAGTCGCACATACCTTTACACTTTACACGGCTCCAAATGCGGCGTAGTTTGCCCCAAAGGTGCGATAAGAGCCACAACCAACTATCTGTCGCTATCTCCCTCTTTGTCCCTCTTTGGTTCTGTCAACAAACAGCTCTTAAGTATAACTTAACCTATATTTGTGTATATTGTTTTTGGTTTTTTTTTTGTTTTTTTGTTTTTCGTCCATTTCTATTTCTGCTTTGCTTAGCAATTTGTCAGTCTGTTAATGGTTCGCCCCAGTCGAAAGACGTGACTTTGTGCAGAGATTTTGGCCAAGAGATTTTGACTCGATGTTTGCGTTTTTTGTTTCTTTTTTTTGGGGGCAAAACAAAGCGACGACCTACCCATGGCAAATATAATTTAATAACAGCAATTGGTATTGGTATAACGGTAATTGTAATCGTAATCGCCACCACCACCCCCCACCCTGCTCATAATATGGCGTCATAATTGACACCTGCTTGGAGCGCATCCGCCTCAGATCTCAAATCGCAGCAGATTGCAAATTGAAGCCTGCGAACAGACAGCTCGAAGTCTTCAGCTGGGGAATAGATCACGATTTCGTTGCACAACAACTGGGTCGATCGCACGAACTGGGGAATTGAGAACTGCGAGCTGAGAACTGAGAAGTGTCGAAGTATCGAACTGAATCTGTGTGAAGAATGAAACAACGCTTGGTGTCGATTTCTGAGCGAGAGTTGCGGATAATCGATAAAGCATAACAGCAATGCGACTAGCAATCTTGCCAATGCTCCAGATAGAACGCAAGCATAGCTAATAAGCGTCGATTATGCGATAATTGCAGGCAGCGTAGAAGCGGAAGAGAATCGATTGTGAGAGCTGAGAGAAGAAACGCTGATTGATTTCATTGAAAATATTACAGTTAACTCAATACTGATAATGGCTTTAATGCCCTTTAACATTCCACATTGGCTCAAAGCAGGTTTTACAGCGGAGAAATTAATATTCAACTTGAAAGCATTAAATTGTTATTAGATTCGAGTGATGTTTATGTTGCGGGTGATCTAGAATTATCGCTTATATTTCTAATTCAACAAATCAGCAACTTGTTCGCGATGTTGTTCCAAAAACTATTTCCCCAGCACTAAGATTATTTGCGGAATTTCCATATCTACCATAGAGACAAGAAGCGTTGCTTGCATGTGTCATTAGTTGACACGACTGTTGGGTAACGTCACTTGGAACGCCAGTCAGTTGACATTTATCGCTTGTGGCTTAACGGCTTATCAAGCAAAAAGATGACAGCTCGGCGTGAAAAGCCTGAAATTCGAAATTGAAAATGACAGCAGCAGAATCAACAGAAGAAGCTTTGACAACTCGAAGAAATGTTGTGCGAAGAATGACAACAAATAAACGAAAGCAAGAATAGCTGAAGAGCACTTGGTGTCGTTTTGTTGAGTTCTAGATTTTTACTTTCGAAATGAGGAGTAAGTGTGATGTTATAATTGATAATAATTTTTATTTATTTACGTTTTAAAAAAGGGTTAGTTTCCGAGTTACAAATTCAACTATTCCTCGTTTTATAATTGTTACAGCCTCGATTGCAGATCAACAACAGCGTCTCAACGCCTTGGGCTGTTAACACGCCCCCTCAACAGTAACAGTAACAGTTACTGTAACAACAACGCCATTAGCATTGGCGTTAACATTAGCATTAAATATTATCAGTGTTATTGCCTGTGCTGTTAAAGTTGAAGTCGTTGCTGTTTGACCCAAATGCCTTGCAGGCCAAAATCTGAGTAGACGCCCATCGTTATTTGTTGTTGTTGTGCTCTCTGCTTCTTGCCTGCTTCCCCTTGCATATCAATTCGGCATTGTTGTAGTTATTTTCATTTTTTTATTGCACGCTTCGATTGCAGCTACGTCGGTCACCGCGAAACAAAAAGGCACAGCAACAACAGCAACAGCAGAAAAAACTCTAAATGAATTGCCCCAAATACGTGTACAGCGGCGTCATTATCATTAGCATCAGCACCGAACGTCATCATCGTCATAAGCAGCATCAGCAGCCGCAGCATATCATGCTAATGCGCTGATCACTCGCCTGGAAACGATAGTCGAGCAGCGCAGCGCAGTCGACTTCGACGCCAGCTGCGCTGTCAATTATTTTGTTTTGTTTTGTTTTTGCTTTTTTCGGCTAGAAGTGGAGCAAGCTAGTGTAAAAGTGCTAGAGCGTGAGAGTGCGAGAGTGAGAGAGTAAGAGAGAGAGAGTAAGATCGACGGGCAGAGAGCAGAGAGCAGAGAGTGTGAGCGTGCAGTCAAGTCACGGTCACGTTTCGCATCACGTTCTGTTGTTGCGCTTGTATAATTCTTCTTGCTCTTGTTCGCTCGTGTTGCTGTTGTTGCTGTTTTTGCTGCTGCTGCTGTTTTTGCTAATTTGCTTTGTGCTTTGCACATCGTCGTGTATTCGGCGTCTGCTGGCGCTTAGCTCTTGTTGCTGTTGTTGTTGTGCTGTTTTGCTGTTGACCCCGAGTACATGCAAATGAGTTCAGTTTTGGCCAGCGACTCTGCAGTCCCCTTCCCTCCCTTCCCCTCTCCTTCTTTACTCGCCATGCGCTTCCCCAGTTGCCGTTATGCGAGCATGTGAAGGTGAAGTTGAAGTTGAAGTTGATGTTGATGTTGAAGCAGCTGCTGTCCACTTGACAGCTGTTGTTGCTGCCAGTGCTGCCCAATTGCATGTTGCTGCCCAATTGCAACTTGTTGCTGGCGAAACGCAAAACTTCCGTTTTTCTTCATCAACATTTGGGCATCTGGTTTTTTTATTTATTTTTTTTGTTTGCGGTTACAGTGAAAACGACAGTTTGGCGCTTGTTGTTTTCCTCGATGTTTGACGTTTAACGCACAATTGAGGGGAAAATCTGCAGCGAATTGCGCAAAATTTTGATGAGCTTCGACAAAACGTTGGCAAATTGCATGTGCCTCCCTCTCCCTCTCGCTCTCGCTCTGTCTGCAGCTGGCTGCAGCACTGGCTACTTAGTGGCTCTAAATGCCTGCAACGAGCAGCATTTGCCGCCGCTTTCTAATGCGACACACAGCAACTGCCATGCGGAAGCAACAACACTGAACAGTGAACAGTGAACAGTGAACAGTTAACGCACCCACATGGCAGCAGATACTCGACACCCGAGACACTCGAGACCTCAGAGAGACCTGAGCGCTGACCCGCAAAATGCTGCCAGGCAGCTAAAAGTCTTCGACTTGCACTTCCACTTCCCCCGCCCCACGCCCCACGCCCCACGCCCCACGCCCCCCTCTATTATTTCTGCGGCGTTCTTTTGTCGCCGCCGGGAGCAAGGGAAACATTTAGACCACAAATTGCATTCAATCATCGCTAAGTGCAGCTAGAAATTCTGCTCTTAGATTCCTGCGGCACCATGCAACAGCGAGTCGTGTCCAATTGCCTTGTCGCTTGTGCAACTGCCTTTTTTTCTGCTGTGTCCCAATGACACGAGCTTAAAGCCGCCAATGAGAAAGCCACTCACTCGCAGCTGTTGCCAATCGCCGTCACGTCGCGCTAATAATTGTAAATTAATATGCACTTTAGCGCGATAACAGTGGCTTAAAGTGACGCTGATGGCTGCCACAGTGTTGCAAAGCAGCCACTTCAAGTTTAGGCAGCAAATGCCACATTTTGCAGTGTGGCCAAGAAAGTTGCTTATCTGAATGAGTTTCCCAATCGAGTTGCAGATAACTTTGTGCTGTAGTTTTATGAAAACATAAGATAAAAGAAGTGTCCACTTCAATGATAATTAGTATCAATCTTTTCTGTAATGAAGTTGAAAGCAAAGAGTATCATATTTCTTTTTAGTATTGCTAACAGCGTGTATTAAATGCCCACTAAATTCTAGCGTTTATAAAGTAATAAAGCGCAATCTCACTTAGCGGCCACAACGAGAACCCATCAAAAAGGCCGCTAAGTGAAATACAAACATTTTAAGCTGTTTACAAAGTGTTTTCAAGTGTTCAACTACAGCTTTTGTTGCACAGTGTGTGAGTTGAGCGGGGTAAATGAACCACGGTGGCTGTTAAGTGACATTAACACTGCATAAACATGAATGTATTTTAAGCAAAGCTAAAACTGAGCACAGCGATAAAGTATTCATATAAAAAACAAATCAAATCAAATGAATTGTGTGCGTTTGAAGCACGATGTGTGTGCAATGAATTCGCAGTTGATGAATGTAATTGACTTGTGAGTAGTTTTCATGCGCGCACTCAAAGTATTGCATTCGCTGGCGTTTATTGGCCTTGCGTCACTCTCTCACTCTCCCTGCCACACGCACTCCCACACACACACACATATAGAGGGGGGGACGGATTGAATTACAGCTCAGTCAACCGCATATGCCAAATGCGCTTCCCATTTTCATTTCGTTTTCGTTTTCATTTATGATTTTTCCCATTTATCAAGCGATGTCATAACTTTGAGGTCGCCTTTGTCACGCCTATCGCTTCAGATACGAGTGTGTGACAGCAGCACCGACAACGACAGCAACAGCAACAACAACTTCAATTTTATGCAACCAACAACAACAACAACAACAACAACGTCGCGAGCAACCACAGCAAAGACAACAATGTGTTGTGTTAGTTTTACTTTCAAACACTTTTACTCTCGATTGTTTTTTGAAAATGTTTAGCATTTTTACGAGCTCTTTGCCACCGATGAAGCTCGCCTAACAATGCCAGCTTCTCCTCTCTCCCTCTCCCTCTCTATCGCTCTCTCTCTGCCTATCATTCGCATGTGTGCTTTAAGCCTTTTGTTTGCTGCCTTTTTGCATTTTCAATTTATTACATTAATGTTTTGTGATCCGAATGTCACGCAACATTTTATTGTGTTTGCCCCTTTTTTTGTTGCTGTTTTTTTGATGATCGCACACGCAGCCAAAGCTGCTTATGAGGGTAACATTCCCCCCTCCTCCCTCCAGCCTGCGCTGCCCCTGCTCAAGAGCACAGCTCATGTGGGGGACATTGTTGCATCTGCGCAGAATTCGCGACACTGCGGGCTGCTGACATTGCCAGCATCATTCCAATGCTTGCAACACAAACACACAACACACAGTCAGCTGTAATGCCTCTAATTAGTGAACAGCGCTCAGATCGTTGCGCAATTAAGCGCAGAGCTAAGCAAACAGTTCAAATCGCGAGCGTGCTCGACAAAGAAGCACTCGCCTCTGGCCCCTATCTGCAGAGTGGCACAAACAGCGCGATTTGTTATGCAAAACAGCACTAAAAGCTGTACTTGTTACAATTATTATTATTACTGCTGTGCGCGGGCGTGGCTTCAATTCAGAAACAAACTCGAGCTGCGTAGACTTCATTTACATGTCGACTGCGAGCTTGAAAGCTGGAGCTTCTGCAATTACAGGGATTGAGGGGCCGACAGAGGCAAGTTGCAACCAAGTGTCTGCTGCAATTAAATGTAGTTTATTAATTGCTTGAGTGCATAACTTAATTTGTATTTGTTTGCACTTAATGCGAAAGCAATGTGAATTCATTTTGGAAAGTTATCTACACAATTTTAACAGTCGTCTCTCTGTTCTACAAAGTCCAGTCAAATCTTGTTAACGATTCTGATCTGATCACACTTTTTGTCAAATGACTGTCGCCTTTGAATTTGTTACAAATTCAAATCCAAGTCCAATCTAGCCATCGCTTCAAACTACTTTTCAGTTGACACTTGTCTTTGTTTTCACAAAATTCAAAGCTTGATCGTAGCAAACTTTGCTTTTGAGGCAACTGGGAGCTGGAGCTCGAAGTCAATTTTCCTCATTCTCTACTCGTTTTCTACACCAAGCACAACTCAATTTTTATACAATTTTTTTTTCACAAAAATTTTACACTTTTTCACAAGACAAAAAGCAATTTCTACAGCACCTTTTTGCACGACAATTTTACACTTTTTTGCACCACAACGCACCACTTTTACAACAAATCGAAATGGACGCACCACAAGAGGGACAAGTCTTGGCTGATTCGCCGTTCTTCGATTGCGACGGCTCGCCAGCGATGCCCGCCTATCTGTCGCCCATGGGGCGTCGCTACTACCTGGAGAAGATGGTCGGCTCGATGCCCGAGGCGGTGCAGCAGCGCATCGATGTGCTGAAGAACCTGCAGCTCGACCAGCTGCACCTCGAGGCCGAGTTCTACGGCGAGCTGGCCGAGCTGCAGCACAAGTATCGGGCCAAGTATCAGCCGCTGTACGAGCAGCGTCGCGACATCATCGATGGCCACGTCGACCCCGTGCACGAGACGCGCAAGTGGACGCCGCAGCCGAAGGGGCCGCAGCGCAATGTGCTGGCCGCCGACGAGATTGGCGACTTCCTGCGCGACTCCCTCGAGCGCTGCACCAACCTGCCCAAGGACGTGCAGGGCATACCCGAGTTCTGGCTGATGGTGTTCAAGAACACGCCCATGCTCTGCGACATGCTCCACCCCAAGGACATTCCGGCGATGTGCAAGCTGACGGACATCGCCGTCAAGCACGTGGAGCAGGAGGACTCCTTTGTGCTGGAGTTTCACTTTGCGGCCAACACGTTCTTCTCGAATCCGGTGCTCACCAAGCAGTACTTCCAGCGCACCGCTGTCAAGCCCGACGATCCCTTTCAGTTCGACGGGCCCGAGGTGTATCGCTGCAAGGGCTGCGCCATCGATTGGCTGCCCAACATGAATCTGACCATGCGGACGGTGACGAAGCGACAGCGGCACAAGCAGACCGGCCTGGTGCGCTGCTTCACCCAGCAGACGCCGCTCGAGTCGTTCTTCAACTTCTTCAGTCCGCCGGAGCTGGAGGCCGACGGCGTCAGGGAGGACGCCGAGGACAACAACAACAACAACAACAACAGCAACAACAGCAACAACAACAACGAGCACATCAGGCGCGTGCTCGAGGCCGACTACGATGTCGGCCACTTTCTGCGCACTCGCATCATTCCGCGCGCCGTGCTCTACTACACCGGCGATGTTGTGGACGACGAGGAGGACGACCTGGAGGACGACGATGACGACTTCTCGTCCTCCGAGGACTCCAACGACGGCGAGGGGGGTCGCAGGCACAGCGTCAACGAGTGCCCAACGCATTAGCGGCGGCTCTAGCGTCAGGCAATAAGCAAAACACACTCGTCTCGTTTCGTCTGCCAAATTCGAGCATCGATCTACACACACCTCTCCAGGCTGCATTTAGGCCAATAAAAATTGATATGAATGTACGAAGATCTGAGCAGCGTTTGCGTTCTACAAGTAGCTTTGACTTAGCTTGAAATTTCTGATAGCGTGTCAAGCCAATTATGACTCCTAAAGCAGAAGGCTGTGCTTTGAAGTGCGCACTGGCGCCATCTATTGCTCGTAGTTGTGCGTGCTCCATTTGCTTAAGCTTCAAGCTCTCGTTCTCTCTCTCTCTCGCTCTCTATCGTTTATCCCTTACGCAGTTAAGTTCACACAGCAGCTGTTGTTCGCTGTGTTGTCGTCGTGTTCGATTACCAGCGATTGGTAACCGGATCACTTCCTGCTCTTTGAGTTCCTCAATGTCTCAAGTTGCCCAACTAACTCGCCCTCTTTTTGTTTTTTGCCCGGCTTTCTTGCAGAAAATCGATCCGCTGACACGCATACAGGAGGAGATCAAGGAGGTGGTGCGACGCGAGGAGGAATACCGCCAGCTGGTGGCCAGCTCCAACGGCACGCCGCCCATCATCGAGGCCAACTACAAGCTGAACGGCAATGCCGACGTTGAGTCTGTGCCCGAGACCGAGCAGCTGCAGGAGCAGCAGCAGGATCAGGGAGTGCTGGTGACCGCGCAGCCAGCGGCTGCCACGCTGCTGGTGCCCATCGAGGAGCAGTCGCCCTCGAACACGCCCTCGCTGGCGTCGAGCGTCAACAGCAGCCACAAGGAGGAATCCCTCGACGAGCATCACTCCGACGACTCGGGCATCTCGGCCTCCTCGCAGAAGCTGAACAGCAGCGCGGCTGTCAATGGCGGCAGCGGCGGCGGCGGCGGCGGCAAGCAGCCGCTGAAGCTGACCATCGTGGGCAGACAGGAGCAGCGCTACATCGGGCCCAACTGCTACAATCTGACGCCGGAGCCGCCGCAGCAGAAGCTGATGACGCGCACGATTTCGACGCCACAGCTGAACGGGCAGCAGCAGCAGGCGAAGCGTCAGTTTGCCTTCAACGGTGCCACCAAGGGCGTCATGCAGCGCTTCATTGCCTCCCATGGCAAGCTGCAGCTGCAGCTGGGCGCTGTCACGCCCCCCGCCTCCGCGCCCCTCACACTCTCGCCCAACAGCAACAGCAACAACAGCAACAACAACAGCAGCAGCATTAACAGCAACAACAACAACAACAACAACCAGAGTCAAACTCTCAAGCTGAACGCACGCAATGCGATGGCCTTCCTCGAGGCTGGCAATCCTGCCTCGCCGCTGTTGAACGGCAACAGCAATCAGTTGAGCAACATCAGCAACAACAACACGCTCTCGCAGGGCGCCATCGAGCGCGACTCCGAGGGGCGTCCGCTGAGACGCGGCTACGTGCCCGTCGAGCAGAAGATTCAGCGCGAGCTGCAGGACCTCAAATCCCGCGAGAGCGAGCTGAAGCGTCTGCGCAAGCTCAACCGCCAGCACATGCTCGAGAAGCTGTAAGTCGAAATGGGTCGAAATGAATTGAAATGCAACTTATGTGGCTCGCTTTCTTAACTCCCTTGCAGTCAGCTGAGCACAGACGACGAGGCCGATGCGGACGACGACGACGACTCGGAGGTGGAGCATTGCTATGGCCCCGGCAAGTTGCGCAACGCACAGTCCACACTGGAGCTGGACAGAGAGAGGTATGTGTGGTGAGCTAAAACTCTGAACGAACATCGTCTAAAGTCCTCTTTGTCTGCAGCAACGATGTGGAGCTGCTGGGCCACAAGTCGTCGGGCAACCGCAGCCTGAATGTCGCCGCCGTGCTGGCCAATGGCAACGGCAATGCGCTGACCACAAACGGCTCCAGCTCTGGCCTGCGTCCGGCCATGTCGCTGGCGGAGCTCTGTGATCTGACGCCGGAGGAGGCGCCCTCGTCGCATCGCCTGATCGCCCAGTGGGAGAGCCTCATCAAGAAGAATGCCGAGGGCATTGAGGCGGCCATCTAAGCACCAATCGCGGCCCGACCGAAAGCACACCAAATTATTATTACTGTAGTGTCCCAAGCACGCTAAGAAAACCACATGTTCGCACTTCCCTCGCCCCGAACCAACCCCGCCCCCACTCCCCAAAAATATGATGGTTTTTTTTGTTTTTTTTTTTTGTCGTCGTCGTTGTTGCCGAAGTGCAGTCGATCAACGAATTACTTTTAAAAGGTCCATGTACTTAAATCATTGATGTCCTGTAATTTATGCAATGCTTATGTTAAACGAGCGCCCGACCGCCCCCCGATTTGATCTATTGTACATAATTCTTCGTGTTGCAAGCGCAAGTTCCCGACAATATAATTTATTTAAAGAGAAATTGATTAAATCAAAAAGACCCCTGACGTGCCTTGCATGTGCCTTACATTATCCACGATGTTAAGCAGCAGTACGTCTCTATCTGTATGTATATGTAATACCATAATATGTATCAACTACACGATATGCGATATATCAATACTATGCGAAAAACGATTTAATAAAATATATTAATGTATACCGGTAAAACCACAGTTTTTTATTTACTCAGGAGTAAGCATCATAAACACAATGCGTGCTTTTAGGCTGCGTCATTAAGCACACCTTGCAATTAAATTAGCATTGCCCACATTTGCAACCAATTAAAGAATTAAATTCTTCAAAATTATGGCATACTTTTAGGGTGCGATGGTAAATCGAAAATTGGGTCAGGAACACGTCGAAATCACAAAATGCAGGATATCTCAGAAATTAACAGGACGATTTGCATGTCCTTTGGCACATAGTTAGTCACATTGAAAATATGCAGAATGACACTAGTTTCAAAAGGATCCGTTAAAGGATTCTCGAGTTATTGACAATTTTCTGTAAACAAAAATGTCCTTTTATTTCCGCTCCTGCAAGGACTTTCGTCCCTTTTCTAACGGATTCCTTATTTTCATGCTAAGATCTACCTACGTGCCAAAGGACATCCTTCTAGCTCTTCAAACGGCGGAGTTACAGGGAATTTTTTGATCCTTGGCCATTTTTTGCATGCCTCCCCCTTGAAAATTTTTTGGTTGAAATTTGCTAAGGGATTTGGGAAAAAGCGTAGCATACTTTGAAGGGCTGGTCAAAAAATTTTTGGAATACTTGCTAATATATTATGTTCGCCTGGTATTTCATATGCTGATTAGGCACTTTTGCACCATTTGCGGCGGGTCAAGTCTTCAGCAACAACAACAAAAAGAACAATTTCTACTTCGACAACAAGTTGAAGTTGTAGTTGTTGTGGTTGTTGCAGTTGTTGTAGTTGTTGAAGTTGTTGTAGTTGTTGTAGTTGTTGTATTTGTTGTAGTTGTTGTAGTTGTTGTAGTTGTTGTTGTAGTTGTTGTTGTAGTTGTTGTAGTTGTTGTAGTTGTTGTTGTAGTTGTTGTTGTAGTTGTTGTAGTTGTTGTAGTTGTTGTAGTTGTTGTAGTTGTTGTAGTTGTTGTAGTTGTTGTAGTTGTTGTAGTTGTTGTAGTTGTTGTAGTTGTTGTAGTTGTTGTAGTTGTTGTAGTTGTTGTAGTTGTTGTAGTTGTTGTAGTTGTTGTAGTTGTTGTAGTTGTTGTAGTTGTTGTAGTTGTTGTAGTTGTTGTAGTTGTTGTAGTTGTTGTAGTTGTTGTAGTTGTTGTAGTTGTTGTAGTTGTTGTAGTTGTTGTAGTTGTTGTAGTTGTTGTAGTTGTTGTAGTTGTTGAAGTTGTTGTAGTTGTTTGCTACTTTTATACTTGGTGTTGTTGTTGTTATAGTTGGTATTGTTGTTGTTGTTTTCCTTACCACATCTTGAAAGTATGCAATATTTTTTTCCAAATTACTTGGGAAATTTCAATCAAAAATTTTTCAAGGGGGAGGCATGCAAAAAATGGCCAAGGATCAAAAAATTCCCTGTAACTCCGCCGTTTGAAGAGCTAGAAGGATGTCCTTTGGCACGTAGGTAGATGTTAGCATAACTTTAGGAAATCCGTTATAAAAACAACGAAAGTCCTTGCAGGAGCAGAAATAAAAGGACATTTTTGTTTACAGAAAATTGTCAATAACTCGAGAACCCTTCAACGGATCCTTTTGAAACTAGTGTCATTCTGCATATTTTCAATGTCACTAACTGTGTGCCAAAGGACATCCAAATCGTCCTGTTAATTTCTGAGATATCCTGCATTTTGTGGTTTCGACGTGCTCCTGACCAAATTTTCGATTTACCATCGCACCCTAAAAGTATGCCATACTTTTCAACAATTCCTCTCAAAAATTGCTTGTAAAAGTGGTGTTGTATAGATGCGTGGTTTATAGCCAATTTGAAGTGAAACACAGATAAATATTGAATTTATTTTTGCAAGTTTTTTGTTTGTTTTATATTTTTATTAAATACATTTCGTTCATTTGTTGTTGTTGTTTTTGGTTTCATATTAAATTTGTATGCATTTGTTGCTGTTCATTGTTTTCATCTCTCATTAATATAATTTATAATTATTTTGTTTGGTTTTTGGTGTTTGTTGTTGTTCGGTTTGTTTGTTAGTTAAGATACGTATACACAGCACACACAAGTGGTGTTTGTGTGTGAGTGTTTGCATAAAAATATAAGAATGCCTCAAAGAGTGTTCTCTAAATCGAAATCTCGAATAGATCGTAAGAATTACGGAAGCGGGCGATTGCCCGACTCTACACACTAATCGACTATATAGTAGATATATAGATACGAGTAGATAGTATTTCGTGAGTAATGCATGTAATTGTGTGTGTGTTTGTGTGTGAGTTTTCTCTTACTATTGTTCTCTTCTTAGGTCTTCTTGCATTTATCGTTCTCATTCTCTTTCCTTTTCCTTTTTTATTTTATTGCTACTGATGGAAGCCTCAAAAATTGTTGCTATACTTTTGTTGGGAGTTTCGGGGAGGAGAGAGGTCCTTTCTCGCTATTTTCCTCGCTTTATGCGTCTCCTAATTCCTCCTCTTCGCCGATTTCTTGACTGTCGGTTGCTGCTGTTATGTTAATGTATTATGGAAATCTTATGCTTAGAATTGTATTGCAAATCGAAATCATATTGGATCGTATAATTTGTTATTACATTTTAAATATGTATTTCAAGTATGTACAAAAGCACTCTGCTCTTAGTTCATTTTCCCTTTCTCATTCTCATTCTCTTTCTCGCTCTATGCTGCTTTCTCTATCGCTATCGTGTGGCTAGACAAATGTTGTACAACTTAAAGCTAAATTGGGGAGAAAACTCAACTTGCAAAAAGGTCAAGTCATGCTATTGCACAGCGTTGCCAGACTTTGAACAAAGATTACAAATTAGGCAACAATGTAAATGTGAAATTAGGCAACAATGTAAAAAACAAAACAATACAATGTTAAAAAATAAAACCGAACTATTAATTACATCAACTAAGCGTTATAAACATAGTAATCATAATAATACTTAAGTACTTTGGCACAGATAAAACACAAGCTTATTGAAATCAGAGCGAAAAAATATATATATGTATATATGTATCGTAATTGTATATTGCACATAATACCTTCCGATCAACTGAACAAAAATACTTAATCTCCTCCTGCGATTCGTCATTGTTTCTGTTTCTGTTTTGTCTTTTGTTTGTTTCATTTTTGTTTTTTACTGGAACCAAAAAACCATTGACTGCTCTTTAATATTGTGTGTGTATATATATATAAATAGTAAGAATATATATATATATGTATGTATATATATATATATATATATATGTGTGTGAGTGTATATATATATACTACTAAATATGTTTAGCTTTACCAAATATACTCTGTGGTTTGCCGACGTCGCTCTAGCATTCGAATGCGAATTGTTTTGTTTTGTTTTTTTTTTGGTTTTCTTTTTGTTTTTGTAATATTAGAAACTAACACTTAAAACCGAGCTTTCATATGCGTTGCTATATCCTTTGCCATGTTATCGTTATCTTCGTTATCGAAAAAACTACATATCGATTAACCAAACTACTCATATCCAATAATCAAAAGCGCTTTGAGCGTTCTACTTTTGCATGCCTGGCCTAAAACTAGGAAAAAAAAGATATTATTCCACATCGCCTGCCTCTACTTATGCCTTATATATGTATGTCTATATATATTTATGTGTGTGTGTGTGTGTGTGTGTGTGTGTGTATATATGTATATAAGATATATATATAGTATTTAGTTTGGAACATAAAATTAATCAACAAATTTGCTTAGAGTTGCATCGCTAAAAACATTCCGACAAAAGCGCAAATCTAAACATTATTTCATATTAAACTTTGTATCGCTTGTATTATCGTGTATCGATCGTGTAAACGTGCCTTAGCTGCCCGTTGCGCGTCCACCGCATGAACGGGACTTCAAGTGAGTTCGTGAGTTTGGAATTCGTGAGTTTATGCGTTTGATGCATGCTGAGTATATGTTGTGTGTGCTACGTAGTATTGTTAGACTTTGTAAGTACATATTTAAGTGATATCGCTAGATTCGAGTTGCTTTTGCATTTATCGTGTACTACATAATTATCGTGTAAACATGTCAAATCATATCGTGTGTCGTGTGTCGTGTGTCGTGTATCGTTTATCGTCTGTCGCAACTGATTCAAGTGCTCTTCTACATCGTCTCGTATTCACGTCTATCGTTATGCATCTCGTATTATTTCCTATGTATAAATATGCGACTTCTCGATCTCGTTCTGTGATCTGTTATCTGTTATCTGGTATCTGGTATTGTCTGCAAGTGCTACGTACTTCATTAACTCTAAGCTACATAGTTCGTTTCTCATCGTATGTGTTCAGTGTGTGTTTGTGTGAGTGTTGGATACAGAAATTATTTCGAGTTGAAACAGTTTAGTTAAGACTAGAGCATATAACTAGTGCATAGATGTACTAAATATATATATATATATATGTATATATGTTGCGTGTGTATATATATATATATACGAGTATAATTAGTATAAGAACTCTCTTCTTTGTTTATATGCTATCAATATGTATTGTGGAATTCTGTTCTCACTGTCACGGCTACTGTTACTGTTACTGTTAATGTTACTGTTACTGCTGCTGTTACTGTTACTGCTCGTGTGGTTAACAGCGCGGCCGAGTCGCCTACAGCAGCTGCGCTATAACCGGCTCTATCAGACACATGTGCTCCGCTCCGCGCACCGGCAGCCGATTCAGACAGAAGTGTCGTATCATATCGGGCACCGTCTCGAAGGGTCGACTGAACTGGCCCAGTATGTATTGGCCGGACTCGTTGCGCTGGATCCGCATGTGCATGAAGCCCTTGGCACCCCTGCAAGCAGAGAAGAAGGTTAGAAATATGCACATGATTTTTTAAGGCATTAGTGGTTACAACTACATTATTCCTTATCCTTGGCATCTAATGCGACTCTACAACATTTTGTTATGGAAGTAGGCATCAATTATTCTGCACGCTTCACTAACATTCTTCTGAAATATGCGCTGAAGTTGGCTTCACAAACTGTCTTTTTGCTATGCAGGTCATTTAAATGTATTCATGGAGTGTTTCTGTTTGCCTTCCTGTTTCTATTTCAACTGTAAGTGTAAAACTGTCTTAAACAACACAACTACAGCTCTGTCTGTTTTCTGTAGATAGTCTGATCAGTCTACCATAGTTAGTAACTACTACAAACTCACTACAGCTCTAGCTTTTTGTTGTGGTCACCTTCATAAATTCTTACTTAAATCTCACTAATTTCACCAACTAAAATTGTGCTTTTGAAGTTTAAAGGCTTCTCATTTCATAGTCTATATTGCTTAATGTCTGCCTTAACAATTCTTGCTAAATCTCACTAATTTCGCTAACTAAAATTGGAGCTTAATGTCTGTCTTAAAAATTCTTGCTAAATCTCACTAATTTCGCTAACTAAAATTCGAGCTTAATGTCTTCTCATTTCATAGTCTATATATCTTAATGTCTGCCTTAACAATTCTTACTAAATCTCACTAATTTCGCTAACTAAAATTGGAGCTTAATGTCTTCTCATTTCAGAGCCGACAGAGTTTAATGTCTGCCTTAAAAATTCTTGCTAAATCTCACTAATTTCTCTAAATAAAACTGTGCTTTTGGAGTTTAAAGGCTTCTCATTTCATAGTCTATATAGCTTAATGTCTGCCTTAAAAATTCTTACTAAATCTCACTAATTTCTCTAACTAAAACTGTGCTTTTGGAGCTTAAAGGCCTCTCATTTGATAGTCGATAGAGCTCAATGTCTGCTCTCTTCACAGTTGATATTTTGGGCATTTTCTTCGGCACATACTTGAGTGACAGGGAGTAGTCCTGCTTGGTGGATTCGCAGTTGCGCACCAGAAACGAGCCCTCGGCCAGTGGACGCAGCGTTGTCTCCGCCTCGATGCGTGTGATGGCGCCGTGATACCAGCTGAGGCGACAAGGAAGGCGGTCAGTAAGGAGGAAGGAGGACACTTGACATCTGCAATCAAACTCACCCCTGACGCTCGAGCGGAATGGCGACATCGATGAGATCGACGGCCGTGACGTAGCCCTGGCACAGATTCATGTTCAGCTCCTTGTGGCTGCTCAAGCCGCGCAGATCGAGGCTGCCAAACTGTTTGCTCACCTGCCGCGGCTCGTTCAGGTTCAGGGTGAGATTCTGCCGGAACAGCGCAGTGTCTAGAGAAAACAAAAGGAGAGCGCACGTAGGTCAGTTGGGCGTCTAGAGACGCGTCTTAGTCTCAGCTTGCAACTCACCCAGCTTGGTGGCCAACTTCTGCTCGTCGCGCATCGAGTGGCTGGAGGAGGCCTGCGAGATGCCGCTCGACTCGGTGCTGTGCATCAGCAGATTGTTGATCTCCGCCTGGTTGGCGCGCAGTCGCCGACGCAGCTTCGGCATGTCGAACGGCAGATCGCCCAGGTCCACCGAGGTGGCGCTGCCCGAGGTGCAGGCCGCCTCCTGTTGCAGCGTCTTGCGGCGCCGCAGCTTCGGCATATCGAAGGGCAAATCGCGCAGCTCCTGCGGCAGCGCCGCCGAGCCGCCCGCTGCCGCCGCGCCGCCAGACCCAGAGCCCGGCTCGACGAGGCTGCAGCTGTTGTTGCCCAGCTGCAGCTTGGGCAGCGTCAGACGCTGCAGGCCCAGCTGCGGCGGCTTGCCGTCCTCGCGCGAATGCAGCGAGATGCCGCTGTCGGAGCCCAGCAGCTCGTCGGCCAGCTGCAGCAGCGCCTTGTTGGGCGCCCCCGCCCCCGCTGCCGCTGTTGCAGCTGCTGCTGCTGCTGCTGCTGCCGTCTTGCTGCGCTGCTTGCTGCTCAGCAGCGAGGCGACCGCCAGGTGCGACGCCTCGCTGGCCGCCTTGTTGGCCGCCTCCTCTGTGCCGCTTGTCGCCTGCGGCGCCTGCTGTGAGGGCTGCTGCGACTGCTCCGAGGCGCTGGCCGAGGCCGAGGCCGGCTCCTGGGAGGACTTGTCCGAGATGGGGCTCAGGATGTGCAGCTTGGAGTGCAGCAGCACGGGCGGCGCACGCAGCGGGTAGGCGACACTGGAGCTGGCGCTGCCGCTGCCGCTGCCACTGCCGCTGCCGCTCTCCGAGCTGTGCGAGCTGAGCGAGCTCGAGTGGCGCGACTCGGAGCTGGAGGTGCTGCGGTTGCCCTCGCTGGTGCTGGAGCGCAGCGACTCCATGCTGCCGCCGCTGCTCGAGGTGGCGATGCTCTCCGTGGAGCTGTAGTTGTGTCCGCTCGCATGCCGCGACGCGTGGCGTCGTGCCACGCCGTGTGGCAGCTGCTGCTGCTGCTGCTGCTGATGGTGCTGGTGCTGGTGGTGGCTGTGGTGGTGCTGGTGGCGCTGCTGATGCGGCTGTGCGCTGCGCCGCAGCTCCAGCACGCGTCCCGACTCCAGCACAAAGCTGCGCGGTCGTCGCGCTGCAGCCACCGCCGCTGCCGCCGCCGCCGCCGCCGCCGCCGCTGAGGCTGAGGCCGACACTGAGGCCGAGGCGGAGGCTGAGGCCGAGGCCGAGGCCGTCGCTGTCGCCGAGGCGGCGGCCGAGTTCGAGTTCGAGTTGGTTGAGGGCGGATTCACGTAGGCGCTGTCGGTGAGACTGTTGTCGTTGCTGCTGGCGCAGTGCAGCTGCAGCTGCTGCTGCTGTCGCAGCGACTGCAGCGGCAGTCGCAGGTCGCGCAGTCGCGGATGCGAGGGCTGCGCTGCTGGCAAGTTGGGTGCGCTCTTGATGCTGTTCATGTAGCGCTCGTGCTTGCCCGGAAACTTGATGGGCAGCGGGGCCGTCGAGGGGGGCGAGGGCGTGTAGCCGCGGGCCGGCAGCTGTTGCGTCGACACCGCGGCGACGCTCGTCGCCTGCTGCGGCAGCTGTGGTTGAGGCTGCGACCCTTGTTGCTGCTGTTGAGTCTGCGTCTGAGTCTGGGTCTGGTTCTGGTTCTGATTCTGCTGATCCACCTGGCTGAGCTGCAGCTGGCTGAGCTCCGCCTGCACCTGCAGCACCACCTGGCCGTCGGGTGAGTCCTGCTGCTGCTGCTGCTGCTGATCCTGCAGCGCCTGATTCTTGCTGTTCTTGGCTCGCTTGCACTCGAGCCGGGACTTTGACTTGCTGAGGCTGCTGGCGAGCGCGCTCTCGTTGTTGCCGTTCCCGTTGCCGTTGCCGTTGCTCAGCTGCAGCAGCACCGAGTGGTTGGTGATGCGATCCACCTCGTCGAGGTCGTCGTCCGACTTGGCGATCTTGCAGTCGAAGGCCGTCTCGTAGATCTGTCGTCGTCGACTCGCCATGTTGTCCGAGTCGTGCTCGTCCCCTGCTTCGTCCTCTCCGTCCCCGTCTCCGTCTCTGTCTCGGGCTCCGTCTCCGCCTGCGTCTGCGTCCTCGTCGTCACAGCTCAGAGCAGCTGCTGGCTTCTTTGCCTTCGATTTGGCCTTCGACTTGGGCTTCGAATGCGAATTGGGCTTTGTTGGCTTCGTCTTTGTTGTTGTCGCTGTCGTTGCTGGCGCTGCACACTCGACGCACTCGTGCACGCCATGCGGATGCACGTAGAAGATGCTGCGCGGCCTGAAGTACTCCTCCAGCTCGTCCAGCTCATCGACGCCCAGGCCGCCGGCGACGGAGCTGCCGCTGTTGTTGCCTGGCTGCGGGATGCAGGCTCCGCACACGGCTGCTGGGCCCAGCAGGCGGTGCGGCGGCATCGACCCCGCCTCCTGCTGCTGCTCCTGCTCCTGCTCCTGCTCCTGGTCTAGGCCAATGCCGGACAAGGGCGGACAGCACTTGAGCAGCTCGCCTTCGCCGGCGTCGCAGTGCTGCAGCTGGAGCTGCAACTCGCCGCTGCCGCTGCCGCCGCTGATGGGCAGCTGTTGGCGCGGCTGGACGTTGCACGTCTTGCGCACTAGCGCCAAGGCACGTGCATGCCACTCGCGTCGCTTGAGGCACTCACTGCAGTCGGACTCCTCGGAGGTGCTGGTGCTGGGCGTCTCGCAGCGAATGATCCTGACGCCCTCCTCGGTGAAGCTGTAGCGCTTGGGCGTCGCCTGCTGATCGTGCTCTTGGTCTGGCTGCAGCTGCAGCTGCTCGACCTCGTGCTCGTCTTCGTCTTCGTCGTCTTCGTCCTCCTCCTCGTCGTCGTCTTCGTCTTCGTCTTCGTCCTGCGCGTCACGCTGCTGGGGCGCATCCAAGCTGCTGCTCTTCCTGTAGCCGCCGAGCAGTGGCTGCGTCTGCGTCTGCGTCTGTTGCGGCGGCTCGCTTGCCGTCGACTGGCGGCACTTTTGCTTCGCCTCCCGATCGAGTGTCTGCTGCTGTTGTAGTTGCAACTGTTGTTGCTGCTGCTGCTGCTTCTCCTTGTCCTTGTCCTCCTCTCTGTCCTTGTCGCGACTCTTGAGCAGATCCGAGTAGTAATACGGCGACGGCTGGCGTTTGCTGTGCTCCGCCTGGGCGACGGTCAATTTGCGTGGACTGCGCTGCAGTTGCGGCGGCAGCGGACGCACCAAATCGTCCGAGATGCTGTCGGGCGAGTTGAGCAGCACCCCAGAGGCCTGAGCTGTGGCTGCTGTGGCTGCCGCTGTGGCTGCTGTCGGTGGCACAGGCGGTGGCGGCAGACGCTCGACTTCCTCGTCTATGTCCGCCTCCTCGTCGGATGACTTGGGCGCCGAGGAGTCTGCAAGAGAGAGAGACCAGTCGACCGACGTCTGTAATTTGCCTAGACGAGCTTAATTGAGTCAGCAGTGAAATGAGCTTTTTAGTTTGCAGTGTGTTGCAGTCTATTAGGCGCTTGGCTGCCCGGCAATGCGTCGCTTCTTCGTCGCAGTCGAATGGGCTGCCAGTTGCTATTTAACGGCTCGCTGATCTCTGCAGCCGCAACACGACGGCGTCGCAGTGACGCCAACGTCGCAGTGAGCGGCGAGAGCGCGACAGCTCGCAAGTGTGCGGCAAGTGCGTCTAATTGCCACTAGCTGCTTTTAATAATGCACCACCCGACTTCCCCTGCCCCTGTGCCTTCGTTTGCCCCCCCTGGCCAAAAAAAGAATGAACCTTCTTCAAACGCTTTTTGCCTTTTAACGATTCCCCAAATTGGTTATTTTAGGTGGCTCAAGCTTTAAAGTCTTCAAAGTTTGCAGACATATTGCTATTTATAATGTAAAGAAAAGCGTCTTAAATTCCTAGCCAGCTATTAAAGTTGCATTTCTGCCACATGCGGCAAGTTTGAACTTGCAGCGATGTCCTTTAACGAAACAGCTTATAAAGTGGAAGACAACAAAGATTCTAAGTAGAATATTTAGTTTATAAATAGAGGTTATGCTGAGTAAAATTTAACAAGGAAAAGCGGAATATTCGAGGCGTGTTCAAGATAATTCTAAACCACCTTTATATTACTAGATCCTAATAATTTTACATGCTGGATACCCCAAGAAAAAATAACTAGCGCTATTTATAATTTATCTATAATTTAAAAGTAAACAACATTAATAAATCTCAAATGTAGTGAATGAGAATATTGTGTATATTTAAACTAGTCAAGCGCCCCATAGTCAAAAGCAAGCAGTCTCACTTGTGTAGTAATTACATTTATAAATCACAAATGTAGTGAATGAGAATATTGTGTATATTTAAACTAGTCAAGCGCCCCACAGTCAAAAGCAAGCAGTATCAATTGTGTAGTAACTACAAGCTGGCTGCTATGACACTCCGCTTGATTATTTAAGCAGTCGCCGCAAAGTATGCAATGTTTTTAGTACAAACTCAGTTCACATCTAGTCAACATGTTGGGTACAGTCTGCTGTCGCTAAACTCACCTGAATTGTAATGGCTGCTGCGCTTGTCTCTCTTGTGGTGGCCGTTGTTGTTGTTGTAGGTGGAGTGGCGATGCAGCAGCTGTTGCTGCTGTTGCTGCTGCTGCTGTTGCAGCTGCTGTTGCTGATGGTGGCCGCGTGGCGTGGGCAGCGTCTGCAACTGCTGCGGCTGCTGCTGCTGCTGTTGTTGCTGCTGATGCTGGTGCTGCTGCTGGTGCTGCTGCCGCTTGTGGGGCGGCGCCGAGCGACGCTTGGCCTTCTTGTGATAGACCTTCTTGTGGCGCGTGTCCTTGGGGTCGGAGTAGCCCTCGATGAGCTTCACGGATGCCTGCTTGATGTTGCTGTTCGGCAGCGGCGGATGCTGCAGCGTTGCGCGCTGCTGTTGCTGCTGATGCTGCTGCGGGGCAGCGGGCAACGTGTTGTTGTTATGCACGTGCTGCAACTGCTGCTGTTGCTGCTGCTGCTGTTGTTGGTTGCTGTTGCTGCTGGGATTGTTGTTGTTGCTGCTGCTGGTGGTGGTGCCCAAAATAGCCGCTGCTGCACTCGCCGCCTGACTGGGCAATGTCGACAAAGGGGCTGGCGGCGGTGGCACAGCTGCTGTTGCTGCCGCTGCTGCTGCTGCTGCTGCTGTCGATTGCTGTTGCTGTTGTTGCAGAGTCGCTTGTTGGGCTTCGCTAAATGGCAGCTGTCAATGGGTGGACGGGGGATAAAGCAAAGAGGAAAGCGTTAACATCGCTGTTTTTTCTTGTTTTTTGCAATTGCGGTTGCTAGCTAATTTGATTTGCGTTTCAATTACAATTTGCTGGCGTTTAATTGAAAAATGTGCGTGCGTCATGTGGATGTGAATGTGAATGTGAATGTGAATCGGGGCGCTTTTAGGTTTTCCCTGCAGGCACCTTTGGCAATCGTTCAATTTCAATTAAACGCAAACAAAATGAAGATATTAATATTGCGTAAGCGCAGCAGCCACAAAATCGCCACTGGGGGAAATAAAGTATAATAAACCCAGAGCAGAAATCGACTAATCTGCGCTTTGTATCGCAGTCAGCAGCACAAGCTGCCAATATTTTTGTGTGTCCTGCAGTGACAGATTATGAGTCCGGCAGCGGCTTTCATCAATTCCTGCGTCCATCCATCAATCCATGTCCATGTTAAACTATCTATCACACAGACGCTTGCTTCTCGCTTCCTGCTGCTGCTGCTTGTGCTTGGGCTTTTCCTTTTCCTCTTTGGTTTGCCTTTTCCTCTGGCAGTTGTCCAGCCAGCGGCTGGCATGACAAATAGCTGAGCATTACACAAGTGCAACATCAGGTCGCACAACGGCCAACGTCGAGCAGCCCGAGCGCAGGACATTAACGTGTCCCTAATGTGCACACATTATAAGCAGCCGCAGACTGTGTGTCTCCCCCTCTCCCTCCCCACTCCCCCCTGTGTCTCTGCATGCGGGCCGTAAATATGCGCATTATTGTTAAACATAAATTTCCGTTACATGGGAGGAGCCATGTGACGAGCGTTGCTTTTGGGTTTGGGTTTGGGGGCCATGTTGCAGGCGGAAATTGATGCCACTCTGCTGCTCTTATTGGCCATGACAACGAGAACAGCAAGTGGGGGGAAGAGGGGGAGTGAGGGAGACTAAGCAGTGGTCGCTGTTGTTGCGCTCGGACTTTGAAATTGAAAGGAATTTTTAATTGAAACACATAAATTAAGCAGCAACTGCGTCGTCAGCAACTGCTGCTGTTGCTGTGGCTGCTTCTCATCGATGCAACCGAAATACAAAAACACTTTTAATGAGTTTGAACTTGACGAAGGGGGGCGGGGGAAAGGGGAACGTGGAGACGCTTGCAATGCAAATCTACAATTCATACACTCCCCCAAGCAGCTGCCCCAACAACGACTTCGCTCCACAGTCGCCCCCAGCAGTCGCATTGTTTTGTGGCTCGGTGTCCACGTTGCCAGGTTGCCAGGTTGCCAGTTTGCTGCTGATAATTCCAATCCCCACTCGACACTCATAAATGCCAGAGACAATGATTGCAGCCAGAGTTGCTGCTGGGGTTGACGTTGTTTTAGGGCGCTGTTCTTGAGCGAACGTGTCCTAGACGTGCTCGATGTGCTTCTGTCAGTTAATATGGAGAGATGAAATCAACTTGCAACTTGCTAAATCCCCCAGGCAAACTGCGAACTAGCTTCTGATTGCGCTGTGAGCTGCAGAAAACTGTGCCCGCAGGACTCTGCAAACACACGCAGCTGCAAAGCTGTCGAAGCCGAGGAAATTGCAAAACTTAGCTACAATGCAAGCATAGATTGATCTAAGACACTGCAACGTTTTGTTAGCCCAATCATTGCCAACCGTTCAACTCTTCGCTTGCTTCCCACCACTTTCTAGATATCATCGTTTAGTTAGCAGCCCAGTTGTGAATTGTCAGCTTGATGAAATACACATTGCATTAAAATATCTTCGCCTACTTGCGGCCAATTCATTAGCGCGACAATTTAATCTACACGTCAGTGGATATGCAACAAATTGCCAGGCATAATCCCATCAACGATATGCTTTTCACGCAATCCAATAATCCGCTGGCAATGCAAAGTATCTCTAACTGCGAGAGGCGGAAGGCAGAAGCGAGTTCATATTTCGTATGTTCGTTGCGTGTTGTCAGCGCCGGTTAAATATTTAAGCAGGCGGAACGAGGGCTGAAGGGCGGCAGGGAGTTGGCAAATCTCATTCACATATTGTGCACACACACACACACACACACACATCTTGCTCTTTAAATATTTGCCCTTGATTATCGGGAAACGTGGATTCAGTTCGATTGGCTCGCTCCCAACGAAAGCGTCTTTCAATCAATGAGGGCGCCGAAGGTTGCTGAGAGTTTCGGGGGGCAACTGTCTGTAGACGTGGGCTACGGCATGTGGCATGTGGCATGTGGCTGTCAGGCTAGACAAACTACAATCAAAATCGTTAGACGAATGGGCGACGACTGCGATTCTCACTGTCTGAGAGTCGTTGTTGCCATTGTTATCATCCTGGTTGTTGTCGTTGTTGTTGTCGTTGTTGTTGTCGCCAGCGCAACGTGATTTCTATGCGCACGTTAATGAAAACATTGCGCTGATGACGACGATGAAGAAGCGTGCAAACTAACGAGCTGGCCGCCTCTGAAGTTCTGCTTTGAAACACAAACTAAAAGCCGAGCAGACACATGAGCAAATGCACTCGGTGTTAACGCTTTTCTCTCCCTCTCACTCTCTGTGTCTCTCTTGTGCTCAGCTCACTTTCCCTGCGTCTAGCTGTCTATCTGTTAATGCTTATGACGAGTGTTTTTCATACGCTCGCCCCGACGGATCGCACAACTTTGTGACCAGCCAGCAAACAGAATCCCCAAGGAGCCATAATAAAAGCCAGTCGCCTAATGTCGGCCAGAAAGAAGAACAGAGAGCAGCAGAAGCAGCAAAGGCAGCAAAAGGGTTGCCAGCAATGGCAGATTATGCAAATTTATGCTAAGGCTATGATTGAAGTTGTCGTTTCTAAGCGAGCCAAAAGTATTTATAAACATAATACGATTTGTTAGGCAGCAGCAACATTAATAAGCAGCTGCCCAGCACACAGCATTAGCTATCACTTTCTTTCTCGCTCTCTCTCCCTCTTTTCTCTGCCTCCAACTTTAATCAAGAGCTAAACTAACTTTCCACTCAGCGCGCTGTTTAATATTTTAATAATTGCCGCTTTATTGAATTTGGCTTTGAGAGCGCTCAGAAACTTTCCAGCTTTGAGTTGCAGCACAAAGAAATTCTGTCAACTTTAGCTTCAGCTTCGAGGTTGATTTTGTTATCATAGTCCACACAAATGTAATCAAATATTTGAGAGTGCATTCGATATTCGCTGTTGCAGTTGCTGCTTGGCTGCTATTGTTTGCATTTTTACTGTTTGATTCCGTGATTGTGAGCTAGACAATGCGGCGTATGAGTAATATGTGCTGCAGTCGCAGTCGCAGTCGCAGCAGCAGCAGCAGCACAAAGCCCCCTTTAGCCAAGTTATTGAAATAAACAAAAAGACCACAGCATCAGCAACAGCAACAGCAGCAGCAGCAACTGGCAGTGTGAGGAATAAAACGTGTTGTGTTCTGAAACTGCTGAGTTATCGCTGATATTACTCCGCAGAGACTCATATAGAGGAGCTGTGGCTGGCTCCCCAAACAGGCGACGACGCTCATCCCACGCGGCAAGTGCACTTCACAATGCACACCAGACGCCAGAGGGGGGGAGGAAGTGGAGGCTGTTTGTGCGCGCAACGAGTTCCCATATCGAAAAATGTCGCGCGCGCTCGTCGCCATTAAAAACGTGAGCCAACGCAGAGCAGCAACTAAAAGAGCAACACATGCAGGGCATAAATGTGGCACACACACACTTACACACACACACACACACACACACACACGCACTTAGCTGGGGGGGCTTTTATATGTGGACACGCGTCGCGGCTGTTTACGCAAAACAAAAGTCATAAGATAAAATTACATTAATAACTGTGGCAGCAACAGGAAGTGAGGCAGCAGAAGTGAGAGAGAGAAAGAGGGGGGAGGGACGGGGGGCACAGCGATAGAGGCCGCTAAATGCTGTCGGTCGCTCTGGGCCATTGGCAGCCGAATGAGCAGGAAGCGCACAAGTGGCAGCGATAAGTGAGGCAGGAGACAGAGAGAGAGAGAGAGAGAGAGAGAGAGAGAGAGAGAGAAAGCAACGCCAGAAGAATTGACAATGAAGCCAAAGGGCAGCGAAGGAGACAGCGACAGGGAAAGGGGCGAGAGACAGGGAGAGAGACAGAGAAAGGGGACAGGGACAGGGACAGGCAGGGAGAGAGAGAAAGGGGACAGGGACAGGGACAGAGAAAGGGGGCAGAGAAAGGGACAGAGAAAGGGACAGGCAGAGCGACAGAGAAAGGGGACAGGGACAGAGACAGGGACATAGAAAAGGGACAGGGACTGAGAAAGGGACTAGGACAGGGAAAGGGGACAGGAAGCGAGCCAGAGGTCGCAGTCTATGCGCTGTGCGCCGTTTTTATTGCCGAGCACTCGGAACTGCATTCAAATGTGCACAACGAGCACTCATTGAAGCACTCAAATATTCATGAGTCGAGCTGAGCAACGCTGACCGGGCTGGCAATGACCAATCAATGCAAATACAAATACAATGCAAATACATGTTAGTCCTGCTAAGCCGCATTTCGCATGCACTCAGCGTGGCCAACGACAAACAATTGTTTGTGGAGTTATGAATGCATTTATTACAATGGAGGCGGGGAAGGCGAGCAGGGAGTGTGTTGCAAACACGAGACAAGTGGAAGAGACAGCGACAATCACAATTGATACGAATATAATTCGATAATTGGCAATGATTGACATACAAGTGCAATCAACATGACATCAAGCGAGTGCAACTGGCAAAGAGGCAGAATTCTAATTGTTTGGCAATTTGTGGAGTTAAAATCGCTAAAGTCGTTAAATGCTTGTGGCTAACGGAGGTCAAAACGTGTTCATTTCAGGCACTTCATGCCCCAAGCTAGTCTTGTTGCATCACAGAAACGCTTTGAAGCGCACAAAGTGGCGCCACTTAGAAGACAGTTGTTTGCATTTGCAGGAAATCAGCGAAAGATTTGTAGATGAGCAGAAAGCGAAGTTCGCCTAAAGCGAGAGCTTTACTTGAAGGCCAGCTTATTAAGGACACGCAGCGAGCAGGACGATGACGTGTGCAAATAAGCAGCATAAATTATGAGCACGAAGCGCGGTGAGTGAAACGTTTATGCGCTGCCAACCGGGCAACTACGTGAGCTGTAACTAACTATTAGTAAATATTGGCAATTGTCCCCCCCCCCACCCTTCGGCCCCACTTCCATTTTTTGGGGTTGCGTTGCGCCACAAACTGCGGCACATTCCGGCGCACAAAACGTTGCTTGCGCGCTGGCGGCTAAACAAATTTCAATAAAACGAAATTCGAGTGGCAGGCGGGCAACATTTTTTATGCGCCTCATGCGGCGCACGGCTTTCGCTTTTGGTCTCCACATCTCGTTGCGCTGTTGCTTTCACTTTACGACCAATATGCAAAAGGACAAAGCGGCGGCAGCAACAACAGTGCACAAAACAATACACAACAACAACAACGACGACAACGACGACGACGACGACGGCGACGGAGACCACGAAATATATATTTCGTATGTGGCCATAAAAAACTGAACTCCGCCCGCTTCTCCTCTCGAGATAACGCGTTGAGATTTTTGCTTTTTTGGTGGGGGGCAGGAGCACAGCTTTCTCATTCACATTCGCCATTTGATTTGTGGGCAACAACAACAACAACAACAAGCACAACATTTGCTGCAGCCGCTCTGCTGCTTTCTCTCTCTCTCCCTTTCCCTCTCTCTCCCTTTCGCTCTTTCTGTCTGCTGCCTGTTTTGCTCGTTGTTCTGTTCCCCTCTAAATACTTTGTATCTCTCGCTCTTTCTCTGCTTTTATGGCTGACCGCCCGTCGAGCAATGCTGCCCCTCATTCTCCCCCTCCCCCTCCCGCTCCCTCTCCTTCTCTCCATCGCTCTTCTCTCTGTGCCCGACGGCGCTTTTCCCATTTTTTCTGCCTGTTTTGCTATCCTCATATTTCTGATTTTTACTATGCTATTTTCTGTATTTTTTTCCTACTTTTTTTTGCAAATATTTAGCCAATAGACTTTTGCATTGTTCGAGCGCCGCTTTGTTCGCTCCGGTTAAATAATCAAAAGCCCCACAAGCAGAGGGAAAGCGGCGATGGGCTGGACGATGGCAGGAAATGCTTTTCATTAGCGCATTGCCGATGCGTCGTCCTCAGCCTCGTCTGCCTCGTTGTCGTCGTTGTCGTCGCTGGCGGTGCGTGCAGTTTATCAATTAGATGCCACGGGGCAGTTAATTGCTTTTTAGCAATGGCAACCTCACTCAGACTCGTCGCTTGCTGGCGCTTTAAGTTGCCGCCAACTTGGCCAAGTTTGCAACGCTTTCAATTCGCAATTAGCTTTGAGCGCAACGCAAAGCAAACTTTTGCCACTTTCCCAGTTTTCCACTTTAATTGCAGCCCATTTCTGTTTACTTTTGCTCTTCTCAATGCAAGCTCAAGTTCAGCTTTCAACTCATTCATCTATTTGCGAGTATACTGCTGTATATTAAGTATACGCCACCGTAGCCAGCGAGAATTTAATTTAAACAACAGTTTGCTATTTAGCAACTGCAGCGAATCGCATAATTTTCACTAATTAAAACCTAAACATTCCCATATAATGCATTTTTTTCGCTCTAGCATCTAGCATGAGATTTGCATAAAATAAATTAATGAGAATCATTCGATTGGCCGCAAATAAATTAAGTAATTTGTGGTCATTTGTTGTCATTTGTTTGCCGGTCTAAAATGAATTCAAAAACGATTTTCAACCGCACATATCTAACATGTAATTTGTCATGTAATAAATAACGATCAGACAACAAATATGCTGCAGTTATCTGTTCAATATTCAATTATGATTTATGCAATTGTGCACAATAGTTGGCTAAATAATAAAGCGAGTGCTTTCGTTGTACTTACAAATTCAGTTTGTGGACTCGGTGCTATCCAATGCTCGGGATTCGTTGGTATTGCCTCGGCCAGGCAGGGATCGAAACTGGACGGTCGTTTCTTAACAAAGTCTACAGGCAGGCTGTAATCATCACAGATGGCAATCTGCAACACACGCAAAGAGAGAGAGAGAGAGAGAGAGAACGTTAGAGCGAGAGAAGAGCAGCATACAATTTGTATGCTAAAAATAACATTGTGAACAACAAGAACACAACGAACACGCAGACAAACACACGTCGGTCGCATGGTCGCAGCTGTGCACCTTCCACACACACACACACACACACACCCACACACATATAGATATGCAGACAAGCTTCGCCGCCCTCTAGAGCCCCTCCACCCTCCACCCTCCACCCTCCCCCCTCGCACGCTTGGCTGGTATTTTGGGCGCAGCACAAAAAAGCATTGCATACTCTCAGGCGCTCGCTGCTCGCTGCGTCATCAAAAGTGTTCAACACAATGGCTAAATTACAGTTACAATTAAAAATGGCGACGCAGCTGCCTTTGGAGACGCCTCGAGAATCTTTTGTGCAGCCTCGTTGCATATTCCACGTGTGCGTGTGTGAGGCAAGCACAAAAGTGTCACGAGTTTTGCAATTAACGTTAAGTGGGTGGAAAACGTTGGCGAAATCTGAGCACGGAAGATGGCGAGCAGACAGCGAGCGCTTGAATTGAGCTGTAACTGTAATTGTATGCAATTAATATGTTAGCAAATAGTCGAGTGCATAGTTTATTGCAATAATAAAATAAGCCACAACGAACCGAAAGTCGTCGTCAAATCTCGTTACAGTTTTTGCAGTCGCAGTTTCATGTGTGCTTGGGAAAACTCTAGATTCTGAAATTCCACTTGCATATGCAAATTCCGTAGCTGCCGCTCTTGGTTTGGCAGCCTGCTGACTCTGCAGCTCTTCCATCTGCATTTTTAGGCTCTGCTGCTTATTGACATACACAAATACATGCATATATACATATATATAGCAGATATGTATCTGCATGCCAAATAATATGTGCAACTAAATTTGTCGCTGCATCCATTTGCATGCATAGCCACACGGTTGCTTCCATCTGTCGAAACTGTGCTCTGCATAATGTGTTGTGCATCTATGTCTTGGCTCGACAAGCAGACTATTGATTTCTATAACAATTTGCACTCAACTCTTTCAAATAACATTCATATTTAATATATATTCCAATTCAAGCAAACAAAAACTGCATGCCAAATATTATCAGGCGAGTTTATGAGAGCAGATTATTTATCCAATTGCATTTATATTTAAGAATATTCGAATTCAAGCCAACCAATCTGCATGCCAAATATTATCAGTTTTGTTTTTAAAAGCAGACTATAGATTTCTATAACAATTTGCACTCAACTCTTTCAAATAACATTCATATTTAATATATATTCCAATTCAAGCAAACAAAAACTGCATGCCAAATATTATGAGGTGAGTTTATGAGAGCAGATTACTTATCCAAAAGCATTTATATTTAAGAATATTCGAATTCAAGGCAAGTAATCTGCATGCCAAATATTCGTGTTATTAAAATAGTTTTTAAAGCCAGACCATTGATTTCTATAACAATTTGCACTCAACTGTTTCAAATAACATTCATATTTAAGAATATTCTAATTCAAGCAAACAAAGCTGCATGACAAATATTTTTAGGTGAGCTTATAAAAAGAGACTATTTATCCAATAGCATTAATATTTAAGAATATTCGAATTCAAGTCAATTAATCTGAGTTTTTAAAAGCAGACTATTGGTTTCAATTACATTTTGCAGCCAACTCTTTGTACAAATATTAATAATTGAGACTATGCTGCTTGAAGCCATCTAAACTGCAAACCAAATTTTAAAAGTTTAGTTCAGAGAAGCAGACTATTGATTTCAATAACAACTCTTTCTAAAAGCATTTTCATTTGGGAATATTCTCATTCAAGCAAACAAAACTGCCTGCCAAATATTATCAGTTTTGTTTATAAAAGCAGACTATGGATTTCGATAACATTTAATATTAATAAATATTTTAATTCAAGCAAACAAAACTGCCTGCCAAATATTATCAGGTGAGCTTATAAAAGCAGAATATTTATCCAATAGCATTTATATTTAAGAATAATCGAATTAAAGGCAACTCATCAGCCTGCCAAATACTCGTGTTATTAAAATCGTTTTTAAAAGCTGGTTTCTGTAATATTTTGCAGCCAACTGCTTCTAATAGCATTTATTTTTAAGAATCTGCTGATTGCAGCCAACTAAACTGCCTGCCAAATATTCCCTGCTTTGTTTATAATTTTGCTTTTTTACACGACAGTTTTTTAACTTCCTTTCTGTGTCTTATTAGCCCAACTGCGTTTATTTAGCCCAACTTCAAGCTGCAGTCTCTTTGCAAATATCTCCGCACTAACTGGCTGCACAACCAACGTCAACTATTTTATTATATGTTGTGAAATGTAACTAACTAGCTGACATCTCCCTGCACAAGTTGCAATCACTTGCTCTGCGACTTGCACCATTGCCATTCGTTCTATCTGCGTCTTCTGAATGCTACGGCGAACGTGTTTCTTATGACTGCATTAGTAGCCATTCAGCGCCAACTTCAGCAGCCAGTGAGGAGCACAGAGGGGGGCAGAAGGGGAGGGGGGCTAGCAACTTATAGCTACCTCGAAGTACAATTGCAGGCGATAAAGTTGACGACAATTGCGGCAATACCATTCCACAGCGGCGGCAGATTCCGAGCTCGACTCCTGGCTGCCAAAGTCGTCGTGGCTTCGCTCGCTTTGCTGCCGTCGCTGGCGTCGCTGGCGCCGTTGTAACTCACGCGCCAGCTCCCGTGGGAGATTGGCGCAGGTGGCGTGATAGGGCCAAGCACAGGGACCGCAGCACACCACGTAATCCTCGCCGGCGGTAAAATCAATCCAGCAGCGACGACAGAACATGTTGCTAATAATTTCTGCGTTCTGTTTTTTTTTTGGGGGGTGGGAGAGCAACAGACGACGACAAACACTTAAGAAAATTACAAAAATTTGCACAGCCAGCGAGCGAAAGGAGTAAAGCAGCCAACAAAGTTGCCCGAGTGTCAGGTGGCAAGTGGCAAGTGGCAAGCGATGCTCAGGTGCTGACAGGCGAACGGGCAGCGCGGCACTGTGGAGTGCGAAGCACAAGGAAAACTTTATATACTGCGAGGCTGCGAGGCTGGGGCGTCGTTTGGCAGCGCTTTCAACGCAAATGTGGCAGCTGCTGTGTGGCAAGATATTGCTGCTGCCTTTGCCTTTGCTTTGCCTTTGCCCTGGGGGCGCTCGCTTTCGAAATTGAAAGGCCAATCTAAGTGAATGCAAGGCAGTTGGTTAGTGTGCATAATGCACTGCACTACTTGCCACACTCGGTGGCACAGCCTTGGCGGCCGGCGATCGAGCCAGCTGACAGTTGCCACTTAAGTTGCAACCATTTGCAGGCAGCGCCGAAGAGGAGCAAGGCAGGATTTTCAATTTAGAAGACAGACAAAATGTTAAATACAATTTAGATGGTCGCATGATGAAGAAGCGAATAGTTTGAGAGCTGCAAAGTTGGGCAGGTTAAATAGGAACAAGTTTAGCAATTGGCAGCCATTTGAAGCCAGAGAAACACGACAAAAATACGCAGCACAAATAGAAGTAAATGCAGCACAACAAGACAAAAGAATTTGCTGAGCATTTGAAGGCAGCGAAAAGTCGAAATAAAAATGCAGATATACAAAAAGGTTGAGCAGCAAATATGGCCAAAATGTAAGCAGCTTTTAGGCTTGTCTGCAAGACACAAATTAGCCAAAACTATGCTGGAAAACTATGCGCTAAACAGACACCAAATCACAGCGATTGTCTGGTCAAGCCGACCTGCCAAATGTAGAGGGTATCGAATGAGGAATCGCGCAAGCTACGTGCAGCAGCAGTCGGATGATTGCGATGAGTCAGAGGCGCAGGAGGAGGCGGAGGCGCACTTAAAGGGCTACTCATTGGCCTGGTCCGTTCGGCGACTGTGATTGCCCAGCCAGTTGCTGGCGTCTCCTTAGTTAGCCTTTGATGTGCAGCCATAAAAAATGCATAACCAAAACAGGCGGCAGCAACGAGAAGTGGCAGCTGGCAGCAGGCAGCAGGCAGCCTTGGTTGGCACGTGTCCACGTCCACATTGCCATCACCTGCAGCTTCTGCGAATCCCCCCTGCCTCCGCCTCCGCCTTCGCCACGCCCACTGACTACAAATAGTGAGTAGGTAAAGAGAATCTCCTCCCTCAACCCCCCGTCGCACAACTCGTTGCTGTCTGCTCGAGTAAATATCATAAATTTTAAAGGCGGCGTTAATGCGCTGCACGTTGCACGTTGCAAGTTGGCCGGCTTTGCTTGCCTGCTTGCTTGCTGGGTGGCTGGCTGGCAGCCTTGATGGCAAAGCCTGGCAAAGCTCAAACACTGGCGCATAACCGCAGGCACTTTGGCAACGCGCCCGGTTCCTGCAGCTGCCACAAACACACAGACAGCACAGAAGAAATCTGCATCGCTCTGCGGCCAGCGAGGCAGCATTTGCCACATGTTGCCACATCGCATTGCATTGCTACTTTGACACAGATTGTTGGCCAGGTTTGGGGCAGGAAATGAAGTTGCCCGCTGCTCTCGCTGTTGTGTTCTCTATCTTTTTTTGTTGCTCTGACTTTTGACAGCGCGTTGCGAGACGCTGACAATGTTTCTGTTGCTGTTCAGTGCTCTAATTACTCGTAATTGAGTAGGGATTGACAGCAGCGCAGCAATTGACAGACAGACGGCGGCAGCGAGCAGCAAAACAGCAAAACAGCAAATCCAAAACTCAGTTAAGCCAACTCGGGATGCGACTAAACGAAATAATCAGACCCTAAAAGGCATATTTGTAAGGTAAAGTTGATTAATAATTCAATGCATTCGCACACAGGATTTAATGGGGCAGCTCATTAAAATAACTGGGCAGCATTTCGAGTGATTTGAAGCGCCAGCTTAGTGAACTTTTCATAAATTTAGTGCTGGCTAAATTCAGTGATGGCTGTAATAAAGCGTGTTTCATTTAATGGCAACTCAAGGCGCATTTAAGCGCGTTTTAATGAGAGCTGTCGCCTAATCAACTGTTTCCTTGTCGCCAACGGGAAGTGTCAGTGTCTCGAAGCCCTCGACTAGTTAGTTAACCCCTTGACCCCCAAGCCCTCGACCCCCACTCAGCCCCTTTGACGCTTGACCTCGCTGTTGTTGTGACTCCCATTGTTGTCGCCGTCGCTCGTCGCTCGCTGCTGTCGCTGTCAAAGTCGCGCACTAATTGCAATTAGCAGCAATCTCGAGCACACCTCCAACTCGTTCCCCCCCCCTTCCTTCTGCTGCCCGTGCCCCAAAAATATGCGACTCCCCGTTGACCTTTTTGGTCATGGAGCAGTCGACTAAATGATTGATTGATTGATTGCTTGATCGATCGACTGCTTAGCTGATTGATTAACTGCCGAACGTCGAGGCACATGAGGCAGACGCTTTCAATTACCAATAAAGCGCGTTCCACTTCCTGCAACAGTCGCCCTTCTGCCCCCCCAACCCCCTCGAGGCACGAAGCAGCTGCCACTTGCGTGGCCTTTAACGCTCAATTGATTTGTTTGCGCTGCGGTGCGATTACAGGTAAATTTCCGCCCTGCCAGCGTCAATTGCTTTATGAAATGTTTACTCGACTTATCCAGTCGGAAGAGCGCCAGCGTACAACCAACACCCCCCACCCCTCCCCTCTGCTCACTGCCCTCTCCCGTTGCATGCCACGGCACACCCGCATTTCCCTTTGCTGCTGTTGCAACTTTTTAATAGCTCGCATGTGCATTGTGCGCCCGAAAGTATGCAGCGCTCTTCTCTGTCCAATGTATTCACATCTGCGCACACCCAGCAACGAAACAAGCGAAAGCAGCGGGCATATCAGCTTGAGGAGCTGGTTTACTATTTAAAACAGTTGAACTTGACTTTCTGAGTCTGCTGCGACACAAAGAATTAGACGCTTATTCGGGCTATGAAATTAGATAAATGACAGTTAAATAAAAAAGTGGCTGTTATCTCTAATTATCAGTTATGTACTAAGGCATTAAATTGCACAAAGTAACCTTAAAAAACACAATCTTTTTAATGAGTTAATAAACCATTAAATCGAATAGAAACTTAATGCCAAAAACATGACATTAAGAAGTGGCAGTTATCTTTAATATGCACTTATGTGCTGAGGCATTCAATTAAAGGAAGTAGGCTTAAAACAATCAAGCTGTATGTATTGTCCCATCACACATAAATAGAGAGTTAATAAACTATTAAATCACTTAGAAATGCATAGCCTAAAATATGCAATTAAATAAGTGGCAGTTATCTTAAATATGCAGTTAAGTATTGACACATACAACTTAATGAAGTAGTCATGAAAAAAACAATATTTATATACTGCCTTTCTGTGCCCATAACACATAAATAGTGAGTTAATAAAATATTAAAACAAATAGAAATGCATTGCACAAAATATGCAATTAAAAAGTGGCAGTTAACTTAAATATGCACTTATGTATTGAGGCATTAATTTGTGTAAAGTAGCCATGATAAAAACAATATTTATGTACTGCCTTTCTGTGCTTAAAACACATAAATAGTGAGTTAATAAAACTATAAATTAACAGTCACATATTTCAAAATATAGCTCGCCACATTGCGCTTACTTTCTTCCCTTATTACCACCTATTTCATATGAGGTATCTGCTAGTTTGATACGCCCACCTTAAGCGCACTTAATGTTTGTGTTTTGTTTATATTTTGTAATTTTTGCTGTTGTGCTTCAAGTGCAGGCCATTAAAAATGGCCGTCAATGAGACATTTGGGAGCGCAAACTTTCAAGTGCGGAGCCAGCGACGTAGGCTGTGTTTTGTGTGCCGCAGGAAGCGAACTGGGAGAGGGGGAGAGAGGGGGGCAAAAGGGAGTTGAGCGGATGATGCAAAGCAAAAGTCAACTTTGCCACTTGAAGTGGGAGATGGAGAGAGCGCAAGAGAGAGAGAGAGCGAGAGAGGAAGAGTCGAGGCTGCCACGAGGCGGGGTCGAAACGAAACGTTTTGTGTTGAAGGGTGTCATCGTTTGGCATTTCACTGACTGCCAACTCCTGATGTGCGGCCTGTCGTGCCGTCTCGCGTCCCGTCTCGCGTCCCGTCTCTCGTCCTCGCTGGGCCGTCAGGTGGTGTCCGCTTGGGTGGCTGCACCCACTGGGGTTGCGCCATAAATTTTAATTAAATATTTTTTGGCATTGTGTTGTTGCCGTTGCGTTCGTTTTACATTATGTTTTTTTTTTTTTAAAGCATTCATATTGCAGATGCGAGACAGTGAAATGTGGCGTATATCCTGGCAGAGTCAGAGATCAAGAGCAGATCCTCTCACCCTCGCACACTTCAAATTGCGCACCACCTGACGCAACAACAACAGCAACGAGAACAAACTGCGGCAAGCAGTCTATAAATTTCAATGTCGCAACCACCCAAAAGTGCTGTGTGTGCGTGTGTGTGTGTGGCGGCCTCCTTCGGGGGTTGCTCAACCAAAGCCTGGCAGACGCATCTCATAGACACATTCGAGAGCGGGTGACAACCCTGAGCCCGCCATATAAATCGTTAGGGAAATGAAAATTGCAGAAAAATAACACACAAAATAAAAAAGAAAAGAGTGTGTGGCGTATCAAAGGGGGGGAGCTCGGGGCGGTGACGGGGGCGTGGCTCTGAGGTGGGTCACAAACCGTAAAATAAATAAATTCATTTGTGGCCGCTGGCCAAGGACGAGTTCAGTTTTAAATAGTCGCAATCGTAAATGCTACACATGTTGCCAAATGCTGGCTGCCTCCCCGCCCCGCCCCGCCCCTCGACGCCATCTCTCTGTGCATGGCACTTCCTGCTTGGACTACACGACACGACACTCAACGTTAACCCCTCCCCGCTCCTCTGGGCTGCTGCAACCCGTTTGCCACTACAGTTGAGCGCACATTCGAAATTGTTCTGCTTGTGGGAGCAGAAGTTGTGTGTGCGAGCGGGTGGCAGGAAGTAGAGGGGGTGGCAGAGGCAGTGGGGAGTCGAGAGTGCAGTTGTAGTTTTGTGAACTTTGCAGAAATGCAGTGACCGGAAAGTTGTAATATCCAATCGCCACTTTATTTGCGGCGTTCGCTGGTAAAGCGGGTCGCGGCAAGGAGGCCTTTTGTGTGTGTGTGTGTGTGTGTAGTAGTCACTTAAATGGGCATTACGTGGCAAACCGAAAAACCGTTGCCGTCGTTGCAAATGTATTGCCAGCTGCCAATGGGCAATAATTGAACGGGCGACCCAAAAAACGGGGCAGATGAACAACAACGATGGGTTCAGGAAGGGGGAAGGGGGCGGGGAAGGCTCGCAAAATCACATAACAGTAAATCGCCATTTGGCCTGTTAGTTGTGGCCATTCACATGAATATGATTCACTCGCCTTCCACGTCGACCTCTGTTTGCTCGCTTATGCATATCGAACGAGCTTCCTAAACCGATTTTATGGCTGCTGTTAATCTGCGAGCCACACACATAACCTCAATTGTTCGACATAACCTCACTTTCGAACGTCAATTAACCAACTTAGCTGCTTTATTAGGCGGCAAACGCATAAAGTGCGACTTTCATTGATTGTAAAATCCGTAATTATTATTGCCGCTCAAATTGTGGGTCGTCAAGTTGTTTAATTCTTATTTAATTGCTTAATGTGCTTACTGCGAGATTTGTGTTAATCCCAAGCATAGCAAGCTTAACTTTTGCACTGCGTGCTTCGGCATATTTCATATTTTTTGATTTACAAATCCATACAACTCGTGCTTTTAATCCAATTAGTTGCTAGCCAAAGCCAAAACCCGCTTTGGTTTTTTCCATGTCTGTCAGCTTGCAGTTCGTTTACAAATTTGCGACTTTAGACAGTTGGCAGGCGAAGCTAATTCATGACTAACCGCACATAACCTCACTTTTCACGTCCTACACAACGCTACACAATATCCGAGCTCATTTCGTGGCTGCCTGGCTGGCTTAACCCAATTGTGGCCCGAGGAAGCCTAATCTAAGCTACGCCAACCCAGTGGTCGACTATATACATATAGAAATGTGTGTGTGTCACCACGAAACCACACAGAGCGAGGGCAAGGGAAGGGAAGGGAAAGGGAAGCCAAAAACTATGCTATACTCCACACACACACACACACAGAGAGAGTTTTTCCAACGTCAACGTTCGAAGCATATGGGTCCAATTACGCAGCACATCCGGCGTTTCCTTAGACCCCCCTTCACTCCCCCCCCCCTTTGACATCCCTCGCGCCCACTTTACAACCCTCCCACTTTGTGAGCCGTCTGCCGAGCGCATCAACAAACACTTCACGCCTGACATTTGACAAACAATAACGAAGGTGGTTGGGGGAGCGAGGGGGGAGTGACGAAGTTGCGGGTTGTCAGAGGAGGGCTGTCAGAATGACGCCTACAAAAATCCAAATGCGAAAAAATGGCAATAATATTTTTATGGGCATAAATAATACAGCAGCAGCAGGAGAAACTGAGCAGCAGCCGAGCGAAGCAGCTGAGCTTGAAAGCGAGCGAAAGCGAGTGAAAGCGACGTTTCTTTTTGCTGCTGCAAAACTGTTTTTCACGCCATTTCCATGCGACTGCGGGGGGCGGGTTGGAGGGCGGGGGGGGGGGGGGGTGGAGCTAACCACACGCATTTAATGTTGGCAAAGTCGATTAAGCTCCGTCCGTCTCTCTGTCTCTCTGTCTCTCTGTCTGTCTGTCTGTCTATCTCAATGTCCATGGCGGTTTCTTGGCTCTCAGACAAAGCGCGCAAAGCAGCTGCTAACTATTCAGTTGAGGGGGAGGGCGGAGGCGGAGAGTCGTGGGGGGTGGCGCATAAAGCGAGTGCCAAAAACCGCTAGGCAAGGCCAACCCACAACTGCTCTCAATGGGGAGGTACGAGTCGAAAAACCACGACCACGACCACGACTACGACCAGAACTTTCTGTTGGGTGCCACATTAATGTTGTCCATGACTCAGCCAGATTCGCCAGCAGCAGTAGCAGCAGGGGGGAAAAGGAGGCGTTTGGACCCTCGAGCTCATCCTCAAGGCACACGCTACCCCTTGGCTGACGCTTATGCTTATGCTTATCCTTGTCGTCGTCCTCATTATTAGTTGTGAGTGCAAAACAATTTAAGAAATTGCTTGCCAACGGAAATTGAGCGGTTTTTTCGTGAATGCATTTGCTATAGAGACAAACGGAGGCCAAACTATTTCTGGGTAGAAAATATTCACAATGGGAACGGCAAACAGAATTGAGCAGAAGCGATATAATTAAAACACCAGAGTCAGGCTTTTCAATAGAAAACAAAAACTGAGCAGCAACTCGAGCAACTCAAAAATGATAAGAAAGGCAGAAAAAACGAACTGAAGACAGAAGAATGAAGTCACAAAACTGGACAAGAGCTCGGGAACAAACCTTTTGCGGGAACAAACAGCAGCCAGAATTTATAGGATTACATTTGTTTCTGTGCCGGCAAAAAAGGGCGAAAGCAAAGGCTGAAGAGCAGGGAGAGAACAGAGAGAAAGTTAGCAAGAGAATAGAAGAATTTCGCTGTGTAAATGATATCGGCGAAGATGCAAATAATATTTATTTGTCTAGCGAAACTTCAACAAAGGATCAGTTCAGGCAAATGCCAACAGAAATTGCAAAAATGCGTAGACTTATTTCTGGTCCGATTACGATTGAAATTGCTGAAAGAAACCCTTAACCAGGAGGGGAAGGAGAAAATGGAAATAGAAAGCGGCAAGCGGGAAGCGGGGCGGAGAGCATCATTTGCAGTCTGGAAATCAACCAACGAAAATATTTGCGGAATTTCATTTATGAATTTTCACTTCAGGGGTTAAAACGAGCTGCCTTCGAGGCCAGACACATTTCGGGGAAGCGACGAGCGAAAGCAACGCATAATGCTAAACAAATAAACGAAAATAAAATGTGAGCGGCCCGAGGATAGAAAGCGGCAGCGAAGCATTACATTAAGGCAAATAATCGCGTCGCATGTTGTCGATGTCGATGTCGATGGCGATGTCGATGGCGTTGCTAATAGGGAATGAGGCGCGCAACTCTGACTGACAGGTGGTTTTGTGGCAAATGATTTTGATGCCTATTCAAGCTGACGAGCTGACAACGAGACGACATGAAGAGAAGCGCACGAAACGAGAGCCGAGACAGCTCCCAAGCCCAAAGCCAAAAAAAGCCCCAAACAGATGAGTCGACGAGAGTCAGACGAAGAGTCGACACTTGAGCCGCCCCAGAGCCCAGAGCCCAGAGCCGAGAGCTTCCTTCCCCTCAGACGCAGCTCAAGACACCCTTAGAAAATGTAAATGTTTTCATTTCACAGATAGGTGTGTGTGTGTGTGTGTGTGTGTGTGTGCATCACATATACAGCTCATTAAATACAAATCAGCTTAGCAACAACTTGAGCAACAGCATCAAACGAACAAAAACCCCAAACAGACAGAAACATCAACAACTCTCCGGGATGCTTTCAAATTCACAGCCAACGAATTGCGAATACGCTAACAAAAACCTTTGCTCAAATCAAGTGAGTTAATTTGCGAAATTTGCACATTGTGGCGCTTCAAGTGAATCAATTAATTGGCCATATAAAAGCTTTAGCCACGACTGACTCAGTGGCTAATTGGGCACAAATAAATATGTGGAGACTAACACCTACTCAATCATTATAATGGCACAATTCAGGCGAAAAAGCCAAGCCCCGCTTTCGCCTAATAAGCAGTCATAAGGCTCATCAATCGCCAAGCGTGAGTTGGCCATAAAAATCGCAGTCCGAGCGCAGTCGCTATGAATCACTGCTAATAGCAACAGCGATAAATGTGGAGCGCAGTCATTTCACAATGTGTTTTCAATGTTTCGCGGATAAGTCATTCATTTTAAGTGCACGACGCTTCCCTTGCTCCCCCTCTCACAATCTTATGGTAGTTTATCTTCGGCTTGCAATTGATTTCCCTTCATATTCGACACACTTTTCCCGAAGAACATAAAGAAGAAAAACTATTATTGCCGAATTGACAGCAAGTAAATATGGATCAGGAACAAGAGCATATGAAATTCTATTTTAAGAGTAACTCGTAAATTTTTGAGAGATATCCGTAAATCTTTAACTTGTTTGTTACTGAATAAAAGCATTTAAAATAAAAATAGTTGTTTGATGACAAATCCCCGCTAAATTTTTAAAAGAAATCAGGAAATTTTTATCCTTTTTTTTACTGAATAAAAACAACTAACTTAATAAAAATCAGTAAATCTTTCTCTTCTTTTTTACTGAATAAAAACTATTAAAATAGAAATACTAGTTTGATGACAAATCCCCGCGACATTTTTAAAAGAAATCAGTAAATCATTCTCTTCTTTTTACTGAGTAAAAACGATTAAAATAAAAATACTTGTTTGATGACAAATCCCCGCTAAATTTTTAAAAGAAATCAGTAAATCTTTCTCTTCTTTTTACTGAGAAAAAACTATTAAAATTAAAATACTTGTTTGATGACAAATCTCCGCTACATTTTTAAAAGAAATCAGTATATCTTTATCCTTTTTTTTACTGAATAAAAACTACTTGTTTGAAGACAAATCCCCTCTACATTTTTAAAAGAAATCAGTAAATTTTTCTCTTCTTTTTTACTGCATAAAAACTATTAAAATAAAAATACTTGTTTGATGGCAAATTTCCCCTTGAATTTGTCGCAGCTTATGAAACACTTTTAACGCAAATTGAAAGCTTCCGTTTTAAGCTGCAGCTCAGAGCGCATAAACTCATTTTTATTTCAGATGTCAGGCACTAATCACAGCTGTCCGTCTAGAGTGCAGCTCTCGAGCCAGCTCCCAGCGGAATAAAGTCATAATCCGTGCCACATACCCGACGCACTGTAGACAAACTGATGTTGCAATTAAACGGACACGCCCCCTGCAATGTCCTCCCTGCCTCCAATCCTCTCAACACGCTCAGCGCACACATGAGACCCAAAGAGGACCAAAAAAAAAAGGAGAAACATCAACGAAAATTTCACTTAAGCCGCAGGTAAGCAACGACATGGACGCTTATCAGACAGCTAGACAGACAGGCGGCGAATTGGGAGGCGGAGGGGGAGTGGAGGTGGAGGGAGTTAGTGGGGTGACAGTCAACATGGCGACGGAGGGCGAAAGGAGGCGGGCCACGACGGACAACTCAATTTGTGGGCGGCAAAGTCAATTTAAAAAGCAAATATCTTGCTTCTTGATGCCTCTGCCTCCGTGTGCGTGTGTGTGTGTGTGTGTAGTGCTGTTATCTCAGGCTTAAGTGCACACACACGCTCTCACACTCGCACACAATGCTGAGCCATAAAAAGCAACAACAACAAGAGGGAGCGAGAGAGAGAAAGAGAAGCGTATCATCAACAGACATTGCGCTGTAGGTCGTCAACGTCCAGACACTAATTAGTAATCCTTGACACGAGCTTCATTGTCATTAAATATGCTACATGTGGCACCACGCATCCCAACCCCGCCCCGCACGCTGCGCCACCTCCGCTCCCCCGCCGCTGTGTTTGTTGTTGTAATTATTTGTCTACAGGTATTAAGCTCGGCATTACTTTAGCCGCATATCAAATTATGACATTCCCCACTCAACAGGCCCTCCCCCCCCTCTCTCTCTTTCCCTCTCTCTTTGTCTGCCTCTTACTCGCGCTCACTCGCTTTTATGGCTGTGGCATACATGAGTCATAACATAAGCCAACGACGACAACTACAACTATAACAACGACGACTTCTACTGTGTGGCCATAATCATCATCATCATCATCATCATCGTCATCGTCAGCTTCAACGCCGTTATTATTTGTGTGTCCAGCTATTCGAGTGGCATTGGCTGATCAATAAACTTGCAACAGCCACAGCCACAGCTGTGGCACTGTGGCAATTTCCATAATCTGCCAATTCGTAATTCGGCTCTGAGGATGAAAATTTGATGTGATTTGTTCTCGATATCTAACTTCCAAGTCATGTCTCTCTTCCTCCTTCCTTCCCTCCCCCTTCCACCTTGTGTGCTTCGCTCGGGCGCTTTTATCTTCGCTCCTCGTGCATTCTTCGCCTTTGTTGCCGTCTCTTTTGTGCTCACGTGGCGTCGCGTCGCGCACCAAACGCATAAATCAGATTTACAGATTTATTTTTTTGCTTGCTCTCTGTCGCAATTTTTCTGCTTTCTATCCCGTTGCATACTTTTGGGCTGCATGCGAAACCGCAGCACCGCGCTGGGCAGCCAGCAAACGGTGCGCACAGTGTGACGAAATTGCGCATTTGCTAAATGCAATTCCTACTACGAATGCACAATAAGAAAAGAGCATTTTTTTGGAAGAATTAATGAATATAGTAATTAAAGAAAGCCACAGCCAAACGAAGGAAACAAATTGTAAGTGCTCATAAATTGTGCAATAAATGTGAAAAGAAGTGATAAACTAATTGCCTAAAGCGCGTTTTATTAAGCGAGTATTAATTGTTCTTTGCTCTTATGCTTGTTTCCCCATTGCATATATTTAATTTATCTAATCCATTGTACTAAACTCAGCAATTGAATTCTATGAGTTTGGCATGACTTTCCACATTTCTTTGTGCCATCATCACTTGTCTACTCTGCGCAATTTGAATATAAAATGTAATCTGATTTATGGCAATACTTTCAGTGCTAATCGAATGCGTTCTGCCCCAGTGTGCGCCAGCTTTTAGTGAACCGTTACTGCTGGGATTGCGGGAACTGTCTTCGCGAGTGTGTTCGTGTGTTTGTGTGTGTGTTTGTCTGTCTGCGCCTTAGACAGGTTGTGCTCTTATTATTTTGCACGCCTTTGGCTTTTGCTTTTGCGTTTTGCTGTTTGCTATTTGAAATGCCGTCAACGTTGTTGCATATCGTCGTTGTTGTTGTTGTTGTTGCTGCCGCGTGGCCTGCTCCCCTTTTGCCACTCACCGCTCGACGTTCTGCTTGAATGCGAATATCGATGCCGGTGGCGCTGCAACGGAAATGTAACCGCAAAATTCAAAACCGGCAGACGCAATTTGTTGCGCACATGTGACGACATTGCGACGCATTTGTCTGTGTGTCCCAGACGATGACGCATAGCGCACAGCGCGCTGTACGATGCGTGTGTGTGTGTGTGTGTGGGGAGGCCGCTGCGTGTATGCCGTGGGGACTGTCAACTGATGCCCACCAACAAATTGTGAAACACAACACGCAGCACAAGCCAAAAGCGTGAGAGCGAGAGAGGGAGAGCGGGAGAGTGAACGCATTGTAGTACTCTATGTTTTATGTAACAAACTACATTTTTAGACATGTCACACATGCATATGTGTGTGCGTGAGACGGACGAGGGAGAAACGAGAACGAGAACGAGGATGAGAGCAGGAGGGCAGAGGGCAGAGAGCTTTGAAATTAACATAATTCACAAATTTAACACGCTGGCGCCGACCAGCGGTCAATTGTGGGCAGCTGGCGGCACCGCAGCGCCATCTGTTGTGCAAATGGCCTTATTAGTGCGAAACATTTTTAGGCTGCGTACGTGCCAAATCAGCGAAAATCTAACTCCCCGTCTCTCGCTCTTTCTCTCAGTCTCCCCTTCCCACCTACTTCGCCTGATGTGTTTTGGGTCTGTTCCAGGTCTGTGTTTAGGGACAGAGTGCAAAAACCACAACGGACGAAACAGCAAAGCGCACTTTACATAACTAATAAGAGCTGCTCGCTGCTCGCTGCTCGCTGCTCTTGTTTGTTGTAATTGTCGCGTGCGCACGACGTTTGCCAACACTGCCTGCAGTCGCATAAATAAGCAATTTGCACAAACTGTTGCCAGCTTTGCAGGCAGCGCGTCGCGCTCAACCACAGCAATGACCTTTGATGCAACATGCACGCCCATCAAGCGAGTCTCGCAACATGAAGTAACTGGGCGACCCTGGGGGAAAGCACTCAATTAATAAATATAGTTACTTTAAGTCAAGTCTAGCAAAAGAATCAGAATTTTGCGCATAAAAGCATTTTAAGTTGCTATAAAAGACGACCGTATAAACGAAGAAAATAACTAGAGTAGCTAGTAGTGTCTTTATCTATGATTATTAAATTGTTTAAGGTATGGACTACGCATGAAAATAACTCCAAATTAAATACTAACATGCTAAATATTCCAAAGCTTCCAACTCACACTTTAAATCATAAAACACAGCTGTAGAAAGCCGAATAAAAGTTTATCGCAACGTCTCATATATATTCAAAAACATGCACAAGGTAAAGACGTAATTTAAGTACAGCGATAATAATTGCAGATGCCAAAATTACATGTCTACGAGATCAATATTTCAAGTTGACGTCATCGCACCTTCACCCGCAGAATTCTAGCCACAATTGTGGCCAGATAGCGAGCGCAAAGAGTTGTAAACAATTGTCAGCGATTTCTGGAACACGAGTCAATCGAGTAGTTGAGCCTTTGGGGAAATCAAAGTTACGCAATAAACAGAGGCACAGTTATGAGACATGACTGGAGACTGAAGACAGAGAGAGAGAGAGAGGTAGAGAGGGAGATGGAGCAGTTGGTGGCGTCTCGCAAGTTTGGTGTGCGACTTCAAGGGCAGCCAAGCACTTGAGCAGATTCTTGTAGATTGTAGATTGCAGTTGTCGTTGTTGTTGTTTCGGCAGCGTAAACATGTTGTTTACTACTTTGGCACTTGACACATGACAACGAGACGGCAGTGAGTACAACAAAAAACAAAAAAAAATGCCAACAACCTCCCTGGAGATGTTCCGCAAACCACACACAACATACGAGAGCGACAAAGACGGAGAGTGGGAGAGAAAGAGGAGGAGAGAGAGGGGGGGGGGGGGGGAGAGAGGTGGAGGCAACTCCAACTTCATTTTTGCTGCTGACTTGCGAACGACTTTGAAGCACCGAAACAACAACAAAAACTTTTTTCATTTTGGCGTGAAAATTTGTAAACATCAGCGAATAAACGAAACTTGCATGTTCAACTTCTTGCCACAAGCTCTGGGGCAGAGGGCGTTTTGTCAGCGTACTTGCAACGCCCATCGAGCACCAAAAAGAAAAGCAAAAAAAAAAAGGGTGAATATTTAATAGCTAGCCATGTAGCTTCACCTGTCCGAACAAAAACCCCCCAAAAACACATCGAGCACTCGACGCGCTGACTTTGACTTCACGCTCATTTTGTTTGGCCCTTTTTTTTCGCATCCAGCCAAATGACAAATTGTGCTGGCCAGCTGACAGAGTGCGGGGCCAGGAAACACACGAGGGGTGTTTCGCTTTAACACTTGTTGTTACACGTGTAGCTCCAACTCCAACTTCCAACGTCCAACTTCAAACATCCAACTTCGAATGCGAATGCGAAGCGACGGCTGTTCATATACACGAGGATATATGAAGAAAGTTCAATGGTTCGACCTTTCAACGCAATTTACATGCAGATTTCACCTGGGAGGCATGCAACACGGATCGCTGGCTGCCCGGCAAGGGGCTGCAGAGATAGAGATAGAGCGGGAGAAGAGAAGTGGTGGGAAGAAAGGCTGCAACTTTGCCGTCTAATTGAAACGCCCTTGGGGAGCGTGACATATGAGCGCTCGTTAAAGCGATCTAATTGAAAAGTTTATTGATTTTGTTGACGAGAACATCGGCAATAAAGCACAGCGTAATGTGTAGACTGATGGCTTATCAAGTTTATGGTCTCTGTAGGCCAAAAGTCAAACGAAAGCAGGCAGAACAAATATTTTTTGGGGCATTTTAAAGCAGGCAGAACAACCGAGTTTTTGCTAGATTTATAAAGGCGTAATTCAATATATATATTAAGAAAACTAAGACAGATTAATTGACTGCTTGATAGATATATTGTTCACTGTAGAAAGCAATAAACATTTCAAAGGCGAATTCGACAAAATATTCTTATGCCAGTTAAGCTTCTAAGCGGCTTGCAAGTGCTCAAAGAAATTTGTTGCAGTTTGGCAAAATACAATTGTTTGCAGCACTCCAAATAAAAGAGCAAGCACACCTGGCGTATACGCAACGTGCTGTGAGCACAGCACAACCACAAAAGGCAGCTTAAGCTGCCCAAACTTTGAAAGCTTTTAAATACTTTTGGGCTAAAAAGGCTTGAAGGCAGCCAAACACAAACAACTCTTCATCGCTGCGGCTCATTAATGTGCGGAGTGAGGGCTCTAAACGGTTTCAAAACTCACACCTCTAATCAATCTATTGACTGTTGTTGGCCACCGTAAAAAACATGCTTCGCATTTCGCTTGACGAAAAAATAGGGAAATAAAAAATGCAGAAAGTAAAGAAAACATTTTAAAATTCCGTAAACGTTTTACGCCAAAGCATTCTCACTTGGTTGCTTGTATTCTTTTTGTATTCCCCCCCGTCCCTTCTCTGTGCTTCACCATCCCGATTCCTTTCCCGTTCCCGTTCCCGTCCTTTGTCGTTGCCCAATTCCCACACCAATCGTTGGCCCGGCCCTGTTTCGTGTTGGCCTTTTGCGTTTTGGCTTTTGTCACCGTGCCTATTTATAGTAGTGTATATACAATACAAATATATACATATATATATATATATACAATTATATAAGGCGTGTTCGAGTTGTATTGGACAGAGAGAGAGAGAGAGAAAAAAAGTTGAGCTTGTCAATTTTAATTTGTAATATGGGTTTGAGCCGTCACTCACTCAGTTACTTGGCAGCAAATCCCTGCCTAATGAAGGTAATGAATGACCTGGCCTCTGCATTTGCATGACGACAGCATATTGAATCCCTTTTATCTTTTTAGTCATCCCGATGTTCGCATTAAGTGCATTTATCACAACACACACTCAGCTCTCACTCAGTCTGAGATTTGCAACAGCTGCAACAGCGCAGAATGTAACTTAAAAAGTTGTACATTTCTGGCGGCTTTGCGCCCAAGGCGCTTAGAACTTCTGGCGCTTTGAGCAGAGCACAGGACGGACAGGAGGGCAGGACAACGACTGGCAGCCTGGCAGCAGGACGACAGCCATTAATCATTAGCGCAAAAATGCGACTGTCTCTGGCAAGCGAAGCAACCACCAGATGACGACGACGACGACGACGACGACGATAAGGACAAGAAAATAAGTATGTGAGGGGGCAGGGGAAGAGGAGGGCAGCCAGTGTTGGGCAGCGGGCGCTAAGCGGCTTCAGAGTTGTTGCCTTTTTCGCTAGGCTTCACACACAACACACACAAACACACACAGAGCATGACAATGCCATTGTGAGGCCTAAATGTTTTTTATCTCATTTCGCAGACGTCTGCCGGAAAAGTGGAAGCTTTCGCCCAACCTCCCCCCGCCTGCCGCCTCGCACAACTGGTTGCTGGTAAACAGCAGCAAATGGCAAAAAAGGTACTGAAAAATTGTGGAAAATCACTTCATGACACAGACTTCAAACTCTGCCTCGTGCCCCGCCTCCCTTCAGGTCCCCGCCCACTTACATGCGCACGCACACACGCCTCTCGCCCTCCCCTCCCCTTGCCGCCCATTCTTCGCTTCTTTACTTTTTTTTTTCTTTGTGACTCTATCATAATTTATTATTCATGCATTTGTATATGGCAAGCATTATTTGCCAAGCATTGTGATTATTTAAATGCCCTGTAAGCAAATCAAGCCAAAGTGTTGCCTCATTTTCAGGACTCAGCTCACTTTTCACTCTACACCAAATTAGGCATAATTTAAAAGAAATATTTACTCGTCCTTCAATGAAAACAATTGCGCCCATCAACTAGCTAAGGAATTAACTTTAAAGCCCTTTCAAATTGGCTACAGGGTATGCGTTAGTCATGCCTGCGTGTTGCGTGTTCGCCAGCACCTTTTTTTTCGCCAATCTTGTTGCTGTTGTGCGTTTCTTTGCACGCGTGTCGTGTGTTATTTTTCATTGTTGAAAGGACTTTTAGAAAGTGTCGCTTACTTATGTAATTTGACAGTTCGGGCAAAAAGTAAAGTACCGCCTGCTGCCTGCTGCCTGCTGCTGCCTGCTGCCCCTTGACGATTGTTGCAACATTAAATAAGCTTCAAATTGATGGGCAGTCATTTGTTAATATTACGTCTGCCCTTTGATTACATTTCACTCTCACTTGTCAACTCTATTATTGGCTCCAGCTTCGCCTCAAGTCAGAGACGACGGACAGTCTCCGGGAGTTGAGAGCTTGGGGAGCCTGCAGACAGACTTTTGGTTGGACTGGCGATGTAAGTCAGTTGAAATATACGTGGTTATTACGCTGCCAAACTCACAAGCTCACAAAGTTACTGACAACGCCCCCGTTGGCCGCGGGTGGAAAGTTTTGGCCGGCTTTTCATTTGCATTTCGCATTCGGCCTTTCATTAACTTTGTCCTCGATATGGGCAAAACACTCTCGACTCTCGTCGCTCGTCGCTCGTCGCTCGACTCTCGATTCTCATTAGAAGCGCTTCATTAAAAGGCTTAAAACTTGCAAATAATGCGAATTGTTCATGCCAAATGCAATTTCAACAACCACAAATAAACCAACACAAAAAGGCCAAAAATCAACTTTAATTAAAGTTTGCAAAATAAAAATAAGCGCAGGCACAAAGCACAGCCAAAAGAAACCAACAAAAACGCATATAAAATGAAATTGCTCTGTTACGGATTGTTATGCACAAAAAAAAATGGGAAATGAAAATGCCAGAGCAGAGAAATACTTTGAAATTAGAATTATTATTATAATATAAAAATGGTATTTAGTGAAGTATACGAGGAAAGCGCATTAGGTTTAATCTCTCGTTGCCAACTGTCGAGTGGACGCCGCAAATGAAAAGCGCTAAAAGAAAATGCTGATAAAACGATTGCAGGCATTTGTCAGGCTTAAACGGACTGAAGAAGACTGCAGACAGCTCAACTACTCAATAAACACCGTCCACAAAAAATTGTAGTGCAAAAATGTTGAATAAGCTCGACGCTGTCTTCATAAAATTCTAGTTCACAGATAATTTGATTTTCATGGTAAATGTGTTTTTAATTATTATTTAGTAGCAGTTAAAATATTTCTGATTTATTCTCGTTGAAGTAGAAATAGAAAACTGTAAACAACAAAATACGCATAGTAAAATATAATTGCATAATATAATATAAGAGATTTGCATTTCAGATTTACAATTAGAAATTTTGAAATATTCTCTTCGACGTGGAGAATGTTTTTTTATTTTCACTTTATAAGATATCGATTCAGAGAGTATCTAATTATCAATTTGCTTTAAAGTGAAATCACAGCTATTGACAGCAAGAATTTGAAAGACTTTCTTTGACACGCAATTTGCTTTGCTTCGTTTGCTTGCGAATTTCATCAAGTTAATCAAAATACTGATTTAAGCTTAAAGTGACAGCGTAATAGAAAATTTATATTATAATAATTTTCGTTCAAAGGAAACTTTTCATTTAATAGAAAAGAAAAAGAAAATGTGTTTAATTTACCTAAAGAGAAATGCCACAAAAAATAGAAAAACTCATAGAAAAAATAATAAATTCTGTTCATTAGTTGCCTGTTTTAGTTAGCAATGAAACAAGGTGTATTTACAACATTTCTCGGCAGTCTATTGCAACTGTATTTATTAACTTGTGCTACATTGAGGGGCACTTAGTTGTGAATAGCGGTAAATGGCAAGATTGCTGCGCTCAAAAGTGTGCTATGCAATAATTCAGTAAATAGTGGAAATTGGATTACACGAAACGAGGCGTCGCAACTTGCGACTTGCGGCGTGTCGCGACTTTGTTGGCACTCCCCGTTATGCGTGTTTATATGCTAAATACCTGCGATTGAATTACATTTCAATGTCTGTTTTTTTTTTCTTTTTTTGCTGGCCAGGCAAGCAGCCAAGCTAGCACCCAACACAACTAACCTCAGATAACTTGGCCGGGCAGAGCAGAGGGAGAAAGTGGGAAACAGTTTTGTGGTATTGCCTCAACACAGGTGCGGCCTGTTTTGTCAAACAGTGGACGAGCAACAACAGCAAAAACTCGAATTAAATGTGGCCGAAATTAATGAACAAAATGGCCAACTATAAATTAGCCGCGCTCCAATTTATGCAGCAACAACAGCACGGAAAAGCACATTAACAGTGGCTGCGGCTAAATGTAAGGACAATTTATTTAATTAAATGCGCAGGCGAAAAAAACAAAACACAAAAACAAGAAAGAAAGCAAAACCAATGTTGAAGCAATGGCAAAATAGGCATAGAGGAGCACGCGGCCTGTTTGGGGGTGCAGGGGGACGAAGTCTGCTTGAAAAGGCGGGCCTAGCAGGCTGGCCAGGCCTCTCTCCCTCCCGTTCCCACGCCAGGCGAACGATGAGTCATGAAGGTCATGACGAAAGCAAAGCAGCTGGCAGCAACGCCAGCAGCGACAGCGACTGTGGCAGCGACACTGGCAGCGACAGCGACAGCAGCAAAGGTCGCTTTGATTAGTTGTCGTAACAACAACAATAACAATGGCGCAAAGCTACACTTCTGCTGCTTCTTCTTCATCATCTTGCTGCTGTTGTTGTTGGTTTGCTTTTGTAATTGCTGCTGTTGTGACAGGTTGACGACGCGCCTGGCAGACATTTTGGCAGCGCGCTCTCTCACAAAAACACACACGAAATGGGAGCGAAAGAAAAAGAATGAGAGAGAGAGAGCGCACGCCAGAGAGAGCAACCGCTATGAAAAATCAATTTCGCAATGTTACGACGTCGATGATGTTGACGCTGACAGCGACGCTGCTGTTGCTGCTGCTGTTCTAGCTGCTGTTTGTTTGTTTGTGTTTTTATTTTTGTTTTTGTTTTTGCATTTGTGCTGTGCGCTGCTTTTGCGCCTTAATGTTACCCATTAGTCGCAAAATGTTTATTAAACGCACTTTTGCAAGACTCTCTCGTGGTCACACTAATTAAAACAAACGCAGCAATAACAGTTACAAAGATGAGTCAACGTGCCGTTATTGCATTTGTTTTGCTCTACTATTACTCACCTCTTGTTCTTCTTTAGCCCACTTTTTCCTTGATATGTGTGTATGTGTGGTATGTGTGTGTGTGTTTATGTGTTACTTTTCGGCAACAAAAACATCAACTCTTTTGTTTGTAATTTCGCGTAACTTTCAAATTTGTCCATAAAAAACAACAAAAAAAATTTACAACAAAATGCACGAAACAACAACAACAATTGTCACTTTTCTTAACTTTTTATAGTTTCGGTTTCGGTTTTTGTTTTTACTTTTCGCGCGCTGTGCTTTCATTCATTTGCATTTGCATTTGCATTTACTTTTGCATTTACTTTTGCATTTGCAGTTTCTCAATTTCCGTTATCGCTGTCACACTTGTGGTGTTGTTGTTGTTATTATTACTACTACACTGTGTATGCGTGGGCTTGTGTGTGTGTTCTGCCGTCGTTGTCGTTCTTCTGTGTTTTTGTGTGGCCGGCGACGACGACGACGACGACACGCGCTCTGCGTTGGCGTTGCGTACACTGCAAAGGCTGCTGCTGAACTGACAACAAACCTGACACGCGGTTGCCAAGTTAGCTCAGCACAGCTCAGCTCAACTCGGCACAGCTGCAGCCTGCTCTCCCACACTCTCTAACTCTCTCTCTCTCTCTTTCTATATCGCTCTCTCGCAGCAGCTCTCCCATCACAACAACCCCCAAAAGCTACGGCACGTGCGACAACGACACGGCACCCACGACAGCAACAACAATAACAAGAACTACAAAACGACAACTTCAACTACAAGCCCAGCTACGACGCGGCGCGACGGTGAGAACAACAACGAGAGTAACAGCGAAAGCAGCAGCAGCCGCAATAACAGCAGCAGCTCTCAACCCTGCATTGCTATGCGGCGCAGCGTTGCCGGCCTCTGACTTTGACGTTGACGCTGGCGTTGGCGTCTGCGCACAACAACAGCAAACATGCACTGCCAGCAGTTATGCAACCAGACTTAATACTAAATATTTAAAATCAATTAAAATTGCAATTTAAATAAAAAATTTTAGTAAATAAATATTTTATGTTTTTAAACATTATTATTATTATCATAATTTGTGAAAACAAAAACTTTAAAACTTTAAAACTCCAAAAAATAAAAAAATATAATACAAGTAAAATAATATAATCTATATATAAAATAATAATTAACAATCAGAACACAAATTTGATTATTTGTTTGATTAATTGCATTCAGTTAACAAAGATTTATTAATTTTATGCATCCCTAATATTAACATTTAATTATTTCATAAAAGCAAATGTTAAATATTTCTACAACTGACGATTCACCAGGTAGTAAACGAATTTGTACAGGTATTGAAAGCCGTGCGTTTACTTAGCATACGCACTATGCTCAAACAAAACAGAGACGGAGTGAGAGCATGAGAGCAAGAAGCGGGAGAGCAACTTACACAAAAAATAGCAAAAGAGAGAGGCTGCTGCTGGCTCTGGTGCTGGAGAGCGTAGCATGCTTTTGTGCGCTTTGGCTTGCCACTTGTGTAATATTGGCAATTAACTAACACAAAATGGGGTTGATTTTTGAATGGATGCGATGCGAATGCGACTTCCACAACGAATAAGATGATGATCACGATAATGATAATGATGATGTTGATGTTGATGACGGCGGCATGGGTGCCTAAGGGAAGGGGGCGTGGGCCCGCAGTCAAACGCATGGGTTGCTGATGAGAGATGAGTGCGTAGCCGTTGCTTATTTGCAACAGCTAGAATGCTGCTTGTTGGCTATTTGGCGCACCGGAAGCGGCCGAAAGCTGCACACACTGCCGGAACATTTTTGGTCAATTTGCGAAGCAATTGGTTTCTGGGCCTGCAATCGTGGCAGCGGAAAACTCAGCAGCGGGGGAAAGGAAAAGGGAAGGGGTTCGCATTGGCATATAGTTGGAGTTGTCGCAGACATTTGGATAACTCAATTATGTGGCAAGTCTTAATCATGCCACACACACACTCACGTACTTGCCACTACGTGTGTCAATTAGCAGCTGCGAAAGTTGTAAAGAAATTTCATGGCTTAACAGTTTTGTCTTCATCCAGGTGAGGTGCTCGCTGCCACCTTTCGGTCGCCCCCGCCGCTTTCGCTGTACGTTTCAATTATTTTTAGCATGCTCCAGTTTTTGTACACTGACCAGAGCCACAATAAATCATTTGATTTGTACACTCTAGCAACTCTTGAAGCGTTCCCCCGACGAGACTCTGAACTGGAGAAGAAGGGCACGGACTGTGTGTCTGTAGCTGTGTCTGTTTATCCCGCTGGGGTCGTGGGCTGTGGGCTGTGGGCTGTGGGTCTTGGGTCGGAGTCAGAGTCGGACACGTGATGTGCGTGTCTTCCGGTGCTAAATCAAGGCAAGCGTTTTGAAATTGTCTTACCTGCCTAAGCTCCAGTCTCCCCACCCCCCTCACGCCCCCCACTCTCGCAATGCCAACGCTCCCCAGTGCCCACTCCAATGCACTGTGCGTACACAAACGGAAGCAACTGTAGTTAATATTTATGGCGATTTAATCTTCTCACTTGAGCGCTGCTCAGTTAAGTTTGATAGACACCCTCTGCCCAAACTCCAGCAGACTCCAGCAGCGCTACCAGCTGACCCTTTTTTTTTTTTTGCCATCCTCGCTATCCCTTCGCCTGAGTCGAGTCGGTTGCGAAAGCTGCACAGTTTGTTTTGCGTGTCCATTTAATTTCCGTCTGGAATTGCTTAATCAAACACAGAGCAGCGTGGAGCGTTGTTGCTATGGGGGATATAGCACGGCATCTGAGCAAATCGCTCGCTCTTAATGAGTAGTTGCTCTGGGCTTTGGCTTTAGCTTTTGGGGCCGCTGCCGGGTTAAGCCGCCTGGCGTCCAAAGCAAACAAAAAGTGCATTAGCAACAAATTGTTATTGTTGCCAGGCGGCTGACTTTTGCCAGCCACTGTGCAAATACCAAGTGTAAGGGGATTCACACAACACACAACACACATGCCACACATACACTGGGAATTAGTCGCTGGCAGATAAGCGATCCAAAGAGCTTCAACGAAATCACTGTGCGAAAGCCGACAGAGTTCAACAGGGCGAATAAAAACTACAAAATCAGATTTGTTTGTCTCATCGAATTAACACAACTGCAAATATGCACAACGCATCAGGAAAGCTCACAACGAAGCCCAAGCAAAGTCATTTCAACGCATTTAAGCCAAGTTCAAGTAATAATAATTTATACCCACATGAAGTCACATAGATATTAAATCAATTGAATATCTAAGGCGAAGTGAATAGAGATTGAGTCAATAAATTTATTTAAGAGGCTCATCTTTAAGAAAATAAATAGTAAATATTGCGATATAATAAACAAAATGAATTAAGCAAATCAGTTCAATTACGAAGTTAAACTATAAGACAATTAAGACTAATTATTTATCAAATATAATGAACAATGAGTAAGAAATTGAATTCAGTCAAGAAACTCGAGCTTAAGAGCACAAAGTGTTATTATTTATCCCATATAATAAAAAAGATTAAGAACTTCAAATCATTTTAATTAAGAAATTAAACTATATGAAAATAACGAGCAATTACTGTCAAATATAATTGCGAAATAGCAAATAATGTTTAGAATCTATTAGACATTGAGTGGATCACAAGATTATTTTGATAGAAACGTTAACAAACACTTGAAACCTAGTAAATACTTTAATCATCGTCCATTCTCTCATATATTTTTAAATTAGTAAAATAAGTTATTTATTTAGCAATTCTTTTGAATTGTAAAAAACTTAAATGAGTTTTCATAGAGCTAACTTATTTAATTTATGGGGCTATTCGTAACGAATTGCCAATAAGCCAAATTGCGTAAATTTGCTGCGGATTGAAGCAAAGCGTCTTCGAATCTTTTGGGGAGCACACTAAGAACTCCAGCTTCAGCTCCACAGAATTGTGTTGAGCAAATGCAGAGCTTATGCCTCATATAAAGAGCAGAAGAAGTGCATATCAAATAAATTTGCATACAGCGAAAGTTTGGGCACAAATGGGGGCGATTACGAGTGCTTATGGAGAGGACAAAAGCAGCTGAGTGCGAATGTGAATGTGAATGCGAAATCGAATAAGGAGTGTGAGTACTTTTATTCGCAATTGAGAAGTGCGTTCAGTGGCGCAAAAGCAGGCGGAGAGGTTCGCTCAAATTACTCTTATTTAAATTAATGGCACATAACAATTTGATGCGCTTGACGCAAGTGGCACGAAGACGAGGGGGAGGAGAGGGGGAAAGCACAAAACGCTGGAACACGAGGCGTGCTTTCCTTTGGCTTTCACTGCTTTTTTCAATTAAACAAATAGCTGAATTTGACATTTCTGGGCTCTAAAAGAAACTCACAAAAAGTTCAAAGGAAAATCATAAGCCAAAGGAAATAACGAGTCGAGGACGCGACGCGACGCGACGCGGCGATAACAGCAGACGCAGCGTTGAGAACAAGGACAACAGCGCTTCCCCCTTCCGCCCCCTCCGTCCCTGCCCCCCTGTTGTCCTTCCCCCAACCGTTGTCTCTTCCCTTTCCTGCCTCCTGCCTCCTGTTGGCATCGACAGCGCTTATCGAGTGCTGTAGCAACTTTCAACATTTTCCCGCTGCCCCGCCCCTTACCGCCCCCTACTCCTAACTCACCCCCTTGCCTGCTTCCTCTTCCTCTCAGTTACTTCTTCGTGTTTGTTTCTTATCAGTGCATTGCCATCGACAATAACAGCTGCAATCGTCCTGCTGCCTAGGCAAATGTTTGTTTCCTCTCCACCCGCATCTGCCGCAGCCCTCCAAACACCTCCCCACCCACCCCCTCTCCAGCTCACCTCTTGAGCGATTACACACATTTATGGCCATAAACATTTCTGCAATTTCTTGGGAGCATCTCATGATTCAATTAGCCACAGCCCAATGCGCTTAGCTGGGCGTGTCTCCTGAGTTTTCAATTGAAAAATAACAACAAAAAAAGACAAGAAAAGTAACGTAATACAATACAACAACAACAGCAACAAAAAATAACGATAAATTGATCAAACAATATGCAAGAGCGCCACACGAAAAAAATACCCTGCTATAAAAGCAATGCAGCATTTAAAGGAAAACAAAGTAGCCAAAAATTTGGAATTTTGTAGCTTTAAAAGCAAGTCTAAACAATATTATTATTATTATTATCTTATTATATTAAAAACTATTCAAACTCTATGTGAAGAAACTGTCAAAAATGCTTAGATAAGAAAAGAAAGCGTAAACAGCGCTTATTTGTCTTATTACTCTTCAAATTATTCACAACTATTCAACATGACTTCAAAAATAATTAGATAATAGTTTACAATAGACGTTTTTATAGTATTCCGCTTTTATAAGAAAAGAAAGTCTAAACAGCAAAAATTTTGTACTTTGTTAATACGTTTATAGTCTATTCGTCTTCAAAAATTATAGATTATAAGAAAGAAGAAAAATAAAGTAATGGAGAATAAATGAGGATAAGAAAAGAAAATCTTAACAAGACGAATTTGTCTTATTACTTTTAATATTATTCTCAAAGACTGTAATAAATTGCCCCAAGCTATTAAATTGAAAATTATTCAAACTCTCTTTGTCCTCGTGTACAAAAATGCTTAGATTATTATTGAGAATAAACGTGTTTACAGTATTTCGCTTGACTAAGAAAAGAAAGGAACAATTTTCAAATTCAAAATTATTCAAACTCTATTCGTACTTCAAAAATACTTAGATTACTCTTCGTCTTCGTGTTCAAAATGGCTTGGATTATTATTAGGAATAAACGTGTTTATAGTATTACGCTTTGATAACACCTCTTAAGACAACTATTCGCGATTACAGGGTATGAAGAGCAAGCAAAGCAATTATCTATCGTAGCCAGTGCCCTGCCCCCGTTTGCCTTGTGGCGTCATCGCCTGAATTATGGCCAGAGGAACAAGTTAAGCAACTGCCTCCACTCCTCTCTACTCTTCTCTCCATCTTCCCAACATTTCTAACCATCGCTTCGCCCTTTTTGCAACGTCAGTTTGTTAAGCTTTCGACTAATCTGATTTAATACAATTTTAATGGCTAAGAAGCATCTAAAAATAACTTAGTTGCCACACAAATAAAAAAAAACCGTATTTTGCACTGGCAGATGAACAAAATTCTGAATACCCTATAAGCGTTGCACAAAGGATTAGTTGAAAGAATGAAAAAAATGGGGCATATGTCAAGCGTTTGAAGTATTAAAGTATTACAACATTTTGAGAAGCTGTTGAAGGCGGAAGCGAATAAATGACTGGACAAATGTTATTGAGAAACTGCAATTCACGGCGGCTTTCAATTAGTATTAATTTCCCATTTGAATTCATTAAAATTTGATATACTCATTAGCACAATTGTTGCGTTGTTTGACTTGAGCTTATTGGGAATTGTATTTTAATTGGCGCATCAAATCGAAGCACAATATGAATTATGAATGTTTAAAGTAAGTGCAAAAGCATCATTAAATTTAACTAATATACCCTCAAGCAGCGCGATTCGTAAGAATGAGAATAGATTCTATTTGCGGACTGTTGCATAATGAGCTGATGCGAGGAACGCGCAAAACCCAAATCGAGGCATAATCCGAGATGTTGCTCAAGTGGCTTAAGCCCAAAAAAAACAAAAAGTTGCACAACTTTTGCTGTTTGCAGCCACTGTACAGTGAGCGCCGTTTAGCAGCTGCCAGCTGTCAGTGTCAAATTCATTGTAGAAAATTACAAGTTCATTTGCTGTGGCCGCAAACGCGGCTGCCTCGGCATTACATCCCACATCCCACATCCCACAACCCACATCCGACATCTTAAGGGGTCTTAAGGGGTCCGCTTTGTGTGCCTCAACTTTGGCCGCATAAATTATAGCCGTATAATATGCAGCAGGTCGAAGAACCGATTGGCCAGAGACTAACTCCCTCCCAGTCCACTGCTCCCCCCCCTTCCCCATCCCCCCGTTTTGCTGCACTTCAGTTGGGCTCGTAATGAAACTTAATGATGCACCATTAGCGATGAGACGACGCTGTCCAGCTAACTGTACAAGATGCACTTTGAGGCGCCACCGATGCGCGAAGTTCACCAACGGAACAACGCACAACACGAAAAAGCAACGAAGAAAATGCCAAAAGATTGCACTTGTCTCTCTCTCTCTTTTGTTTTTCTCTTCGTCATTGTCAGAGTCAGAGATGGACAATGAAATGAATAGATGACTGAATGGATGATTGAAAGACCAAGGTTGAAGCAATAGCAAAAAGAATGCAGCCAAAGCTGAGAGGGTCTAAAAATTATAGTTCAGAAAATGGGCAGAGTATTAAGAATACTATATGGTAAATTAGCAGCCTAAAGTTTAAAAATATTATCAAATAAAAAGACGCAAAAAAGTACTTAATTTGTGGAAGAAATTGTGCAATAAGCAAGTGAAATTAAACAAAGCAGCTACATATAAATATTGAAAAAATAAAGAAGTCAAAGCAGTTAAATAGTTTAAAATTGTAAGAGCAAAAAAAAAGCAATATAGAAGAAGATTTTACTTTAGTAAACTTAGAGTAAACGCTACTAAAAATAAATAGTAATGAACTAGTGAAAGTTCAATAATTCATATATATAATAACTCAAATATTAATTGAGTAAAATGAAAAACATAGAACTAATAACTATACAGCTGCATTAAAATCGCTGTTAATACTAAAGCACTTCATTTACTTTGCATATCAATTGGACTTTGAGCGCAAATAGTTGATGAAGTGCGTAGATCACTAAATGCTAAAACGGTTTGAAGAAGACACCGACAAAGCAAAAATAGAAAGATGCGATTAAGATTGATAGCTGAAGCGCAGCCTAAACAGTTGGATATGAATGTATGGAATGGAAACGAAGAGATAATTGCGAGTACAGTTGAGCAGAAGCGTAAGAAGAAGAGAGCGCGTTGTGAATTGAGAGAGTGGATCGAAAAAAAGAACAAAGAGCTGGGCACGCGTTCTGTAATTCCCTTTGGGGCTGGTTGCCATTTACCATTGAATGGAAGATGATGACGATCAACAACGCAATAATGATGGCGATAATGGCGATGATGATGATGGGCACGCTGATGATTTATTGTTGTACGCTGCGAGCTTCACTTTTCACGCTTTTATTTGATTAGTTCATCATCATCATTAATTATTATTAATTAATGAAGTTGCGTTTCGTTTATCGACGGCTATTTTTAATAACTACAACAAACTACAACAAACAACAACAACAACAACAACATCAACAACAAAATTCGCTGTCATTATATTAATAATTGCGGATATAAGGCGAGTTATTCTTAACTATACTATTCATTGTTATGCTGCGAGTACAAGTTTATGTTATTTGCCACCTCCAGAGCGACGTAAGTTAGTTCGCAGTTCTATTTTTTGATGGCAACGGGAAAATCCAAAATCCAACTACACTTACAGCCAGTCATCATCGTCATCGCCGTCAAACGCCTTTTGCATTCCACAGCCAAATGATTTGGCACAATTTCTGCGCCCCAAGTTTGCCGGGTATGCGAGACTATGCGATGAGCTTGCAATTCGCGAAAAAGGCGCTTAATCGACTGCACATAGGATTTCAGAGATACGACAGGTTCCCCAAACAGTTATTAACTCCCTTCAGTTCCAATAATCAACCCCAAAGTTTTGTGTATAAAATAGTGTTGAAATGACACTTTGATATCAATCAATAGAGTTTGCTGTATTTCAGTCTTTAGAAATAGATTTTCAAAGTAAGCTTATGGAAAGCTTATAGACTACCCTTAAACAGAGACTAAATAATATAACCCTCAAGCAGCGACTAAACAATAATATCTTGTTCTTAACTTAAATATGCATTCAAGGTTTATTTTCTGCTATTCACAAATGGCATTAATTGTTTAAATATGCACAAGAAATATGTGTTATTGTAACGAAATTTTAAATATTTTTTGCATATATTCTAAATAATTCAAAGTTGCTCAAATATGCCTAAATTGACAAATACTACAAAAAAAAACAGCACACTAATTGTTTGTTTTAACTACAGACTGAATACAAAGAAATAAATTGCATGCGTAGAAAAAAGTTCGTCTTTAAAACCTAATGAAGCCAAAAAACATTTTGTAAAATATCTGCTATTTCAATTAAATCTATAATTATTTTGTGTACATATCTAATTAAATAGTTTGTAGTATATTTATTTTCATATATTCTAAATAATTCAAAGTTGCTCAAATATGCCTAAATTGACAAATACTACAAAAAAAAACAGCACACTAATTGTTTGTTTTAACTACAGACTGAATACAAAGTAATAAATCGCATGTGTAGAAAAAAGTTCGTCTTCAAAACCTAATGAAGCCAAAAAACATTTTGAAAAATATCTGCAATTTCAATTAAATGTATAAGTATTTTTTGTACTTATCTAATTAAATAGTTTGAAGTTTATTTAGAGAACAATTGAAACTTTAAGCATAAATATGCAAAGAATTTTTCACATATGTTAGGAGAACTTTTCCAGAATAAACAGAAATTTTGCCGCTTTGGCAACTGTAAAGTATTCGCCAGTTGAGTTTGAAGACTTCGAACAGGCGATAAAAACATTTCTTTGACGCAATTAAAAGAAGTTTGCTGGAGGCTGAAGAGAGAGAGAGAGATAGAAGGGCGGAAAGACGAAGAAATGTTGTGGCTACCGTTTACGGATTTGCGACACGAGAAGATCGTCTCAAGTTTGTATTTTTTGAAGCTGAAGCGGCACTTTGAGCGCGATTGTAATGATGGCCCTCAAGTCGGGCCACTTTTGTGTGTATTTTGGGTAGAGTCCGAAAAGAGAGAAAAACACACAACACAACACAACACTCGAGCAGCGAGGCAAGCCGGAACTCCAAAAGCGTTCCACAAAAAAAAAACAAGGGGAGTGTGTGAGCTAATGATGGAATACGAGCTGCTGCCCGATGCTATAATTAGTTAGAGCCGCTAAAATGCGTCCCCCATCGCTCACACACACCCTTTAACACACACACACACACACACAGCTGGATCAGTTTATGGGGCCTGGCCTCAAAGTGATGGGGTACTAAAAGCTAAAAGTCTCGCATTAATTACGCAAAGAAAAAATGAAACAAAAGCAGCCACAAAAAATGGAAATTCAAATGAACAAAAATTTGAAAATTGCAAAAAGCGTTTTGGTGCATGTCAGCATTTGGCTAATTAAACGGCCAAAATGAACAGCAGCAGCAGCAACAACTGAAACGAGTCGACAAACAAAAAACGAAAACGAAAACAAGAACAAGAAGAAGTGCGAAACTAGACGGCGGATAGAAGACAACTGAGGCGGGCAGAAGACAGCGGACAAGACTTGAACAGAAAACAATTAAAATTGAGCATGAAGCTGAAGCTGAAGTTGAAGCTGAAGTTGAAGCTGCCTCCCAACTCTGACGCTAGGCTGAGACTATAAAACCAAAGCGTCGCGTTCAAGCCACAAACAGTCGAGTCTTCGTCGTCGTCGTCGTCGTCGCTGCCGTTGTCATCCCCTCGAATCGAGCTGCTTCAGCATCAACGTCTCCTTGATTTTTTTTTGCCTTGTTTTTTTCTGTTTGTCAAGTGCGCAGTGAAGTGTCTTGTGGCAAGTGAACACGCCGAACAGAAGATGTTGCATCAACGTGTCGCCGTCCTTTGCGCCAGCCTGCTGCTCGCCAGCGCCCTCGTCGCCGCCGGCCGCCTGCCCCAACGCTATCTGCCCTCCAACCAATACCTGGCGCCCCAGCAAAGCCAGCTGCACTATCACGGCGTCAGCGGCGGGGGCCAGACGCACAGCCGCATCGGTGGCATTGGTGGCAGCCTCGCCGCCGCCTCCTACGCCGGACACGGACATGGACATGGACACGCTGCTGGCGCTGTGGGCGGCGGTCATCGCCAGACGCCGCAGATTCCCATTGTGCGCAGCGATTACCAGAGCGACGCCGGCGGCAACTACAACTTTGGGTGAGTCGACGCTGCGATAGTAGCGACGATAGTAATTGCTATCGAAATGTCAAAGCATAGAGAAAAGAATTACTGCACTTTCTCGCAAAGATTTTGTTAGTCATACAGCCACAGTTCAACAAAGTAAACTGCTAACTAGAACTAACTAACCTAGGATAATTTAGGACACATCTTGCGATAGTAGCAAACGATAGTAATTGCTATCAATTGGTCAAAGCATAGAGAAAAGAATTACTGCAGTTGCTTGCTATGATTTTGTTAGCCATTCAGCCACAGTTCAACAAAGTAAACTGCTAACTAGAACTAACTAACCTAGGATAATTTAGGACACATCTTGCGATAGTAGCGACGATAGTAATTGCTATCGATATGTCAAAGGATAGAGAAAAGAATAACTGCAGTTTATTGCTATGATTTTGTTAGCCATTCAACTACAGTTCAACAAAGTAAACTGCTAACTAGAACTAACTAACCTAGGATAATTTAGGACACATCTTGCGATAGTAGCAAACGATAGTAATTGCTATCGATATGTCAAAGCATAGAGGAAGAAATTTGCAGACTGCAGTTTCTTGCTATGATTTTGTTAGCCATTCAGCCAGAATAATTTAGGAATAATTGAGGATAATTTAGGTTACATCTTGAGATAGTTACAACGATAGTAATTGCTATCGATATGTCAAAGCAAAGAGAAAAGAATAACTGCAGTTTCTTGCTATGATTTTGTTAGCCATTCAGCCAGAATAATTTAGGAATAATTGAGGATAATTTAGGATACATCTTGAGATAGTTACAACGATAGTAATTGCTATCGATATGTCAAAGCAAAGAGAAAAGAATAACTGCAGTTTCTTGCTATGATTTTGTTAGCCATTCAGCCACAGATCAACAAAGTAAACTGCTAACTTGAACTAACTAACCTAGGATAACTTAGGACACATCTTGCGATAGTAGCGACGATAGTAATTGTCATTGATATGTCAAAGCATAGAGGAAGAACTTTGCAGACTGCAGTTTTTTTTTTATGGGCAGCCCAACGCAAGAATATTTTGAGACAGCAAACTGCAGCCACTAAACTCTTGAGAAATGCTTTTGATTAACTGCTAACTTCAGCACAATATACAAAAATTAACTTCTAAGAAATCCCATGCGATATTTTAGTTTGAAATACTATCGCCTACTTTTTGAAGGACAATTAAATATATATTTTAACGCAAGGAAATTGCAGACAACAGACACAAAGGAAGCGCATTTTTGTCTATTACTAACTTTGCTTCAATTCACAAATATTATTTCAGCAGAAATTCTATGCGATATTTGCCTTCGCAATATAATTAATAGTTTTATCTTCAACTTTTACCCCTTGTTTGAATGAGAATTCAGCTACTATTAAATTTCCCTCAACGCTACCAAATAGCAAAATAGAACAAAGTATTGAAAGTGTTTCAGATAATTGTACAAAACTTTAACTAGAACTCCTGCACATTGCATCGCAGCTATGTCGTTATTTGTGCTAGGAACGTGGGATTCTTTTCTGTCAATAATATTTAAATTATGAAAGAATTCTTTCAACTATACTCAAGCTTCAAATGTAGCAAGCTTCACTATGTTAATCTTCAATGATCAACTGCAATTTATAGGTAGCTAACAACAGAAACTGCCTTTATGCTTAGCTTCCTTCATTTTATAAACATTCCCCAATAACTTCTCTGTTCAAAACTTCCTCACAATATCGACACTGCGCTCAAGCTTCAATTGCAGCAAACTTTACTAAGCTACAATATTGCCAACATACAACATTTCTTTAATAGCTAGAATTCTTCAAAGATCTCTTAAGATCCTTGCCAAATAATTGAAGCTTCTAAGAACCTTTTAACACCAAAGTGGGTATGAGAAACGTTTGTTCCTCTTGCATACACGTTGTGGCTTCTTTTATTGAATTATTCCCCACTAACTGCTCTGTTTAATTTCTACGTTTCCCGCAGCTTCGACACTGGCAACGGCATCCACCGTGATGAGACCGGCGAGTTCAAGGGAGGCTGGCCCCATGGCTCGCTGGGCGTGCGTGGCTCCTACTCCTACACTGGCGACGATGGCCAGCAGTACACCGTGAACTACAAGGCCGACAAGAACGGCTTCCACGCCGAGGGCGCTCACCTGCCCACATCCCCCTCGCTGCCCGCCGAGTAAGTTCGTCTTGCTCACCCTCTAGGCTGCCACTAAACCATTCCCTTCTCTCGCAGTCCGCATCAGCATCGCAGCTCGGCTGGCGGCTATCATGGCAATGCGTATCATGGGGCAGCCAGTTCCCCGGCGTCGTCGTCGCGCTATCTGCCTCCCGGATATCGCCAGCGCAGACACTACTGAGCACCGCTGACTACAAGAGATCTCCCCCCAAAACGATCGATGACGGCGCACGCAATTCATGCATAGTTCTCTTCTATTACCCAAGGAAAATCTGTATTTTCTCGAAAGTGAATAAAGTTTAGTTGAATCTCCTGAGACATCAAAGACTTTTATTTAGCTAATTTCCTTTAATGCAGAGATCTTCGCCACACGATCGATAGCTTCGCTTAAACTTCTCTTCTATTGCCCAAGGAAAATCTGTATTTTCTCGAAAGTGAATAAAGTTTAGATGAATCTCCTGACACATTAAAGACTTTCATTTAGCTAAATTCTTTATATCAACTCCCTCCAAACGATCTATGACGTCGCTTGTAGTTCTCTTCTATTACCCAAGGAAAATCTGTATTTTCTCTACATTGAATAAAGTTTAGTTGAATCTCCTGAGACATCAAATACTTTCATTTAGCTAACTTCCTTTAATTCAGAGATCTCCCCCAAACGATCGATAGCTTCGCTTAAACTTCTCTTCTATTGCCCGAGGAAAATCTGTATTTTCTCGATAGTGAATAAAGTTTAAATGAATCTCCTGAGACATCAAAAACTTTTATTTAGCTAAATTCTTTATATCAACTCCCCCCAAACGATCGATGACGGCGCACGCAATTCATGCATAGTTCTCTTCTATTACCCAAGGAAAATCTGTATTTTCTCGAAAGTGAATAAAGTTTAGTTGAATCTCCTGAGACATCAAAGACTTTTATTTAGCTAATTTCCTTTAATGCAGAGATCTTCGCCACACGATCGATAGCTTCGCTTAAACTTCTCTTCTATTGCCCAAGGAAAATCTGTATTTTCTCGTCATTGAATAAAGTTTAGTTGAATCTCCCGCCACATCAAAGAGTTTTACTCTGCTTTTACGCGCTAATTTGCTCTCCTTACAAGCCATAAAAATAGCATTCAAATATTCAGCATATGCTGGCGTATTTCTACAAAGTTAGCCAGGCAACCGCTGATTAAAAAAACACTCATACGCTCCGTTGGCTGTCGTCGTTGTCGCTTGGCACGCCTCTTTGCTGTTCGGTGTTCGATGTTTAAATGCAGCATGTTCTCGAGTTTTTGGCAAAAGTTGCGTCGCCAGGCAAAAGTAAAACTGATTAATATGCAGTTAAGCAGTTAAAACAACACCAAAAGCCACAATTGGCCCCCATCTGCCCTTCTCCACTCTCCCTCCTCTCCGCTCCTCTCCCCAACATTCGCAACGCCAACTTCTAAAATCAAAACAAGCTAAAAAGTTGTCGCACTCAACTTTTATTCTCTTGCTGCCTTTTTGGGGTTTTTTTTTGTGTGCGCCTGGCAACTTTTTGGCCATTGTCGAGCACATTAATCATATATACGCATCCATATATAACAGAGACCATTAAACCATCTCCAGATAGACCATATACCATATACCAAGCAACCAAGCAACCATTTACCATACACGTCTAGTCTAGCGTACTTAGCATGGCAGGCAACAACTGCGAATGGAAATCTTCAAGAGGCTGTCGACAATTGCTGCAAAGTGCGCAATGAGCTCAACGAGAGCAGCAAACTAAGCAAGACAACAGACTGAGACTACGCAAATACCCTGTAGATGAATTCGAATCAACTAATCTAATGAGAAATGTCATTAAATAAATGATCAACTAACAACTAAAGCTTCAGTAGTTTGCTGCAGATGCTTTAAAGAATAAACGTAAAGCCTTTATACATTAGTTTTAGGAAAGGTTTGTAAACAAAATTTTATAATATTATATTTTTATAAGCAGAGATATATAGCATTTATATTTTTCTTTTAGCGAAGATTTTTTTTAAACCAAATTTCAAAATATTGAATATCTTAAAAATGCAGATTGCGCTTTGGTATTTATACTTTTGGTTTATACAGCATTTGTAAACCAAATTTAATCCTTTACAAACATATAGCATTTAGAAATGTATATTTGTCTTTTAGTGAAGATTTGTAAACCAAAATGCATCAAAATATTTATTATAAAACTTGTAAAATCAGTAATTTACCCATATGCTATTTAAAGTTATGTTTTAGGTCTGGTATTCATATTTAAGGTATTTATATTTATGTTTTAGTGAAGATTTTTAAACCAAAAGTCATAATATTATATCTTTAAAAACGAAGATGTCGCATCTGGCATTTATATTTATGTTTTATGACAGATTTGTTCAACAAATTTCATGATATTTTAACTTTTACAAACAAAGATTGAACATAGACCAAGGAAATATTGAAAATAAAGCAATTGGAAGCAGGTTCGACCCTTTGACAGCTAATTCTAGGATATTTTTTTGTTGAATAAAAAAGGAAAATAGCGCAAGAAATTGTCAAGTTTGAAGCATTATCTTTTGCGCGAAAGCAAAGAAAAAGAAAACACAAAACTTTTTTGTTCGTACACTTTTTTCTCGTGGCATTCGTTCGCTGTCACTGCCCCCCGCCCCCGCCCTCGTTCCCGTCCCCGTTCGCCCCGTCCTATCTGCTTATTCTATTATTTTTTTTTTTTGGTGCATTCTCTGCTCATTTATCGTTTCGTATTCGCATTTCGTTTATGTTAAACGACGGTCGCATTAATTAAAATTACACAGCATCGCTTGGGGCGCATAGCGCCGTGAAAAGGGGGGAGCGAGGGGGCGAGGGGCGGAAAATCTTCATAAATTAAAAGGGCGCTTATGAATTTTATTAATTATATTTGCCCATTTGCCATTAGAAGCAGACATTGGAAGCTCGGAGGCGGAGAAATTGGCGACGCCCGAAAGTAGGCAACATTCTTATTGAATTTCATTGGACGCCGACGCCGACGCCGACGCTGACGTCGACGCCTTGTGCAATCATTTGCATGCATGTCTGTGCATGTTGAAGCACACAAGTTACACGTGTAGAGCTCCCCATCATCCCCCAGCCCCCTCCGCACTCCCCTCGCCGCCTCACTCCGTGCACTGCACTCACTTAATTTTATGCCAAAACAATGACACGCCATAAATTTAAACGGATTTGCGTTGCGCCTCGAGCAAAACGTCGTCGTCGTCGTTGGCGTCGCTCACCAACCCTCAACGAACGTCTAAGTGAGGTGTGTGTGGGGGGGGGGAGGTGTTGTTGTTGTGCCTTGAGGGCGGCCACTGTCACAGCACCTCAGACAGCGCTTTGAACTTATTTCGCCAAACACGAATTTAAAGTTCACATTTTTGTGATTAGTGTCAAGCATGGAGCTTTTGGCAGCACTCCACGTTCTGTGGCGAATTAGGCAATTTATTAAACGAGCTGGATTAAGAGCGAGTGCCGCTAAAAATGGAAAATTGCAATCACTTTGCATCACGTTCCCTTCCACACACACTTTGTTCCCTGCAGCTGCTGCTGAAACTTTTTTAACTGCTTTATGAAGTGCTTATGCATCGGGCTTAAACTGCAGCCGCCTAGAAATTCGAGCAGGGCTTAAATAGTTTGCAGAGTTATGCGTTCGTGTGACATTTATGAACTCTGCGACAAGCCGGAGAATGGCGAGCACAATTTAGTAAACTGAGCAGACAGTGAATGTTAATTAGCTGCTAGAACCACGACCACTATAATAAAATAACACAATCGAAATAGCGACAGTTGAAATCATCCACAATTCGTTTGTCAAACTCTAGCAAAAAAATACTTAAACTTCAGCTGACGAAATATGTAAATTTCACCAGCTAAATTCACAAAAATATGTCGTGTGTAAATTTATGAGATTTGTAATTCAATTAAAAAGAGTTTACGTAAAAGTTAGAAATAGAAAACTGAGTAGAGAGCGAATAATTTATGAAAATAGCAAAGGAAATTAGTTTGCAGCACAATAGAAAACTTCACTTTGGCAACTTTTCATTCTTATTGCTATTTGAATTAAATTAATTACGGCACTTTATGGTTCTCACTCAATTTTTAGCATCTGCTTTTAGACATCGCAATATTTAATGTATATTATTTACTTGTAACACTTCTCTTTGATTTAAGCCCAAGGAAACTTGTAAATTTTATTGTTTTTAAATTGAATTTGGCATTATTTGATGCTCAATCGATCTTTAGCAACTACTTATTATACAATATTTGCTTGGTAAGCTTCACTTTGTTGTCCAAACATGGCAGATTTGTCTGCCTTTTGTTATTACAATTAAATTGAATTTGGCTTTATTTGTTGACCGCTTTTAAGCTTCAATCAATCTTTAGCAGCTACTTTTGGACATTCGAATTAACTTCTACATGTTGAGCCCAATATTTTGTGACTCTTCCACTTGTCACTGCTATTTATGCAACTTATTTGGCCAATCTGTTTAATATAATTTTATTCAGTGCTTAAAGCAGTCGCCGTGACAGCATCTTTCATCTTTGGCGAGCTTTGCTGCAAACGTTTTGTGCGTGAAACTTATCGAAACTATTAAAGAGCTTTACTAAGTTGCAAAGTAGCAGCGTGGGGGTGGATGAAGAGGGAGGAGAGGGGCGGGGGCAGAAAGATCGCAAGTAACAAGTAACAAGTAGTAAATAGTTAACTTGTGAAAGCTATGCGAAAACTTAAAGCCAAAAGACGTGCAAATAATTTGCCAGCTCCGCCACGAAACTGGAGCAGGGGCAAAAACTTGGGAGTTGGAGACCCGAAGAAGGAGGTGGAGGAGGTGGAGGAGGAGGAGGAGGCGGAGGAGGCGGAGGCGGAGGCGGAGGAGGAGGCGGAGGATTGCGTGCCTGTCAGCTAAGCGCTGCTAGCGAAGGGCGCCATCTAGCGGCGTGTCAGTCAGACTTGATGTTTATATACTCGCTCACACACACACGCACACACACACACACACACATGGGAGGGAAGCACATACACTTTATTCTGATATTGATATGGCAGTTGCACGCACAACGCTGCGCTCCACGCACTCGCCTAAAAGCTTGCTATATGTTTCATGGTTGCCCTGCACTGAGAGAAAAAGCGTTGAGCTAATTTGACTGTCATACTCTTATATATAATCTTCATAATTTGTATTAACTTTTGTTTTCATTTTTTACTCTCTTTCGCTGAGATGTTTAGGTGCTTCTATGTTCATTACTTAATAAATAAATTACAAAAAAATAGCACTCTAATAAGGACTAAATTCTGGAAACATTTTCAATTCATTATTGCTCCAAAGAAGCTTGTTTTCAACTCGTTTTAAGTTTAGAAACTCTCTCTCAAGAGGCTCAGAAAATATAAGCTAAGGGTTTGCATTTAAAATATTTCTTAAAAGCAGCATCTATTTTTTTTATTAAACTGAACTGAACTAAACTGTAATCAACTGCTGATTGCAGAGACGTTCTTGCAAAAGACAAAGAAAGTAGAAGCAAAAGTTCTCAATTTGAAGAGCTTCTTAAAAATACTGTCCCTTTATTTTATTTTTTACTTCGACTTACGATCAACTGAACTAACTGTGATTGATTGCTGATTTTTTAAACTTTATCTGAATTTCAGCAGTTTTTTAAAAGCAACATCTGTTTTTTATTTATTAAATAACTAAACTGAATTGTGTTTACCTGCTGATTCTACAAACTCTCTTTGCAGAGAAACACAAAGTAGAAGCAAAAGTTTCCAATTCAAATTGTTACTTTAAAAAAAAGTTTCTTTGCTTTTCACTGAATAACTCGACTAAACTCTGATTAACTGCAGATTTTACCAATTTTCTCTTAATTTAAACAGTTTCTAAGTAAAACACTCTGTCTGCTTGCTATTTTATTAGCAACTGAAGTGAACTGTGATTAACAACAGCGAAGAATTCCAATATTCACTGCGCCTCAATTGCAACGTAGAATTGACAAATGCAGGAATTTGATGCGTCACTTCACTTGTTTCTCTCCGTGTACTTTCCGCCCCCAACCTGCCCCTGAGCGTGTGTGAGTCATTGTCGGGTCTCTCCACCTCCCTCCCTGGCTACCTCCCTCCCTCCACTTCACTCCACGCGCTTCTCTCGTTACCCGTTACTCGTCCCAACGGGCATCATTTTCATTAAAATTTTAATAGCCTTGTTTGCCAGCGTTGTTGTGTGTGTGGTTGTGGCAGCCTTCGGAGCCTTGGCTCTACTCAGAGCCTTTGGGCTGTCTGGCAACTAAAAAGTCATATCCATAACTTGTCTAAAACAATGTCCTTCTCGGGCCAATCTCAAGAGTCACTCAACGCTCAACACTCGACAGTCGGCAGTCGACAGTGAAACTAAAACGCAATTCTTGCTGTCCAGAATTATTTCACTCTGTTTACTCTTTGTGCATTTCAAAGCCACGCAAATACAGAGGGCAGCAAAGGCAACAAAGTAAACAAGAGCACAGGATCACAAGCAGCAGAAGAAGGACGAAGCTAATGCAGTTGTCGAAGCTATAGAGTTTAAGTTGCTATCTGCTGACTTTAGGACAAGCTTTGCTGTTTACTAAATAAAATTTATAACAAATCATGTATTAAAATAGAACTGTTCGATTTACTGAATGCATAATATCAATAACGAGTATTATTCATTTTCTTAAAATAAATAAAGAGTGGGGAAGAAACGCGATTCCTTGTTAGACATTTTTGCTATTCGAGCGCTGCTAAAACTTAAACGCATGAAGTAAATCAAAGAAAACTTGGCACACATAATTTATGTTTAATAAATGGGCATAATTAATTGTATAAAATAATACATAGATGACCGAAATATTTGCAGAAAAGTAGAGAGTTGTCTGCATAATTTCACAAAAGAAACTTTTAGCTAAAACATTCTCTACTTTAACTGCGATTTTAATCAGCTAATGCTGCCAACTGAACCTAGGACAGCTTTCAGCAAAAGTTTGCGCTGATCGACAAAGCTATAGCACGGCCATAAATCTGCTCGACGTCAGCTGTAATCAGTTTAGAGCGAGAGAGAGAGAGAGAGAGAGAGCTTAAAGCTGAAGGGTTCGACGTTAAAGCGACGCGTGTTGGCTGCGGTTGGGGGGGGGGGGGAGTTGGTTGGTTGGAGCCACAGCAATGAGTGGACACATATGTGTGCAATAAAACCAAAGTGTAACCGAGTGATGAACGCATCGAAGGCGTAACTGGCGGTGGTGCGGGGGGGGGACTGAGGGTAAAACGCAAACAAGAAATTCCAATAAACTAATTTGCACACGAAAGCGAGGCCAGCGACAGCGAAGGAAATGGAAATAAAACTGTTTGAGGGACTCCAAAGAGGCAAACGAAGGGGCAGAGGGGGGGAAGCTGTGTGCGGGGAGGGGGAGGGGGGGAGGAGGGTAGTCGAGGCTGTCGGGCAATGCGAATGCTGTCGGAATATTTGTGTATGAATTTTAAGCAGCTGTAAAAAATGCAAAGCCAATAAAAGGGATAAAATTGAAAAGCGCCACGTCTCGCACACACATGCGAAGAGAGGGGGGTGGAGGGCAGAGGGGGGAGGGTGGTGTAGGGGGGGAGTGTAATTGTAACTGCTCTCTTGAAATATTTACAAAGTGTTCGCTCGGCATGGCGATAATAAATTAGCGTCGCGTTTCGTATTATTGACTGGATTTTGAATAATAACACACAAAGGACCCTCGCCAGCGGCGCCCCAAGGAGCAGCCAGCAAGGGGGGGCAGGGGGCAGGGGGGGAAGGCCGCCAAGGTGCCCGCCAAGAGCAAGCGATGGCGAGAAATCGAGATGGAAACCCAAGAGCTGCCATAAGGAAAGGCGCCAAAGAGCAAGAAGAGTTTCAGGGTGGCGAGGGGGCAGATGGGGGATGCAAGCGAAAGAGTCTTAGTGTGTGTGTGTGTGTGTGTGTGTGTATTTCACACAACTCAGCACAATTGCGCACATAAATTTAATGCGCCAAATAATACGCAAGACAAGTGAAACGCATATTCACGTTGACTGCGCCAACGAGTGCGAATCTGAATGCGAATGTGAATCTTCTCGTATTCAGACTCGCACTCGTGCATTGCGCACAATTCACTGACAACCAGCAGCGAGCAGGGAGCGGAGCGGAGAGTGCAAAGTGTGCACAGTGTCGCTATTTTAGACAGCGAACTAAACACAAGACAGCGGCGTCGTCGAATGCAACTAGAGCTTTCATGAGCTAAATCAACTTACGCATAAGTCTAAAGCTCTCACACCTCTACGCTTTAAAACACACAGCTTTTGATTAACTTTAATGAGCTTTGGCCTCAACAACAACATATAAAAAGCTCTTGCAACTCTACGTTCGAGATCACACAGCACTTAATTTACTTGCATGAGCTTCAGCTTCAACAAAAAGCTATAAAAACTCAACTTAGGTAAAACTCTTACGCTCCACGCTTTTGATTAACTTTCATGAGCTTTAGACGCTAATAACAACATATAAATTTACTTTCATGAGCTTCAGCTTCAACATAAAGCTATATAAACTCTTATTAGATACAACCCATACAGCTCGACGCTTTTGATTAACTTTCATGAGCTTTAGACGCTAATAACAACATATAAATTTCTTACAACTCTGCACTTTACGATACACAGCACTTAATTTACTTTCATGAGCTTTAACTTAACAACACCACCCTAAATATAGTTGTTACCCTTCTACACTTTAAAACACGCAGCTTTTTACTAACGTTCTTGAGCTGTGGCCTCAATAACAACATATAAATTTCTTACACTTTAATGAACTTTAACTTCAACAAAAAGCTACACAACATCAACCATCAAAGTTCTTGCCCTTCTATACTTTCAAACATACAGCTTTTCATTAACATTCTTGAGCTGTGCCTCAATAAAGCTCCTGCAACTCTATACTTTAAAACACACAGCATTCAATTAACTTTCATGAGCTCCAGCTTCAACGAGACCTTAGACACAAAACAGGCTCAATCTGTCGCTTTTAGCAAGCTTTAAGCATAAAGCGCATTAAATTGCAGCTCGACAAAAACTTAGAAACAACATTTCTTCGATTTTACAGACTATTTTATGGCTCAAATATGCACAAAATCTAAATTTGTTGCCAACTTTTTCTTAGCGTAACAACATTAACGCCTTTAAGCTATTTAATTAGTGGATTTTAATGCGCTTTCAGCTGCTCGCTTTAAAGAGCTTTAGCTGCAAAATAATTGCAACAATCTAACACTTCTGCCACGAACACATTATGCACATAATGAGGGCGCTTTTGCACCACTGTGCAGCTGCACAGTGCAACTGGAGAAACTTGAAAAACTTTCTACTTTTGTGCGTCGTTGTTGCTGTGAATTTATATGCATGTACACATTTTTTTGTGCACAACTTGAGATTTACACAAAATACATACAAAAAGTGAAAGAGAGCGAGCAGAGGGAGGGGGGGGGAGGGCGTCAGAAGAGGGCAGAAGAGAGCAAGGGGAGCTGTGGACTCATTTGAATGTATTACAGCAAGTTTTAGATGTACAAAATGGCAGCACAAAAGGACACAGAACGATGTTGCCGACATGAATTATTTAGAACACCCAAGTGGGGGGAGGAGCAGGGGGAAACCAGGCTGCAGGGGGAATGCGGGGGCGATGGGGTGCGGCGAACTCGAATTGCGGCACAGTGGATACGTGTGTAATGTTTGATTAAATTTGTTGCCACTTGTTGTAGCGACTTTTTGGCGAGGCGTCGGAAATTAACTCGTTTTATTGCGCATTTCATTTAACGAGAGCCGCATGGGGGTGTCTCACGTTGAAGGTAGGGTGTGGTGGGTTGGTGCTTAACTAATTTCTCAATTGCAATTGCGGGTCAAATATCATAACATATCTCGCCAGCGCTCCCCACACCGCCCACATTACGAGCCACAAACAATAATTCACTCACACGAAGCACAAAGGCAAACAGAGAAAAAAATAAGCAACACAATTTATGCGGCAGTGGTGGGTTAAGCCACGCAAGGCAATCAACAATTGTTGCATGAATAAACAGACAGGCAGAGAGAGAGAGAGAGAGAGAGAGTGAATGAGAGGCTGCTGCTGCCTATTTCGACGACTGATTGTTTGAGGCTAATGATTGCCAGCACTCAGATCACTGCGCAATTTTTCCTTCTCAGCACTCGAGGGGGGGAGGGGGAGGTGGAGGTTGCTCCAAATTGTGCCATCAAAAGTAATGCGCAGGCGGCGGGGATGGCGAAATTATAAAGGACAATGCGAGCGCCGCCTGTCGACAGTTGGGTGATGAAAATAGATGTGGATGGACACGAGACGCTGTGGAAAAGCCCACAGCAAATGGGTGTGAGAGATTCAGTTACGGCTGAAACAAATTGCAGCTCAGGCAAATAGAAAGCACGATAAGCAGCCTAGGGAGGGGGAAACTACAAGTGGGAGGTGTGGCAGACAAATAGCGTGCTGAAGCAAAGAGTTTCCCAAATAACCAGTAAATAGCAGTGGGCAGCAGTGGGTTAAGCTAATGCTGAAAGGCTCAATAAAATGAACTTGAGAACGGTGAAAACATTTCACACACCGGGAAGTCAATAAGTTTCAGCTGTAGTTCACTTTAAATAAAGCTAAGTTGAGCTGTTAAAACTGATTTTCAAGGGAGTGAAAATAGGAAGTAAATTTATTTTAAGAAATTTTAGTTATTTGACAAACATTCCCATATAAATGACCAACTTTTGGAAGCCTTAATAAGACCTTTAGTCGACTAGGAGAAGTTTAGTGAACAAATAGTAACTCACAAGTCGGTTTTAAATAATTCTTTTTATAGATAATTGTAAATATGAATTCCCAACTCAAATAGTTTCTAAAACTCTATGCGCTAATCGAAACTTTCATTTCAGTTTAACTAAACTTCAGTGAAATTTTTTAAGCTGATTTTCAAAGCAGAAAAATGGAAGAAAGCAAATTAATTTATTGAAGCTATTTGAAGTCGTAGAGGAAATTTTCTGAATAGCAAACGAAAATGCAATGGATTTAAGTAAGTTCTTTGACAGATAGTTTTAAATATGAATTCCAAATAGTTGCTAAAATTGTTTTCGCTAATCTAAATGTTAGTTCAATTTTAGATAAAGTTCAGTTGAACAATCAAACTGATTTTCAGAAGAAAAAGTAAATGAATATTTAGGAAATTGACTGATTTTTCAGAATTTTTAAAATTCCTTTAGTCAACTAGCAGAAATTTAATGAATAGCAATGAAAAATGTATGAAAATGCAATAGTTTAAAGTAAGTATTATTTGTAGATAAACAACTTATGAATTCTCAACTCAAATAGTTGCTAAAAACAATTTAAGCTAATCGAAATTTTCGCTCATTTTATTTGAAAAACTTTCCAAGCTTAGCTCGATTTTTGAAGCTGATTTTCAGAGGAGAAAATAGCAAAAATGTATTTAAGCTTTTAGAACTAACTAAAATCAATCAATGATATAGTATTATAAGTTTATTGATTTTTTTTTTGCACTCTCCGCCCATTTTAAATACGATTTCTCAACACAAATAGTTAAAACTCTTTACGCTAATCGAAATGCAATAAAAGTTCGGCTCCAAGTGAAAACGTGAACAAAGTTTTGCAGGTGGCTGGGCAACAACAACGAGAAAAGCAGCCACAAATGAAATTTGCAATAAATTTGCTTTGCTAATGGAATTTTGGGAAAATATTTATTGAACAGTTGCATTGACCCCTGGCCAAATTTCATTTAGAATAATTGCATTTGAGCCCATGGGCGTTGGGCCGCAAAAAACGTAATAAAAACAACAAACAAAAAACAACTCAAACCTCAAACTCAATCCCAAAAACCCGAAACCCAAACCGGAAGCTAACTCGCATATCTAATAATTTTAAGTTCACATAATTCAATAGCATCGGGAGAGCGAGAAAAGCCCCAAAGGCCGAAGTTTGCTACATCTTCTTATTTGTGTTTTTAGTTTCATTCTCGTGCTCGTTTCTTTTAGAATAATAAACAATTTACGAGTTGCAGGCTTTGACCAACTGGCAAACGGCCTTTGGGAGCCACACACACACACAAAGTTATATATTATTAGAGCATTCATTCTATAGGCCGGTTAGGGACGCAATTCCAGCTGCTTTCTCTGCTCGTCCCCCTCCATAACTTTTGGCTGTTTTGTTTGCTTGTTTGCTGCGAAAACTTTCAGCATAGTTGCTTAATATGTGTATCGAATTTGCCGATAATTGTGCGAGTTATATCATTTGAAATTCAATATACATGAGCAGAGCACGCGATGAGGCTTATAAATCAAGCGCCACACACATTTCCAACTTATTTATGAACTTGTGGGCGGCACAACAATTTGCCACAGCTCTTTATTATATTTGTGCCTGGCATCTTTTAATAGTTTTACAACTTTCTGGACGTTGAGCAGTTGGGGGAAGATGATTCAACAACTTGAGGAGAGCGCAATTTAAATGTGTTATGCAACGGGTTCTGAAAACGTTTCGGCGAAATTGAAACGAAAATTAAACAGGGAATTCAAGGGAAAACCACGCAACCCGAGACCCAAATTGATATGGAGATGATGTGCCCCACACACACCCACACACACAAGCACACAAGCTCTCATTTTACACACATAATTACAGGGTAGACAGAAGACGAGGCCAGGCAAACTCAGCAACTCAGCAGGGCGGACAGGAAGCTGACTGAGAATTATACGTACAAGGAAATGTTCAAAATTGAATATTTACATAAGTAAAAATATTTTGTGGCATACTTCTTGGGGGGGCAGGCAAAATTGTTTTGTGTGTGTGTGTGTTGCGGTTTCTTCGGTAACTACTTAAGCTGCCAGTGAGAATTTCGTTGCCATTTGTCTTGGAGCATCGCATTTTTCTCGCTCGGCTGGAAATCAAATTGACAGCGACAGCCGCAGCCGCAGCTACAAGTGGGTGGCAGGCAAACCTGGGGCCTGGGGCAGGTGGCAGGCACGCAGCAGACGTGTCTGCAGCAGAGAAGCACTTCAGCATGATTAGTAGCCGGACAGACAGCGAGACGGGAGAGAGACTGAGAGACAGGTGGGAGATTCACGTGAGCCGTCATGTCACAATGCGGCTTCGAGCACATAAATCTAAGCTGAAGTGCAGCTGAAATTCGAACTGGACGAGAGCGAGACCTAAGACTGAGACTGAGACTGAGAACAGGAATGTGAATGGGAATGAGACGGAGACGGAGAGTTTCGAATGCGCGCGGAGGCAGTTTGATAAACCCATCAAAATCTGAGAACTTTTAGCCAGACAACAAGTGAATTTTTATTTATTTATCACCTTGTGCTGCTCTGCTCCCTGGCTCCCTGGAGTTGCTGTCGCCAGCGCCGCTTATCGAGTTGGACAGCTGACAGACGTGGCATAAAAGAAGAAGTCTTGTGAGACGACAACATTTTCAAGTGCCACAACCGCAGCGCACTTGCAACTTTCTCTCCCATTCTCTGCTGTGATAAATGGTCTGCCTGTCACTTGGTTTCGCCTCACAACTCCCTCCTCGCTGCCCCGTCCGCACACGAGTTGGCAGCGCTGCCGCCAATTGAGGCGCAAGCACGCAACCCCAAAGCGAAAGCTTTAAAAATTGAATTACATTAGCGCAGGACATGCCACACTTAATGCTTAACACTTCAGCTGCGAGCCTAGGGGCTAATGCCTAATTGGGGGCTGCCAACTTGTTGTTGTTGCTGTTGTTGCTGTTGTCGTCGCCGATGACTCATTCGAAATTCAATCGAATTGCCTCCGCACAACTCTATTAGCGGCTAAATTGTTGTCTAACCTGATTTAACGGCGTTGACGCGTCGAGTTTTTGTCGAGCCTGCCAACTTGTTGCTGGCTGTCAGCGTTAAAGCCACAAAAACAATGCGTCAATTCAATTGTGTTTTTAAGTAAGAAAGTTTTTATCTATTTTTCCTCATTTCTCGCAAAATTAAATTGGCGCTGCCAACTTGTCACTGGTTAATTTAAAGCGCAAAAACTAGCTGCATTAATCACAAATTGCATTTGGCAACAAATATTGATTGATACAGTTTTGATTTCACAATGATTTCAAACTTTTCGCAGAGAGCTGCCAACTTGTCAGCCTTAAAATCCCTAAAAACAAAGCGTTAATACGCTTGTCTTTATGTAGAAAGTAGCTAGCTATTTTTTACTTCAATTGAAACTGCATTTCATGCCAAATTAAATTGGCGCTGCCAACTTGTCACCGATAAATTTCAAGCGCAACGCCACCAGCTGCATTAACCACAAATTTCAATTAGCAACAAATATTGCATTAGTTTGATTTCGCAATGATTTCAAACTTTTCGCAGAGAGCTGCCAACTTGTCAGCCTTAAAATCCTTAAAAACAAACCGTTAATACGCTTGTCTTTATGTAGAACGTAGCCGGCTATTTATTACTTCAATTAAAACTGCATTTCATGCCAAATTAAATTGGCGCTGCCAACTTGTCACCTATTAATTGAACGCTTGAGCGTTACACAGACAGCTGCAATAATCACAACTTGCAATTGGCAACAAATATTGCATTAGTTTGATTTCACAATGATTGTAAACTTTTCGCAGAGAGCTGCCAACTTGTCAGCACAGAACGCTGCGGATTTGAGAGGGGAAAAATGTCGTTTGACTTCAAAGTTACTTTGCCAAAGTATTTTAATCAAATGGAAATCGAGCAGCGATGCGTAATGTGACCTGCATCGACTTCGAGTCCAGTTGCCAGTTGTCTTTTGATGATAATTACCAGCTCTCGCTCTCTCTCGCTCTCGCCCAATCAATGGCAACAAATTCAGTTAACTTGGTTAACGTGGCTCGCAGGCAGACGACGACGCAGACACCTCTGTCGAATGGGATCGGAGACCTGGACCACTTCACAGAGCCAAATCAAATTCGACGCTCAATTAAAATTCAATTTGTTGCGCGCCATTAATTAGATTCCCTCCCCCTGTTGCCCCATTGCCCCCTTCCAGCCCTCACTCAGCTCCAGCTGCGCCAAATGAACTTTCGACAAACAAACTCAGACAGACACCTGTGACCAAAGACCGCAGACCTGTCACCCCTCCCCCTCCCCACGCCCCACTCCCCTCTCCGACTCTGTAACCTCTCTGGAGTCCTTTCCAGTGCAATTTTTCTGCAGTAATTAGGGGGAGAAGCCGAAATAGAATTTTGTGATGCTTCAATTAGATGTAATCTATGCGCATAAATTGCGGGGCCAAGCAGACGGATGAGCGTGGCATGCAACATGTGGCAGAGGCACGCATAAATTACGCAACCCAGCGCTCGCTTTAATTGTTTCTTTTTTTTTTTTTTGTTCATTTCAGCGGTCAATGCACGTTGTGCTCGATACTCAAGTAATAGATATATATATATATATATGTATGTATATAGTGTATATTTAGTGTTGGAGACACTCACCTGCTTCTGCAACGTGTTGGAGAGCTCCTCGAGGCACTCCTTGCGCTCGAAACGCTCGAACTTGAAGCTATTGGAGCGATAGAGCTCATTGTCCTCGCGCCGACGATTGCGGCACAGTCGCCGGGTGATGATGTTGCCGCTGCCACTCAAGCGAGGACTGTTCAAAAATAGCGGGAAGAGCGAAAGAGTTTTGTCTTATCAATTGTTATTCAACACGGTGCGGCATCAACTTGAGCCACCAGAGCAAATAAAACTGACGCAGTGCCGCCTCAAAGGCGCAACGACCCCGAACCCTGTAGTGCCAACTATTTGCACTTCAAGTGGCTTCAACTCACAGGCTCTAAAGGCTTGAGCTGTTCTGCTGGCCAAGGTAGAAAGAGATGGACAGACGCTTAAACGGATTGTTTAAGTGTGCAAATCGATTAGTTGGAAAATTATCAAGCACAGGGTCTAACACAGTCAAAACAGGAGCGCACATTTTATACTTCGTTTGTGTGGTTAAGTAACATCATCTCGCTTTAAAAATTACTACAACTGCGACAATTATTATTATTATTATCATTGCGCAAAAGTTCTCTTCAATATATATTTCAGCTTTATGTTTAAAATTGTGAATGTGAAACCTTGCAAGCCACAAAATAAAATAAGCATGTATAAGAAGACTAAACAAAAGTATATAAAACATATTAAAATTGAAGTTTTACTAAATACTTCTCAAATGTTAAACTCTTCACTGAAACGTGTGTAAATTTATTGAAGATATTCTAAACAAATTTATTAATCATCTTCGATGTTTATTCTACATAAGTCTACAGTTCTCATGTCTATAGTCAGTTGCTTTAAAACAACAAACTAAAATAAGAGACGGATTTAAGCATACTTGCATAAAGCTAGCATCTTTTAAAACATATTACAATCGAATTTTCACTATCAAACTCTTCAATTATTAATTTTTTAAATGAAACATTGTGAATTAAAATGAATAAATCTAAAGAAATGTATGAAACTTCTTTGCAACCTATTCTACATGAGTCTATTGCGCTTATAACTATATTAAATTTCATTGAAATAACTAAATAAAATAAGAGAAGGATTTATGAATACTACATAAAGTAAATATCTCCAGAAATATTTTAAACCATATTAAAATAGAATTTGCAGCAAGAAACTGTTCCAAAGTCAAGCTCTTAAATGAAACTTTGTAAATTGAAACAATAAATGCTACAAAATAATATTAAAACTCTTCTAAAACGTTCTCTGCATGAGTCTATTTCTCACTGACTATTTTAAGTTTCTTTGTGTATTTACAAAATAAAGTAGAAACTTTTGAAACATTTTACAATTGAATTTTCAGTAAACAAAACGTTGTAAATGTAAGCAAAATATTCTAAAATTTCTGAAGCTTCTTCGAAGTTTGTGCAACTTCGAAGTTTGTGCTACCTCCAAGTCTATTATAGCTTTCGTGACCATATCAAGTTACTGCCCTAACTTGAGACCCGAAGTAACGAAGTTCAAATGGTTTGCTAAGCACTTTTGCCAATCGTTTTCCTGCTCGAATTTCCCTAATCAGTTAAGCAATAGCTGCGCGCATTGCCTAATTGCATGTGATCAAAACTAGAAATATGACTTCCTTGCCACCTTGCCACAACAGCCCACAAAAAAAAGAATGAAAGGGGAAAAAATAGGAGCAAGAAGGCGTTGATGATGTTGCTGAGCTGATGAGGTTTTTTGAGGGGTTTTGGGGGGTTGGGGGGACGGGTAAATGGTAAATAAGGTGGTTTCGCAAATGGCCACCCACATCATTAAGTTTGGCGCTTGCGGCTTGTGTTGTCAACAGAGGCCACCTGGCTGGTGGCAAGCGGCAAGCGGCAAGCGGCGAGCGGCAAGCAGCTCGTTAGCTGCAGCTTCATTAAAATTTGACACATTTGGGACTGAAAGAGTTGAGCTGATGCTGTCGACGCTGCCGCATTAAAGCCGCAAATTTAAGAAGGCGCCACATGGGAAAAGTTCGCGTTGAAGGAGGATGTCGACGACCCACATTTGCATTTTGCATTTTGCATTTTGCAGTTCGTATTTTCAGTGTTCCCTCCACTCGAATGAAGCCAACTAACCGACTCAGTTGCAACGCCAGCGAAGCTTGCCACAAAACCCAAGCAGCCAACAAAACAAAACGAAACAGCAAAAAAAAAAAAAAAAAAACAGCAACGAAACTCGCTGGGCCAACACAAAAAGCACAAATACACTCAAGTGCCTGCCACTTGCGACTTGCAACTCCAAAGTCCGTTCCTCCCCCCTTCCCCACCCTTGCAACATGGAGTTGCTTTTGGGTGCCACACTCACCCGCATGGCTTGCAGTGCGTCATATGCAGATCCCAGTTGAGATGGAAGTTGAACATGCGCAGCTTTGCCACCGCTCGCTGCCTCAACGAAATGTCCGGTGCAGCTGCAGCTCCACCTCCTCCTGCGCCGCCTGCGCCTGCAGCAGCTGCTCCAGCTGCACCTGCCGCTGCTGTCATTGTGCCCGACGAGCTGTTGTTCATGGCTGCGGCACGCTGCGAGTTCGGATACATCATGACGGTCCCGCTGGGCGCCGATGTGGCGAATAATCGATGTGAACTCGAGCCACCGCCGCCGCCGCCGCCATGATGACCATGGTGGCCATGACGATAGTGCTGGTGGTGCTCCTTCAGCGTGTAAAAGCCACCGGAGGAACTGCGAAGCGAGCAGAAGGATAAACGAGAAAATAAGTTCAAACTCTGTATATTGAATTTATATGATGCCATCAACCTACAAATCTTTTCAGCACATTATTCTAAGCAACGAAATTGACTTAAGGCAAAAGTATAATAAATTAAAAGTATATTATAATAATCGTTGACTCGCTAAACGACTGAGCTATGAGCAGACAGTTTGAATTGTGAAAACTAGAAGGCGTAAATTTGTATACAAGATTAATTAGGCGCTATTTTGCAAAATTCCAACTTGAACTGTCTTAAATCATGCATTGAATTTAGTATGAAAAGAACTCAGACCTAACAATGTCTTGCGAATCTTTGCACTCAAAGTTAGTGTCTTCAATTGTCTACCGAGAAATTCGTAGTCAACGTCTACAAACACTCCTCAGTCACAACAAATTTATTACATGAACTTCTTAGTGATTTTAGCATCTTTCATTTTACTAAGAATGATATTTAGATAGACTCTTGAAACGTTAAAAAATTGCAATTCAACTCCTTAAAAACAGTCACCACATTAGTATATGAATTTCTTAGTGCAACATACTGATTTTAGAATCTTCTATTTACTAATATTTAGTCAAACTTTAACTGATTAAAGTTGAAATCATGTTTTATATAGCTGCTCCCTAAAGTAGTCGAGATTAATTGCAGATTCCCCGTGCTGAGGATGGGAAGAAGATTGCAGTACTTACGACATATTATCGCCGCCGCCGTCGCCCACACAGCTGGTCACACCGGCCATGCCGCCGCTGCGTCGCGGTCGACTCTTGCGCCGGCGTCGACGTCGACGCTCCGAGGATGCAGTGCGCGTTTGCAGCACATGCTGACTGAGCGATTTGTGGTAGCTGGCAGCGGTTGATTGCTGTGCTTGTCCGCTGACGCCGACGCCGACGCCAACGGCGCCGCCGCTGCTGGCCAAACGACGGCCGGTAGCATTGCAGCCACCCACCGCTGCGGGAACAGCGACAGTTGCGGAGCTGGCGCCACCTGGCGGCTGTAAGCCCTGCACGGCCACAACAAGCTGAGCATCACCAAAGCCGCCCGCTGAGCTGATGGTGTCGGTGGATTGTGGCGTTGCAGCGCTGCCCAGTTGTTGTTGTTGTTGCTGCTGCTGCTGTTGTTGTTGTTGCTGCTGTTGCTGGGCGTGGGACTGAGACTGCGATTTGCTGTTGCGCAGGCTGTGATTCACTTTGCGCCACATGCGCTCCATGCTTGTGGATTTTAGTTATTTGCTTCTAGCTACAGGCGTTTGCGGAAGGGTGGCGGGGAAAGGAGGGGGCCCCAGCACTGTAGTGGAAGCTATCGTTGTAGTTGTAATTGTTGTAGTTGTAGTTGTTGTTGTGGTTGTCGTTGTCGTTGTCGTTGTCTTATTGTTTCGAGTCGGCAGTGTTTAGTTTTATTGCTATTGTTGTTGCTGTTGTTGTCAGCTGTGCGAACAGCAGCGACGCCGGCAGCGACATAGCTACGTCCTTACACACACTCACACCCTCACACACACGCACGCAATCACTCACTCACGCACACACACTCACACACAATAACAAAAAAAAAGCTACTCAGCAGGAACTATGCATTGTTGTTTTTGTTGCGATTGCGATGGCGATGGCGATGGCGATTGCTTTAGTAGTTGTTGTCTCTCTTCTTAATACTCGTCGTCGTTGTTGTTGTTGTTGCTGTTGTTGTTGTTATCTGTGTGGATTGCGGAAGCAGAAAACAAAAAGCAATGAATTGAGTTTAACCAAACACACACTCACAAAAGCTCACTGGTCTAGCACTCTATACGTTTGTGTTTGTGTTTATGTGTATGCGTGTGTGTGTGTGTGTGCAAAAACTTTTGTCATGCACTTTTAGGTTAAGCACGCGCTTCACTCATTTCGTTAAGCCGCGCCATTGTTTTCGTTGTTGTTGTTGTTGTTCTTGCTGTTTGCTGTTGCACTTGTGAATGAAAATGTGAAATGGTGAATTGCAGAGAGCCATTGAGCGAGGCGCACACGAAGAAAAATAAACTAAAAAAAATAACTATCGGCTGGATGTCTGTGTGTGTATTTTAGTTTGCCGTCTTTTTACAATTCAATTTTTATAATATTTTGCACTAGTTGTTTGTCTTTTTTTGAATTCCAATTCACAAATAAATAGCTGCAATCAACAGCAGCCAAAAGCAACAGCGACAACTGAAACTGCGACGACGACAACGACGACGACGTCCACGGCGACGTTAAGCGACACACATTTCACGTTTTGTCTAATTTTGCGTTAGTAATGAGAGAAGAGCGCAAAAAAAAATACACACACACACACAGAGACACTTGGAAAGTTGAAAACAGGAGAGTTTAACAGGCGCGTTGGCAACGAAAGCGACGTATTTGTTGTCGTTGTCAAGATGTTGTTTCTTTTTTCTTTTTTTTTGTTCCTTTTCAGCTTCTTCACCTCGCTCACAGTGGGCAGAAAGCTGCGCTGTAACTGCACTGCACTAACAAAAACAAGAACAGTGCAAATGCAAGCCAATCTAAGTTGCATAGCAGTTAGCTTTGCTCTAGCAGCACAACGCTGTTAAATCGGCAACACTGTCCGATCAGCTGTCAAAGCACTTGACTTAGCTGATCAGCATTGCATCTATCTTTTTTTGCGGGCTATTGGCGAATTTGTATTTTCTATTTGGGCTGGGCAATGGATTAGTCATCCAGTTGACAATTCGCAACCACTGTGCCTGCTGTGCTCTCTCGTTCACCTCCACGCTCTCTCTCTCTCTCTCTCTCTCGCTCTCAGCTGCTCTCTGCGTGGGCGCAAGTTACGGTATTCTGCCACGTTCTGTGTATAACACAAACAATTTGCGCTTGACGCTGCAAGGGACTTCCTGCTGTGACTGTGTGAGAGTGCGATGAGCAGCGCAATACTACAACTACAACAACAACTTTGCTCGTATCATATCAGTTAAGTCACCCAAAAATTTGTTGCCTATTTCTGGGTTGGCAAAAAAAAATATTACACACACACACACCGGACGAGTTGCGGTAAAGCTAACAACACTTAGTTACGCTATAAATTTACATTTTACTAATTTTTTTGGTTTTATTTTATCACAAACAACGAATTCGCTGCGCCACTTTTTGGCCAGGAGCAGAGAAGCCTCTGCCCGTTTATTGGCAACGCGCACGCACAAATAAAGCAGCCAGCGACCGCAGCAGCAGCGAGCGACATTCACAACTCAAAAGCAGCGACGCCGCACATTCCGTTACGCTGACGCTGACGTTTGCGCTCTCTATCTTGCTCTCTCTTTCGTTGGCTCTCTTCGGCTCTTTTAAAATGTAAACATTGCAACACACTTCAGAACCGGGCAGCGAACTAGGAAATACTTCTCTCAGTTGGTAACAGGAATTTTCATCAAAGCCGCATTTACAACACACATTTTGAGTTCCTCGCAAGCTTTGCAGGCCGCCATATCGATACTATCGATATTTTAAGCGATAGCTGCAGCTTTATGTCAACGGCTTAGGGACATTTTCGGGATGTGCACGACGGCTTTGCAGCTGGCGCCACCTGTGCTCAGCTAGCGGCAACGACATAGTTGAGCTGACGACGTATAGATGGCGCTAACAATCTTACAAGCGGTGGTACAACTGTCACTTATTTTAAATATTGCTAGCTTAAAATGCAAATGTCAAACAACAATAAAATACAACACATAAATTTAAGAGCTACGTAAACATATTGACAGCTCTTTAAATAAATAAATACAATGGAATGAAAGTAAAGCCTTTGAATAATTACTATAAAAAATAAACAATCTTGACTCCCATCAGCATTAAAACAGCTTTTGTATTTTTTTTGTTTTTTGTATTTAAGTTTCATTTTGTTATAGTATTTTTAATTGGGTTCTTGCTAGTTGACAGTTCCATCATCATTATCGTTATCGTTTATCATTAGCTTTATCGGTATCGCTATCAACCCCCGAAAAATTTCCGCTTATTTGTTATCGTGTGATATTACATAAGTATGTAAACTGGTTTGTTTTGTTTTTTTGTATTTGTTTTTAGATATACTTGGTATATACGCCTTCGATTTCGATTACGATTATGATAGCGATTACGATTGCGTTCTCGTTATCGATTAGCATACATAAAATGTATTTGACTGTTGCTTTTTATAGTTTAAACATTTAGTTTGACATCGAACACACACAAAATGCACACAAAAAATGCCTTTAAATCGTTTTTCCATTTTTCTTTTACTGCTTCTTCTATTTGCTTCTTTTTTTGTTTTCGTGTTGGATAACTTTAGCGATAACTGTACCAAATAGCACTACTTTGGACACTCACACACACAGACACACACACACTCTCACACCCAATCAATCACACACAATCACACAGTTGCACACAAAGTTTTACAAAGGAAATTTCGTTTAGTTGTGTTTGCTTTGATTTTGCGTTTTTTAAGTTTTTACTTTTTTTTTTTTTAGTTTACTCTTAGTTTACTTAAACGTTGGTATTTATTGGCCTATTGCGCAGTTTTACAAATTACAAATTTCGACACTATGAGATCTCAAAATTCATCGTCATAATTTCCCCCCCAAAAATTTACCCTGCCCACTCTTCTTCTTGAAAACACCAAAAAAAAAAAAAAAAAACACTGGAAAACTTTGAGAAATGTGCGCTATTGATTGTGACTGTGGGATTTTCCCGCTGCCAGTGTTGCCACCTGGGCGAGCAACGAGCACGAGAGAAAGAGAGTGAGAGATACCCGCAGTGGGCGAGAGAGAGCGAATGCATCGCTGCTGTTATCACAAAAAGTTTGCTTGGGTAAAATCAGAAGCATTGAAAAAGAACTTGGAGGGTGGGAAAGAGACGGAAGTAGAGAGAGACAGACAGAGACATAGAGAGAGAGAGAGGAAGAGGAAGAGCTGTGGCGCCTGCTATACAATGTTTTAGAGCTACAATACAAATTGTATATATACTATGTCATAATGTATATTGTAGATATATATATATATATATATATCGATCGACTTGACTGATTTCCATTTTTGTTTACTTTTGTTGTTTTTTTTTTTTTTGTTTTTTTGATTTGATATTCTTGTGTATTTGATGTTATAATTTGTAATCGTTAATCTAGTAAAAACCGTTTGCTTCTCATCCACGGCAAAAAGTACAGTTGCCCCCACTCAGCTCACGCCCACGCGCCTATCGATAGTTGTGCGATCGATAAATGGCTGCGTTCAATCCCGTATTGATGATGCTGGCAACTATAGATCTGTATAATATTCTCTTCTGCTTTTGGTATTTTACAAATTCTTTTGTTTGTTTTTCTGTTTCTTTTTTTTGTCATACTGTTGTTGGTCCAGTTTTCTCAATCAATTGTTGTCAATTGTTTTATGTTTTTTATTTTTTTTGCAAAATTTGCTGGCAAAATTCGCTGCACAAGCACAAAAAAGACGCGTGTTTTTATCGTTATCGATACAAATACAAAAAATTGTTTGCGCTGTTGCCGCTCTGCACCAAATTGCTTGCAGGCAACGTTGCATGTTTTCATTACGTTTTTCGTTTTCTTCAGTTTTTCCATTTCATTTTTTTTTTTTCATTTTTTTTGCGTATTAGTTTTAAAAACTCTACCGACAACAAAATATATAAAACTACGCTGCAAAAATTGCCCAAATTTTCTTGTTCGCCATTTTTGCTGTTGTGGCTTTTAGGTTAAAAATCGTTTTAAAAATGTTTGTTACGTATTACGCCAAATATTTGTTTTCGGTTACACATTCATTACGTCATCGTCTTGGAGCTGCTGCTGCTGCTGCGGCTTCTGCTGCTTCTTCAACATCAAATATATAATTGCTATTTATTTTTCGAATATACACATATATATTTATGTATATGTATATATATATATTTATATATATATATATATAGATATATTTATATTCCGATTATGTGGTATGCATATGTACAATCTTTAGCATAAAAACTGGGGGTGTTTTTTTTTTGTTTAAATTAAGTAAAGTTACGAAAAAAAAAATGTTGTAGTTGTATGTGTGGTTGTGTGTGTGTGTGTGTATCGAATAAAATATATATATGTATATGTTTAAGGACTGCATACAAATAATAAATTAATTCATTAGTACAAACTAAATAAGCTTACATTGGTAGATTGTTTAAATCATCTTCATCATCATCATCATCATTATCATCATCATACGTTAACAACAAAAATTCTCTTATACAAATAGTTGGTTTAAAAAAAAAAAAAGAATCATATTTAAATATATATATATAAATATATATATCTATACATACATATATTAAGTATACGTTAAGTGTACATCTTCTAGTTGCAGTTGTTTGTATTACAAATAATTCACTTTAATTAAGTTACGTTCTTTTTACTGTTACGTTCTTCTGTTTACGTTTCTTTCACTTTTGCAGATCGTTCGACAAAAAATAGACCTAATCCGAAAATAAACTTTGATTTTGCTTCTGCACTGCTTCTGGCGCTGATAAGTATGCTACACATTATTTGCTTTCGTTAATTTCTCCATCTTTCGCAATCGCTCAATTTTTTCTTTTGGTGTTACATGTTTTTGCTTCAACTCGTAAGTTTTTCTCCTTTTAAAAGTTACAAATTTTCTTGTTTTGCTTATGACTACAAATGTTTGTTGTTGTTGTTGTTGTTGTTGCTGTTGTTGTTGTTGGTCGTCATGGACAGAGCGCCCGCTGTTGCTGCTGCTGCTGGCTGCGACGCCGGCGTCGCTGCTGTTCACACAAAAAATGTCAAAAGTGTTTTTTTTTTGTATTCATCGTCATGCTCTCCCGCTCTTCACGAGGCAGACGGAGAGTAGGTGTGTATGTATGTGTTTGTGTGTATGTGTGAAAGTTTGAGAGCGAGTGCAGCCCACAGCAAAGCAAAGAGAGTGCGAGCGATCATCAAACGCTCTCTTTCAATTATCAAAAGTGCTCCAAAGCTCTGCGCAGCTTCTTACAATAAAATGGACATTAAGACTCGCGCTCCTTCTTCACCTTGACCTCCTCGCCCAATATGGTGGTGATTTCGCCCTGCATGAATGCCCACGGTATGGTGGAATTTGCCAGCGGGCAACGCTCACCACTCGGACAATACACCTCATTGCCCAGGCCCTACAAAAGCAAAGAGAGAGAGAGAAAACAAAACATTAATTCAAGCGAGAGCCAAAGAGAGCGCGATCGAGTTGTGCTTACGTTTTGGCGCTTGATGCTCTCGCGACTGCAGGGAAAGCAGAACTTGTGTATGTTCACCGACGGACACTGCACAAAGTGCGTGTCCTCCAAGCGCTCCTGGCAAAGCGTGCACTTGAGCGTCGCATTCTGCGCCGCCGCTGCGGCCGCTGCTGCTGCCGCGTTGGGCGCTGCACCGCTGCTGCTGCTGCTGCCGGGCGCAGCGTTGATGCCGGCTGCGCTGCCGCTGCTGCTGCCGCCGCTGCTCATTCCTTGTGCCGCGCTGCCGCCGCCACCGCCGCTGCTGCTGCCGGGGCCGACGCCAACGTTAGCAGAACTGCCGCCACCGCCGCCGCTGCCATTACTGCCGCTTGGCACGCTCGGTACGCCGCCGGCGTCGCCGCTGACTGCATTCGGATTCGGCGGCAGCGACGCAGGTCCGACGCCGACGACGGCGGCCGCATTGTTGCCGCCGCCACCGCCGCCGCTGGCGCTGCTGCAGCTGCTCAGCGAGTTGCTGCCACCGCCTCCGCCGCCCCCAGGGCCCAATGAGCCCGCTGCGCTGCCGCCGCCTCCTCCGCCGCCGCCTAGGCCGGCGGCCACAGCGGCTGCTTGCACCGAACTCGATCCGCCGACTTCGCTGCTTGTGACGGTTGTGCTGGAGACGTGACGCGATCCCGACGAACGGCGACCTGATGACGATCCTGTTGAGGACAGACATATAAAATAGATTAATAAATATATACAAATATTCATAAGATAGAAAATATGTCAAGTCTAATGACGATAATTGCACACACATCAAAATTGACCATTAAATTTAAAACAGTGGCTGCGATCATCGCTAAGCTAAGATACGAACCATAAACACGTATTTTAAGCATAGTTTATCGGAGACACGAACCATTTGCAGCTTGGAAACAGAATTTAACATTATTTTCGAAGTGATAAATAAGTTGATTCTTCCACTATAACAACTGCATTTAAATTCAACTTTTATATAGAAAATATACATTTAAATATCTGCCATGTATTTAAGTTAATCGATTTGCAGCTCTTGTGATTTACATACAATTTGTAGCATTATCTGGCGTTGGCAATTATCGACATTACTCTGCTATCCTTGTGCAGCGCTCATCTCCGTCACTTACCCGAACTGTTGGGCGAATGGACGCTACGCGGGGGCAATGGACCCGACGGGGGACTGGAGCCATTGCGTCGACTGACTGGCGATAAGTGCTCTGCAAGGTAGAAAGACGTGGACACTGTATTTAGTTTAGTTCTCGAGCGCATAAACCATGAAAAACGTCATTAAAGTAGAGCTTAAAGTTTATGTTAAGTCTAAGTTGTCACATGCGCTGAGCCTTAATATGATTAAAGCAGCGATGTGTATGTTAGAAAATATAGTTATACAATTAAATAAGTTCTTTACATTTGATGAACTACACAGTAATTAAATAAGAGCTTTTATTTGATTATAAAGTGCGTAAAGTAATCAACTGTAGAAGACTTGAAGCAAGCACATGTGTATTAGAAGAGCTTTATCCAAAGCTTATTTCACATCAAGAGTCAAGATGGACAGAGAGAGAGAGAGAGAAATTAATTATTGGAGGCTCTTATTGAGCTTTTGCTTAAAAATTATATTAGTATTTTAACAACTAGCCTCTCAAAAAGTGTAAACTTTGAACAGTTGTAATTACAAGTGTAATAAACAAAAGCTAAATTGATCTAAATAAATGTTTTACACTGAATTTACAATACAAATAATTGATTGGAAATTACCCAATACTTGTAGTAATAGCTTATCGTAAAATAAACCCAGGTTAATCCCTAAATTGAACATGGTCTTGAGAAATTCCCATTCAAATTGATCGCTTAAAATAATGCCAAGATCGGTACTAACAGACATTTTTCGGAATATATAAACTAAATAAATAATTAAACTGTTTAAAAATCAAAGACTCATTTGGGGATGCTTCATACATAAACAATAAACAAAAAAGTAAAAAACTATTTTTGGAAATTGTTTACCACAGAGGAGAAAAAGCTTCGTGTTCGAACAAATCGAAAGCGCACTGTATGTGGAAAAATAAATAAGAGTAGAAAACCAAGTGTGAATCTTGAGAGTGTGTGTGTGTGTGTTTATAGGTGTGTGTTTATGTTTACAGTATTTAGCTGAATGGGAGGCATGCTTTCGATTTTTTCGCGGCGAATGAATCAAAAAACATATATGTATGCACATATATAAATGAAATCATTTTCATTGCAAGCGTTGTTTGTAATTTTAGAACTTGGCACGAACACGCTTCACACACACACACACACACACACAAACACACTGTAGTCTTGGCAACAACGCCAACGACAACGTTTTCATTCACCATCAGCAACGTCAACGTGACGTCACACACAAAACACAGCCGAGTGCAGGTTGCTGGCCCCACTGTGCCGCAACAGCGACCATAGAATCCTCAACCAGCTGGTTTTTTGCACAAGCGACGTCAGTTGGCAAAGTGCCCAGCGAGAAAGACGCAGCCGACGTCGGCGTCGACGTTGCCGACGACACGAAACGAGACGAAACAAGTTTTTGTGTTGCTGTTGCTGCTGCTGCTGCGCATACGTCACAAGGCAGCGACGCATGCAGCGAGAGCGAGACGACAAGAAGCAGTAGTAGCAGCAGCAGCAGCAGCAAAACGTGCAGAATGCAGTTGGCAGGGCCGGTTTTATAAGTTTTTTTTTTGTATGCCTTGCCTTGCTTTGCTTCTTTACTTGTGAATTCTTCCTTTTCGTTTTCTGTAAGCATGCAAGCAAGCTGTCGTTGTCGTTCGTGTATGTATACCAGACACGCACACACAAGCACAAGACAAGCATACATATATTTCAAAGTTTTGTTTTGACTATTTGCTTTTGGTTGTGTTCGTCACGCAGCCGGCGCGGTCGCCGCGTGACTTGCCGAGCGACGGTCACACCAATTAACATACATACATGCATGTGCAAGTGTGTGTGTGTTTGTATGCATGCTTTGCGTTATGTACTGTACATGAACATGCGCAAAGCGCTGTGACACGCACACACACACACACATACGTATGCAATACATAGCATGTCTGCTGTTGCGCTGTTAACTTTGCTGTTAAGTTCAGTTTCAAAAGGTTGCCAAAAACAAAAAAAAAAACAACGTATGCGAAGCACGCGCACGCGTAGCCACAATTTACTTTTGCTGCCCCGCTGCTGCCGTTGCTTGCTGCTGGCTGTTTGTTGATGATATTGAAAAAAAAAAAAAAAAAGTATTGTGAGCTGGGCTTTTTCACTTTGTATGCCTGGCGGCGTAGCGCACATTGCTCAAATGTCGACGACGCTGTCAGCGGCAATCGCACAGTGGGCTGCATACGAAATGTGCTGTAGCGTAGCGTCGTCGTCGTCGTCGTCGTCTAGCTTCGTAGAGTGCTGTTATGTTTATTTATTGAGACTGTTGCTGCCCGCCATCTCCCCCTCTCCCCACCACAAACCTCTCGTGTGCTGTTCCTGCTGCGCTGCTCAATTCGCAAGTCAAAAAACGCGCACAGACATCGCAATTTGCCCTGCGCTGCGTTGACGTCGACGTCGCTGTCGTTGTCGCTGCCGCTGCCGCTGGCGACGTCGGTTGCTGTGTGTGGCCTCCGCAATAACGAAACGTGGATATTTATAGCATTTGTTTATATTTTGCACGCAAATGTGTAAAAATAATAACAAAAGCCAAAAAACAAAAAAAAGAAATATCATAATAATGACAGCAGCATCGACACACAATAACAGCAACACCAACAACAAAGTTGTAGAAGCAGCGCCATCAACCGCAGTCGTAGCATCAAGAAGAAGAAGCAGCAGCTCAGCGGAGCAACAGAGCGAGAGAGCAACAAAATATGCAAGCAGCGTGTGCACAGTGGTTGCATTGCCATTTGTTGCGTATTCTCACTTTTCACACTCTGACTAATACAATTTCTCAAGTATAAATAGCAAAATCAAAAACACACACATTTTACACATTTTGCGATCGCTCGGTCTCCGATTTGTATATGTTTTCATTCACATGAAAATAACAAAACAACAATCATAAATACATGTCTAACCAGTGTGAAATGCAGGCACACGCAATCTTCAAACTTCGCTCTGTGCCGCCTTGTTGTGTTGTGGGGCAAAATCTATTTTTGGTTTGATTTCTTTTTAGAATTTTTCCGTCTGCTTTTGGTATATATTTTTTTCTCTCTTGTTTTCATTATATTTTTTTGCACACATTGAATGGCAGGCAGCAAACATGATTCATTTGCTTGTCAATTCTATTACAAAGATACTGTACAATTCGTGTCTGAACTCAAGAATTTGCCCTCTTCACATGAATGAAAATGAAACCACACCCCAAGAGAAGAAAACAAAAACGACGTGAGAGCACCACATCTATCTGAACTCACAAGCAAATAATGATCCATTCCACACACTTCTAGACATATACGATTTTGAAAACTTATGTGCGTAATTGGAAATAATTTTATTACGAATGTGTAGCTCGCCTATTTTATGCGCTGTGCGACGCACTTAATGCTCCCGTCTGATTATTCAAGTGGACGCACTTATAATTCGGATCTCTCAATTGATTTCCGTTGATAAAACCACTCCATAAATCATTAAAAAAAATGGATGAAAGCGAAAGATGAAAGAAAAAAACCCCAACTCACATCGCATAATCAAAAATAAACAAACTACATATATAGACAGCGAACGAACGAAGCGTGTGATCTGCCTCCTATGCAATCACCATATATAGTAGAGTATAATATGTACAAACACACACACACACACACACATATACCTTGCGCTATCAGTCATAGTTGGCCATGGCGATAAGATAGTGGGCCTACATGGGGAGACTCAATGAGGCACCTCGCACGATAAGATAAACAAAACAGCTGTGTGTATAAAACGCAGCAGCAAAAGCAAACGAAAGTGGAGTCTACATATACAGACAAACATGTGTATGCTGTTGTATCAAGGAAAATAATAATAATAATATTAATAGTACATATAGTATACACTCTCTAATATCGCTGCCTCGTATTGTTTATGGACCAATGTCGGGGGAATGCGGCGAATATAAAACACATGACGTCGTTCTCTATATGGGACGACCGGCGGCAGCAACAACAATAACAAACGGATCGCACTGTAAAATATGGATGAAAAATACTTATCGCAAAGTCAGTTTTAGAGCTTGAGCGCGTATTGCGCACGCATAACTTATCAACTTGGGCGGTTAACAAAATGTATTTCGCGCTGCATGGGAATTACACTAAATAAGGCTGGAAATTATAACTCATTATTTTGGCGTATCCATAAAATATCTGGAATTTCTAAACTGAAAAGTAGTTTCTAAAAATATAGCCACCATTTCAGAGCTCATCTGACTCGAGTTCATTGGCCGGTTTTTCCCAAAAAACAAATAAATATCCAAAACAAACTGGTTTAAGGGTATTTGAGATATCAACTTATTATGTATGTATATGTATTGGGAATCGATATATCATTGATAAAATGTGTGTATTATAATCGGTATTAACATTATCAAAAGCCAACACCATAATTTCGCTGATAACATTCAATTGAACACTATCGTATTACAATAACAACAACAAAAAAAGCTGTTTCACAACCCAGTGTTCGTAGAATGCTTCGCTTATCGAGCGCAGTTGCCTGTTTATCTCTGATAACTGTGATAACGAACAAAAATATTGCGATAAGATATTGTGCCAACCGCATGATACGCTAATCAAGCAGGCCAAGTGCCAACGAATCCGATTTGTGCACCGAGAAAAAAAGAAGAGCATTGTCGCTTTCATTCATGCTTGCGTGTATTTGTCACACTGTGCTGTGCCGATGCATCTAATCAGCAAAGCGCGCGACAGCGACACAAATACAAGCACCAGACACGCACACAGGCACATGCATGCTTGTATAGAGTCGCTCTCTTTCTGCATGCCGCTGTTCACGTGTTAACGGCACTTGCATGCTGATGCTGATTGACAAGAGAGCGCCGTGCCTAATTATCGCCTAGGACAGTGCAAAAATGTGAGAGCGAGAGAGTTGCAGAAAAAAAATTCCTTGCAAACGCAACTATAGCAAACTGCACTACTCAAGAATAGCAACAACAACAACCACAAGACATCGTGTCGTGTATCGTGGAAACACACGAAGTGCGCTCAATGAAGACGAATACGACAACGACGACTACGAGACAAACAGGCGTTTTAAACAAGGGGGCGGCATATAGGTACATATGCATGTGTATGTGTGTGTGTGTGCGTGTATATTATGTGCTCGCTTTGTAAATGACGCTAGCGTGTCAGCGAACGTACTTACATACATTGTATATATGCAGAGTTCTCGTTATGTATGTATACCAAAAACGTTTGTTATATTTTTAGTATACACACACACATACGCGTACACACGCGCGGTTTTTGATTTTGGTAATGACACACATACAAACAAACACTTACACACGCGCATAGGGGCAACGTAACGTAAATACACGTAATAAGCAATAAGCAGTCGCCGCAGGCAGCGCAGCGTAAAACGTAAAAGCACAACATACAAACGCACACAAGCAGCAACCACAAACAATTTAAGCACCGTGATGCACACTTGATTTGCAGTTGACAAATTTGATAAAAAAAATAAAGAATTGTATACTATGAACTTTATCGCATAATATATCAATGAATGATTTAATTGCCATTATCATCAATTAAAAAGGTAAAGTGCAGCGAACGGCAAAATCATCAATGAAAATCAAGTTGGCCCCACAGTACACACAAGATGACGGCATCGGCATGCGCGAAAAATGCTCATTATTTGTTTTCTTTTTTTTCTGTTTTGTGCTTTTGCTTTTCTATAAGTATTCAACTGAAGTCACACACACACATACACAGCAGAAATGTGCAGATTGTGTATGTGTATGTGTGTGCTGCAGTTCGTTCCGTATACCAACTGAAAATTTATCTACACTTTTTGCTCTTCTGCGTATGCGCGCGTTTGTGTGTGTGTGCAACTTGTTATCGCATAGCGTAAAACAGAGCTAAGAAGAAGAAATAAAAACCAAAACAAGTTTAATGACGTTTTGCGCGCGCACACTAAAATACAACAACAACGGCAGTAAGACGAATAAGAAAAACATACAAAAGCAGAACATACAGCGTAAAGCCAAAAAAAAACTCGTTTAGCCCAGGCAAGCAAGAAACCAACAACAGCAATAACAGCCTGTTGTGGAGAACGGGAGAGAGACACAGTTACAGCAGCCAGGCCAGCTCAGCTTCAAAAAGAGCGACAGGGAGAGCATAAAAAATAAAATTTGGAGAGTCGACAGCGGCAACGTCGATTTTTGCACGTCTGTTTTTATTACATTTGCAGTCCTTTTGCTGGGGGAGTGAAGAGGGGGGCAAGATGCGATGTTACGTGTAGCAGCCGCTTCGGTTGCATGTGTGTGAGTGTGGCTTGTTATGTATTTTGAGCTTTAGCGAGTTGTGCGCATGACAAGCAAAATGCCTTTTATGGGCAAGGGTTGCCAGCTACAACCAAAAGGTGGCGCTGTCGTGTCAACGAGGGTTGCGCTGCCTTGCTTTGCAAAATGCGTTGACTTCTAGCTAAGTGTTTAGCTTCTTTTCTTTTGTTTTTTTGTTTGTTGTGCGTCAGAGTTATAAAACAAATGCATCTGCAGAAGACACCGCCTGTCAGTGACATTCTCTAGCTACCCTTCATCACCAACCTCTCTCTCTCTCTCTCTCTGCATGTGTCGCCCTTTTGCTGTCACTTGCAGGTGAAATTTTTGCATGGCTGCCTTTGCTTACGTTTTGTGCTGCTGTTGCTGCGTAAGAACACATACACACACACACACACGCGCAAACATATATATACACGCACGCAAACGCATACATGCACAATTGGCTGGGACCTAGAAGAGCCTGGAAGCGGCTCGCTCTCTCTTCCCACAGCAAAAGCTGCATCAAGGCAAACGCATCAACTGCACCAGCAGCAGCAGCCTACAGAGAGAGGGAGAGTACGTTTTGAGAGAGCAAGCAACTGCACTGATTTTATGTGTACGTGTCTGTGTGTGTGTGTGGCCGATAAGCGATGCTAGCCGCTGCTGCTGATAAGAAGTTCGTTCGTTCTTTCGTTTGCTAGGTTCGTTTGTGGGGTTCGTTCGTCTGTCGCATTATCTAATCGCTGTGTTGCGCTTTGCTCGCGTTCACTTATCAGCCAAATAGTCGAGTCTTTTTTTTTTGTTTTTTGTCGAAGTGATAAGCGCGGTAATAGCACAACTCATGTCTTCCTATCTGCCATCTCTTCCTGTGCCTCTTACCCCCGCACACGCCTCTCCGCTTCTATGCTGCTCACAGCTAACTACTTGTTCTATCTCTCACTCGCTCTATCTGTCCCACTCACTGTCTCGCTTGCACTGTTGATAAGCTGCAATCACGCTCGCTCACTCTGCTTGGGATTTGTGTCAGTTTACAGTGCAGCTTATCTCTGCCCAACACCAACACACACACACACTGAGAAAAAAAAAACATATACACACATGCACACACACAGTTACTTTTGCATGCGGAACTAAAGCTTGGCAGCTGGGAACTAGTTCACAGATCCCTGAACTATTTCGCATAGCACTGAATTGAATTTGACTCGCTTTTCCATACACTAAGCTGTTTGGCATATTGAAAGATATAATAATTTCAAGTAGCTTACAGCTGCCTAACACACTTGACATTTATTTTCATTTACTTTTTTTTTTGTACTTGAAATTAGTTCCATTTATTTTTGTTTATCTCAATTGCGCCTTCTCCTTGCTATTGTTCCGTCCAATTGGAACTTTTGATCACCGATTCCTGTCACATTGCGTTAGTTCAATTACTTGCTCTCTATTTCTAACTTTTTCTAAGCATTGAATTGAATAAGAACATATCTCGGCTTCAATTACTAGTTTCGTCAAAATAACTAACTAGTTCTTGTTTTTAACTTTCTGCACTATCGTTAAGTAATATATTTTTTGTCAAACTGAAACTAGTTCGTTGGTAGTATTATATAAATATCTTTTATACCCAAAGTTAGTTTCATAAAGTAATCTTGCTTTCGTCTGCTAATCCTTTTATATTGAAAGTTGTTTCTCTGCATGATTTTCGACATTCTTTACTTCATCTCTTAACCAGAAGTTAAGTAATCTTTCCTTGTTGCACTGCGTTATCAGCTCTTTTCTAATTGGAACAAGTTCTTGATTTAATTTCATTCAATCTGCCTCAATTTCTCCGACTAGTTCAGATAAGTAAGCAGTCTTGAATCCATCCCTTTCTCTCTCTGTCTCCTTCTCTCTCTCTCTCTTTCTTATCTTTGCTAGATGAAGTGGAAAAGAAAAAGGGTTGCAAACTTACCGCCCGCCTTGAAGGTGGATGCATCGAAACTGGGCGCCCGGACAGGCTGCTGTTTGTCGCGCAGATTCAGCTGGCGCTCAGCGGGAACATAGCTAACGGGAGCGGGCAGCGACTCGCCGCGCGTCAGCGGCGGTCGGACGCCGCTGGGATCGTCGAGCACGCTGCGCTTGGCACTCGACGGACCGACGTTGACGCCGACGCCGACACCGACGCCGCCGCTGCCGGCGTTAAGCTCAGCGACGCTGACGCCAACGCCGACGCCAACGTGAGTCGGTGGCCCATGTTGTGATTGTTGCTGCTGCGGATCGACGTCGACGTCGTCGCTGGGCGGACGCTTCAAGTTGACCGACAGAGCGGGCAGCAAACTGGAGCCGCCCCCTCCGCCGCCGCCGCCACCCGGCGGCTGTTGTGTGACGTTGCGTTGCCCGCCCGTCGGCGGCATGTGATGGGGCATGTGCGAGATGCGCACCGGACGCACATCGTTGGCCGCCTCCAGTTTGACGGGGAAATCCATCTGCTGCGGCTGCTGTTGCTGCTGCTGTTGGGGCGGCGGTGGTGGGGGGCCGATGCGTGGCATTTGATAGGCGGCTGCCACGGCGGCAACATGATGGTGTGATAGCGCCAACGGTGCCACACTGCCTCCGCCGCCGCCGCCGCCACCTGCCGCATTCGTTGCGCCGCTTGTGCTCGCCGCCACACGATGCTGTGGCGGCAACTGTTGTTGCTGCTGCTGCTGTTGCTGCAGAACAACAACTTCGCCGTTCTCGTGGGCTCGCTTGCTGCTGGGATGGAGGCGCTTCATCTGCCGGGTGGCATAGAGGACATCCTCGATGCGATCGGCGCCCTCGTAGTTGACGCAGCCGCGACACACTGCCTCCGAAAAGTCATTGATCATGGCCCACGGCATGCGCGGCAGATCGCACAGATAGCAGTGCTGTCGTTTCGTTTGCAGCGACATTGTGTGTGCTAACAGTTGTCTGTCGTTTGTCGTTTGTCGTCTGTTAACTGCTCTCTAACTCTAAACGACGTCGTCTGTTAGGCTGGAAGTCGTCGTCGATTGGAATGCGAATTGCACGCGAGCTGCGCTGCTGCTGCGACCCAAATTTACGCGCGCAACTCGACCCACTTTTGTGCTGCTGCCGCTGCTGCTGACGTTGCTATTGCTGTTGCTGTTGCTGTTGGTGTTGTTTTTGGCGTCGCGAGCTGCTTGCAGAAAAAATACACTACAAAACACACAAACACTCTCACAGAATCACACGCAAAAAAATACACACGCACGAACGACTTGAACGATATTTGCTGTTTATCGCTTTGTGTGGTTGTTTAATTAGCGCCGATAACACAAATATCGATACAATTGTTTAATAATGGCGCCGTCAATTGCTGTTGTTGCTGTTGCTGTTGTTGATACCGGCCGCTTGTTGTTTTTATCATATTGCTCTTTGGCTGCTGCTGCTGTTGCGGTTGCTGTTGCGGCCGCTTGTTGTACATTTTTTTCTTTTCCTTTGCGCTTTGTTATTGATTTTCGCTCACGCACACACACATGGTCAGGCGCACAAAATTACTCTGTGTGTGTGAATGTTTTGTACAAAATATGTTTCGTTTCGACATCAACAATAAGAACCGAAAAAAAAATTATTTTAAATGTAATAAAAGTAGTTGTAAATTTATTGTTTTTCTTATTGCGCTGCGGCGCACACACGCACACACGAATACAACTGCAATGCGTGCGTGTGTGTGACGTTACGTTTTTCGTACGTCTTTGTCACACACACAATACAAATACAAATGCGCGCGCGCACACACACACACACGTGCACAGAGAGCGGCAGTCAGGCAGGCAGATAGAGAGACACGTACACGACTACGACGACGACGACGACAAGCGAGCGACGCTAAAAATGTTGTATGGGCAAAAACAACGGATACCGAAGAATGTTGTGTTTTGGCGTAAGCGTAAGCGTAACTTGACGCGGCAACGTTCGGCTACAGAATGATGAAAATGAGCGGTGCGCAAAGCAAAAGCAGCGACACAACAAAAAAATAAAGCAGGCACGTCAAATAGGCAGCCCGCTAGTGAGCGACCCAATGGTGAATGTGCATGTGTACATAGGTCATGTAATGCACAATGGGGATGTTGATAATCAAGTTATCAGCAGAGATAACAATTGTTGCTATTAATAATATATGCAGACGTAATGTATATTATTAAAAGTCTTTTTGATTAGCCAGTAATACTTTCATAAATAGCTGAAATAATATATTAATATATTCTGAACAAAAAACAATATTAATCAAACAATGATTATGGTCTATATATATGAAATTATTTAAAATTACTCATTATCGTTGCGGAACGCCATTTTAAACATTTATAATCATTTTAAACAAATTATAATCATTTTCAAGTGATGACTACGATTCCTTATTGAAAATTCGCTTGCACACTGTTAGTGGCTAATTGGCAATTGGCCCCAGTGTCGTTTCCATGTTGTACACACACATTTTTCAGTTCATGTGCGCACGCTCTCATACACACACACTTGCACACGCACGTACAGTGCAAGCACTGAGAGCACACGCCAATTGGGATGAACGTGCTCAACCGATTGAGTGGCTGTTACAGCGGATGGCCACTGTACGTGTGCACAAACATACATATTCGTTGTGCATGTGCCTGTGTGTATGTGCGCGCATGTATGACGACGCGGCACACATACACACACACACATATACAGAACAGTTGTGACTGCTCGCGTACGTGCGAGCACGTCATAAGCAAAAGCAAAACGCAAGGCAAGGCTGACGACGCTGTGACGACGACGACGACGACGACGACGACGACGACGACGATGGGTACGTCGTGCAAAAGGGGCGCGTTTCGTGTTGGGGGTTGAAACGAGCACAAACATTTTGTGTATGTATACCCATGTGCATACATATGTGCACATCTGCATGTGTGTGTGTGTTTGTTTGTTTGTTTGTATGTATGTACAGGCCAGCGTATACATACCGAAACGGTTCGTCGTGTGTATCGATACACAAAATGTAGACCTTGAATACGTAACGGCGTCGGCTGCAGCCGGCGTCACTGCTACGTCACTGCAGCGCAGCAACATCAACGGCGGCAGCGACCGCGACTGCAACAACAGCAAATAATTGCAGCTTTTTTTTTTGCATTTGCTGCTGCCGCTTCATATCATTAACAATGACGTTACAAATTTGTTATTTAATTATTTTGTCATTACGCATACACAATTATTTTACATTTATGAAATATGCGCAAGCACAGAAATGAAATTAATTAGCGGCGCACAGCTGACTGCGGGCGCACGGCCATTGAGAAAATCAGCTGTGCTAACAGCTGTTAAAAAAAACCGCAGCTCAAGTCATTGGCAGCGCTGTTCGCACATAACAGTGCACTGTTATGTTATGTACAAACTAGGAGTAAATGAATATGCATATGTTTGTATATATATATATGGGTGTGTGTGTGTGTGTGACTGTTATATAGACTTTGGTGCGTTCCAGGAAACGTGAGGTCTGCGCATGTACTTGCCACGCCTCCTGGCGTTGGCTAGGTATAACAATTGTCCTGGGCATAGACATATATAGAGATACATATACACACACATATATCGATCGATATGGCCGACCATGGTCTGGGACAAATTCCACGTCGTGTCGTGCTTGCCCTTTATTTTGTGTGTATTCATTGTTGAGAGCTTCCTGGAAGCAACAATGCGGAAAAACCAGATACACAAAAGCCCTGATTTTCTTCGGCTCCCAATCCAAGTGGGTGGCAAATGTGAAGGGCGGTGGGGGAAGGGTTGGTAGGGAAGCGAAGGGGGAACGAAGTCAATCTATTAACGATTGCTGATAACGGATCTGGACTGTACTACAACAACAGGGCATTATTATTATTATTACTCATTGCGGGGTTTATCAAGCGAAATTGCATACATTATATATGCACACACTATATACATATATAAATTACATCGTTCCGATTATATTTGCGTTTTTCATATTTTCCTCGACGATAATGATTAATTTTAAGCAACCAAAATACATCTGTGAACATAATCACCATTATTGAGCAGAAAAATACAATAATAATCACAACTATTTAGCAGAAAATACAAAAATAATCATAATTATAGAGCAAAAAGTCGCAACTAAAAAAATAATGATTATTTTGGATTTTCGTTTTTGGCTTACAAATCATATAAATTAAAAGTTCTTGTAACACAAATACAAATGATTATTTTCGGAGCCTGTTATAAAATATAGTACAATATGTTGATAGCGTTTTTGTTGATGGAATCAAATGTATTTTTAAACATCATAATAATAATCATCGTAATTGTCAACTGCATACAAAAATATACGCATTGTATATAGTACATATATAGTATATTACTAAATTTATAAAGTAGGTTTGTGTGTGTGTATGTATATATGTGTCGGAGTGTGTAAGGTTAGTTTAAACATTGAGAGGCGCGCACATTCACAATAGTATGACAACAGCTGTTATACGGCTGTTAACAGTCAGTATAACAGGCAAGCTAAGCAAGTGTCATTTCATTTCATTTCAGTTACTATACAATTTGTTTGCTACTTGTTGTAAATCAGTTAATTAGTCGACTGGGCGGGGTAAGCGTTTACAGCAATTATAACAGATTTTAACATAAGTGCGTGTGCGTGTGTGTGTGTGTGTGAGCGAGCGTATAACAGTTAGCACTGTGCGGCTTACGTACTAAACTCGTATTGAGCAAATTGCCATTTTGTTTTTGTTTTTGTTTTTTTTTTATTTTCTGCGTAGTACAGTTATCAGTTATACGCATTAAAGTTAGACTTGCGTTTCTCAATACCATTGGAGCTATACATATATGTATGTATACATATCATCTATATCTGTGGTGTGTATACTAAGTAGATTACGCAACATTTTTGTTATTCGTTAATAAGAGGGTATGTGTTATACTGTTATACATTGTTTTCTTCTTCTTTTTCTAATAAATTAGATTTAAGCACTAACATGGAATATAGAATGTATGTAAAAAAATAATTGTTATATTTCTTGCTGTTCTTCGTTCTGCTTCTTCTTTGAATTCCCCAACCTAACACAGACAGTAAACGTTCGTTTGTCTCTTTCGCTCGCATTGGTGGGCATGGCACAAGGTTTAATTACATCTTCATCATCGTCCCTCATTTATTCTCCCCCTTCTCCCGTTTCGTATTCGCATTTTTGTCAGTTAGCTTAAGTGTTAGTTGAGTTGTGGCTTTTGTTCGGCAAACTGTTATACCCTGTAGACTTACGATGCTATCGATCTATACAATTGCTTTCTTTTTTCTTTCATTCTTTGTAAATATTGCAACTTCATTTTACAGGCACTTAACCTTGGTGTAGCTCGACTATCAACTAAAAGGATTATATTAAATTAAGTAAGTGTATACAAATAAAAAAAAAAACGTGTGTATAAGTGTGTTCGCAGTTAGCTGTATAACAGTGGTTAAAATTGAGCATTACTGTTATATGGACGCAGCGCTGTGACCAGCTCCCATCTCTTGTTATTAAAGCTTCGATTTCTGGTTTGTTTTTTAATAGGTTAGGGCAAGTTTCGTAACATATTTTGGTGGTCACAGCGTCGCGCCCTCTTTCTATGTACTTATGTCTCTCTCTCGTCTACTTCTACTTTCGAACAGTTATTGTCTACAACTGTCGTCGCTTTTCGCTTCGTTTTCTGTTCGTTGAGTTTTGTTTTTACATTTCGTTTGGCTTTTTGTTTTTTTTCGCGGAATGTTTTGGAATGCGATCGGTGTGTGTGTGTGTGTGTGGTGTGTGTATAACAGTTGTGGAATATGAGTTGCGGCTGCCGTTTGACAGCGAGTCTCGCTCGCGTATAACAGTTAACAACGCGTATTAAAATGCGTTCGCACTGGCGGCGGCGGTGGCGCTCTTCTTCTTCGCTCTCCACTCGCCCCATTTCCCGTCGTCGTCGCCGTCGTCGTCACTCCTCCAGACCTTCCGTTTGGCGCTGCCGCAGCCGCGGCCGCCTCGTCGCGCAGCTTCTGCTTCTGGTCGCTGAGACGGGCGCCCAGTCGATGTACCTTCTCCGGACTGAGAATGCTCAGTCTGCTGCTCTTTCCACCGGCCTGCGACGCTGGCTGCGAGTGCGACGGCGGGTGCTGCTGTTGTTGGTATGCAGCGGACACTGTGAAGGAGCACAAAGAGAGCATTAGCAAACTGTTATACACTATTCTTTTCAGAGGAAATTGCAGACATTTTAAAATTGTAAAAGCTAGTCGTACAAAAGCATGCTTAAAGTTAAGGTCTCAAACTGTTATACAGATTGGAAACTGTTATACTGGAATTGTTATACAGCATGTGTATATCTAAATTTTTTGTATTTCACTTTTAATTCAAATTTATATACTCTAAAAAAATTAAAGCCAAACCTCACAGACTTAATTTATCCAAATAATATTTGAATTCTGATTTGAACTTCGATATAAATAAAGAATTACTCTACAAACAAAGCTGACTTCCTCAGAGACTTTATCGGTTTATAATTAACTAAGAACAAATGAAGAGTATAGAAAAAAATATAATATCTTTCATATATCCAAATGATTTGTATTCTAATTCGAATTTCTATTAACACTTGATCGATATTAAAAATGTGTTCTAACTACACATTTCTGATTTGACTTTAACTAAAAAAATTGATTGGTAATATAATCTCTTATGCTTCTTCACTGCTAATGTATAAAATAAGTGTTGTATATGTGTTTCATCTAAACATTTGTCTGTTGAATATTCTTTATTAAAAATGTCTTCTAAATAAAAATATCTGATTTGACTTTCAATTAAAAATGTATCGCTAATATACACTCTTATGCATCTTCGATTTGAAAAATGTTTTCTAAACATTTCTGATTTGACTATAAGTAAAAGATTGATCTATCCAAACATTTGTCTGTTAACTATTCATTTGGTAAATGGCTTTATACTAAACATATCTGATTTGACTTTCCAATTAAAAATTGATCGCTAATATAAACTCTTTTGCATCTTCTCTGTTATTATATGAAACATGTGCTCTATCTAAATACACTTAGTATTCTATTTTAGCTGCAGCTGCCCTTGTCTTCACATATAGCAGAAATTAACAGCGCTTTGCTTTAGAAAGATTTGTGAGTAGTGCTCTCAAATTTACCATTGTTGTGCTGGCGCTGCGCTGTGGCGGCCGTGTGTCGTTGGGCGAGGTGTTTGCTGGGCGAGCCGGGGCGGACGCGGGTGGGCGAGAGGCCGTTGTTGCTGCTCGTCGCCGGCGTCTTCAGCGGCTTTGCTTTGCTGGCTCGCGACTGACTCTGAGTCTGACTCGACGGCGGTCGCTGCTGGACGCTGCTGCTGCTGCAGTTGCTGGTCAGGGGCAGCGTCAGCTTGTGCTTCTTGGGCAGGTAATCGGAGGCGACGGCGGCGCTAGAAGCTGGCGCAGCAGGTGTTGGGGCATGCAGCTCGGCGGTGCAGGTGACGAGCGTTGTGGCGGCTTTGCTGCGCTTGGGCGCCGGCGTCGTCGGCTTGGCTGCCAGATGCTCCAGCGACTCGGACTGCGGCAGTTGCGGCAAAGCGGCTGGCAATTGGCGGCGTCCAAAGATGGGCGTCTGATTGATGCGCTGCGTGCTGCAGCGACGCGTTGTGGCCGCTGTTGTTGCCGTCGCTGTTGCGGGCGCTGCGCTGCTGCCGTTGAGCGAGGCCTCGTGCTCGAGACGCTGAAACATTTTGAGGGCGACGGGCGGCGTTTTGAAAAAGTTACGCATCGAATGCTGCGACTGGCTGAAGTTGCGTCGATTCGCCTCCTCGAGGTGCTCGAACTTGCTGCGACACTGATGCAACCTCGTCCGCATATCTTCGAACGCCAGCCGATGCTCGAGCGGCGGCAGCGGCGGCGGCGTCGGTGGCGGCGGCTGCGGCTGCGTTGGCGGCGCCTGCTGAGGCGGTGGCGTCGTTGTCGTCGTCGTCGTCGTTGTTGTGTTGACTTCGTGGTAGTTTAGACTGGTGTCACAACTCGAGTCCACGTCGGAGTAATTGTTGAGGTCGCGCACATCGTTCAGCTGCAGCTCGGCGCCCGGTCGCAGGTCCACCAGGTAACCCTTCTCCCCAAATGGGCGGCACTTCTTCAGCGCCTGCTTCAGCGCACGCTCCGTGGACGTCGTCTCCGGCGTGAGGCCGCGCAGCTGCTGCTGGGCGCCCAGGAAACGCTGACGTCGCCGCGCTCGCATGCTGTCCCTCAATCGCTCGCCGCTCGGCGAGAAATCCTTGCCCAGGTGCGGTGATTTCGGTATGTCCTGCGCACGCATCACCACCGGCTGCTGCTCCAGATTCTCCTTCTCCTCCAGCTGCGCTGCGTTCGTCTCGCTGACCTCCGTGGCTGTCGTTAGATTGTCGAGACTGCGCTGCGAGGTGGGCGACAATGCGTCCTCGGAGCTGATGTAGCTGTCCTGAAAGTTCTCGATCTCGTGCAGCAAACGCGCCGGCGGCTGTTGCTGTGCGTCCAAGTGCTGGCGCAGCTGCTCCAGCCAGATGTGCAGCGTCTCGAAGCAGGGACGCATATCAGGATTCAGATCGCAGCAGACGAAGGCGACTTTGACGAAGGCCTCGGGACAGTGGGCGCAGAACTTCTCGCGGAACTCCTGCTGGTTGAGGCTGAAGTCCGAGTTGCGCGGCATGTAGTCGGGATCCGCCTCCACGCGGCCGATTATCTACGGGGGGAGAGAGAAGAGAAGCAGGTGATTAAATGGCTGTAAACTGTAGACACAAAATGTGGCGCAAAAAGGAGAGGAGAGCTAAGTAACTAACTAACTAAATTCAGGTAGCAAAACGTTTACGAATGTCGCACAAAAGTCAATATCAAAAATTAACAATGGGCAGTGGAAGCAATAAATAAATACACAAGAATTAATAGGCTATAGATACAAATCTATGTAAAGAAATCAATTACAGCGTAAACTATTGCTAATAAGTCCTAAAAAAAATACACAAGCAACGTCTAATGCCAGTGAAACGTTTAGCAAACCATTTTATAATGCATTTCTATGATTTCTCTCTGTAGATAATGAAAATAATCAGAGCACAGCTTATTGCCAATAAAATGTCACAAGGAATAAGCCTGACAGCATTAAGCACAAGTAATATCAGTAGCCAGTGAAACGTTCACGAAACCGCTACAAAAAGCATTTTTAAATAATGTTCTATAGACAATAGAAAAAGGATAATATAAACAACAAATAAACATAGCTTATTAACAATGAAACATTAAAGAAAGCAGAAAAATGGTAAATAAATAACACGACAGCACTAAGCATAATAATAATTATGATAATTTGATATACTTTCACTAGTCACTGAACGAAGAAAAAACTACGAAACGTTTACGAAGATGCTATAAAGAGGAAGTAACTCCACAGCCTTAACTCCACATTTTCATCGCTCTAGACAACAAAAGCAGAAAAAAAGATCGTACGTTTCGCATGCCAGTGAAACGTTCACGAAAATGCTACAAAGAAGAGAGAGGAAGTAACGTCACAGGCTTAAGCACAATATGTCTATCGCTCTAGACAAGAACAGCAGAAAAAAAGATCGTACGTTTCGCATGCCAGTGAAACGTTTACGAAACTGCCACAAACTAGGGGTAGCTGCCTTCGAGCAGATCAAACTCACCTCGCAGAGCATGATGCCGAAGGAGAAGACGTCGACCTTCTCGTCGTACTTGAGGCCCTTCATCATCTCGGGCGCCATCCAGTAGGGATTCCCCACCACCGTGTAGCGCTGCCTGCGCTGCCGGCTCTTGCTGCGCCGCAGCGTCCCGCTGGGCGACATGGCGGCGCCCGAGTCGAGGCACGCATTGGAGCCAGCCGCCGGACTGGCGTTGGCACTGCCCACCGCTGCGGTGGCGCCACCAGGCAGGCGGGGAGCGTCGACGCTGCGCGCCAGGCCGAAGTCGGCGACGATGACCGAACGATCCTCGCGCACCAGGCAATTCATCGAGTTGAGATCACGATGGATGATGTTCATGGAATGCAGATAGCTCATGCCGCAGGCAATGTCTCTGGCCAGGCAGACGCGCTGGGCCCAGCTCAGCGACTGGCTGGGATCGTGGATGAGCTCCTTGAGACAGCCGCCGGCCACGTACTCGGTGACCATGTGCAGTTTCTTGTCCTTGTACAGCACACCGATGAACTTCAGCACATGCCGATGGTCGAGCAGTCGCAGCACGGCGACCTCCTTGATGAAATTGCGCTGGGCCTCCTCGTCGGCCCGATGCAGCTCCTTGAGCACCATCAGCTCGCCGGTGAGGCGATGCGTCACCTTGTACACCTTGCCGAAGAAGCCCTCGCCCAGTTTCTCGCCCATCACCAGATCGGAGGCGCGAAAAATGCGCTGCGGCTTCTGGACAACGCGACAGCTTTGCGTGCGCGACAAATCGTAGAGCTGCGGATGCGCCGAATGCTGTTGCGCCGTATGCTGCTCGTCCAGCAACTTGGACAGACTGGAGCAACGCTCCTTCTCCTTCAGCTGGGGCTGGCTTTGAGCCAGCAGCGGCGGTGGGGGCTGCGCTTGTTTCGTCGTCGTCTGCAGCGTTTGCTGACGCATCTTGCGCGCCTTGCCGTTCGTCTCGCCCACCGCCGCCGCCTTGTAGAGTCGCTCGCGCCCCCGACCGCCAACCTCCACGCTGGACGCCGAGGTGCTGAGCGGCAGAATCAGCGTCGAGGCGGAGCTGGCGCGTTGTATGTCCGCCTGGCTGCAGCTGCGACAGACCTGCACTGGATCGTGTTCGACGGTCAGTTGGAGCATCTTCTCGTTGCTGCGTATCAGCTTGTCGATCTGCTCCACTGAGGAGTTGCTCACCGGCGTTCCATTCACCTCGAGGATGCGATCGCCAATGTGCAGATTCGTGAGGTTCACGTCGATCCTGCAAGCAGCGCAAATATTAGCATCGAGAGTTGTATCAATTGGGCGAGGGGGCGATTTAGAGGATTAGTTTGAATGGGGGAGGGGGAGGGGGAGAGGGAGGTCGAGGGGGGTTTTTTCTTGTTACCTATATGAAGCACAACAACGATCCGCCACCGAGGTGAGCAAGGAGAAGGCGTATTTGCCCATGCGACCGTAAAATTTACAAATTAAACTTCGTTAAGCGCAACACACCAAAGAGCGAGACAGCGAGCGAGTGAGTGAAAGGGAGAAACAGATAAATAGAGAGAGAGAACGAGAACGAGAGTGAAGAGACATGAAACACCAGCACCAGATTCAAGTTAACTCCTTAAACAATCTTACAAATCTAAAGCTAGGCATTTAAGCGCTTAAAACTAGACGACTGAAATATTTTCCAATATATCTACTCAAATACTTATTAGTTATTTTTAAATATTGGCAAACGCTTGTAACTATATAAAATTAATATTTTAAATTAATTGTTATTTGCTACAGTAGTTAATAAAACTATTCTACAGAACAATATTTGACAAAGCTTTATGCTTAATAAAAGAAAAATGTATTTTTAATGATTCTACCGCAAATTAAAAAAATATTCTAAAAAAAAACACTTGGAAAATATTTTATAATTTATAAATGATCTAAAATAGTCAACATAATTACAAATGTTCTAAATATGCTAATTTTTAATTTAAACAAAAAGTTTAAAAATCAATTTATAAATGATCTAAATTGGTCTAAATAGTTAGAAATGTTCTAAATATTTTCATTTTAAATTGAAAATATTTCATAATTTTTAAATGTTCTAAATTGGTCTAATTCATTTAAAAAAAATCTAAATATGTTAACTTAAAATATAAAAAAAGCTTTGCAAATATGCTAGTTTAAAAATGATCTAAATAATCAAAAATATTCTAAATATGTTAATTTTTCGTTGAAAATAACAGCTTGGAAAATACTTTATAATTTATAAATGATCTAAATTGATATATTATAGTCGAATTATTAAAAATGAAATTCTAGACATGTTAGTTTTTATTATGCAATTTACACTTATTTTAATTAGTTTTTCATTTTTAATGAAAGTGTTTGTAATAGTTTGGAGTGTATTTGAAATACGACCCACAGTGAAACAATTTAAAAAATGTTGGTATTTAAATACGGAATTAATGTCATCAGTTTATAGCAATTAGTGAATTAATTTGATGCTATTCTCTGTTAGTTTGGGGCGTATTTCAAGTACTTGCTAAATGCCAATTAGTTTATAGCATGTGAATTAGTGCCACAAATTAATAGCAATTAGTCAATTAGTGCTGGAGAGTGGAGTGCAGAGCAGGGGGCAAGAGGGAGGTAGGAGTGAGAGGCATAGGGAAAACTTACTCGGTAATGCGGACGGTGGGACAACCGTCGTCGAGGGCGCCGCCGTCCACACGCAGCCCCGGCGTCGCATCCTTGGGTATCTCGACGAGGCGAATCGAGTGCATCGGTTTGCCGGCCTTTGTGATGCGCGGCCTCGCGTCGAGGGGCAGGCGATTCTTTTTGCCATAGCATTGCCCGCAATACAGTTTGGAGCGTTCGACAAGCGCGTAGGATTCGCCCTCGCCAATGAAGGAACCGCAGGCGGCGCAACAGAAGCACTCTGGATGGAATTTATGCTCGCCGGCAACCATGACGGGTCCCGTTATAACGGCCATGCACTGCTGACAGGCATCGCCGAAGCGGGCGTAGTAATCGTCGCGGCAATAGAGCAGATTCTCGCGCTCAAAATACCAATTGTGCAGATGCGAATCGCAGACGGAGCAGCGAAAACAATCGCAATGCCATTGCTGGCCGAGTGCCATCACTATCGGTTCATCGTTGTGTTTTTTCGAAGATGTCGACGATGCCGACGACGGTGACGTTGCTAGCGGGCAGAGGCAGCTGGCGCAGGTTGGCAGCACGTTGACGCTGCCGCCACGCTGTTGTTGTTTCGATTCCTTTTGTTGCTGCATCTGTTGTGCGTATGTGTATGTGTGTGTGTGTGTGTTTGTGTTCGGCTTGCTAAGAGAGCAGATCAAAAAAAGAGAGCATATGAGCGGAAGATCACGTTGTTGTTGTTATTTGAATTCTTGTTGACGCCGAGAGAGCAGCGAGCGCAAGTGGCTGATGCTGCCGCTGACGATCTGGCAAGTCTTTGTTTGGTGAACCGGTTTTTAATGAAATGGAACTACTACAAAACAACAATACGCAAGTAAAACTACTTTACTGTCAATGTCTAATTGAAGCATGATGTCAGAGCCGGCATTACACGCATCGTATATAAACACACTCACACATATACATATACATATATATATATGTATTTACAATTTTAGGTAATTTGCATTTTTGATCATATGCATTGTGAACTAGTTCAAACTATGTGATCTACACTGCTCACCACTGCTGGAATTTGTGTATATGGGGGAGAGAGAAGAGCGGAGTCTATTGTTATTGGCAGCATTGACCCTGAGAAATGGAGCGACGACGACTTAACTTATATTCTTGCAAAACAGTAATAACAAATGAGTCGCCAACAGGCAGCAACATTGTTTAATATTAACCAGCTGACGCAGCGACGTCCGTTTCATTATTTTTATAGTATGTGCACATTGTCACATTAGTAGTTACAACAACAAAAATGTACACACACACACACAGCACGCGCGTAAAATGACGAATGCACACAAACACAAACACATATAACAAAAGCGGTTGTTGATTAAAATTTCGTGTGTGGGGGAACGGGAACAACAAAGGCAAACGGCAACGGCAAACGACATCAGCATTAACATTATTGTTGTTGTTGCATTCTTACTAATAGTTGTTGCTGCCAAAACCGTACTCACACAAACACATACACTCGCACGCGCTCAAACTCAAACTTACACACACACACACACACATACACTTACATAATTTATCTCGTATTTTGATGCTGTTTTCGTTGTGGTTGTTGTTGTTGCTGCTGATGATGATGTTTCACGCACATTGCGAATTTTTCGTCGCGTTTTCTTTTCGTCCTCACACCATTCTCCCACAGCCGGTCGCACGTTTGCTGGGCACTTGAATTACACTACACACTGGACGCACAAGTCGAACTTAAAAAAAACAAATGCATTTGTTTAAAAAAAAAAAAACCAAAATGAGACTAGCGTTACGTGAACAGTGTGACCGCCGCGCCTTAAATACAAAAATGCTTTAATCACATACCGAAAACAAAAAAACCTGATGATAAATACTAACGCAAAATACTAAGCAGCTATCGCCGCGGATAAAATGAAGGCGCGCATTTCGAAATTTAAAATAGTAACACATTGTAGTGTACATAAATCAACACATGTATTCTCATTTATTAACATGAAACTAATACACTTCCATTCGCCTAATTTGCATTACTTCAATTACAATTTCTTCTTACTGAGCAATCAAAAAAAAATTAAAAATAAATAAAAAATTATGTACAGGGAATTCATATGTATTTTCTCGTCACTTTGCTCTAAACTTTTAACCTTGCGGCAGCGTTGTTGTTGTTGTTGTTGGCGGCGGCGGCGGCATCGTCGTCGCTGTTGTTGGTATTGTGGTTGTCAACGGCGTTGCAGTCGCAGGCGCCGTCGTGGCAGTTGACAACACCTCCTCGGCCGCCTGCACCTGATCCTGGATCTCGCGCCGCTCCTGCTGACGCACCAGCTCAAAGTACAGGCCACGCTTGGCCATAAGCTCGTCATGCTTGCCGGTCTAAGAATTATGGTAGAGAGAGTTGAGGAATTAGTATGCTAAAGAAATGAGTTGGGACTCTTGAACTCACCTCGACGACGCGTCCTTGGTCCAGGACGACAATCAGATCGGCATTGCGTATGGTGGACAGCCGATGGGCAATCACCAGTGTGGTACGATTCTGTACGGCAGTGTCGAGGGCCTTCTGCACCTCCGCCTCGCTGGTGGCGTCCAGCGCACTCGTCGCCTCATCCAAGATGAGCACCCGCGGATTCTTCACCAGCGCCCGCGCAATCGCAATACGCTGTCGCTGCCCACCGCTCAGCTGTGTGCCCCGCTCCCCCACATTGGTGTCATAGCCATCGGGCAGGGCGCTGACAAAGTCATGCGATTGCGCCAGCCTCGAGGCGGCGAACACATCTTCAGGGCTGGCCGTGGGCTTGCCGTAGCGCACATTCTCCAGGATGCTGGTGCCAAACAGCACCGGCTGCTGTTCGATGAAGCCCAGGACATTGGCGCGCAGCCAGTAGGGCGAGATGTCCGAGAGCTTGTAGCCATCGAGCTTGATGTTGCCGGCGGTGGGCTCGTAGAAACGCTCCAGCAGCGCCGCAATCGTCGACTTGCCCGATCCGCTGGCGCCAACCAAAGCCACCGTTTGTCCCGGCCGCAGCGTCAGGCTGAAGTCCTTCAGCACGAGCTAAGGGGGCAAATGGAGGAGAGATTATAATTGGTTAACTAATTGTGAGAAATAGTATTGTTTAACCTAATAGACAGGCATATGAAATAGAGTTAGAAGATAATTATCACAGCATAGATAATTATCTATAGATTATACTTGGATAGCTTATTGTGAGAAAATTATAGATAAGTAATAAAGATAGAAAACAATTATAATAGAATCTCAATAGATTAATTTAGAAGTTGTTGTCAGAAAAATAATAAAGTAACCCTATGGTTCATACAGCAACAGGTATTTGAAATAATAATTGAAAATAATTATAATAAAATGGCATCTGTAAAATAATTTTGATTATTCTTAGTTAACTTATTGCCAGAAAAATAATGAATTAACCGGGATGATTATATAGAAACAAGCATTTCAAACAAAGATAGAAAATAATTATTATAGAATGACAGCTATAAAATAAGAAATTAATAATTCTAATAAGGTGTGCAAAATTGCTTTCAATTGGAAGTAAACGAATGGCATCAAAGGCCTAGGATAAATCATAGGATTAGGATAAATTAACCACGTTATTATATCCAACAAAATACAGATAAACGACTGTGTGATTTTTTCCTTGGACCATTCTGATTTCATTGAAAATAACTTTTAGTTTCCAATTTTAAGTGTACACTAAATTCAGAGTTATGGACAAACTTATAAATTAAAATTATAATTTGTTTAAGATTGATAATGAAAATGATTTCAAAACATAAATAGATAAAATAAATAAATCTTTCTCTAAGAAACAATCTTCCGCAACATGCTGTGCGAATTTTGTTGTGTAAAACAAGAGCAGACGAGGAGGACGGTAGAAATCAAGGTTCAGATTCGACGGAAATATGGAAAGACTCGCAACTCACCTGGTCTGGACGCATGGGATACGCAAAGGAGACGTTCTCGAAGCGTATCTCGCCGTGAAGACGCTCCGGGGGTATGACGTAGCCACGCAGCAGCTCCACTTTCGGCTGCATGGCGAGGAACTCAAAGACGCGACTGCCGGCGGTCATGCCGCGAATCATGGTGCCCAGCAGCACCGAGCCCTGGGCCAGCGAACGCTGCACACCCTGCGAGGCCACCAGGAACGCCATCAGAGCGCCCGGCGTCAGGCTCTCCGTGGACATGAGGTGGCCGCCCATAAACAGCGTCGACAGCACCAGCGTGTTGAGGAAGAAGTTGGTCAAGCCCTGAAAGATGGCGATGCCATGGCCCAGCTCCTGGGCCAGACGCGCCGCCTCATTCGTCTCCTGCTCGAAGAGCTGCAGCTCGCGGTACTCGCAGGCGCTGGAGCGCACTGTGCGAATGTTGGACAGCGCCTCCTCGCAGACACCTGTGGCGCGTTCAGCCTAGAAGAGCGAAGGTTTTTAGATGGGATGCGAGGCTTTTTGTATTAGAATCTCTCTGGTCTTACCTGCGCCTGCGAGTTTTTGCTGAGCGTGCGCAGCTTGCGGCCCAGATAGGTCATGAACATGACCACGCACGGGACGCCGGCCAAAGCGATCGCCGCCATGTGGGGCGAGATCATGAAGAGCGAGACGCTGCCGCCGATCAATTGTGCCGCGCTGCGCAAACCGTGTGCGACAAAATGTTTGAACGACGTCTTGAAGTCCTGCACGTCGGCGGTGAGGCGATTCACGAGCTCGCCAGTGCGATTCTCGTCGAAGAACGAGATGTCCTGCAGTACGACCTGCTTGAACAGATCCTGCCGCATCTTGGCGGCTATCTGTTCGCCAATGCGGCTCAGCAGATAGATGTACATGAAGGTGAAGCCCGACTGCAGCATGTAGAGGCTCAGCAGATTGCTCGCCGGTTTGCTGACGTCCTTCACAAACGAGTTGTGTATGGGATCCATCACATAGGTGTTCGCGTAGCGGGCCAGCGTGTTGACCAGATCTCCCAGCAGGTTGGGTATGCGTATGTTGATGAAGGCCGCAATGAGCGCCGCCTGCCACAAGAAATTGTAGAAGTTAAACAAGTCACGAGTCGAGTACAGTCGAGTGCGCCCAACTGTGGAAATATCTGCCTTACTTTCTTAAGTAACAGCTAGGGAATATTTGTTAAAACTTGCGCTCACAGAACGTTGAGTAAACTAAGAATATTGCCAGCCACTTTCGCAGTCCTAACTTTTATAGTCTCATAGATACAGTAGCTTCTAGTAGCGGACAGACAGAACGACGGATAATTTGCACAGAAAAACAGGCTAAGTTATTGGCTAATTGGGCATATATACAATTTAAGCTTTATATTTGCCTACTCACTGAGCATACGCCGCAAAGTATGACGGGTATCAAAGTGCACTGCATACTAAATGATAATACACCACGATGTTGACTGCGACTGCTGTCTACTGCAAACATTTTCAGTTTTTCAATCGCACTGCATGGCCACTAACTGTAAATACCGCATCAACAACTTGTGCGAATGCCGCCCTGCTTCAAATTCACTCACACAGATGGCGCCAATGAGCTCCCAGGTGTGTGGTTCCAAATACGTCCAGAAGCGGCGCCAGTCAAAGTGCTGCTCCTGCTGCGGCTGCAGCGTGTGCTGAATGACGCCCGTCAGCCGATTGCCGCCGCCCAGTCCCGCTGCCTCGCAGTGCACTGTCGCCCACCAGCTGCGCACGGCCACGCCCCCGGCCAGAGTGCCGCCTCCTAGCAGCAGAGCGCGCGTCGTTTGCAGTGCGCGACTTGCAGTCGACGACGAGGACGCCGACGGCGCTGCTTTGGGTCGCAGCAGCGTGTGTTGATGCTGTCGCAGAAGGCGACTGGCGTTCTGCAGGCGGCGACTAAAATCAAATATGAGAATGAGAAAAGCTTTAGTGAAAAACGTTCGATGACATAATCAAAAAGGGCTGGCAACCTTTATCGCTGTGCTCGGCGTTGAGACGCCGACGACGGTGACGCTTCGAGGCCATGTGTAGAGCGTGGGCAGGGGCGAGAGGAGAGCGAGGGGTAGGAGGAGCTTAGTTACCTGAGCAAGTCACTGCGATTGCAGTTGGCGAGGAGTAGGCGCAGCATCTTCTGACTTCCGTTATGTTTCGTTCGCTATGCCGCACGCACTTAACTTACAAAAAATATATTTACAACAAATTTATACGCAAGCGCTAAAGCATTAAACTAAGTTGTTGGTTAACCTTAACAATAATAATAACACACACTAACTTACACACACACACGCACACACACGCGCGCTCTTGCGCTCGCAAACACTCACACACTCGCACGAACACACACACGCACAGGCGTCTGGCGATGCGCACGTGCCGATAGTTCACTCACTGCAAGAAAAAATACCAACTAACCGCAGTGTGTAGTGTAGTGTGACCAGCACACAGGTGTTTGCCTATCGCGCGCGCAACATGTAGCACTTGTTTTTTTTTGGGAAACACTTTTTTGTTAGTGTGTTGCGTGCTGACATTTTTTGTACTCTAATAAATTTCAAGTAATTTACATTTACACAGCATTTGCCTAAGTTGTTATGCGCATTCCTTTTTTTTAATAAAAAAAACATCCATAAAAACCATGAATATGTGTAGATAAATATGCAATTTTTTTTATAACCAATCATTGATATTATTAAATTGCAACAATAGCATATACAGGAAAAATAGTTAAAAGTTTCAGTTTATAAATAAACAAATATTTTATAAATCTGAAACAGTCATCTATCTTCATACCTTTATGTTTCTTTCTCTTCAGATCAAAACTTAATAACTTTATTAAACATAATACAACACATAATTTGTTTCAAGTTCAGTTAAATAATTAAAATCAGCTACAAATAAAAAAATATTTAATTTTCTAAAATATTGTTTTCCCCCTTCGACTTCCAATAAGGTAACAAAAGATCACAGATTTGTACGCACAATTTGGCATTTATTAAAAAAAAAAGGTATGCAAATATTCCACTCAACTCAATCGGTGTCCATGCCCGAGCTGTCATCATCGTCGTCGTCGTCGTCATCATCGGAGCACTCCTCATCGGAGCTGCTGCTCTCGCTATCGTCGATCCAATCGTGCGCTTTCTGCTGGCTGCCTATGATCACTTTCCACTGCTCCAATTTATGCAGATCCAATGAATAGAAATCATTCAGCGTATGTTGCTTCTCGTCCTCCTCGTACAGTCCGCCAAACAAATACAGATTGCCTTTGCACACACAGAGCCCGGGATTCATGCGCGAAGCTGGCGCATCTGTGCGTCGGGCATTGGGAAACAGACTTGGGATGCTGGAGACAAACGGCGAGGCAGCTTGACTGGCGCCAGGTCCGCCCACAGTCACCGTGAATATGCCATCTGTGGTTGTGACGCTTTTCACAGGCTCCGCCGCATTGTCAGCCATTTCCACATCCGTTGCCGACTTCTTAGCACTTGGTTTGGTCTTGGGAGCCACCTCGAGCAGTCGCCAGGACTGCGAGCTCAAATCAAAGGCCAGCAGCTCGTCGCCAAACTGGCCCAGCACATTCTCATCGTCCTCGTTGACGTCCATGACGCCGCCAAAGCAATACGCTTTGCCATTGGGCGCCACAGTGCATCCAACGCTGTTTCGGGGCTTGGGACGATAGCCGCCTGCTTTCACCATGCTCCACTTGTACTTGTCACCGCCAGCCTCTGCAAATAAAGCAGAAAAATCAAATATAGTTCAAGCTAAAATATTTCGATCTTACTGTCTGGCTCCAAAGAGAACATGTCGGTGTGTGTGATGCCACGATCCAGATCCTTTTTCATAGAAGTTCGCGCATAGCCGCCCCACACATAGATCTTGCCGTCCGGCGACGCTGCAATGCAGCAGCCGGAACGCACAGCGGGCGCCACGCTGCCAACAATCTGAATTGGCAGCCATTGATAGGATTCCAGTGAGAAACAATGCACATCGTTGTAGTAATGATACGACTGATTGTTGTCATGAAAGCCGCCAAAGATGAACAGACGCTTCTTGGCAGCAACCATGCGATGGCCACTTCGTGCACTTGGTCCATTGGGCGCCGTGACTTTGGTCCATTGACGCGATTTCAGGCTCAATGTCCACAGATCCTTGTAGTGGTAGAACTGCAACTGCGATGGACTCGCATGCTCGCCGCCAAACAACTGCAATACAACAAAAAAAAAAAAAGAAGGAATTAACAATTTATAATACAATCAGTAAAAATGAAAAACAAACGAGCTCCCACGCACTGCACTTGAAAATGAATTTCAATTCACATTACGCGCCTATTTCTGCAATTTGCAAATATACCAACGTGACCAGGTGGCAACTATCGAAAGTTCTTTTTCTGGCGATATTAAGCAGAAAATTTGACTGCAGTCACACTTCAAACTAAATGTTAAATAAAACAGCTTACCCACAATTGGCCGCCATCGGTGGCAACGGCAACCATTTGATGACCGCTGCGTGGCGTTGGACCCGACGGCGACTTGAGCTGTTTCCATTCATTGCGCGCTATGTTGTAGATGTAGAGATCGTTGAACACGGTGACTTTGGAGCCATTGTAGAGCTCGCCACCGAACATGATGAGCTCCTCTTTTTCAGGATGGGCCACAAGCGAGAAATTTGCACGTGGTGTCGGCGGTGCGCATATTTCCTCCGTTATGGCCTTAATGCGTCCCTCTTCGGCCTCCAGTGTCTTGACTATATCCGCTATATCCGTCTAAAAGTAGTTTTGCAAGTTGTTTTTATTGTTTACATACACAAAGTTGGGATACGAAATTTGATTTGATTGCCTTCTTACTTCGCCCAGCTTTTCAAGCATTTTCTTTTGTTTGGCCGCCAGTTTTTTATCGGTTTTCATGGCTGTTTTCTCGGCGCCCTTGCCTTTCTTCTTATTCTTATCCTTTTTGCCCATTTTCAATTTAAATAAGTATCGAGCTGAGTTTATTTACAATTGTTTTCAAAGACCGAAAGCACGTTTTAATGTGACCATTCGTGTTTTAGACAGTGCCAAGCAACTAACAGTGCTCTTAACTTGACAGTCTGTTATTTGGTAATTCGTGACACATTAATTTTAAAAATACTAAATTTATTTATTCAGCTCAAAATACACAAACGCGTTTTGGCTTGAGCAAAATGATCATAATTTTCGTGGCCAGCTAACAGTGAACAGTTCTGTTAAGCAAGCAGCTGTTGTCAAGCCAACAGACTGTTATTGGGCATTCGGTATTTTGGTTGCACGTAAATTTTAGTACATTTTGGTGCACAACTTGCGGTCACGCTCTTGCAAAAAGTCGAGTTGGCATTTATTTTGCACTCGAAAAATTCCATTTAATTTAAAGTAATAAATCCCAATTGCATTAAAATTATTAAACACGTAAATGGTACACGAACATTTTGCAAGTACGCGTAATTGAACAACAGTTTGTGTGTAAGTCCTTTGCAATAAATAATTGATTAATTAGGCCAAATCCAATCGAAATAAAATGGAAAATGAAAGGCACAAAACAGGAGGAGCAGTGACACCTTGTGTTTTGTGTTGATGATGTGCGTGAGCGAGAGAGCAAGCGAGAGACACGACACAGTGCATGTGAAGAAAATGTAAATGTATGCGTAAATCTGCGGCTGTTGTTCTTGTTTCACAAATTTGATCCGCAAATCAGCTGCTTGCCTGCTAATTATGCGAAAATAGTTGTCTGCCAGTACTGACTACCAACCCATCCCCCATTCGCCCCGGGCAAGTTATAGCAGAAATTATATTTCAGTAGTTACAACCCTGTGTGCGTGATATTATGTGTGTGTGTGTACTATTTGTATAAGCTCTCTGGCAACTCGCACATAGTGTAGCTCTCTCTCGCTCGCTCTCTGCTCCAATTTGGCTGTTTTCACTTTTGACTTTACGTCCAAATGTCCACAAAAATATTCCGCACATAAACAAGTACTTATTTAATTTGTGTATTAATCAAAGCAAAAAATAGGCAAACGCTGCAAGTGTTAATGCAAGCAAAAAAAAAAGGCCGCAGCATAGCTATTAAAATAAAAACCTGCTGTGTTAAGCAGCGTAATAACAACAACAACAACATTCAGAGCGAAACGGTGGTAAAAAAAAGCAACGAATAAGCGGTTAGTGTGGAGAAAGAGGGGGGAAACACACAGCAAACGTCCACGTAAACTTTTAGCTCAGCGTGATTGTTGTTGTTCTTATTGTGGCTCTGCTCGATTATACAAAAAGTGTACACAATAAAATACAAAAAAAGAAGCAGCGCATAACAAATTGGCAAGTATAATAAACCTATACTTGGATTTTTTTTGAATACTTTATTCACTCCTTTGTTGTCATAAAAATACTCTGAAACTAATTTGTAAAACTAAATTAAGCGCCCTCCCCTCCAAAAATAACAGTGAACACAAAAACATGTCTTGGCTGCAGCGTCTGCAGTTTGATGCAACAACAAAATTGAACAATTGCCATAGTACAAATTCACAATGTCAATTAGACAGTGTGCAGGTAACAACGTTATTTATTTTGCACAGCAGCTGGCTGACATCGAAATGCAATCATGTGGCAACGCTGCGGCGATTGCAAACTTTCAGTGGGCTGTCAGTCTGGCTACGCCGCGTGTACAATAAGCTGTCAATCGATAAGCAACTAACGATGAATTCGGCGATAATTCATAATTAATAGTTTTCTTTCTTTCTTTGGACTTATCCCCGCAGTTTACCCAGTGCGACAATATGTTGCACAATAACGCCAACTGGCTGCCACCGCCTCAGCAGCCGCCGCAGCAACTACAACAACAACAACTCCAGCAGCAGCAGCAGCAACAACAACAGGCAACTTTACATCACTCGCTACCCGCTAATCAGCAGCAGCTGCCGCCGTTGCAGCAGCAACATCAGCAGGCGCCACCACCGCCGCAGCTTTATGCGAGCCAAATGTTCCAACAGCCGCCGCAGCCACAGACAACGCAGCAATATTGGCAGCAGGAGGAGCAGCCACAGCCGCAGCCACAGCAGCTGCAACAGCAGCTGAACAACTACAACAACTACTACAATGCAACACAACAGCAAGCGCAGGCATCACAGCAACTACAGCAGCCACAGCAACAACCAATGCTGTACGCTGCACCTGAGCAGCAATATTACCAGCCGGTGCAACAACAAGTGGAGCAGCACCCATCACAGCAACAGCTGCCGCCGGAGGTCTTTGACAACAACAACAGCAGCAGCGTGAAGAACGACGGCTGGGATGATTGGGGCGATTGGAATGACAATGCCAACAACAATAGCATTAACAATAACACCAACAATGGCAGCAGCAACAACATCACATTAAACAACAGCGCTGTGGAGGATGCATTCAATGTGCAGGCCTCGCAAAGCAGTTGGCATGCTTTCGGCCAAACCCAGACCAGCAACAACAGCAGCACCAGCAACACCAACACCAACAACAACAACGCGGAAGCTAGCAAACCGCTGGCGCTGCCGCCGTTGCTCCCACCGGCCACAGAGCAGGTGCCAGCAGTGCCTGAGACGGAGCTGCTGAACGCCATTGTGCCGCCGCGCGCCTTCCAAAACCAGCCGCCAGCTGCACCAATTCCAGCTGCAGTTGTGGCGCCACCAATTGTGCCAATAGCAGTGGCAGCACCGCCATTGGACAGCGCAGCAGCTGGCAATCCCTTCAAGCGTGCTGGCGGACTGAGCAAACGTGTCAATATACTCGAGGCCGCAGCGCCAGCTGCAATCCCAACGCCAGCACCACTTGCAGCGCCAGCGCCTGCGCCACTTGCCGCACCTGTGCAGCTCATGCTGCCGGAGCAGCACAATCAGGAGCTGCCGCCCTACGAGAACCAAGAGGTGCTCCTGGCCGCACCCAACGATGAGCGTGCGCAGTACTTGCAGACCAGTCATCTGTCCGAGCAGCCCGAGGAGCTCAACGAGAGCAACTGGGAGGCGGATGGTTTGCTGCCACCGCCAGGCCTGTCGCGTCTAGTGCTCGGCCAGCCGGAGCTGGTGGAGCAACAGCGTCTGGTGACGGGCACCGAGCAGCCGAATGCGCTGCAGTTGATGTCCGATATGCGGCAGGCGGATGGCGAGGACACCTCGGAGGGTGAACAGCTGCCGACGACGCGCAACGAGCAGTTGCAGCAACAGCAGCAGCTGCAGCAACAACAGCAGCCCCCACGTCGCGTTGTCACCGGCGTGGAGACGACGCTCAACAGCAGCAGCGCCAGCAACAACAACAACAACAACGCCGTTGTGGTGCTGTCCGGCGAACAGCGCGAAGTGGTGCTCGATGGTGAGAATCTGGAGGACCAGCAGTCGGTGTTGCTGCCGCCTGTGGTGCCGCCAGCAGCTGCCACAACTTTGGTCGAGCAGCAGACGGAAATACAGCACGTGGAGCCGGAGGTGACGTCGTTGTCGCTGCAGCCGCAGCACCAGCAGCAGCACCAACAGCACCAGCAGCACCAGCAGCAGCAGCAGCTGCCACAACAGCAACAACAGCTCTCCACGTCGCTGACGCTGGAGAAGAAGCCGCAGGTGGCGCGTGGCAAGCCGCGTCCAGGCGCCTCGCTTGATCTCGAGTCTGAGGACGAGTCCGAGGATGAGTGGCTGCTGAGCGATCGCCACGAGCCGCCGCCGCCGCGTCGCCAGCAGGACGAGCGCAGCTTGCGCAGTCTGCGCAGCAGCCGACGTCACTACAACAACAACAACAACGGCAGCAACAACTACGAAGGCGAAACCGAGGATTCGGTGCGTGCGGCCACAGCAGCGGCGCACAACGACAGCGGCAAATCGCTGCGCGACACCAAGCGACGCAGCCGTGATGCCGAGCAGCAGCGTCAGCAGCGCCACGAACCAGAGCGCAGCGCACGCAGCGAACGGGAGCGCGAGCGTGAGCGTGAACGCGAGCGTCAGCTGTGGCGACGCGACGAACAGAAGTCGGAGCGTCGTCCGCGCTACAGCAACAACAGCAACAGCAACTATGACGGCGACTCGGATGCCGCTGATGCCCAAACTCAGTCGGCAGCTGCTGCAGCAGCCAGCGATGGCGGCGGCGGTGGCGGCGGAGGCGGCGGTGATCGGGGCGATCGCGGTGGACGCAGCAGCAAGGCCAGCCGGCCCAGACGCAGCGCAGCCGCTGACGATGACTACGATGATTATGTGGAGCCGTCACGTGGCAGCAGCCATTATCAGTCGCGTCGCGAGAAGTCGTCGCAGCACGAGAAGCTGCGTGGTCGCCGCAGTCACGAGGGCGGCAGCGATGCTGGCCGTGGTGGCGGTGGACGCGAGGGACGCGATGGACGCGATGGACGGGATGGACGGCGTCACCAGCACCATCATCATGCCTGGGATGGGCGCGACTATGAGGAGTATCGTGGCAAGAGTTCGCGCAACAGCGACTTGGAGAAGGAGCGCATTAATGGCGGCGGCGGTGGCAGCAGCAGTGGCAAGCGGCAACGTGGCTACAACGAACAGTATGCGAATGCCGCAGCTGCCAACTATGATCCGTATAGCATGTACGACGTTTATGCCAAGCTCTACGGCCAGCTGGTCAACTTGGCTGTGAATGCGGCCAACCAGAAGGTGGTCGCTGCCTCGAAGACATCGCCGTATGGCTTGCCACAGCAATTGGCTGGCCCTGCTGGAGCAGCTGCTGTTTCGCTGCCACTCGGTGCTGCTTTTGGTGGCGTCGACACAGCCCAGCTGCTGGCTGCCAGCGGCGGCGGCGGCAACGAGGCCGCCCTGCTCAGGGAGCGTGAACGGTGAGTGCAGTGTGCATATGTCACAAAATAACGAGAACTCTATTCAATCTCTTGCCGACTGTTGGGTAGCTGCAGTTGTTGCTAGGCTAGCGCATTAGAATTGTGTTTTGTGTGTGTCCGTCATGAAGTAAGTTTTCGCTAGGTTCAAAAGAATTCTCCGTATTGAAAGCTTTCCATAGTAACGTCAACAATCAAAATCGTGGGTTGCTATAAACACCCAAGTGAAGCCATAGCAAACATTTCACGCAAAACCCCTTGAAGCACTTCCTGTTGTTCCATGTCCAAGTGGCAAAAGAATACCAAAGTTTTAGAAGATAAAATGCCTAACGTTGTTTCAGAAACAAACCTAGAATGCTAGAAATCCAGAGTCTGAGACAGAATTTTCTCAACATTTTAGAGATATGATTTACGCATCTTGCTTTTAAAGTTCCATGTTTAAAGATAAAAGACGGAAAGCTTCTCAAATATACTGTCTACCTAGAATTATGTGTTATACCAACGTTCCACAGCAGTATTCATTGTTTTTTTTCCTAAGCTATTTCAACTGTCTGCAGAGTCGCGTTAAGAACTTTTGATCTTCGGCTGCGCTCGAAGTAATTATTGCTCGTACTTGTTACTAGTTTTTTTTTTTGTTGTTTTAGTTACACTTTTTTTTGTTTGTTTAACTTTTGTTATCGCTAAATCGAACACTTTATTTTGGGGCATGTTGTAGTCACTTACTTACCACACCTTACTTACTCACCCAAAAACTAGCTGTGAACTTGTTCTGTTCGATCGGCTCTTAGAGTTTTTTCCTTCACTCTCTGCCACTAGCTTTGTGTGTACCAAAAATAAATAACATTGAGCTAACCGAGTCACCAATCTAATGACGTAGTGTTGATGATCGAACATCGATCGAGTTGTCGCTGGCTAATGACGATAACAATTCTCCCCCTTCCCTCCCAACTGGGCGTTTAGCTGTTAATACTTTTAATTACATATCCTATCCCACATAATCCTTGCCATAAACATACAAAAATCTCACTGTCTCACTGTGTATCTTTTCTCGTTCGCTCGCTCGCTCGCTGCGCTTTTTTTTTGTGTAATTCGCCCATCTAAAAAGATAATGGAAAACACTCTCCTCCCCCCCGTATTCCCAAAGATAAAAAGTACAGTTGTGTTGTGTCTTCTACTAACTGAAATAACACTGCAATAAAACAAGAAAGACAAATAATGTTTCGTTTCTAACCACAACAACAAATTCGACAATCACACAAAAACCAAAACCAAAATCCAACAAAAAATATGCCGCCATATGTGCTTACTCTCTAGGTACACACACGCATACATAACACAAGCCAATGAGTTCCATCGTCGTCGCCAAGAGCAGCTCAAGCTCTACCAGCAGCAACAGCAGCAGCAGGGCAACAACTACACGGATCTCTTGAACAGCACATTGGGCGAGGACTCGGCGAGTCTGTATGGAAGCGATACGCACAGCAGTCGCCGTCTGTTGATGGCGGCCACATATGGCGGCATCTCGAGTGCTCGCTCCCTCAGCAATTTGAACAGCGAGGGCGGAGGAGATGCTGCTGCTACGGGAGCTGGAGCAGGAGCTGGATACACACGATACTATGCTGGCTCGGAATGCGGCGTTGATATCAGGTGGTCACTCCCAAAAACAAAAAAAAAAAAACAAAAACCATACAACAAACCAACCACAAAAACAAAGCTCTTCACTCTCTCTCTGTCTCTCCTCCTGCTCAACTCCTCAACTCTCAGATTTAAATACTAAACACACAAGATCTTCGCTTCGAAATTCGAAATTCATTTCTCAAGTAGGTGTTCCACACATGCTCATCTTGTTCTTTAAACCTTTCTGCTGTCTGTGCCTCTTCTCAACTCTCTCTCGCTCTCACTCTCTCTTGTTGCTCTGGTCATTAAGTGTTCCATCGTTTTGGCTTCCTCAACAACACATCACACTTACTTGCATTCCCATACAAATTGTACATTTACATTTCAGCCCCTCCCACGTCCTTGCCTTGTCTCCCAGCCTCTCTCTCTCTCTCTTTTTCTCTCCCTCTGTCTCTTTGGCTGCAAGTCCCGCTTCCGTTTGCTGCTGTATATACTCACCATGGGAAAAGGGAAGTGGTAGGGAAAGGAAAGATTCAGTGCCTGTTAACTGCTACCGCTGTTAATGCTTAGCTTGCCCTCTTAACAGCAGTGCTAATTTAACATAATGTTAATGAAAGCGAGCTTAGCGCTGCTAACAGCAGTTTAACATAGACTTCTAACGGCTTAAAACGTTTTATTTTCAGGGAAACTGATTTAAAAAATTGAATATTAAGAATGTAAATTAAATACGAGACAAACTTATAATTTATACAAGCAGTTGAGCTTAAATATTAAACATTTTAGTTAAGGCAAGTTCGATGAACACATTTAGTGTTGTTATCACGCTCAAATAGGTCAAGGAATTATTGCGTGCAAGCTTGAGTAATAACCCAGGGATATAAAAATGAATTTGATTATAATCCTAGTATGTTGTTATCTCTATGCTGATAAGTTTTACGGGCGATTCTTTGGGATGAGCTCTACTCTATCTTATCTCTATTGCTCTCTGCGAAAAGTCTGGATATTTATGGTGTGTGGCTGGGTTTTACTTTATGAAGAGGACAAAAAATGCCCCCGCTCTCTCCTATATTTTCAATTTGCATGCAATTTGACTTTATAATTTTGATTATTGATTTTATTGACTCTTGATTTTGAGTGCCTGCTGTTGAGTTATGTGCTGATTCCCCCCTGGCTTGGGTTTAACTAGACTAATCGATTTGTTTGCATCTCGCATCTCGCAGAGCGGCTGTTGGTGCGCCAACAACGACCACCTATGTGGATGGAACAACGACCTCGACGACGACAACAACAACGACTGTGGCACGTCCGCCACGACGCCGCACGCCCTTGCTCTACAATCGACCACATCTGGTTGCCTCCTATTCGATGAGTCTGCTGCTGCGCGTGCGTCCCAAGTACGCGGGACGCGGTCGCTTGCGCAACGATGTCGATGTGTCGGCGCCGCGCTTCAAGGATGCCACCAGCAGCTTGCTGCGCGCCTATCCGGGGCCGTTGCAGGGTCGCAAGCTGCACAAGGACAAGATAATTAGCTTCTGCAAGGAGCAGATACGCTTGGGACCGGCACGCGCTTGCACCGTGCTGTATGCCACACAGAAGAAGCCGCAGGGCAGTGTGGAGAAGTATCGTGCCTCGCACGCTCTCATGTGGCATCTGCTCATCCTGCTGCTGCGACAGAACGGCGTAAGTACCACACAAATCAGTGACTTACAATCAACAAACGTCACTTAACTCGCTTCACGCTCATCGCTAGGTCATCGCCGACACCGATGTGGGTGACTTGCTGCTGGAGAATCAACGCGAGTATCCGTATGCGCCCGATGCCGAGGCCGAGACCGATTCGAACGAGACGCGTGCGGACGCCAACGAGCTGCTGAACGATTCCGATGGCGAGCAGGCGGCAGCGCCCCTAAACACTGCAGCCGCCACTGCCGCTGCTGTCGAAGCGGACGCGGATGCCGGCGAGCCGGGCAACGCAGCCATGTCGGAGCAGGCGGCCACGGACCAATTTCGCAGCTATGTGCTGCGCGGCAACGTCGAGGAGGCTTTGCAGTGGGCCACCGATCACAATCTGTGGACGCACGCATTCTTCCTGGCGCTCTACGAGGATCGCTATGCGCTGACCGATGTGGCGCAGAAGTTCCTCAGCCGCGCCATCAAGGCCAACGATCCGCTGCAGACGCTCTACCAGATGAAGAGCTGCCACACGCCCGCCTGCGTCAGCCAGCTGCGTGACGAGCACTGGGGCGACTGGCGCTCACATCTCTCCATACTGGTGACGAACAAGTCACGCCAGCCGGAGTACGATCGCAGCTCGGTGATTGCTCTGGGCGACACGCTCTTCCAGCGCGGCGACATTTATGCCGCCCACTTCTGCTATCTGGTCGCGCAGGAGGAGTTCGGACGCTACGACAGCGCGGCCACAGAGCTGACAACGCTGACCGGCAATGTGCCCAGGTGAGCAATGAATTCCCCGCTTACCACCTATGGAAATTCGCAGGGACTTGCTTAGTTTGATGTTTAGTAGTTCGAAGAGAGCGTGAACTATTGGCTAACCTCATTTAATGCAATAGTTTTGAGCAAAATGATAATGAAAAGTCTGAAGTAATGACAGGTATTTTATTAGTAGTGAAAATAGAGAAGTAATGAAGTTCCAAGCAAACAATAAGCCATTTACTTTTAGTTACTGCAAATCAGCGAGGAATTTGTGCATTCTCACCATTCTATATTCCTCAAGCAATCGCCACTAATTTAGAGCAAAACAAACATTTCGTAGTGATAAGTATTTAATTAGTTCTAAACAAACAAAAGCCATTTCCAAGTATTTTCTTAGTTCGAAACAAACAGAAAGCAATTTACATTCAGTTAGTCAGCCAGTAATTTGTGCATTCTCATCATGATCAGCAGTTTAGCAAGTTTTGTGATTGTACTCCAAATAAGTGTTGTTATTATTTTTTTAAGTTTTTGCTGCTCTTTGCAAGCAAGCCCATGCATTACACAACTTTTGAATGTCCCCCGAAACTGATTTTTAATTGCTTCGTTTGCGTTCTAGGCTCATTTTGCTTGGCGCCTCGCATTACAAGCCCTTCAACGAGTTTGCCAACAACGAGGCCATCATTATGACCGAAATTTACGAGTATGCGCGCTCGCTGTACGATCAGAAGTTCAGCATTGTCAACTTCCAGCACTACAAGTTCCTGCTGGCGACACGCATCCTGGACTACGGCCAGCATTTCCGATGCACCAACTACTTGGAGCAGATAGCCAAGCACATTGAACTCAAGCCCGAGAGCTACGACAGCGATTTTATACAGCGCGTATGTTTGCAACTCCCACTGTTTTGTTACTGCCTCATTTACGTAAACTGTTTTGTTGTTGCTTGCAGGTCTGCGGACTGGCGGAGCGTTTGCGTTATCACGATCCCATACTGATCAATCGCGTGTCCTTTGCCAGTCCACCGAATGCGACGGGCCAAGCGACGCCACAGACAACAGCGCCCGAGGAGAAGGAATGGCTGCGTCAACTGCGCACGCTGGCCGATCAGGTGAGTGAAAACTTAGTCACACCTGTTAAAACAGTTTGCTATAATGTCTACTCTTTACTTGCGCTTACAGCAGCCAGCACAGCAAGTGCAACTGGAGCAACAACATCAGCATCAGCAGCAACAGCAGCAGCAACAGAATGATATTGATCAGCAGTTTGTGGACTTGAATAAGCAAATGCATGAGCTGAACATGCAGTACGAGGACACGATGCAGCGCGAGCAGGAGCTGCAGCATGATCAACAGCAATTGCAACAGCTGCCGCCACAGTCACAGCCACAGGCACAGGATTATTATGAGACCGCTGCGCCGCCAAGCCAAGAGCCGGCAGCAACAACGACAGCAACGCTGCACAACGATGCTGCCGCCTATGCGGCGCCGCCAAAAATGTACTACAATCCGGAGGCACAGCAGCAGCAGCAGCAGCCACTGCAACCACTGCAACCATCACAGCAGCAACTTTATGATCCCACACAGCAGCCAGCTGCTGTCTATGGACACATTGAGCCAGCCAGCGAGGCGTATGGCGAGCAGAACAACACGGCCTATGGTGCAGCGCCAACAGCAGCGACTGGCTACGATTACTGGCCCAGCAGTGTGCAGCAGCCGTATGGCGGCGATGAGGTAGGTGCAACAACAACGGCAACAATAATAGCGACAACACCAGCAACAATCATTACAGCAGCAACTCCACAGTCCGATTAGTTGACAAAACACACATACACACACATTATTCTCGATGGCCTCTTTTTTGATTTATCTGTATAGACATTAATTCTCTATTTTTGGTTTTGTTGGTTACTTTTACTTAGCTGTAGTCGTAGTTGTTAGTTGTCATGAATTTGGTTTTGTTTTTTTTTTTTGTTTGTTTGTTTTTTGTTGGCTAAAGAGAAGCTGCAACACAACACACAAAATTTATTGCAATTGCTGCATGCAAAAAGATCGTAGAAAAAGACAAACAAAATATGATGTTGCTAACGTTTCTAATCACACACACACACACACACACACATGCAAAAACAACACGACCACGCCCACATTGATACACAAACACGCAAACACTTGTCCATGCAACATTGGAATGCAGCAACTGGAGAGCAATGAGCTGATTGCCGACAACCACAACAACAGCAGCCTCGACAGCAATAAAGCTGAAATTGAACAGCAGCTGCTGCAGGAGCACATGAGCTGCAGCAACATTGACAACAACAACCACAACAACAACAGTAACAACAACAGCAACAACAATCGCTTTAAACACAATGCCTTGAAGCTGCCCGCTGCTGGCAAGGAGAAAAGCAAATTATTGGCACGTAAATTGCAATTTGGTGAAACGGAAAGCACAGCAGCGACAACAGCAGCAGCAGCAGCAGCAGCAACACCACCGCCACCACCGCCAGCAACAACAACGATAACAACTACCACAGCCACAGCAACAACAAAGGCATTCAATTTGAATGATGTAAGTAGCATTATAGCCATAAATAAACGTCATAATGCTACCAGCAAAAGCAGCAGCAGCAGCAGCAGCTACAATAACAGCGGCAACAACAATAACAGCAGCAGCAGCAGCAGCAGCAACAACGGCCACAACAGCAACAACAACACACTAACAGCTGTTGCTGCTGGTCGCGTGCATAGTTTTAATAAAAAGTGCAACAGCAACAATGCATCGCCAAATGCTGTGCCCAAAACCTTAACCACGCCCACACGCTTCATACCAGCCAAGCCGGTGTTAGCCAAGTCCATTGCCACAACAGTAGCGACAACGGTTGCAACTGCAACAGCCACAACAGCCACAGCAGCAGCAGCAGCAGCGGGCGGTGTAAAGCGCGTCAATTTTGATTTGCCATCGACAATTGAAGAGGCCGCAGAGCAGGAGCCAGAAACCGATAACGATAATAGCTATAGCCTAGCGCTGGCCAGACCAACACAACAACAACAACAAAGCCACAGCCACAGCAACTACGGTCTGTTCAAGCAGCAGCATCAGCACAAAAGCAACAACAGCAGCCAGCACAAGCCACACATCGTTTTTAACGGCACTTTTCCCATCGATATGCCATTGCTGAGCAACAACAACTACGATGCTGAGGCGAATGCCGATCGCAGTGAACTGCAGCGTTATCGATACATGATGCAAGAGTATGTTATCGATGAAGATGCCGAGGGCGAGGAGCTGGCCGAGGACGATGACGAGCTATACGACGATGAAGATGATGATGATGATGACGACGACGACGATGCCGAGGACGACGATGATGATGACGATGCATATGTTGACGATTATTATATGCTGCAGCATAATAACGATTTTCTCAGCAAGCTGGGCATCATTAAGCCACAAAAGAAACAACAACAACAGCAGCACCAGCAGCAGCGGCTGCTTCCGTCAACCTCAGCGTCCTCGTCAGCAGCGGCGGCAGCAGCAGCAGCGGCTAAAGCTCGAGCGTCGTTAACGATCAATGCGGATGCAGAGGCGGCAACGCCACAAAATGTCTGGTCGATGCAGGAGCTAATTGCCAATCCGGCCATACCGCTCAACTATAAGAAAATGTGCAGCGAGGTCGAGCAAAGCTTGAGCAAATTCGAGGCGTACCTGGATGCCAAAAAGCAACATCCGGCAACGCCGACACGTACGTCAGCCAAGAAAGCAATGGCGCGAACCTTTGACATTGATGCGCCAACCAACGAGAGCAGCGGACGTGAAAGTGGAAGCGGCAACGGAAATAGCAGCGCAAATGCGCGTGCAAGTGGCAATGGCAACGGCGCTGCCGGCTTGGCTCTTAGATCTAAGAAGCAGCTTTAGATATTATGAAAAAAAAACACACCCACAAACTATCTATTGGCAATTTGCTGTTTTTTCGTTTTTCGTTCATCTTACGTTTGCTTCATAATGTAAAAGTGCAAAGTGCGTAGCGTTGCCAGACTTGAGCCGCTAACAGTAATGTAAAGTGACAGCAAGTAGTAGAGCATTGTTAACAGCATGTTAAACAGGCGCGCTGCGCACAGCGCTTTAATAGCAGCAGCATTAACTTCAAATTTGTACCTGTGCACAAACACACACCTACATACATGCAACACATGCATAATCGACTGTAAACAAGACAAACCGCTGTAAATGTAATTTGTAAAAAGATGGCATACTGTGATGCGAAAGCTAAAGCAAAAGCAACTACAAGAACAAAAACAAAAACAACAACAACAACATCGCAATGATACTAATACTGTAAGCTTAAGCTATGTATATACAAGACATGCAAACAAACGTATATAGTAACTATATAGAGCGCCTGCAGCAATGTTTTTGACTGCGCCAGTTAACCAAGAGCAACAAAAATATGTTTACTTTGTCAGACGAATATTTCCTAGTTATTTTTTTTTTTTTGGTTTGTTCTAACTAACAACTAACTAACCATCTACTTGAATATATTATAAACTATATATACTTATTATGTGTGTCTCTCTCTCTCTCTATATATATATTATGCACTATAACAATTTCTTTATGTGTTTCGTTTTGCCGATAACCAAACAACTAATCAACTGCCATTTCTCAAACCCCCTTCCCCCCACCGTCCAACAACAACAACAACAACAACCATCATCAACTACAACAACAACTCGCAACTCTCTCATGCCACACAAAAAAACAATCAAATGCACCACCTACAACAACAACAACAACAACAACAACAACAACAACAACAACGACAACAACTACTACAAACAACTACAAACGACAACAATCGACCACCATCACCAACATGATCAACAGCAGCAACAAGTGCGACCCACAATTTCGATGCCAAAATCAAAGAGTTACGATGACGACGATGGTGCTAGCGGTGCAGGCAACCAATCTGCTGCCCCAGGTGGCGCCGCCAAAGGCGCCGCAGCTGCCAACAACGCGGCCGGCAACAAGCAGCAACAAGAACAGTCCGGCGCCGCCGGTTTGCCCGGGTAAGACCACAAATATATACATATATATTTTACATTTTGTATTTATACGCATTTGATGTCGTCTCTTTCAGTGGACAGGGCAATCAGAATGCCGGCTGGTTTGGTGGCTTGTGGAACAAGTTCTCGCTGAAGCCGAAGAACCAAATGATCTTGCCGGACGACAAGAATCCCACGATTGTTTGGGACAAGGAGCGCAAGTGCTGGACGAACACCGCCGAGGGCAACTCCGAGGAGGCCGAGTCGTTCAAGCCGCCACCAAAGATGAGCGACATGGGCATGGCAATGTCGGCTGCACCCCCAGCCGGAGCCCCAACACTCAACACACTGGGCACCATACCGACGCCACTGGCGACACCCAACCTGCTGCCACAGCAACAGCAGCAGCAGCCACACGAGTTGCCAAACGCCAATCTCTATGACAACCAGGTCGACTATGATTACCAGAATTATGCGGACCAGATGTACGCCACCTCGACGCCAGCTGCTCCGGCTGCAGCTCCCACTCCAGCTGCATCGCCCCTCATGCCGGCTGTGCCCATGTCGGCTCCGACGCCAACGGCCGCCAACGCTGCAGCAGCTGGCGGCGCACAGCCGAAACTGCAATCGAACATGTTCAAAATCAAACGTAATCGCAGTAAGTCTCAAGAGTTTTATTGACACATTGGCTGTTGAGTCGCCAGCCTGAGAAAAGTCTTTTATGCGCCTACCTTAAATGTTGTGTATTCATTATTTTCTAGTGGCTTTTGCTGCTGTGAGAATGGGTTTTGTGGCTACGCGACTCACCAGGCAATGCCTTAATTCTGATTGCAATTGCTGCAAGTGTTTAATCGACATCTTTCTCTCTGTCCCCACTTACAGCGTTGAAGAACTCGTATGTTGATGTCTTTAATCCATCGGGTGCGCCGATGTCAGCAGCGCCGCAGACGGTGTTGGCGCCATTGATGGCACCTGTGGCGGTGCCCCAAGGCGGCTTCTTTGTGCCTGGCGCCGTGCCCCAGCAGCAGCAGCAGCAGCAACAGCAGCCGCAATAGGAGAGAGTAGCAAATGTAGGTGACAGTGAAGAAAGCGGTACACAAGACAGTTATGGAAATTCCCAAATATATATTTGCAGCAATTCGGAGCAATACGTAAAAATTCAAACTTGCGAGGCGCGCACAACAACAATAACAACAACATCATCATCAACAACAACAACAACACTAGAAACTACACACAATTGACAACGGCAAGAACACGTCAATGACAACAACAACACCAGGAACATTCTGCATGCTGCTGTAAACAACAACAATCACAACAACAACAGAAACAATAACAACAACAACAACAACGACAAACAACAATAAGAAAAGAAGTCTTTGTGTTTCATTGTTGTTTTCATATTATTATATAATTATACATATATTCTTATTTGTTGTTTGTTTTCTCTTATTTGTGTGCGCGCTTAGCGAATTGATAACAAATTTATGTACTATTAGCAAAAGGAATATACATATATGTACATTTTCACATTGTCTACGCCCCCCCTTCCCCCCAAAATGTCCTCGACCCGCCCCGAGCTCTTCCCATCATTTAAAGCAACAAATCTTTTGTTCGATATTTGTTTTTTTTTTTGTTTGTTTCCACTTCTTTCCCCAAGTATAATTATTATTATTTTTTTTTTCTGTATGTTGCATCGTTTTTTAGTTGTATATTGCGTGAAGAGACAGGCTAAATTTGCATAATTATACTACTATATTGTTTCTATATATATTTTTTTGTCATTATATAAATATAAATTAAATAAATCTTAGAGCTTTGTTTTGTAAGTGAAACAAGCAAAAATGGGAGTCGTGAGAAAAGATAGTGGGAGAATAAGAAGAGAGATAATTGAGAATTGGTCGCAAACAAAAAAGACCTTTAATATATTTATACGAAAAATAGTTTAATTGTGAAATGAAAAGAAAATGTTTGTTCGCTTCGACGATGTGTTTCTCGATGTATTTGCTCTATTTGTATTTTGTTGTGCACATCCATACAATACACACACACAACACACACACACAAATACAAATACACTTACATGTACATCTCTATATAACTATTCCAATTAATTTATAGCGCAAAAATGTTTCGATGTTTGTTTTCGTTTCTATTTCTATATATCTCTCTCTCTCTGTAATGCATTTGAAAAATGTTAATTTGTTAAAGCGTTGTGCGTATGTTTAATTCTTATAGATATCTACTTTTTTTTTAAATTAATTTTTATTTTAGTTTAAAAACAAAAACTGGTGCAGGCAAAAATAAAAAAAAAAAACAACAAATCAATACAAATTAAATATATATATGTATTTATGTCGAGATATGTATTATGTACACAAAAGCAAAGCAAAGCAAAGTAACCTCCAATTGGAATATCTAAATTAATGAACTGCAAACAAACGCATTAGATTCTGTGTTAACGAAATGTACACAAATTGAGTATACACTGATATATATATATATATATACAACATTAACAATTACTATTTAACAACGCCTACATACAGGATGCATATGCGGGCTGTAACTGACGTGTGTGTTTAGTTTTTTTTTGTTTTCCAACTATGTGCGATCGAAAACGTGGTGTAATTCTTATCATTTAATTAGCCTAAAAACCCTCTAAATAAATAAATCAATGGTAAACAATTTAAAACCTGTGACTGCTGTTTAATTTGTGGCCCACGCGCAACAGAGCGAGAGAGCGATATGAGTGGGAGTGTGGGTGTGAAAGAGACACTACGATCGGAAATGGGGTGTGGAAATCAGCTGTGAATTCAGCACCCATTGTATGTCGTGGGAATCAAATACATATAGTAAATATTTCACATGTTTATGGATTTTATTCTATATGTTAACTGTTACATTCATTCTTAGGATTCTAGTATTTCTTATTACAACTTCAACACTTTCAGCTTAACACTAAATTATGCTCTCTTAGTTACTATTTGAAGGGTCGTCAACTGCCTGCTTTAAGCGTCTTTATGACACTGTGTTTACAACTACAGCTAGCTTAATTCAAACTATTCTTAAAACGAGGCTAGCAGTTTGCACCTGCGTAGGCGAGAGTGTATTCAATGGGCAACTCATCGCTGCTTGCCGCCGACTCCAAAGCTTCATCCTCGCTCTCAGCATCGTCGTCCGGCAGCTGCTCCTCGTCAGCTTCGTCCTGCGCTGCTGTCAGACCGTAAATGCCTTGGGAGACCTTGCGCCTTTTAACAGCTACCGGTTTGTCTTGACAGGCCAGCTGCTGCTGCTGCTCCTCCTCCTCCTCATCTGTAAAGCGCAAAACAAAACCATTAGTTACAATTCAATGACTCGCTTTATAACAAATTACCGCTATCCACGATGTCGTAGCCCGCGGGAGGCTGCTGCTCGTAGCTGACATAGATGCTGGGGAACTCGACAATCGTCTTGCCCGCCAGATTCTCGCACAGCGTTTTGTGCGCCTCCAGCGCATAGCAACGCGATCCGCTGCGTCGTACGCCCTCGGCACGCAGCCACAGCGTCAGCTGGCCAATGCCAGCCAGCTGGTGTTGCTGCAACTGCTTGCGCTGCTCCAGCGCCACCTGTTGCTGCTCCACATTCAGATACTGCTCGAGCAGCTGGGCCAGCGTTTGCTGCTCATCGCAGCGCATGGCCACAAAGCGTGCGACTTCGGTTCCGCTGCCCACAAACAGCCATTCCACGTGCCAATAGAAACGTTGCTGGCGCCAGTTGAGAAACGTGGTGTTCTGCTTGCGTCGCGTGAAGTGGGGCAGCAGGAACTGCAGGCGTACGTCTCGCTTGGCCGCCGCGCTGCGCATGCGATGCAATGGCACCGGCAGCTGGCAGTGCTGATGTGTGTAGCGTTTGGTTTTGTCCTTTTTGCGCGTGTCCGCGTAGCGTGTGGCCTCCTCCAGGAAGCAATAGTCGCTCATGAAGTCGCGCTCCGTCATGGCGCTGAGCGGCAGGAACTTGGTGCGATCTCGGACGCCATCGCAGTTGAGTTCACGCTTGTGGATTTGCACACAGGGCAGCGAGCAGGTTTTCACCTCGCATTTGGGGCAGGCGTAGCATGCTGCATTTTTGGCACAAACCTCACAGCTGCCTAGACGCGACATGTGACTGTAAAAATACAGAAATTTGACATTTATTGTCAACACTGTTGTTGAACAATGAATGAAATCGAATGTTCTACGCACCTGTTGTCTGTTTTTTGTGGGGTTTTATTGTCGGACATGGTTTTCTTTTTAGTTAGTCAGATTTTAAATTCAGTTCGAACTCATATTTTGAATAGCACACAGCAGCAACAGCTGTCTCAAAATTGCCACATTTTTTAAAACTATTTTTCTAATACTTTTCATCTCTTCCTCTTGTTTGTTTTGGCATTCGCACTGACCAACCGACACAAACACGCACACGCATATACTATCGCAACGTGCTTACCATTCACACACACATTGTGCAGTGCCGTCCACCTTGCTATTTCTATTCCATTCATTAATTTGTAATTTGTACGGTTTCTACATGTATTGAGCATACGTTTAACTGTCCCGCAGACGGTGTTACGCCGCGTATTCCACGCACCTCAGCTGTGCATGTCAAGTGAGTATCATTTCTTGTTGGCCATTAAGCGCTTTTGTTTTTTGTGTTATTGTTATGCCTGCATTCTGTGTGGCAAGAGCAAGAAGAGCGCGCGCGTGCGTGAGCTTTTGAAGCATACACACGTGTGTGCAGCGTTGCCACTCGACGCTGCGCACACATATCGTATAGTGTTTTTATCGCTTATCGTAATCGTGCGCAAGCGATAACTTATGGTTGACCAATCGAGTGGTGTTATCTGCTGACCGTTAGTTATCTTTTCTGATTGTTTCGATGGCACAATTGTTGCAATGAAATTCCGTAATATCAGCATGAAACGCGAACGTATCTTATCAATAGCTATACTTAATAGCTGCGGGGGCCGAGGGCAACGCGACGCATACAATGTTGTTGATATTATAAATATTATTGTCAATTAACCGTACGTACAGTAAAAACCGGACATGCGACGCCGCGTGTTTCCGCGCCTTTGGTGCGTCCAAGGTGAGTGCGGCCGAAATTGCTCTGACAACTATATAAATGGTATTATGAATAGGTGTTCGTTAAGAAGGTTTTCACTGTATATGTAGCTTTAATCGTTTATTTCTATCAACTGCCGCTCTTCCCACAAAAAACCCCACACTTCTCTATTCTCTATTTTCTAGTAGAACAAGTTTGAACGTGAGCGCAGAGAGAGCGAGAGAGAGAGAGAGGGCGAGAAAAACATAGAGAGCGGTGGTAAGAGCGCGAGAGAGAGAGTTAAACCAGAATCTAGCCGATCAATTGCGGTTGAAACTTATACAAAAAAAAAAAACCAAAAAAAATATATACAAAAACAAAAATGCTTTGCCGTAAGGTATTGCGTTCAGTGCTTAAACCCAGCCAGCTGCGTCTAGTGCGTATCGTGAGCCTCGCCGGACACATGGACGACAAAAAACAACAGATCCGCCTAGCCAGCACTGGGCCGGCGTTACGGCCGTTGACACAAAACCAGGAGCCAGCTACATCGCCCATCGTCGAGCTGCAGCATTCGAATGGATGTTTAAGCGCTGCACAGCCAGCGGTTGCAAATGAACCAACCACAACAACAACAGCGCCAGTTATAGCTCCGAGTCCAGCTAGCGCAGAGACGGCGGCTCCAGGAGCAACTGCAGCCACTCAAACAGCGAATGAAGTGTCCTTCCAAGATCTCGTCTTCCATCCCAATGGTCGCTTACAGGCCGATGTTCGGGACAAAGCGACAATTGCTCGCGAATTAGCCGAATTTAATGTGAGTAACGCTTTCGTTTCGACACGATGGACGGTAGAACATCCCTCTTATTACGAGCCTTGGCTTTAATTTAGGAAGCCGTTGAGATGTTCATAAAGATCAAGCCAAATGCCCAAAGCATACGTGATTCCATCTCCAATTTGAAGCTCAATTCCATTAGGGACACGATCAAGTATCTCGAACGCTCCGGTCTCACCTTGAACGAAGTGGAGCAGCTGTCCATCATTCACGTCGCCGGCACCAAGGGCAAGGTGAGTACGAATTGTGTCTACCTTTTGATGGCCGCTTAAACAAGGTTAAGGACATCGTCGACCACACAAATCCTTTGTCTAGTTGATATAACTATGGACTAGGCTAGAGAACGCAAACTTGATAGTTGTTGCAGATTGTATTTAGGGTGCAGAATTTCAGCAAACAAAATTGTAGAATGTTGCCACAACATTTGGTTGCGACTAGAAATTAGGTAGAATTGATATTTTGGTTAACAATATGAGCGTGAAAGTTTCTTTTAGTGTTCTACAGTATATTTTAATGTAGCGTATTTAAGTTAGTATGCTAACGCAAATATTTTCGGTATATTTAAGTAGGTGTTCTTTTCGTTAAATGGGCAACAAGTGTCTTGCGATCGAGCACACTCGGCTTTTTGTAGCTTTTTACAATGTATTTCCGTACATACAAAAAAAAGAAAAAATAACTATGCGCTCAACCAACCAATGAATTAATCAACAACGAAAATTAATGCTAACAACTCGAGCACAACAACAGCAGATCAACAACAACAACAAAATTCAAATTTCGCTCATCTCCCTTCATGGAACGCGTGTTAGGCCGGAGAGCAAAGTACAATAACAACAGTAGGAACAACAACAAAATGCCAGCATTCAAAAATAGTAGTCAACGTAATTAATGTGCTAATTCAATTCGTGCTCCGGGTCTCAGTGTGGATTTCATCTTCAATGCGTTGCTCATTGATTACCTGCAACCATTTCTCCGTTACGCAAAACTAATGCTCTGCATTATGCAATGTCCACCCAATTGATAAACAAAACATTAGAAATCGCTACACGGCGCTACGATGACTGATGAAATACCACAGCTGATTAGCAAACGCATAAAGTGCTTCATTTGGCTTTATAAGCAATCACAATTTCGTGATAGTCATTCTTATTTTTATTTCGCTATCAGCTGAATAGCTAGATGCACCTTAAGTGTAATCCGAGTATGCAAAAGTGTTCACTGGCATTTCCATAAACTTTATTTTTGGGATTATTATCAACATTGTTAGATTCTCATTTTTGTTTTCGCTATATACAATTATTTATTATTATTTTTTGTGTTTATTTGCACTCTAGCAAATGCTTGTTTTATTTTTGTCATGGTTTAGATGATTAGAAATTTTGAAAAATAAATATTTGGAATTCTCTTCTGATTATCAATAGTCATCTGAGAAACGAATAATGCTTTTTACCATTCTTACATGTTTGCTATTTATTGATTATTATTAGTATAGTTAAACTGTGCTTGAAACCATATCATTTTCATTAGCAGCATTTTTATCATTCAATGGTCTTGTTTAGCAATTTATACTTGCTCTTACAATATTTAGGCATTGACACAAACTCTTTTATTACAATTACTTTTCATTAGCATTGCAATTTTCATTACAGCTTGCATTAGTTTAGAGTAATGTAGCTTACTACACTCTTTTATTACAATTAGTTTTCATTAGCATTGCAATTTTCATTAAAGCCTGCATTAGTTTAGAGTAATGTAGCTTACTGCACTCTTTTATTACAATTACTTTTCATTAGCATTGCAATTTTCATTACAGCTTGCATTAGTTTAGAGTAATGTAGCTTACTACACTCTTTTATTACAATTAGTTTTCATTAGCATTGCAATTTTCATTAAAGCCTGCATTAGTTTAGAGTAATGTAGCTTACTGCACTCTTTTATTACAATTACTTTTCATTAGCATTACAATTCGTATTAAAGCTCACATTAGTTTCATGACAGCTTGCATTAGTTTTGAGTAACTCAGCTTACTGCACTCTTTTATTACAATTACTTTTCATTAGCATTGCAATTTTCATTACAGCTTGCATTAGTTAAGAGTAATGTAGCTTATTGCACTCTTTTATTACAATTACTTTTCATTAGCATTGCAATTTTCATTAGAGCCTGCATTAGTTTAGAGTAATGTAGCTTACTGCACTCTTTTATTACAATTACTTTTCATTAGCATTACAATTTGTATTAAAGCTCACATTAGTTTTGAGTAACTCAGCTAATGCACTCTTTCATTACAATTACTTTTCATTAGCATTAGAATTCTCATTACAGCTTTCATTAGTTGCGAGTAACTTCACTTGCAATTTGAATTCCATTCTCATATTATGGCTCACTGTGATTTCTCGCCGTGCAGCGCTATCGATTGTAATGTCAAAGTCGCTCAGCTCGCTGATAAGCGTTTTTTGTTTGCTGTATTGCACTAGATTTGTAAATGAGCTTTGTTTACTCACTTAATACTTGATATGTTCCTTGGTCAATGACCAAACCGAATATATTTATGTTTGTCTCGCCCCACTGTTTACTTTACCGTCTACCTTCTGCTTACAGGGCTCCACCTGTGCACTGACCGAATCGATCTTGCGCCAGTATGGAGTGCACACTGGGTTCTTCAGCTCCCCGCACTTGGTGTCCATCACGGAGCGCTTTCGCATCGACGGCGTGCCGCTGGCCAGGCACAAGTTCACCCATCACTTCTGGCAGGTGTACAATCGTCTGATGGCGAAGCGTGATTACGACCAGGACATGCCGCCGTTCTTCATGTTCCTCACCATACTCGCCTTCCACGTCTTCCTCGAGGCGCGCATCGATGTCCTGGTGCTGGAGGTGGGCCTCGGCGGCGAGTGCGACTGCACGAATATTGTGCGCAACGTGCGCACCGTCGGCATCACGTCGCTGGCCCTCGAGCACACCGATCTCTTGGGCACCACCATTCAGCAGATCGCCTGGCAGAAGTCGGGCATCATCAAGCCCGGCTGCAACGTCTACACGCATGTCACGGATCCCATCTGCCTGGAGGTGATACGCGAACGCGTCGCCGAGAAGGAGGCCACGCTGACCGAGGTGCTCGACACGTCGGCCTACTTCAAATACAATCTCTACGCCCACTACTTCGACACGTTCAACGATTTCGTGCGCCTCAACGGTGCGCTGGCCATTCAGCTGGCCTACGACTGGCTGCGCAAGGCCAAGGGACGCTTCCACCAGGACAATCCCGTCAACGACACCACCATGACCACCGAGGTGCTGCGCGGCCTCGTCAACGCCCACTGGCCCGGTCGCTGCCAGCTGGTGGAGTTCAAGCGCATGCGGGTGCACCTCGATGGCGCCCACACCGTGGAGAGCATGCACGTCTGCTGCGACTGGTTCCTCAAGAGCATCAAGCGCACGTAAGTGAACGCTGTCGTTTAAGTTTAAGCTAGAAACACTCAAGAGCTTTACGCCAAATGGGGGGAATATGTGCTGTACCCTTTTTTAATCCACAATAGCTGCTTGGAAGTGAGTTAGCTTAGAGATAGCTTCATGAAATTGTCAGAACATGTGCTGCACACTTTTTTCAACTTACATCCCACAGTAGCGTCATCAAAGTGTTTTTTCTATGTCTATTTTTGTAGAAAGCACTAGAGAGAGCTTCATGAAAGTCAGAACATGTGTTATATACTTTTTTTAAGCCCACATTCCACAGCAGCATCTGAGTGTTTCTTCAGCTGCCTATTCTTTGAGGTAGCATTAGAGATAGCTTCATGAAATTGTCAGAACATGTGCTGCACACTGTTTTAAGCTTACATCCCACAGCAGCATCTTGAGAGTGTTTCTTCTATGTTTATTTTTGTAGAAAGCACTAGAGAGAGCATCATGAAATTGTCAGAGAATGTGCTGCACACTGTTTTAAGCTTACATCCTACAGTAGCGTCATCAGAGTGTTTCTTCAGCTGCCTATTCTTTGAGGTAGCATTAGAGATAGCTTCATGAAATTGTCAGAACATGTGCTGCACACTTTTTTAAGCTTACATCCCACAGTAGCTTCATTAGAGTGTTTCTTCTATGTTTATTTTTATAGAAAGCACTAGAGATGGCTTCATGAAATGGTCAGAGAATGTGCTGCACACTGTTTTAAGCTTACATCCTACAGTAGCGTCATCAGAGTGTTTCTTCAGCTGCCTATTCTTTGAGGTAGCATTGAAGATAGCTTCATGAAATTGTCAGAATATTTACTATACTATTTTTTAAGTTAACATCTACAATAGCAGCTTGATACGTATTTCTTTTGCTGATCATTCTTTCATCCAACTCTATTGCCTGCAAATATTCTACTTGCTAGCTTAAGAGTTCACTTTTCGCATAGGGGCACGATTATTATTATTTTTTGCTTGCAGTCTATGCAACTGTTTGCTTGTTTAAACAACTTGAGCTCAGCGAGTATAAGTGTATATCAGATTGCCTGATCATAATACGATATTAAGGAATATATCTATCTACCTATATGCTGAAAATATTCAGTTTATTCTCCTGCTTCAGCTATTAGTCAGCACAGCTTCTTAACTAGTTATATCTCAGCTGGTTAAAGAGCTAAAGCCAACAAAATTCAAGGGCAATAATCGTATATTCTTGATCAGCAATGACTCTCATCCGGCTTTCTGTCTGTCCGCCTGTTGAAAGAGCTAAAATTAGTAGAGCGTAGTCCTTTCTAAAGTCAGTTATTCGTAAGCAGTTTATTGTTATTGTATGATCACCTTTTTCACGCACTGTTTGTGCTGTTGCAGGCCAAAGAATCCGAAGATCCTGATATTCAATCGGACCGGCGAATCGAACCCCACTGGCATCATCAACGTGCTCCACAACGCGTATCCCTTCGACATGGTGTGCTTTGTGCCGAACATTGCGCATCCGCAGAAGGGCGATCCCAGCCAGTCGACGAGCTACTGCAGCGCAAGGACTCAGCGCCGGCGTGCCCAGGACATCAACAGGGTGTGGGAGGCGCTGTGCAAGGCCAAGCAACAGGAGACCACGGGCCAAATGTACAGCACACTGTGGGATGCTTTGAATGCGATTCGATTGCGCTATCCCAGCGACATCGAGCTCGATCTGCTCATCACCGGCTCCATTCATCTGCTGGGTGCCGGCATCACGGCGATCAACGATTTCCAGCCACCGCCAGTGCTAAGGGCAGCGATTTCTGAGCCGGCGCCCAGTCAGGTTGTTAACAATGATGTAATAATGCCAGCTGTTGTGGATCAGTCGGTCAGTCAGTGAATCGAAGTGTGAAAACATCTCAAAATTTTTACGTGATTAGAGAACCTCCCCCGCCCAAAATAATTCCCATACCCTTCCCTCCCCGAAGAAAAAAAAAAAAAACAAACACAAGAAATTGTTTATTTAACATATATAGTTTTTCCTAGCTACTTTACTCGTATTATCATCAGCAGACTTTTCGAGTATTTTGTCTGAAACCTGTGTCGCGATTTTCCCCTGAAAATGTCTGGCAACCAAACTACTGTGGTAACCTGAGCTGCCTCTGCCCCCTCCCCCAGTGTACTTGAGGCAGCTCAAAAACAAACAAAACAAAGCTTTAATTTCTACTAGTTGTCGATGTGTCACAAAAAATGAAAATTGAATTGACGGGAAAATAAAAAGAAGGCAAATACTGAAAGATTTGGACGAAGATGGAAAAATCACCTGCGTTTTCATTTTCTTTTCTTTTTCCAGCTATACAAATAATGCGGAATGTTGTGTGTTAAAATTGGAATATGCTCTGAATGTTTTTGATAACTTTGCAGCAATTTACATCGTTAAAAAAGAGTTATTTAAAGCAGATGAGAGAGGAAATGCAAAGTTAGAGTTCAAAACTTATAGATCATTAAATAAAATAGTGCAGTGCTAAGAATTCCCTGATTAAACTAGGAGACCGTGATAACAGAAACTAAAAAAAAATTAGTTACTGCTATTAAAACTGAAAGCTTTACAAAATTACGAATTTAATAATTTGTTGCACACACAATTTTCAAAGGAGTTAATTATATTTAAAGCAAACTCACAAATGCCGCTGGGAAAAATATACAACAAAATGTTGCATTCGTTTATAGTGAAGATTTTGCCTCCTACACATTCAGACGCTTGGCAAAATTGAAGCTTGAACAATAAATAAACTTTATAGTTATGTAAACCGTTGCAATGCGAAATCGTGTCTAACCTCACAATAAACCGTCGGCAAAGAGAAAACGTGTTGCGCGAAAAGGCGACGGAAAGGACGACGGCGTGGCGTGGCGAGGCGAGGCGATTGCAAGGACTACGGACTGCACACGACTGGCGACAACACTGGCAGCCACAAGCCACAAGCAACAAGCGACAAGCTGAACCTGAACCTGAACACACACAGAGAGCACAGAGGGATGTTGCTTTTGTTTTTGGTTTTTTTTTATGTGCATGTGTGTGCGTGTGTGTGTGTGTGTAGGGCTGCGAACAGGGTTGCCGGACTGCGGACCAATGGGAGAGCAGCTGGCGAGCGAGACGGCAAGCTGAGAGATGAAAACAAAATGGCTAACGCCAAACGGAAGTTGCACTTGTCGCTGTGTGCGAGCGAGACGGCGAGACGGCGAGTGACGGCAGCTCGCCTGCTGATTTAATCACAGCTAAATGCGATGTCCGAGCGAGAGAATGAGCGAGAGAGGGAAAGGAAGAGGCAGCGAGCGGCAGCGAGGGAGCAAGAGGCAGAGTGGCGGACTGCCGGCTGTGCACGCTAAACTCTAACGTTTACAGCAACAAACCGCGTAATTCACTTGTGTAGCCATGTGTGTGTTTGTATGCATGTGTGTGTGTGTGTGTGTGTGTCTTGGCGTTATCCTGACGCTGTCGCCGCCGCCGTCGCCGCCGTCGCCGCCGCAGTCGCTGCGCTAAAAGGATTAATAAACGTTCGCATCTCAGTTGTTCATTTGACTTTGCGCTTAACGGTTCAGCTGCCAGCGTCTCCAGCGACAAATTCAATTAACAACAATAAATTCCGCACATAAATTCAAGAACACATCTTTTTTTTTGTGTCACTACCGTTATAAACACATATTCACAAGTTGTTGCCGTCGCAATCGCATCCGCGTTCTGTTTTTTTTTTTTGCAAGTGCTTTGTGCTCAACATTCAACACTATAATTAAATAGCGAATCTCATTAACAAAACTCATGTGCAATGTTCTCCGCCTTGCTTTAAATTAACCTTGAGAGTTACCCAATTTTTGCGAGCTGTGCAAAATTCGTGTTGCAAGTAATCTCACATTAAACAACTGTACGACAAAATGCAAAGTTCGAAATCGTTTTTGATACGCGATCTACTGGGAGACCTCATCAATCGACGACAAACGGACTCAGGTAAATTTGTTTCTATGTTTCAAATGATAATACTTTACATTATAATCAAACATATCGTCCTGAAGTTAAAATAGTTAAATATGCATGCATTCAGAAATTCAATTAAGTGTCTTAAAAATTTTTGAATATATTCTGAGTTGTTTATAAATGCGAATATTAGTTTCTATATAACATCTATGATGGAATTAATATTATACTATATATATTTTAATATCGGTTTACTAAAAAACATACTGCTAAATTCATTTGTAGTTACAAACGTTTCTGATCAGCAAAAGTCACATAACGATAAACTATAAATATTTTATTTGCTCTGGTTTTAATATTAATTATTAATATAAACAATATATACCACATTCAGTAAGGATCCGTCTAATTTAGAGTCTAGCTACAGCATTTGACCCATATTTAAATTGCTTGGCAAAAAACTGAAAAAGCTGAAAGTATAAACAGGATAACGGTGACAATCGCTGCAGAGACAGTGTACAAAACAATTAGCTACTAAATAGTTGTAATTGTTGAACTAAACTTTATTTAATGTCATGCATAATTAGAAGACACACAGAGAGCAGGGCACACAAGATGTGCAAATCAGCGAGCACCTAAGGCTACCAGATACCCTGTAGTCAGTTGTAGGAGGAGCATATAGGTTTTAAATTGTTCTTCGCATTCAATTTTTAATGGAGAAATTCTTGCTGACATATTTAGCAAAGTTGTCTGCCGTTTATCCTAAAGAATTTTGGTATTAGAGCTAATTTCTATTTGCTGTAAATTTCAATAGCTATTTAAAAGAGAGTTTCCATTTATTTCAATGTAATTCAATATCTACGTTAGTTAACATTAAAGAAATGTTATTTTGCATAGCATATTTTCCAGCACTTCGGTTACATGTTAATTAACATAGAGTCTAAACTTTTTAACAGCAAGCAATGTTAAATTTTTCATAGCATATTTTTTAGCGCTGCTGCTGCAGGGTATTTTGTGGGCGGCTGCTGGAGCAATTATACAAAATTGGCATGCTATTGTTTTGCATACGCATTGTTCTTGTTCGGCATTGTTGTCGTTTGTTGTTCTCGTTGTTGTTGTTGTGGTTGATTCGAGGCTAAACAATCAAAGTTGTTGTACGTGACAAATTGCTCGAGCGCAAGTTACGAGCGCAGCAGCAACAAACGAATTAAATTATTGCCCCAAGCGCTCGTTTGACTCAACTGCACAACCACCGCACGCCGCCCCTCGTCGCCTCTACCTCGCCCCCTTCCTTCTTCGGGCCGTCGCACAATTTGTTGGCTAAAAGTTTTGTTGTCGTTTCTAATTGAGGCAAAGTGTGAGATTTAAATGCCCGCGGCCAATTGTCAGCGGTTTTGCACCCCACACATATGCACCACCCACCCCTCACTTTCTCTCTTCCACTCCCCTCAATCCTTTTCTGCAGATCAAAAGTGTTGTGGGTGGTGCATGTAAAGTGGCGGCTAATTGGCCGCTGCGCTGCAAAGTAATGCGAGACAATTAAGAATGTTGCAAGACACACGCACACACACACACACACACACACACATGTGCCTCTGAGATGTGGCCACGTGAAACGTCTTGGGAATGTGAGGTTATGTCGAGCGACTGACAAGTTCACAGTTCGTTGCATACTTTGCGGCGCAATCAGAAAATTGTTCAAATTAGGCCACTGATGATCTCATTGATAGGCCCATTAAGAGCGCATAATTTACGTAAACAGCCAAAGGATAATTGCGTATATTGTGGAAATATCCTAGAAGAAATTAAATGTAGCCTTTGATGACTTGAAATCGCTGCAACCATATTAAAAGAAGTTGCTAAACACAGAAATTAACATCGAGTTTTCAAATTAACCGCCGGCAACTTTCGTTCGTGCCTCAAATGCAAATGGTGCGTCCACAAAGTCCAAAAGGCAACAACAAATCTTTGGCTGATCTTTCGCCAGAGATAAATGTAGCTATGCACAGGAAAAATAAATACATTAAATTAACACAGGCCAGCGAATGCTCTAGGAAAGTCAATTAATATTAATAATAAGTCATAGACAAATAAAGAAAATTGCAAACAATGAGTAAGCAGATAATCAGACAATTTGCTGAGTTAATTATTCAAAAATAGGGCGATTCTAATGCTTTAAAAAAAGGTAAGTAAGGTAAGTTTTATAAACAGAGTAAATTAATAAAATAAAGCATTTGACTTTCAGGCTATAATTAACTGCAACATTAAAATAATAATTGAAATGATATCGAATTAAACATAAATATGATGTCCAGAAAATGTCAGTTTTTAGTTCGTAACTTGGCATAAAATAAAGTCTAACGAATCCACAAGTATTTATTGCATTCATTTGTTCTTGTAATTGCCACGCCCAAAATTATTTGGCGACCAATTTCAAACGGAAATTTTAAGTTTTGCACCAGGCCAACAGAAGTCAGCAGCAAGCAACTGTGTAGAAAGTCACTTGCGCCTTGTGACGTCATTGGCAGATAATATGTCTAAATTCTCTCTGTTTTTCTCTCTCTGCCTGCTGCAAGTGACTCTCTGCATTGCTGCTTGCTGCTGACTTCTGTTGGCCTGTTACTTCAGTTTGTGATTTGGCACTTTTTAGACATTTCTAGAGGCCAATAACAACAACAACAACAAATCCAGCCACCAAAATGTGGTTGTGTGTGGCGGCTAAAACACCAGGCAAACATGATTGCGCAGCAAGTGGATTTCCAGCTCCCTCAAGCAGAAATTCCACTTGCTTTTCAATTGTCTTCGCTTGGTGCTTTGTCAGATCGCTTGTTGTTGTAGTCACTGACAGCACAGAAACTCACGCGATTGGCTGAAAAAGTACCAAAAACATCAGGCGATCAGAAGTCTGCAGCAGGCGAATGCTTGTGTTGATTTCTTCTGCCTTCCCTTCGTTCCCATAGCTTCAGCTTAACTTTAATGTGCGTGCGTTTGTGCCAGCAACTCACGCGATTGGCTCAAAAGTGTTATACAATTAAGTGGCTGAGCAACATTAATGCGATTGGTTGAAAAGCGTCATACAACCAGGCGCTCAGAAGTCAGCAGCAAGTCAATGCAGCAGAAAGCAACTTGATCTGCTGCCGAATTCTTTTTCCTTTACTTTACCTGCAAATCTTGGCTGTTTGGCGCCTTCAACTCAAATTCAAATTACTACAGAAGAAGAGGGGACAAGGAGAAGGGGCGCAGGGGGTCTGAGGGATTGGTTGAGGAGGGGGGAGGTGGTCGATCAGCTACCAATGATCGACTCTACCTTTTTTTTACTATGGCCACAGAGTCTAAAGGCAATGGGAGGGAGGGAGGAGGGTAGAGGGGGAGGAGGGGGGAGGATGGCGAGGAGGGGGGAGGTGGTCGATCAGCTACCAACGTCACCCGACGTCTACCATAACAAACCAAGTGACTAAACACATTTCTTCAATGGCCACAGAGTCTAAGAGGCAATGGGAGGGAGGGAGGCGGGTAGAGGGGGAGTAGGGGGAGGATGGCGAGGAGGGGGGAGGTGGTCGATCGGCTACCAACGTCACCCTACGTCTACCATAACAAACCAAGTGACTAAACACATTTCTTCTATGGCCACAGAGTCTAGAGGCAAGGGGGGGAGGGAGGCGGGTAGAGGGGGAGGAGCAGGGAGGTGAACTGCAGAAGGTGCTTAATCACCCACATCACACCATGGATGCTGAGTCATGGCCATGGTCAAGCCTCATGACACACTGTGATCAAGCACTTTTCGCTGCTCGACGTCGGTCTCCCTATAGAGGTTTTGTGACACGTTTTCTGCAATGCGGTGTTTTTTATGCATGCAGAAACACATGGAAATTTGGTGTTGCACATAGCTGAGGCATTTGCCAACCGATCCGTGCGGTTCGGGTGTCAAAGGAAGCGTCTTGGCCAACACTGTCGCAGGACATACAAATCGTCCTTGTAGTCCTTGCATTATCCTGGCGCTTAGAATTTGTACTTTGTCGAAGAAGATAATTCTGCCTTCACTCTGTACTTGTGATGTATATAAATTTGAATCAATTTACAACAGACTAAATTCCAGCAGACCAAACTTAATAGATTTAATACTTGCCTACTTTATGCTAACTAAAATATTTAAGACACTACCAGCTACTAACTATTTAATAGGTTAACTGAGTTATATTTCATTTGGCAATTAGCTTAACTAACTGCAGCAGCAATTATTTGTAAGGTTCCAGATCACTTTAGTCAGCTACTCATGTGTATCACAGATGACAAACACATTTAAGGTCCTCGATGATGCGTTTAGTTTCGTTATTTAATGGCAGTTGTGCTCGATATAGACGCAGATCTATTTGTGCGACCTTTATGCGAATTCAATTGGCGGCATGTGCGAGTTATTTTTCTTGTATCTCCGCAGTTCAAGTGCCTATTAAATGGCAATTGTGCCGCAAATTGATACGACGTGACTTTTCATCAAAAAATGAAGCAACTCACTTGAGACGCCCCACAGCTACACACACACACACATAGAGATGCGGATATATGCACAAACACACGTGCATAATTGAATCAGCATTCATATGTTCATCCTTCATCCTTCATCCTTCTGCGTCCACATAAATAGAAGAAGTCAAAACCATTTGGGGTTAAAATATATAAAAATAATTTCCGCAGTAGAGTTATAAAAATACAAATCAGGCTGCTAAGCTGCGCGACTGCCAGATACCCTGCATTTCTTTTGTTTCTCATTTATTTTATTTTCTATTTAACTCACAGCTAACAGATGTATTTTAGTTTTAAATAATTTGTAGTTTAAAATCGAGCAGTCGCAACTTAAGTGGATTTATTATTAAACTCACGATCTATTTTATTTTCTCATAATTTTTATTGTAAAATCAAGAAGTCACAGCTAATTTAGATGCTGCAAAGTGTTGTTATTTTATGTAAATATGATTGTATAACCAAAATGCAGCTTTTCACATTCAAACGTGAGCAAAAACTACAAATTTGTGATCGCAACTCGCACTTTGAGACTGAAACCACCCTTTGCGAGGCAGGAGAGCGACGGCAAGTGGAATCCTTGCTGAGCGCCTTGCGGCGCTCGTGGACCTTCGTCCTTCGGGGTGGTTCCATTTTCGATACGCTCCTCTTGATGCCGCCCTCGGGCGTTGTGGGAAATGAGCGCAAATTCCAATAGGAAAGAAACAATTGAGTCGCGTCGTCGAGAAGACACGTGAATTTAATCAGGCAACGATGCCCCGTTGCGTCCAGGATATTTCCGCAAGGATGATATATAAATAACAAGTTGTGATTGGAGCCGCTCTGCTCTCAGCTCTGCTTTTGTCTCGTTAATGGACTTCAACCAACGCCCACTTGAGATGCTTTAGCATCGTTGTCTCGCCGCAGCATGATAATGAGAGTCGCTGTCGCTGTCCAGAGATGATGACTTGATCCAAAAGTGCCGGCACACGCGCACCGAGTGAAGTCAGCTTGTGGAACGCATTAACGCCACGCTGCGCCCAAAAGCAGGCTACACTTTATTTTTAGCCCCACTTAACGATCGATGCGATAAATGCGTACTTCACAACTCGAGTGCAATTGATACGCCAAAAAAAACATAAAAAAAAAAAATTACGTACAAATTAAGCAGAACAAAAGTGTAGCCCAGAGAAACAGAAAGTTAACGCAACGAACGCAGCTCGCAATTAAAACACAACGCGTAGCGAAAGTCAAGCTGCAACTTGAGACTGAGCCGCAATCTTAATTGCAATGACGCTGCAAGACAACTTGGCAGCTGGCTTTGTTTAGGCAGATTATAAAGCCAGTGCTTGCTATAGGAAGCATCAAACTTTTATGCACATATTTAGATAAGGTTTAGATAAGCGATATACTTAAGAGTTTAGCGCCAGTTTTGTAAACCAAATATTTGATTTTATTGTCTAAATATTTCTTCTTTGTCATATGTATATATTTTATACACACATTTCAGTTTCACCATAAATTATTATGTAATATATTCAATTTTGTATATAATTTACTCTACTTTCACTCGCAATTCAATTCGTTTATTTAATAATTTATTTAGCTGTCTAAAATCTTCAAGCACTTCTCACATTTCTCTCACCACAAAAAATCTATCTGACATTATTTATTAAATATTTTGCTTTCACTTGCAAATGAATAAATTTAATAGCCCATATATTTTTGGCCTAATTAATAAACTGTACAAATTCTATAAGTAATTTATTTAGCTGTCTAAAATCTTCAAGCACTTCTCACTTTTCTCTCACCACAAAAAATCTATCTGACATTAATTATTAAATATTTTGCATTCACTTGCAAATAAATAAATTTAATAGCCCATATATTTTTGGCCTAATTAATAAACTGTACAAATTCTATAAGTAATTTATTTAGCTGTCTAAAATCTTCAAGCACTTCTCACTTTTCTCTCACCACAAAAAATCTATCTGACATTAATTATTAAATATTTTGCATTCACTTGCAAATAAATAAATTTAATAGCCCATATATTTTTGGCCTAATTAATAAACTGTACAAATTCTATAAGTAATTTATTTAGCTGTCTAAAATCTTCAAGCACTTCTCGCTTTTCTCTCACCACAAAAAATCTAGCTGACATTATTTATTAAATATTTTGGTTTCACTTACAAATGAATATATTTAATAGCCCATATATTTTTAGCTTATTTAATAAATTGTATAAATTCTATAAGTCTAAAATTTTCAACCACTTCTCCCAATTCTCTCACCACAAAAAATCTAGTTGACATTATTTTTTAAATATTTTGCTTTCACTTCGAAATTAAACTATTTAGTAGCTAATATAAAAATACGTTTTAAATTCACCAATTCTCTATAAAATATGTATACAACCACTTAAAATATGAATTCTTCATTCTACTTTCCCTCTCGCCACAAAAAACCAATTGAATTTATTTATGCTTCACCTACAATTCTATATATTTAATAGCTCACATATCGTGCCTTATAAATTGTCAAATCTGCATATATTTAAGCTGTCTACAATCGCTTTAAATGTTATGCTAATTCTTCTTTATTCTACTTCCCTTCTCGCCACAGAAATCGAGCTGTCCAACGATGAGTCGGACATTGACATCGAGGATCGCTCGACGCCCGATTCGACGGCGAACGGCTGTAGCCGGGATCAGGAGCTGCTGCTCTCGCATCACTACAGCCACAGCCACAACCACAACCACGACGAGTCGAGCGTAGAGTCCTGCGGCACGGCGACACCAGGACCTGGCGCTGGACCCAGCGCTGGTCTCAGTGCAGCTGCCGCCGCTGCCGGCATGGCCGCCGGCCTCCTGGCAGCCGCCGCAGCTGGCGACAATGGCGGCGGACCGGGAGGAGGCGGTGGCGGAGGCGGTGGTGGCAGCGGCAGCTACGCGGAGCACAAGCTGCAGCTGAGCAAGAGCGGCAGGAAGCCGCGACGACGACGCACCGCGTTCACGCACGCCCAGCTGGCGTATCTGGAGCGCAAGTTCCGCTGCCAAAAGTATCTGAGCGTCGCCGATCGCAGCGATGTGGCCGAGACGCTGAATCTGTCAGAGACGCAGGTCAAGACCTGGTACCAGAATCGACGGTGAGCGCAGCTATTTGCCAGAGGGGAGCTTTGTAAACAAACTAACAAAGAAAATTTGTGTTTTTATATTTATTATTTATGCATATTCACTTGCGATTTTTGCCCTGACTAACTGACTGAACAATCCAGCACATAAATCACAACATTTGCTTGCTTACTTCTAATTCCAACTTAAGTGTGTTAAATTAGCTATTCAAATTAGACCGACAATTTAGCTAGGAAACGAACCACAGCGTGTATCACAACCATATTTGAATACGCAATTAGACTTGCCTAGATTATGATTATATTTTTAAATAAACTTTGCGTTTTTAAATGACGCTTTAACAACACGTTCTTCTAACACACTTTTCCTCTGCATCTTCCTCACTACAACCTCCTTTTCTTCCTCTGTCTTGCAGCACCAAGTGGAAGCGACAGAATCAGCTGCGCTTGGAGCAGCTGCGCCATCAGGCCACGCTCGAAAAGGACTTTGTGGTGCAGGAGAATGGCGGCGGTGGCGGCGCCATCGGTTGCTGCCCCAGCGGCCTCTCCAGCTCATTCAGCGCCGCCGCCGCCGCTGCAGCTGCGGCCAGCAATCCGTGCAACTTCTTGACCTCGGCCGCTGCAGCGGCAATATTCCGCAACGTTGGCTACGTTCACGGCTGTCCCATGTAGACACCGCACCACACCACACACCACACAAACACACACCACGCTTGCCACATGCCACACGCCACACGCCTCTCCACACACAACGCTTGCCTATGTAAATAATCGTTTTAATTGTTTTGTTTTTCTGTGCAATCGCCGCTGATCGCGACATCGCTTAAAACATCAAGTTATCGAGTTTTGTCCCCTCGGCTGCTGCCTCCGCCTTCGCTCCCCTCTTCCCCCCCCCCCACTTCCCCCGCACGCTGACTCCCATTAACAGCAACATTAGGCTTAGTCGAATTAACTGTAATATACACACACACACACACACACACGCTCTCTCACACACACAAGGACAATTGTAAACACCACGCACTATGTAAAAGTTTTTTTTTTTGTGGAAAAAATAAAAATTGGATTGCATCTTTGATAAAGTTCGTTATGAAAATGAGACGCGTGCAAATTATTGGGAAATTGTGAGCAAATTAAAGGTATGATAGTAAATTATTTGTATTGGAATTTAGCACTTAATATAGATGATCAATTTAAAATATTTGCAAACTACAAAATTTATAAATGCTAACAGAGGTTTGTGAAGTGTGAAATATTGCATAGAGAGCACATTTAATTGAAGAATATAAACTCATTAGATATTTTCAAAAGTTTTATTGTATTTTATATGGTGTGCATACATTTTGACGAGCTCCTCAGCTCGTCTTAACAAGGACATTCAGCTCGACGTCTCGAGTTACTTTTGTTTTAGCGGTTGCTCAGATTTGTTGTTAAAAAAAAATATAGCATACTTTTCAGCTGGCGTTGTTCAATGCAAAAACTTAAATCATCTGAAGAATGAATTTCTTATGGCATTTCAGTGACTTTAAAGACTCGTTTTACAGAATTCCTGTGGGGCAAATTTGTGGGTTAAAGGGAGGCAGCACATGGTTAAAGTGAAGTTCAGTTTGCAGCTCAGACTCTTCAGGTTGTCTGGCGACATGTTGCGACATGTTCACGGTTGCGCTCCGATTGCGTTTTGGAATTCTGATTTGGATTGAGTCATGCTTAAAAATCAACTTGAGCGAATCATACAAAACGATATCAATTTGTCGCTATATAGTAGTAAATGGCAAAGCCATCTATATACACATAAATGTATGTGTTTGTGTGCGAGCCAAAGGCGGGGTGGGGAGGGGGCAACGTGTCTGACATGCTGCCAGCCAACCGGAAAACAAGCAACAACTCTGTGCACGCAATTATGCAAGAGGCCGCCTCGCTTATGCGCAGCGCATGGGCGCAAGCGAGACAGCAGCAGTGACCACAAAAGCAAAGCAAAGCAGAGCTGGCGACGTCGCCGTCGCCGCCGCTGTCGCCGTCACCGTCGACTGCGGTTTGATTTTTCATGCACATTTAGCTCGCGACGATGGACGCAGCACAAAAAAAGGAGGAGAAGAATGTTTAGCCACAAATTGAATCTCAGTTTAACGAGCAGCAGCCGCCATAGCAGTCAGCCAGTGAGAGCGAGCAACTATACGCGCCAGCAAGCGAGCGAGCGAGCGAGAGAGAGCAAGTAAGATAGGTGAGTGGTGTGTGTGGGAGGAGAGCGCGGTGGGGTTAGTCGACGTAGTTCGAGTGGACGGCAAACGGAAGCAGCGCAGAACGCTAATTAAAAAGATACTTGAAAAATCCAGAGAGAGCGAGAGGGAGAGCGAGCGAGTGAGGTGAAGTGATGCAGTTGGCGAACGTTGTAGATAGTACAGTAGTTATCCATGAAATTGTCTATAAAATGTGAATGTAATTTAATGAATAAAACGCAGCATAGACAGCACAACTCTCCACCCCGCCCCCTTCCCCCTCCTATGCATTTCCCAACCGCATTTGCACTTTGTGTGCCTCACAGATAGATTTATTTGATTGCGCTTCATTTGCGCATCTATTGAAAAGTCAATTGCATTTTTAATTGGTACATTTTACGTCTGCCATCCTTTTGAGAGGCCAACCAAAAAGGATTCTCGCTCTCATCCTCTGCATTTTTTTTTTGCCTTTTGCGGCAGGAACTTGTTCGGTGTGTTTTCTGCCTGTTGTTGCTTTGTGCATCCGGTCCACTTTGATTTGTATTTATTTAATGAGTTATTAATTGCATTAAGCTTTCAGCTTTGTAATTAACGGCCGCAACTGTAGCCTCAAAAGGACTCAAAAGGCGGTCAAAGTCAGAGCACTGCTGGCTCTCTGATTGATTGACTGATTGACTGACTGACTGACTGACTGGCTGACTGTGCTTGATAGACTCCCGACTGGCCGTCAAGTGGCCAGCGCAGCGCTCAGAGATTTCGCCATTGAACAACTTCACTTTGATAGTCGCGTCGCAATTCAAACAATTTTCAATTCATTTTACTAGCATTTGCAAAACTGCAATAAATTATTATATATTTTATATTGCAATCTTCTTATGCGCTTATTTGAAATGCAGGAATTTCTCACCATATTAAATATTTGTATTAATCACTTTATTTAAGCTAATTGCAGCGTTTTTAACGACAGCCTTTCTTTATGATTCTCAAAATATAATTTCAACAGTTACAGTTTATACTACGAGTTTTTAATTTGTGTCTAAAATCGTAGATAAAATATTTAAATTTGTCTCAATAATTTCACTTTATCATAGGTGTTAAATTCTCGTAATTTTAATAAAATATTTAGGCAAAAAACTGCTCACATTTTATATTTAAAACTGTTTAAAATTGACACATGCAATATATGTAAATAAATTGTGAGTACAAATTTATATATTTAGTTAAAACAAGAAATGTATTTAAATGTATTTACTTTTATATCAATTATAGTATTTGGAGAGTTGAGTTTCAATAATAAAAATGCACTCAATAATTTTTAAAACACCTCTAGCTGAAGTAGATAACAAATTTTCTTTTGAAAGTGAAAATAGTATAGAAATCTTTTAAAGATGCCGAGCTGCTGATAAAGCGTGATACGTTTTAAGCTGGCTGTGATTTGTTTTGAATTTGCATTAAGAGGCGCAGCTTTGTTAGCTTTTTGTTGCGAGAGGCTAAACAATTTAACAGTAAATGCAAACATACAACGACATACACAACGCACAGGACAATTAACGAGGACGTCGTGGTGCTAACGATGCTGATGCGGATGGTGCCATCAACAAGGACAACAGCAACAGCAACGGCGACAACAAACACCCAGACAAGTGTCAGCACGCCCTGCGGCACAAACACAATTTGCAACATTTTTCCAAACGGATAATGACAAACATTTTAATCACAAAATGAAACCGAAACCGAAACCGAAACCCAAAATCCACCACCAAACACGACGCTGGCTACCGCAGAAGCAGGACAACAACAGCACCACAAGAAGCACACACAAACACACACACACACACACACTACCGCACATCCCTCGACACAGTCGGAAGTCAAGTGGCTTTTGTTGTCATTGTTGCGGCCGGAGTTCGACGCATCTGTTAGTCGACATAATCTGTTGTGCCTTCGCAGCCGCACAAGTGGAGGCCGAAAAACGAGCTTAAACAAGGCGATAGTTTCACAAATTATCGCTTCAAAGAACTGCTTACAGTTGATGCTGGCGATAATTTTAAGCTGATAGAGTTACGATTTGTAAAACATTCCAATGAAGTCAGTCGGACAGCAGTTGACTTTGTTGTTGTAGTTGCAGTAGTAAAAGCATTTAGTTATATATATAGTTGTGGGCCATGTAAAGCTGTCGAAGCGGTAAAAGAGCGACAGATCATCTCACGCAATACCAGGCGAACAGAAGCGAGTAGCAAGTAGCGAGTGATCCCAGTAATAATTTATGCATGCCCTCAAAAGTATGCTATTAATTTGCCATGCGGCCATCGTTACGGTCTGCAAGCAAATTTGAGTTCAGTTAACAAATTTTGTATTTGTATGGTGCTTGCTGTTGTTTATCACTGTCGTTAAGAGCGAATATCGCTCTTATATCGCTCAGATTAGAGTAGTCAGTGGTGTCTTCGGCGATTGTTCGCAGTAACAATTTATGCATGCCCGCAAAAGTATGCTACAATTTTGTGCATGCCATGCGTTTCAGTCTGTAAACAAATTTGATCTCTTCAATATTGACGCTCGCTTCTACGATTTCAACATCTTATCACGTCAGCTATGTATCTAGCTGCTAAACATTTATGCATGCCTGGTATTTAAGCTGCTGCTTGCTGCAGATTATGCGGAATATTGCACACACTTCTTAATACACACAAGTAGTTAATGTTGTCAGTTTTGTGGTCGATGTTGTTTGTGTCTTGTGAAGGCCGAAAAGCGCGCATTGCAGTTGAGTTAGCAGGCGAACAGCTTAGAGTAGCGAGTGATGGCTTCGGTAGTTCACTTATCTCGCACTAAAAGTATGCACTGCGTCTGCGAAGTCGAGCGAAAAGCTCAAACTTTGGGAGGCGGGCGAATCAAATTAAATGACCAAGGAGAGCGAACTTTGAAGCTTCGATCGGCGGATCGTGAGGCTGAAGCGCAGTTGAATTCAGTGCGTTGCATAGCGAGCAACAATTGAAGCAGGCCCCAAAGAAAAAACGAAAAAACAAAAAAGAAGAGAGCGAGCGACATAGAAGCGACCAATGGAGCCGTAAGTTGAACGCAAATCTGTGTTTATTCAGCATGCGTGTATGTGTGTGTGTGTGAAGTAGATAACATAAAAGCTTTAGGACTTCTGCAACGTTTTGGTGTCAGCTGCGGCCACTACAACCGCTTTGACGCGCTCCAGCTGCGCCAGCAAAGCATCGAGACGTGAGACGATCTATGGGAAAGTTACAAGTCAATATATATGTGTGTGCCATTGAGCTGACTTGGCGCTTTTACCTTCTCGGACCAGTGAAACTGATCGAGCACAGTCTCGCGCAGCTTCTCGGCCCAGTTGCGCATGGACTCGATGTCGACGTGGCGCATCGTGAAGAAGTGATCGGGGTAGCCGAACTGCTTGAGGCCCTCGTTGTTGCAGAGCAGCGTGAGGTCCAAGATGTGGCAGACACACTGCAGCATCGAGTCCAGCGAGAGCACGCGATCCATGGCCAGATCGCTGACGCAGAAGGCGGGCGTCGAGCCCAGGGTGTCGGCCAGCTCCTGCAGCTCACGGTAGCGATGCATGGTGATCTCCATGCCCAGAATGCGGCCGACAATCGACCACAGCATGCAGACGCCGGTGGGGAGAGCGCGAGGCGTGATCTTTATCAGGCCAATGGCCAGCTCATAGAGTGTGTTGTCCGTATACGAGTTGGTCTGGTGCAGCTGCTCCAGCACATACTCCACATGACCGTGCACCTGTTTGGTAAACGATTAGTTGTATTCTCACTCGCTGCGCTGCGTTGCGTTGCGCTTACACTCATCGGATCCTTGAGATCCAACAGGATGAGCACATTGAGCACCAGCTGAATGGTGCTGCGCATGGGATCCCAGGCGCCGTCGATGATCAGCACAAAGCCGGCTGCCATCAGCAGGGCGCGATGAATGTGATGATCGTTGTGCTGACGCGCCACCTTCACCATTTGATTGAGCCGCACGATGACCTGCAAAGTGAGAGTGAGAGTGGGAGTGGGAGTGAGCGTTAAAGTGACAGAAATTCTCAATTGTGGCGCTGCGAGTCCGGACCTCTTCGAGCACATCCGCTTCGCCTGTCTGCCAGTATTGATTGCCCAACGGGGTGTCGGTGATCCAATCCTGCAGCTGCATAATTGTGAAGAGCTTTGACATTGTTGGGCGCTTGCTTCGGAAACTGCAAGATCACAAAGCGGAAATATGTTAGATTGATGTATTTTGTAATTATATGTTGTATTCTGAGCAGAGACTTCTGTGTCTCTTACGATATTTGACACGTTCCCAATTTGAAACTTTACGAATTTTATGATAATGCTTTGCTCTGTCTCTCTCTCTCTCTGCTCTCGCAGTTCACTTTGAACCGATCTCTGTAATTGATATTTGCCCCCTCTTTTTGTTTTCTGTTTGTTACCAGAATCATATCATATCCAGGGCATTCATTTATTTGCTTAAGCAGTGGAAGTTTCCATACTTCAAAACCGCTCAGAACTGTTTATGCGAGCCATCTGAAAGTGCAGTCGAGGCCTGGGGCAGACATTCGATGTAATATCAACAAAACGGTTTGAAGAAAGCTGCCGCTGTTTATGGGAAATATGAAACCAGGAACTGAAAACTTGGATGACTTTGCAGAGAGAGAGAGAGAGAGAGACTAGAGTGCGCTTCGATTGAGTTGCGCCCAAAACTTACAACTAATTGCCAATTGAGTGACTTTAAATATTTGTCCAAATTCAACTTTCAGCTGTCCTCCCCCCCGCTGTCCCCATAGGCCAACCCCTTGCCATCTTCTTGTTAACAAATAGAGAATAGAAAAATAAGTAGAATATGAAACGCCTACGGGCAACAAATCAAAATCAGCTCATAATGATATGAAAATCTGTTGGCTTTTGTGGCACGCCTACCCCGCTACCGGCCCACGAGCTGCCACGCCCCCCGCCCCCCGCCCCCCGCCCCTCTGGTAAGCCGCACAAAGTGCCAACTGTATGTCAACAATTTGTCTTAAATTAGGCGTAAAATTTACAGATTGGCCGCCTTGCAAAACAAACAGCGAACCCACCCCAAATAGAGAGAGACTGTCGCGATTAGACGACTAGCAGATACCCTGTAAATTTCAGCTATGAGGGAGAAGGCAAACACACTGAGTTTGGCATTAAAATTGCTTCTATTTAGAAGGAAGAGCTAACAAAATCAAGCTAAACAGCCTCAAATTGCTACATGCGACTAGCAGCTACCCTGTAAACACAGCGTAAGGTGCATAGAGTTCAATTGATCGACTTACAGACACCCATTAAAAGCGATAATGTCAATTTACACAAAAAAAAACTCGAACTCTGGATAGAAATTGAAAAGTTGCCACCGTCCAGCAGGCCAAGCCTTTCCCTGCCTGCGCTACAGGGTATAAATAGCCACTCAATATGAATGCTAATAAAAGGGTAGTTGCTATTTATCGTTGCGCTGATGATGATTATCGTTATCGCTATGATTGTTATTCCACTTTTTATCCACTCGCTTTTTGGACCACACTCGACACTTTTCAATTGCACTACTTGAGACGTGGGGAGGGGCTGGAAGGGGTGGGCAGAACCCTCCCCTTGTTAATTTGTTGCTTTTATGCGCTCGTAATTGAAGTGAAAACACAGTGAGCATTGATTGCGAGTAGGACAATAATAGATAGATTAACAGAGATATATATTTACACATAGGACGTATCTGATCTACTAAGCTGATTTGCATAATTGGCTCACAAATCGCGCACAATGCCAATGCACCTTGCCAACAATTTACTAATTTGCTAGATACTATCTACAACTACAACAACAGCAAAAAAAGAAGAGAAGTATGAGGAAAAAAGAGAATTTTAATTTGGCTGAAGCATAATGTGAGGTTAAGTTGAATGCACAGCACTTAGAGGCAGCGTGTGGTGTGTAATGATATCAGAGCGCCTTTGTGAAATATGCATAATTAAAATACATATAAAATGCACAATGCCGCGTCTTGGCAAAAGTTGTTAATCTTTTCATGCGACTGCATAATTAAAATCTGAATATGCAAATTCTATACACAAATGGGCCAAATGGCAAATAACAAAAATGCAAAATGAACACACACACACACATACAGAGAAAGGAAGAAAACTCTTACACACACACACACACTTACATACATATGCGCCAGCAACAACTTAACAGTCGCCGCTGCTCGTTAACAGTCAGGCAGGCAAGGCAGGCAGCTTTGGCCTCGCTTCTGCTGCTGCTCTGTTGTTGTCCCGCTCTGGCTGTCGCACATTTGCGCTTTTAGCTGTCGCCATCGCGTTGTTGTTCTTGTGCGCCGGCAAAGTAATTGCAAAATATGAATGCATAATGAGCAGATATTTCCAAGTGTGCAAAGAAACTTCAAGCAGCCAACTGTGTGTGTGTGTCTGTGTGTGAGAGGAGGGCAAACTTTTATGCTAAAATGCGCGAGTCGCGCGTGCACTTGCATTTTTTGCACAACATCGACAAGGACGCACACACACTCACACACACACACATACTAGCGCAAGCACACAATCCAGCCAAGACGCTCCGGCCGCTGTTGATGGGAAGTATCACTAGCACACATTCCACGACTCTTCCACAACGCGAGCCAAACAAAATGGCGCACTTTCGAGTGCTTTGCAGCTCATTAAAATAGTGTTAAGTTGTCTGCGCCAGGCAGCAAAATGCCACAATACACATAGGACTCCACACACTTATTGCATGTAATCATAAATTAATTACTCAACATTTTTATAATTACAATTTGCACTCCAAGTAACCAAAGTTAAAGTTTCTCTTTCTCACACAGCAGCTGGGCAAGTTGACATAGCAACCAGCTTTGCGGCGGTTAACAAAGCTGTTCGCGTCTGCCAAAACAAAACACTCGCCGTCTCATTCGCGCACACTGCAATTTGCTCTGCACTCACTAGACAACTCATTCACGCACACTATAATTTGCTATCTTCCATTTGGTTTTTTTGTTCTTGTTTTGTTTTGCAGCATTAGTGCAGTTGCCATACGGCCGCAAGGCTTCGCCATTGACCAGCTGCGTCAGATGCTCGCCCACTCGAGCCTGAAGGACAAAACGCTGTTCGCGCACGTCAGCGACAATGTGCTGGAGCTCATCGATGGCATTGGCCAGCTAATGTCGCGCGAGGAAATCGAATTTGGCGCCGAGCCGTTGGCCGCGCTCCACGTGAGCGGCATGATGGTGTACATGATGCATCACGACGATTTGGCCGGCACACAAGTGCAGCGCACCATGTTTATGCAGCGCTGCTTCGACTACATGGCCTGCACCGAGGAGACGCATGTGAATACATCACTGCTATTGTGATAAACTCTATGCTTATGCTAATCATCTTCTCGCAATGCAGGTGCACGAGTTGTGTGCCCAGATCCTCTGCATGCTCGACATCAACGACTCGGACATTATGCTGAATCTGATCATCTGCTGCCGCAGCGCAAGTCCCCTGAATACGATGGCGCAGATCGTCTGCAACTGCTTGCTGTGGGCCATGCTCGACAAGCTGACGGACCTGGGCTTCGACACCTATCGCCTGCGCGCCTATCCCGAAATTATGATGGCCATTGCCATGGTCAATCCGCTCGACTATCTGCAGAACTATCTGCACTCGCTCAACCTGATTGTGCGCGTCATTGCCGCCCTGCTGATGGCGGGTCCATACGGCTCGACGGAGAAGCTGCGCAACGAGGTGGGACTGCCACTGGATATGCTGGTGCTGCCCACCGAGGATGCGGCCGTGCTGTTTCGCTGGCTCAACACCATTGTGGAAGAGCTGCGCAGCGAGCTGCAGGTGCGCGACAGCCATGTGCAGGAGCGCATGGTGGTGCTGGAGACGACGTGTGAGCTCATGAAGCTGGTGCACGCCAATCTGGCCGAGTTCTATCAGCAGCTCTACAGCTGCGCGGCGGACTTTGATGATGATGGCTTCATTTCGGATCATCAGCCATGCGAGCAGCACGACGAAGACTTCGAATGGTTGTTGTAGATTTGAAATTGTCGCATTCTGTTTCTGAGATACAATAAATAAAATTCTACCTTTTTAATGGTGTTCGCGGTTTTTATGCAGCTTTTCCGTTTGCGCGACGCGACGCGTTCAAATTAATTGGAAATTCTCAAAAAGCACATGCACCGCACACACACACAATGTACGTAGTAAGTGACGCCTAACGGAACTTTCGAGTTGCTCTGGCAACGCTCGATCAAGCGATATGAGAGAGTGTCACTTCATGCAACTCTCACAACTATCGCATAGAATTATTACTCATCTCACATTTCAATATGCCTTAGGAACTTAAATTACATTGTATCTATATTCAATTATTTACAAACTCATTAACTCTCAAATATTACTAATATTCAAATTTAATTATCGAATGTTTACGTATCACGATACTTCTGGAGAGGCAAATAAACATATCTGCAAATCAATATCGATACTCGCATTGAACTCGATCGTAAATCATTTAAACTGAAGTTAATAAAAACGTTACTACATGAGAATGTTAAAGTTTCGATATTCCAATTGTGTTATTTACCAACTGAACTGCAAAAATTAAACTAACACTATAAAATTTCTGAATAATTTCAATAAAATGTTAATTATTTTTTAATTTAACGCAACGTTAATCACAATTTCCATTAATTAGTTAATTAATTCTCTCTCTCTCTCTCTCTCTCTTCCTTTCTCTTCCCTTTTCTTTTAGAGTAGCATGGGATTTATTTTGATTTAATTTTAAATTTTTTTTATAAATGCAACTGATTGCTTAATTTATACTTTAAACAAACATACGTGTTTTTGTTATATTTTCTAATTGCCCCAAATCAATAAACTCCAACGATTACTAACGGTTTCGAACTATACTTTGTTCTTAGCCGATTTTGGGCGACAAAGCTTCAGTGTTGGTTTTAGGCACTATTCAAATACTACACAAAATCTAAATAAAGTTTAACAGAAAGAGAATTTGATTTTCTATAGATGCGATTGCTGATTTATTCAAGTTTAAGCTGAGTAAAGACTTGGGAGCGTATATGATGTAGCATATGTGGCGCTATCTTAACGCACAATTTTATTCCATATCGCACGCTGCACAATGCGCAGCACGTGCCACACACACGGCTTTCGATACACTGAAGTAATTAAGCAACAAAGCACTATTATTAATTTAAAAAGGCGAAGCAGAATGTTGTTGATAGTCTTGCATCAAGCAGCTAGATATGTTGCGATTGATTGGGGCCAATTACTCCAATTCACTCGTCCAGCACGCTGTCCAGCCACTGTTCAACGTCGTTTTTGCTGGCACTTGCGGGCGTCGTCGGCTGAGGCGGCAACGGTGTGGCAGGAACTGTTGTTGGTGCTGTGGCTAGTGAGGTCAGCTCTAGTTGGGTATTCGTCAAGGCCAGCAGTTCGTCCAGCTCGTCGGGCGGCTCGACAGCGACTGGAGCTGGTTCTTTGACCGCCGACTTGGCAGCGGACGGTGCACGTGACTTGGCGCTGGCTGTGCGATCGCCGTTGCCATTGGAGTTTAGCTCGCGCAGCACACGCTCCTGATAGGTGCGCTCGGCACGCTCGGCTGCCTCGGTTTGTGCCACAATTTGGCGGCGTGTGAACATGCTGCTGGGATAATCCATGCGCTTGTAGAATGGTATCGTCTGCAGTCCCGCATTGAGCAGCCCCAGATTGAGCGTGAAATAGGAGCTGGCTGCTTTTGTGTGCAGCTGTGTTTGTCCCTCGGCAATGTTGTTCCATTCCTTTTCAGCACCGAAGCTAAAGTGTCCGCCGCCCATGCTGGGGAACTGTGCCATCTGCTTGTAGTCGCCAGCACGCAGCTGGGCACGTGCATTCTCATCCAGGGGTGCGCCGCCCGCCTGCTGCAGATCGTCGTCATCTTCGCCATCGGGTGGCGGCATCTCGCGACTCTGTTGCGGTGCCAAAGAGCGTGTGCCGCTGCTCCAGCCTTTGCGGGCAAAGCGTGGCTCATCGCTGGAGTCGGCCACATCCACGAGACTGCGTACAGCGTTCGTTTGTGGTGAGCTCGATGAAGTAGTGTTGTTGTTGTTGTGCTGCTTGTAATATTTGTGCTGCTTCATGTTGCGGCGATTGCTAAAAGAAGGAAATGTTTGAGTAATTTGCTGCACTGGCGATTACGTCGTCCTTACGCCTTCGATCGATCGTCCTTGCCACTCATTTTCGCCCTTGCCTCCTTTTTTGTGCAATTATAAATTCAAAAACGGTTTGTTTACGTTTTCACTGAGCTGTTGCTGTGGCAGCCATAAGTGCGAATGTGACAGCGATATACGAACAGCTGCTTAGCCAATATTGCCAGATGTTTGACATCAACGATTGGCCCAGTGATTTCTCTCACTATCTATTATCTGTGAAGCGTAAATTAAGATTTCTATAATTTGCAATTAATTGAAAAGCAATTATAAGTCAGACATAATACTAAATATTAGAATCACATTCAACTTTAACAATTACTCACACAGTAAAATCGATATGTGTTATGCTTTATATCCGATAGACAATTATATATTTATCGGCAAGCAGCAGCAGTAGTCAACTTAACTGAAACAGCAGTTGAAGTCAATCTAATTTTGTTGCAGTTGCGATTGCGAAGCGGCACCAAATGTTGCGTTTTGTGCAAGGATTACGACTGAACAACAACAGTCAAACAGCCCTAGCCGCTGACATCTATCGGCATTATTTCGAAGACTTGGCTAAAGGTTCTCTTAAGGACCAGCATCAGCTAAATGGCCAATTACTCCAGCGCTTTGACAGCGAGCGCAGCAACCAAACGGAGTCAATAGCCCCCACATCGGACGACGTATGGATCTTTGGCTATGGCTCCCTGGTGTGGAAGGCCGATTTTCCCTACATAGATCGCCGGCGTGGCTATGTGTGCGGCTATAAGCGACGTTTCTATCAGCACAGCATCGACCATCGCGGCATACCAGAGAAACCCGGCCGGGTAGTAACACTATTGCCTGGTGACTTGAATGTGGATCGTGTTTATGGCGTTGCCTATCGTATTGCGGCTGCACAGAAATCACAGGTGTTGGATCACTTGGATTATCGCGAAAAGAATGGCTATGAACGCTGCAATTTGGAATTTCATGAGTATCCACCAGATGTCGCCAGAACAAGCTCATCACCAATTGAAGTCATCATGTATTTAGCAGCACACACAAACGATTCTTACGCAGGTGATGTGTGGCAGGTGCCGTGTATTGCGAAGCAAATATTCACATCAGCTGGTCCCAGCGGGCCCAATCGAGAGTATTTGTTCAACTTATCGATTGCCATGCGTGAACTCTTCCCCGATGTTATCGATGGGCATCTCATGGATTTGGTGAACTGTGTTCAGCGCCATATTGAGCGCGATGAGCCGTTGTTGTTGGAGCGCGCTTTAAGCGCCGAAATTACAAGCATATTAAATGAATGTTTGGCACTTGAAACTCCACAGCAGCAACAGCAGGAGCATATTGCACAACGTTTACAGGAGTTGCTGTTGCGCCTGCAGCGACCCGGGTGGCGGGAAATCTATTTGCAGCAACAACTGCTTCAACTTGAAGAAAGCTCTTGACAACCGACCATGCGATTTAATTTATTATTTTGACTAGCATATGTTGATTTATGACCATTCCTTTAGTGTGAAATATATTTGTATTATGTGTTAAGTAATTTCCGCTTTTATTATCGCTTGCCAAAAGGAAAACAATTATAAATCTTTGCACAGATGATAGCACGTAATTTACAATGACTGCCGCCATTATAATTGATTGTCATAAATAAATCGATAGCAGTCAATAACCACTACGATGAGTTGCATTTCGATAAATATGTAGATATAAGAGAACATTAAAAGAATAATGTTAACAGTGAACACGCAGACTACATTTGTGGCTGTTCTCTAACAGAACACAATTTATCGATAGCTAGTAAAAGCAACACACGACATAGTGTGACCCACAACCACTTTACATTAATGTTGGCATAATTTGAAATTTAAATTGTGGTCACATTGCAGCGTTTCCCCCACAACAATATGAACAACGTGAGTGAATAAATATATATTTTAAACGCATTTAATTAATATAGAAAATATCTTATGTATTTTAAAGGAGCTACGCACCAAAGTAGAAGCCGCCTGCCGCACAGCAGAGGACTTTACGCGCCTGTACTACGCCTCCTTGGACAATCGCCGACATGTAAGTTCTGCAATTGCCGGCAATGGCGAAATTAGCAAACAAATGTAATTCTTATGGCAACTTGCAGCAAATGGGCCGCCTGTACATCGATAGCGCCACTTTCAGCTGGAATGGTAATGGTGCCCAGGGCCGCGAGACCATTGAACGCTACTTTCAAGAGCTGCCCACCTCGCGTCATCAGCTGAACACGCTGGACTCGCAACCGATTCTGGATGCAGCCGTCGGCAATCAGACCACATACATTATACTAGCCAGTGGGACAGTGAAATACGCGGAGCAAGCGGTGCGCAATTTCCAGCAATCATTTGTAATTACAGCTGAAAACGATAAATGGAAGATTGCCTCCGATTGTTATCGACTGCAGGAACCGTTATAACGTCAAAGCAGCGACTTGCTAATTTAAGTTTCCCTCTAGCTGTAATTAGATCTACAATTTAATTTAAACAAAAGCTGCTCTATGTGTAAAGTAAATTTTTAAAAAAGTACCAAACATCAAGTGCTTTCATTATGTTCTATGTGGAATATTGTAAAGAGAACGGGCATCAGTTGCTGTGAATCTAGACGAGCTTGTCACTTGAATTTAGTTTAAGAGAGCGCGTTGGGAAATGTAAAACTGTGTTTAATGTCTAAATTTGAGAGACTGATGTAAAGAGAGCAGGCTTCAAGTGCACGTAAGGTCATTAAGCCAAACTCTGTCGGCTCACGTTGCACTGACTCGGTTGTTGTTGTCAACGCATTAGACCCATGCATTTAGTTTAAGAGAGACCGCTATGGTAAATATGAAGAGCGCAGTCTTCAAGTGAGAAAGCTCTTTAAAGCCGAGGCGACGTAGTCGTCGGCTGCTGTTGCTATTGTCCACGCATTGCACTTGACACTTGCAACACTCGCGTGACAACAATCGTGCAGTCAGCAGCAGTTGCAGCTGCTTTCTTCTAAATATAAAAATAAATATAGATTAATTGAAATTATAATTGTAATTGTAAAACAACAAGTCGAGTTGGCCGCTGTTGTTGCCGTCGCTGTGACGTTGTCTGTGCTTGTGCATGCGAGTGAGTGAGTAGCTGTGAGTGTGCACTTGTGTGTGTGTGTGAGTGTGGGTGTGGGGCAAGCTGACCTTGGCCCAGTTGAGCGCTCAGCAACAGAGAGGGACACTCGCTGCTTGATTGATGGTTGAGGAGGTCGGTTGCCTGAGACAGACTGGCGGCATCGGCGTTCTCCAGGCGATGCCCAGTCCCAGCGTGACGAGTGCAGCACCCATTGTTGCTGCGACAACAGCTCAGCAACAACAATTGCAACATCAGCAGCAGCCACAGCAACAGCAGCAGCAGCAACAACAACATCATCAACAGCAGCAACATCATCATCCACAACAGCATCCACAACAACATTCACAGCAGCATCCACAACAGCATCCGCAGCAGCATCAACTGGTCAACAACATGAGCATGTTGACGGTCAAATCGGGCGCTCGCTATCTCTGGACCGATCGCGAACTTTTGATGCATCTACAGAATTACACGCCACTCATTCTGCTCATCGATTTTGTGGAAAAGACGCGCACCAAACGCTTCTACGAGAGCTCCGAACGCTACGAGATTCTGATGCTCGTCTTCATCATGCGAAAGGGCGCGCCCTTCTGCGAGAACAAACGTTTTCCGGCCGAATATTGGGTGAATCTATCGGTGGGTCCCATTGCCGAGGCCTTCGATCGTCTGCAGGCCGCCATCGACATTCCAGATCCCCAGATGCCCATCCACATGAGCGTTACGGATTTGACCAGCTGGAAGCAGATGTTCGATGTGGCTATGTTGGATATCAGACGCTATGCTTACTACACGGATCCCATGCAATTGGCCGATGTCGGGGTTTATAATCGCATCACGTTCGAGCAGCGTTTCGGCATGCAATGGCAGGAATAAGGAATAACAGAGTTGATAGTGACCTTGACCCCCTCCTGCTCTATATTTGCAGTATTAAAACTCACCACTCACACACACACACAGAGTTGAATATTGGTTTAAGCATGTGCCTTCTCCCTCACACTCATCACAATCGCAATCAGCGTTGTCAGCTCATTGAAACTTCTCTTCTGGCTTAAAAAGCAAAATATCCACTTTTTTTCATTGTAATTCCTTTTTTTATTTAACTTCATATTTGATTTTAATTTTCTTATCATCTTTACTGCTGTATAAACAGCTATATCATATTTTTTTAAATGTTGTTTTAATGAACAACGATTTAAATTTAATTTGCGTCAGATAATTACAGTTGTATTGCTGATATGGATAAAGATAAAATATGTAGAGCCAAAAAATATAGTCAGTTCAGCCAGACTGGACACAAAACAAAAAAGGTAGAGCCAAAACTTATTAGTGATTAAAAGCAAACTCTCGATTGTTCACAAAAATTAGCTAGTTTCGACTTTTGAAAATTGCCGTACTTGAAATAATTCAGTAAATTGCTAAAAAAAAAAATGAAAATTTTAATTGATTTCAACAATAGATAATTTCAGCCCAACTTCACGTGAAGCTAAACAAATGGGCAGCACTGGCCCACGCTTAGCCTTCCCCCACTCACCAACACCAACGCACTTGCTCCATTAGCGCCTGCCAGGCCACACTGGCAACGCACTGCAAACTCCATCTTCAAGCCATCTGGCAACTGCTGCAAAATGTAATGCAACTCAATATGTATCCAAAACGAATGCTTTAATGGAAATAAATGTTATTTATTGTTGACTAGCGTAAAAAAATAGGTGTGTATTTAATCAAAATCAGGGCAGACATCTAAAAATGTAAGCATAAAGTGTATAAATGTAAAATATTGGGCATGAAAACTATGCGTTATTAACTACGAATTGATTGAGATGTTTCTTTTTTGCGAATTGATTAATTGCTGAGCCCTTTCGTTTTTGTCAGACGATCACGATCAAAGATGCCCAACAGTTTGCCGCGCGTCATTTCCTTGGACTCTAGCAAGCCCAGCTTGTAGATTTCGTCGTGCATCGTTTTAATCTTGTCAATCAATTGATCTGGCGGCATGCGCGCGAATTCTAAAATAACATGGTTTTGCAGCACTGTAGAATCGCAAGGTTAGCAAATTGTGCAATACTCACTGTTGAGAGCCGATTTGTTGTCGTTATTGGACAGAAACTGCGATGCATCAATGTTAGGCGTATGTATTGGCGTCTCGCTCAGGCTCAGAAACTCTTCCATGCCAGGAACTGCAAGGGGAGCAATAAATGTTGGACTTTTTTGCATGTTGGTGAAATGTTTACCACTCACATCTTTCGGGCCATTGAACTGGCGACTCGCGTAGCGTTTCCATCGATGTTAAGTCATCATCTTCCTCTTTGGCGGTCAAATTTTTGGTTTCACTTGCAGCAGCGTTGTTGCTGTTGTCCTCAGTTGCCGTCGTCGCCGTCGCCGTCTTCTTCTTCAGTGTGGTATCTGTGCGTGGTAAAAAAGTTGTATTTAAAAGTGTAAAATAGTTACATATGGTTGGTCTACGCACCTGCCGACAACATTTCAATATCTCCTTCTGAATTGCTCATCGTTTAAGCCTCTGTTTTAATTAAATGAATATTTTCTTTTTGGCGCCGTTCAATTACATGAATGAATTGTAAACAAAAATTTGTACGCGATATCAAATTTAGCGTGACCGTAAAGAAACATCGATTGCCCTAACGATACTTCGATATGTTTCTGAAACTTTATTAGTACCGATGCTTTATATCAAGCCTTTTTTATAGTTGATCATTGAAATATTGTAAATAATGTTGTCTAATACTGATAAAAAAAATTACACTTTAGAAGTTTTAATTCCTGTTAAAAGTATCGTTAGCTTGCAAGATATCGATATTGCAGTGTTGAACAACACGTATAAAAAGTGCTTAAAAATTAAATTGCTATGTTAGGAACTTTATTTATTAACAATATGGCCTTCTAAAGCATTGCCTTATTAATAGTATTATTATTGCAATCATAAATATATGTATATAAATTACGTTATTGCACGTTTTCGTCTGGTTTGTCGTTATGCAAACTATAGTTGTTCTTGTGCGCTCTCTCACCAGACTATTGCGTGCTCGCTTCAACACACTGACGGGCGACCTGACCTCTCTCTACACTCAACTTACACTGAGCGCTGAAAAACTGTGTACCATGCTTTAAGTTAACAGTTTACATGCTAAGAGTACTTAAAGGGGAAGTGTATCAAGGTCAAACTGAAGTCATAAATATACGAATTGAAAATATAATAGTGAAACGTATTGAAAGCGTAAAAAATTTAAGGAATTGAGAGTCGTGGTGAATGTGGTGGCCAATAACTTTTGCACTCAACTGTGGATATCGTGTGCGTGCGTAGACTTTCTTTCAGTCATTGCTTCGCTCTTACTTTGGTTACATTTACCTGTTCCCTTCTATATTATATTTAACTTAAGTAGCACATTTTTTGTTTGAGTTTGTGGCTTTAGTTGCTGATGAACAAACGAAACGCGTGCAACTTATCACGGCAGCCAGCGTCGAGCAAATATTATTATTATTTTGAGTGTATGTGCGTGTAATTGTGGCGCCAAATTCGAAATATACAATTTATTAGCGAAAAATATTGCGCTCTTATGATATTTGTGCTGCCGCCGCAATTTCCCATAGAACCCCCTTGAGAATTAAATCCCCGAGCAGAGTGCGTGGCAAATAACTCATGGCCGCTAGCAAATTGTCAGCAACAACAACAGCAGCAGCGACGGTAACGAGCTTCAAGCATCAAACACCATTCGATGGCATTTGTGCGAAAATCTCAGCGTTTTACTTCGACTTGGATAATACACTAATCCCAACGCGGGCCGGTGATTCAAAAGCAATACGTAAGGTATGTAAAAATATAGTGCAATTGTTTATTTTTGGTGAAAGTGCGCGCTCCCTGTCATACACACACACACGCGCACTGCGGGCGCGCACATTTTTGTAAAAATTTTCCACTGCATTCGTTGCTTGTTACGTCCTCATTATCAGCAGTCGGCACGCGCGCATTTCTTGTAGGGTATATGTGTGTGTGTGAGTGTGTGTTTGGGTGTCGGTCAGTGTGTATTTGTAAGTTTGTGAGTGTGTCGAGTGCATGCAAGTTTGATCAATGCACGTCGTCTCTCGACGTCTGCCCATCGCTAGAGGTCAAAGTCATAACGGAACGAACGAAAATAAAAATAAAAACGAAACGCATGCACATCTCTAATGCGCTAATGACACTTGTTCGTTGCGCATAATGGCACTTGTTTGTTTTGTTTTGGCTTTGCTAAAAAAAGCAGCAAGATCGAGATCGAGATACGAGACAGTTCAGATAAATGAACTAAAAAAAGAAATATTCGTAAAAGCTCACATTGCCATTTTCTTGTTGACGCACTTACGCGGAAGTTAAGACGTCAAAATGCCACTCGGGAACGTGTTATTAATATGTACATATGCATTTTTTATCAGTTGGGAACAAGTTTGATTGCCTTACCTTACTTTACTTTTACGTTATTTACTTTTTTGCGCACCAATGCGTTTCCAATTAAACTCACTTGCCAATAAAATAAAACAACAGCTGAGCAACGCAACTACTAAAAAATTTATGGACTGGACAAAAATGAGAGAAAACCTGTTAAATCAACACAACTAATAAAAACAACCGCTAATCGGATACTAGTTTATTAATTCATGTTTTTAGACTTTCTGCGATTATTATTATTTATTTTGTCTGCCACTTGATTTGCATTTATCAGTTATTCGTAGGCAATTTCAATCAATTAATTGAATGCGATGTAAATTTGTATATGGTAATGATGACAATTCATAATTGTCAGTGTTTGTTTTTACTTTTAAAGTAATAATGAGCTAATAATGTATGCAAATTAAAGCAGTCATTTGAAATAATAAGAAAAACAATAAGATAAGCCCAAGCACAACACATATAGAATTCCTATGAATTGAGTCATATCCACAAATTCCGTCTGCCGAACCCTCCTTTTGTTTCTAAGGCGGAATACACTCAGACTTATGGAAGCTATTTTATATGGCCTATATCAAGGTATATCATGTAGGCTCCTTGATAAATACACATTTCCGTTTTGCGCGTAACAAACAAATGCAGATTAATTTCGAATTCAAGCATTTCGTAAGTCCTTCGAGTGTTATGCTAATTCGAACCTATCCCAACTTGCGTGTCTTATTGGCATTTGACACGTTTCACTAAATTGTTTATGTGGGGTGGTCGGGATATGGAAATATGGGAATATGGAATTGTGAAATTGGCCATTGACGTCTGACTGTGCGTGTTAAGCGACGTCATGCGAAGTTCGCAGTTAGCTAACAAGTGTCATGACCGCATAACAGCAAATTCCAATTGAATGATTTATGTAATGTTGCTTAATCATCATTTCGTTGCTTTATTTCCCCCTCTTTTGGCTGACAGCTTGCCGACGTGCTGGAAACGCAGTATAGCTTTACCAAAGATGATGCCAACTTGGCCACACAGAACTTCCTAAAGTCCTTCCGTCGCTGTCCGGACAACTCGCAGACCTCGCTGGACTCATGGCGCACCCACTTGTGGCGCGAATCGTTGCAGCAGAAGCACAAACACCTCGCCGATGACATCTATCCGCAGTGGCTGAAGCTGCGCTATCGCTATCTGGCCGTGCCGCCCGATTATGTCCAACTGCTGCAGCGTATGCGACGTGCCGGCTACGCGTTGGCCCTCATCACGAACGGACCGTCGAACGCGCAGTGGGAGAAGGTGGCAAAGTTGCACGTGCGAGGCTATTTCGATTGTGTGCTCGTCTCGTCGGATCTGCCGTGGGAGAAACCGCATCCGGAGATATTCTATGCCGCCTGCAACTTCCTCAATGTTAAACCGCACGAGTGCGCCATGATTGGCGACAAACTCGAGACGGACATCAAGGTGCGTTCCTCTCTCGCTCTAAACGATGTGCACTGCTGACTATAGCAATATAGTCAATGTTAGAACTGCCAAATCTTGACAATATTTCAGGAGAAGCTTCATACAAATATTCAAATTTAGATAAAGCATTTTAGATCGCATATTGATTAATGCATTTCAAGTTGGAATTGTTATTCAAACAACTATTTCGAAGAAGCTGAAAGTAGCGCAAGTTTTAGCTTATTTTATGAACTGCTTACAAGGATTTAGAGCTAGCATTTTATAGTACTTTTAGGTATAAATATATCTATTGAGAAAGCGAGATAGTTAAAGAAAAAAGAAGAGAAATAAACGAAATTAAGGCTAGAATAGAATAAAGTGCAACAAGCTAGGTTTATTTTAGAAATTGTACGTGAGAAATCAACGAATCTAAAGCTAGAATTTTAGTGGAAATGAAGCACAACAACTAAAGTTTATGTTAGCCTTTGTACGTAAGAAATAAGCGAATCTAAGGCTAGAAATTTAGTGGAAAATATAGAAGACTGAACGCAGAAGTGATTCTCAAAACTTCAGCTTTCTTACTTGCCTACTAACCGCTCTCGTTGCACCTCCACAGGGCGGACACCTCGCACAACTGGGTCTGACGTTCTGGACGCCATTGAACAGCAGCAGTGCGGCACAGTGTCTGGACGACGTGGAGTACAAGCCGCACATCAAGCTCGGCAATCTGCTCGAGATGTACAAGTACTTTCCACGGCTCAACGCCGTTGCTACGGCTGCAGCGGCGGGTGGCGCAGCAGCGACGACGTCGTCAACGTCCTCGAATCGTCGTGGCAGCCACATGAGCGCCAGTCCCAGCGGCAGTTGTGATCATGGAGCCGCATTAACGGCACGACAGCAGCAGCATCAACACCACCAGCAGCATCAGCAGCAGCAGCAACAGCAGCAGCAGCACTATCAACAGGATTCAACGTATGCGCGTCAATGGGCATATAGACGAGGCGGCTCGTTGCCGGCGATGGATTGCTCCAACAGCGAGACGGAGAATAGCTGCGATAGTTTCCTCTAGGCAGCTGTCGGAAGGCCGAAATGTAAAACAAAAATCTAAATGATGTACCTACAGTTTACAATGACGAAAAAACGAAGAGAAAACAGAACAAAGCAACACAAAAAAAAAAAAAACATATAGCAGAGAGCAAAAGAAACAAACGGAAACATGACGAAGCTATTGACACATCTATATAACTAGATTGAAAACGTATGCAGGAATTTTGAAAGTTCAACTACAAGCAGAGACAGCAGCAGAAGATGGAGGAGCAACACAATGAACAGGATGAGGAACAGGAACCTGAACAGGAAGAGGAAGAGGAACAGGAACAAGAAGTTGGAGCAACAAGCATGTTGAATCTCGATATCCGCCATAAAATACTGAAAAATAGTTTATAAGAGCAACTCTCCTAGCAGCAGAAGAACCACAAGCACAACCCGCAAATCTTCCCCCCTCCACAGAAATACAAACACACAACAATTACCTTAAAATATACACACACTCTATATTATAGACATATATATATATATATATATGTATAGAGATATTTTTGTATGAGTGATGACTAATGTACTGGTACTGCATAGAAGTATATATAGAAGTAATATCGTACTTTTGCAAACACCAAGAGCAGCAGCAGCCGCAGCAGCAGCCGTAAAAAACTCAACTCAACTTGCATATATTGAAAGAATTGTTAACTATTGTCGTAGGTTTGTCTATATAGAAGATACACATATAGCTACTATACCTATATAGTATATATATTTACGTATATATTTATACATATATACACATTGTTGTTGTTTGTTAAAAATGCTTTCTTTTGTTTTGATTTTGATTTTGATTTTTGCGTATGAATGCGAACCGAGAACTGTCGCTCTCACTCCTTACCGCCCCCAGCTCCCAGCTCCCCACTCCCCGCCGCATCATCCCAACTAAGTTTAACTCCCAATCTTCACGACGACTTGAAACTCGCAAAAACTATTAGCAAACTGTTATTTGCAATGCATCCATCCACAATTGTGTCTGATTTACCTAGCTGAGATGATGAGTGCGTGTGTGTGCGAGTTGTGTGTGAGTGTGAGAGTATGTGTGTGTGTGTGTGTGTAGAATTGCACTGTTATATATTATATACATACAGAGAAGCGTCAATAAATGATTGAATGAAAAGCAAAACAATTGCATTGCAAATCAAAAACAGATCAAATGTAGTTTTTTTTATTTCGTCTTATCTGCGGGGGGATTCCCAGCGCGATTCCCAATCGTATAAATCCATATAAAGCTTATGCTAATCACGTTGGAAATTGCGAAATCAGCTGACGGAAACTTTGAAGTGAGTCACCAGCTAAAGGCTTTCAACCGAGTTGTTTTTTCCACCATCGGACGCATTTTAATGCCCCATCAAACTCAGCTTTTAGATTTACGACAACAGTAAAAATCTCTGTCTTCCCTGTTAATTTAGAAACGAAGAAATTCTGATATTTAAACTAATCGCCCTGTGCACCAGTGAAAGTTCAATGTTTTTTTTTTCTTGCCCACAAAATAATTGAACTTCAAGCTAACCCCTAGATCGCAGCCAGTTTTATTTATAGCGCCAGCCAATAACACTATCTGGCATGCATGAATGGCACTCTATATAGATACAGTTATTATCTTTATCATCCACGAGCGAAAGGGTTATCAACTCCTTTATCAGCTCTCGATTGCACTCAAAGCATTTTTTCCCTTTGCAGCCGACTTATGCAACGCTTTTGGGGGGTCTATTTATTTGGTATTCATTGTGCCGTTATGATAATGGATATATCCGATTGTGTCGCGTTTGGCCGAAACTATTTTTAAGTCGAAACTTGGCAGCCAATCGATATACGCACTGTTGCAGCTGCAAATTGGGTCGGCGACAAGTTCGATGAGATCATTGAAAGCATTATTTAACGGTTCGACCAGACAACAGGGGGACAACAGCGTTATCTATTGAGCAAGGGCGCGATTTTCGCAAACACTATTCAAATGCACTCAAGGTATGGCTAATCCTTGATCAAAGTCTCTAGAAACAATAGTAAAGCTCTCAACGTTTGACGAGTGGGGGGACAAAGAAAAGTACAGAGTTTTAATAGATTTTATAAACTACAAATACTTTATTTATATGATAAATTGTATAGCTTGCGTTTAGAGTCTGCAAAGGCAAACAGAAAATGTAATTAACACACACACATTGTGAAACTGCAGCAAGGCTAAAGTTTAATTTAATGTTAACTGGCATCTTTATCTTCGTCTTCATCGTTGCGTCCACGCGCGGGACATAAAATATTTTTAATTAATTAAATTATAAACAAATCTCTCAATCTGTTGTTTTTTGTTATATCATCATTGTAAATAGTACACATATATATATATATCTCGTTTTATGCAAAAACAAATTCACGTCACGAACAATTTTACGAAATTGCTGCACATAAACTAAAATTCTGGATAGTTGTTCTTGTTTTGTTTTTTGTTTTTTTTTTTTTTTTTGGAGGACTGGCTATAGCCGGATCTTGTCTAGTTAATTGTGGTTGTTGTTGTTGTTTTTTGTCGTTACATTATACACATACTCATTATATATATATAGTTGCGTAGGTTTAGTTTCATTATGAAAGAGCACTTTATCAGACTAAAAGAAATACCCTTAATACCTTCTAAACTCAATATATGGAAATGGATGAAAAGACTTAAAAAAAAAAAAAAACTACACACATAAACGAACATAATTTAACATAGATCAAGAAGGTAGAGGAGTAGTGCGGGGGTGGTGCAAGTGGGTAAAAGGGATATCGTCTGGTTAAGTTTGTAGAACAATGTTTTGTTTATCGTAGTTGGTTTCATCATTTAAAGCGGCGTCATCAACAATCTTGGATTACGCTGAACGCATTTTGTTTTGCGCTGTTTTAGCATTTGAAGCAGAGGTGCTTGTGGGTGGGGGGTTGTTTGGGAAAAAGGGGGTTTGGCGTTTTGTCCTTTAATTCCTTCAATCCTTTGCTCGTCGCTGTTGTTTGCTGCTCACTTCTTTTGGGCCGTAAGTTCCGCAAGTTGCTCAATCTTTTTCCTGCGCTTCGTCAGCAGCGGATTGTTGGACTTGTCCAGTGCCTTCATTTGCATCTAAAGGTTAACAAATGGATTAGGATTAGATTACGCTTGAAGCTAGTGCAATGCGATCGCCTCACCTGATCGTAGTCCACACGCATGGTGGCCAGAGCGCGTGTCATCTCTTCTTGAACCTCGGGCCAGATTTCCTCGCCCTCTTTGAGCATGCGGCCAGTGCAGAGCGGCGTTTGGGGCACCGCATTGAACTGGGCGATCCAGCTGTTGCGCATCACATCCTCGATGCACAAACGCTTGCTGGGATCCACATTCAGCATGCCCTTGATCAGATCCTTGGCCGCCTGGCTAACGTTCGTCCACTCCGGATCGGGGAAATCGTATTGGCCGGTGCGAATGCGTTTCTTCATGCCCGGCGAGATGGCCAGGCCATGGTCGCTGTAGAATGGCGGAAAGCCGCACATTATAATGTACATGACCACGCCCAATGACCAAATGTCGCAGCTTTTGTCGTACTTTAGTGGACCGAGCACCTCGGGGGCTGCATGAACACGCATGAACAGAATCGAGAATTAATTAGTCATACAGAGTCATACACACATACATATCGTCTACATGTAGAGAGCAAGGGATTTGAACTGAACTGAACTGAATTGACTGGCAGTGGAATGAAAGGGTTACTGACCGACATAGTAGGGCGTGTAGCAGGGCGTCTGTAACGCATTTTTGCTGAATGTCTCCTTGGCAAACCCGAAATCGGTGAGCTTCAATATCGCGTCCGGGTGCTTTGTCGTGTAGAGCAAGTTCTCGGGCTTCAGATCTCGATGCACGATGTCCCGACTGTGCAGATAATGGATGGCCACGCATATGTCGTGCATAATCTGTGCCGCCTCCCGTTCCGTAAATGCTCCTTCCGCCTTGTCCTGTATGCGCTGGAACAGCTCGCCGCCCTCCATGCTGTGTGTGCAGTAAAATAGATAGGACATTATTAAGAATATATTAGATTCATTAAGTAATAGGTGTCATTAATTTCGTTCTACTATAAAAACTAAAACCCTAGAAGTGTTTGCCTTCTTTGAATAAAGCTAGATGAGCAATGTTTTCAGATGATGCAGCATCCTATTTTCTACTTTGCCTGCACTTAAAAGAGTTGATTCTATTTTCCCAGTCCCACAATTAGCAGTTTAATGGCGGCCAAGCCGTTGAATTAACACCGAGAACAATTTCTAATAGGATTTGTTTAGGCATGTGTAGCAGAGCAATGCTGCCTACGCTTAAAGATATCTCTTGTTCAACATGTTCTATAATTAGCCACACTGTGACTGAGACTTCAAATTGTAAATATAATTTAATTGAAGATTTTCCTACTTGATATCTTAATTGTATACAAATCTCTATTATTGATTTTACTTGCGGTTGAGATTTAAAAAATATATAGAGAAAAAAACCTCCAAATACGATTGTGGTACTGAAGATTGTTTACAGCTGAGGTAAACAATTTTCGAAAATTGGCAACATTTCCTAATGATATTCGAATAGAGAGCAATCCCTCAATGCGAGCCCTGTGGCAACATATTCTGATGAGATTACTCCTAAAAATATATCTTTGCACTTTATGAACTCTTTCTCTAAGAAGAGTTTTGATTAGGCCAAAAAAGAAGCATAACGCTTCCAGAGCTCTAACAGCCAGCTTCTAGAGATGGCAATTAATTGATTAATATATGGCACGCACCATTCCATCACGACCAGGAGACACTTGCGACCGCTGTAGGTGTTCTCGTAGACATCGATGATGTTGACGATGTGTCGACATCCGCTGAACCGCCAATGCAGTTCCACCTCACGTCGCGCCTTCTCGTTGTCGAGGAGAACCTTGAGGGCGTAGTTCTGTTTGGTGCGTCGATTGATGCACTGGACCACTTTGCCATTGATGCCCAGTCCCAGCACCGTCTCCGATATTTCGTAGTCATCGACGAGGGGCGTCGTCTTCGGTTGCCGTTGATTCTGTAGCGTCAGCATTTTGTGTCTCTGTCTTTCCACTTACTTAATCTGCAACAACGATTGATAAACTTTGAATTAATTTGGTGGCCAGCGGAGTTGCCAGATCTCGCGATCTAACTGCAAGTCAAAAGTGTAGAACCAGAAACAAAATTTATCACCAACAACGTTACCAGAGTTCGCACTCTAATTGTAAGTCTATGGAGAGCTTAGCAAAAAAAAAAAATAGTACGAACAAAAAATTTACATTCGCCAGGGGGGGGGATTTTTTTAATTTATGGCTATCAATGACGTCACGTGCGGTATGTTCAATATATTCGTATAGCACTCCAATTGTGCTACAATTTACACAGCTATTGTTGTTTTTATTTGTGTGGGCGCAACGACACAAAAAAAAAAAAAAAACAGCAGAACTTCACACCGTGATCACAGCCCAAAATGAGTGGAAGGAGATACGCAGTGTGAAAGGCGGTAGCAAGAGCGAGAAAGTTGCGCCACAACGTAACCGAACTTTAAATAATTGAATATGTGGATTGCCAAGTGATTTACAATGGCATAAATTAACTAGCAATTGTCCTAAATGTTTTGATTTTATATCGAATATGTAAATTGGCTTACAGCGATTTCCGTTTTGTTTATGAAATTTTATGCAGCCGACAGCAGCTTTGATGTTTGGCTGTGTGTGTGTGTGTGTGTGTGTTGTGGGTGTATATACATATATGTGTGTGTAAAAATTGAGCCGTATGGTCAGCTGGTTTTGCCATGCGACTCGTCGTCGTACAGTTAGTAAGAATGATACATCATTGCACTCTAATTGTTAGGAAAAATACAAAAACAAACATTACACAATGTTTAACAACAGGTAAAAAAATACAAATAACTAAGCAGTGCACTTGCAGCCTGGCAACTCTGACTGGACATTGAGCTGCGTTGGCAGGCCCAACTTTAGCCGCTGTCTGTGTGCATGTGTATGCGGTAATGCGATTGTATGGTGCGGTTATACGCTGATGAAATTCATGTAAGTTTGTTTATTTATTTACATCATATTCGGTTATAAGCCATCAAATGACCGCATATGGTAAATTCTTGAAATGTCATTGTGGTCACATTGCACGCACTCTCTTATTAACAAACACACAGATTTCTCGTAGGCACACACACACAACATACACAGGAACGCGCAAACACACACACAGCGACACCTGGCGTGTCAATGCGGTAGCGCAACATGCGTCATGTTTCCTCAGTAATATACTGTTTGCTATTTATTTAGTACCATTTTCACTTTGCGCTTATTTTTATCAGTGGCACGCAAAATCTTTTCTTTTATTAAAACGCTCGTTTTACTCTCAAATTAACACTTATCTACTTGCGCTCTCGTTTTGCATTTGGCATACCTTAGGCGTATTATTTGTTTATCGGCGTGCGATGTAACAACAATACAAAACAACAAAAAAAATGAATCTGAACGAAATAACAATCTGAATTGAAACGTTATCCAAACGATCGAAACGCAGCACGCGCTGCGTGTTGTTCAAGCAAAAGCAAAAACTACTACTGAGCTTTCCTAAAGCTGCTTCATTTAGGCGGGGTGTGACCACAAGCACATTTCTCCAATATACCACACAAACTATAAGAAATAGCTACCTGGTTGCAACTCAATTACAGAAATTCGTGTTAAAGGCGCGACAATTTAAACAGCCTGTTGATTCCGTTCTTCACAACAACATTTTGTTCTCCGACGGAAAAATGCAAGATATGAAAACGAATCACGGTACTGCAGCAGTTTAGTATAAATTACGACGTTTTCAGTTTCACCGTTTTCCGATGATATATTAAATTGTATCATAGATGGCGCACTATCGATATTTTTGGAAATTTTGTAAACAATCTAACAGCAGTCAAATGTTATGCATATATTTTCGAATTAAAAAAAAATTAGACTTCTATATAAGTTAGGCGTTATGTTAAGCAATTCTGAGCTGAGCTGTGACCACTAAAATATTCATACTGGTAGCTGGCAGTCTGGCAACACTACGTGACGCGCCATTCTTGAAATGTAGGTGTAGGTCATTATCAATCACGTCACATTAAGGTATATTAAGTATATGTGCCAAGGTCGGTTTATTTGTCATTCAAATATGTTTTAGCTAATCGCTTAACGACCTTAACTAATTTAAGCATACAACTTGATCATTATCTTCCTTTCCAAAGAGCAAATGTGATTCTAAAAGTCCAGCAAACAACTATTTCATTTAATAGGAAACCAGTCTTTACTTACAAAATAGGAGCAGGATAAAAAATATATAATAAGTTATTGCTTGATAGACTATCTAGCTATTGTAATTTGTGAAATCATAGAGCTCCGAAGGACGAGCAGTCAGAAATACGAATTTCTATGCATTTAAAACCTGCACTGCACATTTTTTAAGATTTTCTCTAACTTATAAATCCCTTCTACCCTTGCGACAAAAGGATATACACACAAAGAAAGGTGTTCTACATTTGAGTATTGCACTGATGGAGCGCTTAACTGTATTCAACTTATAGTTTATTTTTTGCTAGGCACAAGCAGCAACTCGGGACTTATTCATTTTCATATTCATAATAAATTTTCATTTTCATCTTAGTTTTTGTTGAGGTTTAACTTAGAATAGATCGAAATTCACATATATTACGCGTTCTGGTTTTCTTTCGACAGGCTTAAGCGCTTAAACAAATTAAACTAATTGCAAATTTAACGTTTTTTTTTGTGATGATATAACCCAAAAAAAAAAAATATATATATATATATATATATGATAATAGGCAAAATGAAAACGAGCGAAACAAAAAAAAAAACGAGCATGTGAAACAATTACAATTACAACTTAAGGTTTCAAAAAATGTGTCGAAAATAGCACAACAAAAGAATCATCTGTGGAATCATTTTGATCGTTTCGAATTTTTCCTAAATTTTGAATGCACACACATACATACACACGCATCCACACTAACACACACGCACACACACGATCCTCTTCCGTTTCCGTATCCGTTCCGTTTCTGTTAATCTTTAATCCTCCTTCTTTTGATTTTGATATCACTTCTCTTCACTCTATTGCTGCTGCTGCTGCTGCTGTTCCTGGTGTTGGTTGTCAGTTGTTTGCTATTTTGTATATTGCTGTTGGTTTTCTCTTTTTTTTCTCAGACGGGTGGCGGGAGGGAATGCAGGGGGAGGGTCATCGGTTGGAGGTCGCTTCAGTCGTGTTTTTTATGTTGGCAATCCGAGAGTTTTGCGCACCAGACGCTGTGCGATCCGATTAAATTCTTCCCTTCGCTCCCGCCACATGATCGCTGCATCCACATTAGCTCCGCTCTCATCGTTCGGCTCTAAAATGGTAAATTTATTATGTACCCAACATTTAAACTTCATACAGTGAATATTGGCAATATGCTAAGATTGAAAATGAAGGAATTAGCAAAGATTGTGGTAAAAACAATTTCGATTTGTTCATGACATTTGAGTTTTTTTTCAGTGCTTAACATTTCAACACGACTTTGAATTGTTTGGTTTGAAGATATTATGCAAATAAATACTTTTCACGCTGAATTGCAAAATTGCTTAGCGAAAATAATTGTTTTTTTTTTCTCGACACAATCTTTACATAATTGAGATTTGTTCAAGTGTTAAGTGTCAAGTGTTAATCACTTAACGTTTTATGATAGATCAGTCTAGAATCCAAATGTAGTTATATTTTTGCAAGCAATTGCCAGTAATATAATAATTAGGGGACTGTTTTCTAATTCCCTTGATGCCAAAATAAATATGATATGAAGATAAACTAAATCAAAAGTCTACTTTGCTTAGAATCATAATACTTTTTTAAACAGCTTGTTGTCGCATATAGCCAATTTATACTGCAGCTAAAAAAGTCAATAACTCACCCGCTAACATGCTGACCACACTCAATAGGATCTTTTCCACGCTCTGCACAGGACTCCAGCGTTCCGCAGAGAGTTCATAGCCCATGGGATCGTCGCCGGGTGCATGTAATATTGATATGCAGACGCGGCCGTCGGCGAAGATGTTTGGATGAAACATATCAGAAGTGAATTTCATTTTTGGTGGACTCAATGGATAATCAGGTGGAAAAACGAGACGGGCTGCAAACACGCCGCCCTCAAAGCAAGTGCCCTCCGGTCCACTTTAAAGTTGAGAAATAGATAGAGAGAGGGAGAGGGCGAGAATTGTAGAGTGTGCTTTATCTTCTTATCATACTCAATATACCATACAAAGGTAATCAAGAGAGTAATGATGATTAGGCATTGATTACAAATATTGAACTCACGCAATTAGTGCCTCCCATTCGAAGAAATTGTCCTCACTGATCGGTCCCGCCGCAATGCCCTCGGGTGGATCCATAGTCAGCTCTGAAAAATGCAATTTATAGCTCGCAAATTACAATTTCAATTTCAACAGAATGCTATATACAATGGACTTTACACCACCTGGCGCATATTTAATTATTCTCACGGCTCATTATTATATATTACTAAGCACGACGTTGCTCAAAGGGGGCCAAACAAAGTCATCATTTTGTGCCACAACTTTAAAAAGCTGTAACTAATGACTAACAAGTGTAGAGTTACCAAATTTGGAGGGATTAATTTGGCAACTCTCCTTTAGAATTTGGGCAGACCGTCTTCAGCCCCCGTTAAATCGACGAGGCCGCAAAACTGACGCAAATTTGAGTCAATTCTTAGGAATTTGGGCCAACATTATAATAAACACAAACTAAATGATCGCCTCCAAATTTCGTAGAGCTCGGGAAACCAGCTTTATCAAGTGCAGCTGCACCGGCTTTGCATTGCTTTGGCCACACTGTATACGCATTTTGTAGTGGGTATTTCGCAGTCGAGTAGACTCTGAGCACTTACGTTTGTATTCCGCCATCAGGCGACGCAGCGCCGAGCCAGCCATTGTTATTGTTCTTGTATTGTTTGGATTAACTTTTTATTTTTTTGTTTTTAGTGGACTGCGACGCGACGCGACAAAAAAAAAACTGCAGCTGGGGAGGTCGAGAGAAGCAACAAAACAGAAAACACCACGTTGGTAATGCGGAGCTTGCCAAATGTGTTATTTATATAGATCGAAAATGCGAAAAATAAAACCGTTGCCACTATTAATATAATATACTACTCTATATGTGTGTTTTTATTTTTGCCAGAATATATGATGCGTATGTCGATGTCGATGCCAGCTTGAAAAAAAAAATGAAACTACGATTTTTTTTGTTGTTAGGGTTGCCAGACAGTTTGCCTGCTGTTTACAATTCAGACTATATATGTGTGAGCAGCAGCACATAGATACGTGTGCCTTGCGCGATATCTCTGTGTGTGTGTGTGCGTACTAGATCATTTAGATATTTGACATTGTTGTTGTTGGCGGTTGCGCTCGATCGCATTGGCATTTTTGTTGTTGTCACTGTCTAACCAGCTGAGCGAACTTTGGATGCGTCGCAATGTGGCAGCACTGCTGGTTAACAGCGTGACCGTTCACGGTCTTGTGGATAGTGCATGCGCACAATTTGCTTGGCCACACTTGTTAAACTATTTTGCGTGATCTGGCAACGCGTTAACACTAATCGACTGAAAAGCTATCGGGACTTGCAATGAAAAAATGTTAAAATAAACTGTAATACGCGTGCAGTAACTAACTGTAAAACATTAATGGACTGAACCTGAGAACTCACTCTGCTGCGAGGTGGATGGCCGATGGACAGTTGGAGGGCAATGTAACTGTTTCAACTGTTTGGCAAGATCAGGCAACGCCTTGTTTTCGTGATTTCGCGCATTTTAAACGTTTGTGAAAATTTGGTTTATTGTAAATGTATCTAAAAAAAAATGTATAAACGGTAACTATAGCTCGCTGTGCTGATGTTTACGCTGCTGGGCAGGCAAATGGGCCTTCAGCTGCTGCCAGAAGTCGACGCGCGGTTGCAGCAGCGCTGCCTCCATGCGCAACAACTCAACGGTGTCCTCGCCGCCCTCCTTATCGAGATCGAGATCGAGTTTTGTGCCAAGGCGCGCATAGTCCACGGGATACGAGGTGGCGGGCAACCAGCTGGGTAAGTCGCCAGGCACAGGATTTGGATCGCTAATTGACAATGGTGTTTATTTCAGTTCACAGTTGGACGCGGCAGCTTTTCAAAACTCACCCGCTGCTGGCAAAGTTTACCCAGAGGCGCAGCATTAGTTCGCGCAGCTGCAAATCCTGGCGCGTGGGCACCGCGCTCACAAAGAGCTCCCGGCCGATAGGGAAGAGATACTGCAGCTCCTCGGCATGACAGGCGCCATAGAATTCATTGCGGCCGCCTTTGAAAATCTCGGAGAAACTTGCGGCGCCTTTGTGATCAAACAGATAGACATAAGTGGCGCCCACCGTTGATTGCTTGTCGGCCAGACGCATCTGCAAATACTCATCGACACCGGCCACAAACCAGCCATCGGAAATGAGCTGCCAAGCAAAGTACACATCAATTGGAATCCTTTGTAATGCTGTAAAGTCTAATAAGGCTTTGCTTACATCAGTCAGATTCTGGTGATTGGACTTGTCGTAGTCGTGGCCCCCCTTGAAATAGAACGTCTCAATGTGCTGCGTAATCTGCTGCTGCGTCTCCTCGCCATGATGATCGTAGTTCAGCACCACGGGCAGCAGCTGTCCAAAGCCAGACTTGAACTCCGCCATCAGCTGCGGCAAATTCAGTAGCGCAGCAGTCTTCAACAGTCCCTCCTCGGAGGTAACGCCCAGCATCAGTGGCAGCTGCTGTCCATGTGGCGCTGGCGCCTCGCGGGGCAGCACCGTCAAGAAGGCGCCCTCGTGCTCTGGCTCAATCACCGGCGGGAACGGTATCATCGGATCAAAGTCCCACAGCTGCCCAAAACAGCACACAATTAATAGTCAACACCCATATGCAACTCCCTGTCTGTTTTCACTTACAAACATGTCGTAGAGCGTCGCCACAATTTGCTCAGCGGGCTTGCTGCGCAAACACTGCAATTTGGCCGCCCAATTCTCGCCAGCCTCGTGGCAATCGACCAGCTTGGTTAGCTTCTCTGCACGCTGGGCCGCCACGTTCTTGTGCGCCGGCTGCGCCCAGGGATTGTAGTAGGTGCCCGACTGTGCGATGCCGCGATGCAGCAGACCACGCGATTGCTCGGACAACATGTGATACGTGACGCTGGCGCCGCCAGCGCTCTCGCCAAACACTGTAACGCTCTGCGGATCGCCGCCGAACGCAGCCACATTGTCGCGTATCCAGCGCAGCACCTGCAGCTGATCCTTGAGTCCGTTGTTGCCGGGACAGTCGAGTGTCTCGGTGCTCAGGAAGCCCAGCGGACCCAGTCGAAAGTTGGCCGACACCAGCACAATGTCGTGATCGAGCAGAAAGTCGGGACCGTAAAAGCTGCTGATGCCCGAGCCGCATTGCCAGCCGCCGCCATGGAACCACACCATGACGGGCAACGGCTTTGCGGGCACCGGATCCGGCGTATACACATTGAGGTACAGACAATCCTCTGAGCCCTCGATCAGCATGTCGCGCCGGAAGGGATCGCGTTGCATGCAGATGGGCGCATCCTTGACGGCCAAGCGTTCGCCCTGCCAGCCTGGCTGCGCTATGGGCGGCCGAAAGCGCAGCTCACCGAGCGGTGGCAGCGCGTAGGGCACGCCCATGAAGGCGCGCATGTGGCGACCGTTGTGCGTGGTGCGATGGCGTCCAATCAGCCAGCCGCCATGTGGCAGCTGCACGTGGAGCCCCTGCGAGGCGCGTGCCTCTGTTTCGCTGCCGAGAAGTATCGCTGGCAAGAGCAACAGCAGCAGCATCCGTGAAATTATTGTCATATTGTGTCAGGTATTGAAATCACACTGATTTGGCTAACGCGACGCGTTGCAGGTTTTAAGATTACAACATCTCGTCAGCATTATTAACGAGCACACTGGTTTCGGCGTTCGCAAAAACTGCTGTCAGGCTTAGCGATTCATTTTGCTGTTAATTTGACATTTATATCAACTGGCTGTGATCGATGTTGGACACTTGACGATGCATTCAAGCAAATGTTGATAGCAAAGCTATACTTAAGCCAAAGCGCGTTTAGCTTTTGGTAGCTTGAATGTGCTTGCATCACAGCTGAAAGCTTCACTGCGCTTTTCAAGAGCTCTGTGCAAAACTTTGATGTTGGCAAAAATGGAACATGCATTTGGATTGATTTATGCAAAAAGTGAATATTTTATGGTGCTGGAGTAGAAGCTATTGTTGTGTTTGGTAAGCTGTGATCTTTATATAATATTCTACTAACACAGAAGTTATATACTTAAGATCTGATCAACATTTTTGCTAACAAAAATCAAAGGGAAATCTTTGCAATTTTAAAATTATCTACATTTCAACAGGGAAAATGTTTCATTTTTTTTCTTCAACTATTAGCTTAATCCTTTTTAATGCGATTTCTGGGGCCTTTTGTCACTGTGTCACTGTGCTCTGCAGCGAGCTTGCCCCGTTTGTAGATACATATTAATATCACTTGTCGATTAATTTAAAATTCGGTTTTGTTTTCATTCCAATACTGTGTCGTTTGTTTTTTTTGTGCTAGTCCATTAGCATCAGTATCTGTTTATGTTTTTGATTTGATTTTGTTGTTTTTGGTCGCTTTCGGCACAATGGCTGAAAAACTAGCAATAATTGATGAGGCCAGTGAAATGAAATCTTTAGGCTGATTTAAATTTTGTTGGTATTGTTGTTATGCTAAAATCGATTGATAAAAATCAATTTGCTATAACATGAGACTTTAAACTAGGAATGTGAGCATTGGAATTTCGGTTTGAAAATCACTCCAGAGATTCTGAAATGAATGATGGCAAATTAATGCAGGATTCCAGTTTTTTATTTACTTTAATTTCCGTAATATTTATTTTAAATGCAAAAGTTGTTTTCTTTCTTGTGTATCTTCTTTATATACATATATTGCAAATTTGCCAAACATTTTTTTTAATACTCTGTATATTCGTAAGCGTAAATTTATAAACTCAAACTTCAAGTTGAAGAAAGGTCGAAATTCTCGTATTTTAAATGTATTATTTGCGCTTTTTGTTTCTATGGCAGCTAAATTCGATTTTAATGAAACTTGTTGTACATTTTGTTTTTTTTTTTTAGGGAATTTGAGTAAACTGGTATTTTACTCAGCGTTTTGTCTGTATAAGTTAACAAAGTTTTGCACATCAAATTGTGATTTCAATTCGATTGTTCCTAGAAACTATAGTTGTCCGTTATCTCTAAGGAATGCGATTGAGATGTGGGTTAAATATTTTGAAATTTTGTTTTATACCCTTCGTTTTATAATAGCAGATGATTTTATTAAGTCTTTTGCAATAAATTTACGGTTTTTTGCTGTATTTTTCTAAAGAATAATATTTGTTTTTAGTTGTCTTTAGAACCTTGGCACCTTAAGTTTTTGTTGTCATACAATTTTGTATCGTGGGTTTTATGGTTGATGCCACTGTGCGTCTTGACTGCGAGTTGTTCTGAATCTGTGCCGAATGACTGGCGAATTATTTTGGCGATTAGAGACGACGAGAAGTGTCGCCCCTTTCGATGTATCGCGAATTATGGTTAATTAGCGCTACATGCCCCAAAGCCTGATGTGGCTATTTTTTGTTTTTTCTGGGTTGCCAGCAAACGCAACGCACTTCAGATGCCTTTTGGCCAAATGCTGTGTGTGTGCACTTAACGTGTTTGCTGTCAATTGTCGGAATGGTCAAGAAACCGTCAACACATAATCATCATCATCGTTAGCTCGTTTTGGCCTTCGAACAATTCAATTCACTTCACTTCGGTTTGAGTTTTGAGATTTGCAGTTTTTTGAGTTGCGTTTTTAGCTTAAAGTTTTGGCGTGTTATGTTTGGTCCAGTTTTTTGTTTTTTTTTTTTTCGTTGAGATTTTTGTATAATTTCAATTTAATTTGAAGAGTTGTCGTTGTTGTTATGAATTTATTTCATTAGCACGCCAAATATGTGCACATGAATGTTGCATGCAACAAATATTTCATGGAAGAAAAATTAAATAAAATGAAAATAACAAAATCACTTTGTTTGGCTTCGAAACTTAAAAGTTGGCGGGAGGAAAAAACAAAATACTACGGAAAATTATGCACTGAGACTGAACGAAAAAATGAACATAAGTAGCTTGGCAAGCTTGGGTAAACGCGACTGGGCAAATACCCTGCAAGTGGGTAAACTAGAAAAAGCACTAGACATAGAAATATCGCGTTTAATTTAATTAATTCTCATTATCATAAGGAAAGAAAGAAATATAGAACGAATTAATATTCCTCTTATTTAGCAGCTGATTTCCTTAAACTTTACATTGTTAGATCTCCTAATTGAAATTAACTTTTGGAAGCTTGTAATTTATAGCTTGTAAATTATTACAAGCACTCTAATATCTAATGCGGTAAAGAAAGAGACAAATAATTAATATTCCTCTTATTTAGCAGCTGATTTCCTTAAACTATACATTGTCAAATCTTCTAATTGAAATTAACTTATGGAAGCTTGTAATTTATAGCTTGTAAATTATTCAAAATTTTCTAATTAATATCTAATATCAGTGCAATCATTTAAGTTCTAAAGCATGTAGTCAATATGCCCTATGTGCTGCAGACTACTGGGTATCCAAAGGCTGAAGCGCTCTTAAAAAATGCCTTTGCAGGCCAAAAAATGCCGACGAGCTAATAAGCGCAGCGTCTGCGGCCTTTGAAGTCGACTTCACTTGACTGCAAGAGCAAGAGAGACGCCCAGATAGAAAGGGAGGGAGTGATTACTTTCATTTAGACGTTTTTTCTTCTTTTTTTTTTGCTTGCTCTTGCATATACATATAACTCACCTGCCTGGCATATTTAGCTTCTGCTAGTTGAACTAATATGCGACAAAACCACGTTTGTTTTGTTGTCGCCCCACCTGCAACCACGTGTGTCTCCAATTGCCCCAAATTGAGGCGGCCTGTGTGGCGACTTATGACAAATGTGCATGTCTAGGCCGCAGATTTATTCAGTTGCGGCCACTTTTAATCCACTTGAGTGGCCATTTGTCAAGAGCAAAACAATGAAGCAGAACATTCACATTGGTCATCTGCGAAAGTGGCGGAAATTGATGGGCATAGTTTGTTAGTCAGCGACTTGTATTAGTTATAGAGACCAGCAAATTGAAAGAGCATTTCACTAAAAATATTTAGAGCTTGAATTTAAGATTGCATTTGCAATATTATTATTAGGCAGCTGGAATTTTATGGGGTATTACAATTATTTCTTTGGCTTTTTATTGAGAGAGTTAACCAAGGTATATAAACTAACTAACTAAACTAATTATATTGTGTACTCTTTTCAAATTACGCAGTTTAAAGTCAAGTTCGCAATTTGCTTTTAAAATTAAATGAAAATTGCAAAATCCGCTGCTCAAAATTGCTGGGCGAGAGAATGAATAGGTCAAGTTAAAGGATGCCTTAAAGATACATTGCTGTTGTCTTGTTTATTTACATATATTTTGCTTAGATTATGCAGGCTTTTGCACTTTAAAAAAGGGAAAACGAACCCAAACCAACAAACCCGATTTTCCACCCCTCCCCTTCCCTTCTCTCTGGTGCAATTGACAAACCCTTTGGACGGAAACTGAACCCCGAATCTCCGCCTCCCCGAATGCTCCATCAGCTAAATGAGAATGAAAATGATTTATTGAAGGTGAAATATTTATTGTTTTTTACACAAATTCTCGCTGTTGAGCAATTTTTTATTGTTTTACTGTGATATTTTTTTGGAAAATAAACAAAAGGCCGCCGCACGGCATCTTTTGAATTTTTGTTTCTTACCCCTTCCCGGCGCAGTCGAAAGCCGAAAGCTACCCAACACAAAAAAGGGGAAAAAAGTGAAATAATTATTAACAAAAACAAGCGGCGGCAGTCGAAGGAAGCAGCTGCTTAGAAAATATGCGGGATTCCCCCGCGTTTTTTTCGACTCGCGCTACTCGATGCCAGTCGAGTCTCGTCTCCCCAACTTCCCCAATCCCACTCGGCATTTATTTATTCTGTGTTTTGGGTCAATTCCACTGGTTTCATTTAATTAAAAAGAAAAACGCGGCTCGCGACGCATAATAAAAAATATCCACATGCATGTCTGTCCCTTTGGCTTTGGCTTCGGCTTCGGCTTGTTGGCTTGTTGGCTTGCCTGGCTCACTGGCTCTCAGGCTCTCAGGCTGGGTGTATTTACTTAGGATCAGGTGGTGAGCCGGCCGTTTACAACAACGTTTTGCGAAGGCAAAACACAACAGCAACAACGAAACACAAAAAAAAAAAAAAGAAAATACAAAATACAACAGCGCAACACAAGCGGCGCAAACAATGCAAAGAAGCCGCTTGCCGCCGCCGCAGCCGAAGCCAAATTTCAATTTCGCGGTTACTGCATATTTTCCCAGCCTTTATGCCGCTGCGCATACCCTGTACGACATTTTAGGCAACACGGCATGCTGATTCGCATCGTCGTCGGCTCGAAGATTGCAACAATTGAGTGGTAGAATTTCAAAGTGTTTTTAGTTAAATAAACTTCTTTCTTTCTCTTTTTTTATAGATTTGATTGCTATAGTTTTTTTTATACCAATTAACATCTTTCATAAAATTACTACTTCTCCATTTGCTTCTTAACGAAGTGCTTTAAAAGTATTTAGATATTTTAAAGACTTCACTGTGCTTCTCTTTATTGAACTCGCGCCATATTTCGAATTGATTGCTATATTTTATACAAATTAATACTTTTCTTAATATTACTACTTCTCCATTTGCTTCTTAACGAAGTGCTTGAAAAGTATTTAGATATTTTAAAGACTTCACTGTGCTTCTCTTTATTGAACTCGCGCCATATTTCGAATTGATTGCTATATTTTATACAAATTAATACTTTTCTTAATATTACTGCTTCTCCATTTGCTTCTTAACGAAGTACTTTAAAAGTATTTACACAAATTTTATGAAGACTTCACTGCGCTGCTCTTTTTTTTTTAACTCACTCTACATTTCGATTTGATTGCTATGGTTTGTACAAATTAATACTTTTTCCATAGCACTATTGCTTAGTTGGCTTCTTAACGAAGTACTTTCAATACATCTTGAAGACTTCATTGTACTTCTCTTTTTTCAAACTAATAGTTTATAGAAATTATTTCTTTTTTTAAAACATACATTTTATTATAAAACTTTTAATATCAATTTAGCTCAGTTTGCTGCTCTAGGAAGTAAAAGTATTTATGTTTTCAAAACTTCTCTATACTACACTCTATTTTTCTTGTTGCATATTTCAGTAGTTCTTAGTTATTGCAACCTTAGCTTTCGACTATGCTTGCTGCTCGCTTTGTTTCTTACCTTCTTGATATTGCTAGATTCCAAATTTCGTTCAGTAATTTTGCTGTTTTATTTATTAGTTTGTTTTATTATTAATACTTATTGTATTAATAGCTTCCACATTCTCTTGTCCGCTCGCTTTGCAGCACAATGACTTGATTTTACTTTTATTTACTATTTTCACTTTATGCTCATGCTCATTTATTTAAGCTTTTGTCTTGTCTTCGTTCTTTTATATTTCAGCTGCAGTTTACAGGGTATTTGGGCGTTGAGTTTAGGCGATTGATTGGCTTATTACTTGTTTGGCTTTAGCGTTTTAAGGGCTGATAGAAAGTGACGGGGAGGCGTGTGGGCGATACGCTTAGAAAGGGGGGGAGGGGGACGCGGGCGATGGCAATGTCAATGGAATTTAAACGAAATTTCTGTAAGCGCGCCCAACAAAATCCAAAGCAGGCGAACTTTAAAAGGCGGCCGAAAAACGCAGCAGCGGCTTAAGCGATAATTGGCCACTAGAAAATGTCGATGAGCATGTCAGAATATTGACGGTCGTCCGAGGAGAGGGGGCAGTGGGTGGAACGAGGAAGGAGGAAGGAGGAAGGAGAAGCTGCTGCTGCTGTTGCGGATGCTGAATGCCAAATGTAAATTGCCAATGTCCGGGCCGGGCTTAGACTCTAAGCCATGGCCAAAAGTTTGCTTCCATCTTGTCGTATTTGGTTTTATTTTTTTTTTTTCGTTTCTGGTTTGGTGGTGGAAATGGGATACGGCGCTTGGACGTGGCAAGGATACGGGAAGTGCCACAAATTGATATGCAGCAGCTGTTGCGTGTTTAAGTCCAGCGACACTGAGAAACAGGGAGACAGTGTGGAGAGAGAGAGAGAGAGGCTGCACTTTAGTCCCCATAATATTGTAGTAATAATAATAAAAATATTCCAACATCTATCTATGCAAGAAGATTAGCTCGGCTGATTGGACACGATGTGATTAAGTTGTCGTCAAGCCAGCCATCCTGTCTGTCTGTCCATCTGTCTATTTAGCTGATGTGAGCACGTCGCGACACGTTCTGACAGCCAGCAGATAAACAGCGAATGAGGGGAGAGATTGCGCTGCCAAAAATTAACCCATTACGCAGGCCATTAACAGCCTCTGGAGTCGGAATCGGAGTCGGAGTGGGAGTTGGAGTCGGAGTCGCCTGCAATGCATGTGCGCTATTTGCTAATTAGTTGTGGCAGCTGCTAACACACTCGCTGGCTGCTTGGCTCTTATGTAGTTAAGAGCTGCTGTCAAACTTAGTTATTCAGCACGATTTAGTATAAAATCGAATGCACAGCCAATAAGCCAGATGTAAACACAAACAGGGAGCTTTGGCTTTGGCTTTGGCTTTGGCTTTGGCTTTGGCTTTGCCTTCTATATCCTTACGCACCCCGTTCAGTTACGCACATTAAAGTCGCGGCGCATCTCGTCCTGAAAACAACAACCTAAGAGCTGGAGTTGCGTCTGCTCGACTGCGTGTTACCCGCTAAATGAGAGGAAAGTAACACATCATTTATGCTGATTTGTGGCTCTTTTTTTTAGTAAAAGTGTTTCAAAACTAATTCCAATCGCAGCTTGAGCTGTGATGCATAAATTTGGTGCAGCGACAGACAGAAGTATGCATAAATTTTATCGTTTTCTACATGTTAATTTAACTTTTAAACCCTACTAATTTAAGCCTACCGGGTAAAGCCTAGAGCTAGTGAAACGTAAGTTTATATTGTATTCACAGCTCGGAAATTCTTGAGCAGCAAATGCCAAATGAAGCTTAAGTTGTGATGCAACTATAAGATTATTGAAGGCAAGTTTGGCTAAATTAAATTAAGTTATTTAGTTCTCTAGCTACTAGGTAGTAAATGCTGATTATAACCCGCTACTTTAAGCTTACAGGGTATAGCCTAAAGTTGTAGCTGAAATGCAAATGAAGCTTGAGATGTGACGTAGCTTCTAGCTTATTAAAGGCGAGTTTGAGTGACGGAATTTGTCTCATTTTGCACATAATTTATATATCTACCTCGGTGCATAGCTGATGATTATGCCCTTCTACTTCAAGCTTGCCGGGTGTAGCCTAAAGTTGTAGCTGAAAAGCAAATGCCAAATGAAGCTTGAGATGCGATGTAGCTTCTAGCCTATTAAAGGCGAGTTTGACGGACTGAATCTGTCTAATTTGGTACATCATTTTACCAACTACCTTGGTGCATAGCTGATGATTATGCCCTTCTACTTCAAGCTTGCCGGGTATAGCCTAAAGTTGTAGCTGAAAAGCAAATGCCAAATGAAGCTTGAGATGCGATGTAGCTTCTAGCCTATTAAAGGCGAGTTTGACGGACTGAATCTGTCTAATTTGGTACATCATTTTACTATTTACCTCGGTGCACAGCTGGTGATTATGCCCTTCTACTTCAAGCTTGCCGGGTATAGCCTAAAGTTGTAGCTGAAAAGCAAATGCCAAATGAAGCTTGAGATGCGATGTAGCTTTTAGATTATTAAAGGCGAGTTTGAGTGACGGAATTTGTCTAATTTGGTACATCATTTTACTATCTACCTTGGCGCATAGTTGGTGATTATACCCTACTACTTTAAGCTTGCCGGGTATAGCCTAAAGTTGTGGCTGAAAAGCAAATGCCAAATGAAGCTTGAGGTGTGACGTAGCTTCTAGATTATTAAAGGCGAGTTTGAGTGACGGAATTTGTCTAATTTGGTACATCATTTTACTATCTACCTCGGTGCATAGCTGATGATTATACCCTACTACTTTAAGCTTGCCGGGTGTAGCCTAAAGTTGTGGCTCGGAAAGTGTTGAGAAGCAAACGCCAAATGAAGCTTGAGGTGTGGCGTAGCTTCTAGCTTATTAAAGGCGAGTTTGACGGACTGAATCTGTCTAATTTGGTACATCATTTTACTATCTACCTCGGTGCATAGCTGATAATTATACCCTACTACTTTAAGCTTGCCGGGTGTAGCCTAAAGTTGTGGCTGAAAAGCAAATGCCAAATGAAGCTTGAGATGCGATGTAGCTTTTAGATTATTTAAGGCGAGTTTGAGTGACGGAATTTGTCTCATTTTGCACATCATTTTACTATCTACCTTGGTGCACAGCTGGTGATTATACCCTACTACTTTAAGCTTGCCGGGTGTAGCCTAAAGTTGTGGCTCGGAAAGTGTTGAGAAGCAAACGCCAAATGAAGCTTGAGGTGTGGCGTAGCTTCTAGCTTATTAAAGGCGAGTTTGACGGACTGAATCTGTCTAATTTGGTACATCATTTTACTATCTACCTCGGTGCATAGCTGATAATTATACCCTACTACTTTAAGCTTGCCGGGTGTAGCCTAAAGTTGTGGCTGAAAAGCAAATGCCAAATGAAGCTTGAGATGCGATGTAGCTTTTAGATTATTTAAGGCGAGTTTGAGTGACGGAATTTGTCTCATTTTGCACATCATTTTACTATCTACCTTGGTGCACAGCTGGTGATTATACCCTACTACTTTAAGCTTGCCGGGTGTAGCCTAAAGTTGTGGCTCGGAAAGTGTTGAGAAGCAAATGCCAAATGAAGCTTGAGATGCGATGTAGCTTCTAGCCTATTAAAGGCGAGTTTGACGGACTGAATCTGTCTAATTTGGTACATCATTTTATTATCTACCTCGGTGCATAGCTGATAATTATACCCTACTACTTTAAGCTTGCCGGGTATAGCCTAAAGTTGTGGCTGAAAAGCAAATGCCAAATGAAGCTTGAGGTGTGGCGTAGCTTCTAGCCTATTAAAGGCGAGTTTGACGGACTGAATCTGTCTAAGTTGGTACATCATTTATCTATCTACCTCGGTGCATAGCTGATGGTTATACCCTTCTACTTCAAGCTTGCCGGGTATAGCCTAAAGTTGGCTTCTGAGTGCCGTCCTGTCGAAGTTGGGGGCGACGCAGCGGGCGCCGTTGTGTGTGCATTGTGAATGCCCTTTTCTTTGGCTCGTTTTTTGTTCTTTTTTTCGTTTTTTTTTGCCATTTTCAAGTCAAGTGCAGCCCATGGGCCGCTGCATTCGAATGGTTGGCATTTGCCTGGCACAACAATAAGGCCAGAGGCAAGCAGCCATATGGCTGGCTGGCCACGCCCTGTTGATTGCCCAACAGGGCGCTAACAATCAAGTGCCACAAGTGGTGGCCTGCCTCCTGAGCAGGTTGCCGCTTGCAGCTGCGTGGCAGGAGCTGCTGGGTGGCAAGCTTCCAACTTCCAACTTGCAACTCAATTTCTTTAGATTTTTGCTTACGTCAAAAACTGATCTAATCATTTCCATTTTTTTTTTTTCCTTTTCGTTGACATTTGACAAGTTGTCAAGTTGACAATTCGCTGACTGTAAAAATAGTAGGCAGCTCTTTAGTTTTGATGCTGCCAATCGACATAGTTTGTGTGTCATTTGTTCCTTGTCGTTGCTCGGAATTCCATAATTCATAATTCACATTTTTTTGCGTCTGTTATCTATTTATTCTTTTTGATGGAGGGTTCTTTCAATCTGCGGCGCACCAATGTGTGCAACGATTTGCCCGAGGTAAGCTCGATGTTTGCTGCTCGCTGGCATTAGTTATTTGTAATTCGCAATGCAACTTCTGCAGAGTCTCTTGGTTGAGCAGCTGATGAACCTGGAGATCGGCAGCAATGTGAACAATCAAGAAGTGCGTCCCATGGACATCGAGGCCGACAACGAGAAGGTCGTGCAGCCGCTGCCAGTGCCACAAGAGGTGCCACGTGCTGTGACCCAGGTCTACTCAACCTGCGAATGCTATCGCTGCCGTCCGATTTTCGATCACTAACCACAAGTGCTCGTTGCTAGCAATGCCATCCAGCTCAAGCCACAACGATAGATTTGCAAGGCATTGCACCTAATAGTAAAACAAATATTTGTTCAACTCGGGGGACATTGAGTAGCGTAGTTTGCAATATGCTTATTGAAGTACAGATGTAGAGCTGTCGTCTTAACTGAAATATAATAGTTCTGATTAATTTGCATTCTGTGTTTACACTTGTAGTAGCTCTGATTTATTTGCAGAGAACTTTTCTGCCTATTTACCATTTATTTAAAAGCGCATTCACAAGTGAAAAGCCTTCCTTTTGAAGCTACTACCGCTTGGGAGGCTCGCTTTGAAATGTAAAGGTTGCGTTGCTGCCCGGTTTTCTTTGGCTGTCCTCGTTTAGTTGTGTGTTGTTTTTAAGCCTTGCCCCGCTAGACTTGTGAACTGGCATTCAAAGTATTCGGCGCACTTGAAGTTGTCCAAATGTCTTGAGCTCACAATGTGGCGACAAGCCGTGAATTGCCGCCTCTCGTCCGGGAAGCGCGCATAGAGCAACAATGTGGTAACAAGGCGTGCGAATATTTCAACGTGACGCTGCGTGATTCCAAATACACTAACTTTGCAGGGTATTAACATTTTGGTAGAGGGAAGGTAAGAAAGTGAGGAGGAAGAGCATTCAAATATCAGGTGAATTAAATTGCTATTCTGTAAGAGGAAGGCATTAAAATAGCAGTCTAATTTATATATTTTTATATTATTTATAATTTATTCACTTAACTGTCTTTAGACAATAAGCAAACTTTTTTAGCAGACTTTGTCAACTTGCTATTTTGTGGCTGATTTCATCAATTTTGGCGCGGAAACTTCTTGATTTGTGCAGCAGCCTTTCGAGTAAACTTTACTGAAATTATTCCACTAAATCACATTGAAAAATGCCGAGTTTAAAGCGTATTCAGTGTGCGTTATGCTCACGCTTTCGCTGCAGCCTTTGTATATTTTTTTATGCATTTTTTTTGCGTTGTTTGTGCCATTTACACTTGAGCGAAGGGTGCGAATTTTGTCACTCCGTTAACGTCAAGGCCATGAATACATCAGCAGAAGATGTCGCGGATGCCAATGGGCCAAGGCAGAGGGGCCAAAATTATGTGTGGTGGGGGGTTGTGCTGCCAGAATGCTACTAACTGTGCGCTGGGGCGTGGCCAAAAGGGGGGCGGAGAAAGGGAGAGAGGGAGAACAGTTGAATGCCTGTTTTGGCTGTTTTGCGGACTGCCGCGATTGTTGTTGTCATTTGAACCCAAAAATATTTCACACCTCTACGCGGGTATGCGTTTCGAGTGTGTGTGTGTGTGTGGCAAGTGGCAAGTGGCAAGTGGCAGTTGCCGCTGCCGTCGCTGCTGCTCGTTTGCCTGTCACGATGACTCGTTGCTCGTTGAAATTCATTACGCAAAGCGGCTGCCAGGAAGCAGCAGCAGCAGCAGCAGCAACGCACTGACTCTGGCTCTGGCTGTGTGTGGCAAGTGGCAAGTGGCAAGTGGCACATGCAACATGGAGCAGACATGGGCGAGACAATGGCAGCCCGTGACAAACGTAAACGTAACGGAAGACGACGCAGACAGCGGCGACAGACAAAAGGATGAAGCAACAGCAACAGGACTAGTGAAAATGGAGGCAGCTCCGGAAAGGGAGAGGGCAGCACTACAGAGCAGCACACGACGCGGCGGTTGGAGGCGGTTGACAGCGGCATGTCTAAATGTCGACGACAGCCCATTTTCTATAACTTATCTGATTTTAATTGCTTCAAACATGTGCGTGCACGTTGCACATCATTGTGTGATGCCCCGTCTCTCTCTCTCTCCCTCTCTCTGTCGGCGAGTGGGTGTGGCGCATCCTTTTTTGGCGCTGTCGACATTATTTCACGTTCTGTGCTTGCCACTTGGCAGACAACTTGATGACCCTCCTCGCTGTCCAAAACTACAAACACGTACCATGTCCCATGTGTGTCTCCAGCTCGCAGTCTCTCTCGCTCTCGCTCTCTCTCTCGCTCCCTCTCTCTTTGTCTCTATCTGTCTATTGCTGGCTTTCGCTCTGTGTGTGTTTATCTCGCCAGCGCGCTGCGTCTTTTTATGAGCTTTGTCGGGCTTTGATGTTAATTACCCTGTAACAACGACGTTCTACCCTCCTTCCAACCACCCACTTGGCGTCAAGCTGCAGCCCCCGCTGGCTACGCTCCTCACGCTCCTCACACTCCCCCCTCCCCGCTCCGCCAGCGACAGCGCATCGACAAAGATAGTCAAAGAAGTCACTTTATTCCAGCTGCAAGTGCTCGACTAGCAGTTATCCTGTGTGCTTTTTAAACAGCAAAGAATTCTAAGAAGACAAGCATATAAATTGGTTTTATATAAGTGTGAATTTGTTCTTCTTAAAATTCAGATGTCACATCCAACAGTTTTGCAGGACTTCAAGCAGTATTTTTGCTTCTTATTGGCTCAATTTTGTCCAGTAATTTCCGTGCTCCCATTTTAAAGTTTTTAGCTATTAAATTCTTGCATTCTTCTTTTTTAGAAATTTTTTTTCTTGTTATATCTTTGAGGACTTTATTAGCTACTGTTGGCTTTTAAGCATCTATATAGCAAATTTGAGGTTTATAGAGATTATATTCTCGAAGTTACAAGCGCAAATGCAAGTGGACAGACGGATGATCTAAAGTTTTTATTTTTTCAGCTGTTTGTTAATTGATTACTCTTAATCGCTATTTGAAGTATTTGGTGCAGCACTGGAAGCATTACTTTGAGTGTAGCTGAATCTATGTTTAAGTCTAGACTTGCTATATGTGCTACTGTAAGCGAACAGACGATTGCCCTAAACTACTCTCTGTTCGTTGATTATCAGCGGCAGCAGAGGGTATAAAAAGCCAAAAACCAGCCAAAAGCAGTCAACGCTCGGTAAACAAAACAGCAGCCGGCAGCGTTGACTTAGTGTGTGTTTGCGTGTGTGTGTGTTGAGTTGGTGTGTGTGTGTGTGTGGCGCGGTGGCCGAGATTATCTCCAAGGACCTATAAATCCAGTCATTAAAGTCAAAGTCACAAGACGTTGCCGGCTTATCAGCGTCGGGAGCGCAGCGTTGCCACTTGGGTAGCACTCGCTGTGTTTTATAATAAAATTAAGCTAAAATACACCCAGACATGAACACACACACACACACACACACACACACACATGGAGATAGACAGACACTCTTGTCTAGTTCCTGGTTTGCGTCGTTCTTCTTCATTTCTGGCTTCATTTTTATTGCACGCATGTAGTTGGCACTCTGCGGTGTTGTTGTCTGCTTGAGAGTTGCCAGATGTTTTTGGGGGGCTGCACACACACACACACACACAAACGCACTCGCACACACACACACATGCCGAGTGTGTGCAAATGAGCTGCCTTCCCCTCCATCCCCGCTGTCTGTCTGTCGCTCAGTCTTTGTTCGACTGTGACACACAAGTAAAGAAGTGCTTAAAGTTGCAAATGAAGTTATTGCAACGTGTGTTGCATGCTGTTGCAAGTGCAATTGCGATTGGCAAGAGTAAACAATTTGGGATTGAAATAAGAAAAACAATTGGCAATTGATACAAAGTTGAGCACAAGAACACAATTTATAGCAGTTGCACTTGCTGAAAAGCGACATAATTTTATTTAAGGCACTTTGCTGAAAACTTGTCGCTATACTTTATACTCGTAACTATGGCATATTCAAATTCAAAAAGCCTTCTAAATGCTCCATATTCTTCTCTAAGCTTAGCTCAACTTGAGCTACAGTTTCATACCAAATTGTCACACTGATTTAATATAGTTAGAGTTGGAATTTGAAGTGAGTTCAGAACTTTGAATATACCTATCGACTCTACCTTTATTCTTTAAGCACGAAATATTTTATATATTTCTACTTTAACAATTTGAATTCGCGTACATTTAAAGCGACTTTAGCGGAGTTTCTCCATCACAAAAAAAAAACAAGAAGAAAAATCAAAACTATTTGCGGCGGCAATCAGTTGGACATGTTCAATTTCTTGCGAAATAAATCAAGTGCAAATAAAGTTGTCAGCAAGAAGTTAATATAGTAGAAGGTCTCTGAAATTTCAAGCAACTCTACTTAAGCTGGCGTCTGCTTCTATCTCTAACGTCTAACGTCTAACGCCTGCGACTGCTTTGCTTTTGCCATTTTGATTGCTGATCTCCAGCACTTCGATTATGTCAGTTACAATCGCTGCCTTAAGCCAAATTTGTTGAAGGGCAAACGAGGGCAATTGGCAGCTTGAGACATGCCAAGAGTGGACCCAAACTACCCTCACCCTGCTCTCCACACTCTCTCCCTTCCCCTGCTACACACACACACATTCATACGCTCTAAGAAAATCCACTTAACCCACCGAGGATTCGTCGTGGCGCGGACTCTATTAAAAATGCTTAGAAATGCGCTTAACATTCTCGTGCATACATGTGTTGCAAATAAATCTCCATATGTGAGTTGACAGTCCCAGCCTCCGGTTCGACACCCCGTGGGGCTGCCAACCTGCCAGCCTGCCAATGTGGTGGCCACCCACAGCTTTTTACAGCAGTGCTGCCATAGCGTGTGTTAGCTAAAAAACGGCTAAGCTATGAAATGTAGAATTACATGTTGCAAAGTAAATGATTAGTTGGCATGTATTCTAAATAAATGTGCTAGTTTTTAAAAGTACAATTCCTGCAATTTCTATTCAATCACAATTAGTTTCATAGTCATATTGTTGCAGAATGTATATTAAGTATTTTAATGAAAAAGTTGTAATAAAAAGCCAAAGCTAAAAGGTTGAAAATTGAATGTTGTAGTGCTAAAGTTATATGATTTTTTGTGTCTGTGTGTTGCTTATGAAGTTTGTTTAAAATGTGTTCAATTTAAATAGAATTCATGCTATAATCAGATTCAGCATTTCTATGAAGTATTTTTAAGCAAAAGTGTTTAATAATAATAATCATATAATATTGTAATAAGAATAAGAATGTCTTCATTTTTGCTTGGTTTATTTTTGTTATTTTTTTTAACTTGTTATTTAAAGCGAGCTCAGACCCTTTTTGTAATTTTTGTACTAGTTTTTGTCAACTTATTGTTGATCAAAAGCAGCTGCTAAAAAGGCTAAAAGTCGCAGCACTGTCAGCCGTCGTGAGTTGTTGGGCTCTTGTTTTTGTTTTTTTTTTGTTTTTTGCTGTTTTGTAGTCGAATTGTGTGATTTTAGCTGTAGCTGTAGCTGTCGCTTAAAAGCCATAAATAACTCATGGCTTGTTGCCTATTTCGGCTGCTGTCGATAGTTATCGAAAGGCAGTTAGCTGCCACTCCGCGCGGCATGCCCCAGTGCTTGGTCAGCAGCTGCCAGAAGTCACAGCGTGAAAGTTTTTGTTGGCCTGCGACGACGAAGACAGAAACAAGTAAAAAATGCCGCCTGACGACGACTTTAATAGCGGAGGCAAGAACATCACAAGAGGTGGGGAGGGGGAGGAAGTGAGGAAGTGAGGGTGAGAATGAAAGTGAGAGCGAGTTGTGATTTGCACTAATTTGGCGAATGTTGCCTGTCAAATTGCCTGCCATGTGTGGGTGTCATTAATGTCAGCCCGAGCCCAGCGAGCGAGATAAAGGCGACACTAAACGGGCGACAGTGTTGTCTGTGTGTGTGTGTGTGTGTGTGTGTGTGTGTGTGTGTGTGTGTGTGTGTGTGTGTGTGTGTGTGTGTGTTTCTCTGTGTCGTCAGTCGACAGTTGCAGACACAGAGACGACTCATTAATGCCACTCATCAAAACTATAACTAATGTTGCAGGCCCAGCTGGGTGGGGCATGAATATCCTGACACTACAAATGCTCGACGCAGGGGGAAGGGAGACACAGCCAGAAGGGAGCGTGTTGTGTTTTGTGTTGTTTCTTGTGCCAGAATGTCGCCCGTCGAATGTCGCGTAAATTGCTGCTAATTTTGTTTATCGCCGCACAATTATCCAAGCGAACGAACTGACAAATGAGCCGCCGCACACACATGTGTCTATCTCTCAGTGTCTCTCTCTCTCTCTCTTGCGCTCTCTCTCTCTCTCTCGCTCTCTCGCTGTCTTGCTGCTCTTCAACTGGCGCCCGAAAGTATGCAACGGCTTTAAAGCCAGGCAAAAGCCCCAAACACGTTCGCATCTTTATCCAATTATGAATTTTTGTCATTATGCCCTGGCCGAGTACGAAACTGAGGCCATGGCAATAGCCAGCGTGCCTCATCCCCTACCCCTCCCCCCGTTGAGCGCTGTGCGACAAAAAACGAACGCAAAAATCTCATTATGATTTCATTTCGTTCAAATGAAGCGCTCGTGCTGGGGGCACAAACACAACAGCTACCGCTGTCCAGCTGTTGTTGCTGCCCCGCCAGGGAGGGGTGTGGGCCAGGGGAGGGGGCGAGGCTGCGAGGCTGCGACGCGTCGCATGTGTTGTGCCAGCTTTTGCCGTTGGCTGCTTTGTTGTCCTGCAATTGGTCGCTGCAACAACAACAAAACCAACAACTTGACTTTGACTCCGTGTCTACCTAACTTCTCCATCACCTCCCCCTCCCACTCCCCCTCCCCCCACCACGTCGCTGTGTATCCCGTTGTCTCGTTGTCCTGCTTGTCCTGGCGACTCGGGCAAGTCGCCTGCGCTGCTGCCGTGGACAACGGATAAGGCGATAAATTTATTTTAAAATAAAATTTACTTTCCCACTGCTGTTGCGCTTGCTCGTTTCTTATACCCTCGCAATGCGCTGCACAAATGGGGTATGTGACTTGCCTAGATTTGTGTTCAAATTGCAAAAACATATTAGTTCATTTATTCCATAACTTGTGCATTTTCGTGTACATTGTTAAGTATAATATTTAATTCAAAATTCACACAATTTGCTGTTTCATTTTTATTATATTTCGAATGCAATTAACTATAAAAATGTATATATTTTATTTAAAATATGTTTTTTCTTTTAATTGAATTTTATTCTCATTACATGTTTGATTAATTTTTTTGTAAATACAATTTTTACAAATGCAAATGCATTTTCTTTAACAAATTATTTGAGTATTGCTTAGTTCTCTTTTAAACGTAATCATAGCTTTCTTGTATTTCATTTCCCATTTATGTTTGCTCAGTATATATATTAATTTAATGTTGTATTTCACTCTTTAGACCACAAATTTTTTAATGTGAAATCAATTTATTTGCCTCTGAACAATTTTTAAGAATATATTTCTTGAGTATTGCGTTTGGTTTTCTTGCATTTTATATCCCATTTATTTTTGTTCAGTTAGCATATTTATTATTTATTGTATTTCACTCTATTGATTCTTCTGCACTAGTTTTCGAAGAATATTTTCTTATACTCAATATCCCATTTATTTTTGTTTACTAAGTTTATTTATTAATTACTGTATTTCACTCTATTGATCATAATTTCTTGTTAAAATTTGAAAACTATTTTATCTTTTTCTGCACAAGTTTTCGAAGATAATATTTATTGAATGTTTCGTTTATTCACCTGATTTCGAGGGTATCTCGTCTGTCGTCACACTCACCTGCGGCGTCTCAATTTCTTTTTTATTTTTGTATTTTTATTTTGTTCGTGTATTTCCTTCTTATTGTTGTTGCTGTTTAATTTTGTTTGCTTTCTCGCCGCGTGGTCGCTTCTCCTCCCCCCCCCCAGCTTCGCCCATCTCCATTCCGGGGCCATCTTCGTCCTGTTCGTCCTCTTGCTTGTCGTTGAGGTGGCTCTTTAAATATGTATTTTTTTTCAGCTTGTTGCTGTTGCTGTTGCTGTCGTTGTTGTGCTCACCTTAACGGCAAAAAAATGTGCTGCTGCTTTTGTTATTATTATTGCTGTTGTTGTTGTTGTTGCTGTTTGTCCTGTCGTATTTAAATTAAAATGTTATTTATGTCAGCTGTTTGATTTCTTAACTTACCAACAGACTCCACCACTTGCAACCCGGCCCCGCCCTCTTATCTCTGGCCTGCGGCATATTATTTTTTCCTCGTTTTCCTACGCATTTTCTTTTGTATTAGAAAATCGCCAGCAACAACACAAAATAAGCAGCTTAGTTAGTGTTAAACGGCTGGTACTGATGCGTAAGGCCATTCAACAGGGCAGGAGGTGGATGGTGGGTGGGGGAGGGGGAAGGGGCAGCAAAGCGGGGGTGAGTGGGTGGATGTTGTGTTGCTGCACAAAGTTGCAACTCATTTCCTTGGCGCATGCAACAGTCATTTCCATTTCCATTTCTAGTTTCTCGTTTCTCTCGGCTGGCAAATCGAAGATGAAAGTAATTTCTACATCGTGGCATTAAAAACGTTGTTAACCTTTAGCCATCTGCCAGCTGGCAATCGAAAGTTTTCTTTCCCAGCGATGAGCTGAAGCGAAACTTTGACATGTCTTTTGCTTAACATTTGAGTCTGCTTTAAATGAGCGTGTTTTTTACGCGATGTTTTTTCATAAATTTCAATGTCAACTGCAATCGACAGCGCAGCGAAATTGATGAATTCGCAATTGAGTTGGGAAGTTAAGATTGCAAATGAAAGTCCACATAAAATGTGAGTTTCTTAAGTTAATATTTAACTGACAGATGTTTTGTATGCAATGAAACTATTTGTGTATGAAGAAGCGAATATTTGCAGCGTATATTGAAAAAGAGTTGAATACGATGTAACAAAGTTTTTAGAAATATTTTGATTATTTCTGCTGCTTGTTTCTAGCTGAATTTTATATATTTTATGATAGCTTTTTTTTTGCAATAATTTGTTGCTATTTTGCTCTTATTTGTCGTCAGCTCAAAGTGTCTTGTATTAAGCGCATATTCGTCTTGCTCTTCGTGCTAGAATCTAATTAAAAGTTGCTGCCTATGACACACAAACATTTGGTGTAAAATATGTAAAGGGAAACATTTGAGAATTACTCGAAATGTGTCTCAGAAGTTGGCTTTAATTAAATTGTAAATCCTCGAGTTTGCTTTGCCGCTGACTCTTTAAGCCGCTTTAAAGTGAAGAGTTTTTAATTGGCAGCTGAATGAAACTATGAGAGAGTTTGTGCAGCAGCCAAGTGGAGGATGAAGAGACACACACACATATGTATATCTTGTATATATTTATGATATGGTCGAAGATGGCTAAGTGCTTCAAAGTGGTTTCAATTGTGAGATAAATATTTGATCAACAATTGCGAAAAGTATGTTAAAAATACTTTGTATTATAAATTACTTGAGGGAAAACTGTGACCGAGCTCTGGAAATCCTTTAACCTGATCCAAGTGTGTGTGTAAAGTGTAGGTGTGTGTGGGTGTGTGTAAAGTGTGTGTGTGTGTGTGTGTAAAGTGTGTGTGTGTGTGTGTGTGTGTCATATCTCTTGCTATACATGTGATGCTTTTATTGCCGGCTGCAACAACAATTTTGCCAACATTTTGTTTTATTTTATTTTGTTGCTGCGTCGTCGTCGACATTGTTGTTCCTCTGCTCGCTGTGGTTGTTGTTGTTGTAGTTGTTGCTGTTGTTGTTGTTGTTGTTGTTGCTATTGCTTTGCTGGTTTTCATTTGTTGTCTTCCTCTTGAGAGGCTTTTGTTGATTTCTGGCTGACTGGGCTTCAGCTCTTCAGTCATTTTCCATTTCTTTTCTTATGCCACCCCCCCTCCATGCCTCTGTCGCCACTCCTTCTGCTCTCCATCCACAACCACGTCGCTCTCTCGCTTTTGTTGCCCCCATCTTTACTCGGTATTTCTTTCTTTTTATTTGTATTTTTTTCTTTTTTTTTTTTTGCTCAGTTTTTCCATCATTTTGGCTCGTGTTGTTGCCATTGTCACTGTGTGGGGCACCGTCGTCGACTCCGACTTGCTTCTGATTGGACACATCACACACACACGTGCACACATGCGACACACACACACACACAGACACACACACACATGGCCATGTTGTAGGCTCCACCCACCGCACTGAGAGATTCGGTCTGCTCTTCTCCTATGTACAGCTCTCGGTACATAAGCATCCAGTATCTGGCTCTCCTTCCTCTTCAGCCCTCCCCCCTTTCTGTCCACCCCTCAGCCCACACAATGGTCATGTGTGTATGTTGTGCATGTGTCTGTGTGTCTGTGTGTGTGTGTGTGTGGGCGTGTGTTTGGTTGGGGCGCGCCAATAGAACAGATAAATCGATTTCATGTTGGCTTTCAGCTCGCCAGTTGTTGTTCTCCTCCTCCTCCTGTGCCTCCTCCCTCTCCTTCTGCTTCTTGTTGTTCCGTCTTCCATCTTCTTGCTGGCTTTTGTTGTTGCAAATTCAAGCTCTCTGTGTGTGTTGCATAACTTTTTCGGGTGCGCGCAGCGCAAAACGTTTTTGCCATTCGAACGATTTGGGCCCCGACTGTAAAATCTTTCGTCGCCCCCTTTCGCTCTCCTTGCCACCCACAACACCGCTTGCAACCGTTGGCAGCACTAATTTAGCATTCCGCAGCCACAGTCAAGTGAAGCACAAACACGAAGCTGCAGCTTAATGCGATCAGCGTTCCTCATATTTGAACGTCTACACTGCGCAAAAGTCAAGAAAATTCTAGCACAAATGTCAGGCTGTGAAGCCAAATTATCATGATTAACTAGTGTGGCTTTAAAATGATAGTAGACTACAAATTATAGTTATATATTTACTAATAATTAGCTTTGCTTTAAAGTAAACATTGAAGCCAACAAGATGCCAATTGGGGACGTTGAGATGTCCATTAAAACTGTCTGATTAACTGCGAGAACTGCTTGAATTTCATTATCTAATTGCTCTACTTTATTATGTTTCTCTATCTTTATTTATCGCAGTTCGTTCCTAGTTATTCACAGCTTCACATTTGTTTATTCGCCTAATTTTCTGCAGTGAAAATGTTGCAAGATTATTATACATTTTACACAGAGTTCACTTTAGGCGTCTTCAATGCGTTGTGCGGTATGCAACTTGTGCCTCTTGCCACAAATTGTGCATAATGTGACTTCCGCGCTCTTCGGCGCTTTTCCAGACGATCTAATGAGAACATATAGAATATTTGTAATCGCCAATGGTTTTTATTGCAAGTGTAACTTACGTTAGTGCGAGTTTCCTCATCTCCTCTTTTCTCAATGCTGCCTCTATATTGGCCTTTTTTATGATCCGCGTCACTTCGCTGCGAGCCGTTTTCTTCTCTGGCTTTTTTCCCGAATATTCTTCGTAGGCTGCCGGCTCGGACATTTCGTTTTCGTGGATAATTGGCTGCTTCTTGATCAGGCCAACGGCAGCTAACGTTTTTTCTTTTTGCAAATCCTTTTTGGGTTTCATGTTTGTAGAAGAAACTTGAGACAACAGCAAAACGGGTTTTATAAAAAGTCAGAGCACAGAAAAGTAACTCGATTTTCTAATATATTTGAGTGCAAGGTCCTCTCAAAATTATTATTATTGTTAAGTGAAAAATCGGAGCCTACGTTAATCACTTGATTTTGTAAGCAAACAAATTTTGCTTACTTTGATTTTTTTTCGATTTGTGAGGACCTCGAAATCGTAAATTAAGTGAAATGTCAGAGCATACTATATTTTATTTATTTTCTAATCACCAACTTTGGCTTACTTCGATTTGTACTTTTGATTTATTTATATGTGAGCACCTCTCTAAATTATTATTGTGTGGAAGGTCAGAACATGCTTAAATTATTTAATTGGTTTACTCGATTTGTAAATGTGTGATTTCTTCTCAAAATTATTGAAATAAATATGTGTCAGCCAATTTAATCTTTTTTAATTCTATTTTGAATTCCTAAAGTGTATTTTATTGTATATTTTAATCTTAATACTAATTTTTTTTCGTGCTATAATATTAGCTGTTGTTTTTTTATTTATTTAATTTTTAATGTATGATTTTATATTTTTGTATTATATTGTATTTAATTTTACAATAAAATTCCTTTTTGTATGTCTACTTTTGGCTAATTCATTATACTTACTTTATTTTTATAAATAATTTTTAGAGTATTTTGTTCTTTCCTTGACTTCATGTTTTTTATTGGCCACTATTCAGAATTCGTATTTTGAGGTGACATTATTTGCAAGTTAGTATTACAAATTTTCGTTTCTTAGCTGCATTTTTCAATAAAATGGGCTACAATCTTTTCAATTCTTTTTATTCACTTGCTTATTTGTCCTTTTAACAGCTTAGATCTGACTTTTTTCCATGTCGTCTGTTATTTTTTCTAGTTAGCTGCTTACAAGTTTTGACATTGCTGCTGAATTGCTCAGAGTTTTGTGTCAGTGTCGTTTTTGGGGGGTGGTGCAGGGGCTACACATATCGAAAGGCAGCTCTGGCCGATAATAATAATACCAGCAGCAACTTCAAAAGAGCACGGAAATGATTTCATTACCAGACACGTTCGGCGCATCACGTGGCCGAGGCAGCTGAGGCAGCTGAGGCTGCTGGAGCTTAAGCTCGAACTCAAGCTGCTGCTGCCCGAGCTGGGCGTGGCAGGTGTGTGGTCGGCAGCAGGGGGGACAGGGGGGGGAGGTGCCGTATAGCAGCTGTAAAGTGTGTGCGAAAACTCTTAAGAGCCAGTGTCACGTACGCAGCGCCGCACGAAGCGTTTTTATTAAGCTGCAAGTGGAGTCGAGGGGAGGAGCGTGGGGCGGGGAGCGGGGAGCGCATGGTGCGGTGGGCAGGGGGGAGGGGGGCAAGGTAGCGGCATTGATTACCAATTCAGCGGTCATCTAATCACGGCCGGTCTAAGGCCACGAACGTGCCACATGGGGCAGCGCTAACGAAATCCGTCAGCTAATTAAAACACACTAAAGGCGCACAGTCTCCATCTCCCCCCCCCCCCCTTTCGCTCCCTTTGTTTCTGCAGATTTGTGAGTGTGTGTGTGGCACACTTTCAACGCAGCGCAATTTATGAAGCATAATTTCTATAAGCCAACACTAGTCTCACTCCCCCCTCCCCCCGTCCCCCCTGCGTTTTAATACCGTCAACCCACACGACAATATACCCCACCCCCGCCCTCCTCTCCTCTCCGCTGCGCGCCCCTGTGTGGCAACTGTGTCGCGACGCTGAGGCTAAGCGACAAATGCGGCGGCAATTTAGTTAATTGCCTGCAATTATCCTAATGAGCGCCTCGCCTGAGCGCCAATGTCGCAAGCATAAGATTCTCTCCAACCCCCCGCAACCCCCTTCGCCCCCTTTTGGCTGCGAGACAGTTGTTGTTCGCGTATAAATATATATTTTGTTGACGGGGAGCAACTTATTGTATTTATGACCTTATGGCGTCTGCCTTGCATTTAACAATTAGTTGCCCCTCCGCCCCCCTCATCCCCACACACACACACACACAGACATCCATCTGCAGCTAGCGTCGAGCATCCAAAGTTTTCGGAGAGCGTTACGTGCTCAGCTTAGAGCTGGCAAACCTTTTGAAAAGTTCAGCTAAGCTGCGCTTTCTTCTTCATAGTTTTTGAAAAAAAAAAAACACAGCTTTATCCGTATGACTTTATTAAAAATAAGGCATTTTCATGAAGAATAAACAACAATTCGAATTATTGTTATTAAACAAGAAGTTATATGCATTTCAAAACGAAACTTAAGCTAGTCAACAAATCCAATTTTTATCCAATTTGCATTTAAATATTTCGTAAATATGTTGAGTATATTTTGCTTTTTCATTTCGATTTCATTTAACAATTCTTATTTGTATTATTTTACTAGAAGTTGTGTGAGTTGAAGAAAAACTTTGGCTAGTCTATAGGTCGAGTTTATTTTATCTGAAAATTAGGCAATTTATTCCGAAAATGCATTAAAAAATATATTGAGAATATATTGAGTATGTTTTGCTTTTTCATTTCTGTTTCAGTTAACAATTTCTATTTTTATTAGTAATAAAGAAATCATATAAATTCGTTGAATCATATAAATTCATAGTTTCAAAGAAACTTTAAATTGTCTACAGTTGATGTTTGTTTCGTCTCAAAATGAATACAACTTATTTTTGAAATGCATTTAAATATATTGACAATATAGTAAGATGAGCGTCTTTGCCTTTTTCATTTCAGTTTCGTTTAACAATTTCTATTTTTATTATTTATAAAGAAATCGTATAAATTCATAGTTTCAAAGAAACTTTAAATAGTCTACAGTTCATTTTTGTTTTATCTTCAAATGAATACAACTTATTTTTGAAATGCATTAAAATATATTGACAATAAGATGAGCGTGTTTTGCTTTTTCATTTCTGTTTCAGTTTGCAATTATTATTTTTATTTTTAATGAAGAAATCATATAAATTCGTTGAATCATGTAAATTCATATAAATTCATAGTTTCAAAGTAGCTTTAACTAGTCAACAATTTATGTTTGTTTTGTCTTCAAATGAACACAATTTATGCTTGAAATGCATTTGATTATTTCGACCATATGCATTTGATGTTGAGAATGTTTTTCTTTCGCATTTTTGCTTCATTTACCCATTTCAAATAGAGTTTGTTCTGCAAATTTATTCTTACTTTTCCAATATATTTTTGGCCATCAGCCACAAATGCATTTCATTGCGCATTGATTGAGGTTTTTTTCGTGCAATTAAATTGCTCTGTTATTAGCCACATATTGTAGCCAATTAGAGGCGCTTTGTTGTAGCAAGAATTTGGTTGATGTGCTGCTCAGTTAATTTGAGCTGTTGTCGTGCATGCAAATGATTTCATTTTGGTAAACTAACATAAAGGACTGACGCATATTTGATGTTGTGGCAAGCAGAGAGCGGGTATTACGATAGTATAATTATATTTACCCAAAGCGGGTGACGCTGCCGGAGTTTGTGTCCCTGTCCACGTTTGCCGCAGCGTGGCGCAATAGTTTCCAATCGAAGTTGAAAGTTGGCGCGGCGAATGCAATTTAGGCAAATTTGATGATGTCTATGGGAAGCGAGAGTTGCAGAGTTAGGGGGCAAACCGCACTCGTATGTGGCATGTGTGTGTGTGTGTGTGAGTGTGTGTTTGTGGCATGTGGCAAGTGACATGTGGCTTGCCGTTAGTCAAGTTGGCTGAGCTGCTGGCTGTCGGCTGTTGCTGTCGTGTCTTGAGCTGTTCCGGCCCAAATGACATGCCATTTAATGTTAAACTTTAATGCTTTCTTGTAAGTGAAGTCATAATTTTGTCGGCGAGCGCCGTGCAGCACAGGTGGCATTATTTACGCACACCCCCCGCCTGTTGTTGTTATTTATACGCTTGTGGCAAGCGGCGCCGGTAACGACCTCATGAAATAATGCGCCAAGTGGCACCGTTCACCGTTCGCCGTTCACCGTTCACAAAGTGTTTTATGCCATAATATTTATCTGCCACTGTGCCACCTGTCTGTGTCTCTCTCTGTGTGTGCTGCTGCTGTTCATTATGGAAATCGTGGATTTGCCAAATGTTTGCACGATCATTTGTCATTCTTTTTTAGAGTTGACTTTTCAGCAGGGCTTTTGCGCCCTCGCCTCGCCTCGCCACGCAGTCGAATCTATTGAAAGTCGCTGCTGACAATCACAGAGTCGAGCCGCTAAGTGGTGGCATGCCTCTTCCTGGGGATTTGTGGCGAGCGGGGGTTGTTCGACGTTGCCACACACGATTATCTCTAGACACATTTTGTTTTATGGCCAAGCTGCGGCGCCGCGACACTTGACGAGCATTATGTGAATGCGAATGCGAATGTGAATGCGAGTGTGAGTGCGAATGTGAGTGCATTGAGTGAGTGCAATCGAGTGATTGATCGATCATTCGCTGTGGGAGTTGAATACATTACTGAGCAGCAGACAAATTCATTTTTGCTGTCGTTGCCTTTCTTTGCTGCCAAATTGAATATTTAATTTCAATTGAAGTTTTGCTCGCTTTTCTATTACTATTTAATGCCACTCTATTTATTATAAGTTTCACCTTTTTTTACGCTTTTGTAGAATATTTCATTTCAATTGCAAAAGTTGATTGCTTTATTTTTTATGTTTAAATTGCACATCATTTATCTTTTACGAAAAACTTATTATATCTTAACAAATTGTTTGATTTTATTGCATTGTGTTTATGGGTTTATTTTTATGAGCACTTTAGTGTAACTCTTTTTTTTAACATTTACTTAATTTTGAATTATGTTAGATTTATTTCTATTATAATTTTTAGTTCAGCGTGTTTTATTTAAGCATTTAATTCACTTAGTTTAACATATTTTCGCTTATATAATTATATTTTATTTAAAAAGAATTTTCTTTTTGATTTTTAATACTTTGGCAAATATTTTATCTCACCATATTTATTAATTATCGTGATCGCCTTGAAATGGCAACTGTGGAAGCTATAAATAAATTAGTGTCCACAAGTGGACTTTAAGCGATCACGGTCAGTGGTCAGTGGAACCTAGGTTTGTGTCTCTGCTAAGCTAGGATTTAGCAATTGTGTGAATACTGAAAAGCCAATAATAGATTACTATTTTAATTGTTATCACATAAAAATCAAGTGCAAAATGAGAAATGTTGAGGTGAATATTTAAATTTCAATTTAATAAAGCATTTATATCTATTCATACATATCTAATGTACTTAAATATAGCACTCAATTAATTATACGTCAAGCTATAAATAAATTAGTGTCCACAAGTGGACTTTAAGCGATCACGGTCAGTGGTCAGTGGAACCTAGGTTTGTGTCTCTGCTAAGCTAGGATTTAGCAATTGTGTGAATACTGAAAAGCCTATGATAGATTATTATTTTAATTGTTATCACATCAAAATCAAGCACAAAATGACTAATGTTCAGATGAATATTTAAATTTCAATTTAATAAAGCATTTATATCTATTCATACATATCTAATGTGCTCAATTAATCATACTTCAATGAAATATCAATTTCAAGGCACTGCCAATTACATTGTTGTAATGTTAGGTGTAGTTAAGTGAATTGCGTGTGTGGCGTACTTGGGCATTGTGTGCGCCTCGAGGTCTATTTGTAGTGCGTGCAGCACAGTTGCAGCTGCAGGTGTTGCAAGCACTTATTGAGCTGCTAAAGTTGCAATCGCATCACAACTATCAACTTCTAAGTAATCACATGTGTGTTCCAAGGGTCCACGTGGCACAAAGAGGGGGAAGGGGGGTTAAGCTCTGTGGTTGTGGCAAGCAGTGGGGCACTTAGTTATGCAAGTTGTGAGCGCAACTTAAAGTTGCACTGCATTTGGCCGCCTCGCACGTAATGTGCACGCACTTTCCGCAAAGTCGACGACTTGTATTGATTTTTGCGTTAAAACTCCGCCGCCTGCCCGCTTCCTGCCCCCTTCCCCCCCCTCTCTCGGGCCAGATTGAGGAGGAACTTTTGAAAAACACAAACACACAAAACTTCTGAGGTCTATAAAAGCCGCCGTCGCCGCTGAAGAAGTTTCCAAAAACAACAACAACAACAACAAAAAGTGTTGCAAACTTTTGCGACGCACTAAATGTTATCATTCTTTGTTGTTGTTGTTGTTGCTGTTGCTGTTGCTGCGTCTAAGCCATAGAAGCGAGTGCGGCGAAAAAAAAATAGGCCAAGCGGCCGCAGTCGACGCAACTCTTTAAAGTGGCCGCAGCAGCGACGCTGACGTCGGCATCGGCGTCGACGTCGCCACGCCCCATTCGCGATATCAAAAAGTTTGCAATTAGGTATTGTCAAAAGTTTGTTGTTGCTCCTGTTGTTGTTGTTGTTGTTGTTTGGAACTTTGGCGACGGAACGGCCTATAAAATAATATGCGAAGCGAGTGTGGCCCAAGTTTTTTGCCCTTACTCCTTGCTCGCAGAATCAGCTGATCAACGCCAGCCTCAACAGCTGTTCGCAGTAGAGGTGGCGAAGTGAGAGAGAGAGAGAGAGAGAAGGCACGACGACTGTTTGGCGAGACGAAACTTTGTCTCGAAACAAACTTTGCAGGCGGCCCTAAAGAGCAATGCGAACAACACCAACTTTAACCCTTTTTGTCTGCTATCTGTTGTCTGCCTTTTTTTTTTGTTTTTGTTGCTAAGCAGCTGTTTAACCTTCCGCTGGCCGGAGGGGAACAATTTGCCGATTGCAGTTTATCGATGCACGATCGGAAAGTTAATCGATTGCTATCATGTGTGGCAAGTTTATTCTATATTAATGCATGTTTTAACTTTTGAGTTACATGTGCAAATAAATCTACGCCTAAATTTCGAATTAAAGTAACGCTTGCATTTATGAATTAATTGTATTTTTATTTCAGCTACATATTTAAATTAAATTTATAAATTGTAGCTACGAAAGCAGTAGTTTATTTTTAATGTCTGTAGCTTTTTCTACATTTTGCGCAAGATTTTTCGGACTTAAATTGGCTTTAAACTATTTTGTGGCGATGCTAACTTGAAGAGCAACAAGTTTTGTTGTAAATTAGCGACGTTTCGCTTTATTTAAATACATTTGCATTACTTCTATGTCTAAGACATTATTTCAGTTATATTTTCAAGTTCATTCCAATTGAATTTAAAGCCTAATTCTTAATCTTTTGCTACCAAAGTCAAGCTATTGACGCTTAAAGATATTTCTCGGCTATGAATGAAACTTATCGAAATGTGAGCGTCCTCGGTTTAAAGGGTAGCTACAGCTGCCCGTAGCACTTTGGCTGCTGTTTTGTGGCACGAGTTCAAAGTTCACATAGGCGCATTCACACACAAAGCGCCGGAAAGAGATGGAAAGAGAGGGAGACAGAGAGAGGCAGAGCGACCGAGTTTGGATAACTTTTCATTTACCGTTAGCAATATTTTGTATAAATTTGTTGCTTAAAACTGGCGTAAGTTTAATTTTTTTCCCCCCCCTTAGACACCCCGCGTGCCCCGCTTCGCCCCTTTTTACGGCTTTCTCCAACAACAAACTCTCAAGTTTGAAGCAAAGTTTTGTTCGCTGCCTGTTGCTATCTCTCTCTCTCTCGCTCGCTCGCACCGAGTGCCTGAGTAAGTTACTTAGTAAGTTCTGCGTAGGAGGGGGCGCGGGGGAGGGGGGCGTGGCGTAACGCCTTAAAGTTTAGTGGTACGCAAAGTTGGCATTTGCAGTTACTTTTAGTATTCAGCTTTTCAGCTTTTCAGTTTTTCAGTGTCAAGGTCACGACGAAGTTTCTTCTTCTTTCATTTTTCTTTTCTTTCACTTTTGCCGCCGCTTCTGCTTCTTCTTTCCACGCGCTCTTGTTCGTCTTCTGCTTTGGCTGCAGTTCGTTTAATGAGCGCCACGAACAACAATAAAACTGCTCAACATATTCGAAAGTTGCCGTCGTTTTGATCGCGCTCACTGGGGCAGCGCAGTGGCCAGAGGGAGGGGAAGGGAAGGGGGTGGTTGGGGCTGTGGCGTGGTCAGGCTTTCAGGCGCCCGTCTTTTGTTGTTGTGGCGCTTGGCATGTGAAAGTTTTTTGTGTGTGTGTGTTTGGGGCAAAAATAGCGCGGCGCTGCCTCAACAAGTTGAGGAACAAGGACATCGGCAAGGACAACGACGCCGACGTCGACAACAAAGTGCGGCAACATAATCAAGAGGAGATTATGTAATTAGTCTGCAGTTGATTGATGAGTCCTGGCAGCTGCCCCCCTTCTTCCCACTCTCTTTTTGGCTTTGTTGGCAATCAGGCGGCCTGGCGATAAAATTTAAATATCTCCACACAGGACACAACCACTCCCAGCCACTCAACGGCCTCTCGGCCACTCGGCTACCATCTCCGCCTCGCCGTCCAACCTTGCAGCCAGCAGCGTTCATTTTGCGGACGGTAAACAAACAAATAAAAACAAGATTTCGCCTGCTCGCCAGCGCTTGGCAGCAGCTCATCAGCAGCCATCAACCACCCGCCAGCCGCTACTACCGGGGCAGAGGGTCGCACACTGCCCTGGGGGGGGGGTGGGGCAGCTCATCCACTTGTCTGTAAAATGTCACAAAAGGCAGGCAGGACTTGGCTTTGGGTGCTCGTTGCTCGTTCGCTTGTTCGCCTGTTCGCTCGCTTTGTGTCCGGCCGAGAGGCGAGCCGGTAAACTTTATTAAGGATATGCAAATATCCTTAATTCGAAAATGATTTTTAATAGGATCGAATGGAATTAGTTTATTACTTTTAATGAATTTTTTATGTCGCCGCCAAAGTCCAAGTTCGTTCGCCATTCACTCGACTGGCTTTTGTTGCGCATGAATATAATGGATTTCATTTGCTTCTCCTCCTCCGCCACCGCCTCCACCACCGCCTCCACCTTCTCCATTGACAAAGCCAATCACGTGGTTTAGCCGGGGCCCCAACAGCTAAGCCTAGCCAAGGGCCAGCCAAGCTGCCTGGCCGTGTCCGAGCAAGACTAATGGTCGCTCTTTCTCTCTCTGTCTCCTTTGCTGCGAGTGCGACTAATTTGCTTGCAGATGATTTATTGATTTAAAGAGTGGGCTCAGCAACGCCCTCAGCTCCATCTCCATCTCCATCGCCGTCTCCATTTCCATCACAGTCTTCGTCTCGAGTCAGGCATTGTTTATTTTGATTTTATTTTCATTTTTCCCAGCTTTTTTTTTCCTTTCGGCGTTCTAGTCTTGTGCGGCTAATTGATTTTTTGCAGCCAGCTAATTTCGCCCAAAAGAGTTTTCACCACACTTGGAGAGTCCCATTTTTTGTTGTTGCTGTTGTTGTTGTTGTTGTTGTTGTATTGCTTCAAGTGCGGTAATTAAAAATTGTCGTAAATCAGTTTCGACGACTGACCGACGTTTGAGCTGGGTCTTTAAACGAAATTCTCTTGAAATTTAACATTTAATTAACTGATTGCTTTAAGCAAATTGTTGCCAGCTCGCATTTTTAGTGCAAATAACAAGCCATAAATTCAAAGCCAGCTGCTACTACCGGCAATCGAACGTTGCTATTGTGAAATGCACGAAAGTGTTGAGTAATGACACTGCAGTTAGCTAAGCAACGAAATAAATGTTCAGTCTGGGTCATAGAACGTTAAAGGATACTCGTCCTGTATTCGATATTCGGGCAGTTTGGCTGAGAAGGCTCTCTTTGCCTAGCTGCAGTACAGGACACAAATAGTTTTGCTATACAAATGTAGTAAGCAAGCACATTGCAAATGTATATATTTAGTAAAGTAATTTCTGCAAAGCAATTTGAGCAAATTTAAATTTGAGAGGGTTGTGGCACTACCAGCAATAAACCTGTAATATGCTAAAGTGAAATCCAATATGTGGCATGTAACATATGAAGGTAGTTATATAATTACAGATTTGTTGGAGAGATATTGATTTTTATAGCTAGTGTCTGGCATTTTTGAAGAAGGTCGTGCTGGTACCGGCTGAAAATGCAAGCGATTGCATAGCCTACGCACTTGTTGACCTAAATAAACTGTAATTGCATTCTATACCAAGCAAATTAGCTTCGATTGATATTGATTTAAAGTTGGCTTCGAAAACGGCACACAAAATATAATTATACCGTGGAGGAATTTCAATTGGGGCTCATTTCGATAATGGCGAGCTGAAATGCAAGAACAACAGCAGTGCTGTTGAATTTACGAAATTCATTTGAAGAAATTAGAAAATTTATTATGCGCCGGCAAAGCCAACGAAATTTGTCAACTGCCAAGCGCGAGGTGGTGTAAGGTAAGGTTGGTAAGGACGGAGAATGTAACCAAGTTGGTTTTGGTCACTAAGTGAGCTCCTTGTTGTTGTTGTTGTTGTCGTTGTCGTTGTCGTTGTCGTTGTTGTTTCAGTGCTTGTCAAGCAAATGCCGCTGTCCACAAAACCCAAACACGTATTTTCAATTATTTCCGTGCCAACGTTGCCAGCGTTGTGAGGTAGACGTCGTCGCCACGTTCAGCTGTCCCAAAGACGAACTCCGGACGGGGCGAGCTCGGCGAATGGCGACAATGTGTTGTCGTTGTTGCTATCGATGAAATATAGAAGCACAACTGCAAAATTAAAGCCACATTTCGTATGCATAAGGCATAAGAAACAAAAGCCAACACGCCAATGTCCTGTCCAGGCATAAGGCAGCAGCTCCTGCCTCCTGCCTCCCGCCTCCCGCCTCCCGCCTCCCGACTGCTTCCTGCTTCCTGTCCTGTCGTCTTGTGCGCAAAATTTAGTCATTGCAATCTACTTAATCATTTTGGTCAGACGATGACGAGGGGCAAACCAAGTCTGTGCCCTGCTCTGCTCTGCTCTGCGCTGTGCTGGGCGTGGCATTGTGTGCCATTTGTAATTGGTAGTGCTCCTCCAAGTGAACTCCTCTCTTTCCCTCTCTCACTACGATTCCAAGTCTACTCGACGCGCACAGCCAGGCAAAATTCCTTAATTGTTCCGGTTACCCGCACAATCCATTCTGTGCATTTTACATTTTAACCTCAGGATCTACGACAGGCAAAACCAAGTCCAGGTGCCACTGACACTGCTGACACAACACACACAACGCTCCGCACTTCCCCGCTTCGCTCGTTTGCCGGTTGCCATTGCAGGGGCCAAAGGTAAACCACAGAAATACAAATCAAATTTTGTTGTGCGGCTAAAAAGCGTTGCGGCATTGCCCCAGCAGCTGCCCCCTTTCCCCTCTCCCCCCAAGTCCAAGTCCAAGTCCTTGTCCGTGTTGTGCTCGTCGAATAGTTTGCTGCTGCCATACACTCTCCGGTGAGTCGCCAAACTATCCCAGACAATATAGTTGTTGACTAATAGTTGCACATGAATTAAAGATTGCGTTTGGAAAGTCAACTAACGATTTCCTATAGATCTAAGAGGATTTTCAAATTAGCAATTGAGAGTTGTTAAATTAGAAGTATTTATATTCATAATTATGTATATGTCTATTCATCAGTTTATATTTTCCTATTTGCAGATCAAAATGCACAGCAGCGAGTGAAAACTATGGTGAGTCAAAGTTCGTTCAATTTTGCTATATTTAAATTGTCTAAAATTAATTAAGGATTCAAGAAGTCAGCTAAGTTGAGCTAACCTTGAGATAAGGCCACAAAACTACATTTATATAATTCAATTACTACTTTAAATATTTACCACTAAATGCACATTTTGTAGCATACTTTTCAGGGCAAGCTATTGATTTATACTTTTGGGAACATATATTATAAGACATTCATTCTAAAAGACGTATTCCTACTTTATTTTATTTTCATGTTTTTAAGAAAAGTCAGCATTTATCACCGAACATATTTTTTCAATGATTGTATAAAGTTTAAAAGCTGCTGCTGGTTTTTTATGGCAATTGTCTTCTTCTTATGCAGCTCTGAGTCGGAGTTAAATGTGCGTGGACAATGTGGCCGTGCATGGTATATTTTATAGTTTATGCGATATCTAGGATGTGATGGAATATAAACGTACAAAAATACCAAATAAACCAAAAATGCTTTTCGGTATATTTTGGTATATTTGAGCTGGATAGCGAGCACACTCAACTGTAGCTCTCTGACTTGTTTTACTTGATTTCGATGCTTCTCTGTCGAGCATTCGAAATGGAATGAAGTAAAGTCTTTTGAGCTTGCTTAAATTTTAACAACTTTCTCAATGCAAACTATTTTGGTAATTTTTGTTTAACAATCATGCTGTGTGTTTGTGACATTAGATCGTTTATTGGCATATTTTGTGAAGCAAGTCTCACAACATTCGCAGTTTCTTCGTTCGCAGAGTATTTTGGCAGTGTTGAAAAGTTTCGATAGTTTAACGCTCTATGCACGATGCAGCTGCAGTTGTGTGTGTGTGTGTGTGTGAGTATTGATGTGCTAGTGTGTGTGTGTGTGTGGTGGCTAACTAACTGTGCACTGTGGTTGCGTGTAATATTTTGCAAATATGTTTTATGTGCCCACATTTCGAATCCCTTTGCGAATCTTCTTCCGCAATTCGCCTGTCCTTGTTGCTGTTGCTGTTGTTTGGCTGGTTGCTGCCACGCTTCGCCACCCTTGGACCCTTTGGGGGCACAAATCGTGGTGCACAGGTAGCGAGCGAGCGAGCAGACAGCGTTTGTCGCCCGCCAGTCAGGCAGTCAGAGGTTGTAGACATGTCCCAGAGCCCAGAGCTCACTGACAGTAACTGACTAACGCACTGACAGCTGCCACCCGCAGCTCCTGCCACCGCGCCACCGTGCCACACGTCATCCGAATGGGATGTGGCATGTGGCTGCAGACGACGCTGTGGCAACCTCAACCTTAATTGTGCGGCGGCGCATTCGGCGGTTAGTTTTACGCAATTCAATTTGGCTGCAAGTGCCGAAAACCGCTCGCTGAAGCAGCGCATCTTAAAGCGAAAGCGCTTAAAGCGTGCCGCATAATTAAAATCGCTTGATTCCTCTCCGTTCAGCTTTGGCAATTTTTGCGCCAAATGCCCGCGAGCGGCCAGCACAAAAAAAATATATATTTTTGATAGCGAGGCTGCGAAGAAAAAGGTCAGATAACTGGAAAATATTATTAACAAGCTAAGAAAGCTGAACTGCAAGTGGCAGACACTGCCAAATACCCGTCAACAAACTCATTTAAATACCACATCAAAGCAGGCAACATTAATTGTTAATTTCAAAATACATTCGCCACTCGAAGTTCCCTGAAATCTGCAACGTTGTTCGCAGAATTGTGCTACCATTTAACGCGACCGTTTGACGGGTATAAAGAGCAGTTAGCTGCATTGGACTGGACAACAGTCGAGCTGCTGGAGTTGGAGTTGGAGCTGGAGTGGGGGGCTGGTTAGCTAAGGCGCCAATTTTGGGCAAAGGCTTACATCCCTGAGGAGTTTTGTGCGCACAAAAGAGGCGCCGCAGCCTCGTGCTCGTTCTTTGCATACACAACAACAGCAACAGCAGCAACAACGAAAAAAAGACGTAGCACTCGAGGCAGCAACAGCAGCAGCAACAGCAGCAGCAGCAGCAGCAGGATGAACGACGAGCCTTGGCCTATCCACAAATGAATTAAATTTCAGTTTTATTATTAAATTAACTTGGCATGAACACCTAAAGACACAGCAACAGCAGCAACAACATCGACGAGCAGCGGCAGCTAAAAATGTAACCCCTTCGTGCCTAGGGCTGCTTGGGGGCAGGGCAAGGAAGCGCCGCCAAGGGGGCCCAGGCAGGAAGCTGGGCCAGCTGGGAAGTGCGCCCGGCCGCTCGAGCCAAATGAATTTTCCAGCCAGTCAGCAGCATCATCATTCCTCGCCAGTCGAGCATTCGAGCTTTTGCCTTTGCTCCTTTCACATCCTTGTCGCCGTCGTCGTCGTCGTCGTCGTCGTTCCTGTCGCTGTCATCCTGCTGCCGAGCTCTCGTCGCTTTGCTTCGCTCAGCTGTAAAGTGGAATGAAATGTAAATTTTTAATAAGCGTTTTCGCTAATGGCTATTTAAAACTCCGACCTGCTCTGCACCATCTTCCCATTCACCATTCACATGCTTATACATGGCACAACCCTCCCGCTCTCGCTTGTTATATACAATCTAAGTGTGTATATCGAGTGATTCGACAGTTGAGACTGATGAGCTGCCTGCCGACTGCTTTTCGAGAGAGGGTGGCTACCACTCGGTAGTGCTGTAGGGTCTGCAGGCTGCTTGGGTGGGGCGCCACCTTCGTAAAATAGCCACAGAAAAGCAATTTTCGTATTTCTTTGTCGCTCGAATTGAAAAACTATTAAAATACTTTCGCCAGCTGCCTTAAGACAAAGTCAGTCAAGTCGGTAGTAGCTGAGGGGTCGTGGTTTTTTTCTTCAAAGTGCAGTTTGTGTCGTGGACAAGACTTGTATGTTTATTACTGGTAGAATCAGGAGTGAAGTCTGGCGGATTGATTGAGGTGGAAGAGCTTGATACTATTTGCCATAAATTTCAGATATTTCAGAGATTATTTCACATTTTAAGAAGCAAAATATTAACACTATTATTCATTTAGCAATAGACTAACTACTACTCTTCTAGAGAAGCCTTTTCAATCATAGAATTTATAATCATAGAAAAAACTGATTCTCATGAGCAGACTTTTCATCACAATTTCTAGGTGTTGGTTTCTAATTTAGCCGTAGAAGCAGAACTAATTAATTTTATTCAAAGTGTTGACAAGTGTCGCCTCGAATGAGTTTCACATTTTGTGCATTTTTCAAGAGCCTTGAACACTGACTGACTGAGGCAAAATGGGGGGATGATTGGGAGGTTAGACAGTCATTTAGTTGAAATTTAGTTTTTCAATTTGGTCGCACAATTTGTGGGCAGGCTCAGCTGGGCTGAGAGCGAGCGAGCGCCATAATAGAGCCAAGGAGCGGGCGGTGAGTGAGTTGGTAAGGTGTGTGGAAGGGAAGCATTCAGTAGGAGGCTGAAGTCTAACTGTATTTCTGTATTTGCAAGCTCATTTCGTTGCGCAGAGGCAACGGAAGGAGGCAAAGGGAAGGAGAAGAAGAAGGAGCGGAAGCTGATTTCATGTTGACTTTGCTCTTGGATCATTTTAAATCTTTTGCAACATTTTTCATCATTTATCATTTCATCGAGAGCGCGACGCAGAAACCAAAGCCAAAATGACTGACAACGAGCGGCTGGTGTCGACTAGAGGTTGGGGTGGCGCTACCCCGTCAAGTTGTGGTTAGCTGAGCGAGGGGGGGGAGGGCGCGTGAATGAGACCGATGACTGACGATGTCAGACGGCAAAAAGGAGACTGACGATTGACGAGCGAAAACGTTGGCGATTATATGCAAAAAAAAAAAAAAAAAAATAAAATACAGTATAAACGAAGAAGATGTCGCGTATGCTTCAAGGGTGGTACCGGGTGGGAGGTCGCTTGGGGAGGTAGGGAAGTTACGCTCAGAGCGCACAGCGAGATAAATTACCAAACACTTAAGTTGGATTTTCGAGATTTTTATCGCGGCATGGATTAAGTGACTCAACGTTGCTTTTCGCTTTTATTGTTGCCACCTTTTGTGTGTGTGTCTTTGTGTGTGTTGTGCCACAAGGCAGCTGCCATTTGGCCTGCTCATTTAGGGCCAAGGTGCGCGACGAGCGACGAGCGACGCGCGGAGCGGGGGCAAAAAGTGAAAAATGTGCCAATTCATTTGGTTTAAATTAGCGACCTCCGTTTTGCGGGCGGCGCAACAGTTCAGTCGAGTTCCGGCGAACGGCGAACGGCAAACGGATGTGGCAGCCGTGTTGCTGTGCTTTGCCTTATTTATTGTTTGCGGCCCGGGCGGTCGGCGGTCGGCGGTCGATGGCTGCGTTTGCTCGCCCCGATAACTGTGCGAATTCTCGGTTTGATTAATGCGCGCAGATAAGCGCGATAAATTTCATTAAAAATTGCACGGCAATTCATAAAAAACCATCTGCAAAATGAGTTGCAAATTATTTATGCCCACGCTTAACAGGAGGGAGGCAGTCGGTGGAGGGGGGAGGCTGGGAGCCAGCTAATTGAAGTGACAAAAGCTTCAGCTTAAAGCTTCAGCTCGAGCTTAAGCTGCAGTTTAGCTTTAGGTTCAGCCGAAGTAAAGTGCATTAAATGCGGCACTGCAAATCAAATTTAAAGCGCACGCCAAGCGCACTTCAAGCAGCAGCAAATGCAAAAGAACCAAACAAAACCAACTCCAAAAAGAAAGCACAAAAATGCTGAAAAACACTAGGAAAAAAAAAAAAGAAACGCCACAAAAAAAAAGAAAAAAGCTTTGCACACAAAAATAAACTACGTGCACATTGGACAAGCGCGAGAGAGCGAGCCAGAGCATCTAAGTGTGAGTGTGAGTGAGAGCGAGCGAGTGCGAGTGCGAGAGCATCGAAGCTGCAGACTGCAGTCTGCGTCGTAGCCAGAGAGCAGCAGAAAGCACGTGCTTTGGGGTGGGGGAAGAGTGCAAGCCAAAAAGCGCTCGCTGAGAGCGCAGCGAGAGAGTGAGTTTGTACGCTCTCTCTCTCTCTCTCTGGCTGCGTCGGCCGACTGCAGCGCTGTGTGCACAACGGACAACGCAGTCGTCGTGCAGCGGACGCTGCGATAGGTAGAAAGCCAGCCGAAAGAAGGCGGGTCCATTGCCAGGGCAACGCAACGTGCAATGCACAGCAGCAACAACAGCAGCAACGCAGTCGCAGTCGCTGCTGGCTGCGCTGTCGACAGCAGAGGCGACCCAAAAGCAACGCACAAAAAAATGACGTTGGGATAAATTTACGATGGCGTTCGCTTGCTTCGTTTTACATTTTTTTTGTGCATGCTTCTTTTCTTTGCTATTTTTTTGTCTTTTTTGTGTGTTTGCTGCCATTTTGTGCGATTAGCGGCACTCGTTCCATCTCGCTTGCACCTGCAGACAGCGCAGGGAGGGGAGAGCGGAGAGAGGCTGCGCTGCCATTACTCATATGCAGCTGGACAATCGATAACTCTCTGCTCTTCTGGAAAGGATTATCAGATCTAATTAGTGTGAGACAAAAACAACAAATAAAACAATGCGAAATGCAAGCAGGCAAAAAATCTATGCATGGCTAAAAAACTCATTAAAATACAACGCAAATTACCAAAAAAAAGGAATGTTTTAATTTGCTTAGAATATTGCAAAATAATTAGTTAATTCAGCAGACAACTTGCTCTTTATGGCACACTTTTGTGGCTTAGTCTAATTTAGTAAAGAATCAGAAAGAACAGAAATTACTTTTCGTAGCATACTTTTCAGGGCATGGGCTATTTTACTTATCGGAATATATATTCTTCTTCCTGCCTTATTTACCTATTTCCCGTACTATTTTCAAGATCAAATTCAATGTATCACTGAAAAGTTTTATTCAATGATTGTCTCGCATTTTATGCAAATTGAATTCTTATGTAGCTTTAAGTCGGTGTTATGTGTGCGCGATTCCAGTTTCCAACCGAAGACCTAGAGCTCCCGCTACAAACTCGGCTTGAATCCCATTTTGTATCCAGTATCGCATCATCGACTTCTTGGCCAGAAGGAAGCGGGGGCCACACCGAATTTGGTAGTTTCGGAGTAACAGCGAAATCTTCTGAATTTCTTGTAGGCTACAAAACGGAGAATTTAGATAAAACATTTGTAATTTGTAATTCCACCTTTTTTATTAATATAATTTTTTTTGTTTTTTGTGATTTCGATGTTTCTATGCCGAGAATCCGAAATGGAATGAAGTTAAGGCCTGCGAACATTGCCTTATATAAACATTTTTGTAAAAGATTTCTCCAGGCAGACAAGATTATTTCTTTTTGACTTTTATTTTGAAAAGATTGCTATGTTTATACAAGTTGGATTGTTTGAAAAATATCAAGTTTCTATTAGTCATTGTATAGCATTCTAAATATTTTGTATAACATATAATATAGTTTGTTAATTAATTTCACTTTTACTTGTTGCAAATTGTAACTATCAAAGGCAACTAACTGCTTTGAATAAAAGTTCGTTTAGTTTTAAACATGGTCATAAATTCCTGCTTTTCTGCCAAGCGAGAGCAGCTGACAACTTTTAAACTCAATGAATTTAATTATGGCACTTGCAGCAAAAAAAAAAAAAAAAAAAAAACTGTTATTAACTCTAATTTGCCGTTGACAAAGAATTTCTCGTAATGCTTTGAGAAAAAACTGATTTCCATTTGAGTGAATTTATGTAATTTCACGTTGGTTTCAAGCAGAATTCCTCGCAATTTCAAATAGAAATTATTATAATTTTTAAAATGTACATTGGAGTCTTGAATTTGTCCGACATCGCGTTGTATTTATGAAATTTCTTAAAGTTTCGAGGCTTTTATCTGCTGTCTTGGGGCGGCGTGCTGTGAATTCCCCAGCGAGCTGGCAATTGCTTTATCTAAATGGGATGATATTTTTGGGTTCTATTTGCTTTGAGATGATATAATGCTGAGTGGTTATTGCTTGGGAAATAATCGAATTCGATTAAGTGAATTGCTGGGCAGCAACAACAGCAGCGACAAGAGCAGCAGCAGCTTTGTTTCGATTTTTATCGATTGATTTTGCTAATTGCGTAGCCTTTTGCCTCCCTCGCGTTGTTGTGAGCTGTGATTCCAGATTAAATATAGCAACGGAGGCGCGTAAATCGCGGCAACAATTGCGCTGAGAAGTATGTCATAAATTTTGGGCAGCGGCGCGCTGCGAAGAAGGACGCGAAGGAAGCTGGGCGAAAAGCAGCTGGCGTTGCGACAATTGCTGGCAATTAAAATGTGGCGCATTTGGGAATGCGCCCATTGACAGAAGCAGAAGCAGAGCAACAACAATGACGATGAGGCAACGGCCGCGATAAGGGAGAGGACAATGTCCAATGTCCTGGACGGAAAGTTCTTATGCCTTTTGCTTTTGCTCTTGCGCCCATCGGTGGTTTTTCTTAGCCTCCCCTTCGCAACCAAGCGACTCGCCTTCCCCTCCCCACTCTTCCATCGGCGTTGTTGTTGTTGTTGTTGTTGTTGCCGCTCTGCTGTTCGCTGTCATTGCCATTGTTAATGAGAATTTCTTGTTTTAATGAAAACAAATCATTGAGTGTAAAAGACTTGGAATTTATTTTTCATTTCCGTGATTTTGTTTGTGCATTTAATTAAGAAAATGGAATTAACGCATTGCCAACTCCCAAACCCCTCCACATCCATCCCCCCTTGCCGCGCTTCTGCTTTTCGAATATTTTCTATTTTCATTTTCATTTTCTTGCAGTTTTTTTCGTCTCTGCTTTTGGCTTTTGTATTATTGTTGCTGTTGTTGTTGTTGTTGTTTTCCTCTTCTGCTCGCTTTGTCTTTTGGTTTTTTTGTTATTGGCGTTAACGCGGGGCGTGTGGCATTCAATAGTAACAACAACAACAACGACGACAGCGACAACAACGACGACAATGGCGACAACAATGCGACACTTGCGTTGGCTTTCAGTTGTGCGGCCTGAAAACATTTTGCACTTAAGTAGCTTATGTTATTGATATTTCGCTGGGAAACTGCCAAAGCAACGCACCACAAAACCAGAGCACAAGGAGTGAACGAGAGTCGTCGAAATAATCAACAACTTCTTCATTAAAGCACTCTGTCTGAAGTCAATGTGACATGTATGAAAACTGAAGTTTTGCATTTGACAAAAAGTGTAGCATACATTTTGGGGCTGTGTTTGAAACTATGAACGAGAAATCCAATAAATGTAATTCATTTAATTGTGTGTACCACAGAAATTAGAAGGGCTTTCATTCATGTCAATTATTCGTATAATTCAAGCAGTCTTTAAAACGCGGAACTCATGGAAAACTATTTGCTATTTTCTAACTAACTTCCACTTTGATTATTCAATATTGCAAATATTTCGGTTTGAATAGACTTAATACTTGAGCATAAATATCTATATATCTATATATTTAATTTATCTATGTTATAACTAGAATCTATATGCTGATTGCAATTAATTATTGTGATGAAATTTGTCACTGACTTTTTGCTGTTTTCTTTGTAACCTTCAAAAATAATGCTCTGCTTATACAACTCTGAAATGATCTGCTTTGAAGAGACTTAATAATTTATTGAGTCTATATTAGCTTTATTGCATTTAGTATTTGTGATAGAATTTATTACTGACTTTTTGCTGTTTTGTAACCTTCAAAAATAATGCTTTGCTTTTACAGCTTTGAAATGATCTGCTTTGAATAGACTTCATAATTTATTGAGTCTTCATGTTTATTGCATTTAGTTCTTGTGACAAAATTTGCCACTGACTTTTTGCTGTTTTCTTTGTAACCTTCAAAAAATATTATATTGCTTATACAACTTTGAAATGATCTGCTTTGAATAGACTTAATAATTTATTGAGTCTTCATGGTTATTGCATTTAGTTCTTGTGACAAAATTTGCCACTGACTTTTTGCTGTTTTCTAAATAACTTTCAATAAGGTTGCCTGGGTTAAACAATTGTGAAATGATTCATTTTGTGTCGTCTTCTTAATGAATTGAGTGCACTTATAATCTATATCTTGTTTATTTGGATAAACCCAAAGTTGCTGTTGAACAAGTGGAATTGTTATGTGAACTGCTGTTGGCTTAAGCTTTGCTGCACAGACTTGCAGGATCGTTGGCCACTGCAAACACACTTTGCTGCCCCTCCCCTCCCCTCTGGGCGCTCGTTTGGTGGCATGGCTGAGAGCCAGCTGCCTGTTTGGAGGCGAATGCCAAATGGTTTTGTTGTAAAATGAAATTCGCGCATAAAATTTGAGCCGAAGCAGCTGCGACGCAAGTGAATTAATTTGAATTAATTTAAACAGCGACTGCTTCAGCGCAGAGCAGTTGCAGCCTGTGCCTATGGCCCTGTCAGCAGGGGGGGTGATGAGGGGGGTGATGAGGGGAGGGGGTGGTTGTGAGTGTGTCTGTGTGGGGGGTATTTAAGTAACTGCGCCAACACTTGTGCACAACAAACACAGATTGAGACATTACATTACAACAGATCCCGAAAGTCGAATTTAAAAATGTTGCTTTTTTACTCGCGCTCTCTCTCTCTCTCTCTCTCTCTCTCTCTTTCTGTCTCTGTCTGTCGCTCTGTGTGGCTTGCTCTGGTTTGTATTTTATTTACATTGCAGCTGGCAACGCACACATTGGCAACAATTGCACAGAAAAAGCGAATAAAAATTTAGAATTACGCAAATTGTTAATTGGCAAATATCGAGAGCAGCATTTGGAGCTGAAATTGTCAACGCAAGATTAAATTAATTCATACGTTTTGCAAGTGGCAAAGAAGTTTGTTAAGAGAGGTTTTAAGATGTTGAAAATGCGTGAAGTAGTTGGATAATAATATCTCAGAAAAGGAAGTAAATTAAGCAAGATAGCTGCACTAAATATAATATTTAGAAATTAATATTATGAATAGCGATAGAAAGAGTATAAAATAAAATTGTTGTAGGTTTAGGACATCAATTTGTGAAGATTATTTATCAAAAAGAAACTCGAATTTTCAAAGGGAGACTAAAATATAAATACTAGCGAACTAAAAATAAATGGAAATAGAAAACTTTGCTCTCTGCTACACTAAAAATGAATCATAGTGTCTCTAAATTAAATAAGAAGGTAATTAGAAATATAATTTAACAAAATTTGAATAATGATATATAAGAAAGCAAAGAAAATAAAGCAAGATAGCTGCACTTATTTTTATTATTAATACTTAGGAATGAAAATGCACTAAATATAATATTTAGGAATGAAAATCTCTAAATTCAAGAGAAAGAAACTGTGATAACTTCTATTGTAAATAAATGTAAATTTTGGGATGGTTTTCAGCTGTCTTATTTAGAAATTTTGATGCACTTGTCGTGTTACTTGAGCCCACTGTGCTTAGATGTAATTCAAATGTGGTAATTTGGTTTTCTTTAGCGCGTTTCTTTCCCGCTCGCCTGCAACATGTGAAGAGCCATTGACGCGCAAGTGGAGGCGGGGCAGGCAGCAAGGGGGGGAAGAGGAAGAGGAAAGAGAGAGGCAACACCTGCCCAACGCAATAATTTGGAATTGGCAAGCGAGAAAGCGAGTGTGAGTGTGTGTATAAATTGCATATGTATGAGATTTATGCTATTTAAAATGTTTAAACTGGCGACGCATTAAAAACGCGTGAAAATTGTTTTGTTTTTCCTTTGGCTGAGTAGAAAATGGGGGAAGGGGGTGGGGAAGCAAATGGAAAAATGTTAATGAATGCGAGACGCTGAAGTGGATTTTGGATTTGCCAAAAAAAAAATAAAAACGAGGAAACGAGAAAAGCGAAAAGAAAACAAGCACACAAAGTCGACATGAGGCGGATTTTCACTTTGGCTTTTTAAATGAGTGCCGCATTATAATGCACGAGGCACACACAACGAGTGTTGGGGCAGGGGAAGGGGCAGGGGAAGGGGAAGGGGGTAAAGCACACACACAGACAAGCGAACGAGCGAACGAACGAACGAACGAATGAATGAATGAATGGTCGTAACCTCAAACGAGGTTTTCACGCCTGAACATTTTACAACTGCAGGCGGTTTTTCAATTTTTGGTCACAGCAGCAGCAAAAAGGCTCAAGCACACAGAAAGGGGCAGGGGAGGGGTGGAGGGGGCAGAAGGGGCAGGGGAGGCTTGACCGTTGGTCACACGCTGCGTGTGGCCCAAAATGGAAGCTGAATGTGCCCCATTTGGAGTCGAGTTTTTGCCCATTGTAAGTGTTACTTAATTTGTGTACGCGCACTTTGCCACGCCCCCTGAAGCACACACACACACACACAGACATTTGCATTCCGCCCTCAATGACCAACATGGATTTCGACCGCAAAACAGTGGCGCGCCAACTGAAAAGGCAGCAGCCAGGGGAAGGCAAGCTTTCAGCTGGTGACGGGCGAAGGGTGGGGGAAGAGTGCTTTAGTTTTTTGGCCTGTGCGAAACCAAAGTTAAATGCAGCATAAATAATGTGCGTATATTTAGCTAGAAGCAGCAGAAGAAGCAGCGCCTGCGAATGACTGACGAAATCTCCATGCGAATGGAACAAAATGTTTATGTGTGTGTGTGTAATGGACAATAAAAATACCGAGAATGCTACAAAAACTTTTCATTCTTTGGCTGCGTTGGCAACAAAGCGAGTCCAGCGAGTTGATTAGTTTCACTTGCAGCCCGAGTTGAGCAACTGCTTTGCTTGAGTGAGTTTATTTTTTGGGCATTCGGCTTTAAAGGCGCTTAGAATTTGTGTACTTACAAGTTTGTTAATGACGTTTCGCACTATGGGCAATATTTCAGTTCATATTTCTGTCAAGCTCACAGCTTTGAATTGCATTTTTAGAGTTACAGTTTTTGTGTTAATTCGTTTTCAAACACTTTCAGTTTCAGTCTCAAATCATATAGAAATTTGTTCTTGTAATTATAGTCGGACTGTGGGCAATATTTCAGTTCATATTTCTGTCAAGCTCACAGCTTTGAATTGCATTTTTAGAGTTACGTTTTTTTTGTTAATTCGTTTTCAAACACTTTCAGTTTCAGTCTCAAATCATATTGAAATTTGTTCTTGTAATTCTAGTCTTTTGTGCCGATGTCGATGTGTTCTTAAACTTTCTATATTTCCAGTCTACATATTATTTCTATATTTTGTTCATATTTCCAACTCTTATTTAAATATTTATTAACTTTGCGTTGTAATTTGCGTTCGCTGCCTTTAAAGTGTCTTTTTTTGCGCAACTTTTCACTAGTCTTTCCATGATTTACTTCCAGTGTTTTTAGCTTTTCCAAGTGTCAATCGTGGAAAGTGGCGGCTTTAAAAGCGCGACGCGCTTCATGCAAATGCAGCTTAAAGTTGAGCGTGTGAAAAGGCGACAACGAGAGAGAGCGAGAGGGGGAGACAGGGAGAGCGAGATGGAGGGAAAGACAGCGTCAGCCTTGTCCCTGACCTTGCCCGATTTTGGCAACTGTGGCAAAAGAAAAACGCCAAGGAATCATATGGTGAAGAGAAAGAGCGCAAAAACCCCAAAAACCTAAAACAAAGTTATACTTTACAGACGTTTAACACAGCCAAAAACTCTTTGCGTGTGTGTGCGAGAGAGAGAGAGAGAGAGAGAGCGCGCGAGCGAGACGGCATGAACGCCAAAAACTTTACTTTAAAACTTTGCCAGCCGCCGCTGTCGTCGTCGTCGTCGTCGTCGTTGCCGCACCCCTTTCAATGGCCCTCCCCCCGCACCGCCCTCCAAACCAAACTAGATCCCTCTTAGCAAGAGCAGCGTCTATGCGCTGTCTGTTTCTCTCTCTCTCTCTCTCTCTCTCTTGCTCGCCTCGTCTCCTTCGCTGCTTGTTCTTCAGTGGCGCTGTCTCGCTCGCACTCGCCGTCTGGCCCGCTGTCTGCCGTCTGTCGTCTGTCGGCTGTCTTCTGTCTCGGTCTGGTCGCCTTTTTAAGTTTCTGCCGGAGCGCAAAGTTTCGTAGTTAATAATAAAAATTAAAACTTTCGCGCCGGCAAATAATAACAATGAAAAGAGACAGCATTCGCTCTCTCTCTCTATTTTGTTGTTGTTGTTGTTGTTGTTTTTTGCCCCAATTTCGCGGCAAACTTTTTGGCAAGAATTTCTTAAAGAGTTTCGCCGCTTTTGGCCGCTCGTTGTTTTGACGAGTTTTCTGCAGCTTGAAGTTTCACGCTGTCGTCGTCGTCGTTTGTTTGTTTGCTTGTTTGTTTGTTTGTTTGTGCTCATAATTAAACGTCGACAGGCTGCAGAAATCGTTTTGCATATGCTAAAGTGCATTGCACTGTCCCCCCGTGTCCCCCCTTGGCCCCCCTTCGCCCCACTAAGCAAACTATTTGCAATTTCCGCCCGCGCGCGCTGTCAATTCAAATGTCTCGCATGCTTGTGCACATAAATTAACGGGGAAAGCCAAAAGCGTAGCCAAGCATAAACTGCACTCGGCTTTAGCTGCTGCTTGTGGTTGGGGCAGGGGGCAGGAACGAGGGGCAGGGGGCAGGGGCGGCTTATGGCGGAACTTGCAGCCGAAACGCGCGCTTCCTGCACCGAAAAACGACAACTTCCGCTGCAGTCGCAGCCCTCACAACAACAGTCTTCGCCACACCCCAACGTCTCCCCTCCCCCCGCCCCCAGTCACACCTGCAACGAGGACGCAGCGAGTTTTGTGGCAAGCGCCGTGCAACGCGGATTCATCTTGCCTTGCTGCTGATCCGTCTGCACTCATTTGCCAGAAATAACAGCAGCCAACGCCAAAAAAGCAGCGCGACAAACGCGTCTGCTCAACAGCAAAGCACTGCATAAAACAAAAGCTGATATATAAAAATAATTACATTACAATGGAGTTCAATGATGAGTCTAATTTCAGCAATAACATTTTGAGACTTGCGCTATTTGTAGAAAGTATTACGATGAAGGAAATAAAAAGTTGTGCATAAAATTACTGCTATTTTAGCTAGACATGTGCATATAGTTTGCTGATATAATTAGCGTGAAAATAGTGAAATAAGTCAAGTCAAGTGATACCTTATAAAAGAATTAAGATTAACAAGCGTGATTGCTTTATATAAATTTAAAGGTTTCAATTTAGCTTTAAGCTAGCTTAGATTATGCAATACAATAGATAGGATTTTATTGTAGACATGCAAAGCACAATAATATCTCAAACAATGAATTAGAAAATAAACTAGCTAAACTTGCGATTAGAATGAAGAGTAACAGAAGAAACAAGCTAAAAAATAAAGTCAGCCATTGGATTTTCTTCAACGCAAATAACAGTTTCAAACGTTGTCAACCAACTTGCTTGCCACCTAAGCAGCAGCAGGCTGCAACAGCAGCAGCAACAGCTTATGCTCTTCTGCTGTGGCAACGCAACGGCGAATGGAACGCGACAACAGTTGTACAATTTTTTGGCGATTCGCAGGCGGAGAAGCAGAAGGCGATGCCAGTGCAGGCGGGAGGGAGGGGGGAGGTAGGGGGATGTGGGGGAGAGAGTTGGCTACAGTTGGCGCACTATGTATGCGCATAATTACCCAATTAAACTAAAATTACGTTGCGTGCTCAGACATGTTAAAAGCCTTGTGGCAGACAGACGAGACACATAGGAAATGCTTTTGCCACCTGAACACGATTTTCCTCTTTTTACCGCGATTTCTTGAGATTAGTGACGAGCCACAGCCACAGCCACAGTCAGGGATGGGGGCGTAGTTCAGGGTTCATGCACAGTTCAGCCGAGAGTTCAGCGGGCTCGAGGAGGTCGGGGAAGCAGCTTTTGTAGTAGTTGGTGGGGATAATAGGCAACATAACTGTAAATAATTGGCACAGCAATCGCCATATTGAAGACAGAGAGAGAGGGGGGGGGAGAGGGGGGTAGGGGGTGAGAGCGGCAGGAGTTCATCGAGTATCCTTGTGCAGCTTTTGTCTAATTGTTTATTTATGGCTGCTTGAGTGCGTAATAAAATTACAAATATTTGCACACGCAAGCTATATATATACAGATATATACAGATATATATAAGCATGTGTGTGTTGTTGAGGGGGGGCAACAAGCTGTAATAAAAAAGAATCACTGGACATGTTTTCGTTTGCTCGGCTGAAACGAGGAATTGATGCCAGCGAAACGGGAGCAAGGCACAAAAAAGTTGAGTGCGTAACGCTACATAAAGCACGATTAGAGGCGGGCAGCACAACAACAGAGAAAGTTGAGGGAAAGAGGCGAAGGGGGGAAGAGCGCAACTACTCGAAGCACATGTAACAAGCACATCAAAGCGCATTTGCTTCAATTTACTAAAACACCAAAACAACCTACAAAAAAAAAGCACTAAAAAACATGTGCGCACATTTCGCCCTGCAATGGACGACTGCGCGATACCCTGTAGTGCAGAAAATAGAAACTGGGAAACTAAGCTTAGAAAGACAATAAAAATGTTGAAATTGAAAGCACTTTTTATGCAGTGCAACAAAAAATGCGAACACTTTGAAAAAGCAAAATATATGAAAGCAAATTATATTGAATTCTGCCCACTCGATCTTAGACTATATCCACCTTAATTCTTTCACAAAGAACTTTAATAAATTCAATAATTGCTTGCTGAAAAGCGAGTTTTTATACTTATAGTTATAACAAGTGCATTTTATTGACATGTTTTTTAATGACAATAACTCAATTCACTCTTCAGATGCTTAGCTATGAATGTCAACTTTATTCTGATTTCGATTAAATTCAGGTTTGATAGCAAAACAGCAAAAGCTGTCAGCCTTGTTGTTGCTTATTGTTTTTAGTTTATTTCCTAATGCTTTTCATGGCATTCAATTCCCTTTTTGCTTATTTTTCAGAGCTAATTCTTATTGTTATTTTTCTATTGACTAAAATAAAATATTTATTGCCTTTTTGATTTTTGCTTTTATTCTGTGCTGACTATTTTTTAATATTTTAGCTATTAAAAACAAAATCACTTAGTTTCCTTACTGCTAATTGCTTAATGCATTTGAATGCAGCTTCAATTTGCCATTGAGTTTCCAGGCACAGTCGTGACGAGCCCAGAGTAGCTCTGACTTTTGCAGGGTATGCAAACTAAGCGTTGCATACTTGACGACCGAGGGCGATGGCTGCGTCTGTGAGTGATTCAGGATAGACAATAATAGAGTGAGTGAATCACAGCCCGGTCAGCAGCGCACTTAGGAGGGGGCTGGGGCGGAGGCGGGGGGAATGGCGAGAGGAAAAAAAAACGGCTTATAAATAAATTTGCCTCACTTAAAGTGACCAAATTGTTATCATGATGATATGTGTTAAGATTAAAAGGACTTTCTTGTCGGCTGCGGGCCCCGCGGGCCAAAGGACCCAGCGGAGAAGAGAAACACACACACACACACACACACTGTGAGAGACTTGAGTGGCATGAGGGGAGTGTGGCACACTTGGCTGACAGTTTAGTCCTCCTCTCCCTTGTGGGTCAGTTGCCCGACCGCAGCATTGAGTTTGTGTTTCTCTTTCTTTTTTTTCACATGCTGATTTCATCGGTCGACGGAGTGCGGGAGGCGGCATAAACAAGGATGTAGTCCTTGAGCATTGTTCGTCCGTGCGTCGTGGACGGACTTTTACGCTGATTTTTATTTCGCAGCAATAAATTTTTATGCGGCAGCCACTTCATAATTCGCTTAAGCGTAAGACATCGAGCAACCACCGCAGCACGCAAACGTCACGCTGTCGCCCCACCGGGCCCCACTGTGCCCCACTGTCATTGATATCAGCAGCGACAACAACAACAACAACAACAGCAGCAACTCATGCTTAAAACGCCGCCTGCAGGCAACTGGAATTGGAGATGGAAATGACACTGGAAGTGGAGGTGGAAGTGGAGGTGGAAGTGACACAATTTATCTTGCAAATATGCTGCTGGAGGAGGCGCTGTGTCTTAATGTACTGCGACTGTCTTTCGCTCATTTGTAGCTGAGAAAAGTTGAACTGGAAGCAGGGAAATGCAGGAGCAATTGCACTGGAACTGGAACTGGAAGGCGAATGACAGTAGCTCACTTTTTTAAAGATTTACTTATAGCTCTGAGCTCAAAAGCAGAGGGGAGTGAAGCTGTTTTATTTGTAGCGAAGAGAAGTGGAATTGGAAGCATGGAAATGCACTGGAATTAGAACTGGAAGTTGAACGAAAAGTAGCTCATTGTAGAGAAGTATTTTACTTGTTGTTTTAAGGTCTAAAGTGAAGTAAAGTTAAGCTGTGGCTTAATCTACTGCAACTGTCTGTAGCTCACTTGTATCTAGAGTGGGATAGTGAAACTGGAAGCATGCAAGTGCACTGGAATTAGAACTGGAAGTGGAATAAAGAATAGCTTATTGTAGAGAAGTATTTTACTTCTTGTTTTGAGGTCTAAAGTGAAGTGAAGTGAAGATGTGGCTTAATCTACTGCAACTGTCTGTGGCTCACTTGTGCCTAGAGTGGGATAGTGAAACTGGAAGCATGGAAGTGCACTGGAATTAGAACTGGAAGTTGAACGAAAAGTAGCTTATTTCACTAAAGTATTGCCTATTGTTTTGAGCTCAAAAGCGGAGTGAAGTGAAGCGGTGGCTTAAGCTACTGCGACTGTCTATAAATCACTAAGAGAAGTGAAACTGGACGCATGGAAATGCAGAAGTAATTGCACTGGAACTAAAACTGGAAATGAAAGCGAAAAATACAGCAGCTTACTTCACAAAATGATGACTTATTGCTTTGAGCTCAAAAGATGAATGAAGTGAAGCAGTTTAGTAGAGAGTGAAAGTAATAAACAACTTCTGGAAGTTCAACTGGAAAACTGGAAACTGCAGTGGCCTGGAAATATGCTTATGTGCATCATTAATCAACAATAAAACAGTTGAAGTGAAGCAGCTATAGCAATATGTATAGGCAAATTGGTAGCACAACTTAAACGTCAATCAAATTGCAGTCAAAGCTGATAGTGAAGCCTGGAAATGAAGCTGTGCTGTCAACTGGAAGCCGACTGGAAATGAAGAGGAAAACTATGTTTTTGGCTGCTATTTTACACTTGATGCTTGATCATTTGTTTGTGCTAAGTGAATAGTTGGCGAGTTTTACTGCAGCTGGAAGCGTGTGGCAGAGATTTTGGGGCTAGCAACTAAAAATAAGTGATTTTATTTTAATATGACAATGGAGAGACTGAGGACTGAGGACTGAGAATTTGGGGATAGTCTGACAGTTTGTACATTTCAACTTTGATTGCTGTAAAAGCTTTTTAATTGCCCAGCGACGGCGAAGGGCAGAAGGAGGGGAGGGGAAGAGGATGAGGAGGGAGGGGGGCAGGGCAGGGCAGGACAACAACGACAACTAGAAAAAGGCAGCTGCAAATGTGTGTGTGCAAATTTAATTAATTTTCGAAAAAGCAAGATAAACGACGACACATGCGTGTGTGTGTTTGAGTGTGTGTGTGTGAGTGTGTGTTGTAAATCCTTTTTTACTCAGCGTAATTAAAAAATATGAGTAGAGCACAAAATTAAAAATCCTAAATCAAATTTCGCAGCGCGCAGAATGACATATGTGTGTTTGTGTGTGTGTGTGGGAGTGTGCGTGTGTGTGTGTGGGTGTGTGTGTGTGCGTGTGTTGATCTCAAGGGCACAATGTCGTCGGGGTTAAAAATAATTCAAATGCTTTGCAGCTCATTACGTGAAAAACCCGTAGGTTCGTTTATGCAAACACACACACACACACACATGCACAGAGAGCAGACTCTAGTGTGTGTGTGCGTGTGTGTGTTTTGTTTGCTTGGCCCCCAAAAAAGTAGCAGGCCGCATTTGAACATTTTCCAATTTTCCAAACCCTTATCATAAATTAAGAAGTGCTCGTCAAAAACTGTCTGGCCTCGGGGGGTTGAGGCGATGGGTTAAGCACAAAGTGGGGGGCGTCAAGGGGTTAAGAGTGTGTGTGTGTGTGTGTGTGTGTGTGTGTTTGTGTTTGCACTGGCAAACAGCGAAATGAAGATGCGGGCGATGATGATGAATGCCTGCCTGGCTGCCTGGTTGCCTGCTTGCTTTGCTGCCTTCGTTTGCCACTAGAAAAATGCGTAAATTCAAAAACCAAAATCAGGCAACAGCAATCAGAGCAGCGTCTTGTGAGAGCTTCCAAATAGAAGGGGGGAGGGGGCGGGTTGGCAGACAGGACACTCACGAGCACACAAAACCTTCTGCTGCTTGTCGCTTATCAAACGTCGCGTCACGAGAGCAGCGCTAATGTCGCTGCGGGTAGGCAGAGCGCAAGGGGGGAGAGGGAGAGGGGGGGGGGGTGGAGGGGACGGCGGTTCAGCGGTCTAATCAGCAGGCAAGCAAACAGCCACAGTGCCAGAGATAAAGCAACGCACGCACCAAGAGCGACGACGCTGCGAGCACCACAAAGTAAATCCTTTTGTCTTTAAAAGACGACGCTACACCAAAGGGTTAAGCGTGGTTGGGCGGGGGGTGGGGAGGGGTTTGGGCAGGCACACACACACATACACAGTGGCAATCTCTCCCACTCTTGGCCCAGCTGGTTCCTCGTCCCATTGCCGGATTCAGCGAGTGGAGCACTCAGGACTCAAGCTCAGCGCCTGCTGATGGAGTAGTCAATGCCTGGCTAGGGGGCAGGGGCAGGGGCAGGGGCAGGGGCAGGGGCTGGGGCGGGGGCAGGGGCCGGGGCAGGGGGTTGTTGTGTGTATTATTTATGAAAATCGTCGACGTTATCGGGCACTCTCAAATATTTACAACCAAAAGCTTACGGTTGCCATAATTAAAATTGTATCCGAAATGTGCTCAGCCCGCTGCTGCTGGGGGCGGGGGCGGGGGAGGGGGGAAGGGGGTTCCTGCTACCCCCATTGAACCCTTTAAGTGTGCGACGCTATCAGAGAAGGGGCCCAAGGCAGGACGACGGATGGATGGATGGATGGCTGAATGCTGATGGGTGGCGGAAGTAAAAATAAGATTTTATGGCTTACTTTTCATAATTTAAATGCTGCGCTGTGTTCGCTGTGTTGAATGCAAAACGTTTTAGCCATTGTCGCAGGTCCTTTTTCAGATCCTGTTAATCGCGCAGCGAGTTAAAGCGCTGTGTTTTTCTTACTGCTGAAATCCATCGATTCAATTAAACCGAAAGGCGAGCAGGAGATTCTTCAGCTTATCGCTTTGAGATTTTGCCACTTGAAAGCAAGAAAATGCAAATTTGCTGGGTGTGTGTGTGTGTGTGTGTTAACGGCAGCTAATTTAAATGCTTGCCTCAAAAGTCGACTCTGGAAATTCATTATGCAGGTGTAGTCCACTGACTGCCGAAAAGGATGTGTCTATGTGGCTATGTGGCCGTGTCCTGGCGCAGACTTGACAAGGGTTTTTAATGACAGCATGAAAACGACAACTAAAACAGCAAACGGCAACAAGAATGACGACGACAACGACGACGACGACGACGATGAGGAGGACAACAAAAGTGCCTGCTGCACTCGCACAGTCCTCTCAGTGACTTTGAAGTTTCACAGGATGCGACTGGATGTGTGTGTGTGTGTGTGTGTGTGTTTTGCTGACCAGGATATGCCATTGGTGTCAACTGTCCAGCTGTCTGGCTGGCCTAAAACATCTTGTTCACACTTGTCGGCCTGGCCTTCAAGTCGCCAACAGGCAACTGGCAACTGGCAACAGAGTCTGCTGCTGTTGCTGCCTCACCTGCCACTAGACTTGATGAACTCTAGAGAGCGCTCTCGCTCTCCGTCGCTCCAGCTGCCGCTCTGTCTGTGGCTGGTAAATTATTTCAGCAGGATGTGACACTACAGGCAAAACAAGCTGCTTCACCAAGTCCTTCCTTCGGCCGCCTGCGTGTCCAAGTGTCCTGTCCAAGCCGGCCTGAAAAGTGTCAAACATTCAAAATAGTAAAATCAAGTAACCTTTTGTTTTTCCACTTTACGGCTGCCGACGCACATCAGAACAGCGTCAAGGGGAAACAACATTCTTGGTAGGGTCGTTTTCGTGGGGCGGGAGGCTGAGGCGGTCTGAGTGTTTAGACACTTAAGGTAAACTTTTGAGCTAATTGGTTGTTTTGTGGAAATTAATTGCTTTAGCTTTATTTTTCGGGGGCAACGACACACACACACACACACACACAGAGAAAACCCTGTAGGTCGGTAAGGCCGCAACCCTCAGAGTGTCGTATAAGCGGTAAAGCAGCCCAGCAGCCCAGCAGCATAACCCATATTGCACTTTATGATGCATGTCCACACGAGCTACAAAATATTGCTATTTACTCAGTGCTCCAGCCGCAGACGGTGGACAGAGCTCCCAAAAAAAAAAAAAAAATAAAGCACAACAGCCAAAAAACAAAAAACCAAGACTGCAAGCGTTGAGTCTGCTCAACTGCGAAATACCTGTAGGAGCACAATGTGAGAAAGTAATGACAATTAGCGAGGTTGCTTAAATTAGCAATTTGCTAATTAATCAAACTTTTTGGGAGAAGGTTGGTAGTTGCAGAAGGTCGTGTCTTGTTCGAAATGAAATTAAATAAACTGAGAGTGCTTCAACAGATAAAATGACACTGCGATGCTGAATAGTGCAGACAGTATAAAGTGAATTTAGTAATCGACATTTTGCTCAAATGAAAATCCACCTGCAGCCTTCTCAAGGGATACCCTTTTGTTTGTGAGCTAACCATATTCAAAATACACGAAGCCCATCAAAAAATCGAGAGCAGCGGCTTTCATTTCTTGCCAATTTGCAGTTGTTCTTTTTTTTTTTTTTGGGGGGGGGCAATGTATATATTTGTGTATATATACAATAAAGTAGGGATAGGTTGGGCAGGTTGAGCAGACGCTACTTGCAAGTTATTATATTTGCTTTGTACTTCTCCGGGGTGCTGGGCCGCAGCTTATTAAAAAAAAGGAGCTGGCCACACAGCCTATAAAGCCTATGTATGTGTGTGTGTGTGTGTGTGTCCAAAAAAATAAAACCGAAAAATCCAAGAAGCACAAAACTTCCGCCACACGACTGGAGTGGCAGCTGGCCATAAAACAACGGCCACAAAATTGAACAGCAAGAACTTGCTGGCCAGGGCAGCAAACAGGGCTGAAGCACACACAGACCGTTGCCATCGTGGACGTCGTCGTCCTCGTCGTCGTCGTCGCCGGCTGTCAATATGGAAATTCATATCAGTTGCATGGAAAATTATGACGGGCAATCGAGGCAGCGAGGGGAGCGTGGCCCAAACTCAAGTTAGCTGGCAACTTTTTGACGTCGCGACGGCCACTTTATGGAGCCCGTCACTGCTGCTCTCCTGTCGTCATCGTCCTCGTCCTCACCTGCAATCTTAAAGTCGCCTCGTTCGCTTCAATTCTCGGCCATCTTTTGGCTAATTGAATTTGCTGGGCTGCAACAATAACCCCGAATACTGCTTCGACTTCAAATTTGATTACGTGAACTAAACGCAGCCCAACAAGACAAAAGCCAAGCCAACAAGATGACGCAAGACAAAGCGCTCTCAATGCCCAAATATCACGTTCACTCTGCTTTTCGAGTGTGTCAAACATATTTGCATTGCATATTAGAGTTGAGAGTTCAGCGCTGACAAAGAGCGAACTAGTTTAAACAACGCGCCGCAGCTGCAAGTGAACTAGTTCCCCTACTATTTTATTGAAATCGTGAATTGTGCTTTCAAGCTTAACAAAATATTTTAAATATTCTGTTTTTAGTTTAGCTACATAAAACAAAATAAATCAAATATTTCTATCGATATTTTTAATAAACACCTTGCATACAATTCGTCTGCCTATTTATAAAGTTTTTCAATCTAGGCACGTTTTTAACAATTCCCAGTAATTCAAATTGTTTGTAACGAAGCCTTGTGCAACTCATAAAAATATGACAAAGATAAATTAGACAATTTCATATATGGTTTATTAAGCAGCAGTTTGCTAAAAAATATCACATTTTTGCTTACAATTTTTATCGCTTGTTGTGTAAACATTTATATTTTTTAGAGTCCAATTATAAACCTAGTTAATAATAATTTATAAAGCGTTTTAAAACCTAATCTTAGTGTGTCTTAAGTGGCATTCATTGTGCATGTTGTTAGAGGCTTCAAGAGGAACTAGTTCATTTAGCTAACTCCGCCAGAGTTTGACTTTATCTGCAGCAGCTTTAAGAGACACTCAAGCAAACACTCGTACACTCACTAAGCCACTCATACGGCGAGTGGCGAGTCGTAAAATTAATGTGCATTAATTGAGTAATTTGAAGCAAAGGTTGAATGTAGACATTTTACCTTTTAGTTTGGTGGCGAGCTCAGAGAGCGAGAGCGAGAGCGAGAGGGAGGCTAATGTCTTTGGGGCGCAATTCGAGGACATCTTGAGGATATGGACGAGTGTTTGGAGCTTGCAGCTCGCCGTCGTTGCGGTCGCCTTGAGAAGGTGGAGGAGGAGGATGAGGAGGCGGAGGGTGGCATCCTTTAAGCCGAAATCCGCTGTCATCTTGGCCACCACAATCATAACCATTAGCCTTGGCGTGTCTCTAATCAGACAACGAAAGTTCAGCCCTCCCCGTTGCGTCGCTGTTGTTGCGCTCGCCGGTTATCCTTTGGGTCTGTATTGATTTTTGCTTTGGTTTTTAAACTGCCAGCCACATGAACACATTGCACAACAAATGACTTTTGGGGCTGGTCTCGCTCGCCTCCTCCTCTGGCAGCCGCAGCCGAGATGGGAAGGCATTGACTGAACGGGGTGCGGTTAATTTGCTTTAATGTCGGCGCAAAGCAAGCAGGAGACAGCACTCGCAGTCACAGGCGAAGCCACAGCCATTAGCTTGGCATAACTCCTTGGCTGCCGATGTGGAGAGACAACATTTGTCGCTGTCGTCAGAGCCAGTTGAGAGCGCCAAAATTCAAGATGTTTACGCAAAGGAAATCCCACGTAATGACCGTAATAATCGCAGTTAATTAGTCGACGATGGCGACGGCCGTTAGCCCGGCCCCCCCTTCCCCCCCTCCCGCTCATTCCCGTTTAACAGCCCGTCTCTGTCGCTATGTAAAATAGCTAAAGCAACGCAACACAACACAACACAAGACAGCACAACACAAGGCAGTCAGACAACGGCGCCGTCTCCGTCTCCGTCTCCGTGTCCATTGCTTGTCTAGAGTCCCGGAAACGGCAACAAACGCACTACAAAACGTTTACCAGTCTCTTCCTCTCCCCACTCCCCCCACAGTCGTGTCCCGTTCCCAGTGTCTGTGCCTGCTGCTTATGACTAACTGCAAGCCACACAGAATGTTGCCCAGCCGATGCCCCTTTTTTGACGCTTGAGCGCACAAAACGCGAAACGCAAAAGCAAACGCAAAACGCAAATCGTTCAAGTCCAGGTTCCAACTAGAGCTGTGCATAATTCGTGCTCAGCGCGCATATATTTTAAGAGGGCTTTACACGACCCTCCGCGGCCTTACACGACTGCACGTGACGCTACTTGAGGTTCGACGATTATTTATAACGTTGTAGGATATTACAAGAGTTTATGATCTCTATCAATCTCGGTGTACGACTCTAAAGGCCCCTACAGTGTTCGGTATAGCTTTACCACCGCTTTAGGTCTACGCTACTCAACTGTTTATAGCTCGAAAATACTTTAATCTGCACTGCTCTACATAAATCCACTTCTGTTTCTTAAATAAGTAACAATTTTTGAGCTGTAGACTATACTGCACAACGCGACCCTCCGACCCTACACGGCCTACACGACCCTCCGCGGACTTACACGACTGCACACGACGCTACTTGAGGTTCGACGATTATTTATGACGCTGTAGGATATTAGAAGAGTTTATGATCTCTATCAATCTCGGTGTACGACTCTGAAGGCCGCTACAGTATTGGGCATAGCTTTACCAACACTTTAACTCAACGCTACTCAACTGTTTATAGCTCGAAAATACTTTGATCTGCACTGCTCTACATAAATCCACTTCTGTTTGTTAAATAAGTAACAATTGTTGAGCTGCAGACTGCACAGTACTACGCGACCCTCCGACCCTCCGACCCTACACGACCTCTTACACTGCTTTACAGCAGCTTTGCACACTACACTTAAATCGGGCGACTTTCTAGACCTTGTCCACGACTTACAAGGGTCCTCTTGTCTTTGGCCAACGCTCTGCGCAACCCTTTCGCATGTAGCACCACACGGCCTTACCCTCATTTCGTTGGTTGGTCGTGAGGCGCGCTGAACACGCGCCCAGCGCTAGGAGAAACTATTTTGGGCATTCCTTGGACATGGAAATGGGGGTTTAAAAGGTGGGAGTTGCTAGATTGTCAGGGTCGGGGTCGGGGTTGGACTTGGGCTTGGGGTTGGGGTTGTGGACCTAGAGGTCTGCTCCTGCTGCTGCTGCTGCTGGTGCTCAACCCATTCGCATTTTGCAGTGGTGTGTGGGGAGTTTGGGCAAATTTTTCGGGTTGCGTTTATTGCGTTCATTATGTGGGCAGCCCCAAAAAGTCGAACCGATTGAATGGGCTGCAAGGCGGCGGCCTCAGCGACTGCCTGCAACCCCGCGCGAGAAGCAAATCGTTGGCGTTATCTGGGCGAGAATGAAAAGTCATTACCGCCATTCGTTCCAAAGTTGTGCGCCGCCAACTCAGCTGCGATGATGTGAGGTGTGTGGGCGAAGCGAAGTAGAGAAGGCTGCACAGTCAAACGCTTGGCTGCTTGAGCCATGAGCAAGCAAGCAACCATGGCCAGTGGAGCGGCAATCAAAATGCGTCGTGCGAGGCGGCTGCTGGTGTTCCACTCAAGTCCTTCGACATCCGTTCGCAGGGCAAGGCGCTGACTGAAGTTCGGTTCGCTTGCTGCATTAATAGATTAATGGACAGCGTTAGAAGCGGGGCCGCCGCTGGGCGTTCAGTGTTGGGCGTTGGGCGTTGGGCGGTTTGGGGCGTGAACAGGCAACGCGCAAGCTTTGTAATTAATTTGAGACGCTGCCCAGCGCGTCGTGGGCGGGGGCAGTCAAGGGTTAAGGGTCAGAGTAAAGCACAGAGAGAGAGAGGAGGCTTTCATGTGCCTAAAAACCAGTTAATAATAAGATGCAGCACATTTAATAATAGCGCAGCGAGCGAGCCATTAAAACAAAGTGGTCGCCACAAAGGCCGCCTTAACCCCTTGAAGCCCCCCTCTCCCCCCCCATGGCTCGCATTCAGCGCCTAAATTCAAATGTAAACAGCTGTGTGTGTGTGTGTGTGTTTGGCGAGTACATTAATTTCGTTGTTGTTGTGCATGAATTACACGTTTAGGTTTCAGTTTCAGTTGCTTGCCCTTGCTTTAGGCCCGCTCAAAACGGACAGCGGGCCACGGACTTACTTACATGGTAATTACGACTTCCGGGCAGCACACAACACACAACACACACACAACACACATTAACATGTACAACGAGAAGAAGTTGAAGTTCAACTTGCAAATGGACAGCGGGCAGCGAGCAGCGAGGAGCGAGAAGAGAGAAGCGAGCATTGTCCATTTGGCGCAACATTTCCGTTCATCGCAGCGCACAGTGGTTGCTAATTGCATGAACATGGCTTCAATTTATCTAGCAATAGGAAAGCTGTATAAAAATATGAAAGCGCATTAATGATATTGCAATATTCCTTGAGCATTTTATTATTGAGCGAATCGCAAATCAAATTAAGAATTTTGAGTTCTTTTTAATTAATTTTTATTGTGCCTAAGGTATGAGAAAACCAAATAGGTATAAAAAATTTATTTCAACTAACAGAAAATCGTATTAATAAACAAGTGAGAAAGTTACCATAAAACCTACTTAGCGTATTAATAAACAGGTGAGAAAGTTGTCTATAAAGTATCGACTATGGATATAATATATTAACCCAGAAGGTTGAGAGACTTTATGGCACAGAGTTAAGATGTCATGGCTTTAATTTGTTTTCAAAATAACAAGCAACTACCTTGCTTAGCTTTATGAAATTGCAATCTTTCCGACACAATCAGCTTTTGTTATTCAAGTTATAATATTAATAGGCATTTATATATCTGCGATATTATTAGTTGGTATTATTCAAGCCTTACTTTTAATATACAATTGTTGTGTGTTGCTCGCTTTATAAATTAATGTCAACTTTTCCGTGTGGCTTTAATTTGTATTAAAAATAACAAGCAACTACCTAGCTTAGCTTTATGAAATTGCAATCTTTCCGACACAATCAGCTTTTCTTATTCAAGTCATAATATTAATTTATATATCTGCGATATTATTCGTTGGTACTATTCAAGTTGTACTTTTAATATACAATTGTTGTGTGTTGCTCGCTTTATAACTTAATGTCAACTTTTCCGTGTCTGATTTTATGTGCTTAAGTTGTTGTTAATCGACTCTGTCTTTGTTGAGTCTGAAAGTCTATTTTTATATTGTTTTTTTTTCTATTCTTTTGCTTGTGCCACTTGCTGACAGTGTTATTAGTTAGTTGTCTGATCGATTACTGGTTATGTTTACGATTTTTATTCATAGGTTAAATTTTTGTTAAACAAATTCTATGCAACAATTGAAGTAGTTTTGTTTGCTAGCAATGCTTCTTGCCAGCTGTCAAATCCTCGTCGTTGCTGTCTTCCTGCGTCGTCGTCAATTGAAATGGACGAATTCTCCTTGTTCTCGTCGTCGATGCTATTGAGCTGTTCGAATTCTTTAGCGATTTCCAGCTCTGACTCCTCTGTGTCCTCGTCTGCCAGCTCGACTTCGTCGTCCTCGTCGTCATCATCGTCCTCTTCGTCGTCCTCATCATCGTCCTCATCATCGTCCTCATCATCGTCCTCATCATCGTCCTCATCATCGTCCTCATCATCGTCCTCATCATCGTCCTCATCATCGTCCTCATCATCGTCCTCATCATCGTCCTCATCATCGTCCTCATCATCGTCCTCGTCGTCCGCCTTGTTGATCAGCGTGGCATCATCTGCCTCGAGCTTCACACTGATTTGGCCGGTGAACACAAGCACCGCCCTGGGAACGACGCGAGTGCGCAGCAAGTTGGCCAGAATCAAGCCCATCTTCACCTCGTCGCTGAAGAAGTGGAAAAAGGACTTCAACGCCATCGGCACGTTCACAATCCGTATGATGCCAGTGCGCTTGTGTCGCTGACGCTTCTGCTTGTACGTCATGGTCAGATTCTTGCCCTCGCGCCAATGAATGACGCTGTGACGATTGGTGAACGTCTCCAGTTCTTGATACTTGGAGCGCAGCGTGGGATGCACGAGATCGTGGCGAAAGAACTGCTTGCTGAGCACCGTGTTCGTGAAGTATTCGTTCGGCTCGAAATGAAAGTCCAGCGAGAACGCAATGTAGCCGTAGTTGACCACGATGTCCCTCAGTTTGCGTATAACTGGCTCATCCGCCGGCTGCATCAAGTCGGCGAGCAGCGGCACGTTCTTGAAGATGGTAAACCAAAAGTTGGGCACACCGCGCACATTCAGCGGCGCCTCAACTTCCGGCTGCAGCGGCGGCTCCATGAGGCCGCCCACAATGTCGCGCCGCTTGTCGAACATGCTTCGGTACTTGGCATTGTAGCTGGCCTCCAGTTGCTGCAGCTCCGCGTAGTATTTCATCGAGACCTTCAGCTGCTCGACTTGCAGAGCCTTCAGTGCCGCAACACGCTGCTGCACGCTTGTCAGTTTCTTGCGCGGCTTGCCAGCAGCGCGTTTCGATGGCTCTTCAGCTGGCTGCGACTTTGCCTCATTGGCATCCGAGACGCAGACAGCGACAGCATTCTCATTTTGCTCTGTAGTTTCCATGATTACCGGGTTATTCTTGTTACGCTATATATTTGCTTTACTTGTCGTCTGATTGCGCTTATTTTGTGTGTTGTTCGCAGCACACTTTGGGAATGAGAGCGAGAAAGAGAGATCAACTGAGCACTGCTCTCTTTGTTTGACAGTCAAAGCAACTCTGGCTAGTGATGGACTGAAATCTGTTTGGGCTGTAGGACCAGCGCACTTTAAAATACTAAACGCACATGCGATAGTTGCGATGAAGAACGAAGTATAAAAAATACCGGCAATATTTCTAATTCACAGCAAAAGTGTCGCCAATTGGATTAGTATTTGAATTTGTCAACTGTTTTATAGAAGCCATCTTTTAACTTGGCAGTTAAGCGACTTATTTTCTTTAGCTTCGTTATTAATTCTTTATTCAACTTAAATCTTATTTTATGTAGAAGAATTCTTATTTAGCTCACTCATAGAGAAAGAAAAGTCAGTTGAATGAAGTTCCCTTTTTTTTTGTCACTCCAAGCAACATTTTAAAATATAGTTGGAAACAAAGCAATGCAAAAATATTGCAAATACTAGCCAAAGTATTCAACGGAGACATAAAAAAAGAAATATTTTAGCGATATTTTGTATCACTGCTGTTTGATTTTAATTAAATAGTTAATAGTAATTATATTCTGTGTAGAAGAAATCTATTTGACTTTCCTATTTAAATGATTCCTATTTCTTTAATTAGTTGTTATTAAATTACTATTGAATTTTATATTGCCTGTATTCTCATATATATTGGTCATATAAAATTCATCATAGAAGAAATCTAAAATGTTATCCATGAAATCTACAATATTTGCATTTAAGCGCGGTATTTTTAATTATGTTTTATTTATTTTTGAATGCTGATATTTGGGTAAATATTTATTTTTTTGTTTCTGACAGTTTGTTACTTGTTAAGCGCGATATTTATATGAAAGTAAAGTTGGTTTATTAAGGTTGTTATTTCGTGTATAATTGGTATTTATGATGGTCAGCTTTTGGACCACTGTGCGACACTTTGAAGATGCTTCCATGTCCGTCTGCCCCTCGAGCGCAGCGCTGGTTCCATGTCCGATACCTGGACATAAACACACACACACCGACACACACACACACACACCGACACACACACACACAGAGAGACACACACACAAATGGAGAGACAATGCTGCCCAGCGGCTGTGAAACGTATTGTTGCATTTATGCATATCCTGTGTGTCCCAACAAGTGTGTGTGTGTGTGTGTGAGAGTGTGTGTGTGTGTGCGTGGTCATTGTGTTGTATTATACATTGAAATGTTAATTGTTTTAAGCAATAATTAGGATTGCAATCAAATGGTCGTCACGCTCCACCTGCCCCGCTGGAAACTTGCTGCCGCTGTTGCTGGCTGCCTCTTCGCTGCTTTGTTGTTGTGTTTGCTTAGTTACCGTTAAGTAGCCCCGCACACACACACACACACACACACACACACACAGACACATTAATTGTATTTGTATCAATTAACAAAAGGGTTAATTTATGGCGCTCAAGGGCTACTGCTCGACCTGAGCCCCATCTCCCCCCCCCCTTCCCCCTCTCCCTTCGCTGACCCCCAAAAGTGAACCCCTGTTAAATGAAAGGACCTCTGGCTGCATTGTTTGCCAGCTGCCTTCGCTCGTCGCTGTTGTCGTGTCGTGGCTGCCATTAACCCTTTGGCCCAAGGGGCAGCGAGGGGCGCTCCACGTGTGTGCGCCCCAAAAGGGGGGCGATGGAAGGAGTGGGGGGGAGGGGCAAAGTATGTGTGGTTATTGAGCCCTGATGCACGTTGTGACCTGCAGTTACACTTAATTCAGTCTGCGGCTGCTTTTGCTGCTGCTGATGATGATGATGATAATAATATGCCTTTATTATTGATACCAACACTTGTAATAAGCAGCACAACACAAGTGTGTGTGTGTGTGTGTGTTTTGTGGAGTTATTAATGTTATTTGCTTGTTTACATGCACGTGAACGAAGCACATCAATTCATGCAACAACAACAACAACAACAACGACAAGAACGACAACCATCGTCAAGACTTGCGACCAGCAAAAACACACAAATGTCGCAGCGCCGCAACAAACCTCCTTCCTCAGCCCCCTGCTCCTCGCAGGACATTCGTAACCCTTCAGGGCAACGGCAACGAAATAAAGCGCAAGCGAAGGCAAAGGGAACAAATAAATATACAATAAATGCAAACAGATCATAAAAAATCTATTAAGCAACCACATGTAACGCTGACGAAAGCCCCACATGCACACAACACACACACACACACACACACACACACACACACACACACACACACACACACACACACACTCACTCCAAGCGCTGCCAAGTCACAAGACGATAAAATATCAATCGTTGGAAAACAAGAAATCAAACAGCCATCAAAGCGACGTTATGCCTACGACTACAAAAAAACATGTCCAAGTCAAGGGGTTGAGCCGCAGACACTAAAGCAGCGACTGGCAGCTACCCTGTAATGCAAATGTGAAGAAAATAACAAACTAAATTACTATAAATAAATAGTGTAGAAGTAAGCTTAAAATGTACTTTAATAGTTTCTCGTTTTAGTCTTTTAGCTTTCAGTTATAAATCGAATGAGTTCAACCACAATTTAAATTGTTGCAAATAAAGTTTTGTGTAATAAATTATATGCATTTTATTATAAAACAAATACAGGCTTCACAAAGGTTTTTGCAATAGCTTTAAAAATTAGGCACTCGAACTAAACTAAACTTTATATATAACTTTATTCTTTCTCCTTTTGTTGTCTGTGCATAACCTCAATTGTTAAACTCTCTTTCACCACTTTGGCCTATTTACAGGGTATGCACAGAGGAACCCATAAGCGGAAAAAAAAGCAAAACCGAGACTGGCAAAACAACACGAGCTCAACCCGTTCCAGAGACAAAAGTGAGTAGCCTCCCTAACCAATAATAATACACCCCATCAGCCACATGTGTGTGTCTGTGTGTGTGTGTGTGTGTGTCTGTGTGTGTGTGCATGATTGAGTGCCAGTTGTTGTTGTTCTTGTTTACCCCTTTGGCTTCGATTTTTGCTCAACTCATCTATCAATGTCAAATTATGAAGTGATCATATTTGGATTTATGCGTAACGCAGCATGGGCGATTGTCAGATATACAAATACATACAATATATTCCTGGCAGCGACGGGTGTAGCGGGGGAGGGCTTAAAGTTAACGGTGCCACACACGATAAAAGCAAACTTAACCCAGGCACTTAAAGGTGTGCGGACTAAAGGTCGCACAATGGGAATGTTGACTCGAATACAACGAAAGTTAAACGCTGCAGCAGCTGAAGGGGGAAGAAACTAAGCTGGAAGACGGGCAGCTTAAAAAGGACAACGAATTTAGCGACCTTTAAGCTGCACTTGAACTTTATTTAAATCGTCTTGAGTTTGCTTTTGCCATATGCAAATTGAAGCTGACCTGGCATATAAAAATGCGTTAGTTTTACTAAGCAAATTATGAAACGCAATGAATTTATAACCACATTATAGTTTCAAGATTTATTGCAATAAACTAGCAGCAAATTCTGTTCTGAAATTTCTATTTTAAATTGTATTTTACAGTTGCAAAAATATTTAAAAATTGTTGTTTATAGTTTTTTTCTCTTCAAAACTAAAATATGGCAAATAAGCAGCAGTTAAATGTGTTTTCTGTAATTTAAAATGGAAACAAGTTTTATTGTAGTTGGTATTTAATGTAGTTGGTATTTTAGCAGGTTTTAACTATTGAAATAATAGTAAATATGCTGTTAATAGATTTTGTCGATTAAAAACTAAAATGTGGCTAAAAAGCAGCAGTAGAAATTGTTCATAATTATGCTGTACTATTATAATTATTTTAAAGCCATTTGGTATTTTAATTGGTATATTATAAGGGCGTATAAATACTGAAGAACAAATAATATGGAAACAACTTTTATTAATTAAATGTCGTTAGTATTTTAACCAATTTTAACAATCGAAATAATAGTAAATATGCTGTTAATAGATTTTATCGATTAAAAACTAAAATGTGGCTAAAAAGCAGCAGTAGAAATTGTTCGTAATTATGCTGAACAACTGTAATTATTTTAGAACCATTTGGTATTTTAATTGGCATATTATAAGAGCGTAAAAATACTGAATAACATCTGGCAACGCTGTAGAAAGTTCGCCAATTGCAGCGCTTTCAGGCCCATTGTGTGGCTGACGCTGGAATGTTGCATGTCAAAGGGGCAAACAAATGGCAAAATCAAAGGTGGAGGTGGGAGAGGGGAGCAAAACAAAAAAGAGAAGCGAAAATAGTGGAAGGGAAATATATGAAGCCCAGGCTAAGCCCATAAGCGAACGTGTTCATAATATTTACAGTTATTGATATTTGAAAAGGCGGAAAATTTATAACGAGCGACATGTGTGTGACAACATGCCGCCGATGTCGATCCCGGGCTTGTGGCACACACAGGCCACACAGGACACACAGGAGTCGACGGAAGGGTGCAACGCTAAGCGCAATATTCAATCAAAAATCGATTACAAGGACCAAGGGACCCAACAGCGAATGAGCATGTGGCCGGTGAACGTGCCACGTATTCGACTAGATGACTGAGGCGGTGGAAAAGGTGGGGGAACGTAGAGAGGCGGCCAAGGACATGGATATGGAGCAGGGCTGGTGTAATGCGAGTTGAAGAAGGTTGCGGGCCCAAGACTTTTTTTTTTTTTTTGGTTGCGGGGATGGGACGCCTGTCGACGATGAGGCTGTGGCAGGTTAATCTTTGCTACACGCACACACATGCACCACACACACACACACACACACACACACGCATACGCGACACAAACAGTTGGCGCCATGACAATGAATTATTTGCCTGTCCTCGGACTGGCGACTTGCAGCCAGCGTCGTCAACATCTTCGGCTATACCCTGTGATTCGCGTTGGCGGCGGGGAGTTAACTCAACTTCTAGGCACTCTAAAATATGCAGTACTAAATATCAACTATTGTACCCCAAACATTCTATTAGATAATTGCAAATTGCTTTTATTTATATACTATATTTATTTCATTTTGGTCTTTGGTTTGAAGATTAGTGCTTAGCTTGGCATAAACTTTGAGTACTAAATGTACTCCTAGATTCTTTGTTTTATAATCATTATATAAGTTTACTTTATTTATATCCTTACTTGTCAAATTTAAGGCTAGCCTAATTTGAGTTGTCTGAGATTTCTGGCATCTACTTTTGTAGAAATATAAACTAATTGATTGACTTTTACGCACCTTTAGTTACTTTAATTGCTAAGCGATTTAATATTGACTCAGCTGGAATTTGAGAAGAAGATTTCATCACTGTTTTGCATTGTTGCTCTAGTGGTTGATTGAGAGATTTTGTCAGATTTTGGTCTTTAACCAGTTGCTAGCAACTTCAGCTTTAAAGGGTATTTTGATTGTCGAGCCCTGCTCAATTCCTTGCCCTATTCTCTTTTGTGGAAGTGCGTGCGCGTTTTTGTCAAACAATTTTAAAACCTTAATTCACATGTGTAAATTGAAAGCAGCACCTGTGCTGACTCTGGACAAAACCGACAGACAGAGGGGTCGATTGGGGGGCTGTGGGTGGCTTTTTTGAGCAGTGCTGAGCATCAGCGCTTGAATTATGGAGCAGCCTGCGTCTGTCTATGCTTGATTTATGGCCCAACACTCACTCCACACGCTGCTGGCCCGTGTGGTCGATTGGGTTGGGTTGAGTTGAGTTGGGGTAGAGTTGAGGCGCCTCCCGCTCCACCTTGCTGCTGTTGCCGTCCCACGTGTCGCATAATTCTTCATATTTTTGTGAGGCTTCAACCGACTCGACTCGACTCGACCAGAAGTGGAGCAGAGTCGCTGCAATATGCCCAGTTGCTCGTTTCGGCTGCCTGCTGTTGTGCCTCGTGTGGCAGCTGCCGTGGATAATTTGTAATTTAACCACTTTTCAGGTTCAGTAGCCGCAGTTTTCGCTCCACCTCCGCTTTGGCTTTGGTCTTTTGGCTTTGTCAGCATTTGTGGATGTTGTTCCGCTTCCGTTGGGCGTTGGGCAACTTCCGCTGTGCACCTTTTGTCTGCCAGCCAATTTTGCAGCACATCGAGTAAATACCCTTCGTTAGGGTGCCATCAATTATGACAGAAGGCTTTAAAGTGGCAGAGACTTTGACTAGCCCGAGAAGTCAATCAATATGCAACGAGTAGCGAATTAGAAAGTAACGAGTGCGACTTCGGTGACAAACAGCAGCCTATGAATAGCCGCTAAAATATATAATAGGAAGGCATACAAATAAAAGACCCATTAAATAAATATTAGCAGCGGAAATTATGAAAATAAATCATCTATAAAATGTCAAAAGTAGCGAGTATTGAGGAAGGGACAAAAACAAGTGAATTATTAAAAGTAGAAGTGTTGGAATTACAAACGCACCTTTGGAAAATGCAGATTGGAGAATGCAAAAAGCGGCGAGAGTTGGTGAAGTAACGTGAAATTGTGCATTGAACGCTGAAGTGTTGAAGTAAGTAAAGAACTTAGAGAGATATTAATTCATGAAGATGGAAGTACTAGCAAGAGAAACTTGAACTAAAATATCCAATGAGAAAGTAGCGAGTAAGTCTGAAAATTTAATTAGCGAGTAGAAAGCTGACGAGTGAAAATAGCGAGTAACGATTGAGATGAAAGACAATTATAGCTGTGAATAGCGAGTAACGATGGAAATGACAAACAATTTTATATTTACAGATATAGCGAGTTACGAGTGCAAAGCTAAGTTTTGATTTTGAAAGTGAGTTGAATAATAGCCGAGCTATTAATTAATGTCAAGCGCGTGGGAGAAGCCATAACAATAACAGCATGAGGGTATCAAGTAATCGCCGAACTGTTTTCCATTTGTTCTCGCTCGTGTTCCCATTTTTTGTGCTTCCCTTTTTCTTCCATATTTTTTTTCGCTCCGCGGGTTGTCGTCATCGCTGAGCAAATTAAATGAAATTTCTGCAGTGACACAAACTTGTTTATTTTGACAGACAACCATCTACACCCACAACACACACAACACACCCACAACACACACACACACAACACACACGCGCTCTGCTTGTTGTTGTTTATTGTTCGCGTTCGTTTGTTTGTGGAAAAGGCCACGCGAAATCGTTAACCGCGATTTTTTTTGCGCTTCGTTTGGATTTTAATTCGCTTAAAAAAAAAATATATAAGCATAATAAAAAATGAACGTTGGAGGCAGTAAAAAAATTGGCAAAATTTAATAAGGGCAAACAAAAGGGCGTTGGTGGAAAAAAAAAGCAGCAGAGAATGTGACGGGGGCGGGGGTGGGGGCAAAGGGAACCAGCTTCGTTGATGAGGATCAACGGCGGCGTGTGAGCAAATTATGCGATTTGCGCGTGCAAATCGAATCGGGTCACATATGCGTGAAATCAGTCAACACACACAAAGTCCGACGTGCAACTTGTTGGAGGAGGAGGCAACAAGCAGAAAGAAAAAAAAAAAAAAGCTCGCGCGTTGAAAATTTTTAATTTGCAATTTTGCGATAATCAGTTTTATTGAGTTGTTGTTGCTGCCGCTGACGAGGACGAGGACGAGAACGAGGACGAAGACGAGGACGAGGACGAGGGCGGTGGCCGCTGACTTTGAAGGCATGCAAATGAGTGAAGCAATTTACCTGCGATTCGTTTCGTTTCGTTCGCCAGCTGCCCCTGCAACTGACAGCTGTGCGCGCCACGGCGGCAGGACGAGGCTGAGGGGGGGGGGGCAGAGACAGGACGCGGCGCAATCGAATTAAGCGCAGGCAACGAATCGCAAAATGCAAAAGAAAAAATAAAATCAGAACCAAACACACACAAAATTTTCGCTTAATGCGATTTGTTATATTGATTTTGATTTGCAGTCGGCGAATTTCGCGTTCGCAATTCGCATTTCACATTTTGTTGTTGTTTTTCGCTGCTTGCCACAAAGTGGTTTGTGGCAGCTTGAAGTGGAAGTGAATGACGCTGGATTAATAAAAGTTAATGCTCTTCCTAATGATGCATCTCTCAATTTACACAGCTCTCAATTGAGATTTCAGTATTCCATGCATGCCTCAGCTTTCGCTTAAAAATGTCTATGGATTGTTGCAAAGGTTCTTTCAAAACTACTTTGCAAGCCACTGAAAGGATGTGTTGCATTATTTAGTGAAATGCATTTCGATGACTGCTGATTTCTTCGAATTGAGTCTTAAGTCGACTTATTGAAAAGGCTTCTAATATTCGCAGTTGAATTTGTCATTAGCAAAATATACAATAGTTATTTTAGTGTTAGAAATAATTTGGCATTTAGATAAGGAACGAACAGAAATGTTTTCCTTAACTTTAAATTGTGGTCATATAGAAAATATTTACTATAGTTTTATTAAAGCGATTGTTCGATTGAATTATATAGAAAATTGCTTGTAGAAATTACTGATATAATTTGTGTATGGAATAAACTAATTTTATCTTGCAATTATTCGCAAATAATTAGACTAAATATAATCGAAATATTTATTAACTATAAGTGGCTTTAATTCTTGTTGCTTTAATTCTTGTTGCTGCTAACATAATTACAATAATATTTGCGAGCTGCCCATTAAAATTTCGTGATAAAGAAACAATTTATTTGAAGCAACTCGTTGCAAATCCATGCAATATTCTGTGCTCAGATTAAAGATATATGAGTGTGCATACATTAGACTGTTGACCACTTGCTCTCTGGGGTTAGGGTCCTTGATCCTGCGGCGGCTGGAGCGGACCAGGGGGGGTCGGATGGCTGACAATTTGGGAAATTGAAATGAAATTTAAGCCTTGCAATTTGCACGGGAAAATCTCAGCGCCGCATCGACCGCACGAATGGCCTTAAAAATGTCTTTAGACTTAAGGCTAAAAACCCCAAAGAACACACACACAAACACACACACATGAGTGTGTGGTGTTGTAATAGACGATGAAAGCAAACACAGCCGCAGAAAGAGTGAGAGAGAGAGAGAGTGAGAGCGAGAGAAAAAACAAAGATGGATCTAGGGAAATGCATGAAGAAGGAGTATTTGAAACGCCAGATTGGAGTAAATGAAAGGACCTTTCAAGTGGCGCAGGCGAGTCAAACAGGGTGCAGGGGGCGTGTCAAATATATACGCACAGATATATGTATATGTGTATATATATTTATTTATTCCTTTTTTGGGGTTTTCTTGGGTTTACGTTTCCATTTGGCCGTCTTTGCGTCTTTGCATCTTTTTGGCGTCTTTAGTGTGGTTTTGGATTTCTTGGCTCAAAACTTGCCAGTCCGCAAAAGGACACTGTGTCCTGTGTGTCCTCTGTGTCCTCTGTGTCCTCTGTGTGTGTGTGTGGACAAGTTGCAGTTGGCTTTGCTTTGGCTGCACGTCTTACCAAATTCTTTAAGATCTTCGACTGCGGTCGCTTTGACAACGACAGCGACAACGACACAATTTTTTGGCCACCAAGAAGAGGGGGAGGGGCGAGGGGAAGAGGTCTGGTCTGGGCGCTGACCAGTGAAATGCAAATAGAAGCAAATTAAATGCTCCTGGACTCGCATGCAATATTTAAAAGCCGTCAAAGACAAACAAGAACGGACAGGCAGCGACAGGCACGGACAGGAATGGACAGGAACGGACAGGAACGGACAGGAATGGACAGCAGCACACATGTGGGCGGGCGGAACTGGTCAGTTGTCAATTAGAGTGCGCGTTGTCGATATCATTTCAGTTATTCACATCACGTGACTTCATTCAATTAACCGATGCGCTGCGAGCCAGCCAAAAACACACTCACCGACGAGCAGGCAATTTAATTGTGGGAGCTGGAACCCAACTCTGGCAACGACTCCCCCTGGACGTGGGACGCGATGTTGGCGGCGTTACCCCTTTTTGCCACACGCCGCCAAAAGGGCGTTCAAGCCACTTAAGCACCAGTCGCAAGTCCGATTGCCAACGACCCTGACCCAGCCTTACCTGTGCCTGGCTCTACCACGACCTCCTCCTCCTCCTTTTTACATATGCTGGTCAGTCGCGTGTCCTCAACACACACAAGCACACAAGCACATCGAGGGCTATTCACACGGCCGCTAAAAAGGGTTATTAACTCGTCAGCTCGGCTAAATGTCAGCTCAGGTGGTCAGCGTTGGGCTGCGGGTTTCCCCGGTTTCACCGGTTTTCCCGGCTCTTTGTGGGGTTGGCTGTGTGGCATCCCCAGGCCCGACAAAATCGTTGCTGATGCGTGGTCACGCACCATTATCGCCACGGACCTTGCCACATGGGGGCAGCCTTACAGCCTTGCAGTCTTACAGCCCTACCGCCCTTCAGCCTTTCAGCCTTTCAGCCTTACCTGCCCCTAGCTGCGGCCTCCCACACTTTGTGCACTTCACGCTGCTTTAGCCCTTTGGCCGCCTATCAATGAAGTTGTTAATTTTATACTTTCATCGCTGTTTGCTCGCTCTCGCTCTCGCCTCGC